>JBAMBL010002830.1:0-1365925 GCA_037043405.1 Drosophila subquinaria
GATATTTATTTGGACTTACCCTGGCCTGTGCGCCATTCTGTTGATTGTTGCGATCCCTTCGATTGACAGTTTTCAAGCCTTTCAACAAACGCGCCAACGTCGTGCGCTTTTTTGTCTCGCGTCCCTCTGAAAGTACCCAAAAAAAAAAGAGAAACAGAAAATGTATTATAAGGATTTAAAATTAGCAAAGGGGAATTTTGTTAATTGAACTAACCTGCTGTCGGTGGGAATTCATAGAAATATGCGGAGCGTGGACTCAGGCAGCTGCAATAAAAGTTGTTAAATAAATTTGGACTTAACTTGCAACTTGCAACTTGTGACAATTGTCAACTCACTTTTGTTGCACAAAGTTGAGATGCGCTACATTTGGCGGGAGTGTCTGATGCTGTTGTGGTCCAACTCCGGGCTGTCCTGCCGCCTGTTGACCTGGCACAATTGGTAGATGTTGTTGTTGCTGCTGCTGCTGCTGATGTTGTTGCTGTTGCTGCAACTGTTGTTGCTGTATGCTTTGTTGCGTTTGCAATGTTTGCTGCTGCAACAGCTGCTGCTGTTGTGTCAAGCCGCCGCGTGCAACTCGCGGCGCAAACACGCCATAACCAAAGCCATAGATTTCATCCTCCTCCTTGTCGGACAAACAGCTAGAAGGCTGCAAAGGACAGAGAATTTAATTCGGTTAGTGATCAAATTATATTTGCAACGTATTTATTAAGCAATGTGTAAGAGCGTGCAACATGCAACAAAAGCAAATCAAACGAAAACTTGAAAAGAGTAACACAACAACACAAACATATTAATTATTTAATTAAAACATTTTGCAACAAATTATTATACATTTGACTTTTTAAACAATAATATAATGTATTAAGTTGGCATGTTATTTAAATATTAATTTATTTTAAAATTTAAATTTATTTTAAAAATATATTTATAATTTTATTTTAAATGAGTAAATCTTTGTTATTATTTATCAGATTTCACATTTATTTTAAACACATTTTTTTTATCAGTTTTTTTTATTTAATAAAATTTATAATATTTATAGTATTTTTTTTATTAAATTTTGCTACCAAACGTTGATAACATTGAACAGATTTTAAAATAAAATTGTAAAGAATTTCTTGTTTTATATATTTTTTAATTCAACGCAATAATAAAATGATTTATTTAAAAATAAATTTGAGAAACTCTAATCGCTGTTTTATAATTTGCCACATTAACATCACTCAGCTTATTTTAAATTATATCTTTTAAAAACCTTAATAAAATACTTTTTAATGATTTAAATCTGGTTTTTAATTCATTAGTTTTTTTCTCCAAATTTGCCAAATCAACGCCAACGCACTCAAATAATTTCTTTTAGTAAATTTCTAATATTTTTCTCGGTTTTTATTTTGTTTAAGGGGGAAAGCCAGGCAGTGTGTTGTTGTTTTCTGGTGTTGTTGTTGCTGTTGTTGTTGTTGTTGTTGTTGGTGGAGGTGTCATACATACCGAGTACTTTCCTGGCACATAAATGGGCTGACTATGACTATTTGGCAGGCCGGCGCCGTGCATTGAATGGCCGCGATGGCCATGCTGCTGGCGATGTTGCAGGACACTGCCGCTGCCACTGCCGGTGGCGCTGCCAAGACCAATGCCAATGCCAATGCCAATGCCGCCGTTGGCGCTGCCGCTGAGGCCGCTGCCACCGCTGCCGCTGGCACCGCCGCTGCTGCCGCCGGCGGGATGAAGCGGACTGCGTTCCGCCCAAGCCGCTTGTCTAGCATTTTCTAAAGCACTTAAAATATCTCCAAAGGGAGCCATTAACAATTCACAATAGACCGATGCCAGACCCTCTAAATGGCCGCGTTGTCCATCCTGCAAACAGAAACAGCAAATGGCAGCAAATGTTACAGTTACTTCACAAACATCTCCCCTCCATTCCTCAACCAAGAGGGGGAGGAGGAGGAGGAGGAGAAAAAGGGGCGGGAGAAATCGGTGGGAATTGTGAGAGGGAAATATGTATATTTAGTATGTGATGTAGTTTTGCTGGATGTGAATTGAGGCCTTTTTGGACTAGAGAATCTAATTACGATAACGATTAACGATTTTGCGATTATTATGAGCGATTAATGCGGTTATTGATGTTTGTTGGCGTTGCTTATGAACTTGGATTTTGGGCTTGATAATTGATTAATTTGTTGAGTGACAGTGTGAATGGATTAGGGGTTAGTTGCGGTTATGCTTAGTTTACAGTGCCTGCTAATAGTCAACAGCTACAGTGTATATGTGTGTGTGTGCGTGTGCGTGTGTGACTGTGTACAATGCGCTTAACTCAAATTAGTTTGCCGCTTGACGCCAATTCGCGCAAATTATTAAGTCGACGCCCCCTTGGGGCACTAAAAGCGACCTCCTAATGCACTTACGACTACATCGTTGCCTACATCGTTTGTCTTGGCATAAATTATGGCACAATATACCCTGTATATACAGTACATATGTGTGTTTGTGTGTGTTAGTCTCGGCACAGCTGTAAAAAGCCCCGTCCACAGCTCCTGCTACAGTGTGTGCAAATATTTACAGCTCAGCCTCATAGACGACATGGCAGGCAGTTTTGCCTCTTGGCAGTAAATTGCGTCAGTTTTCCCCCGATTTTCCTGCCACGCCGACAAAAGAAAATCAAGAAAGGCATATAGAAGCGAACGATAAAATTGTTAAGCAAGAAACGGCGCTAAATTACGCAACATGCACACAATAAACACACAAAAAGGGGGAGAGATGGAGATGGAGGGAAAAGAAGATACAAGCAGAAGACTGCGAAATGGCAGGCAAATGATATTTTATAAGGCACATGAAATTGGCCCACGCACTTTGACGCACTTTTTCATTGCATACCTGCAGAGGCATGACCTCCACTCCCCCTCACACTGCTTACACTCCCTGTTCCCCTCTTTATATCCACCTTGACACTTGGAAGTGGGCGCTTGGGGCGAATGTTGAACTCTTGACATTGTTTCCAAGCATTGCCAACATGACGCTGGGGCATCAATCAAATATGACACGCATTAAAATTCGCACGCTCGACCCTCGCCCCACACACACACACACACACACACACACATACAGGGGAAATTGACAGCTTTCCATCTGACGAGACCCCCCTCCGCTTTTCCCTTTATCGCTGTTTCCTCCTTGTGTGTTCTACTCATTTGTGCGACACGCTGCGCATTATAAAATGCTTTGACTTTTCCTCCTCATCCGCTTTTCCATCCTTCTCAACGCCCTCTTCCAACTTCCTTCTTCTCCCTTAACTCCTCAGCTCAGGTGTTCAGAAGATAGAAGAACTACTAGATTCAAGGAAGTTTATATTTCTTCTCTTTAAACACCTGTTTCTTACGAACTCTAAGAGCTAGACCTACCAAATGTTGTGGACGCACATGAAGTTTAAGAATTTTGCCTATTTCTGCTCAAATTTTCTGGCCTTATAGAAAATTACTTTTGGTGGAAGAGGTACAGAAAATTCTCTTACCAAAAAGATCTATTACTCATTCAAAACATTACAAGTTTTCACGTTAACAATAAGATTGTTTATTAAGCAAATTGCGCGGTGTTATAAGAAATGTAAAATACAATCAGATTAATGCTAAAAATTAAATTTCTCGCTAATATAATTGATTTTTTTTCCTCTTTATATGCTTTTGAGAATCTTTACAAATTTTCGAATATTCATACAAATAAAGCAACTCTTGCAACACGCCTTCTTTTTTAATATTCCATACAAAGCTCCCCAATAAAAACCAGAAATGATGCGGCATAACATAGTCAGAGTAAGTTCCAAATCCACTGTAAGTCTTCAACGTTCAATGGAGTTGGATGCTGCACTGACAGACTGTGATTTGTAGATTCCAGCATTTTCTAAATGGCATCAAGAGTCCAGTGTTTGCTGAGTCCCAAGTCATTGGTCAAATGAACGAAATTATTCAAGACCTGAGTATAAACGGAGTTTTGTCTTAAGAGACTAGCTACCGGATAGCTACCATATATGTTTAGCCCGGAAGAACTACATAGAAACTTTCTCCTGTATTGTGTCTGGTAAATATTCAGGGCATTCCACATGTTGGTGTAAATCTGATAGGCATTGGTGGAGTTCTGGGAGAACATCATCTGGACGCGTTCGTTGCTCGGCTTGAACACCGCATGGTGCATATGTATTTTGGGGTAGTTATTTCTAATATCTCTTTCAGTAATATCCCGATATGCCTCTTCGAATATAACATTTTTACCCGAATCCTGCAACTCTTGGAAGTTTGAAATGACATGTTCGTCAGGACGTTTTGTCAATAGAGTACTAAAATTGGCATTGAAGAAACAGTTGACAATCAGGCTGAAAACACTCATTACCATTATGATCTGATGTAGGGAAATGCTCTTTCGATGCCTGTTCATATCGATGGGTAATCCCAATGCACCACTGAATGCAATCAAATTTACAAAGAGGTTCGAATAATTGAATCTATAACTTCTTCCATCCATTCGACAAGTCGCTGCTACGAAGAGAGTCTCAACTACAGAGAAAACCAAGTATAGTGCGAGTACCATGAGGAGATTGTTTTTTAAACCTTTGTAGACCTCTCCAATGCCGATCACTTTCCCACATGGAACTACAATAAACACTTTTGCAATCTCAACAGTTGCCGTACATTCCAAGTCGGATCTACAAATGCGAGCAAGCATCGTTAGATCAACCACTCCACTTAAAAGTAAGTTAAAATCTGAACCATTCACAGATTTCAAGGATTGTATTCGTAAATTGATGTTGTGTTTCTTCGCGAACTCCATCATAAAAATATCCATGTATCCACTCAGCTTCTTTTTTCCAGATTTTCTGTCTCTGCTCAGAAAACTGCTGGGAGCAAAATTGGTGGGTTAAGCAACCGCTGACTTATTCCCAAAATTTCTCCAGAAATCGGGAAATATTGGTCGTTTTCTCAGATCCATGATGCGTACTATGTGCGGCACGGGAAATGGAGAAAGTCTATAGCCAATAACTGAGCCTTTCACATCAGATGAGCTTGAGTGCAGCACGATTAGACTGAGAAAGTTATAGATTCTTGCTTGATCGGTAATAACATGCAGATATTCTTTTGGATTCGATTGAATATCCTGCAGCCAGATTATAACACGTGACTCTCTCATTCGATGCAGATCCTTGGCCAGGGAATTCAGTAAAATCGAGTCTGCCAATTCGGACATGGAAACCAGAGCAATTGCCTCACTATTAAAGAGATCCTTAACATTGATTATGGTGGATTCGTCAAAGCGTAGAGTGGGTATAAGATGATGAGGATGGAACTCCATCAAAAGACAATTGTGGTCCTGTCGAGGCTTCAATAGCAACAAAGTGTTTGCTGATCTTTCCTCTATCACATCTCCAACGAGATTCGTTAAATACTTGATCTGTGAAGCTTCAGGTTCCACATAAGTTGGAAAACGCAGCCAAGCTCCCGGCAAAAATAGTAAAAGGTGAAGCAAAATATAGCCACAATTATGCGAAGTTAAGACCAACATTGTGAGCCAAGTAAGAATAAGTAACTGAAGTAAGAATGAGTAACTGCACTTTACAGTCGTATTAATTTGTTTATTATTCTATTTAATTATCTGATGCCCTTTGCTTTAATAGAAAATGAACATTGACTGCGTGTCAAATGTCAATTCATTGATTAGATAATAACTCACGTGTTGACAGTGTTTGAGGGGCTTTAAGCACATAAAATTATGATAATTATCGCGGTGCTTAAGGGATACAAGTGCTACTAGATTCATAAAAAAACCAAAAAAAAATACAAAATTTTCCTTTTCAGGAAAATGTTGTGCCTATATTTTTATTTTAATATTTCTTTTAATCTATTTCTAATCATTGGGTACAAAGCATATTTATGTCGATTGCGCTCGACTTTCCCGCAATTTCTAGGCAAGTCTAACGTGTAATTTAGCGGGAAATTGCTGCGTTTAGCGTAATTTTTGCTACTTATTGACTCTTGTCGCCGCCACGCCGTGCAAAGCCCTTTTATTTGTAGCCTACGGCTGAGGTCCTTTCTCCTTTCTCACCCTCTTTCTCTGAGGGTAATTCCACAATGAGCCCTTAAGGCACCGAAGGTGTTGCCTGATGTTGTTGTTGTTGTTGTTGGTACTTGTTGGCTGACTGTTTGGCTTTTTTATTAAGGACACAAAGGTGTCGAGCTTTGATAGACTGGCAAAAGTATTGTTGGCTTTTATGAAGCAGTTTGAAGCTACATAAAGAACCCCTCGATTATTCCAGATACATATATTTGTTGGAATGATTTTTGTTTAAATTTGTAAAATTATAAATAAACTTGAATTCAAATTTTTTCAATTTTAAAACTCCAGTTGAGAAGATTGATAACTGAAATTTTTTCTAATTCCCAGTTTATATATCGTCCAATGATAAATCTATATGTAAGTACGCACTTTGTCGACTTACAGCAGCCAATAATGTTTTATATATGGTCGAAAGTAAATGTGAATGTTCATTATGCATTCTGCACAAATTTATTATGCAATTCCAAGTTGATGGCAACTGGAAAGAATCAATTTCACAAGCATGCTGCTTATTATATTTACAAGCAGAGTACATAAATACATACACAAGTAAAGATAAGTGTATATATATATAATAAGTATGTATACGTATGTCCTGTTTGCCAGTTGTTGTCAGTTCATCACATAAGGAAACTAATAAAGTCATTTGCAATTTGCTGGCAAGCCAAACCAATGTGAAATGACAGCAGCAAAGTTTCCATGTACTTCGAGCTTAACTCGAGCATGGACAGAGATAAATAGATACACACATACATATACATATATATGCCATAGAAAGAAATAGATTCATAAAAAGCCAACAGAATAACTGTCGCAATAAAATAATTTATTGAAGTTTTGCAATGCCAGCGACAAATGCAATAAACTGCAAAATTGTGCGCGGCTCACATGACGTATGCGTTATAAATTTATTTTCAATAGTTCGACAGCGCCCATTGCGCTTACTCCAGCTTTATTGGCAACTCTTGACACACATCCCCGAATGCCAGTGAAGAAAGAAAATGTGTGGCAGACCAAGAACAGAGGGAAACAGCAGAAGAGAAGGAGACGAAGAAACGACACCAGGAGATTGGATAAAGGATAAAGTGATGTATGAGTTTAACGCCCTCACGTAGCAGCGACAGGACAGCTGCAAAAGTTGTCTACTTATGAGGCAAGAAGATGTTGCCACCAGCATCGATATTGACAGCGAATCGAACGAGTCGATGAGCCAGACGAAGCGGAAGATATTGCAGTGTATTTGCTCGTGCGAGGATTTGGCAATGACAGCAGCAGAAAAAAAAAACAAAAAAGAAATATAAGGAAAAAATCGAAAAAGAAAAACTTTTTCGTTTTGGCAGCAAATGCTTGTTATTTCGACCAACTTCAGCTACGGATTTGGCTCTTGAAGCTGGCCAAATGACTTTGTGTTTATTTGTACTATGTATTTAGTAATCAGCTTTCTGGCACAACAAATTATTTGAGCTCGCGACGGGGTCTAATAACTTTTGACATGTGTGCTTGTAAGTGTCAGAAAAAGGAGGAGCAGCAGCAGCAAAAGATTAAAGAGAGGGGAAAGCAAGAGTAAGAATACGAATGAGGCGTTAAGGCGTGACATGTAGATTGGCTGAGCGAGTTTCACGTTTGCTCATTAGGAGCCGCAAAATGCCAGTGAAATTCGCTCAAGCTTGTCAATTTTTTGCGCAAACTTGGCACTCGACTCTTGGCCAAACTCTGCTAATTGATGTCATTGCTAGCCATGTTTGTTGTTGTTGTTATTGTTGTTGTTGTTATTATTGTTGTTGTTGCTGTAAAGGTTGGCTGCCAAGCGTTTAATGAGCAAACAAAACGCACGCAAAATTACAAAGAACAGGCTCGAGTCTCTCTCTGTTTCCCTCTCTCTCTCTCTCACTCTCTTTCTCTCTTTGTGTGTCTGTCTGGTCAGCCCGTATTTGCACAAGTCTCCAAAGCCGCATGCAAACACCAATTAGAGTGACCGCAGTGCAAACAAAGGTATCAATTAAGGGCCCAGTCATACTCCTCATACTATCCACCTCCCTTTTTCCCTGCCCTCTAGCTCTTTAGCACTCTTTCTCTTTCATGCCGGGCTAAGCCTCTTTAAACGGGCTTAAAGCAGTCGCAAGTCAATTTACGCTCAAGTCACATTCATAACAAAGACATTCACCTCCAGCTTCAGTTTTGTGTCGTTCAAAAAAAACTGAATCCAATCCCGTTGCAAAAAGTCACAACAATCAGTGGCATTGCATCCGGTTGCCCTCCTCCTTCCCTTCGACTGTCGCGTAATCAGCTAAAAGAAATCAACTTCAAGTTGAAGTCGAAGTTATATTCACTGAAATCATGTTGATGATGTCCATGTCAGTGCGTACGTCAGGCGTGGAGAAGGAGGATGAGAGGATGGGAGCTATGGCACTTAAGGGTTAATTTCATAAATTGTAGATCAAAGCATTTTGCCAGCAGCGGGAAAATTTGTTGATGATGGCGACGCCATTCGCCATTCGCCCTTTCCCCATTTCCCCTTCTCTCTCACTCTCTTTCTCTCTCTCTATCGGTCCTTTGGCATTTGCCCTGCAGTTGACAATTTTTGAAAAAGTCAGTGATTTGTAAATAATCCTTTTATGAGCACAATGGCTGCTCGTTAACGGCAAATGAGTTTTGACATGGCCAGTGGACAGCCTACACACCACTCTGCGAGTATCCCTCCCTCTCTTCCTACACCCTCTAACCAGCTCTATCCACATTAACTACACCCATGCCAGGTCTCTTTACGCCGGCTGCTTATCCCTCTTGAAAATCTGAGCACGAGACTTTGAATAATGCGTGGCCATTAGCACTGCCTTCGTGTCGCGCTGACTTTGCAACTCCTGCTCCTTCTGCTCCTTGATAGTGTTCCCCTCTTCGTCGTGGTAATAGTGCTCCCTTCGATATCCTTGTCTGCCTGAGACCAGAGCGTCTCTCACTCCTTCTCCTCATTTGCCTGCACCTTCCACTTTAACCTGATCGAGTTCTCGCTGTAGTTTAACTCTTCTTCCTTTACATTATAGTCTCAGTCCTTTTCCTGTACCTCCCAATTCTATTCTTCGATAGTCTTTTTGTCGCACATCTTGTTTTTACTCAAGCCTAGTCTAAATCCGTTTTCTAGTCTTCCTTCTTGTTCTAGTTCTTTGTTTCTTACTTAATATTCTTTTATTTTTAATATCCCTCTCGTTTTATTTCTTCATAGTTTTCTCACTCAACATTATTTGCGTTTCGTTGACGTAGTCCTCGTTTTAGGACAAGTTGATATTCAACTCCTCAAGTCTAATTTTACTTTTCCTGCAGGTCTTCCTTCCCAATTTCCTTCACGCTCCATCATCATTTCTCTTGCTAGTCTTTCCCTGTTTTCTCCTCTTGGTCCTAGTTGAATTCCTACTCCTCTAAATCTTCCTCATTCTTCTCTACGTTCTCCTCCTTCCCTTTCCTTACACCTTTCTACATTCTTATTCACCTTTTTCTCTACTTCAGCCTTTCCTTTGTTTACATATATTATAGTTTTTCGGTGTTAATATGCGGAATACATGCAAAGTTTTCAGCTGTTGCACGTCGCGTTCTGTGCTTGCCACACGGCTTGCCACGCTCCTCCCATTAAGGACTAAAGGAAAAAGGTATTTTGTACAACAAATGCGAGCAATGTTAAGTTGTTAAAAAGCACAAACTCTTCACTGCGCCGGTGAAATTCATTAGCACGCCTCGTATCGACAAGGCCAACAAAAGGTGGCAAGATGGGAAGAGGGATGTGGGCAGGTGGCAGGGGGGCAGGTGGCAGGTGGCAGGTGGCAGGTGGCAGGTGGCAGGTGGCAAGTGGCAAGCGGAGACTGTGCAGGTTCTACGACTGTTGCCAGTCTGAAAGTATTTTCTAATTAAATACTCATGTTTTACAATATGACGCTGACATTTTGCGGAAATGCCTTTTAATTTTACATTTAAGATGCGAGCATTGAAACACACAACACACACACACACACAACACACACACACACACAACACACACACACAACGACAACATACACACATGTGACTGAGCGGCGTTTTGCTTTTAACTCATTTTGTTGCTGCCACCAGCGTGGGGCACATTTCAGTTTAATTTGGCAGAAATGAGTTTTAGTTTTCATTTTAGCAGCTTGCCCAAGCTGTGTGTGTGTTTCCATGTGTGTGTGTGTGTGTTGTGTGTGTCGTGCTGGCTGCTGTTTCTCACTTTTTGCTGTATCATTTCCGTTGCGCACTTTGCAACTGCCTTAGTTCCCCTGCCCCTACCCCTGCCCCTGCCCCTTTCAACTCCCACTCCCACACCATGTTTCCCTTCTCCCTCTTTCTCTTTCCCTGGCAACGCAACCCTCTGATCACACTGCGACTCTTCTAGACATTAGCAGCAAATAATTTAATTTCTCATTTTCATTCTCAAGTGGGAAAAGAGTGAAAAATCATTGAGGTAGTTGGGGGCGATGGATGTTAAATGAAAAATTACGCATACGCCACGTTTGACATAAAATTGCGCATGATGCAAAAGTCAGCTAAAGAGAGCAAATGGTAGCATCAAAGTGTGGCAAGTGGCAACGTGCAACGTGCAGCGTCAGCTGGCAACAGACAGCCGCTGGCAACAAGAAAGGGGAGGGGGAGGGGGGCATGGCACTCTACCCTTCTCTGTTATACACACTCTACATTACATTTCAATTTCCATTTCAACTTCAATTCTTTTCTTTTCTTTTCTTTTCATGTTTTTGCCATTTAATTTTAATTCATTTGCATTGTCTTTTATGACATTGCTCTGGAGTCCTGTGCGTCCTTTGTCTGCTTTGCGTCGCGTTGTTGCATGCGTCAAATGAAATGAAATCAGCCATAATTAGCATAATATTTCATGCTTAATGTAATTTAAGTTGGCAAAAACAAAAAGAACGAGAAAATAAAAAAAAAAAAGAAAGGAGTGAAGGAAATTAAACGCATGACAAGCTTGGAGTGACAGCCATGCAACATCAACATGAGCAGCAGCAACAGCAACAGCAACACCAACACCAGCATGCGGCATGCAACACTCCCTGCAACACTCACTCTCTCTCGCTGACTCTGTGGACAATGCAACCCCATTTGACATATGCGCATGCAAAGTGCATCGTTTGATTGTACCTCAATCGCAATTCCCCCTCCCCCCCCCTCTTCCCCCCTCTCTCTGACTACCGCCTGTCACTGCACATTCTCCACGTGCAACATGCTACATGCCACATGCCACATGCCGCGGGCTGCTGTCTTTGGCAATTTATGTGCTCGCTGACGCAATTATGCGAAATTTTCGCACAGCATGAAAGCGATGGGCGTGGCTAAGCGATTTAAGTTTTTGTTGTTGTTGTTTCAACAGGGGCGTAGGTAAAAGCTTAAGTGGGGAGGGGTGCGAAATTCATAGAGGGGGGCGGGGGGGTTTGGGCTTTTTGCTTTTCAGCGTAATTTAATTACTTTTCTGTGGCCAAGGGCCGTCGTTCGCTTGCTCTTTGGCCATTTGTGTGCGCTCTATCTCTCTCTCTCTTTCTATCTCTATCTCTATATCTCTCTCCCTTTGCTGTGGTAATTTAAATTTTGTGGCCCAAAACTGGCAAACTGCTTGAGGTCATATTAAAGCAAAATTAATGTTGTTTTAATTGTAAATGAGTTTGCAATGAATAAAATCGAGTTTTCCCCACAAAATTACTCGAAAATATTTTTAAATAATTTACAAGCATATTTAATTAAATGTTGATTTTGATAAATCCACAGCAAAGTTCATAATTAATTGTTATTTTACTATTTAAGTTGCTTTTATGTTTTATGTATGCTTATCTGTTTTTCTGCTGTTTTTCTAAATTTTCATTTATTATTATATTTTAATTTCTAATTTTGATTATTCGACAGCAAAGTTAATAACTAATATAAAATATTCAATATGAATACTACTATTTAACTTGCTTTTAATAGCATTTCCTGTTTGCTCTGCTATTTTCAAACTTTTTTTTGAGGGCGGCTAATTACGACTTGTAATTGACAATCTCATTCCTCGCTCTCTCTCTCTCTTTCACACTCTCTTTCACTCACTGAATGCCTAATGATTTATTTTACTTTTTGCACGACAAACATTTGCCTTGTCCCTTTTGGCAAATTGACATTAAATGCACAATCGAACTTGAGCAGAGACAAGAAGGAATCCCTCTACTAATCTGCCACACACACAACAACAACAACAACATCAGGCAAAAGGCAACAGATAAGACAAAAAAAAAGAAAGATAAAATACAAGATGAAAAAGAGGATAAAGAGGAAAAAAGTAGGCGTTACTCTGTGAGCTGACAGCATGAGAAAGTGCCAAAATGACTAACGCACAAGAGTTCGTGTTTTAGGGCTATTCCAAGTTCGAGTTGAGCAGTTGGAGTTGGAGTACGTCAATGAGTGGCAGGCAGACAGATTGAGTTTCATTCGCTTGTAACACACACAATCAACACACAACCAACACACACACACACTCAACACAACACAACCAAAAATTCAAGCAAATAGCAAACGAATGCAGTCCGGCAACAATTTTGCCAAATTACATTTCAACACTGCCTTTTGCTGTTATAGCTACAATGTTTTTACGATCATACCCTAATAAAGTGTATATTGAAATTAGAATTAACTTTGTAATAATTTTGTATCTTAAATTTATAATCTTGTTAAATTTATTTGTTTTGATTTCTACGTTAGTTCAAGAAAGAACTCTTACAATTGACTTGATGAATAATATTTCAAATAGTTACTTAGTAGTTCTTTAATACCTTCTTTTTCAATACTATCTCTTCTTTCTTTTCTGTCTCTATCATCTCTCTATTTTTCCCTCATTCTCCGCATTCTCCTGCATATTTCCGAATTTTTTTCTCATCCTTTCACTCTTTATATTTCTGTAATTTATATCACTTTCTTATTCTCTCTATTCTGTAGGATCTTTTCTCTACATCTCTGATTATTATGTGTGCTAGAGCATCAAATCTTCTGCTTTCTAAAACTAATTTCCCTTTATACTTTCATTATTCTTTGCAGCTTTTGCCTTCGTCGTTTTGGTTGGTCAGTGAAAGAGAATTTCCACATTTGGCACATCAGTGTCAAGTTGAGGCATCGGTCAGGAGAGAGACAGCCTGAGACAGAGATAGAAATAGAGATAGAGACAGAGAAAGAGGTGAGAGATGAAGGCCAAACGAGATGAGATGCCAGGAAATTGCCAAAAATATATGTGTGTGAGTGTGCGTGCGTGTGTCCGACCCACTGTGCGTGAGACTGTGTCCTTCTAACTGTCCATCTGTCTGCCTGTGTGTTGGCCAAAGTAGACATAAAATGAAATGAACAAAAAGATTTCTATCGTGGGCCTCGGTACACGCTCTCAGCTCTCAGCTCCCCTGGCCCAGGGAATGGCCAAAAGTTGCTTAATATGACAGCCGCTTCAATGGCTGGACCCCAAAAAACAAATGAGTGTGTAATAAACGTTGAACGAGAGGAAGGGCAAAAGTTTGAGCATAAAGTGCGATTGCCAGCAAACTAAGAAAGCGCGCGCCCGTAAGTAGGCAACAACTTTTGGGCAGGCACGTTAATGCGTGCGAGGCGGGGGATAAAGGAAATGAGCGAAAAAGAGAGGGAAAAGAGTGGAAAAAGAGGGAAAAGAGAACATTCGTTGGTCTGCTTGTTAAGCCGCCAACTTCTTCTTTTGTCATTACGAGCGACGACCGACGGTGCGTGGCGCTTATCAGATTTTACCCCACTCAACGCTGCCTGAACAGGCCCAAAAGACTGTGGGCCAAGTCTTCTACTTCTTCTTCATCTTATGCTGTGTGGAAATGTAAGCCGATGCTAATCGGAGCGTTCGCTCTGGACGCTTAAAACAATTTTCTTTGATGCATAAAACGGGGCACAATCAAATTGACTTCATTTGTCCAAAAGACTAAATGATAAACGGCCCACGGCCATTGTCAGTGTCTGTGTTTGAGTCCATTTCTACATAATAATGCTTGGCCTATAATAATGTCCAATGTCGCACCCTCGAGTCATATTTGCAGCTTAACCGCATCTACAACACAATGGACAACATTTTGATGAATGCCCCACAGTGTGTGGGGCATGTGTGGGTTGCAAGCATATGAATTGATTTGCTGTCAGCGTTTGAGTAAGAGTTGGAAGTGGGAGTTGGAAGTGGGAGTCGGAGTCGGAGCTGCATGCACGACTTGCCACAGCGACTTGCCTCATTATGCCGCACATATGGCCAGGCAATGTGCCACTACGTGCCACTTAATATGCGCAGGCATGTGGCAGGATTTTGGCTGACTGCCTGGCTGACGAGCAACCACCACAAAGTCGCAACTTATTTCCATTTGCCAACATATTTGGCAGTATTTGTCTATCACTCCTCTTCCTCTGCTTTTTCTCTTTTGCTCTTTTACTCTTCTTGCTTTTCTATTCCAATTTCTCCTACTTCTTCTTTTCGTTTGCTTGTTTGCCCAATTTAACGCATTTGCCTTTTGTTCTGCATCACAATAAGTTCGTCAAGTTGCACACAAAAATTATGAGTAATGGCTACATTCAATGGGCATTAACTGATTCGATTATGGCCCAAATAAACAGGGCTGCAGTCTGTTTTTGCTGTGGCATCAATTAGTGTCGTCTCCCCGTTGCAGCTGTGTCACATTGCCAAACTTTTTGCGCTCAGTGTCCAAAACAAGCTGTCAACATTTTAATAAAAAGCAAAAGCGAAAAAAAATGCCATTTAAATGTTTGTATAAAATTAAAAAGGCAACAACAACAACAGTGTGCGCCAGTTGGCCAATAAAACTTTCTTCATCAAGTCAACAGCAGCAGCAGCAGCGACTTGGCTAACAGCGGCGCCTAAAACTATGCTTAATTTTTTATCAACTGCAAGTCATGAGCCTCAATCTCAGTCTCTGACTTGTTTCTTTGTGCTAACCCAAAGACCAAGTTTATGCCTGGCATTGGGCCAAATGACGACACGGCTTTGGCCAACTCGTGGGCGAAAAAAGCCGACAAAATGCTGCCTGCCAAATGCTACATTTAGCCCACGTCGCGACGTAGGCAAAACAAAAGCGCGTGCATTGAACTCTTGAGAGCGGCACAAAAACAGACGGCGCACCAAGTTTGCCCCAAGGCGAGAAGGTAAAACAAGTAAGAAAGCTAAGAAAAAGGCGAGTTCCCGACTATAAGATACCCGTTACCCAATTAAAATACATATTTAATGCAACCATACATTTTAAACTTTAACGGTATAAGAAATAGTGCATGAATTTAGGAAATCACGTTTTCTGAGAATTAAAACAGCCATAACTAACTTAATATTCAAACGATCTTCAGGCGAATTATTGGAGTGACTGAGACTGACAAAAAATATAAAAAAAACATCTAAGAGAGCATTTTATTTTGACAACTGTGGGTGTGGAAGAGATTTTTATAATTGCGGGTGCGAAGGAGGGTACGGAATAATTTTGAAAAATACTGAAAAATTTGTGGGGTTTTTGTGTGCTAAATTTGGTGGATATAGCTCTTAAAGCGTAAGTGATAAACTTTAATTTATTGAATTGCAGTCTCTAAAAATTAAGAAGCATGGCTAAATCGACTCCGCTATTGAAGCTGTTCAGAAATAATAACATTATAAATTATACATTGCAATGAATACAACATACCCTTGTAATCAACAACTAACGGGTATCAAAAGAATGAAAAGTGGGCGTGGCATGACAACGTAAATAGTTTGTGCAGCTGCAGCAGCAAGTGCAGCTCGCTGTTGGCACTTTGGCAGCCAGACAGACAGACAGACGGACAGACACGGCAGACAGACAGAGACAGTCGACAAGTGCATGGGGGCTGCTTCCTAATGAAGCCAGCCAAAGGCCTGTCTACACGGCCTACCTTTCCCCGCTCCCTCTTTCTCACCTTCCTCACGCCAATGACGACACAATGTCTGCCGAAAAGTGCAGATAGACTCAACGCGACTCGCATGTCGACAGACAGACAGATGGACAGACAGACGAACAGACAGAGAGACAGGCGGTGCAATCTGCCATTTCTCAACTCAACTCGTCGTAGGCCATCTGTAAGGCGTACACACTTGTCAGCTACCGTTTTAGACACTGTTGACAGCAGCTGGCAACGCCCACCTGCCGCATACCTGGCAAATAACTTGCCCCTTTGCCCCTTTACCCCCTTGCACCTCACTTGCATGTCTCCCTGTCCCTTTGGGGACCTCTGGCCGCCATTCAGTTTGTCAGTTGTTTGGCTTTTAGTGCACTTGCCAATTGTCTGACCTAGAAAAAGTGTGCACTGCACCTTTCTCTCATTCCATGTTTCTCTTTCTCCCTCTCTCTGTCAATTGTCTGTTTATATACAGAAGCACACGAATACAGGAGTTTTATAGCTTAGTGATGACGTATGTAACAGGACTAAAGCAGTTTTAAAGCTATCTTGATCTAACTTTATAATCATATAGCTGAAACAATTAGATGAAACCAAACCTTTTGCTTGAAACTTTAGAAACGATAAGTCGAAAATTTAAGTATTGAATGAAAAACGTATCTGTTTTTTCAAAATACAAATACTTTTCTACATTATATATCCTAAGCAAAGTTGATAAGAAGTTAATATCCAAATTATAAAGCTGCTTAACGAATAAGAGATCAACAATTTAAATTTTGTATACAATTTTTTTTCATGTTCTGTTTTTTTTATACTAATCTTAATTTTTTTTGTATTGTTTTTTGTTTGTTAATTTATTTCCCTTGTTGAGACTTAATCGAACAGTTGTAAAGTGAGTATCTCACTGTCGAGCTCACTCTTCTATAGAGCTCTTACTTGTTTTAGTATTCATTTGCTGTGTTGCAGTTTCCCATTTTTCTGTTTCATTTTTTTTTATGTTTTTGTTACATTTTGATTGCCATCATCGGTATTTATAGCACGGCTTTTGTGCTGTAAATCTGTTAAGCTGTTGAGCTCTTGAGTGCTCTTTTGTGGGTGGAGGAAGGGGGTTAAATTAATAAAATTTTATGAAGCGCTAGCGTTTATTATGCTAATTTCCCATAACCAACTGATTGTCGCTTATCAAAGCTATTGGCCCTATTGACGCTATTGACGTCATCGGTTTCATTGGCCAATTGCAATTTCATTTTATGCTCGCCTGCATTATAAACTGCAAAAAAGCGATTATCTCTTTTGGCAACAACACAAATAACACGAGTTATTTTCCAAAGAAGGGGAAAAATTTGATTGTGTCTATAATGTTTTAGCGATTGCAGGCGATTAGCTCTTCTGGCCATGGCCATAATGCTGCCTCTTTGAATGCAAATTGATCTTGGTCAACACAGCATACACAGTTCATAATTAAACTGCAAATTGTGAATGTGCAGAGCGTAGACAATGATATCGTTGTTGTTTCCTTCAAACCGCAGACAGACAAAGCTTCTCCACATTCCCCATTCACATTCAATGCTCCCCTCACAATGCAGATTAATATAGCATACTTAACAACGTCGCGGCCATTTTGCGGTTTGGCAATGCCATTTTTTTGTTGCACACACACATACACATACATTGACACTTTCCATCAAAGCAACGCAACACTTGCAACATTTTTCGGCCATTTGTTGTCACAGTATTTTGCCCTCCCTCTATTCTCATTCGCCTCTCAGAATTCAGCCAACGGATTAGGGGTTAAGATGATGGGGGAGGGGGGTGGAGTGAGTAGGCGTAGTGGGAGGGAAGTGTAGGGGATTGTCGCGTCGCTGGCTTTGTTGTTTATTAACGCTGACAAATCTTTATGCGTTCATTTCATTGAGCGCTTGCCTTTTCGCAAATACCCTAGAAACGCATGCAAGAAAGGGTAGTTTGCGCACTGCGATTAACTTGAAAAGTTCTCCCAGAATATTAAAATTAACTTCAGTATATTTAATAGTGATGTCAAATTGTCAAAGCAAAAATCGAGTTGTCGATATATCGTCAAAAAATGATAGAGTTATCGATTTGTCGAGAGTCTTATAATTTGATAAAATTAAATTGTTTATGCTGAATTTTAAACGGTATTTCACTAAAATATTTTAATGAGAAATAATATCTTCTCAATTAATTAGTAAATATGAATAGTCAAAAAGGAATTCCTCTATAATTTTTGTACTACAGGGTATTAGCTAGTCGTTTATTGCGCACTTGCAGCTGTGCTTTATTGTTGTTTATATGCGGCACTCTTGCAATTTTTCATTAGAGCGAGCCCGCGTGTGGTTAGCCTGCATTGTTGACATACGGGCGTGTGGGCGTGGCACTGCGAGAGGGAGAGAGAGAGGGACAGCAATTGCGAATGGGAATGCGAGTGTGAGTGCGTCTGTATGCGTCTGTGTGCCTCTAAGCCACAATAGTCTAAAGGGTAACAAAGACAATGGGGCAGCGGGGAGGTTTTAATTTATTTAAATGCTTATCACGAAAGGCTTAAATGTTATTTTGCTTGTTGTGGCGGCGGTTTAAAGCGGCTTAAAAATAAAATAGAAACAAACAAAACTCAAAAAAAACGGCAGAAAATATGACATAAAATGCATGACAAAAGTGCGAAGGCATGAGAGGCATGAGGCAATGTTGTCGATTGTGGCATGCACCAAATAAATGACATTGCTTTGCCTTTTCTTATTTATACACATTTCTACGTATTTGTTTTTTACAATTTTCAGAATGGACTCGGGCTGTCCGAAGTGTATTGCTTAATTAAACGTAGTCAAGGCGAGGGAGCGAGGTAGTAAGGAGGAGGACACCGCAAGACAAGACCAGAGACCAGTGGCAATAACAAGAGCAAGAGGAGGCATGTGGCAGGTAGCATGGCAAATGAGGAGCTGTTACGGCAGTCGACCCCAAAATGCCAACCGCAACAAGACAAAATCAACAAGGAGACATGCGGCAAGGGTTGGGACAGAGACAGAAAGAGAGTGAGAGTGAGAGAGAGAGAGAGAGAGAGAGAGAGGGAAAGAGAGAGAGAGGAATAGCAATCTGCCAACTGGCCTGTTCAATTAATTATTCAAGTGAAAATTTTCATATCCTGCGATACATACAAAATAAGTCAGGTCACAGTCGTTGCCCCATTCGACAGCTGTTTGACCTTACCTCAAATGACTGCCCCAAAATAGTCTGGGAAGGGGTTGGACAGGGGGTTGGACCGCCTTGTTTGTTGTGGCAAATTTATGGTTGCAAATTGTTTTGCACCCGGACAGCAACAACAAGTTGAATAAAAAGGTTAACACGCGGCGGATGAGTAACATATTTGGAGACCTCGTTGAAAAAGTCAACATTGGACAAAAGCGGCAATCGCAGTTCTTGGCCTGGTCAACTTCAACTGCTTGCTACTTTGCATGCGCAGCGGGAACTTGGCTTTGGGCTGAGAAAAGGTTCAAGTCTTGAACTTGGTTGTTGTTGTTGTTGTTGATGATGATGATGATGATGATTGTAATCCGGTTTGTAAGTTATGTGCTGCTTAATTGAGTTCACATGCACATGACCTGAATTCCTGATTGCGGGCAATGCTGCTGCCAGGGTTGCCGCCAGGGTTGCCAACACGCAATCCAGGGATGCCCAAGGATTACTCTGGATACCCAAGGATAGTAAAAACCCAAGCTATATTCCAGCTTAAATGTGCGATGGGCGCACGCCAGGTGTGCTGACTGTTGATGAGCATACCCAACAAACACACACTTACACACACACTCACACACTCACACTCACACACATGTGGGGATCTAGGGAAGCACGTGCTTGTGGCACTGCGGGGGGGACACATGTGGCAATGTGGCAGCAGCAACATCCAACGCTTAACCTACAAGTTGATTTCACTTATCCTCTATCTTTTTTGCCTTATTTTTGCTTTTACTTCTATTATGCAACTCTACAGCCCATGTGTGTATGTGTATGTGTGTGTGTGAAGTAAAAACAATCTCTTAATTTTCGTAAATCTGCACCTCATAATTTATTTTAATTGCCCCGTAAAACCTGAGCTCAGACAAAAGCTTCCGCAATGCTGCTTTGATGATGCCTCTCTCTCTTTCTATCACTCTCTCTTTCTCTATCTATCTCTCTTTCTTTATCTCTTATAAAAAATGACCCAAACGAAAGCAATTTATGATGGTTGTCGAGGCAGCTCTGCCATTGTTTATGTTGTCTGGACACAGAATTTACGTGAGTTTTTCGGTTCAAAATTTAGACATCCCGACACAAAACCAATTCAAACTTCACTCTTGTACAGGGAAAGCGTGAGAGAGAGAGAGACAAGCCTTCCCCTTATGGCAAAACTAATGAAACTAATTTAGTGCATAGCTCAAGTCGAAATCTAAACAGAAACAGGAACAGGATGAGGGATGAGGAGCAGGAACAGTAAAGGGACAGGTGCCAAAATGGAGGTGGAGGCCACGGGCTTCAAATCATTTACCCACAAAGCTTGGCAGAAGACAAACCGTGTGTTGTATGCCGTAGAACCGCAGGATGCGAGTTAAAAATTGCATAGATTCATATCTACACTCTTGGTCAATATATTAAGTCTACTTGACATTAATTGGTTATTTAAAATACAAATTGAATATATAATTTTTATTGAAAACATTAAATCAAAAATAAAAAATCAAATCATTTGCTCATAAAAAAAAGGAATATTAAGGGTTAAGATATTTTTAAAAAATAATTGCTTTCTTAATGTGAAGTCAAACAATTTTTGTGTTTGCGAAATTTAAGTAAAAGTAATATTTTTTTTATTATTTTTTTAAGTAAATTTCTAAACATTTAAACTAATAATTGCTTGGATAGATAATACCTCCTTTAATTTAACTTTTAATTTTAAAGAATGCTGGTGTACTTATTATTTTGACCATGAGTGTTTATACATGTGTAAAAAACATGTAAATATGCACCTGCTGCTGATCCTGTGAAGTCCTTGGAGCCTGTGGCAGCCCTGGCTGCAAAATACACTTCAACTTTTGTAAAATACACACACACACATACACATACTGTTAGACAAGAGTGTGTGGGCGGAGTGTGCGGGCATGTGGGCGTGGCCGCAACAATGTTGTAAAACTTTTTGGCCCCGAGAAACTGTTGCTATTTTGCCAGGCAAGCAGCCGAAAGCCGAAGCCGAAGCCTCGCAACATTTGACAAATGCCGGCTGAACAGAGGACACGCCACAGGAGAAAGAGGAGGAGATGGATGGAGAAAGAGGAAGAGAAAGAGAAAGATGGAGCGGGGGATGATGCCCTAGAGGCTTTTCTATGAGGCTTTTAATAGTTTAATGTATGAGTCGCATATATGGCAGCCGCACATATGTAAATTTCACAAGGATTGCGAGGAAGCCAAGGGAAAGGGAACAGAGAGGAGAGGAGGGGATCGGAGTTGGCCTTTGCCTTGTCACAGTGCCACCACTAAGCCCTTTTATTACGCATTTCGTTATGTGTGTGAGTGAAAATTAACACAAATGTATTTAGTTTTTGCCAGGCAGAATGTTGAGCAAACTAATAGTCTCAAAATGCGGGGGAACCAGAGACTTTTCAAGGTGCCTTTAATGGCAGTGTGTGTGTGTGTGTGTGTGTGAGTAATTGCTTTAGGGTCAAAAACTTTTAAGCTAATTTTTGTACAAAATTCCACTTTAAAGTCTTGGCAGTATTTAGTGTACTCAAAAATTCCAGCGCCCTCGAAAAAAATTATACAACAATTCGCATTGTTTATGCAACGCTTTTCAGTTGCTTTCTTCACGTTTTTTCCGCTTTTGTCTCTCGTGTTTTGCGCGCTCAAAATAATGAACATGAAGTTCAAAGCCAACATAAATAAAATTGTTAACATTTTGCGCTGTGCCACGCCCACACGCCCGCTCACACACAGCAATCGCAGTTACACGCCCCAACAATTGAATTTGTTGGGCAAAAAGCAAAGGACAATGGTTGACTAGAGAGATACCCTACAATTGGAGCTAAATGACATTAAAAATACGACTTGAAGTTGATTAAATTTATGACATTTATGCAATTTATAAAATAAAAATAAATGGAGAAGAATAACAGGCAGAAAAAATTAGGAAAATTTTAAGTAAAAAAGGAAGAGAATTAGTCTTAAACTTAACTTAAAGTTCAATTCAGTTTATCACATTTTTATTACCTTCTTTATGCAGTCTCTGCTACCCCATTGATTAGCTTTTAATGGGTATACAGCGTAAAGAAATAAATAAAAAAGAAGAAAAGGAAAACAGGAGGCAAAAGCTAAGCTAAAGCTGAGCTGAGAAACTTTTTCCTTTTCGCTGATGTCGACGCTGCAAATGGAATTCGCCGCTTGATGTGCTCACGTTTTTTGGCTGCCTTCTTTTTTTTCTTTTGGCCATTTTCGGATTCAGAGAAGGAGACTTTCACTTGGGCGTCGCCTTGTGCAATTGTTTGAATACTTTTTGCAGCGCATTAAATTAGTTTCGTTTGAGTTAACGTGCCGTAGAGCCAAAACCGAATCCCCAGACAGAGAAAGAGATAAAAGAAAGAAAGAGAGACAGAGACAGAGACAGAGAGGAAGAGATAGACAACAGACTGAACGACACATACAAGTTATAATCATGTCAGTCAAAGGCAAAACAGAATTTTTTGGCTAACAAGAAAATGTTGAGTTGTTGTACACACACACTGCGTGCATAAAGTTTTTTGCCGCCAGACAGACACTGCGTCTGAAGGGGAGTGGGTACGTAAACGTGGCCAAAATGAAGTAGTCAACTTGGCTGGGCAATTGACTTTAATGCTCAATAAAACTGTCGACAAAAAGTCAAAGACAAAAAATATGCTCAACATGTTGGCCAATAAATGCTACCTTAATGCTTAACAAAGACCATAAATGTCAAATTTTCAATGATGGCCAAAATGAAGCAACAAGCTGCAAGCAGAGCCATTGTGTTGCAACTCCTGCTGTTGCAACATTGCAACACAATGCGGCAACTTGTCAATGGCCAGTCGACGTTCATAATTGAAAAGCGACAGCCAAAGAAAGACGGCATTAAAGCTCTGCCAAAGCTGTTGACATTTCACAGCATTTTCCTGCTGCATTTTCCCGCAGCAACTGCTTCATTCTTCTTAAGCTGCCAAAGCTGCTTTGATTCCAGCAATGTCAAGTTGTTGCCAACGATAAGTTGTTAGCATTATTACACATCGATGACAGAAAGTCAGTGGAAGTTTATTGATTGTTGTGGTAGAGAGAAAACTATGTACAGCTTTTCTGCTTTGTTATTGATATTTTAAATGTTAGCAACTGAATACTAGATCTTAAATTAATAAGCACGAAAGGAATAAATTTGAGAGATGTGACTATAAAATATCTTATAGATTTGATTTTGCCATTACTTTATTTTTTTATATAAGATTGTTTATTCATTTGTTTTTTTGGCTTCTTCTCATTTATTTACACTTATTTACATTTGTTTTCCCTAATTTTGTATTTGTTTAAGTATTTGCTGCTCTAATTGAAGTGCCATTTGAGCTTAAAAGGGCGCTGCTTCTTTCAACCGACAACCCTTGTGAGAGAGGAGAAAGAGAAAATTATGCAATTTTCATAATGCGCATCATGATTGTGAGATCGTTTGTTGAAGATACGCGGCAAAGAAGGGGTTTTTATTCAGCGCAGAGTAGAGAAGACTCCCCTGGCGACTTCTTGGCACGCGGCATGCCGCATGTGGCAGCAGCAGTTGTGGTTGCTGAGTAATTTTCATAACTTCATTTGGCCAACCAACAAGGGGGGTGGACAATGCAAATAGAAATGACACAAAAAAATTGTAAGCGCAATTTCAAAATTTTGACAGAGATAGGTGAAGATGAGATAGGGAGAGAAGGAGGAGCAGGAGAAAGGGGAATTGTTGCTGCAGGTGGCGCTGTCAGAGGGAGCGACGCATGTCAACATGAAATAAATCACTAAACGCTGTGACAGTGTCAAATGTCAGTCGAGAGAGACAGACACAGAGAGACAGAAAGAGAGAGAGAGAGAACAGGATACAGGCTGTAAGGACCTTCTGCTGTTGTCTCTCTGTCTGTTTGTATGTGTGTAAGTGTGTGTGTGGCAAGGAGGCAGGACAATGACCGGTTGGCATTGCCGTTGCCGTTGCCATTGCCGTGCTGTGTCACTTCATTGTTGACATTTAACGTGTTCGTGTTTGGCGTGACAAGTGACATGCTGTGCCGCGACCTGACGTTGCTGCCGCGACCAACTGTTGAAGGGTAGAAGGGGGGTGTATGGCCAGAGGGGGAGGGGGATGGTGGTGCAGCAAAGCCGCCCGAAAAAGGGTTGAGCACAAAAATTTTGTAGACAGGGGCTAGGAACAAAAGGTAACGTATAATTGCATAAATATGCAAATTAGTGAATGTCTGTGTGTGTGAGTGTGAGTGACAAGGGTGGAAGATGTGTGTATGTGTGTAAAAAAGGGCTGCGCCTGCTTGACGCATTGTCGCCCCAATGTCAACGAGTGTCGCCCCGGTGTCGTTGTCACACACGCAACAACAACAAAAACCGAGGCGCTCGAGCAAAAAATCTATAGCATACTTTCCAGCGACTTCAGGTCCCCATCCACCCCCTCCCACTCACCTGTGTACCTGCCCCAGCATTGACATATCAATGCACACTGTACTGTTAGCAGGTTGAATAAATGTCTCTGCTGCCGTTGGCATTTTGCATGGCACGGCAATGTGTCTAATTTCAATACAAAGTAACTTTGACAACGAGCTGACGACGCCCAGACAAAGTTGCATTTGTCTATGTGCAATTGCACTAACAAGCACGCACACACACACGCACACACATCCAATTGGTCACACACATGTGCTTTGCAGTTTTCCAAGCCAATGCACAAAATGCGCAGCTCGCAAAAATTACATTGAACATTTTACAGCTGCTTTCGCAGCCCTTTGAAAGATTTTTATGCTTGTTATTTGAGGGCTACAAGTGTATATTGTATTCCTTGCAGCTGCAAAAACTTTGATTACAAATATTCCCCTTTAATATTGTCATTCATTCCAATCAAGATTAGATAAAGTACAATATATAGTTATCACTTTTTAAGGTAACAAGAGCAAATAAATGTACGCATTAATTTTAATATCTTTTGAGTTAAAGATATATAAATATTCAAAATGTTTTAACGGGTATCGTAGAGTCGGGAGACTCGACTAAAGAATTCTCGCTTGTTTCTACCTATTTTTCTCTGCATTTTTATACTGTTTTCTGCCTTGCCTTTCCCTTCTTATCTCATGTGCATATTTTCATGCACTGACTATCAGAAGAAAAAATACAAGAAGGGCATCAACAAAATGTTATTTATTGAAAATTGTTATGGACTCGCAAAAGAATCTTAATTTGGCCCGAGGCAACTTCCTTTAGCTACGAGTATTTTCTTTGTTTTTCCGTTGTTCCTTTTATTTTTGTGTGCTTGTGTGTGTGTGTGTGTGTGTGGAATTCCTTTGGCGTTATGACAAAATGTGCATTTAAGTGCAACATTTATGTAAAATGTGCGTCTGGCAAGTTTCGTCTAGTGGCGGCGCTTTAAAATATGCAACATGCCCCCTACACACACACACAAAACTTGTTCAAGACGCTGCAAAAGCGAGCCAAAGTTGGTGACGAGCATTTTGTAAACGTCGATTGGCAGGAACAAGGGGGAACAAGGGGGCTATTGGGGAGGGGGAGCCTTGGCGAATGCCATTTGCTTTTGCCTGGCTACGGAAAAAGTTCAGAAATTAAGTTTGCTGACAAACGTTTGTCCGGAACGCCAACAAGGCCAAAAGCAAGCCAAGAACGACAAATGGGAAGTTGGCAGTAGAGAGAAAACGAAGAAAATACTGGGAAAGCAAGAGGGGAGCAAGAGGAGAAACGATAAAGGCTGGCAGCAACTTTTGCCAAGACATTTCTAAACTTAAATAAGCGCAAGTTTGGCGGACCGAGTTGCCAGTTGCCAGTTGCCTTTGCCTGGCACATGTGCGACTCTGTGCAACTTTTCTAATGCAATTAATTTCTGCACTCAACAAGCAGAAGGAGCACGAAGAAGCACGATAAAAGGAGCAGCCAGGAGAGCAAATTTTTGGGTAGACAAAAAAGGTGCAGAGTGTGGGAGAGAGTAGGACAAAAGTTTTCAAGCCGCGTTTTGTTTTTCGCACCCAACTTGGGAATGCACAAATTAGTGTGGCAGCATGTGGCCAGGACTCTTCTAATTCCCACACTCCCGCCCCCTCTTTCTCTTTCTCTTTCTCTCTCACTTTTGGCCATAATGCATGTCATACTCGTAATGGCAGCGTTATTTTAGCTTTTTGCCCGTAAATTTGTCACTCGCACTCACACACGCTCACAAATTGTTGGCAATTGCCACGCCCAC
This sequence comes from Drosophila subquinaria, assembly GCA_037043405.1. Taxonomy (NCBI): domain Eukaryota; kingdom Metazoa; phylum Arthropoda; class Insecta; order Diptera; family Drosophilidae; genus Drosophila; species Drosophila subquinaria. The sequence continues at coordinate 26,513 of JBAMBL010002830.1, forward strand.
TCACACATAGTCATTGTGCCGCCCACGTATTTGATGTAATTTAAATTTTTAATTAAGCACACAAATTGTTTTCGGCGGTTTTGCAAATCTCTGACAGATTTGTGTGTTGTCAGCGTTGACATGCAACAAAATGATAATGAAAACGTTTAAATATTTACCACAAATTTTGTTACAACACACACACACACATACATAGATAGACAGAAACAACAGCTAAAGACAGTTGAGTGTGAGCTACAATAGAATTACAGACAGTTACAGACATAAATATGCGCACACACACACACACACAAAGTTTATGGAATTTGTGTAGGAAATGTTGTTAGTTTTGGAAAATATTGTTAATTACTTAAAGCATAATTCAAACTACATTTAATAATGACAAACGATTAAAGGATTACGATTACGATAACGTTAACGATGAAGGCTCTTGAAGGTGCAGAGAAATACAAATATTGTACATCGATGGAGCATTAAATGATTTGTGGGCGTGGAAATGGACATACCTGCAAAGAGAAGAAGAAAATACATAGTTAGTGGGAATGTTAAATTTATTATAATTATTTCTAGATATTAAAACAATCTAATAGCCTTTCCTCACTGAAACTACATTTCAGCATTTTAGCATTTTCGAAGCAAATGCTACTTTTTTCGTATACATTTCATATGGGAACTAGTGGTGGGGGAATAGTACATTTCTAAGGAATGTAACTACATTTTCAAAAAAAAATGCGATATTCATCGGAAATTCAATCGATGTTTGGAGTTTTTTTTTAAATTGAGAAAGTACTATCACTGAATTTCTCAACTTTTGGCGCCAAATTTCAAACTGTAAAAAACTGTACTGTATTTTTTATTTAATGAAGAATTTTGTAATAATAAAATGCCGCATTTAGCAACAAAAGAAGTCAAAGACTGACCCCTATGGCTACATAAGTCAACATAACACGTTGTCGGTCGCAACAATCATTATTAATTCGTTATAGTTTCTTATTAAAATAAACTAAAAAAGAGTAAATATAAAAGTAGTGCTTATTGGTAAATATTTTAATATTTATTAGTATCTATTGAATTGTACAAGAAGTTTCTGATAAGGGCGCTACGATATGTTTTCACCAACAATCATTTATCAGAATCTAAGAATCCCTGACTCTTGCTGTAGTTGCGCTGAAACCATAAGTACACTGTCTTCAAATTTCGTTAATCCACAGACGATCCCAATCCACAGAGAGCTACGGCAAGCCCTTGTTCAATGAGAGCTCGTTAAAATGGTGTTTTCACTATGGGTTCCCTTTGCAATGGTTTATCTGAATGGGTTTGCCAATCCGGAATAGTTGGATGATCTCCTAAACATCAGAGATTCTGTCCCAAGCAGCGAAATTTTCTTGAAATCCTTCCATTTGTTTTCTCGTATTTTTTAATTTCAGTTGTCAAATGAATTTGTAAACAAAACATTGTCCTCATTGAGGACAGGCAGTTGCATACTTATCGATAGCACCGATATTTTTATAAAATGTACATTAGTGAGGAAAGGCTATAATATTTCACTAATTCAATTATTTCGAACTTATCTTAATATTGTCAAAAAATGTCGACGCTTTCCGTTTAGTTTTAATCAACTTTATTTTAAATAATTCACAACAACAGATTTAAATAACACATTGCAACATAAACATAAACTATGGCGGCTATAATTCTGTGCAAATATGTCATATCAACAGCATTTTTGTTGCATTTCTCTTTTACCAACAAATCATATCTTTGTTATTTGCTTAAAATTATAAAACAAAACTTTTCGCGTGCCACAAACTGTGGTTGGGTAAATGAAAAACAAGCAAATCACATCAACAACAATTGCAGCGGGTATGAGGGGTGGGGGGATGTGGCGGGTGGGCGTGGCAGGGAACTTGTTATACGAGCAGCTGGCCAACTCGAATGATCCCGGCTAGACAAAAATATTTGCCTTGCATTTCACAGTTTAATTTTAATTTCCCTGTTTTCTCATTTTTTTATTTGTATTTTTTTTCTGATGTCAAATTTTTAAAAATGTTGTTGCATGTCTGTCAGTGTGTGTGTGTGTGTGTGTGTCAATCTGTCTGGTATTTGTTTGGTTTGTGGTTTGTGCGGCGGCATTTATATCATTTTTTGCACTCAGTGTGTGTGTGTGTGTGTGTGTGAAGGTATGTAGGTGTGTGTGACGAGCACAGGAAATGCGCTTGCGGCGATACACAGTTTCAATTCATGAATGTTAATATTTATGTTTTGATTTCAAACAACGCCACCTCTGAAATATTAATGAAATACAAACAAAATGTTAGCGCGCGGCACAAATACAATCAAACGTACACACACACACATTTATGTGCATGTGTGTAGAGGCAAACACAGACATAGTTGAAATGCAAATAATGTTGACTGCGTTGAGGCAAACGAAGAAACGAAGTACGAACAAAATGCGACCACCTGGCCAAAAAGAAGCCTCAAAAAATCAAACAAAACTTTGCATAAGAGAGTAAGCAAAGAAGAAGAACAGAGTGAGAGAGAGAGAGAGAGTAAGAAAGAGAGAGAAAAAGGAATGAAGGAGAAGTAATGCTTTGCAGCAGTGTGAAGTTCTTTGTCAATTTGCAAGAGCTTAGAAGTGTGTAGCTAAGTAAAAGATATCCAAAAGATATTCACACACACACACACACACACACATAGGCAAAGTGGAAGTCTTTTTTTTTTTAAATTTATGCAAAGTCTATGGAAAGTCGCTTTGCGTCAAAAGATAATCAAAATGCCGCCGCGAGTTGCGCTCGAAAGTATGCAACACATTTTGTTGAGGGAGTTTTCTATGCTTTTCCCTTTTTCTCCCAAAACAAATACATATTTTATTTCAAGATTAACGCTTGTCAGCGTCGTCTAACTGTGCGACTGTCCAACTGTTTGACTGTCTCGCTGCTTTATAGAAATGCAAAAATCGTGGCCCCGCACAGTTTCAATTCGGTTTGTTGCACTTTGGCTGAAAACAGCTGCCACATGCCACACCTAAGCCGGCAAGCGAGGCGATTGCTTCATGTGTATCCCACAGAAAGGAGGCAGAGAGACAGACAGACAGACAGACAGGCAGAGAGACAGTCAGTTGGGGAGACAGGCAAATTTAGCTGCAGGCCAAACAAATGACAAAGCGGCGACAAGGACAACAAGCGTTTGGGGGGGGGAAGTTGAGGAAGTCGGCATCGGAAACTGCCTTGTCCTGGCAGCCGTTGCCAGTGTCGCATCTTTCAGTTCAGCAAAAAGTAAAAGTGCCAGCGACAGAGAGAGACAGCGAGAGAGATAGAATGTGAAAAGGAGACAGACGCACCCAACAGAGTCTCGCACGTATTATTGATTTTCCTTTTTCCAACGTGGACGACAGTTGCACATGCGTCGACCCTCGACCAGGACCTCGAATGTGGCATGCCCCCGCGACGCGCTGCTTTGTTGTCTCTGTTGTTGCCACTGCTGCTGCTGCTGCTGCTGCTGCTACTCTTAGTGTTTTTTCTCCTTCTCCTTCTTCTTCTACTCTTCTTTTTTGGCGTATTTCCGGCGATTAAGGCGACCGTTGCGCCGTTTGTTTGTAAATTATTTAATGTTGCGCTTAAATTTTCCGGCCCAGCTTCGGTTATTCTCTTTTTTATACTCTTTACTTGTAGAGTAAAAGGGTATATTGCAATCGTTGCAATTTATGTAACGGCATGAAGGAGGCGTGACAAACGCTTTAAATTATACATATTCTTGATCGGAATGACTTTAAACAATTTTGGTCTGTAAAGGTCAACAATTTACCACGCCCTTTCATCAAAAAGGCTCCATTACAGAAAAAGTTTTCAAGATATTACTCTCTTTTTGACGGTAAAGCCTCCCTTTAAATGATTTTAAGCCTCACATTTAGCTTCATTAATATCCGTTAGTTAGAGTAGTAGTTATGGCTGTTTTACGATTTAAAAAAACGCCTAAAAGTATGCTATATATTTTAAACTTAAGATTTTAAAGTAAATCTATAGTTTTAATAAATATTTCAATTAAGTAACGGGTGTCTTTTAGTCTGGGACTCGACTATATCGTTCTTTTTTTGTCCTGTAACGAGTCTCGAGTCTTTTTGAACTTGTATTTCGCATTATGTGTCTGACTGGTTGGTTGGGTGTTCGGTTTGGCTGTCCGCTTTCAGTTTCGGTTCGGTTTCGTTTTTCGCATGTCCTTTCGCTGGTGTGGTGTCCTTTTTACAGCTGCCAGGAGCCAGTGGCTCGCTTATGTCTTTTGTTGTTACATGGATTTGCTGCTTCCTTTTGGCATTGCCTTGTGCTCTTACGTCCTCGAGTGGTATTTAACATTATCTGCTTGAGTACATGTTGCGGTATTTGCAGCAGACAACAGGCTGTCTCCCCACCACTCCCTCTCCGACTGCCACCATATTTGCCACAGGACAACGACAAGGACGCGCCGACACTCGCACTTGCACTGCAAGCCAACAACAGTCAACTGAGTTCTTGGCTGCTTCTGTCTCTCTGTGTGTGTTTTTCTTTCTTTCTAGCTGCCATTTTTCTCATTTTTCCTTTTCTTCTTTTTTTTTATCATGTCTGCGTTTCCGTTTACAACAACGTTGTCGTTGTCGTGTCGCCATCTTTTTTGCTTGAACTGATGCTGAATCTGAAGCTGCAAGCCGCTTATCTTTGGTTATGTTTTCCAACATTTTTGTTCATTGTTTGCTTTTGATTTGATTGTTGGCAGTGCCTTTGCTCCTGCTGCTCTCCTTCTGCTCCTGCCTTTTAACGAAATGTCTACAAAGGATCAAGCATTATGTCCTCGCACTGACTTCTCTTTCGTTTCCAATTTCAACTTGTAAGTGCGTGTGTGTATGTGTACGATTGTCTGTCTGTCTCTGTGTCTGTCTGTCTGTTCTTGTCAGAATCACAACTCGACGCTAGTCTTGCCGACTTATCCTTGGCATTCCTTGGCATCATTTTCCGTTTGACTAAATGCACTCAAACTGTCGTCCTTCAACGAGATGGCAGCATTAAAAGCTAATTAATTATCGTCCTCAGCTCAAGCCAGTCAGTCAGCCAGTCAGCCAGTTAGTCAGTGCGTCGTCGGCATGTCCTGTGATTTATGTGTTCATCCCAGGGTAACAACAGCTTCTGCTCCACATCTTTCTCCCACTCCTTCTACAGCAACAGTTTGCAGTCGTGCTGATTGAAAAGTCTGCGCTCAGATTTGCTGTCAAAGTATCAGTTTCAATAAAACATAATTTATACTTGAAGTCGTCGTCGTCGTCGTTGTCGCGCACTTGACACCTTGCCGACTAACGCTTTGGACAGCAACAACAACAGCTTAAATATGTAGACACGATGGGGGGGGAAGGGACACTGAATAGGGCAGAGCGGATATTGGACATACAATAAATCTTCTTCGGTTTCATTTAAAATGCAGACAGATTGCTGGCATATTTGATATCAAAGCAAAGTGCACTGCAAATCGCACAAGAATATATTTCAAAAAAATAGAAAAATGGATAATAAATATAACAAGTAACAAATATGATCCTTTATTAAATTTTTTATATCATTCTACAGGGACACATTTTTTAAAGATGCGAGTGAGAAAAGAGAGGAAAAAAGTGTGATGAAAGTGGCGTCTATAACTTTATGACCAAGTAATAATCAGTGTTTGGATATATATATTTAATTTGTATTAAATTTTTTTAATACCATTCTTATGACACACAATTTCAAAGCTACTACAATTCCTCAACAAAACATTTTTGCAGAGAGAGACTCTTCAAAATATTTCGCTTTTACTGCGGATTATAACAAAAAACCATGTGCTTGCGCCAAGAAGCATGCAACATGAAATGCATTCAAAAGAATTCCATGCAGTTTTTTTGCTTTGCCAAATGAGTCACAATGAGTCAGTGTGTAAAAAAATGAGACAAAGAGAGAAGGGCAAATAAATGTAAATGTTATGTGTCAGCAGCTTAAACAATTTTAGATATTTCGCCGGTCAAATATGTTTGTTGTTTTTGAATATTGCATGAGTTTTTCCTTTTGAGAACTTTGGTCTGAATTGGTTTTTGTGTTTTTACTTCTTTTTATTACTTTATTTGCTGTAGCATAACAAGAGCATAAAAAAGACAACACAAGCAAAAGAAGAGTAACATATTCATGTCAATTGTCAATAAGCTGCAAATGAAATGAAAATATTACTTTTTTTTTATTTTACTTCGTACTTTCCTTTCTCATTGCAACATTTGCACTTCCGTAACTTTGGCATATTCTGCTCCTGGTCTTCAACTTGGTCCGCCTCTTGCCAGTTGCGTTTTATGACCCGTAGGAGGGAAATGGAAGCATGTTGGAATTTATGCATATTTTATGTTTTTGCCAAAACAAGAAAAGCAGCTGAAGAAACGTAAAAAGCACGTAACACGCATACGACATGTGTGACGACAACAATGACGAACAAAATGACAAGCGTCTAAACGTCTCAGTGAAAGGTGTAACTGCGACGGCGACTGCGTCTAAGGCAGCGACTGCGACTGCGACTGCGACTGCGACTGCGACTGCGACTACAAGTGCGTGAACAAATATCAACAATAAATTACTCGAGTGGCATTTTGTGAGCTGATTCTGCCTGCTGATAATGATAATGATGATGATGAAAGTTGTTTGCTGTTTGTTGTCTTGACTTTATTTTCATGTGCTTGTAATTTTGTAGTCTAGTTTAAATATGAGAAAATCAAAACATGCCACACTTGAAGCTCAAGACAAACACTTCATTTAAACCTGAACTGAAAAGGAGTTATAAAAAACACTTGAAGCACTCAAGTGCCCAGACAGCGAGACAGCAGCCAGAAGAGAATATGAGACAAGGCAAAAATGTTGTTGTCGTTCTTATTGTCGTTGTTATTGTTGTTGTTGCCACAGTTGTTGCTGCTGCTTCATGCGCCATTTGGCAGACAACAAAAGCAACACAGAGTCGCTCTTGAGCCTCGCACATGCTTCTTCCACATCCACTTGCACTTCCACTCCCAATCCAATTCTCAGGCTTTCGACCAAGTCTGCAAACTGCTTTTAGCCATTCATATTGCGTTCTCTGTTCTCTGGGTCTTGCACTAATGAAGTCTCAAAGGCGCGATTAAAAATGTAACTTGTGCACAGAAGAGAAGTAAAAACTACGCAAAGCGCAGACAAAGATGACTTTTCTCCTTCTGCTGCTGTTGTTGTTGTTGTTGCTGTTGTTGTTGCCACTTCTGCTTGTGGATGCCACATGCAAAGCGCAGATAAAAAGCAAATATGCCGAGGGACAGAGACACAGCGCACTCGTTGGCGTTGATGCCGCTGCCAAAGTGCTGCTTCAACACTTTCAAAACTAAGTTGGCAACTGGACAGGGACAGAGGACACAGGACAGATACATTGGAGGGGGAGGTGATGGGTGGTGGGGGGGCAGCATGTGGCAGGCTACTTCAATGAAGTAAAGACAAAAAGCTGTAGCACATTTATCACAAAGTCGGCAGCAGTCAGCAGTCAAGTCAAGGAGAGGAGTGAAGAGAGGAGAGCAGAGAAGAGCTGAATTCTCTTAGCTTGTGTCTGATTGGAAGTTTGTTTTGCTGTTCGTTGGGTGCTTAGCGGTTGCCAGATTGCCACACAGCGTGCCATGAATAGGGGGGGAGGGGGTAAGGGGCAGTTGGAGGTGGCTGCGATTCAACTTTGTAGTTGTTGCTCTTCTTGTTTTATATAGATTGCGCGCACGAGACGCATGACATTGAAAAATTTATTGCACGCTTGTGAGTTGCAAGCTGAAGCTAAAACTCAACTCGAAGCAGCCAGTGGGGAGGGGGGGGGGGGGGGTAAACAGTGGCAGAGGGTTGTTTGCCCAGGGGTTGTGTCAATGTCATTGTAAACCCAAAAAAAAAAGCCAAGCTCTCTTTCATTTTCTCATTCCGTATTTTCATTCTACATTTACAGCTCTCTCTCTCTCTCTCTCTCTCTATTTGTCCGAGGCTCTTTAAGTTTCATTTAGCACCTCAGCAGCTGCGGCTGGCAAACGCTAGATGGCGCCACTGCTTGGGCTGTCATCTGAAATGCAATTAAAAAGCATTTTGAGCATTTGGTCGACTTGACATTCGCGTGATAAATGAATGCAGCGCCCAATGAGTCGAGTCGTTTAACGCGTCTCCTCTGACTTTCTCAGTCAGCTGCCAGTTTTCCACTTTTCCACTTTCTCAGTCTCTTTTTTTTACACTTTACATCTCTCTTCTATTTTTTTTTTCAACTCCTGCTGCCAAATTACAATTTTTATTATTGTATTGCAGCTCACTTCAGAGTCAGAGTCAGAATCGAGCGTCGACGCATATACAGTATGTCAAGAAATTATTTAGACAAAGAAAACAAATTTTAAAAATTTGCTTGATTTATCTAAAATAAATAAATGTTTATAAAAATCATATTTTCTTTATTTTCTTTTCTAGAAAATTTGAAAAAACTCAAAACATTTCTTTGTATCAAAACAATTACTTGATATACTGTAAACGCATTGGCTTGGCCCAAAAATTCGCAATCCTTTTTCCACGTAACAACATTCAGTTATTTCACGCGCCAACGCAATTTGAAAGCGAAATTCCATTCACATTTTCCCCGTCCCCTTTTACCCACCCCCTTTAGCTACCCCTGTTGGTCTGAGCCACTGTTTTTGGTTCCCTTGTCTATTTTTGGGCATTTAAATGTTTTACGGTGTCGTTTCAGTCTGTTCTGTTCTGTTTCTGTTTTGTTCAGCTCTGTTCTGTTCTGTTGTCTGTTGTTTGCGCCTCTTGAGTGTGTTTTAATTGCGTTTGTATTACACGCACACACACACACACACACACTCTCACCATCCCATAAACATATATACATCCATAGATAGCAATGGAAATTTAAAGCCTTTTCACCATCCCTTTTCACAGCTTGGCAGCTCTTTTTACCTTACCCTTTCTGCCTTTTGTCTCCTTTTCTCTTCCCTCTCCCTCTACCCGCTGTTGTCTGTTCAACTCGTCTCGTTGCAAAGTTTATTATATTTCATTTGCCTGATTTTTCTGCCAGTGTTGCGCTTTTTCAGTCTGCCTTTTGCTAAATTAACTTAATTGTTTTTGCATGAAATTAATTTCGGCGCATAAATTTCACCTTCGGCCATCCACACTTCTACTTTTCCCCTTCCCCATTCCGTTCCCCTTCCCATCACCTTCCTCCTTCTGTTATTTCCTCCTGGGCTGTCAGCTTTAAGTGTGAAATGCGGCGCCCTCTCGCATAATTTACACATTTTTGCAGCCACTTCTCGAGGCGTCGCGTCGCTTCGAGTCGGCGGTACACAATTAATTATGTGCCACTGTGTAAATATTTAAATGCTGAAATTAATGAAAAATACTCGTACAATTTCTTACGGATTGCAAATGCCTAAGTCTTAGCATAAATATTGTCTTTCCACTGCCCAAGTGAGAATTCTCTCAAATAATGAATTCATTTATATGCCAACATTCATTTGATGTGGCCAATTGCAGTTGGCTTTAGGCCATGGCCAGGACAAGGAGAGGAACTCAAATATAATCAAATGACTGTAAAATGTTAATGGAAAGTGAAAGTAACTCATAGTCAATCATAGAAGAGATAGAGAAAATAATATACAGCCATTTCTCTCATTGTTGTTTTCTTTTGCAAGTTAAGCTTAAAGCTGTTGCTAATTTGCATAGTGAACTAAAGTAAAGTGTTTGTGGAATGGGGCCAAAAGCTTGGCTAAAAGCGCATTAAATTGCGTGGCTAAAAGGAACAACAACAACAACAACGACATCTAGACCTAACTGTAACTGTAAGCCGCTTATGGATCACATACGCATACTCATGCAATTTTGCACTTAAATGCAGAGCAAAAAGAAAAATCAAACAAAACACAAACTCATTTACATTTTCTCATTTGTCTCGATTCCAAGTCGCGACATGCACAACAATCAGCATAATTTCAGTTGAAAAAGGGAAAACGGGAATATCAAAAGAGGAAAAAATGGGAGGAAAGTGTGCGAAATAAATAAATGAAAGCAACTCGAAATGCTTTTCAATTTATTTTCTCCTTAGCTGCGGATGACATAAAGCGCCTACGACGCGGGACCTGCCAAAAAATAAAAATAAAAATTTATATATGTACGCACATACATATATGCATGCACACACATACATTTACATTTACATATACGCATGCACATATATATTCATATATGTGTATGGCAATGAATGGGCGCCAAAAACCTGCGCATTTAAACAAGTTAACAAGGATTTAAAAGGTTTTGGCTGTCAAACACACACCCATGCACCCACACACACACATACACACGCAGTAAGAGAGAGTATGAGTGTGAGAGAGAGAGACATAGATACTCATATACATTTACAGACTCAACGAAATAAAAACGCAAAGCAATGCGTCTGACAATAAAAAACAATACCAAAATATGTATAAATGCATTTGTCAAATATGCTCAATAGGAAAATACCCTATAAACGAATTAACACGCATTTATAGAACAACTACAGCATGTGCCATTTATTTTATTTCTTTTTAGTCAAATAAAAAAAAATCAGAAAATTATTATGTACAATTAACAATTTAATTAAATTATATAGATTCAAATAAAATTGGTTAAAAAAAGAAATTCCTGAAATGAAAATTTTTCTGTAATATTCTATTTACAATTTAGCTTACCCTTTATGAAACATAGTACAGGGTATCACAAAAATTGCGCCAAAATTTTCTGACTGCCTTACAAGCACATGATTAAAATTTAAAGCAAATAAAGAGACAAATTATGTAGGAGAAAGTATGAGTATGTGTATGTGTCTGTTTATAAGAAAATATGTTTATCACCTATCCCACTTCCTCCCTCTCCCTCTCACTCTCACTCTCTCTCACTGTCACTTGGCAGCTGCTTTTTATGCGGCGTTTACTAAATTTTCATTTTCTAAATGAAATTTCAGCGTCAGCACCCCACAAAAAAAAACTGTCTCTGTTTTCTAGTTTATCTTCATTTTTTGCGAACATTGTTCTTGTTGTTGTTGTTGTTGTCAGCACATGTCCCTGGCAGCTGCTAGACGACAGACAAATTCACACATACATAGAGAGAGAGAGAGAGCGAAAGAGAGGGAACGTGGGGGAAGTGAGACAGCTGACAAAGGCAGTTTAATTTCATTTCAATCATGCTAAAAGCAAAACATAATAATTTATATAACTGTCAGTGGCAACACAAAAAAAAACAACAACAGCAAAAAGTTAAAGAAAAAAGTGTAAATTAATAAAGCTCCCACACACACACATTGTATATATAAATACATATACATAGACTATGTATCGTTCGATACATAAATCAGTTGAAATACAGCAAGATTTCTTGCCTCAACTTTAATGCACTTGTGTTGCCTCTTTTTTAAGTTGAAATCACACACACGAGCACATATGCCTCTCTCCCTCTTTCTTCCCTTCTCCCTCTCCCACTTACCCTTATTTGATATGCCTATAGCTATGCTAGGTTTTTAGCTATTGATGGAAAAAAAAGGTTGCCTGACTCTTGTTGAATTATTAATGAAGCTGCCTCAACAGTTCCCTTAGCATATTGTGAAATCAGATGCTACAACAAACACAACAACAACAACAACAACTGCTTAAAGCCCAGACATTGTTGCTTTTGTATTACTTAAAACGAGTGTAGCATACTTTGCAGCATACTTAGAGTTGCCACGACTTTAATGCGACCTTGAGCACATGTCAAGCAACAACGAAAACAACCACAACAAGCAAAACAACAACAACAACAAGAGAAACAACAAGTTGAAAGCTGCGACCATTTTCAATTATGTTAATTTCTGTGTGTCGCTTTGAAAGCCATTTTCATTTTCATTTTCATTTTTTTTTTTTTTTTGTTATTCAGCCAAGCCGTCAAATGGCCAACAATTTGGCACTTCATAACAACAATTTCTCCCTTGTCTTCTGCACACACAAGGACACAAGGACGCTCAGGCATTAATTAAATTACACGACACACACACACACACACACACACACACACACACACACACACACACACACACACACACACACAAGCACAACAGCCTTTGCAAAGTAAGCAATTTTTTTTTTTGAATTCTTTTCCATCTTTTCTGTCTGATTTTTATATAATTGCATATTGCTCTGGTTGTTGTTGTTGATGTTGTTGCTTCAGCTTGTTGTTGTTGTTATTATTATTGCAGTGGCTGACGTGGCCAGAACCTGCTGCCTGCTGTGTGCGTTAAAAAGCCACTTTGCGGCTTCCTGTGAACACCGCCCCTTGACGTGTTCGAGCCATGGCCCAAAGAGAAGCCAAAAGCGAGACGCGCGCGTGTGTGTGTTTAAATTTTTGTGTGCCACTTTAAGCGTTGGCTGTGTTGCTGTTGCTGTTGTTGTTGTTGGCTCTTTAAAGCGCAGGTAAACCACTGGGTGGGTGGTGCCGTGTGGTTGCGTACACATAAGTATAAAACTACAAGTGCATAGGCATAAAAGCTTGACTTGGCCGAAAGTTGTTGCTTATCTAATCCTTTGCAGCCAACTCCAACTCTGTGCCTGTTGTTCTGCTTCTTACCTTTTTAGCCACGACAACGACAACGACAACTGACGATTTGGGGGCCAGTTGCCAGTTGCCAGGTCGCTTTTATGGGGCATCGTAAAAACTTTTGTGGCAGCGGCAACAACAGCAACAAGAACTAAAGCTACAACAACAGCACGTGCGCCTAGAAATATGCTATGCATACAATTTTAATGCCCAGACACAAGGCCCACAACGGCAACGGCAACCGAAAAAGCCAAAGTTAAGTTTATATTGCCGACGTTTTTATTGATATCGTAAAATTGCGACGACCAACACGAAACTGTCCCCCAGTTACCTACCCCTACCCCTCCCCCTTTTCCCACCTCCCTTACGCTCCCTGTTCGCCTCACAATTTGCATAGTAAATTTATGAGACAATTACTGAGCATTTTTGATTTAATGACAATTATTGTCATAATTTTCATAAAATTGCCTGCCGTGCGCTGTATTTTTTTTTCTCTCTCTCTCTCGCTGTCTCTTTTTGGCTGCCTTTTTTGTTTACCCCGCCCACAGATTTTGGCTAAGCTAATGCCATGCTTTTTGCCACATTTCGTGTCTCGCACAAACAGCAGAAAAGCCAAAATGTGAGAAAAGTACGAGTAGAAAAAGAAAAAGCAAAAAGAAAATGTTGGATATTTATGCGTTTTCGTGGCTCATGAATTTCGGAGCATGCTTCACTCAGTTGGGGGCTTCCCTTTCTGTCCCTACGCTCCTCTCTTTCTCTCTCTCTCTCTCCTCTCTCTCTCTCTCTCTCTTGCGCCAAGTTAGCTCTTAGGATACTTTCCATATTCGTCTTTTGGGCTTTGCATGTGCTCGTTAAATGTCTGCGCCAGTTTTGTGTAGTCTACTTCTAGGCTTCTGCTTTAAGAGCTTCACTTTATTAGAAGTCAATACGTCTACCTTCTTATGAGGTATATAGGACTATAAGTTTAAGGGAACTGCATCAAAAGAAAACTTAACTCCACAAAAAATATTTTATTTTCTCTGTGTGCTATGAATATGAAACGAATAAAAGGGAGGAGTAAATAAATTTCAATTTTAACTATTTATATGAAACTAAGTTTATTAGTCTGACTACAATTTATTATTATTTTTCAGCCTATTTTTTAAACAGAGTATCCCCTGTTCTGTACTTTCCCACATTATCCACTTCCCTTTGCGCTTCATTCAATTATTCAGTGACGCAATTTGCTTATAAACTTGTCTAACTTGGCCTCTCATAAATTCACAACGCCCAAACAATTCAATTTTTTTTGAACCTTGAACGCGTTAAATAACTACTCAAAGTTTCTCCCTCTCATAAGCAATGGGGTTAAATGAAATGTTTAAAAGTGAAACTGGAACTTTTTTGCTAGAGTATTTGTTTAACAAAGCTTTTCAAATATAATATAAGTATTTACGGGCAATTCTAATATTCAAGTTCTCTTCGGGCAAAAGGAATAAACATTTAAAACTCGACTGCAAATAAAACAAAGTTCGCAGTGGAAGTTGTCTCTCTGTGTGTGTTGATGTCTGTATGTCTGTTTACCGTTTTGCGGTTTTTCCGTTTGTGAAAAGTGGGGGCGTGGCAGGATAGGGGGCGTCGAGTGCGCCCTCTTGTCTGGCATCAATAACCCGACGGTGCTTATAAAAATGCAAACAAATTTCACTCTTCATACACACACACACACATACAGGTGTTGTTTATTCAGTCTGTGTGTGTGTGGGTGTATGTGTGTTGGGGGCACTCAATTTGTCACATTTGAAATACGATGACAAACAAAAAGCCCAACAACAACAAAACGAAATCAAATTGCATTTTTATTTACAAAATGCTTTGCACTTGCAACTTGCAACGCGAATGCGAATGACGTTGTCGTTGTTTTTAGAAATAATACTCGCTAGAGAACAAGAGGAAAGAAATAAGGGAGACAGGGAAACAGGAAAACAGCGAGAAAGGTAGAATTAAGGGAGCTAAAAGCGTTTGATTACCAAGCAGCTGTGGAAAAGGGGGAAATGCAAATTCGAAAGCTCTCAACGTTAACCATTGAAATGTTAAATACAACGACTGCAACTCAAGTGGCAACAACAACAATACGTCTGTTGCATGCCACAGCGCAGGATCAAATCAATGTGATATAAGTTGCAAAGTTTCGGCTGGCATACAAGAAAAACAACTTAGAATTGATGACTCCTTGGTGGGCGCATAACGAAAATTAAACAGAATAGCCGAGAGGAAACCAAAAAAAACAAAAGCACAAAATCATAAAAAACATAAAATAAATGTAATAAAAACAACAGCAACAACAACAACAACAACAACAACAGAAATGGGCAAACAATGCAATTTTCGGGGCGTGTGTGTAAGAGGCCACAGAGGTCATAAAACCATATCAACGCCATTAAATGTACAACGGGGGGCAAAACTGAAAAACTCACTGAGTTTACTCCCTAACACACACACATGTTGTGCATGTACATATATAGATGTGTGTGTGCGTGTGTGTGTGTGTATAAACACCTCTTGCCAGTGCGGCGAAATTGTGTGCGGCAGCTCAACGAAAAACCATAAAAAAGTGCGCAGCAAAAAGTTGCCAACAGGGAGTCCAAAGAGAAGGAGAAGATGGAAGCGAAGAAGAGGAAGGAAGAGAGAGAGAGAAATGGCTAAGAGATGTGAAGTGGAAGGGGAATGGCTGCTGATTGAGCCACCTTTTGGCCGGGCTGTTGGCTGTTACCAAATGAGATACCGTGCACACTCGTGTTGTTGGCCATGCCCGGGCGTTTAGACAATGTAAACGTTGAATAACCGCAAAAAACTAAACAAACTGAGGCGCTCGCTGGGATGCTGTGTGTGTGTGTGAGTGTGTGTGTTAGGGTGGATCTATGTGAGACTCAAGTGTGAGCACAGACGAATTTTTTACGATGCCGAAACGTTTCACGTGCTTAGCGCACAAAAAAGAACTATTTGAAAAGGATACAGTTGAGAGCACCCAACTGTGAGAGACCCTGTAGAAAACTCATACATACATATATGTTTAGTGCTCGTGTTCTTCGCTATTCCTTTCATAGACATGTCACTAAACAAAATAGATCCTTGATTTTTTTACGAGTTTATTAAAGGACTCTGATAAAAGTTTTCAGGAACAGTTCGGAACTTTTATAAATATTATATTTCCTCTTCAGTTAATATTACTCTTGTAATTTGATTCTTTTGACACCAAATTTTAAAAACTTAAAAAGATCTACATTGGCTATACAGGAGCCTACATATCAAGTTTGGTGTCTCTAGCTCTTGTACAAAGTCTCTGAGAAGTAAATGTTCTTATTATTGACTTGACAGTAAATGCTTATCAAGAATATATATACTAATTGGGGTCTGCCACGCCTTTTCCTGCCTGTTATGCACTTTTTTGTCGACAAACCTAGTATACCCTTTAAAACGTTTAAGTACAGGGTCTACAAATTGAAAGTGAGGCGAAGCAGCAGCTTTAGCAGCCCTGTCAGCAAATGTGGGCGCGTCAATAAAAGTAGGCGTGGCAGAGAGGGTAGTGGGAGCAGGGAAGGTAGATGGAAAATTGCGACAGTAAACTAGCATGCCAGGCACGTTGAAATGCTGTGCTCATCTAATGTTTTAATGAATGCTAACAGGTGTTGCCAAACGCCAAAAGAGTCGATGATCTTGGCACAAAAACTGCACATTAAATGCCACGCCCATTTTAGTGGGACGCCCGCTCATTTGAAATGAGAGTCATTTTTAGTTTTTGGCAAATGCTTCAATTTGATGTTAAGTGTTGTGCAACGTAACGAGCATTACGTTACGTTACATTACGTTACGTAATGTTCACAATAATGGAGAGCAATTAACTTTTTATGTCGTTTCGCTTGGCATTTGCAACTCAATTAACAAAGACTGCCCCCCAGCCACGCCTACCTGCCTTAAAGAGCAAAAGCAGTGGCAGGAACAGGTGAAGGGACAGAGGGCAGGGGCAGGTTCAGTGGCAGATACGGGGTTGCAGGGTCAAGGGTCAGGTGGCAGGCAAGAAGTAGCATTTTGTAATGCAGCCAACAAAACTGGCAACTAAATTAATGAATCTCACGTGCAGTTAAATGGCAGTCAAACACACATATACACACTCAAACGTACACACAACAAACACACAGCACACACATTCACATGGTAGTTATATCTTGAGCTATTTATCATATGATTAAAAGTACTATAAAATGCCATTTCAATGATATTAAATGAAAACTTTGCAAGTAAAAACATATAAATAAATACTGCAAGACTATTGGATACTCTGTAAAAAATTTTGGATAGGCACAAATAATAATAAATTAATTAGCTTAGTGGAAAAATCTGTTGAAATGAGTAGGAGTCTAACTGAAATTGCCAAAAACTTAGCTAGATATTATTCAATCTATCTACTATATATTAGGTATGAATAATCGGGACCCTTTAGCCGAATGGAAAACTTTTTTTCAAGTTTAAATTAATTTAAAAAATTTAATATCATTCGTCACAAAATTGGAAATGTTTTCGTCATTAAAGTTTTACCTCGTAAAAAGTTTATTTTTATAAGAAAAATATAAATAAATCTTCAATTAAATCAACATCTGAATATTCAATATTCAAAAGAGCTCAAAATTCGTTGTCTACAGTCAATATACCCCTCCGCCATTCTATTACAGGGCACAAATATGGCAGTCATATGCTCCGCAAAGTTACATTCTGTGTACCGTATATGTATGATGGTATATGTGCGCAGCGGGAGGGGGCGTGGCGAGGGTTGTTTAACAGCAACAAACACCATAATTTATGCCTTATGCCGGAGCACAAATATTACCAAGTTCCATGGACTTAAAGCGCATTAAGTGCAGGGGGAGGGGGGGGAAACAAGCCAATTTCATTTTGCACTTAATAAAAATTTAATGGCAAAAAAAAGACAAAAACAAAAACATTCACATGTAGGCCAAAAGCTGGGCTTTGGGCCACGGCAAATGGGCCAAAATTGTTGCATTTCATGAATATCGCATAAAAATTCCGCCGAAAATCAAAAAGTTTGTTTAATCGATAAGCAAACGGAAATACATATTTAGGCCGAAAAAAATAAAGACTTGAATAAATAAGGTGCATAAAAAATGTTATGGCTGCTGCGGGCCAAGAGGCGAAGAGAGGCGGAAGTGGGCGGAACTTGGCACTAAATCAACGGCAATAAATACAAAGAACAGCATTTTTTATGAGCAGCGAACAGAAGGCTATAACAAGGCGAAAAGCGAAAGGGGAAGAGGAGTCTGGAGCTGGCAATCAGGAAGCATAAAAGCAAAGCGTGAAATATGTCAAAATGGCCAACAACTTTGTCGGCCATAAAAAACACAGTTTGCCAACAGCGGCAAAGGAAACTCAAAAACTAACACACAGAAAAAAACAACAAGAGGAGTATTTGTATATATAAAATGTGGTGTAAAGTTTATAAACAATATGTTGAATCAAAAGTGGCCAAAACATTGCCACGCCCCAGTCCACAACGCCAGTTGGCCATAAACGTTTATTAAAGCGACAAACTGACAGATTACAGGTGAATTTTGCTGAGATTTTAGTGTGGGGCGGACCACGTGGAGTATGAGCAACAACCACAGAGTGAAAGAGAAGGCAGAAAGTGAGTGAGAGGGTGAGTGAGAGAGTGTCAACAAATTGACACATTAAAACAAATGAGGCCACTGCGACCGACAACGAGAACGTCGCCAGCTGTCGAACTCTTGGGGAAACCCAACTAATGGCGCTTGTTAGACTTATTCGTAGTTTTTTTTTTCGCCCTCGCCTCCACACATACACATAGTGGGCGTGGCAGAGGGGAGTAAGTCACAACTTCACTTAAAGTGAGGCAAATTTAGTGCCAAGAGAGAGAGAGAGAGAGAAAGAGGAAATTAACGCCCTGCTGTAAATGATTGTCGAGCGTGCGAATGAGTTTTTTATGCTTATATTTGTTGTGAGTTTACAACAACAATGGCAGGAGCGACACACACACCTGGCCCTCAGTCAGTCAGTCAGTCAGTCAAGTGGGCGTGGCAGGGTGCACAGAAAGAAAGTCTGAAAGTTTTGTCGCCGCACGCATAAATCAAGTTAATCATTTGGCGCAAAAGTTACACAGACGCTGCGCAAATTGGACATTTATATTTTTCGCTTCCAGCCAACAAGCAACAAAAACAACAACAACAAACAACAGCAGCAAGAAGAAGACGTATAATAATAACAACAATTCTGTGGCATGTCCTGGCACATTGTTGCTGTGTTAAATTATGATGCGTCCAAAGGAATTTTTCGCTCTCTTTCTCTAAATTTTCTTTGGTTTTGGTTGTTGTGAAAAGCCAAAAGATTTATGATCTTTAGCCTTGTACTTGACATTTTGTACTTTTGCGTGCTGATGGGTGAATTAGTGGATATTACTGGGCAAGTCAACTTGAAAATTATATCATCATCCAAAAATATGCATAACTTGAACTTGTAAACAGGAATTTTAACACTTTAAATTTTAAAATAAAAATATTTGTTGATATTAAGCAATAACTTGAATTTAAAAACTTTGAAGAGCAGATTCATTTAATATAAAAAATTAAACTAATTTAACTTTTTTAAATTATATTTTATGTATTTTGATTCCCAATCATCGGAAAGTCCCGATAAACATATATTCAAAACTAACTCACGACTTGTTTAAAACTTCGTCAATTGTTTACTTGGAATCTTACCTGCAATGAAACGAGAAAATAAATATTTAAAATGTTATTAAGTTTAATTGCACTCAAAATATATTGCAATATGGAAATCGAAAACAAATAAAAATCAAAATCAAATACAATCAACAACAATGTCAGCTCATAACCAATTGAAAGAGAATTTGCTTATGCATATAGCTAAATAAAAATTGATTATTTCTCTAGAGAAACTGTGCAAGAGATGAAGCCAAAAAGTTTTTATTCTACCAACTTTTGGCATAAAAATGCGTTGAAGCACCTCCCAAAGGTACGTGAGGAGTTAAGAGGAGTCTTGGCCATATACAAATAACTGCAAAAGCCACTGCACAAGTCAAATCAATAAAAAGAGCAATACTCGTACCAATGTCCAAGAGTAAGAGGGAGAGATAAAGATAAAGACACATAGCAATAGATGATATGCATATAAAAAGAGAGAGAGAGAGTAGTAGAAAAGTTCTGTAAACTTTGGCTAAAGTGCAGCAACAAATTCAAATCGAAATGTAAAACAGTTACCTGACTTTATGCAACAGTAAAAAAGGACAAAATGGGGGCAGGGCAGCAGGTGCATGCAACGTAGGTGCAACTGTCGCATTGATGAGCAAACAAGCTCTCAAGTGCGTGACACCAGAGAAGAGGGAAAAATGAGGCAGAAGCAGTTGGAGTTGGAGTTGCAGCTGCCACTGTGACTGTGTGACAGGAACAAGCACAAGTCTAGGTAATCCTCTGGGTACTACAAGACCAGAACAGACCGGACCAGACCTTGTACCCAACCAATCTCATATGGCCAGAACAGAGTACAGGCAGTTGGCCAGCAAAAAGCAAACAAATTCAACAAAATTGCTTGGCTTGGTTGATCAGTCAAAATGTGGACAGGCGCCATGCATATGAGAGCAGCTGTATATGTGTGTGTGTGTGTGGGAGTGTATGTGTGTGTGTGTGTTTGTATAAAAAGGGTTGCCATTCTATTTTTGGTAGCATTTTATGCAAAACTCTACAGCTGCGTGACTTTGCGCTTATTTTGGCCTGCAGCAGCTCTGTGGATAGAGAAGAGGGAGAAAAGAGAGGGAGAGAGAGAGAGAGAGAGGGGAGAACAGAGAGTGGACTGGTTATACTTTGTGGTCAGGTGGGTGTTGCTGTTCTTGTATTTGTTGTTGTTGTTGTTGGGTTTGTTTGCTTCACTTGTTTGCAATTTGCGTGCGTGCGACGTTTTGTTTGTGCGCCTCAAGCTATGCTTCATTATTTTTGCAAACTTTTTACTTGAACGCATGAGAGTGTGTAGGAATGTGTGTGTGTCTGGGTGTGGCTTTAAAATTTGTGTATAAATGTCGTTGCACACACAGTTATTGATAAATTAGTCTTGGACACTTGTGGACAGTCTGGTTTTTGGCATATGAAATGCAATTATTGTTAATAAATGTTCTGTGCACAGAATTCAATTAAATTGCCAGCACACAGACACACACACACACACACATAGACAATGGCCTGTCAATTGCCACACACACCCAGCATGAGGAAGAGAAAGAGTGTGAGAGAGAGAGCGAGAGACTTAATGAAGAGCTTGAACGCAATCAATGCACAAAACACAACACAAAGCGCCACTTAAAGTTGTGGCAGGTATCGCATTGTTGTTGTTGCTTTGTTGTATGACAAACCTGTCACGCCCACAAATGTACAACAACGACAACAACAAATGGCACAAAACAACAATAAATAAATCCGCTTAACTCAGCTTTTCTAGCAATTTTACTAAGTGCCAACGGCGCAAAAGATTTACCACAAAGTGTATGTCTTTTCCACTCATTCTCTCTCTCTCTCTCTTTCCTTCTCTTTCTCTGTCTGTCTGTCGTGTCTTTGGGCTGAACTAATTTGGCCCTTGCTCTTCGTTGGTAAGAAGCGCCTTTAGTTATTTGCTGGCCGTGTTGCCAGCACTTTTCCGAACGATAGAAAAGCAATTCACTTTGAAATTTGCACCTGTAAACATTGTCAAAGCACAATACAAAGACGGACAATGGACATAACAGCACTTGAGTGCAGTCAGTAGACGCACCTGATGTGCCTTCACATTGTTGTTGTTGCTGTTGTTGTTGTTGCTGTTGCTGTTACTGGTCTTGTTGTGCTTTGCAAATCGCCTTAGCCGGTAATTGTGTATATGAACAAACAAGGCAGAAGACCAAGAAGACAGCACCGAGTCGAAGCTAGACAGTCAGAACTTCACCTACCAGCCCAGCCCCGCCCCGCCCCTAACCCACCTGCCTCGTTAGCAACGCCTTATGCCACAATTTGCTGACTCTGCCACTCACATAGACACACACACACACACACACACACTGGCAGCATTTATTTTTATGCCATCAACTAAACGTGAGTTTGACCAGCTGCAGGTAAATGCAATCATAAAATGTATCATTATATTAAATTCACTTTATTGAAATGCCTGTGAAAGTATGCAACAGCATTTGCCACACCCACACACACACAGATAAAAGAGCTCAATTAAAGTTCAGTTAACTTTGCCACAGACTGAACAAAAATAAAACAGAAGAAGAGCATAAAAAAAGAAGAAAAAGGTAAGTTAAAACGCGTGGCAAAAGTAAATTGAAAATCGAAAGTTGTTAAATTTAACGATTGCTTTTCTGTCTGTTTCCAATCGTTTATCTCTTTTTTCGCTCTCTCTCTCTCTTTCTCTAATGTATAAAACTGTCAACGGAAATCGCCATCAACCTCAAGAACCTCATCATCATCATCATCATCGGAGGCATTCACATCATTTAACATATTTATTTTTATTTTCTATAAATATTTCTATTACTCTCAGTCTACTTTTCTCAATCTTTATCACACTCTCTCTTTCTTTTTCTCTTTTTAGCTTTGCTTTGTAATTGATTTTGAACATTCATTAGCTTTAGCTCAGCTTTTGTTTACACTGACCCCAAAGCCAACGGAAATGGCTTTGCTATTGTTTCGCATTCTCATTTTCGTTTTCATTTTCATTTTCAATTTTTCTCAATGGCAAATAACATCATGCCGCTTGTTAAATGTTGCAGAATTTCACTTTAAATATGTTCCCTTTCTCTTTTTATTTTTTTACAGATCCTTTTTTTTTATTCAGCGCGCAACTCGCAGAATTGTTTGAATTTTTACTTTCGCATGTGCGACTTGATTTCCGTTGCAAATGGTTGCAGTTAAGGGTGGGGGAAAGGAAAAGGGCAAGGGTCTGGTGTGTCGAGGGGCATTATAAGTGATATTGAAAGCGTTGCGTTTATGGACCATTGTATTGGCAAACGACGGAAGAGCAGAGCCAATGCCAATGCCAATGCCTTTTATTGTTAAATGGTGCGTATGATTTATATTTCATTTTATTTTTTATTTTTATATTCAATGCCAGCCGTTTTATGTTCCTAATGCTTTTCATTTTATTTTTGCGTGCTCCATTTAAGCAGCAACTAAACACAAATGCTCTGCAATTAAAGCCACTTTTACAAATGGCTAAGAAAAGCGAATCAAAATATGACAAGAACATGAGATAATGCACATAAAAAATGTCAGAAATGTGCCAAGAAAGCATAAAGTAAAGCAAAACAGAGGCAGAAAGGACAGTAACATGCCAAAAATGACAAAAGCTGCGGTAAAATGTTTGCATGTTTTGGCCAAATAAACTGAATGAATTTAAATAGATGCGGCTTACTCCTCCTGACTCTCAAATATAAAAGCCAGGCAAGTAATAAACCCAAAAGGAATGCGTCGAGTGATATAAAGAAATAAATGAAAATATAGAAGAAAGAAAAATCAAGACACAACAACTGCAAAAATGCCTCAAAAGCAAATGTAGCCCAAGCAAAAAGGAAACACATTCTTGTATTTTTTGCAGTCATCGACATGGGCATGACAAAGTACAACAACAATAATAAAAACAATAACAACAACAACAACAATTGTTACAAGTGAAGACACGGAAAAAAGAGGCGGAACTGTCGTTGCCGTTGCAAAAATAATAATAAAATCTACAAATAGATTTTAAGCAATTTCACTTGTGAGCGAACGCAATAAAAATCAAGAATATTTGCCATGAATTTTGCTGCCGCAAAAGAAAAAGACACACACACAAGCACCCGCCCTTACACACACATACACACACTAGCATGCATGTGCCTGGAAAAGCGGAAAAGTAAATCGGCGGCACTGGCGATGGCGTCGACTGATAAAAAGCTGCAGCCATTGAATGCCACACGAAGGATAACACAGAGCAAAGGCAAAAAACGATTAAACTTTGCATTTATTTGGCCTCGCTACATATACATATATATCTATATCCGTATATATCTGTATATGTATGCATGCAAAAAGGATATCTCAATAGAGTCACGATTATTTACACGCGCAAAGTGAATAGAATTCAGCAACATAGCTGGCTATTTCCCTCTCTCATTCTCCCTCTCTCTCTGTCTATCTTTGTGTGTGTGTGGCAAATGGGAAATTGAATTTCACGCTGAGCGAAAACAAACCCAATCGAACACACGGCACTCGGCACTCGGCACACACACACACACACACACACACACAGGCAGAGAGAAAATAATAAAATCATGCTTAAAGTAAAATTTACGCCGCGTCCAAGTTGGCAAGTTTAGTGGAGCATCCTCTATCGTCTTAGTGTTTGTTGCACGTGCCACGTGCCACAGCACACAGTCCAAATGAAAATCGAAAGCAATAAAATGAAGAAAAAGTGAAATAAAATCAGACAGAGAGAGAGTGAGAGAGAAAGGGAGACAACATGGCGTATACGTAATGCAAGACAGGTGGCAAACGGCAACGGATGTTGACAAAACGTTGCATACTTATTGGGGCATGCAATCGCTTGACAACAGGCACTAAAAGCAGCCATTTTCATGCCAGCCACATGAAAAGCGACCACAACAACAACAACCAAACACAAAAAAAATTGAAATAAAAAACTTTGCAATTTATTTTCCATGTACATGTTACAAAAATGATGATGGAATATAACATGAAATACTCGCAAGCAGCTGTCGAACAATTCATGGCCAAAGACTCAAAGCTCAAAATCTTGAAAAGTAAGTCCTTCAAGCTAAATTATTATTTGAACAAGCTAAACTTGTGTAAATAGCAAAGATCTGTCTGAGAAGCTGTCAGAACTGTTGACTGAAACTTATAAGTTCGACAAGTTAGTGAACTTTGAGCTTATAAAATATCTTTTTAATCTTCATTTGTAATAATTTATTTGTCCTCCAATTCACTTTTACAAAATCTCTTATTCACAATGAGGTAAAAAAGTAAATAATTTGCGTTTATATTGTCAAACTATATAATTATTTAAATATTTAAAACAAACAAAAATACGAACATTGCTTAAAGTATAAATGGACCACTGACCAAAATTAATATAAATAAAAATGCAGAAATTACTAAAATAATTTAAAAAAGTTTTGTAAATAGTTTCAAAACAAAACGAAAATAAAAAATATGCTTAATTTGAAGCCAGTTGATTCAAGTTCAGACTAAGCAACTTAATTCAATTTTATAAAATATTTCTTTAACATTAATATTTGAGCTATTGATAAAAATCTTAACCTTTTCGTAAATGATTGGTTTTTTTTCTTTTTCTTTTATTACTGCCTTGTTTTCCCATTCAAAATGTGTTTTGATTCTTGCCTGATAGGAGTTGTAGCCCAAATATGGGTTGGTCGAAATGCCATTGAAATGGCTCAAAATATTTGCATTTTTAATTCGCCTTTTTGCCAGTTTTGCATAATGCCGTCGACGTGTGTCACTTGTTGTGGTTTCTGTTGTTTTTGTTGTTATTGCTGCCGCTGTCAGCTGCCAGTTGCCAGTTGAAAGTTGCCAGCTGCCAGCTGGAAAGGGTCCGTACGCTACAAGTTTGTTAGAGGAGTTAAAGAAAGAACAAAAAAAAATGAAAAAAAAAAACAGCCCCAGCATAGCGAAATTGGCTTGTCAGTTAGCATTTGTCGCTGTCTCAGTCTCAGTCTTAGTCTAAACTTTGGCCGCAGGAGCAAAACCCAAGTGAAGTTCGTGTCGTCCAAGTTGCGACTGAATTAATATACAATTGTATAGCTGAAGGCGCATTTAAATAAACAAACTAAACACGTCACACAAACGAATGAAATGAATGGAGTTGGGGAGGGAGACATCGCAGATTGGTTGATGGAGTTGGGGTTGCAAACTTTTGTCGCATTCATAAATATTCATAAATAAGTAAGCACTAAGTAAAACATATTTTCTGTTTGATTGCCTGGGCCAAGTTTTTGCTTCAACGCTCGCGGCCCCAACAAATGGCAGTCAATTTTTGTCAAACTGTCGCGCTGATAAAACTCATTAAAGCGAAACTTTCCAAGTCCCTCCGATATGAGTACAAATAAAAAAGAAAGCAGTAACAATAGAAAGAGACGCAGAGTGAGTGTGAGAGTGAGAGGGATGACTGGAATAAAAAAAAGTGAGACGAAATGCTTTGCGCTTCATTACAAGTCACTTCCGTTTTCCCTCTGTTTGTTACTGTTTTGTAATGAAGGCGAAATCCGCAACGCTGATCTCTATCGAAAGTTTTTTGGCTTTGATGATGGCCCACCCCCACCCCCCTGACACGCCCCCTAGCCCCTTCTGGGTCGAATGGGCGCAGCTGTGCGGTAGCAACAACTAAATTAAAATTTACAGCACTTAAAATAAGAACGTGCCGGTTTTATTAAATAAATTTTATGGGGCCGACACAACGAAAGAGAGCGAACGAGAGATAGAAAGAGGAAACAAGAGAGATAAAACGAGAGAAAATGCGAAATGGAAAATCACATTGTAATAACGAATTTTCTCGCTTGCTCAGTTGTTGCTGCTGCTGTTGTTGTTGTTCTTGTTGTTGTTTTAGAAATAAATTAGACATTTAATGATGACCGCAGGCTGTTTTCTGATTGCTCTGCAACGGACAGTCTGAAAAATCTATATATAGCATTGAAGATACAAAACGAAGCAAAATAGAAACTTGCGCATTTTTGCTGAGATTTATTTAATTTAATTGAAGTTTTATTGAACGCATCGTTGCGGAACTAAGTGTTTAAGTAGAAACAAAGCTTAAGGAAACTCTCAGTAGCTTTAAGAGCTTCAAGCATTTAAAATGAAAGAAAAATGCCACAAAAACTTGGAAGTTTTTCAACATTATGGACGAAAAACTGAATAAAATACTATTGTATGTAAGCAACAAAGATATTTATGATTTTTTAATAAAAAAAAGTTTTTTTGTAGTTGCCAACAATAAGACAAATTTCTATCAAAATATATATGTATATATTGATATTTAATATGAATAATAAAAATAATATGAAACTATCTTAGATTTTATATATCATTTTATTTTGACATCAATGCTAATTAACTTTATAGATGATAGTTTTAAAAGTATCACAAAAAAGTTTGTCAAAATGCCAAAATCAAAAGAGAATTTATTTCTTTGTCTATAAGCACACGAGCAATGCCGGCCAATGGCTTTTAATACCACTACAAAAATCTGCAGCTGAGACATTTTATTTTCCTCGAGTGTATTGCCAACTTCTATATGCTTCAGGGGCATATATTACAACGGCTTAAAACTTTTACACACTAAACTGTCGAGCAATACAATTTGCACTCTCTCTCTCTCTCTCCCTCTCTCATGTTCGATCTCTCGCTTTTACCTAAGATTTTTAGTGAGTGAAAGGCAAGTGCATTGCTTTACATTTTGGTAATTGAATTAGACAACAGACGAAGTTGGGGAAGATACAAAATAAAGGAAAACAAAGAAACTTTGTCGTCGTCGTCGTCGTCGTCAGGGCGATTACTTTCACTCGAGTGCCTCGAAAGCTTTTGACACTTGGCTGAAAAATGTCTGCAGAGAGCGAAGGATATGCAATATATATGCAGGATGTATGCAGGATAAATGCAGACAGCGGCCATCAGCTGGGGACATCAAATGGCCGTTGTCGACTAATGAAAATTAGAAGAAAACTGGCGTCCCTAATGCGCAGACAGACACAAAAGAAGAGAGAGAGAGAGAGAGAGGGAGATGGCATGCACATTTGAATATGAATTTCAATTTATGCTTTGGTTGCACATGTCTAAGAGTCGCACCCCAAGGACACACTCATTCTCGGGGTTTTTAGTTGCCTCCTTCGTCCTTCGTCGTCTGGCTGGCAGTCAACAACCTTAGCCAAGTTTAAGGTAATAAGCTGGCTAAAAGAAAAGTTAACAAGACGCTGGCACAAAACTAAACATTAAGCATGCACAAACACACATGTGTGCGTGTGTGTGTGTGTGTGGGGCATGCAACCAGCCAGGCATTTCTTGAGGCCAAGTTGCACATGCATAAGTTATGCTAAGGTAAAGTTCATGCAACTTCCACGCACCGACGTCGTTGTGGCATGTACAACCTCTGCTGCTGGCTTTAATGTGCTGCCTGCCACTTTAATTATGCCTCAGAGCTGTCTGCTTCAAATCATATTAAAAGTTTTTTTTTTTTTCGTCCGGGCGGAAAAGAGAAGAAAAAAAATTAAGAAACTTTCTGCGCCGCAAAATGAACTGTACATTGATGTGTCTGTCTGTCTGTCTGTCCGTCTGGGTTTTTTCTTTGTCTCGAGTCCAAGTCGTCGCATTAACGGCCCAGGACAATCCAGGACTCGTCTGCAGGACACCCTCTAATTATTATGCTGTATGCGTGCGGGTTGCTAAACAAACGTACAGTCAGTCGTCGAGCCAAAAGGAAAATATAATAAAAATAATAATAATAATAAGGGGCAAAGGAAAAGGAGACAGACACAATTCTCTGTGGAAACTGCGAACATAAAGTTTGCATCATTGTTGTGGCCAGTTTGCAAACTCTCTCTCTCTCTCACTCTCGCTGTCTGTCTAATTCTATATATCTACAGTATTCCCAAGTTGTCTACGCATTTTCGATTTCAGCTGCCCTAGAGAAAAAGAGAAAGAAAGCCATAAATTGGCATTGGCAACCGCAAACTACAACAGAGCACAAAAAAAAAAATTAAAGCCAGTTGAAGAAAATAATGAAAAAAAAGGAAAAAACTTTTCCTTTCCGACTGTGTAGACGCAGCACTTAAGACCAACACAAGCTGCAGCTAGAGAATTCGCACAGAGAAACAACTTCAAATGCAATTAAGTTTCGACCAGAGAAATCTCAGTCAGCGTCAGTCAAAGATAGGGAGAGAGAGAGAGAGAGAGAGTAGAAGATGGCCAAAAGAGTTGGCGGTTGCTGGTCGGCCCACAACAATTTCACGCGTTGGCCAGCTCAATAAAAATGGCAAAGGACTTGAGTTAATGCCACAGCCACAAAATGCCTTTCTTCTCACTCACTTTTTTCACATTTCTCTCTTTCTCTTTTTGACTGCATTGCACAATGTGCGGCATTAAAAATGGCATTAAAAATAACATAAAAAAGAAACGAGTAAGAAAAATTATTATTTCACATTTAGCACGTAACGTACATAAATCCTTTTAAATAAACGTTTGGCACGTTTTTTGTAATATTTTCTGGCCCCTGCAACAACGAAAACGACAACGTTGCAGTCCATCCTTGTCCACGTTCAGGTTTACCTGGCAACCCTGGCAGGCAAGGCAAACTTAAGTCTTATCCCTGCCAACGAACGCTTTTTTAATTTCTTTGGTTTTCTTAAAAAATTACTTAAAACAGCGGCGAGAGAGAGAGAGAGCATGAGAAAGAGAGAGGGTTGCTGTCTGCGACTGAAGGACAACGAGCTGCAAGGATTATCCTGTCGCACGGCTCTCAAGCGTTGCATGCAAATGCGTTTGCCGGTCGCTCGAATTAATCATGCCGCATTATAGTTTGGGCACACCCCCTTGTGGGCTTGTGGGCGTGTAGGCGTGGCACTGGACTTTTAATTGAACGAGCTGCGAGAGCGCGCGCATCGAAAGTTATTGCTGCATTTAAGCATAGCACACTTTTCAGCGCCACTTGACACGACGAGTCCAAAGTGTCGTGCCACACTACTAATTGCAGCATTGTCTTCGTGCCACAAGAAAATGCATAATCGCCCAAAGCGCAAATAATGCAAATATTATTCAAGACGTTGCCAAGTTGCGTTTGCTTTTGATTTACACTCTCAGCCAGGGATCGCAAAAGTTATGGGCTTAAGAAAATCAAAAGTGAAATAAAAAAATATCTGAATGATATATAATATTTCTGGTCTGTTGGAAACAGAATAAGCATTTATTTGTTAAATTTTCTATATTTTATATTATTTCGACACTTCTTTTTGATCCAAATAAAGAATATTGTGATATAATTATACAACTTCAATTGTTTTCTTAGAAACCATAGTGTTTTAAATCGTAGATTCAATGCATATTATACAAATTGTAAATAAGACTTATATTTAAATATCTGTATTTTTGGTATGTGTTTTTTATATTAATTATTGATATGTAAAAAAAACCTTTTTATAAAAATTTTAAATAAAACTGATATTTAGTAATTTTGATAGTTGTTTTGCAGGTTAATATGGCTGTTTTTCAATTTAAAAATAAATTGTCATTTTTATTATTAAAATTTCAAAAATTTATGGTTTTTGGTAGGTTTTCGGTTGGTTTGGCACCCCTGATATTGATTTAATTTGTATGATTTATTAATTATTTTATAAAAGTCAACATTAATTTTGATATTTATTCAACAAATATGTTTTGATAGGTTCCCTACATTCAGCGATGCTGCAAGTTGCAGTTGCCGCTGTTGCAGCTGCATTGCAGATAAAGCCTGTCGTTTGTCCTGCAGCCTAACGACACACGTGAAGAACTTTTTAAGCACGTACACACACACAAACATATACAAACATACTTATTTATCATTATTCAGTCTATCTCCCTCCCTCCGTCCGTCGCCTTTTTTTGCTGTGATTTATTGGCGAGCCAGCGTGGAAAGAAACTTGGTTTAATTCTGGTTTTGGCCAAAATCACTTGACTGCCACTGCTGCCACTGTCTGAAGGTGCCACAACGTAGCACGCGATAAGGCGCCGCACACTTGAGGGCGGAAAACCGAAGTAAAAAAAATAACAAAAAGAAGCAGAGAGAGTGCAAAATGTAAAGGTGGAAAGAACTGAAAGCAATGCACAACGAAATGCAAAAAATGACACGAAATCGTTAAGAGTTGCCTGAGTTGCCTCCGTTGCTTTCCTTTTGCTTCTAACAAGCGCGTGCCCAGGCAACGGAAATGCTTTTCGCAAGTAGGCAACTCTCTTCGAATGCGGCGCGGCAAGTGTCGCAGCGATAAGCAACTCTGCCACGCCCACACCCACTCCTACGCCCCCCCCCACGACTGTAGACTGTCTCTCTGCAAATGATATGCAAATGTGTGAAAAGCCAAAGGACAACTACGTTGGAGTATGAGAGCTCCTGAGTTCCTGGACTTTTGACTGGTAAAGCGATATGCGGCTACAATTTTTGCAACCCTTTGAAGGCACAGGCCGTGTCACAGTCTGAGATACTGCACTATGGGCACTTTAACCACTTAATATGTCTATAATTAATATTTAATATGATATTTTATAATAAGAGTATTGCACTTGTAATTTAAAACAAAAACTGTATACATTAAAAGTTATATTAAAAAAAATACAAGTAATGATCATATATCAATTTTAATTATTTGATTGTAAATATAATGAGTGATTTTAAGTAATACCATACAACTAAACCTGTATCAATTATTTTTGGTCAAAAAGAAAATACTCAAAAAATATTAATTATTCCCTGAATTTTATTTTTTTGCTCAAATATATAATAAATCTAAAAAATTTTGTAATAAGACAGCTTATCAGTAAGAACGAATATTTATTAATTTGATACAGTCGAAAATTTAAAAAAAAAAAAGAATTGTGTTTTCTTGCAAAAATTCAACTTTCGACCGAACACTCATGCAGTAATTGATTCCAAAAAACTGGAAAAAGTGCCCATAGTACACAGGTAAGACGACCATGAGCAGGGCAAGTACAAGTATGTAAACAAACAAAAAGCTTCGGAGTGCGAGTTGCATGATTTATGCCTTCGTTTTTCGGGTTTCGTTTTCGAGGGGCGGCTCTTTAAGTGTGGCATGTGAAGCGGCCATTTAAATTTATTTGTTGAATTTGTCTGGGCTGAAAATCAATAAAGCCACGTTTATCGATAGACTGAAGTATCTGCTAAAGATGACAGCGATATGGCAGGGCTCACCATGAGATATATGTTATGTATGTATATGCATATAGATATTCGTACATTCAAACAACTCGTCACGGGGCTGGGAATGTTGCGTTTGGCCGCAGCGCATAAATTTCAATATTCAATAAAAAAAAAAAGATGCTTGTAAAAAATGCGGGTAATTTACGTTTTTTATATTTGCGCACAGAGAGAGAGAGTGAGAGAGAGGGAAAGAAACACACACAGCTGTGCAGCAACTTCACTCATGTGTAGACATAAAGGATGCGTTGGTATTTTGCATATGTGTGCGTGTGTGTGAGTATCTATGTGTGAATGTCGTGCTGAACGCAATGCGATGCTTTTTATGCGGTTGATTTTAAATGGTCTACTTGGAAGTGCTGCACACAAAAAATAAAATTGTCATATGAAAAATGCATAATAAATGTGCTTGATTGCCGAACGAAGCGAATTCTGTGTGTGTGTGTGCGTGTGTGTGTGTGTGGGAGCGTGCTTTGTGGCATGTTCACATGCCTTAGAGCGTGTCACACAGTGCACAGTTTTTGTTGATTTCGTTTTTTTTCAAGTTTGAGGGCTGTTCAACGTTTTTATTGACAACGACATTGGCTGATTGATTTTTGGTGCTATTGCTGGGGCGTTATCCCCACGTTATCCACCGAAAAAGAAGGCAAAACCCATTGCTAGATGGATAGTGTTGAAATAGTGACAGCAACAGAAATAAAATAGTTGGCAAAACTAAAAAATAAAAAAAAGTTTGTCGATTCGAGTCATAAAATTAAAATACGACTCTATGCATATATCAAAGGACGGATAATAAAAATACGAAACGACTTTGATGTGTCATCATCATCGGGTGCCCCGTTGACTATACAAATAGAAGCTTTGGGACTCTTCTGAATTTCAATTTCAGTTGCGACTGTGCCAAATTCCATTTACGAAATCAACAGCCATGTGTCGAATATTCCTTTGGGATCGTTTTAAAAACACAGCTAAAATTAAT
Organism: Drosophila subquinaria; assembly: GCA_037043405.1. Lineage (NCBI taxonomy): Eukaryota > Metazoa > Arthropoda > Insecta > Diptera > Drosophilidae > Drosophila > Drosophila subquinaria. The sequence continues at coordinate 59,117 of JBAMBL010002830.1, forward strand.
TATATTACGCGAGTAGGTTTATTTTATTTTAAAAAACATGATAAGTCAAAAATGTAAAATTTTTTAATTGATAAGATGTAAACAATTTTTAATATCTGTTAAAAAATGTTTTTCAAAATTTAATAACTTTTAAAATTTAATTTAAAAATATTGTAGAAAGCAAATAAAATATTTCTTAATTTTACAATTATTCTAGAAACCACATAAAATAAAATTGGAATAAAAAACAATTCATTCGATTCCTAAATGAGCTTCGATTGTTGCAATTCACAAAAAAGCTGCCTAAATCGCCAGCCTCAACTTGACGTGTTTACACATTTAATTAATTTGATGTTAGGTGTGTTTAATTTTGGCCATGTTTGAACTATGCCAAAGTGTTGCTTGATGCGATAATCAGGAAGTTTAAAGTGTGTGTGAGAAAGAGAGAGAGATAGCTGAAGGGAGGGAGTTAGGTAGAAAGAGAGGTAGCTTAGGGCTATTGCAATGGCCAAGGCAAACAACAAAAATGTTTGTTTAAAGCGCCTACAACAATGTTTATAATTCATGTGCCAGCGTTTTAAATATTTAATGTGTTTCTAATTGTGCGGCAATGCACACACACACACACACACACACTCACACACACATACTCACACACACAGATGCGAATACATATGCAAATTAAGCAAACAACATTTGGCCTGGCATATTTATTATTATAGCTAAAAATGATTTATTGTTTGCAAAAATTAAAATTGCATTTGTAGTTTTTGGATACTGATCATTTAAATGGTGCTAAGTGCACAGCTGGCCGAAAACCAAAAAACATGGCTTAAAACACATGCATTTAATTGCATTTCAAACTAATTAAAATTGTTCGAGTGTCACTTACGCTAACTGTATGCTGTGGTTATTATGGTTGTTGTCGTTGTTGTTATTGTGTAATAAGCTTACCTGCAATTAGAAGAACAAACAGAAAAAATACAGTGAAATGATTAGTTTATTTTGTGATGCATCAAGAGTCCCCATTTCCCTTTCCCCCTTAAAGTCTTCAAGTCTCCCCAGGGGAGGCAGATGCCTCAGTTGCCACAGAGCTGTCAACGCTTCTGCTCGACGCCGAGTGCAGTTTTTCACATGCCGCAGGTAATTTGTTGCACATGGATTGAGGCACAATTGAGGCACGAGATTGAACGAGTTGTTCTTGGACTTTGTCAAGTCTAGAAAATGTTCGCATAATAACAACTGGAAGCAACAACAACAACAACAATGATGATGATGATGATGACGATGACGACAAACAAACAACAATCTCATGGCACGTCAACAAAAGCCCCAAAGGCAACACACACACACACACACACACACATAGAGCAACAATTCAAGCCAAAAATGGACAGAGCATGAGCAATTGTTGTTTTTGTTGCTGCTGCTGCTGCATCTTTCAATTTGAACCCTTTTTTCCGTTCGATTCATTTTCGTTTGCGACGTATAAAAACTGAAGGCAGGAAAATTGAAATGACATAAAATGAAAATTCCAATACGTGCGCACAATATAACCCAACGTCCATTGGGGATCATCTGCGTACGTCTATTTCTCTGACTCTGACGCTGACTCTGGGATTGGATCTGGCGTCTGTTCCCTGAGCTACACATGTGAGTACATAATGAAAATAAAAAAAAAAAAAGACAGAAGTTTCCCCAGCAATAAGTAATCGAGCAGCAAAAGGGCTAAAACTCAACTTGGCAGCAGCATTGTTGTTGTTCCCATTCCCTACTTCTATTCCCATTCCCTATTCTCGTTGTCTTCATTCATTCTGCTTACTCATCCTCTATTGGTTGCACAAATAATCAAGATAGAACCCAAAGCGAAAATATCACAAGTTGTCAAAGTCGCACCTCCAACTCCAACTCCAACTCCAAGTGAATCCCAATCCTGACTATGAAACCATTTAGCGCCCGCACGCCAATTACAATGACAATGAGTAATTATTTGTGCAAAGAGCTCGACCCTCCGATTTGGCCAAGGAATTTAAATGGTAGCTGCAGCTGTTGCTCTACCAAAATAAAGACAGAAAAAATAAAAGCAAAAGGGGGAAAAGCAGGCATCATCATCATCATCATCATCATCACCATCCACTGACTTTGCCGCAAATTGCTGGCAAATTAATTTTTACTTGAAATTTTAATGAATTCTCATTCATTCATTCTACTCTATTATATTCATAGAAATTGCTATGCTTTTGTTTAGGGCACCATTTTCATTATTGCATTTTTTGTAGGTGTCAAATGGACTTTGATTCTGGTCAACTTGGAATGAAAGAAATATGCAAATGACACTAACAATGAATTTTGCTGCAGCGGGTGCATTAATTACATTTTTGTGCATGAAAAATGATGCGACTTGGTTTAATTGCCAAAAATTTGCACATATGCTCAAATTAATGTGACAATTGTGAAGCTCGTGGCTGTGATAATTATAATGATGATTCTCACTCTGTGCCGTAGCAAATGCAATGCTAATGCGAATGCGAATACGAATGCGAATGCTACGATATTGTATTAGAGCACGTTCTGATAAATCGACAATGTCCCTTCAGCATCATCCCCCTCATTCCCATGTCCCTTGTTGGTCACTAATCCCGTTGACAATTTGGACATTAAGTGGGCGACATGATGCCTGCGTGTGCTGACATTATATCAATTACTCAACACCAACCACCGATGCACTCTCTCTCTAACTCTCCAACTCTCTAAAACTCGGCAACTCTAGCTGTAATTGTAACTGCAACATCGACTGAAATTGAGCATTGCAATTGATGTAATAATTTGACAGAGTCGCATTTTTGGTTTTCCCATTGTTGTTGATGAGTTCGACAACAGATGCCGTTCATGCTACGTGCCACGCCCACCTCAACTGCCCCCCCATATCATCCACCCACAGCAGCTGCAGCTCTGATTTAATTTGCTGCAACATGTGCGACAATTTTGACGACTCCTTCTGCCCTCTCCACAGCTTCATCAATGACCCCAGGGGACAAATTATATTCAAGTAGTTGTTGAAGCGCATGGAAAATGTATATTGTATCTATCAGATAGATTTGTTGTCAAAGATACTAGGACTGTACATATATCGAAACAAAATAATGCAAAAATTTGTATCGACATGATGAAGTTCTTACGTTTCTAATACAATTCAGTATTTGAAATTTTCTCTTGCTTGAATTTAAATGTTAAATGTTAATGTGTTTAAACCTCAAGTAAATTCTCTTGAACATTCTCTTGAACATTCACTTTCAGATCAAATCGCATTGTGTATAATTAAATTATCTTATTGTTTTATTTATATTTTTTTTTGGTTTTTTGTGAGTTTTTCTTTATTTTTATATACTTTTTTTGGGGAGCCCAGACTAATTAACATTGATTTTTTGGTGGCGATTTGGAATTTCCCGCAGCAATTTTGCATATTTTGTTGAAGACATGAGCGCATTTTTTACATTTTTCGATATTTTATATAAAAAGTGTGAATATGTTGAAAAACGTGCATATGTTGTATGGAAATATGTGGAAAGTGTGCTGCATTAAAAAGGTATAAGTTCTATTCTAGTCCCTTTCTCGCTCTCTATTTTCATATTTATATAATGATACCTATGTGAATATGTTTTTTTCTACACTCCTATATATTTTTTTGCATTGTTTTTTTTTTTGGTGAGATTTTTAAAAAATTGTTTGACTGTGCGAAGCGCAGTATTTAGTGATTTTTTTTTTGTGACCCATATTATAATTATTTTGGCTAGAATTAGGTTGATTATTTTATAGTTTTTTTTTAAGATTTTTCTTGGGTCATGCAATCGCTTGCTTCGGATCCATTTAAATATTAAGAATCTCGAATGTTAAGTGTCCAACGTAAAATTTAAAAGTGTTAATCCGGTGCAAGCTGAGCAAATATGATTATTATTATTATGTAATTGATTGTTTTAGATTCTTGTGATAGGGGGATAAAAACTAACTGCAGCTGTCTGTCTCTGTCTATATTTTTTCTAATTTTCTATCTTCTAACTATATTTTATCGTTATTTCTTGCTATCTTTTAACTATTTCTCATACTAGGCATTACAAAGCTGTGAGGCGATTGTTCGTTCTGATTGATTGAGATTGAGGGAAACTGATTTGTTTTATTTGTTAGCCCGTGAGTTTTTGGCCACACGATGCAGCTGCTCCTCCGCAATGGTATCGATACTTGATTGCTCCAATTTATTGTTAATATCACTCCAAATGGCCGTCGTGGCCTTATCGACCATATGCCTCGGCGATGGCTGTGCACTCTCCGACTTTGACGATGCTCCACTTGCCGTCTTTGGGTATAGTTCATTATCCGAAGTCTCCGTCTGCTGCATTGTCTGGATGACGGGTCCATCGTAGCCCTCGAAAATGGAATTGAGATTGCGCGTCGACTCCAGTCGCCTGTAGGAGGCCAAAAAGATGGATCTGATGCGATCAAAAGTCTCCGGATCATAGACGGAACGTGCAGTGTTTGTCAAATCAAAGGGTTCCTCAATGCACAGCTCATTCCACTGATGAATATCATTTTTGACCGCCTTCGAGGCCCGACAGGTTTCCACGGGCAACACGCCGCCAACACGAATCGAAATCGCAAACTTTCCGTACTCAAAGATGCTGTAATAATGCAGAAAGTTGAGCAACAATTCGCCCAGAGTTTGATGATTCTCCGATTGATATGGCGCCATTATTTCATTCATATCCACATAGCCAAAATCCGTCGGCTGCAAAATGCTAAATTTCTCCGGATACATTTTGTGAAGACAGGGCAACACTGGAGGATTGACGCCAGCCTGGAGGAAATGTATGACCATCAACATGAGCGAGTAGCTGGAAATCGTCATATTCTTGGCATTATTGATGTTGTGATATTGTGCCCACTGTTTGATGGTCAAGGCCATCGGCCGGAGACGCCACTCCAGCTGGGAGTAGCAATACAGCAAATGCGTATTCCTGATGCCCACGGAATTGTTGAAATTGATGTCCACCTCGACCTTGTGACGGCGATCCGTGAATCGAAGGATCGGCACACGCGCCTCTATCAAATTGAATTCCTGAAACTGTTCCGTGGTATTCAGCATTTCACGCATCAGCTGCAGATGATAAACCGCCTCCATGCGCGGATCAATGTTGGGATTCGTGCAGGCCAACATGCAAATGTCCATGTCCGAGCACTTGGAGCCAAAGTACGATATGGATGAGCCCACCAGATAGAGGCCATAACGCGGATAAACAGCCTGATGGAGTAACAATCAACACGGGATTAAGCCAATTTGAAACACGAAAGAGAGCTTATCTTTGGCAAGCCGAAGAATGTATAGCCTTGCAGAGTTCTTTAGTAATATTTTAGCTGACTTTTAGCATTTGTATACACTACTGGAAAAAATAATAAGTACACTCTTTTTTTACTATAACAGCTGTTGTAAGTCAAGTTTTCGTATTTTAAAAATAAGTTCGGAAAATTCACTAAAATTCCGTTTGAATGATGCAAAACTTTCCTTAGCCCAATAAGTACCCATTGAAAATTTATGTAAATGTCTACTTTTTCAAATTTTTTCCTCGATTTAAAAAATAAAATTTGTTTAAAAAAAAATCTGTTAAAATCTTTTCGCTAATGTTTTGCAAAATTTTTTGAAAATTGCTTAAAAGGCACTTATTGTATGAAAATGACGAATAAGTGCCTATAAGGCAATTTTCAAAAAATCATAAAAAATATACAGTTTGTCAAGTAATTGTTTGCAAAGCCTTAAAAATGTAATATTTCGACTTTAAATAAGAAAATAATAGCTTATTATATATATTTGGAAAGGTCATTTAATTTTCGTTCAAATGATGCAAAAATACTAACAAAAATATTTTTGAAAATTTTTTTTTGCAGTTACTCTTAGAATTGTTTCCAGAATTTTTTTGCATCCCAACATTTTTTGGAAAAAATCGAGGAAAAAAGTTGAAAAAGTAGACCTTTTTTAAAATTCGAATATTTTAATGGGTACTTAATGGGTTAAGGAAATTTTTGCATCATTTGAACGAAAATTAAATGACCTTTGCAAATATATATAATAAGCTATTATTTTCTTATTTAAAGTCGAAATATTACATTTTTAAGGCTTTGCAAACAATTACTTGACAAACTGTAAGTAAAAATTTTGAAAATTTTTTTTGCAGTCACTCTTAGAATTGTTTGAACAATTTTTTTTCGTCAAAACATTTTTTTTATAAATCGAGGGAAAAAGTTGACATTTACATAAATTCGAAACTTTCAATGGGTACCTAATGGGTTAAGAAAAGTTTTGCATCATTCAAACGGAACTTAAACGACCTTTCCAAATATATTTTTTTTACTGTGAATTCTTGACTTACAACAACTGTTATAGTAAAAAAAAAGAGTGCACTTATTATTTTGGCCAGTAGTGTATATATCTTAATTTCAAAGTATGAACAATTTAATTCAGGAGTCCTTTGAAAGAAAGAAGATTGGATTCCATTGATTATTCTAACGGAATTTATATAAATTGGTATTCAAAAAAAAAAAAGTTTAATTTCGACCAATTTATTTCAGGTGCCATTAAAACTGGCAAGCTGCTTCTTTAGTTAAGATATTTGAAGCTTTACCAAAGTATTTTTCATACAAATTAATAATACCCTCTGCAAGTGCTTAACAGGGTCAACCACTTACCATAGTCACTTTGTAAATAAATCGCCAGAGACGCATCTTAGTCTTGTAGATTTGACGCGTCTGCTGGGCATCGAGAAACTTCTGCCAGATGGACAAGGTGAGGGGATCCCATTTGGAGCGACTGGCGATGGAGGGCGGGGGACGCTTCATTTCCACTAACTTGGCCCGTGTGAGAAATCGATCAGCCGGCGTATAGCCAAAGAACTCATGCCAATAGCGATTCTGCATGGTCAACGGCTGATTGTCATCCAACAACGCATCCTGGTCGAAGTAAGCACAATTGGAAGTGGACAGAGTTGCAGCTGACAATCTGATCTGATTTCCTACCTGTACAGTGTTACCAATTCCCTTGGCAAAGGCCGTGTTGTTGCTGGGCAAGGCCGCTGCCTCGCCGCAATTGTCCTCGTCCTGTTCGTGATGAGGCTTCAGCTCGGCGAGCATATCGCCACAGCAGTGCGCGGAACACTTGAGGCCATTCTTCAATCCATGACTTGCCTGACACTTGCGCTCCGCCTCCTTCAGACAGTGCATGTCCCCGAAGGGCACCAGATTGGGACCCCTGAGATCCGGCATCTCAGCACTCGTTGCCATCGCCACACAGCTGATGGTAATCTTGCAGACCATCGACTCCAAGGAGGCGTCGCTCTGTTCGCTCTCGGCGCTGTCGCTGGGCGAGCTGGGCGCCAAACTGGCATAGGACAGACCATCGAAGTCGCCAGAGATGGAGCCATGGGCATGATGGTTGCCCTGCTGATCCGCATCCGAGGAGAAGTCGCCAGTTGTGGCTGAGACGCCAACGGCGCCCACAAAGCTGTCGGAATCGTGATGCAGATCGCCGTCGGAGGTGCCACTGCTGGCGGCAGCCAAGTTCAAGGCATCCTGATCCCCCAGACACTCGTCGTGGGCATAAAGTGCCCCTGCTGCTCCTGCTCCCGTGGCAGGATAATCCACATGCTCCATGTGACTGGAGTTGTAGCAGCGCGAGAGTTGACGCTGCTGCAACTCTGGACATTTGGACATTTGGCGTCTCAAAGCAGGCTGATAATTGTTGTTAAGATGTTGTTGCTGTTGTTGTTGCTGTTGTTGTTGCTGTTGTGGATTTGTGGTTGCCACATTGGCCAAGTAACGCTGACGATTTCGATAACTGCGCTGTTGATTATGGTGAAAGTTCACATTGGCGGAGATGCCCTCGATTTGTGTCTTTGACGAGGACAGCGACTCCGAGCCGGAGGAATTCGAGCTGTTGGTGGTCACCAGCTGACTCTTGGAGCGTTTGAGATGGCGAGCAGATGTTGCCACTGCCGTCGGTGCTGCCACTTGAGTGCTGCCACTTGGCTGCAGGCCACGACGATTCATATTCAACTGTTCGGCCGTCAACTGATTGCTGTGAATGGCAACTGGATGTTGTTGTTGTTGTTGTTGTTGCTGTTGTTGATTGCCACGCTGCTGGAGTCCCGTGCGCGGATCGAAGGGATGGCGAATCCGGGTGCCGGGTGCACCGACAGTCACGTTGCCCGTGCTGCTGTTGTAGAACGTCTTGGACTCGCGGGGAAAGGACATGGGACCGTTGGGATGTCGTCCGGGCAGAAATCGTTCGCGTATCTGCGTCGCTGTCGCGCGTCCAAATCGTGGATCGAGACTCGCATATTCGGCATTGTAAACATCCTGTGCCGCCGCTGCCACCTGCTGCGGATGCGGATGTGGATGCGGATGGGGATGTGGATGTGCGTGCGGATGCGAATGATCCCCATTATTTGACTGCTGCTGCTGTTGCTGCTGCTGCTGCTGTTGCTGATCGGCAACAAGCGACAAATTGGGCGACACATGGCGATAACCGCCGCGCGGCATCGCCTGGTTATAGTAGCTGGAATACATGAATCTCTGTGCCCCATACGGATGCTGATCGAAGCCCAGTGGCACCATTGGAATCCCGTACGACGAGGCATAGCCCTGATTGTACGGATAGTTGCGATCAAACTGCCACACGGCATTCTCGGCATGCCACAAACGTCGCTGCGGGCTCGTGTAGCCCGGACAAATGAATTGTTGCGGCGACATATTCGCATTGCCAGCTGCTGCCGCTGCCGCTGCTGCTGCCGCCGCTGCCGCCGCCGCTGCTGCTGCGGCCGCTGCCCCAAAGCGTTGTCCTGGTGAATTTGTCCCCGAACGCGGCACGGTGGCAACACTGGGCAGCAGGGGCAGCTGAGTGGGCGGTGGCGGGGGCATCGTGCGCAACATGCGCGGCATTATCGATGTGGGCGTCGGAATATCGAGTGTTATTCCCGCCATGTGACTGCCGATGCTGTAGAGGAAGCCCATCGAATATTTGTAGCCACCGGGCGGACGTGGATACGTTTGTGTTATCGTCTTGTGCACCACGCTCTTCTTCTTTCGCCTGGTGCCGGGCAGGGGAAACTCGTTGGGGTCCAGATACTCCGTTTGAAACTCCATGCCCGTGTCCGAGTCGAGTTCCTCGACCAACGCCGACTGCTGCTGCTGCGGATGCTGTGAATTTTGTTTAGATTGGCGTTTTTCACAATTGTTGTTGTCGCTTACATTGTCGCTTTCCTCCTCAATTTCAGCCAGTTGCTCAATGGACGTGGCTTGCTCCCTGAGCTGTGGCAAGTTCGGTTCCAGCAACATTGGCCTTGAGTTGTTGTTGGCAGCTGTGACTGTGGTTATTGTTGCTGCTGCTGTTATTGCTGGCGTCGCTGCTGCTGCTGCTGTTGTTGTTGTTGCTGTGGCCGTGCTTGTTGCACTTGCCGCCGTTGCCAGCGCAGTTGACATTGCTACCAATGCGGCACAATTACAAATTCAAATACATATATAATAAATTGCCCCAATGTTCTCTCACGCAAATACAGAAATTGACGAAAAATCCTATAGAATCTAATGCGCGGGCGTGTGATTAACCAAATTGCTCTAGACTTGTGTGTTATAGATGTTCCTCAAAATGAGCAAATATTTGACAGCAAACTAAACGCCTGGCCAGCAGCCCTACGGCTCAAATGTCACTTTCTTTGCACACACACTCTTCCGAATCTCTGAGTGTATGAGTGTTCCAATCAAAAAAAATATATATATTTAAATATATATTCACAAAAATAGAAAACCTCAAATTGTGTGTATTTTTGTAATGGTATTCATTAACCAAATCATTGTTAATTATTATTATTTATCACTTTCGCACAACAATATTGAACAATATTCACTTTTAATTGTTATTAATTTATTTGAAAATTATTTCCAAAAATTTGCACAGAAAGCACACGACGGCACATTCGTAGAGAGTTAATTGTCAATGGGTTAGCAAGCATTGACTTTGACTTTTCACCAGTGTTGGTAAATGCTAAAAATTATTATTTGTACATCGATAATTCAGGTATCATTTTTATTGCATGACTGTGCAGTTTAGATGAAAGCTTCTTTGCGTCTTTCATTCAATTTGGCAATTGCTTCGAAATTGATTATTAAAGTTTTCAGAGCTGCCTGCTCACTGCAGGTTTACAACATATTTAAATCAGGGAATATAAAAATTATATTATTTGTTTCCTAATTTGTAAAAATGTTGTTCTTTATATTAAAAATAGCAAACATTATTTTTTTCAACAAATTAAGAAAAATAATTCAGATTTTCAACACAGAAAATTGCACTGACTAACGCAAGTGATGAAATAACTTGGAGACCGTAATGATTATAATTTTTATTTAATAAGTTTAAAAATTGTACATTTTATTTCAAAATTTACAAGCATAAACATAAAGATAGATATTTGCCAAATTTTTCCCTAAACTAAGATATAATTCAGATTTTCAATAAGAAAAATATAAAAAAACATCACTATAGAGCAGCGGTGGGGAGCACTACAACAACATTAACAACAACAAACCCATTAGAGTCTACCTAGGTTGGGAGCAGCCGCTGCTCCCGGAGCCACTGCGTGCCCATCGCTGCTATAGATGATGACTGATTTCTGATTGCAGAAATACCTTTGTCAGCTCAAACATATTCATACACTCACTTGCCCATATTCCATCTCTATTTCATCCAGACATATTTGAAAAGCGCCTGCCAGCCAGCCAGCAAGTAAAGCATCTCTTGAGCCAAATTCTTTGGCGCATCGACAACAAAAGACGCACAAAGGCATCACGCACACATGGAACAACAAAAGTAAAGCTAAAGCTGACACAATTTGTGGCATGAAAGCAAAATGCGAATGGCAAATCTACGTCAGACACTCAACATAGTTCCATTTTTTAGCTCGACTCATTCATTCGTATCTTTGCTATGACATAAAAAGCTTTAGCTAAAGCTTCAGCTCTTCCCCATTATTATCCTGCTGCTGTTCTTGTTCCTGGCAGCATACACAAATTCCATTTACAATTTGATTTGCTTATGTAAATTATGAAAATTGCCCGCAGAGAGTAACCACAAGTAAGATTCGATTTGGCGGCTTAACAAAATGCAGCAGCAAGAGAAAACCCCAAAAAAAATAAAATTGTTCATTGCTTTTTGGCTGTAATTTGAAACAAATCAAATTTATTACCCAGACGCACAGGCGCCACAGCCACAACCACAGCCATTGGCAATTTTCAGTTCAGTTCAAATTCTGGATGCGGCCAGATGCGATGAGCATATGAAATGAGCAACGTCGACCGAGAATTAAGTGCAGACAAAGATATATAGATAGACGTGCATATTCAGCTACGGGTCGCACATATTCTAATTAGATTTAAAATTTCTTTTTTTTTTTTTATATATTTTAAATTATGCTCAACATGAACAGATGACAGAGCCAAAAGGGGTGGATTTTGCCAATTGCAGAACCAATTTCTAAATTCCCGAATGCAGCAGATAAAGGTAGAATTAAAGAGAGAGAGACAAAGAGAGGCAGAGGTGGATCAGGGGAGGAATCCGTGAGTCATAGTCAGGGCAGATTAGTGGGCATGATTTTTCGGGTTTGTGGTCCCTTGACTTCTCTCCCATTCCGTTTGCTGCAATGCGTGACGCGTGTTTCAGATTTTCGATTTGCCACAGGGACACTTTTTTTTCCTGCTTTTTGCACTCACTGTGACTCATTGGCAAAACTAAAAAATTAGCCAAGTAAAGTTTCATATTACATGCAAGCAATTTGCCAAATAAACTGTCAGCAACTGTGTCCAAAAAGATGCCAATGGTTTTAGCAACAAACCTCATCGATTCTGCTTTGAATTATTCACTGAGAGAGGAAAATATATGTATGTAGTAAGACTATGAAAATGGCAAAATATGCACAGCTTTCCAGCAGTTGGCATTCCCCAGGGCACGCACAATAAATAAGCAAAGAGAGACGAGGGCATTTCGTACACGGGGTTGTTCATTCGAGTCCAGTCCAGTCGAGATCTACCTACGAATCCAAGCCAATTGCAATCCGAACCCATGGGCCCCTTGGGGTGTTTTTTTTTTTTTGTTTTTGTTGCCCCGGCAAAAGTAAAAGAAAAATCGAGGCAGCTGAATAATATTCGAGGCACATTTTGATCTCAAAGTTACGCCAAAGAAATATAAACCGAAATAATGTGTGACAGGTAATTAGATTAAGCTAATTTTGCTTTTATTCGCAATCAGTAAATTTCTACACATTTTGGTTAATAATTTCATTAGGGAAATTTGCTGCTGGCAAATTGATAAAACAATGTTGCATTGCAAAGCTGTCAAAGTGTCAGCTGACCATTTGCCGCAATGCAACACTGAAGAGTGTGTGAAAAATCAAATAATTAATAATTCATGCCACAACACGATTGACAGTGCGTCGAGCTGAACTCGCAACTCTATGCAGGACGATCTCCTTTTTTGGTCCTGCTCCTCTTTATTTTTTATTATTTGCCAGCCGCCTCATAAATTTACAATTACAGATGCGAAAGAGTCGTTGCGCCTTTTTGTTGGGATTGGTTTTTTTTTTTTTTTTAATTTAATAAATTAATAAAACAGCAACGTGACAACACTGGTGAGGCCATCAAAGTGGCAAAGTGTTGCCATTTGCATTTTTAATGCACTTGCTGCGTCGCGTAAAAATAATTATCAACTGAATTGATGATGAGCCCATCATGAATGGAATGGAAAAAACGAATACGAATACGAAAAACGGAATGCCTGAGAGACTCCAGCCTGATGATGGCACGTGTGTGTTTGCCGTGTCAACACCGCCGCAGCCACGACCCCCCACCCTCCACCGCCCACCTCTTTGTGAGAAATGTACGTACATTTAAGAGAGAAAAAAAAAGTTTTTTTTAATTGAATTTCTCAATTTGCGTGTCAACTTTCTGGCTAACTTTTGAATTTGAAAATTGTTTTAGGCAAACGCGCAAAATTCTCAACTGCAATTTCACTTTCACTTGCCGTTAATTGCAAGCGAATTTAAATACAAAGAAAACAAAAAAAAAGTGTAAGAGAAATAATAATAATGAATAAAGAAGAACTTTAGCCGACAATTTATAAGTGCGGCAAAAATTTTTACTTTTCCTTTTTAGCACACTTTGGGCACACAATGGTCGGCGTCATGCCAGGCGCTTCCTGAAGTCCTGTGTCCTGTGTCTGGCAGCCAGGAGCTTGGAACCGGCGCTGGGCTGAGCAGAGTAGGTTGTCCGGAATTGAGTCCGGGGCATAACTGCACCGTCGTCGCACCTGGCCGTAGTTAACCCCAATTATGCGCACAAAGCCCAAACAGTGAAAGAAAACAGACTACAGACAGACACACTCGACAACAGGAGCAGGCAGTAATAACTAGTAGCTAGTAGACAACGTCAGGCAGTTGAAAATGTTTAAGGTAAGGAAAATGCCATGAAAATTGCTCAAAAAAAAAAGTATACCACATAAAAGTTGGGCAAAAAAATGTAAGTAAGATGAAATGCTGCCGCAGGCATTAAAATAATAAGGATAAGGAAGCGCTTGTTAACCACGAAACCGCTCAAAAATGAATGAAAGCCAGTCAGCGTCGTCGTTGAAGTTGGAGTCGGAGTCAGAGTCACATTCAGATTCAGAGTCGTTCCGTTTGCCGGAGTGAGTCAGTGTGCCGCTGACGCGTTGTTGCCGGACTGAACTGAACCGAACCAAACTGAACCGACTGTGCCGCGTGTTCATTATGCATTTCCTGTTTGCATAAGCCCAACTCAGCCCAACCCAGTTAAGGTCCTGCTGCTGCTGCCCGAGGACTCGCTAGTTGTAATTGTTCTGCTCCTGTTTGTTGTAACTACGGCTAGCTGGAACAAAAAAAAATACAAAAAAAAAGCCGAAGGAAAATGCTTAACCAAACCCAAGACCCATTGTGCAGAGCGTTAAATTTGGAAAGTTTTCTCTTCGCTGTTGCCCTGCGGCCTATTGACAGAATATGAGTCGAGTCGACCCGGCAAAAAAAGTGAAATTGCCAAGACGAGCATGAAATATAGCTGGGAATTTTAATTATGCAAAACAAATAGCAAAGTGCGCATATCGAGTAAAGTTGGCAACGAGTAGTTGGGGTTTGAGTAACAACAGGAATATTTTGCATTGATTGGTAGAAGTAGAGTAGAGTAGAAGTAGAAAGCAACTGAAGTGAATAATAATAGCTATAGCGAGTATCACTAACTGTTTCTTGTTGATCGCTTGACTAGCGAATGAGTGTAGCGAGTAATGGCTCTAGGAAGGTATTATGACTAACAATAGCGAGTAGATCTAACGACTTAAAGTATCAGCGATTAGTTCCAGCGAGCAAAACTAACGATTCGCTGAATAAAGTATCATTAGCGAGTAAAACTAGCGAGTATCATTAACGAATAGGTGTGGAAATAAATTACCAGTGATAGATAATCGCTTTTAGTAGGAGGAGTATAGCGAGTAGAAAAATCCAGCATAAAAGAGCGAGTAGCGTGTAGCACCTGCGAGTAACTGTAGCGAATTACTCGTTAACCAACACTACCAAGGAACATGTACAACCGCATAATTATGACTTCAATGGTTACAGTCTGGCAAATTTTCCATATGAATGAATTTCGCACAATTAACTGTAAGACAGACAGACAGACAGACAGATAGATAGACGGGGTGGGCCAAAACCGGGACGCGTCACATGTCGGCACATGGAAAGAAAGAGACAAAACAGAAAACAGAAACATCTCCTGCTCCGATCTTCATTCACAATTAAGCTAAAAATACAACAAAGACGCGTCGTGCGTAGAGCTACAATAAAATTTATTGTCAAGTGCAGTCACACACAGTGGCTCATGAAATGTTAACGGAAGGGGGCGGAGAGCGCCCGCCTAGGTGTGCACAACAACAACAACAACAACAAGAATAAGTAGGTACCGAGAGTGGGTAGAGAAGGGAGACTGGCAGCAGCCTGTGACGAGGAGTATTAAAAAAAAGACGAAGAGAGCAAAATAAATATATAGGAAGCCAGAAGAAGAAGAAGGAAGAAATCAACAACGCAATCTTAATGAAGGCAATAATTCAAACAAAATGCAAAATTCCCTTAACAAACTGAAGCAAGTCAGCCGAGTCAGCCAAGTCAGTCAGTCAGCCAAGTCAGTCACTCACTCACTCACTCACTCACTCAGTGGCTCTTCCGTTGAGCTTCAGCTCATTCATTTCATTGCTCCGACACAAACATTGAGAAATTGCCGCCTAGTGTTGATGTTGTTTCTCTCTCATTCCTATTGTTGTTGTTGTGTTGTTACACGCTGACAAGAATTCCTTGTCGAAATTAAATTTTTACAAAATCAAATAAAATTCAATGCGTGCCAAAGTTGCGACGCATCGTCAGCCCAATGTGGCAATGTGAAAAAGTCCCTCGACGTTTTTCATATTAATTAGTTTGTATTTTTGGCATACAAAATAACAGAAAATTGTTTAACATTTGCCCTCTGTAGCACATTAAGTGGCCACATTTGTCAATTTGCCGTTTTGCGTTGGGTCAACATTTTGTTTGGCCCAAAAACTCTCCCCTCGAGAGACAGAGAGAGAGTGAGCGAGAGAGAGAGAGAGCGAAACGCACTGTAGTTAATGGCTGCACATTTGCCTAAATAATGAGGCACCGGTGTATTGCCTTGAATTCGATTTGGCTTGATTAAAAATATATTTCATTGTTGGACTTGCCCACTCTCTCTCTCTCTCGAAAGTGGCTATAAGTGGGCGTTAGATGGCCCTCAACAGCCGGACAGAAGACCGATTGCATTGCCAGCTGAGAAGCTAATCAGCAAAATGTGGCACAGGGGGCAACAATTCACAAAGTAGACTTTGTATTGATTAACAGCCGAAGTCGACAAAGGGAGGAGGGCAAAATGGCAACACAGTTTGTATGGAAATTTCACTTGAATTTGGCAATTCTTGAATACAACTAAATAAGTCTTATCATCTAGTTATTATCTACACAATATTTGAGCTGTTTTCCCTAGAGCCTCATTTTATATTCGTAATAAATAGTTATAAAATAGATGTGTTCTTATTTATCAAATATTCTAGACAGAATAAAATTTATAAAAATAATTTTTATAAAATTTATAGCTTGAAGTTTTGATGCTATAAAATATTAAATTTTTTATTCAGATTGGAAACAAATTGATGGAACTAATATTTATATAATTTAAAAGTTTTGATGTTAGAAAATGTTTAATTTTAACATCTTATTTGCCATTCAAACCTCTGCCATTAATTGTCTAATGTGTTTATCCTTTTTAACAAAGTAAACAAATTGTAGCTAGAATCAATAATACTTAGTTTTCCTATTCCAAACTCTTGCCAAACAATGTCCAGTTTCTTCTTTAGCTGTTAAGCAGCTTACAAATCCAACAGTTATTCTTTTTAAAAAAAAGAAATAGAAAAACTTTCCTGTAATGCAACAAAGTGCAACTTGTAGTAAAGTGAAAAAACTACAAAGAACTGCCATTTAGCTACTCATAACCTAAATTTTGTTTACAACCGAGGAGGGTAGGGAAAGGGGAGCTTGTTGGACGGCACTTATGTCAAATGCGTTTGCGATTTGTGTCAATAAACGACAGCAGATGCGGCAAATAGCAGTTGCAACAGCAGCAGCAGCAGCAGCGGGAGAAAAGAAAGAAATTTCTATTATCTGTGCAAAGTGTGCGCGAAATTGAAAATTGCAGCCTTGTCGTCAGCGTCATTCCATCTCTATCACTCTGTGCACTCCCCTCTCTCTCTCTCTCTGTCTCTATCTAAATTTTCATAGCCCTGCCAGTTGATAAACTCTAATATGACATTGTGGAGCTGCTGCTGCTGCTGCTGTTGCAGCATGCGATGCGCCTTGGCTTATGCAAGCATTTTGTGAAATTGCATTTCGAGTTGCCTTTTGCTGATGCCAGCGCATTATTGCACATCAGGGACAATCAGCAGATAGAGAGAGAGAGAGAGAGGAAAGTTACATATAGACATAGATATAGACATGGCAACAAGTTTACCAACACATTGCGGTTACGCGAAAAAGTCAATTACCATTTTAACTGAAAGAGCGAATGCTTCAACAGCTGGAGAAATGAAGGAACTAACAACTCCACCCAACAACTGAACAACTGATCATCATCAACATCAACATCAACATTATCATTATCAACATCATCATCATACCATACTCGTACAGTCAATCAGTTGGTAATCGATTTTGTCTGCTGCTGCTTTTGGGTTTGGGGTTTGGGTTACATTACGGGTTTGCTTTGCTTTTGGTTTGGTTTGGCTTGGATTCTGTTGCTTGAGGTTAACAAATATGCCAACGCTTTTTACGCACAATTTTCCTTTGCGCGCCGCGTTTGCCAAATGGAATGTAAATATTTATTTTTATTTGCAGTCGGCAACATGACGAGCGGAAAATTTCTGTTTGCAACTTTGCTCGACATAATTAGACGTCTGTGCACCTCTCACTCTCCACCTCTCTCTCTTTCCCTGTGGCAGTGTGAGTATTTGCGAGTGTATACGAATGGATACTCGAATGCAAATGATAGTCTCGTTCGAATAGATTTGCAATATTTGCACATGCAAATTGCCTTAAGCCACAGACTTGGCTTACACTCGCTGATTTCATATTGCAAATAGTGGACGCAACAAGACAGAGCGAGAGGCACGAGGAGACAGAGAGAGGGAAAGCTAGAGGACTGATGGTTAAAAAGGGGGCTGGCCGAGTGCTTTAACCTTCTAAGTATTCATAATTGAATTTCCATGTTTGTTTGCTGCATTTATGAGCTTCTCGTTGTTGTTGTGTGTGTTTCCCGATAACCGAAATGCTTAAAACATTTAAACACGCAATGTTCGCCACAGTTCGCTTCTTGCCGCATTTGGTGGCAAGTGCGGCGCCTTGTTTTAATAACATAATTGAAAAATGACTATATGAAAACGGGAATGCAAACCGCATGTCCAGCTGCTGCTGCTGCCGCTCGTTGTGGACTCTGATTGCAACACGAGGCAAATAACGTACATTTTTGAGGGGTTGCTATTTGATCGCGTGCAACTTTGCGCCTTGTTAACATGCGTTTGTCCGTTTTGGCCATATCCTTAGCCGTTAAACACCAACAACAACAACACTTAATATACTGAATCAATATGCAGCACATACTACAGCAAGATACGAGTTTCAATTGAAAAATTTTTGAATGATAATTAACTGCAATTTCCACAATTCAATTCGATTCGATTCGAATGTCTTTATTTGCTGCCTGTCATTTCGTTGTCGCCACGCTGCATATTTCGCTTTATCTTTTTATCATTTTACTTGTGTTTTTCTTTTTTTATTTTGTGCAATTTTTTACCTCCCTGCTGAATGGACTTGCCTCCCATTTTTCTCTCTCCTGTTGATGAGTAATGAGCATTCCGCGCTGGCACAAAATTGAAACTATTTTTGCATAGCATTCGAAGCATTTTAATTTGAATTTCTTTCGCAAGTGATCAACGTTGGATTCGAGCAGCAGCAGCTTCAGCAGGACTCTCAGCTGGACAGTGACAGGAATGAGGAGTGGAGAGTAGAGAGTGGGGAGGAAGGAGAACTCCCCTAATGGCGTCCATAGTTGCTGGCAACATTAAGGATAATTGTTGTAGTTAGCATGTACTTTTGCATTTATAATGTGCCTCATTTATTTCCATTCTCGCATTGCGTTCTTTCCTCCTTCTCTTTGCATATCTATTGCCAGCAATAAAAAATTATAAAAAAAGTAAAAAAAATTGAAATGCTGATTATGCATTTTATTGCTTTAGGGCTGTGTGGTGTTGATTGTGTCTGATTGCGTTAAGAAGAAGCAGCAGCAGAAGTCGAAGTCGAGGAAGTCGAAGCTTTATCAATCTGCAGCCTCTCACAGTTGTCTGCGAAATGTAACACGTTTAAGCCAAGAATAATCAGGCTTAATTCTGATTAAATTCCCAATAGTGAATTTGCATTTACTTATACTAGTTCGAATTTTAAATTGCAGATTATATAATTAAATTGTTGACATTTAATGAAGTTTATAGGTAGCAATTTATTCTACCTACAAACTTTTATGACTTAGCCAAAACTGTTTCGATTTCTAAACGGAATTCATTTTGATCAGGGTCTAAATCATAATTGTTAAGTTTTGATTAGTAATCATAATCATTAGTAATTAGACTATTTCTGTTTAAAAGTCAACTTATGATTAAATTACAATTTTTTTCGGTTTTGCCCAATTATTTAATGATTACAATTACAAAAAATTAAAAATAATCAAAAATTATTACAATTATTAAAAAATAATCAGAAAAAATATAAAATAATCTATCTGATTATTTCGGATTATTTTTGATTATTTCTGATTAATAAAAACTATTTAATAAAAATCAAATTATTTTTAATTTTCAAAACCAAAGTAGCCGAAATAATCCGAAATAATCAGAGAGATTACTTTTTATTTTTTCTGATTAGTTTTGAATAATTTTAATAATTTTAGATTACTTCTGATTTTTTGTAATCGTAATCTTTATATAATCACAACTTTTCAACAGTGAATTATATAGTCTCTACGATTATTTCCAAAAATAATCTTATTGATTAGTAATTCTAATCGAAATTTAACAGATATAGTCTAAATTCTAGATCTAAATTCTTATCATTCTTTAATCAAATTTAATAAATTCCGTTAAAATAGTTTTTCTAGTCGATTTTTCGGTGTATTTTCACAACTCTAGACAATGCTCAAGTTCAACTGTAATTATGAATAAGCTCGTGAATCGAGTCCTGTCTAACCTTTGACCGCATTTCAACTCGAAAATTTTACCTTTTTGCAATCAACATGAAGCAATTTCATTGGACACGTACATGTGTAGATGTGTGTCTGTCTGTGTGTGTGTGTGTGTGGGCTTTCGTCTGTCCACTAATTGCCAGAAATGAACTCATACTGGCGCACACTTATTAGCCACAACCCGATCCACCCACTGCATATCATAATTTCAACACTGTGAGAGACAAAGAGGTAGAGATAGAAGAGAGAGAGAGCGAGACGGAGAAGAAGAGTTGGGAGTCTGAGGCAGACAAGCAGACAAACAAATTGACGTGCCGACACTTCTACCATGGCCACAGGAGGATGCCCTTGCCACAGGGAGCATTGCATTTCAGCACAAAACTGATAGACAGACAGGCAGACAGACGGACAGATGGAGAGAGAGAGAGAGAGAGTAGAAAGACAAATTTGTTAGTCAGTACCAAAATGATAGACAAATGCCAATGTAAAACGGCTAGGAGGGGGAGGGAATTGTGCTAAAAATTGCATAAATAAATCATGTTCTAATATTGCACTTGCCCTTGCAGACAATCTGTCAAAATGTGAGCGAGAAACAGGCAAAAATACTCCTGGCCATGGACAATGGCAACAACATGCCCAAGCGTGAATGAGTTGGCTGGCAAAATGGCGTTAAAGGCCGTTAGAGTGATGGCCAAAATACGCGAATAGCGAACAGCGAACAGCGAACAGCAAACGGGCTAACGAACAATGGCCCAAAAACCAATCGATGACTGGTCATAGATAGCCAGAGATCTAAGCCCAGTTGTTCGTTTTGGCCGTGTTGCAATTTGGTTAGCTGCCTGCACTTGACAATGCGCCAGGGCCAAGGCTAAAAGAGTGAGAGGGAGGAGAGTTGTTATAGGCTGGTTTGGTTTGGTCTGGTCTGGCACTCGTCTAGATTGTCTGACATACTGAATCGCCTGTCTGTTATGGCGCTTAATTCGTCACTAAATGAGATTTTTGGGTCTACGTTTTGTTCGTTGTTTGGCATTTTGGCCATTGTTGTGTTGCTCTCCGCTCGCCCCGCGTTACCAAAAATTGCCATTTCTGCTTGTTAGATGTGTGGGTGGCAAAGTTTAAAACTGTTTGGCCAGTTGCTGCTGCAGCCACTTTGCAATAACACAGCGTGAAATTGCAACGCCAAATCGAATCAGTCCGCACGGGAAATTCGATTTTTTTTATCTCCTGTTTTTGGCGCTGCCTTTTGCGCGCAATCAGACAGCAACAAATGCCTCGGAACACAGCAGACAGAGCCACAGAAAGAGCAACAGCAAAAGATAGAACGAGTTGAGCAGCAGCTGGAGTTGGGTTGCAATTTAACGCGCGCAAGTTTTGCAACCAAAAAACTCTCAACTTAAAAAAAAATCCAAAAAGAACGCTTATAGTTGACTATAAGATACTCTTTACACTATTTGGAAATATATTAAATTTATAAATTAATTTTAAATCTTAACGGTAGAAGTCTTACTGCATAGATTGAAATTATTGTGTTGCCAACAAACTTAAAACAGCCATACCTAAAGTTATATTTTTCGATCTTATTGCGATTAAATGAAAAGATTGATTATGGTTAATAGAAATGTTCAACAACAAGTAAAGTATTTAATTCTAAGGACTGCAGATGTTGTGGAGTTTTTACTGGTATTTTGCGTGGCCAAACTGATCAAACTTTAAAGGTAAAAGACAGGATAAATTAAGAAAAAACAGCGAAGTTGCCAAGTGTCCACAGTCATAGTGTCCTGCAATCCTGCCACAGACAAACTAGTCATGCAGTCAACCAGTCATCGACTCATCCATCCATCCATCCATCCATCTATCCATCCATCAACAACAGCTCGACTTTTTGGTGGCATAATGAAATGAAATTACAAAATGTGTTGCAAGTGTACAACACCATGCCACACACACTCACACACACTCACAGCCACTATTTGTTGCACAAATTGCTTATTTATTGTTTAATGGTGTGATGGCTAACAACATTTGCTATGCAACAGCAACAGCAACATCAACAGCAAACATAGTTTCATTGTTCCAACATTTGAATTTATTGATTGAAAACAGGTGGAAAAACTGATGAAGTGCTCGGTACAGTCATTATTATCTAGCAGGTAACTCTCGCCCAATATATGTACTACAGTTATTTGCCAGTTGTTGATTTCTGTCTGAATGGGTTCTTAATTTTTCTGACTGCCTTTTCATGCTGAAACAATAAATAACCACGATTTCAAATTGTAAATTGTTTGATACAGCGCAATCGAATTGCAAAATGTACAATTAAGTTACATAATTGAATAATCGGAAAAGAGGGCTTTTAATAGAGAAAACTACGCTCAAGTGGAGTTCCATGTAAAACAGTGGTATTT
This sequence comes from Drosophila subquinaria, assembly GCA_037043405.1. Lineage (NCBI taxonomy): Eukaryota > Metazoa > Arthropoda > Insecta > Diptera > Drosophilidae > Drosophila > Drosophila subquinaria. The sequence goes on from JBAMBL010002830.1 coordinate 81,436, forward strand.
CAGTAGAGAAAATTTAATGTGAGAAATACTCTGAAATGTGAAATCAATTTTGAATTGCTGAAAATATAAAAGAAATTTCTCTTCTTTTATTTGCTAAATTTTGTAATATTCCGTTTTTACTATATATAATAATCTTGTGAACTGTGTCTCAGAAATTATTTTAACTGAGACTTTGAATATTTTGAGCTCATTCGATTTCCCACCAAGATTTAAATTTAATATGCGAATAATGTGCCTTAAATTTGCATGAAATTCAATTAAATAATGACAATGCCATATTGACAATTGGTAATCGTTTGGGCCATCAGCGAAAAGTGTCCCACACAGTCCGACAGTCGACAGCTCGATTGGCTCTGTTCCTCAGTGGCAAGTTCCAAATTTGGTCATTGTCATTGACAACATCGCACACATTTGGCGTCCATCAGTCAGGCCCCCATTGGGGGAATGGCAATCAAAGAAGAGTCAAAGAAAAGTCAACAGCAACAGCAACAACAACAACAACAACTGCATAACGATATGCAAAATATGCAACGACTGACAAGACAACGTGAATAAGGCGGCAGCTTCTTGTGGCAGCTCCTTGTGGCAGGCAGCAGGCAGCAGGCAGCTTCGTCTTCTTCTTCTTCATCATCTGCATCTTGTGGTTGCTGCTGTCGCTTTGCGCCCAATTACGCCTTCAAATTGAGTGATAAATGTCTTGAAGATGGCACATAAATAAACTTGAGTTAAATTTATTACACAACCCACACAAAGACTTCATAAAAATGCAAACTAAATGAACTATTAAGAGGCGGCAGCGGCAAACATGAGAAACAAACAGACAAACAAACAAACAAAACAAACAGAAACCAATAAACAAAAGTAAAAAGCAGAAAAACAGAAACTAAAGCAAAGTCAAGATCCAGACAATTGAATTGCATTGCGCTGAAAAGAAAAGCAAACAAGTTGGCAAATGTGAAGGTTAGAGCGCGGGGCAGTGGGGGCCATGGATCATGGGGCATGGGGCAAGTGGCATGAAGGGGCAAGGGGCGAAGGGACGGACAGACATCTCAACGCGACTGCCGTGTGAGAAAATATGCAAATAAATGCGCAAATAAAATGTGCAATCAACTGGAGATGGCGCACTGAGATGGCAGCTTGCAGCGTGCAGCGTGCAACGTGCAACAGAGGCAGATGCAGAGGCAAAGTGTGAATGTTGCGCATGCGCAGCGCAGAACCGCGTGGAGCAAACACAGCGCATCAATTAGGCCGCCAGGCGGCCAGAAATGAACAGAACCAAACAGAACGGCAGCCACACTGAGTGTGAGATAAGGCCAAGAACACGAAGAAGCCACACAACAACAACAACAACAACATCAGACAGCAGGACGGAATGAGAGGGGGAGAGAGAGAGACAGAGCGAGTGAGAGATGCCGAGAAATGAATAAAACGTTTAGATAAACAAATACAGAAGAATGCTGAAATGCTGTTAAAAGCTACAAAATGAAGTGGCCGTTGGCGGGATTTCGAATTGTAGAAACAGTGGCAAGGGCTTAGAGCGTGACAGGGGGAGGAGACGGGGGCTGTGTACACAGAGAAAAAAATACGGCATAAAAATAAGTCCAATACGGTGTCAAAAGGTCGGTAATCCCCGTTCGAAATAATTGATTCAAGTACGTTTTGTCAATTCCAAATTGGATCATCAGGGCTCTTAAAGAATATTTGTAGTAAAATCAAAAGCTTTAGGCTCTTTTGACTATTTTAATATGAATGCTGAGTGGTTGCTATTTCATTTAAATATTAAGTGAATTTAACAAAAATATCCCGAATTTGTTTTTTCTTTCTGTGTACAAAGGATTTGTATTGGATACTGGCAAACGGCAACAGCAACAGCAACAGCAACAAATTCAATGAACATGCGCGCGCACAGTTGAAGAGCAAACAAATTTATTACGCGCCGTTTGAACAGCGCATAAATTTAAAAGGCAGTGCCACAGCAGTTGTGGCAGCAACAGGGACAGTGGCAGGTAGAGAGAGAGAGAGACAGCATCCGACTTAGTCAGGCGGCCCAAAGATTAACATACTTGGCCAAAACGACTGACACCGCGAGCCGTCGCGTCTGACTTGGCCAATCGATCGACGCATCGCCAATGCGACGGTTGCGTGCAGCGTGCAGCGTTCAACGTGCAACGCGCAGCGTCCAACGTGCAACGTGGCGGCATTGCCAGAGCGTGCGTGATTTACAAACAGCGCCACATTTGGCGAACATTTACCGTGGACTTGTCTCGAAAACTACGTAAAACGATTTAAAGGCTGAACACGAGCAATTTGTGGATAGCCTGGGCGCAATCTCAGAACTGGATTCGAAGCTCAGACAGAACGGAAGAGAGGGGAGAGAGAGAGAGAGAGAGAGAGAAGCTCGGACTCTGCTGTTGCCCACCCGCTGGCCAAAACCACAAAATGTGGCAGCAACTGTGGCAATGTCTGCTCCACCTTTTCCTCCTATTCCTCTTCCTCCTCCTCCTCGTCTTCTGTCACATTTCTCATTTCGAAAATTTATGCGCACATTCAATTGATTGTTGATTTTCGAATCTTTGAATCGTGCTCAAGTGATTTTTCGATATTTCTCTGCCTTTCGGCTCAACCTTATGTAATTCAATATCTTTGAGCGTCGTAATTTCGTATGCTCTCAAAGTAACATTGAATACACTGATCAAAATAAATAATCATATTTTTTGATTTTCATATTCAAACCGATTGTAAAGTAATGTGATTAAATGACTAAACAAATTTACAAATTTAATTTAAATATTTTAATTTAGCTTTGAATTATATTTAAATATTTCAATAAAATGTTCAAATAAATGCATTTTTTAATTATTTTCCAAATTAAATGTATTCAAAAATAAAAACGGTTTTAAAAAAAAATCAAAATGGAGCTAAATTACACGGTTACTTAATATTTACTAATTTAAATATTTACATATAAAAAATGACATTATTCTCCTAAATCGAATAAAATATTAAAGTAATATTTTAATGTTACTTGATTGTTTTGAACTTATATAAAAACTGTTCATTTTTTCATGATTATGATTGAAGTGTATTCAAAAAAATAAATAAATTATTATTCACCTGATTTATGACAAAAGCTTTGTATTTAAAATATTTTAAAAATTTAAAACAGATTTTAGCTTGCATTTAAATCGTGATTACTTTATCTACTTGCTCGTTCAAATTTTAAAATAATAAGCAAAATGTGTTTAGGTGGAAAATTCATTTGAGTTGTAGGCATAAATCTTCTATTTTGATCAGTGTATTTAGCATTATGAGTGTATGTTAATTTCTAACGACTTCCAATGAATTTCTACAAAGCTCAAACTGTCTACAATGTCATTTACAGTTTTGGTGTTTTTTTTTTGTATCATACTCAAAGAAGAAGAGGAGCTGCGGGACCCCACACTTATTACCAAAAACATGCAGCGCTTTGACATTTCGATTTATTTTTATTGATTCTTCGGAGCAAACGTTGCGTCGTTGAGACGCGTCTGAAATGCAAGTCAGGCGCCGCTGGCACGCAAGTGATCATCACACCTTGATAAGGTGCCCATCGGGTTGAATTGAACCGAACTCAGACCCCAAACACACACAGCTCGGACCCCGAATCTGAATCTGAATTCGAATCCGAATCCGCATCCGATGCCCAGGCCATGCCCCAAAACGTATCGAATTTTATTGAAATGCAGCGCTGCATATTGTATATCATTTTGTGTGTATGAGTGTGTTATAGTGTGTGTGTGTGTGTGTATGAGTGTGTGCGTTATCGTGAGTGTTGGCTGTGCATTTGTTACTTTTATGGTTGATTTATTGACTTTATTTTATGGCCGCTTGATTGGACACTAAATGAGTTTTTAAACTGCATACGAAGCGGGGCGGGTCCTTATCAATTTGTTGTTGTTGTTGCTGTTGCAGTTGCAGTTGAACATTTGAACAGTTAATGCCACTTACTTCTTATACATACATATGTACGTTTTAAATGTTTAACCCACGTCAGAGACAAAACGTTTCGATTTTTATGGCGGATATGAACTTGTTTTTTCGTGCTGGCAACTTACCTGAAATGAGAATAAGATTGGGAAATAAGAAAAATTTTAATTAAATGGTATATCAACTGAAATTTTGTTCTCCTTTTTTTGTTTTTATTGCAACTTAATGGAATGTGCAACAATCAAAAATCAAAAGAGATTTGTTAGAAATCTTCATTCAACTCCATCAAAAGTCAAATTAGACTCGACACTCAATCAGTCTATGATTATAAGTATATAATTGACTATCTGGGCCAATCTTTTCAAAGTTTTCTAATCCCAAAATTATGTAAATTGTATGTTAAATATAATCACAATTTCCTGCTTAGCCATGGATTATGATAATTTGATGTGTCAGAGCGCTGATCATCTTAACGCCTGTCGAGTATCTGATAAGTTTTAACAACACTTGCTATCTCTCTCTCTCGCTTTCGAGCAAGTATCGCATGTCTTTAGTTGCCCACAAGAGGCAATTCAATCTTTTTTATGAAACTGCAATTCATGTCAAACTGATTTGAATATTGCCCACGCAGTGAACATCAAAGTCGTGAGTCTCAATCTTGAGAAATCATGTTAACTATTATTAAATATAAATAGCTAAAAATAAAGAAAAAGAAGAAGAAACGGCATGAATAGCACAAAATGCCCATCAAAGCAGCTGAGGCAGAATTCTTTTTTAATTAAACATAAAATTACTTTGGCAATGCCAGACTTGAAGACTGACAGGCCAGACACAACACTATACAACACAACACAACACTGCACTCTGGCCATAAATCATGAAATCTACTTTGCAAACAACACTCTGGGGGAAGGGAGGGGAAAGAGGTGGTGGGGGGGTTAGTCGGCACGTAATAATCATTTACATGAACACTCGCATAAATGTCACGTTGCTGCGTTTATAAAAATAACTTGAAACTCCAAACTGAACTCAACTAATGGACTTGTGGCAACTGGTCGCCGTAGCAGGAGCAGGAGTAGGAGAAGCTAAAGAAATAGACCAGGGGGGTGCGGTAAGGAAGGAAGGTGGGTGCTGAGGTGGTTGTTGTGTGTGTGGTTTGGTTCTCTCTCTGTGTCTTGGCAGCCGCTGGCAATCATAAATTAATGAAATTTTATTTGCTTATGCAATGGGGAAAATTACATCGTCTGTCTGCCGCATGCTGCATGCCTCCTTGCCGCCTGCCACATCGCGTATAGCTATCGTATCTATAATAATGAAAGCATATCCTGCTTAAAAGCGCGACGCCAGGTGGAAAAATTCAATTTCCAGGCCAAAGCCGTACGTATGTATGTACGCTCGGTAGGTTGGAAAACAAGTTGCATCCGCAATTAAGTCATCAAGTTGCAATTATTGCCATAAAAACGAACAAAACGCAGGCAAGGCACAAAAAAATGTGGACACGCATGAACGTGATGCTGTTGCAGGGGCAGGGGCAAGGGCAAGGACTGTGCTGAGTGGGTCCCATAGCCGAACGGTGACTGTGACTGTGGCGGTGACTGTGGTTGGGGTGTTGACGCTCAGCGGGGCAGCCACAGTTGCAAGTCGTGAGAGACTTTAAAGCAAACACAAGGCGAGCACAGATACATATTGCAGTTACAGATACAGATACAACTAGCGAGATACAGCCAAGCGATACAGATACAGATACAGCCACAGATACAGATACAGCTACAGATACACATGCGACTTACGCGCAGATAAATTATTTTCATTTCATTTTTTCCTCGTCGAGGCATGGAACTAAAGTCCATTCTGATGGCAACCAGTTGCTCTTTGGCTTAATTAAAAGCTGCAGCGAGCTGAATTGTTACACGGATTGGGATCAGTTCGTTTCGTTGGGTTTATTCGGCTTGGGTTTGAGTTTGAGTCTGAGTTCGGCTTTTGGCCCATCGTCTTCTCATGTTTGTAGCGCTTTTTATTTGCTTTTCATGCTGCGGTCGGCTGGACAAGTCGTTGCTGAAATGACACTACAATGTCTTCAAAATGAAAATAAATACGACCACGACGACGACGACGACGACGACATGAGGCAACAACAACAACTGAGGCAACTTGGCTACATGTTACACATTAAAGTTGCGGCAACATCGAGCAGAGAGCTATGCCACATTTCTGTGGAACCTTTTGTTTTGTTTGCTTTTCTGATTTCGCAGCCAAGCGCAACGCTGACAATGACTTTGCGCTTTTTTTCTCTCTCTCTCTCCTTTTTTCCTTTTTTCCCTGATTTTTGTATTTTTTTGTTGTTGTGTTGTTTTGTGCTGCGTCTGCTCAGTGTTTTATAAATCTCATTTCAAGAGGATTTGTGTGCCTGTCAAAATGTTGATGTTTCACAAAACACTCGGCATTGCCGCAATGGGGCACTCACACTCTGTCTGTGTGTGTGTGCGTGTGTATGTGTTGCTGCCTCTGCTCGATTTCAATCATGATCGATTTCAGTTTGTTTTACTTTAGTTCACTTTTGATCTGCGTTTTGCGGCTGCGACTGTGACTGCGACTTCAACTGGCAACTGGGAATTAAAGTGCAAGATTTATACGATTTCTCTCAAGCGCATTGAATTACCCCGGCCAACAACAACAACAACAGCAACAACAACAATTTGTTTGCCTTATAAAGATAATGCCACAACAAAGGCAAAACAATCATCATTATCGAAATGTCATAAAACCAAATGGGCGTTCATTATTCAATTTTAAACTGCAGACGAAGCAGCAACAGCAGCAGCTGCCAAACAACTTAATACAAAGCCCAAACAGCAGTCTCTAAATGGCCAAAAAGAATAAGCACAAAGGCAGAGAAGGCGAGGGCAATTGTGATCTGTTCAGTTCAGCAAATAAAGCAAATAAAAATAAGAAAAGCAAACCAAGAGCCAAAAAATTAAGCATAATTACTGACAGCAATTCCTTGTGGCCCCACACAGTTTCAGTTTCAGATGATGCTAAAGGTATGAGAGAATTACGTGCTGGCAGCTCTCGACTGTCTCTCTGTCTGTCTCCCTGTCTCTCTGTCTGTCTGTCTGTCTGACAACGATTTCATTAAAATTGCCGGCCCCAATCTTCGTTTTGCCCCCAAAAAGCAAACTGCAATTTGGCCGAGTGAGACAATTATAAGCATGACAAATGAATTTCGCATTTAAAACGAAGTCGAAACGCAGGCAAAACTGTCAGTCAATTCCATTTACTCTTTCTCCCTCTCTCTTTTCCTCTCACTCTCTCTCTCTCTCTCTCTTTAGTTGCAGCTGTTGCCGTCGTGGCATACACCTTCACCTTAGCATTTGGACTGTGCGTGTATGTATGAATAATTGCATCAAGATTTTTCGCTTTTCGTTTCTCTGCCCTTTACATTATTGTATTCTTATTTTTTTATTCTTTTTTTTTTTGTATTTTCTGACTGCGGTTTTTTTGGCCACAGCATCAGCTGGCTGTCGTGCTTGGCTGACTGCATTCAAGGTGAATTTGCAACAGCCGCATAAACCGCACTCGACGTGACATGCGGCGACCACCATGAGTGCAACAACTGCCAACAGCAACTTGCAACTTGCAACAACCAGCAAACAAACTCATTTAACTTTAAATTTTAATATCAGCGCACTTTAAAGACTTTGCCTCACAGCGGCTTTCATTTAAATGTAATTTGCTGCAACAACAACAACAGCAGCAACAACAAACACGTGCTACCGTGTTGCGTTTATGGAATTTCACAAATATGAGCTGCTATCATGCAACAAATAGCTGTGCAAAGCTCCCTTTGCCAACGCCACATTTGTCTGACGCTGCGTATACTTGATGTTCTTTTACTGTTACCACTGTCGGTTGCTCTTTGTAACTCGCTTTTATTTTACATCTTTTTTTAAGTTTATTTTTATGTCAGATATTTTGTTGTTTCTCTGTTTTCTTTCTCTCCGTGGCATGACGAAACATTCTTTCATTTTGGGAATTGGTGAGAAACCAAATTTGTACATATTTTTGGCATTGAATGCGGCCAAGTTACACAAACAGTCACGACGGCGACAGTCAAAAGGACGTATGTACTATAAACGCATATTAACCCCCATTTTTGCGTTTCTTAAATTCTAAGTTAGGGTGTTTCACCAAAGCAGCTTTCATAATTTAATTTAGCTTAAACCTTAAGATGCTTGTTTTAACTGTCTTTGATTGCAAGTATTTTTAGTTAAATACATTTTTTGATTACATTATCAATTTAACAACCAACAATTCAATTTTAATGTTTAATGTTATTACTAGGAACTGTGAAGGAAATAATTAATATAAAACAATAAACATTTTTGGATGATTTTTACTATGCACATGAAAATAACTCCAATTAATTATACTCACAGTTAAATTTTAAGAATGCTTTCAAATATAACTCTTCTTTCTATGTATGATTAAAAAAGTAATGTATATCTTATTGTTTTTATATCCTGCGTTTCGACTCCTGAATCACCCTCATGCTGATATGTTTCACAACACACACGCATATTTAAGCCAGCCACAAAATTGTGCGCCATTACCAACAACAAGCGAACAGGAGCTACTAGTAGAAATGCCCGACTAAGAAATACCAAGTCATATGTGTAAATCCACAGATTAATAACTTGTAAAATATATTGTTGACTGACTTCGGCAATAAATCTTAAATCAAAATATAAAATTAATATTCCGAGATATTTGATTCCTTTCTCTTTATCGCTTATCATTCTTGAAAATAAATTCTAACTTTATTATACCCCTTTTTGCGAACGCAGGGTATACAAAAAAGAAAACAGTATATGAAATTGTTTTCTACATAACGTTCTGCAACAAAACAAACACAGTAAACATAGGAGAAAGGGGCTGCAAGGGAAGTGGAAATGTGAACACAAAAAAAGAATAAAAATGGCGCACAATTTCAGTTATGTTGGAGCAAGGCAAACAAACCAACATAAAGTCCACATAGACGTAAACACCAGCTATGTGCCCCATTCCCATTCCTTTATTGCCCTTTCTCCATTCGCCCTTTTGCCTATATCACATTTTTTGCATTTTTACCATAGCCATATCCAGACCCTTTCCACTTATCCACATCCTTCCCCCGTTCGGTTCGACAAACAAAAGTAAAAGCCAAATTGCAGCGGCCTTTACAATTTTGGTAACCAAATTTACAGTAATGTAATGAAAACGCGGCGTTAAAAGGATTAAACTCACATTGCATTTATGTATGTGCGACATCGAGTAAAAAATGTGATTAAGAGTGAGCTTGACTCGGAGATACTCTGCATACGATATCTTCCTAAAACTTATCATTAACTTATTATAAAGTATTTTCTTTTCTGAGTGTCCTTAAGTAAAAAGTCTGCAATTGAAAAAGCTCGACTGCAAAATACCCTGCAACTTACTTATACGGTTAAACACATATTGGAATTGTATGCCACATTAAGCTGAGTGAATAAAATTCGACTTGTAGATACTATGTAGATTGTTTTGTCTATTAAAGATTATCAAAAATTAAAGAAGTCTGTATTCTGTTCAAAAAAATACTGGAGCTAAAACAATTCATCAGCTTAATGTAAGTCTTCAAACAAATTGTCCATATCATATTTAAATTATGCAAATTACAGGGTATCAAAATAAAAGAATAGCAATTGGTGTCGTGAAAATGTTGCTGCTGATTTCATTGCCACCGTGTCAAGTGACGGCGAAGCAAACGAAAATTGTGTTAAATTTTTTATTCGCTTTGCACGTGTTTGTGTTTTAATTAACAAAAGGCAACAAAACAATAAAAATGGAATATTAAATTGGGCTATTTCTAAGAGCGTATATATGTGAGTGAGTGTGTGCGAGTGTGTGCTACGATTTCTGTGAAGTGCTTTACCTTGGCACCCATAAAAATGTAACAAAATGTTTACCAATTAAGTAAACAAAACAAAAAAAAAAAAACAAGTACAGAGCAAACGCTGAATTAATTGCGTGGGAACATTTTAGTGCGTTTTTATGCATTACGACAATGAGACGCTCAGATAAGAGGGCGTGGCAGCTGCGGCAACTGTGGCAGTGGCAATGCACTATGGGGCGAAATCCGAAAAATCGAATATTTAGTCATTTTATCAAAGTATTAATAATGCTATATTTTTTATGTTAACATGTAAAGAAAACTTTAAACTGTAAAGTTCGGTACCAACAATGTTATATAACAGACCAATGTTAAACCTAGAAGCTGTTAAAGTCCGATGTTGCTGTCAAAAAGCACGTGCTTTGAGATTGCAATATTTTTGCAGCCTATTTATTAATTGGATTTCTTAAAGACTAATCATTTATTTTACAAAATTTAAAATGGAAACCAATTATACGGGTTTGTACTATGTGTTGATTGTACTAGTTTTCTGTATTTGTGCGTGTTCTATTAATATTTTGTAAAATTAGATAATGCTTTGAAAGGAAATTTCTTGGAAAGAAATTTCAACTTTGAGGAAGCTTTTAACAAAGTTGCTTAACGAGGCTTAATGTACGTCCAACTGTATGTCGTAGATCCATTCATTGTTATTTAAAGGCAATATGTCTCATTTTCCACAATTTCCCACAATCTGCGCAAATGAATATTTTAGGACGTAACCTCACCATTTTTCAGTGTTGATTTGCTGGCTTGTCGTATGAGATATTTGACCAGTTTTTGAGGTTTTTATTATTAACTCGAAAACTACTTCGGATATTTTGATGCGGTTTTTTTTCCAGTGCTATGTGTACCCATAGAAATTTTTTGAAAAAGTGGGCATGTCAAAATCTCCGCCCCAATTTTTTTTTTTTTAAATTTTATGCTCACAACCATTTATAAGAGCACACAACTTCCTTTGTCAAAAAATTACTTTTTCTCTTTATTGCTAATAATAAACAAGGTCAAAGCTTGTTATTTGAAATAAAAATTATGAGCTTAGTAGCTTTTATACATACAAAAAAAAAAAAAAAATTAAGGGCGGGGGTGGCGACACGCCCACTTTTCCAAAAATATTTCTGAGGGTGTACATAATATTAATAAAAAAGTCGTATTCAAAAACCTAGCTTATTTTAAAAGTTATTAATAAATATTCGATTTTTCGGATTTCGCCCCATAGTGCAATGTGGCAGCTACTGGTGCACATTAAATGTTAGTTTATGACTTTGCATATAAAAAGTCAGCGGGAATGAGAAACTTTATTTCACTGCAGATTTCACAGGCCACGTGTGAAAGTGCGAGTGTGTGTTTGTATGTATGTGTGTATGTGTGTATGTGAGTATTAATGTTGTTGGGACTCATAAATCAAGTTGTGTAGGTGTTGCGTTGTAGACAAGTTAACGGTTTTGCGCCACAGCTTACAACTGCCGCTATATGTGTGTGTGCGTGAGCAGGCAAATTAAAATTCAAACCAAGTGTTGCCTACTTTTCGGCTGAAGTCGTTAAAGCTCATTAGCAAAGCAACTGTGGAAAAGGCAGGAATTTAGAGGGACAGAGAAAGAGTAAGAAAATCTAAAAGTTACAGAAAATTTGGCTTATTTAGTTCTATGCCTCTTGTCAATTCAAATTGATGGATAGTTTCCTAACCAGCTAAAAACTAGAAAATACCCTGAATGTCGCTTAATTGCCTACCATGTCTTATAACAGCTGCTCAAGTGTCATGAGACCTACAAAAATGTTGTTAAGCTCGGACAAAACCATTTATCTTTGAGCTAAATCCGTAACACAAGTAATTAACGCAACAAAATCAATAAAATTAATTATTAATTGATGGAAGGATAAAGAGAAATAAGAGCGAGTAAACAAATATTAACATAATCAATTCAAAAGCAGCAGCTGAGTTTTTTTTTTGTTTAGGTGCGTAAACGATTTTTCGAGCTCAACACCGCATTAATTTCCCATATCAGTTATTAATTTAATGCTTAAATTATGAAGCAATGCGAAAAGCAGAAAAACCAGTAGAAAAAAACAAGCACTAAGCCTATGTGCGATTTTCACATTTTCATTAATCAGCTTACAGCATTTTAGGGTAATGGATACGACGGCTTATTTTTGGAAATGTGCTGCTAATAATGCAAGCAATTTTAATGCAAATTTGTGGTCATGCATGCTTAATTACAAAACTATTTTCAATATTTATAATTGTTCTGTAATATTCGGTACTAACAACAAAAGAGCAAAAAAAAAAAACCAACCACAACCCAGTGAATTGTATGAGAGAAAAAAAACCAATCGATAGTTAATTAGCGTTTTTTCTCATCAATATTTCATAGCAATTAAAAATTTCCTATATGCTTATTGAAGTAATTAAGTGTTATTTTTATGCAACTTTAGAAATTTATCTATTCTATGAAAATTCACAGCTTAGCTAAGATGTGTTATTTTCGAGAGTTTACGACTGAAGGATATTGATATTTATGATTTTAAAAATCGGCATTCTCATTCATTTTCCAATTCAAATATTCACACTTTTATTTGTGTGTTTTTCGATTTGTTTCTTTTTGTATTTGTTGTTTTGACAGCTCTATTTAGCAGCTGGCGCTTCATTTGTGAATTTTCAATTTTTCTGACAAAGTGAAAGCATTTTCAATTAAGTCAAATACTTCAACTAAAATTGCAATAAAATGCAATACAAAGATTTCTCTTTGCCCGATTGCTTTATTACACTCGAAATCTATCTATTTAAATTGATTTAAAGTAGTTTCCAACTAAAAGCAACAAAGTGCATTTCATTTACATTCTATATTTTTATTGAAAGAAAGCAATTTCAATTTCAAAATTGACACAGATAAAAACATTTCGATATTAGTTATATTTCATTCACACTGTCTGTTGCTTTTAAGCATAAACTACTGTAGTGATCCACCGCATACAGCTGCCAATTCGCACACTCTCTGCTCCCTTGCCACTTGCCACATGCCACAAAAACCACTCCAGTCTCCCCTCCCACTTTTGAATCAAACATTTCGCCGCTCGCTTCATTGACGCTCATCATTTTGTTTGTTTAGGCCATTGACTGTGCAAATCGATATGAAATTTGCGCCTTCACTTGCAATTTTACTTTTTCTTTTATTATTATTATATTTTTTATATGTTTTTGTTTTTTTTTTTGTGAGTTTTTTGTGGCTGCCACTCATAATGAAAATGGTTTTCACAAGTGGCCGCTGTCAAGTGGCCGAAAAAAATATAAAAAATTGGCTAAAAATTGAAATAAATGTTGATATTTGCACACGTAATATGCGCCTTAACGCTCAAATACGCTCTCAATTGTCCAAATTTTATTTATATTTTTCATCATGGTTTTTGTTTTTTTTTTTTGGGTGGCGGCACTCAAGTGTCTGACGTGCAAATAAAAAATTGTTGAACAATATAAATAGAAAATACAATTTATTTATTTATTTATTTACAATGCAATTTCAAGTTGTCTGCACAAGTTCGAAAATTTTGTTTAATTTCGCTTTTTTAGTGAGCGAAGCTGCGAATTCGCTTTGCCATTGTTGTGACGTTGCATGTGCCTCACCAAAAATTTTAAAATATAAAGGAAGTGGAGCTGAACTGAACTGAAGCTGCCTTTGAGCCGCCGTTGCCGCCGGTGGTGCTGCTGTATATGTGGATGTGGTTTCGCTGCTTCAGTGTGGGAGTTTCTTTATGCGCCATAATTATGTCATTTAAATGCAACAAGCTATGGAGTCAGTCTGTCAGACAGGCAGTCTGTCAGACAGGCAGTCAGTCAGTCAGTCAGTGCAAGCCAAAGAGCACAACGATAATTCATAATTAAAAACATGCAAGTTTGCCGGAGATGAGCCCAGCGAAACAAAGCAAAAGCGAATGCAAAATATATTTAAAAAAAAATAAAAACTGAAAAGAATTGGTTTTAAAATTAAAACAGAAGTTTGTATACTCTTTTTTGAATTGTTGCTTTAAGTTGCAGTAACAGTTACTGAGTTGAATAAAACAAATTTAAAAGAATATATCGTTTAAATATTACGTTTTAACAAATTTGATTTGATGTAAATAATTGGTATTGAATAATGTATCATATTTATTGAAAAACTTTTTCAATAATATCTTTATAATACGAATGTTATTATTGAATTTTTCTTGTAAGAAGTATTTTTTATTGTTTTCCAATATAACATTTTTGAACAAGACTTTATTTGGCATTTGAGTCGCTATATTTTTGACTACTTATTGCTCATCTTAATTTTGTAATATATAATTAAAGGATGTATTGTGCATTTGTTTTTAGGCGTTTGCTGACTGTATTCCAACACTTTTCGTTTTAGAGTTAAGCTCATTCAAACTCATTATAGTCTAAGAATTATGGCGGAAAAAAGTTTCAACAAGTTGTTGTCACATCAAAAAATTAAATACTACTTTGCAAAGAAATAGTCAGATTGATGTTCAGACTGACAAATGATTATTGTTAATTTTTTTAAATTATTGACTCAGATCATTGGCAAAGATTAAATTGAAAAATGCCTCTCTCCGCTTCCTTACAAGTCACATGTGTTGTGACAAGACTGTCATGCCCTCAGTAAGGGCATCTAAAAAAGGAGAAAAAAAATTGTTGCCGCGCCCGCCCAAAGATGCAACACGCCTCCTTGTCTCTGCCTCCTCGTGGAGCCAGCGACATCAGCATGAAGCTGCAGATCTCTTTCAGTCTCTTCTTGGTTCTGGACCTGGGCCTCTGTTTCGCTGTTTCTGATTCTCAGTCTCAGTCCCAGTCTCTGTCTCTGTCTCAGTCTCTGGGCTGGCGTGGCGCGCGACTGTTAATTAAATGAGCGCGCAGGCAAACGAGCAAACGACTGATGGACATATCGCATGGCCTCCTGGCAAAGGCAAAAGCAAAGGCAAAGGCATTTTTAAGGCAGGCAATGGGTGTGTGGGTGTGTGGCTAAATTGCTAAATGGATACGACCATGCCAGGACACCCGCATAAACAGACAGAGACAGTGACAGAGACAGCGAGTTGAAGAGAAAAGTAAAGTAATGTGAGCTTGCAGCAGGCGCAATAAAGGGTTAATAGTGCAAACTGCATAGTGCCACTGTGCGAGAGGCAACTTGTCTGGTCTGGTCTGGTTTGGTCTGGGGCGTCTAACTAACTAACTTAAGCTTCTAATTAAGCCAGTCGACTCGACTCAGTTGCGCGTTGCATGTGGAAAGTGTGAATGTCTGTCTGTCTGCATTCCTCCCGCTCCATCTCTCCCCCATTCGCTGCTTTTTGCATTTTGTCGCTCATTAGTTTATTGCCAAAAAAAAAAAGGCTGTGGCAAACAAAAGCCATGTGAGTTCGCGTTGGAGTTCAACTACCCGACGCCAGGATGAGCATGAGGGGTGGGGGCTGCTGCAACTGCAACTGCAACTGGACAAAAGGCATGCAACATCAACCAAGTCTGTCTCATTCTCAGTCTCAGTTTCTGTATCTGTTTCTGTTTCTCTGTGTTGTGGGGTTAATTGCGTGCACCTTTTGCAATGCTCAGCCAATTAGTTGCACGCGGAAGTTGCCACTTTGCCACTGCCACAGTTTCTGTTTTTCTCTTCTTGCGCTGCTGCCATTTTAAATTGAGCTTCCACTTAAAGACTTGTCAAATTACGCATACGCCGTGTTGTCTACGACGCATTGCCATTTGCCAATCAAACGACGTCTTGTCAGCATAAATCTTTGGCGAGAAATAAAAACAAAATAAAAACATGGCATGCTGCTGACAGCGCCATGGCCAAAACAAACATGGGGCGTTGATGCACATATGTCACATGATAACAACATGGGGCAAGCAGCAACACAACAAGACAAGCGTCTCTTCTGGGCCCCAAAGTAATATAAATTTTCGCAAAAATCAGCAAGCTGTGTAGGCGGTCGCAAGCAAGACAATGAAGGCACAAAACTGACAGCAAGAGGAACAGTGAGAGGGGAAGAAGGGCGAGGTGTGGAGGCCAGGTTTAACCAATAACCACGAAACGATGGACTCACTGTCTTGACTGAATGACTGAGAGCCATCTCGGTGCTGACTGAAAGGTGTTGCAAATATTGCCATGTAATGCGGCGAGCCTTGGCTTTGGCCTCAGACCAACAACAACAACAACAACAATGGCAACAACTGCAAAACAAAAAAAAAGAAAGAAAAGCTGGCTTATACTAGCTTGGCCATTGCCTGTTTTGGCATGTGTCAAGGCTTGCAACAAGCTGCGTTGCCGGTCAGCAGTCAGCAGCCTGTCCATCAATCGAGTCTCGACTGTGGCGCCGTTGTCCTTCTCGCTCTATCTCTCTCTCGCTGTCTCCCTCACTGTCTGTGTGTTGTGCGTTCATATATGTTTTGGTTTCTGCAATTATTTTCTAATTAAAGACGTGCTCGGCAAGCTGAAGCCACCACAATCCACGCACACACTCACACGCACACAAACACACACACAGTCACATGCCATTTAATCAGCAAGTTGGAAATGGGTCAATGAGACATGGCCCAAAAAAAAACAGATACTGAAAATGAAAAGTGCAGCCCCAAAAACTGTTACATGTGGCACAAAGCGAGTGGCATGATTAGCCAATTTTGTTTTTTTTTGTTTTCTTTTTACAACAACAACTGCAACTGCAACACAGCACTTCATTAAATATTTAAATGAGCATCCTGTAGATTCTTTTTTTTAACATTTGTGCCACGCCACCGCAACAAGCAGCACCTACACAAGTAGGGAGTTGAGGGTGTGGCAGCAACAACAACAACAACTGCAACAACAACAACAACAACTACGACGACGACTGCATATGCAGATTCATAAGCAGTTAATTAAGGCCGAACTGGGGTCGTTGCTGCTGCTGCTGCAACATGGGGCAGCAACAAACTACAAATTCATGCAACAAGCATAGCAAAAAAAAAAAGTAAGAATATCGAAACCTGACTTTAAAATACCCGTTACACAAAATAACAATTTACTTATGACATTTAAGACCTTTAATTTCCAATTTTGCGTTGCTTCAAAATTTCAAATAGGAATAACTAAAGTTATATTTTTGCAGATTTTGATGTGAATGACTTACAACGATAAAAAAGATTGTTTCAGTTTTAAAGCTAAGCAGTTTATCTGTTTGCGCAGGCAAAAGAAAATGCAGCAAAATTTTTAAACACACTTTGATGTCTGTTAATCAACTGAATTTGGAGTGTCTAGCTCTTTTGGTTGCTGAGATACAGGCGTTTATTTTATTATTGTTATTACTATTTTTATTTCATTGCTTAGCATTTTTAGCACTACGAGATATTCAACTTATAAAGTATTGATAATTTGATTTGCGTGGTTTTCTGCATGCCAAATATGCTCACTCTAGCTCATTGGGTGTCTGAGCTTTAGATGTTAATACAGTCCTGGCTAAATCAACTCGATGCTGATCAAAAATGTATATACTTTACATTTTGCTCCCTTTTAAATGCAATATACCCGTGAAGTCTACGAGTAATGGGCATAAAAAGTGAAATCCATACAAAAATGCCAGAGCAAAACTGGCCAGAGCAAAAGAGTCTGGAACTGTGTCTCAGGCTTGTAGTTTTGAGGCAGGCTACACACAACACACACACACACCCAGAGCCATGCAACATATTTTACACATTTCATTTTCGTTGCTGCACGAATTTATTTGGCAATAAGAGACGGAGACAGAGACAGAGCCGGAGACAGAGACAGAGGCAGACCAGACCAGACAGTCAGACGGAATTGAAATAGGCTGGCAGAGTTACAGAGGCAAAAGAGTCAAGAAAAAAGGGGGGCAATGAATACGAATGGTTATATTCGTCTGTCTGCCACACTGTCTGTCTCTCAGTCTGTCTGTCTGTCCATCTTTGTGTGTGTGTGTGTGCGTGGGGCATGTTGGTAATTTTGTACAAGTGGAATTATTATTTATAATTTTTAGCAACGTCAGTTGGGTGGGCGGCAACGGGCGCTGCGCTATGCCGTAAATTATGTCATTTAAGACAAGTGCCGAGCGACTCTGTGGTGCAGTCCGTGGTGCCGAGTGTGTGGTGGTGTGGTGCAGCAGTGTGGCACTGCGGATACGAATGCCCCAAACGACATAAGTACATACATAACTTCCACTATATATGCATATGGAATTGGGTTGAGCATCATCGCGCACTTGTGCATAGTTGGAGCAACGTAAAAGGGGGAAAAAGGGGAACAGGGAATGTGTCAGGGAGTGTGACAGAACCCAGAGTGTGTGTGTGTGTGTGTGTGTCTGTGTGGAGATTTTATTCTCTTTGGTGTGAAGTTTCCATATGCATTTTATCCCCCCCACTAATATGAAGTGGCCCGAGCATGCGAAATTAGTTGGCGTTGAGTGCTGGGAATGTTTGATGAAAAAGAGATAGATATGCAGAGAAAGCGAAGGAGAGAGGGAGAGGGGAAGAGCGAGATAGATGTGTCGACCCACTGATGAAAATTGATATAAATTGTTTTGAGCTGCAGATCAGACAATTTCTTGACGAGGTCAAACAGTTGCTGCAGCTTGTTAATGGGAATTCTTTTAAAGTGTTAAGAAATATTTAAATTCTTCAATCAAAATGTTTTAGTAAACATCAACTCAACTTAAAAGCCCTTTTGCTCTTTTCCAATTAGTCTAGATAGTTTGTTCTTTAATTAGATTTTCCATTTTGTTGATCAGTTCTAAGGAAAAAAGTGTTATAAATATGGCCTTTTCAAATCTCATCGTCAACTCACTTTAGCTAGCTTTTTCGAATCTCCCATGCTCATGTAAAAGCAAGTACTAGAAGTATTATCAATTGTAATATATTATCAATTTATAATCTATTTATTTTATACTTTTAACTCATTCCAATCCCATATTAAAGTAATTATTTTCTTTTTAATCAATTCCCCACATTTTACATCTTTGACTTTTAATAATTTTGTTCATTTCATCGCCTCAAATTGCATTACTTCCACTCAATTGCTCAGTGTTCGTATGAGATGCATTTCTATCTTATTTCCATAACAATCCGACATATATACCCCCATTAAGGGCAGCTCAGCTGCAGCTGTTGTCTGCAATCCTCACACCTTCAACAGGCATCTTTTGCCATATACAATTTCAGTTGCAATGCATAAACAACAACAACAACAACAACAACAACAACATCTGAGGAGTAACAACAACTAATGTCAACCAATTCATTTCATTGAGTGCAATGCGTTGGCCGGACAACGAATTTCGAGTGTGTGCGCTCCATAGAGTAAAGTCTGAAGTTGTGGCATTTAAGGCGCATGTTCAACGCCTGCCTTAGCCCCAGGGTCAAGTTTGCATGTGGCAGATACAGATACAGAGTCCGAGTCTGGGAGTCTGTGGAGAAGAAGAAGCTGCAAAGCTTTGCATATCGCATATCTAAATGAGGTGATGATGCTTCTACATGCGAGTATCAGTCGCAGATACAACAAACACAGAGAGAGATAGACAGAGAGAGAGTGAGAGTGTGAGTGTGAGCAACAGTGAGATACAGATACATGGACATGGAAACAGATACAGATACAGATACAGATACTTTATACACACATTGCAATGGCAATGGCTTAAATATAAAGACCAAGGCTCAAATGTCCACTCGAGTGGGTAGCATGAACATGAAGTGTTTGCCCAGCAACAACAACAATAACAACAACGACAAGAAGAAGAAGCAGAAGAAGAAGAAAGATGTGTGTGCTGCCAGTGCCAATTATGAAAACTGATATGCTTTACGAAAACCCGTTGATGGGCGCGCTTCAAAGCGCTGACCAGTCACAGAGACAGCGTAAGAGGGAGGGAGGGAAAGAGAAAGAGAGAGAGAGAGAGTTAAGGAAGTGATAGCTCATTCCATTCATTCATGCATCCATCCATCGAGTGGCGCTTAAGCACATTGTGGTTGCAGTTTTGATTGCATACGGATATTGGACACTCACACGTGGCACTCGGAAATTAATTAAGCAGACAACTTGCAACTTGCAACTTGCTGCAATCTCAATCTATCCATATCTCTGTGCAACTGGAGACACACACTCCGGCTAATGAAAATGTAATACCAAGGCTCAGCTGCTGCTGCTGCTGCCGGAGTGTGGCTAAAAACATTCTGGCTTATTTGCAAGTAATTAGATTGAAACAGTCTCTGATTTGGATGCTGACTCCGACTCCGACTTCGACTCTGCCTCATGTCTCATGCCCCATGCTGATGATGCATCATCATCACTTGTGGATTAACATGAAATTTGGGGCGTGTCCTGTGCAAGAGGCGGACATTATCTGCAAGTAATTAAGCACCGCAGGGCGGCATGACAGACAAATACGAGCATGTATATAGATATTTATATATATATATATATATATATATGTATCTGCTTGACGCATATTTCAAGCTGCTGCTGCTGGAAAAGAAAAAAATGCCAAAAAATGTCGCTGTGGCGAAA
Source organism: Drosophila subquinaria (assembly GCA_037043405.1). Lineage (NCBI taxonomy): Eukaryota > Metazoa > Arthropoda > Insecta > Diptera > Drosophilidae > Drosophila > Drosophila subquinaria. The sequence continues at coordinate 101,884 of JBAMBL010002830.1, forward strand.
TTTATGACCCAAAACGTGGCAACTTCAAGTTCGTAATGGGGGATGCCATGTTTTTATTGTTGTTGTTGTTGTTGTTGTTGCAGCCACACAAAGTCAATGTAGAGGTGGAGGCAAGCAAACTGTAAAAGAGCAACAGCAACTGAACTTGCAACTTGCAACTTGCAACTGCCACTGCAACAGCAATTTATGCACAGAAATATTGCTGAAATTGTTTGACTTTAACAACTAAATTTTGCAGTTGTCGTCAGACTTTTGCCACTGTCTGTGTGTGTGTGTGTGTGCTTGTAGGTGTGTGTGTGTGTAGGTGGCAAAAAGTGCTCCAAATTGGTTTTTACTCTTTTGGCCAAAGTGATAAACTGTTCAGCTGCTGCAGCTGCTGTTGCTGTTGCCGTTGCTAAGTCTGATGATTTGTGTGCTTCTAATGGCCACAGGTATTTAGTGGCAAGGTGTGGCTGCTGTTGCAACAACCAGAACAACAACAAAAACAAGACTCTATACATGATTAGCCCAGGTACAGTTGCATATTGTCAAACGATTCCTGCAGTTGGTTGGTCGGTTGGGTTTTTATGACCAAGTCGTGTCGTTTGAAAAGGTGCTGCCAGATTTGCTTTTTGGCCACACAAAAGCCGGCTCATCTGTTAGTCTAGACCGCAGACCATCATTAAGCCAGTACAAACACATTATGCAAATTCAGTTGGCATGACACGGTCAACTCAATCACTTCGAGAATCATTTCCATCTCCATCTCCACTCTGCACTTCAGCTAAGCGCTCAACATTTATATCAAATGTCATACGCCTTAAATTGCCAAATGAATCATAAGAAGCGAGAAGGACCACCATCAAACAGGAAATAAACACAAATGCGATGGGTACACCTACCCGAAAAAGCAAGTAAATACGCTACAGGCGAGTGTGCTCGACTTTCAGATACTTCTCTGTTTAAGATATTTTATTTTAATTTATGTATTTTATTTAGCATCCGAACACAACATGCCTAACTTATAAACTTGCAGTGCTGAAAAGCTGAATAAAATAAAATAAATATAAAGTATAACTTCTTATACTCCTCTTATAGTCTCTGAAATTGCTACATACATTGCCATAAATCTATAACACCCATTGGTTAACGGGTATAAAAATGAGAGACGATGCTACTACGCCTACGGTCGGAGACCTCCAGACCCCAGAAGACCTACAGATCTCCAGGCAGACGGAGAGACGCGTAGACAGACAGTCAGATAGACGACAGGGCAATGTGTCTGCACATGCAAAAATCATGAGGAGCACCCACACCAAAAGGGGGGGGGGGGAGGGTCCAACTGCCGACTCCACAGCTGCCCAACTCCAAATGGGACCCAAACTGAAAGCGGTTGACCAACATAAATGGCGCAAAGTTGAAATGCTGACAGGCGCACATTCGTTATGAGGCATGAGGTATGTATGTATGAATGTGGTTTGAGGCATGAGCGATGTGGCATGCTTGCTGTTGTTGTTGTTGCCCCAGCCAACTGCGACTGCGACTGAGACTGAGACTGTAGCATGCAGTGAGTAAATCAAGTTGTAGGTAAGTGAGATTTATGCTTATGTCGTTTAGTGTAAGCCAACAACATCGTCTACTTTGACTCGACCCCTCTCTCTCACTCTCTCTTTCTCATCCATCTCTGTATCTGTCTCTGTCTCTTCGCTGCGGTTGTCGTGCAGCGCATGCAAAATATGACAACATGACCTGGACGAATCACAAAAAGACAACCAACCAAAAAAGTAAAAACAGGGAAACAAAATTGTTGCAATTGCAAGTCAACTCATTGCAGGCAGCCTGAACTTTTTGACAGCCTCGGGCCTCGTTTGCACCATTTTCGGTGTCTATTTGCACGGCAGTTGAATCAAGTTTGTCTACTCTCACTCTCACATTAAGCTCCTTGTCTCTCTTTCTCTCTCTCTGTCTATCTCTATCTCTGTGACAGAGAAAGTGTTCCCTGACAGCTTTATAAATGTATATCCTAATGCGAGCATTTATTTCATAGCATATATTTATTTTTTTCGATTTTTTTAAGTTTTGAATTTAAATTAAACTCTCTTTAATCATTTAAAGTTCATTACAGAGCAACTTAAATAAAACAATTAATTATAAGACTATTTACACTATTAATTATTATATTATATATAATTATTTAAAGAACAATAGCGCAATCGATAATTTTCTAAAAATATTGTATCTATCAACCGAAAATATAAAAAATATCGGATTTCTTTAACATCCTAAAAGTGTGCCAGCCTTGTTAATTTGTATTCAGCTACCTATTATAAGCAACTTATATAAAATATTAATTAAATACATATATTATGCAATTATCATTTTCTGCTTCAGACTTTTTTAACTCCTGTAGAAATCAATTAATCATTTTTCTTCTTAGAGATAAATACATGAAAATAATTTAAATCCACTCTTTAAAGTAGAAAACTAAAGCAGTTTCTCATTTTATTCTCTCAGATTTATTTAATTCCTTGACAGAGCATCATCCTAGCCGATTAGCTTCACTCTCTGTGACCCTTTTTCTTTTGGCAACTTCTTTCTAATCGCCGCTGCAGCTGCATGTTAATTACAGCAAACAAGCTGCATCCTAATTCCATTGCAAGTCCCACATTTTCCCTAGTTTCCCACTCCCCACTCCCAACTCCCCATTTCCCCCCTTCGATGCTGATGATGCACTTGTGCAATGTTTGATCTATGCACGTCGTTCCCTTGAATGCTCTGCATTTGATGATGATGTTGATAGTAATGATGATGATGATGATGTTGCTCTCTGCTCTAATTAGCTGGACAGCTGGATAAACTGGCACGGGCCATTGCGCATTTGTAAAGGCTTCAATGGTTGGTTAAATGTGTCAGCAGCATTTGCCATGAGCCAATGCAAACAACTTTCACTGGCCGTTGATCTAAAAAAAAAATACAAAAAATACAAACAAAAAAAAACAGAAACCGAGTCCAAGAATCCATTTAACTGTGGGAATCCAAACGGAGGGGCAACTTCTATGGCAAGAGTCAAGAGCATGCTCTAAACACCGCCCACAATAATAAACTCTACGGCATCAAAAAGTGGGCGGAAGCAGACGCAGAAGCAGCAGAGATGGGATGCCAATTAAAAGCGAAAACGTTGCAAAAATAGTTGATGACATTAATTGACATTTAGCAGCGACGGGACGGGGCATATCAATGCGACTGGACAGCACAATCACCCCAAGGCAAGGGGAGCACAGCAAATGGAAATGTATGGAGTTGCCAAAGACAGAGAGACAGATATATATATATATAAATATAGTAGAGAGAGAGAGAGAAGTAATAGGCTGACGGTAGTAGCCTAGGATCGCCTTTCACTGCCAATCCACGCAATTGTACAATTGGCGAAATGTCACAAAATCCAAAGGCTGAGAGTTGTCAAAGCTTGTTTCGGACGTTGTGGGGACTCCCATCATTAGCGTGGCACAATTGTGAGATGTGTAATTGCTACAACAACATCAGCATCAACAGCACCAAAGAAGACAACAACAACAACTATGAGACATGCAGACGACACATTGACAGCGAGTTATGTCAAGTTGAGCGCGATTTGTTTAGCCGCTGACGCTGCCAATGAGAATGTTGCAACATAAATAAATGCTGAGCAACAAATTGAAAGAGGGAAGCAGCAGCAGCAACAATAACAACAGCAACATCAACAACAACAACAACAACAACTGGAGCCAAGAGTTCGATTTCGAGTTCGAGTTCAAGTCTCTTTCTCTCAATCTTTCAAGACCCTGTGCTTAAAAATTATAGAGGGACTTTAAATAAGCACGTAGAAATCAAAGAGTGCATACAAGAGCTAGACACAGCAAACTTAAGTATTCGCATTAGCTCTGTCCCCTCAAATTGATAAAAAAATAAAAATAAAATCAATAATAAGAGCAACTTAAAACCAATTTTATGAGATTTGTCAAACACAAAATACGAAAGAGTACATATATTTAGAATGAATCATGTATTAAATTAAATATCGTTCGTCACGACATTGGTTATCAGAAGTTTGGGGGTTCGAAAATGACTTTGCAACTAATCTTTTACCTCGTGTAGAGTGTTTTTTCAGAAGATATTATAACAACGCAGTTCTAATAAACTTGAAAATCATTCAAAATTTCAAAATTTTCAAAATTCAAAATTTTTAAAATTTAAAATTTTAAAAATTCAAAATTTTTCACAGTAAACAATCAAAGACAGAGTAAGTTAAAGACACTAGAACACTGTGTTCTAATTTGCTCACATATTTTATTTTTTTTTTTAAATAATTTCCGCTGTTAAACAATAAGTACAGGGTCTCTGACAGTCGAGCTCTTTATTTTTTAACATTTACCACTAGTTGTAATTGGTTACAGAAAACGCACAAGTTAACCTGAAGTTAACAGATGAAGGAGTCTTTTTCCTGGTCAGCAGTTCTCCTTCTGCAGTTGTCCATTCTCTAAACTGGGCTCGTTTCTCGGTTCTCTGTGCTTCTCCAGTGGAAAAGTGCGCGACAAGATTTATAAGCGGCTGTCAACGGAGCTGCAAGTGGACGTTGTGGCCATTTTTTGATTTATAAGCAAAATGTTGCCGCCGCGGAGTACAGAGAACAGAGTGCAGAGTACAGAGTATTTATGAAACATTTCAAGGCAGGCAGGCAGGCTACTTGTGTAGGCAGTTGACATAGCCAGAAAGTGTGGTGGTGCAGCTGGTCAGTAAGTAGCCGCCGTGGCGGCAGTAATTGCGGCGGCATGTGAAATATGAGATAAACTCCAAGTAGGGCTTTTCTTGTGGCATCCACAAACAGCGGCAGCGACAGAGACAGCGACAGCGGAAACTTGCAAGCATGTGGCAAGTTGTTTAGAATCCCAACTAGTCGACAGTTCGAGTCGAAGTCGAAGTTGGAGTCGGAGTCAGAGTCGACAGGCGACAGGAGCTGAGAGACAATTCGACTTTCGACTTTAGAGACTTGCGAAGACGACAGCATTTTGGTGCCACTTTTGCGGCATGCGAAATAACTTCGCACAATTGAGCATGCCGACGACACAGCACACCGAAGACTGTCTTCTGTCTTCCGTCTGCAGAGAACGAAGCGAGGAGTTAGTTGCGACACCAAACTTGGACATTCTATTAAATTAATCGTCAATTATCAACGGCACAGGGAATAGCTATAAATTCTCGCTCGCTTTGTGAATTGTTGCCTTGTTGGCCATGATAATGTTGGTAACAGTGGAGAGCCAATACTGACTAACGGCAAATCAATTTAACTGCATGTCTAATTAAGCCACAATTTGCCGAAACTTCGAGTACTCGAATTTAATTCCCCCTTCGCTCTCTCTCTCTCTCTATCTCTTTATCATCGTCTCTGCTCTGTGTGTTGATTTTGTTTCGAGTGTTGGCCGGAAAAACTTTGCATGCAATTTGCACGAACGCCTCCTTCAATGCTGCCAATGTGTTTAATTAAATAGCAAGCGTAATTAAATTGCAATTAAATTAATTAAAAAGCACGCAGCCCTTGTGCTTGAAGAGGGTTGATTTCGATGCCTTTTCGCCAAAGTTCAGCGTTTAGTTTCGGCGTCTCTGCCCTCCACTCGAAAAGGAAAAACAAAATCGTGTAGCCGCCCCGTTGACGCTGCCACAAAGGCACATGGACATCGTCGACATGAACGTGGAAATGTGCAAATGTGGCAACGTGGCCAAGTGAATGTGCCCCGCATTTCCATTCGCTGCTGCTGCCTCTTGGTGTACAATTAGAGTTTAATTTTTTATGAGCAATGAATGGTTTCGCAGTTTTACATTTTTGGTGTTAAATGCTTGATTAAGTTTCATGGCCCTAGTCCTCTCATCCTGGCCCTTGTCCTGCTGCTGGTCTTAACGCTATGCAAATTTTCGTAGGGGCAGCTGGTGAAATTTGGCTTTCATGTCGTTCATGAGGGCGTGTCTAATGTCTATGTTTTAATTTATGCAATGATAATGACCAAATCCAGCTACGAAATGCAGGCTAATTATATTACACTCTGTATATTAAGTTATTATACATATATTAGCGAATGACTTGCAAGTCGCTGAAAGAGTTGTGAACAAGTTTCATTCATTAAAATTTCAAGCTTGTAAAATTCTCTTAATCAATATAAATTAATATATTTTATTTATAATAACAATCTATATAAAAATCGATATTTGTATCCCAAACCAATAAAGCGTTCTTTTGCTAATTAAAATTGTAAAAATTAATTATAAAAGTAAATTTGGTTGGCTTCATGCAATATTCAATCATGAACAGTTTTTGTTTTATGCTTAGCTCGGCATTGAGTCAGAAAGGTTATTGGCTAATTTATGGGCAGGAATAATAAAGCCACATTGCACGTAGGCAAAATGAACAAATTGAATTGCGGCAATTACTTGCCACGATACGCAGAAAATGGCCAAAAGCGTACAAGCCAAAGATGTTGAAGAAGTTGAAGCAAAAGAATAAGGAAGGAAAAAGGCAAAAGGCGAACGGCGAAATCAAAATAATGAAAATGCACAAAAGTCAAGTTCATAAAAATGAAATCATGCCACAGCTCAGGCAGAAGATCAAAGAGGACAAATCAATAAAGCCAAGAGCTGAAATAACTTAAAGTCAGCCAACTTCAACTCCAGCTCCAACTCCAACTCCAACTGAAACGTAGACGAGTCCAGTTCAGTTCAGTTGAGTTCAGTTGAGTTGAGTTGAGTTGAGGGCAGTGTCTAGGCAGTTCGACCCCAAAAGCAACTTGACCTGGTCAAGGCTACAAGCACATAAAATAAAATTATACAACAAACGGCACAGAAAAGAACAGAACAGAACAGAGAAAGAAAACTAAAGCAAAACTGTCTTTTGATCTATGGGCAAAGAAAAAAAAAGCGAGCGAGCGATGCCGCTGATGATAATGATGATGAGCATGATGATGATGATGATAATGATGATGATGATAGGTCTGAGTTCTCTGTGACTGTGACTGAGAAGATGTGGAGCAGGCAGCATTGGTCGAGAGTAAATTGGCATAAGAAATCAGAAATCACAGAAGGTTGCTGTCCACACACACACACACACACATACACATCTAGAGATAAATGGACATACAGACTGGACACAGACACACACACAAACACTGAGTGCAGAGAGACCATTGCAATATTAAGTAAATATACAAAACGTTGTCGGCGCGGCGCACAAAACTAATGATGTCGATGCTGCTAAAGGAGGAGGAGAAGGAAAAGGAGATGAAGGAGCAGTAAGAGAAGTAGAAGGAGAAGTCTCTGACTTGGACTGTGGATGCTGCTGACGACGAGGCTGATAATGATGCGGCAGCAAAAGTTTAGTACGTTGTCTGCTGTCTGCCGTCTGCTGTCGGTTGTTGGAGCTGAAACTGGCACTGGCACTGGCGATATACACACGCCAGGTAATAAATTTCATTTCTCAGCTGATATGGGCAATTAAGGAACAATTTTGCAGCTGAATGAGTAATAAATAAAAATTGTATGCCAACGCGGCGATACGCAGATACAAAACTGCAAGAAGTCGTCAGGCAGCCAGATAGTTTTCGGATAAAAATACACAAAACGAACGAACGAACGGCGCGACGGACAAGACGGCAAATGAATGAATGAGAAGAGCAGACAGCAGACAGCGGACAGCGAAGACTTGGCAACTTGCAACTTCGAAACTTGGCAGCAACTTGCAGGCTTAAAGTGAGAGAGAGCAAAAGGGAGGAGAGAAAGAGAGGCACAACTAGATGCTTGCCCTTTTGATGAAAACAACTCAATGACGTGATTTGTGTGGCAAGCAAAAAGCCGCCAACGAAGCTGCAAACGATATTGGGTCAGAATGTGCAGCCTAAATATTTATATACAGTGTGTCAAGGAAATATTTGGACAAGGCAAAAAATTCAGATATTTCTTAGATATTTTTAAAAATAGCTGAAAACATTAAATCTCTTATTTAACTAAATTAAAGAAAAAAATTAAGAATATTTCCTTTTTTTTCAAATTAAAGTAAGCGATTTATTTTTATTTTGTCAAAACATTTACTGCACAAACTGTATATTTGTTTATATAAATCATATTTTTCAGAGATTGACGTTCCTGAATTCCCTGAACAGTTTGAGTTTATAATTCAGCTGCGAAATGCTTTAGCATAATAAATCAAGCTGGGCTTAAGTTTTGGATCCCAGCTGAATCATTCAAGTTGTGGTCATTTTTCGGCAACTTACTTTAATTACACAAAGTTAAATCCAGCAAGGAAGAGCAGAAGAGTTATGGCAAAAGGAAGCCAGGCTAAAGGCATTTTTTAAATGCTGGCCAAAAACTGTTCCAAGAACATTGGCTCTACAATTGTTTCAACCAAAAATAAACGCGTTGCGAGGCGAGACGAGACGATGCGTCGGTGCCTTTGGTACCTACACACATACTCGTATAATGGAATGGCACATGATATGTCGCCTACCTGAAACAGAGCCCCCAAAAAGCGTCCTCAGCCCCGGAGCGGACGGACTTGAGAACAATGGGGCAACATCATGACACTCGAGACGGCATCAAAGCCAAAAGCTGCATACACAAAAGCCATTTGCGGCCCAACATTGGCAAACGGGCAATGGGCAGGCAATGAATGAGGGAACCACCGAACCACCGAACCACCAAACCACCGACAGGCAACAACCACCGGGGCTGCTGTTTAAATGTACTCCATTTTACTGTCAAGTGTAGACCAGGTTGACATTTGAAAACGGTGCCATGCACTCTTTCTCTCTCTCTCTCTTTCACACACTCCCTCTCTCTATCTCACACTCTTTTTGTCTCTGTCTCACCCTTGGCTTGTCGGGGAATTTTAATTTAAGTATGTAAACTGACATTGAATAGTTTTTCGGGCTTTGCTTTTTGGCTTTGAATTCAGCTTTTGTTGTGGGTGTCTAGAAACTGAACTGAATTTAACTAAAGCTCAACTGAGCAGCAGTGTTGTCATTTTAGCTTTTTTATTGATAAGTCTAGCTAATTTTTAAATTTAGCACAATTAAATAAAAAAGTAATAGATAAAAAAGGTAAAAAACGACTCAAAATTGTTTTTTTTTTTTTAATTTTTTGGCTAGACTTATTTATAGCCATATGTAGCTACTTTTTATTCAAATCTAGCTAATTTCGACTGTTAAATATTGGTAGCACTGCTGAGCAAGTGTGGAACATAAAAAGAGAGAGAGAGGTAAAGTGAGGGAGGGCTGCAATTTGAAGTTTTTAGCAATTTGGTTTGAATTGGATTCTGTAATAAAATACTGGCTAAAGTTGTCCAGGAAATAGAGTTTCCAAATCGAAAAAAAAGGAACAGAGTAGAGATGTGAGATACATATAATGAAAATGGAGAAAGTCTGCAACTAGAGAGAGAAAGAAGTGTGAGAATGGGCTGGACAGCCATGTATAATCAATGGAGTTGATAGACCTGATGGAGTTGACAGCCACAACGGGTGGCCAGAGAACAACTGACAACTGACAGTTGAGGACTGAGATCTGGCAACTAATCAAGAACTGCTTAAACAACCCCCAGTCTCATTATGGCTACTATGTCATGAATTTAGTTGTGAGCACTTACCGGTGTTGAATATGGATGCGCTGTCAGACGCACTCCGTCCGTCTCCAGCTGTTCGGCGAGGACAAGTTCCAGTTCATTGCTGGGCGGCGTCTCGCAAAGGATCTCCATGCTGCCCGACAGCGAATTGGGATCGTTGAGCATGAAATAAACCGAGGCAGCGCCTTTTTCACGCAACGACCGAATGCTCTTCAACAGCTTGTGCCGGTGCGATGGATTATCAACGCCAATGGCATCCAAATCTGGATCACCGACCTGCTTACAGATCTCCAAGTCATCGTAGCCATTGTCGAGAAAACTTTCCGCATATTGAGCCAGGCCAAGAGCGCGTAGCCATTCACAAACAATATTGCTAACGGCCATCTTGCTAACTGAATGGCTGTTCAGTTTAGTTAGCCAAGTCAAGTCGAGTGTGTTGATGATGTCCACGTGTATGCCGTCAATTACCGTTACAAAATGGCGTCACGTGCTGAACGCGTTTCCACAAGCTGTTTGCTTTTGTTGCAATTTCCTTTACACTGTTTTTTTGTTTATTTTTTCTGTTTGCAGCGTATTGTTTTAAATGTTGTCGTAAAAATTCAATGTCTCTCGCATTAACATTTATTTGCCTTTTTCTTTTGCATTTTCACAAGCCCCGTCGCGCTTTTCCTGTTGTTCCACAGCGGCTGCTTCAATTGCTGCTCCATTTTGTTAATGCTCGTCATATTTAATCTGTTGCGTCTGCAAAAATAAATAAATTTAAATATTTGATTAGTGCATATTGTTAAAAAATTTATTAAAAAGATTATTAAATTTAGATTTTATAAAAAGAAATTCGGTTGGAGAACAATTTTCATATTATTTGAATACTTTTTAATATTTTTCTATCTATTGTTTTATTTTAGCTTGATTTTAAAACAGTCAATTAATAATATTTTAATCGTCAAACTTAGTTATATTTTCTAAAAAATTGTTTTATATTGGGTTGGGGAAAAAAAAATGTATTTGTGATCGAAAGTTGACGCTTAGAATTATCCAATATAAGTCCGATTTGCTGAAAAATATTGTAAAATATTTTGTTTTTGTATACATACATACTCCTTACAAAATTGTAGAGATGTTCAAAGATAAAAAATGTACTTAATAAGTTGCATCAAATCTAATCAAGCAACGACCCGCATGTTGCCAGCAGCGTCAAGAGTTTTTCCCACAATCTTTTTGACCCCTCATTTCCTGGCAAATCAATAGTTGTTGAGATTCAAATCGAAATCTGAATTCTGGAAATTAATTAAACCAATGGCAGGCAGCTGATGCGGTTGCCATTTGCACTAACAAACATACACAAACACAGTCGAGTGTGTGAGTATATATATATACACACACATACACACGCACACTCACTCACGCTCTTAGTCAATAATTCTGGCATTCTCCGAGCGTCTTATCAGTCATTCAGGCAACAACTGTGGCACACCACAGCGTATAATGCGTGCCACACACACACACACACACGCACACACATATGTACATATATCACTTTATCATAGACACACTGCCGTCTCCCATGTGGGCCGCGCCCTTCTTTTTGCCCCCCTCTTGCGCTTTAGAGAATCCATGAGGCGTTAAACGCAAACTAAAAGCTTAGAGCAACCAATCAACAGCAACAACAACAACTAAAACAACATCAGCAACAGTAGCAACAACAACAACAACAACAAGACTCATATGGAGTGCAGTTTTTGGGGCGTGTGCCGTCGCTTATTGATAAATGATTGATTATCAGAGTCTTGTGGGTGCGCAGCGGTTTCTCTGCCTTTGCTTTAGCACAAGAGTTTAGTGTTTGCTTTTAGTTTATCTTTAATGGATTATTTTAGCGGTTGGCAGCAGCACCAACAACAACAGCAACAACGACAACAGTGGCTGTGGGAATTACAAAAAATCATTGCCATAATCCACGTCGACTTGCCACACCTCCCCCACCTCTGACACGCCTCCCTCCGCCCTCCACCCACGTCAGCTAAAGCAAGCCATCATATAAATTACTTAGACGTATGTGTCTGCCTCGCTGTCTGTCTGTCCGTCTGTCTGTCAGTATGTCTCACTGCCGTGTGACTAAGCTGTCCTTTTTGTTCTGCTTTTTTATTGTTTTTGGTTTTTTTTTTGTTTTTGTTCTTGATTGGCAGCTGCTTTATTTCATTTTCATTTTCATTTTCATTGGCATCGAGTAGATCAATCATGGATAGGTCGACAGGCCATACAAATGATTTAATCATACGCAATTATTCACCAATAAAACTGTCGGCCAAATGTCAAGAGTTTCAGCCATATAAAACGGCAGTCAAGTGTGTTAAGAACTTCTTAATGTGAAGTGGATTTTCTTTACGTAATTAAAAAATAAAATAATGCAGAGAACAACTTGAGTATACACTTGTATATGCACTTTTAAAAACAACTTACAAAAGAAAAAAGAAACACCTTTAATATACAAAAATCAACATATTTCATTTGCTGTCTCGAGCTTGCATTTTCTATTGGGTTAACTCCAACTCTGGCAATAAATTTAAAACCCCTTCAAAAAATCCATTTTATTTGTTTATTTACAATCTTATTTCTCAATTTAATTTATAATTTTAAATAATATTTTGTCGACTGCATTTTGTTATTAATTAATAAACAAGAGACACAATGCAAGCAACTATTTATGGCATTGTCACTATATTTTTAACATTAAAAAATATAATAATCAATGAATGTCTGTCAACAACTCATTTGTTCAATTCAATTTGTCAACTTTTTTTATGTACAAGTGTATTATTAAATGATTAGAAAAATCGCATTATAATATCTGGAGACTCAAGTAAATACAATGCGTACTTAACTTGAGATTTAACTTGTTGCTGTCAATAAGCCGCATTCAAATTCCAATGAAGCCACAATAAAAGCCAACTTTTCATATCACGCATTCTTCATATTCACTTTGTAATGCCCAGCGGGCGGCACGTTTTGAAATGATCTTCAAATCTATTTAAATAAATAATAATATTTTTGGGGCGCGCCTCTTGTAAAACTTAAATGCCACAAATTGTGGCGCTGTCAGCGGCAACACGAAGCACCAACTGCTTTAGACATAGAATCGAAACGAAACCCTTTCACTTCCGACCTATTACCTATGCAGTTTGTTGGGTTAAAGTTTGTCAGTTGTAGTTGTTGTTGTTGCTGTTGCTGTTGTTGCTGTTGTTGCTGTTATCTTCCCAAAAAAAAATTCAACGCCAACGCCAAGAGAGCACAGCAGGGGCAACAATTTAATGCAACATCATCGACATCGACCGCAAACAGACAACAACAATAAATTGTTGTTGACTTGTTGCTGTTGTTGTTGCTGTTGTTGTTGTTGTCGTTGCAGTTGTTGGCTTCATTCACAATGAATCCGCTTTCAATTCGTGGGCGTCGTCGACACGCATTATGTTCCGCATTTAAACAAATTTATTTTTTTGTTTCTGTGGCAAGTTTAATTTGTTTATGGCCCGTTCATTTATTTTAAACGCTCAGCAATTGGAAAAGATTAAATGCAACAAAAAAAAGGTTGTTGTTGTTGTAGATCGTGTTGACTTTTGGCCTAAACGCAAAACAATTGCGAGAGTTGGACAGGCGCGACACCAAATCGAATTGAGCCTCAATAAAACTGGCAAGATAAATTCATTATGTTGTTGTTGCTGCTTTTGTTGTTGTTGCTGTAATGATTGTTGCAACACGCCGTGCAGCGTGGCGTCGCCAAACAGCTGTCAGCTGGCACCTTCCTTTCGTATCGCCTTATCTGCCATCTCTCAACGTCGCTTCGTACACGCGGCGTATGCGCAATTGCCATTTAATTAAAATTGTTTGCACAGCCATCGCCAATTGAATCGACATTTTTTCTTCATTTTTATATATATTTATTTTTCGCTATTATTATTTAATTTTATCTTGAGTCCGCAGGTGCGCAACAACAACAGCAACAACAACAACAACGACAACATTTTCACACGCTACTCGCAGCCAATTAATATGCATAACTTTAAGGCAGAGAAACAACGCACTTGAGCATTTAATTATTGTCATTAGCTGAACAAACACACAAAGCGTCTTTATTTTTCTTCTTTATTTTTTGGCCAAAAGGAAGCGGCCAACTGGGGCAGCAATAAAAATTAAATAAGCAAATCAAATTAAACAGCAAAAGCAGATGAGAAGAGGACAGAAAAAAAGACAGAGGGACAGAGAGGGCAAAGGCGTCTTCATTAATGATAGGAAGTAGGCTGAGACGAAGTCGGTGAGGCAGCTAAATAAAAGTATAATACTACATTTGACAACATGAAATTTTTGTTTCAGCCAACTGTTTTTTGGGGTCCGCATTGGGCCGCATTAATACCAACGGCTAATTAACTTGTTGTCGAGCTCGTAAAATAGTTTGGGCGCTCATCAAGATAATAAAGGCCAAGTCTTTTTTGTTTTTGTATCCTCTGTTGCTTGGTCTGGGCCAGCTCTAAAAGTTGGCTAATACACTGTCAGCTGCAAGGCAAACAGGTCACACATATCGTACCTTAGAATGGACAACTTGCCGCTGTGCAGTTACTTTTGGTAATTAGATTTTCGAGTTTAGATAAAATTTTACAACCTCAACTGTAACTGATTGTGTGAGCAATCGAACTGAACTGAAATTGAAAGCAACTTAACTTGGCTTGCATTTAATGCTTATTCAATAAATTAATTACAAGCCAAGTTAAATGACAAGACACTCTTCCAATTTTGGGGCGTGTCACGTATTTCAAACAATTTGACAGCAAATGAAAATACATATAAATATCTAAGTATCTTTCTGTCTGTCTGTTCATCGAAGCATGTTTCCGATTACCTCGTTTGACTCTAATGAAAGTTCGTTTGAGTTTACTGTCTTTAATTGGCCGACAGCAAGTTAATTGCACTTCAAGTTAACTTAATTTTTAGTTAAAAGCTTATGCAAAGTTTACATTTAACGAGTGTGAAATATTTATAATTGAATTCAATTTTAATCTTTTTGATTATCTGTTTTGCTCAGCCAGAAATTCTTGCAACTTTTCAGCCATAATTATGCATTAAATATAATTTCATTTTAATACTGTATCACATTTTAATCGTTGTTTAAAACTAATTATAAAAATTGTGATAAAAAGAAATTATTTACCATATTTAAGATTGAAAATTATTAATTTGCGTTTTTCTTTTAATAAAAATGCTTTATATTAAATGCATTTTTTTGTACAAATTAAATGGTGCAAATTAAAAGTTCTTTATCAAATTTCAATGATTTAAAGTAATAAAAAAATGTTGTTAATTTTATTCAATATATCAAAATATCAAATATATCAAAATAGTATCAAAAATCTGTCTACTAAATTGTTCTTTAAAGGCAACTTCGTGTTTAAATTTATTGATTTATTTACATGCATAAAAGGTCAATTTGTAACAAAGAGTTGAGGAAATTAATTAATTTAATGCTTGTATTGGAACCAATTGAAGTCACGTCTCTGGCCAAATCGGTTGTTGTTGTTGTCGTAGTTAAATATGGCCAAGTGTATAGACCAGGTAAGACAGTTTTTGGGTGTGCACAACTCAAAAGTGTTGCAATTTTGAACGCCTTCTCAGAGATGGAGCCAAAAAAAAAATAGTTTCACGCTGCGCGGCAAAAGCGAGCTGACAACGACCTTTTGCCATTTTGCATTTCCAGTTAACACACACACACACACATATGCTTATGCTTATATGAATATTGGCAATGCCTGGGGGTCTGTGCACAAGTCAAGTTTTAAAAATTTATAAATTTATATCATTTGTTTTTGAGAGACAGCAACAGCGAGATAGAGAGAGCGGGAGAGCAGCGGGTGGCCAACAGAGCGCAGGTGGCTTCATTGGTTTCTTTTTTTTTTTTTTTTTTTTACTTTTGGCTTTAAGCGTGTTTTCTGCTTAATGTTTAATGCCCGATAATTTATTTTTGTTGTTTCCTTTTTCTACAATTTGTTATGCAAACAAACGGGGCCACAGTTTACTTAACAGTCGCTTATAAATCATCATCATCATAATCAACATCGGAGGCAACGGCAACGCAACGGCAACGGCAACAGCAACAAATGCGGATTGGACACAGAACTTATCCATCGATATTATCGCCATTGTTTAAACAATGAAAAATGTGCGATCTGCCCTCATAATATTTATTTGGCCAGCCTATAACAACACATCATTCTCATGATTATTATCAGCAGCTTCATCATCATTATCATTATTATTGTCTTCATCAGGCAAATGTGGGCATTGATTTTGTTCAAGTGATTTCAAGACTGTGGCATATGTCTTGACTTATTGGTTTCTCTTTATTGATTTTCGGGTTCCCCCAAATTTCTTATTTGAGACTCATTACGGACAGTGGCCCAACTCAACCCCAACTCAACTCCAACTCCAAGTTGCCAGTTGAAATGCAATAAATTCACATTAATCCGCTCACATAAAACGCCTGATTGCACAGAGCGCGTTGTAAAGCTCTCGGCTCTCGATTCTCCATTGATTCTCAATACACGATTCTCCATCTGGCAACGCGCTGAAGCCAACATCCTGTTGACAGTCGACAGTGTGGCAGGAAGGCGGCATTGAGGCAGCTATCAATATTAAAAGCGCTTATTTGACAGAAATATGACAAATGCCTGACAGCCGAGCTGAAAATAAGCGCAGGTTGCAGCGGGGAATTTATTCCTACGCTGTTGCCACCTCCCTTGTGCCACACACACACACACACACACAGACACACACAACACACACACCCGCCAGCTGTCCTGTTGTGCTGCTGCAATGTGCCAAGTCATTAGTAACAGGCGAGAGCAAATGTCAGAAATGCTTTTTGGATTAGTCAATTCAAATTGCGTGTGAGTATTGAACTGTTGGCAGTTGCAAGTGCCAAATGATTTTGCTGCCACAGCCACTGTCGCCTTTAGCTCTGCTGTTAACTTGCCTCATACACACAACCTTGCCACATGCTGTGCAAGGCATTCAATTCGCGGTGTCGCAGCGCTTGCGACTTTGCCACAGTTGCTGCTGCTGCTGCTGCTGCTGCCGTTGACAACGCACGAGACACGTGCAACACTCACGCAATTTTAGCTGCCTCCCAATCAACTCCCTTTCCCACCCCCCTTTCCACATTTCCGGGTGTGTGCTCAATGAAATAAGTAAGCATTGAAAATGCGTTCAACTGTCAAAGTGCTGCATCCACCGCGACATTGGAATATGGCAAGCGTGTGCGGGGTAACTTCACTTGCTACCTTTATGGTGTGTGGTGTGTGGCATGCAACGAAGCGTGCCGCGGTTACAATCCAATCACAGCCAAAATGGGCATACCCAAATTGTTGGATAGCTTATCAAACTCTGTTTGTGGGGCATGCCTCATCTACCTTTCTCTGTGCAGGTTTTTTCAATTGAAAATTGAATTGCGCCCGCACTCAGTTAGCGTTAATCAAAGGCGAGTGCATCAAACAGTTGGAAAATGAACTTTTATGAAAAAGCAAGGAGACAACACAATTCCACGTAATGGAATGCCTTTGGAATTGCAGCTCAACATCTGCATGTAATTATGTACAATACTTAAGACCAAAGTTGCCCAAGCTTAACATTCGCAAATTATTCAAACAGAAAAACTTTATTAGCTATTTTAAATATGAAATTCTTTCATGTTAGAGTAAAATTCAAATGGAATTTTATCGCAACTTTTCATTTTATCTCTAACAATGTATACAAAATGTTTGGGATTATCCTAAAAATACTTTTTAAAACCATTTTTTATTTCATTTCTTTAATTTCACATTCACTTGAATTTTTGGAATTTAATAATTATTCAAATATGCTTAACTTAAATTGAACAATGTCTTTATAAAATATAATCTCCACAGCTTTAGTTTGAAAAGGAAACAAAGTTTCACTATTAACTTATAAAGAACTGGATTAATTTATCTTTAAATGTTTTGCTTAAATTGGATATTAAATTTTAGACAATGAATAAACATTTTCATTCTTTTCCAAATTCAGTGCAGAATTGTTAAAAGTTAATTTGGCACTGAGCATAAAAATGTTGGTTCTCATTCCATTCTCTTCTTTTCTTATTGTTTTGCCTCAAATAATTTCTCACATGATAGGCTCTATTTAAATTCTCTTAATTCGTATCTTTTTCTGCTTTACAAATTGTTTGTAAAACAATTTAAAAATTCAACAAAAATCTACAGTTATTTCTGCATATTTCGGCATACATAAATGATTATTTGTTAATTTGCCTATCCGAACGAAGCATCAGGTTATTTGCAGTGCTGTCAAGTGTTATTGGACGCATTATCAGTCGAGATATTTCGCATAATTTTCGCGTTATTTTAAAATGCACAACGGGGCAAATAAACACGATGCTTTGCGCCAATTTCATAAATATTTTTATGGCGTTTAATAAAATTTTATTGGGCAGGGGCTGCATGTTTTATGACTCGTCTGCTTCGCATTCGTTGCTGCCTCTTGCCACGCTGTGTTGCTTGCAACGCGCTGTGGCAGCTACTACACCAATTTGTCGCCGCCGCTGCTGTAGTTGATCAACTCTGTTTGCCCCAAACCCTGTTTTGCGTTGCCAATCTGCCTGCCTCTCTCTCTCTCTCTCTTTCACACTGCCACGGCAGCTGCTGTCGCTGTTGCATGCAATTTTTTGCGTATTTTAACGCTTCATTGTCAATGCAACTGACAGGCACTTGGCACTGCCATTGGAGACGACGTAGCGACGTTGTCATCAGTTGCAACAATTACTTAAATGCAGCTATAATTTTTATGCAGACGGGTGGCCAATTTACTGGACCAGTATCAGACCAGACCAGAGCCAGCTCTTATGGCTATTTTCACAATGTTCACAATTTCCATCATTTTATTGTTATTATTACGATTCCAACTATTATTATTATGCCATTGATGATAATGCGGCGATGTCCCGCATGCTTTTTAAAAAAATAAAAGAAGTGAAATACCTCAACATATAGTATCCGCATATGTGTGTATATTAAAAATACCAAATGCCAGTGATAAAATAATTGCATTATTGCTTTTCATGCCGTTGTCGTCATCGTCGTTGTTGTCGTCGTTGTCGGTGTCAACCCATTAACATCGATGGCAGCGATTTAAAAAATATTTGTGGTCCATTAACTTGTGGCATTGTAATAATTCTACCAGCTGCGCGTTCTGAATTCTCATTTATATTTTATTAAAGCTTACAAATAGTACATTTTGTGAATGAAAAATTTAGTGAGACATGAGGTTACCCTCTGATAAAGAAAAACCAACTTTTTATTCTTGCTAATAACGTAATATTTCTTCTTTAAGAAAACAGGGTAACAAAATGTCAACCCAACCCAAAAGATTCACTTGGCTCGTTCATTAATTAAACTTCAGCAAACAATTTGCCCATAAATATTAATTTGGCATTCAATTAAGCGTGTCACAACTCGCTTTAAAAAGTTACAGAGTAAACTCAACCAAAAATACTCTGTTTTTTCAAATTAAAGGAATAAGGAATATTTAGACATTTCAGGCAGAAACTATTGCTGATTAATTTAATTATTTATTGCTCCAAATTCACACACGTTTTATTTAATTATAAATTTTAAATTGCAATTCTAAACCGTTTCCATTATAGTTTAATCACATTTATATACGCATTTCACATTTTATTCCATCCTCCCAGCGTTTCAATCTCTTAGCTCAAGTGTCATAAAACTTGAGAATACCATAAAAATCTTCACTGCAGAGTTTAGTAGCCACATTCAGTTCCCAGAGTTGCAGCACGCCCTTGTTGCCCTTTAAATGAAGGGTATTTAAATGAATCAGCGACAACTTTCATTGATCAATTTAGCATTTAGCTTTTTAGCATTTTGTCAATGTGTCTGTCATATTGGCTTTCAATCGAGTCGAATTGAGTTGAGTTGAGAATTGTGTTGTGGCCCTTTCAATTTGCCGCGGCACATAAATCACGAGAGGCAAATAAAACATTTTTACAGCATCTTTTTGGCATTGGGACTGTGATTGTCGAACAATGCCAATTAACCCATAAAATGAAAATGCCCACATTTAATCGTAACTCTCAACTGTCTCTCTCTCTCTCCCCCTTTTCCCTTTTACCAGTGCAATCGGTTAGTCCCAATTAATTGAAATTCAAAGCTTTGAATTTGCCTCTCACAGTTTTATGAGCGATTTTTTGCCTGGTTTTCTGTTTAATTTCTGTGCACAACGCCATCATCATCATCCTCAACAGCAACAGCATCATAATCATGGTCGTCATTGACTTGTGTTTCCAATGAATAATAAAGTAGAGTGAAGTACATTGAGTCGCCGACACTGCCACAGATATAAATCAATTCCAGAGAAGCGACAAAATTTACATTCCGTTTTAACTCCCCTCTCTATCTCTATATATGTATGTATGTATGTGGAGAACTGGATATGGAGCTGAAGTTGGAATGGGGATCACAGCCATTTGGCTTATTGAGATTTCATCGGAAGTTTTGTGCGCATTGTGTCACAGACGCATGCGTATAGAAAATTTATGGGAACGGTAAAGCCAAATGGCATTGTATTAATAAAAAAAAAAAAAATCTAAAATAAAACGAATAAAGAATAAACTAAATAAATAAAAGAAGCAGAAATCGAAATCGTTATCGTTGAAATCGTGCGAGGCGATACAATTCGTAAGCGTTTAACTTTAAGTGGGCCTTGATTAATGACTTTGAAGTGCGTTGCGGTCGCCGACGCGCCACAGGAGGTTGGCAGCTGGGTAAAAAGCTCCAGCAGGGGGCAGGCAGCCTCAAATCGAACCTACACAATCTATCGCATAGACCTTGTCCAAAGCCCATGGCAATTTTTGCCAAGTTATAGTTACAACTGGCCTCAAGCTGCGATATTATGCTGATCTACATAAAGTCTTCACACTAGATGGATGTATGGAAATAAACATACATATACACCCAGCGAAAAGAGATCTAATATTTTAACAAGTAAAAACACTTTGATTTTACTATGTTTCCCTATGATTTAGAGCAGCGGTGGGCACGAAATCGGAACTCGGGAGCACTACAACAACATCAACAACAACAACCCTATTAGAATCTCTTGGCAGAAGCCTCTGCTCCCGGAGCCACTGCGTGCCCACCGCTGATTAAAAGTCAAATATTGGTCAATCTAAAGTGTGTTTTCTTCAAATAATAATTTAATTAATTTAATTATTTAATTTTGTTAAAACGATTTCTTGTTAAATATAAAATGCCAAAATATTTTAATTCTGTAATAAGAATTTTTTGTTTGTAAAATATGCCTTACAAAAAACAGGTGTGAAAAGTTAAAAAACAGAAGTATTTTATATTCATTTAAAATACATTTTGCATTACAATAGAATATGGTTAAATCATGCATGTCTACATTTATATTTACCAAGCATTTTTCTCTCAGTGTATCTATGTAAGATCATTCGATATCTTGCCTTAATGAACTGTCTGATTCCTTGCCAATACCTGTCACAACTTTAAGACTGAGATTGAGCAACAGATGCCATCAATGTCACCGCCATTACTTTAAAAAACCCATCAACACAATGTCCAAAGTAGCTCAAATTTCACATTAGGCAAACCTCAAAACAAATATAAAAATAAGAAATTTATGAAAAAAGAATTGAAATTTCATTGTTCTGATTAGCCTGTCGCCAAGAGTCTTCCAGTCGTCTAGCATTTCTCTGCTGTGAGCCATAAAAGTGAAGAGAAATAGAACTCAAGCAAAGGCCATTAATGAAAATTACAGACCATCATCTTCCATACGACGCATAAAAATTTTCCAACTGACTGCAAACGACGCACGATCAGATAAAACTTGAGAATGTCATGTCAAAATGTGGCGCTCTTCGGTTCAACAATATGACAGCCACAGTCGAGGGAGAAGGAGAATAGAGCGAAGAGCGAGCAGGAGATAGAGGGGCAAATTGCGGCAGGATCATCGTTGACTGTCCAGCTCTGACTGTCTGTCCGTCTGTCTGTCTGTCTGTGTGTCTCTCTCTTGTAAACTGATCCTCCCCACGCGGCCACAATCATTTCAAATTTCAGTTTCAGTTGAATTGAAAGCATTGAAAAGGAACCAAAAAGACGGACACAAAACATGGATAAGGACAACGACGACAACAATTACACAAAAATAAAATGCACAATATTAAACCAAATTATATATATATATATATGTATATATATTTAAGTGTGTGTGTGTGTATTTCCCCTTACGACTCAGCTGGCAGACAAACGACATAACAAAGGCCAACGGCGGCATAAAACAAAAGGGCCCAAAGGCAAAAGGCTGACAAGGCAGCTGCCTCACTTCTTACCTATGTTTCGCTCGCTCTCTCTCTTTCTATCTCACTATACCCTTCTCTCTCTAGCTGTCTCTCTTGCTGCTGGCTTTGTCACTGCGCCTGCAGCGAGTTTTATGTATCATTTTTCATGACAGGCAGCTACTCAAAAACACACACACACACCGCACACACACACTCTCACACACTCACACACACACTCACACACACAGAGTTGATATGTCCGCTGGTTTGACAGTCGCACAGTTGGCAGGCCACTTCAAAGTGCAATTGCTCTGCAGCTAATTAGCCCTAAATATACCTCACTCCCTCTCAATCTCTCTGTCTCTTTTTTTCTCTATGCCTGCCTCCATCTGCCTGTCTATCTATCTCAATAATCTATGTACTTATCTTTCATTCATTCTGTGTTGGAAAACCCATTTCACAAAATTTGTTAAAATTCTCTTGCACTTAAACAGACATTAATCAACACGTGGTCCAAATGCTAATGAAGACACATCTCACGCATTCTCTTTCTCACTCTCATTTCTCACTTTCTCACTCTTTCTTCTCTTCTCTCTCCTACGCTCTCTTGCTTGAATTTTTGATTTAACGCAGCCACCCAAAAATGTAGCCCCAAAATATACATAAGTCATTATTTTGGAGTTCATATAACTACAAGAGTGTGTGTGTGAGTGAGTGTGTATGTGAGTGTGTGTGTGTGTGTATAAGTGTGTGTGTCACGTGTGTGTGTGTGCTGGGCAAAAGAAGACTTCATCATTTAACGATTATTTCTAGCAATTTCAATGCACTCACTCAAACTCCAGCGACTGTTGCAGAACTGCGTCGGTTCTCTCTCTCTCATTCCCTTTCTCTATCTCTGTCTCTCCTTCACCCGCTCAACATTGCGAAATTTACGATGCCTGTGACACAGTTAACTCATGCTCAACACCAAAACATATATCAAATGTGTGGCACGACTTGGAATGGAAAGAGTCAGAATCGGAATCGGAGGCAGAGTCAGTTGCAACAGCCTGTGAGGGTAAAGGCTGCGTTACCTGCTAGCTGCTCCCACTCCGCCACCACCTTTACCCACATCTTGGCCAGTTCCAGTTTCAGGCTGGCAAACAATAACGTGAAATATGTGCGGCGTTTTGCAATTCATACGCAAAAATGGATGAGCGGCGCATTTGAATCGCAATGTGGAGGGCAACCGGTACCGGTGCCGGTGGTAGCCACTGTATCCACTGTATCCACCAGCATGTGCCATGTGGGTTGTGGCAGCCAAGGACACCATATTGTACCCGGGCAACAATAACACATTGTCTATGTGTTTGTGGCAATGGTAAAAACATAAAATTAAAGTGTCGTCGTCGTCTCGTCGAGAAGTGTGTCTGGACACAGTGGCAGCAGCAAGTATCCACACACACACACACGCACACACACACACACACAAGGGTGGTGCATTTAATCTTCCAATTGAGTGCGTGCTGTGGTGCGTTGACATAGATAAACTGGCCTGAACATATCCTGACTGCCTCTGTCTACACTCACTTTTATTTTCTTTTGATTTTCATTTTACTTCATTCTGATTGCATTGCCAACATTTTTGCTTTTAAAAATCAATTAATCTTTATTAGTCCAACGAACGTTGGCAACTTTTTCGATGGCTCCAAAGCCAATTAAAAGTGTTTTGCCTGTGCAACAATCAAGGACATGGCCAAAAAAGCAAACAAAAAAAAAAGGATCGAAGGGAGAAGAGAAAACACCTCACGCCCTTTGCTAACCAAATGCAAGATAATTAATCATTTTTCCTGATTTTATATTACTTTCCCTTCATCTCTTGCACTCTCGCTCCCACACTCTGTTGCTGTCTCTTTCATGTAACGCGTCGCATTAAAAGTCAACGCTTTCTGCCCTCGTGGGCCAAAAGGAATTGTGCAATATCCGTAAAATGCGCAAAAGTTGCCATCAATATGCTACGCTCGGATACGTCCATCAGAAATGCATTGAAGCGTAGATCCTTTCGTGTTGCCTGGGCCCCATTCCATATTGTTGTTGTTGCTGTTGTTGCTGTTGCCGCTTCGACAAAGGATTCGTTACGGATTTATTGGCAACTTGATGCCACATTGGCCCTTCGGCTTTACTTCTCCGCCTTGTGGGCTCGTGCTATAAATTGACTTTTTTAGTTCTGATTTGTTCGGCCGCCTTAAACCAAAAATGTTTCCCATTTTACGTTCTTCTTTTTTTTTTTTTTGATTTCTTCTCTTTGTTGAAATTAGAAAATAATTTTTTTTTTGTGGTCAGTTTGTTCAAATAAATGAAGCAATCTGAAAAGTTTCGAGTTGCCAAATTAATCCATAGACAAATCATTAAAAGCCCGCTCACGATATTATTGCGGCTCGAAAAAGGACTTTGCGCACTTGAAAGGGATTAGTTGTCGTTGACTGAAACAATAGCACGTCGACCAAGGACAACAAAGAAAGAAATATGCAGAAGTGAATAATATTCCATTAGTCGAATAGCAAATACCCTTAGAGAAGGGAATAACTTATTCAAAAAGATATTTTTAAAATTAGTTGTTGTTTTATTTTAGATTACTTAATAATATAATTTATTGTTTACCATATGTTTTCATTTTAAAATATAATGTTAAACTTTTAGCACATTTTTTACTATTTGAATGTTTGCTTTTTCTGTGTCTTTCAACTTTTGTTTATTTATTTTATGTTTAGTTAAATTGTTAGTTTTTTATTTATTAGTTATTTTAATTATTTTCGTTATTTCTTATTATTATTATTTTTATAATTATGTTGTTATTTAATATTGATAATCATTAATTTTCTTCGCTTTATATTTTAAATTTTTTTCCAAAATTATTAATAATTGTTGCCTATATGTTTTCATTTTAAAATAATAATATTATGTCTTTCAACTTTTGTTTATTTATTTTATGTTTAGTTAAATTATTAGTTTTTTATTTATTAGTTATTTTAATTATTTTCTTTATTTATTATTATTATTTTTATAATTATATAATTATTTAATATTTTTCATCAATAATTTACTTCATTTTATATTCTTAAATAATTTCCAAATTATTAATAATTATTGCCCGAGCCTGACACGATTATAATAAAGCCAATAAGCATGTCTCAATCCAATTTTTTGCTAGGCATGACAAACGCATTTATACATGTCTAAATGCCTAAATGGGAAAGGGCATTAACACTGCCAGACGCACAATAAATTGTTAATCATCCCCCTTTCCCTTTCCTCGTCCCCTTTAGTCTTGTTCTCGGTGTATAATTTTGGGGTGTGCAAAACTGGAATCGAGCAATAATACAATGCATGAAAATCCCTAAATGCTGTTAAACAGAAAATAAATGAAGTCGACGCGGAACGCGCGGGGTGCAAAGGATTTGTGCATTAGAGACGGCGACAAGTATTGATTGCTGGACATGCCTACAGCTGGACAGATAGACAGACAAACAGACAGACAGAGATAGAAAATCAGTTGCAATGCATATTTATTGTTAGGGTTAGTCGAAGAGTCAGAGATGGAGCGAGGGAAGGTCAACAAATTTCACTTTTCGGTGGTTGCAAAAGAAAAGAAAGAATTCTTGTTTGTTGTCAACATTTGCAGTTGTTGTTTATTTACATGCATATTGTTGTTGTTGTTTTGTTATTTTGCTGTTGCTGAAAATTAGCAGCACCCCCCGAAAAACGAACGTGTCTTGAAATCAGTTTATCAAAAATATTTACACAAATGCTTAGCCTCAAACATATTCCGAACTGTTGACACTTTCACAATGTTTGTTTAGGTCGGAATATTAGATTGAGTTTGCAAAGCTGTGAGCTATTAATTTGCAGCATTTTTCCCTCTCAAAATAACGCAACAGAAATATGTGCATACATGTGAATATGAAAAAGATGGGGAGAAAAAAATATAAAAAATTTTTTAGCCTTGCAACACAGTAGGGAATCAGGTCAAATGGACATGTGAAAAAGCATGTACAACTATTGTACAACAAGCAGCGCAACAATGCACACAACTTGTTAAAATGTTTTTTAATATATCGTTGCAACAAGCACAGAACACAACTGAACACGCAGGCAACGAGGCAACAACATGGCAATGGTCAAAAGGCGGCACAACCAAAAGCAGCGCCAAGTGCAACTTGCAACTCGGCTGGCCAAGACAATGCCACCAAAAACAGACAAAGAGACAGACAGACAGAACCGCGAACCAGTTGCCGGCCCACCAGCAGTTTGTGGCACGGAAGAGCCAACGGGCCAAAAGACAGACAGACCGACCAACGACTGTCATGGTCGTTGTTCCAGCTGCCGCTCTGGCCATAACTTTAACTATAGTCATAGTCTATAACTACAACTATAACTTTGACTATGCCTATGCCTCTGTTTTATCTGCATATTTTCACAACAGTTTCTAATTCACGTTCTTTTTCTTTTATTCCTTCATCTTAGTTGTATTTGCATCAAAATGGGGCATAACGATTTAGTAAGCAATTTTGTGATGCTGCTTGCCTTTTATTTGTGCACAATTTTAATCGACTCAACAAAATAAACCAACAAATTCCGGCCTAAACTGAACAAGTCATCTCTCGACGAGGTCATTAAATTATAGTCTAGCATTAAATATTAATGGTCATATTATTTTCTCAAATAAATTCCTAAAATTCTGTGGCTTTGTCAATTTGCGCAAAATATAAATTCATAATTGTTATTTGCTTTAGGTATTTGTTAAATTATTTCAAATATTAAATCGCATTTAAACTGTGGCTACAAATATTTGTCACATTTTGAATGTATCTGTTAAATTTGTGAAATTCTTAATAAAATGTATAATAGTATACGAAATTTTTAACATTTCAACATATCTTCCATCCTTAACAAAATTATTTTACAGATTTAAATAAAATTTAAAAAATTTACTTGTCATCTTTACTGAATTAATCAAAAATATTTGTGTAGGATTTTCAGAAATATTTCCTATACATATGTATCTTTTGAATTTATTCAAAAGTTTTAATAAAACTTTAATATTTTCTCCATGTATTTCAGGAATCTTTCCAATTTTTTGTAGCGTTCCAAATAACATTTAAAGAGCTTTAAATTAAAGTATCTTTTATAAATTGTTCATGCTCTAAACCAACTTAAGTAAAATGTATCTTTGAGCAACTTCATGTATCTGTCGAGTTATTTGATCAATAAATTTGATAGAAAAGTGTAAATTGCAGCCCTGGTCAGTGCATTCGAGCATCGCCTAGGCTTAGCTTATGGAGCTGTGCAACTTTTTCGGTATATTTGGCACCACCTCCGCCCCGGGAGCCTCGACACAAAACAAAGTTAATTCAACGAAATGTGTTTTTTTTTTTTGCACGTTTACATTTGCTGTAAGCCTTTTTTCGATTTCGAGAGTGCAGCATGCATAAAAACCAGTTGCATTTACAAGTTGCAAGGTTGAAAAAGGGGAGTCCAACAACAAATACACAAATAGTTGGCATTTCTCTATTTTTCCGAGTGCAAAGTGCATTGAGGCATGAGGCTGCAAGGGATACTCTCGATAGTTTTGGTTACGAATAACCAAAAATGCGAATAGCGAGGACTTTTAAATGCATAATACATAACATTGTATAACTACATTTCTCTTCCTCTTCTACTACTACTACTACTATTATTTATTTCATGCCGTCCGCCCAACCGTGAAATTGTGTCAAAATCTGATGCTTCAGGGTGCACAGAAAGAGAGAGAGAGACAAAGAGATGGAGAACTGAGAGTTATAAAATTTATGAACTACCTGCTGCAATTTTCTAACTTACCTGGCAATTTAACGGTATATTGTAAATTTCGTTTAATTTGACAGCAAATGCGAAGATCTTAATAAACTTTGCGCTGCTGCAGTTTTCCAAGTCAACAAAGTAATTAGATGCGGCCCAGATCAGCAAGAAACTTACCTAAAAAGAGAAGAGAGAGAGAGAGGAAGGTTAAGAAAGATGATTTAATAAGCAATTAAATTATTTTAATAACGTCGTCTTTGGCAGCGGCAGCGCCAGCAAACAAACTGCACATAAAATTGCAATTTTCCAGCAAATTCATAACAAAAAAAAAATTATACAAAAACAGGCCTCCGGCCGTTTGGCAACACAAACTGGCATTAAACAAAAATTAAGGACGGCAGCAAGAAAAACTTAAAGAACGGAGGGAGAGAAGCAGAAGGAGAGATAGAGGAAAATGGAGTGAGAGTGGAAAATGGAAGCAACTGGGCAGCCCAAGAGATTCAACAGCTGCCAGGGCCAAATCGACGACGTCGTCGTCATCAGCTGAGAAAGCAACAACTCAAGTGGCAAGCAGAGGTTGCAAGCGGCAGGCAGCAGCAGGGGCAACATCCCATCCCAACTAATGCCATCAAGCTGATGCATATAGTGATTAGAGTGGACGTACTACTGACTCTCTCTTCGGCTGCAGATGACGATGACGATAAGTGCAGTTTGCAGTGTAATAGAAAAGTTGCCATCACACACACACGCACACCTAATGTGTATCTATGTGTACGTTACTGATGATAATGATAGATAAGTGTGCGCCAAGTGTACTAACGTAACTTTACTCCAACTTCAAAAGCTATCAGCAGTTAAATCGAAAAGCTGTAACCAAGTCGAGGCGACTCCGAGCTGAAGCTGAAGCTGAGCTGATGCTACAACTGCAACTGCAACTGAAGCTGTGGCAAGTTCGAGCCAACGGGCAAGAACTGTAAATGTGGCGCAGCTTAATGACAAGAGCGCCAAAGGAAGCTGCTGCAGATATGTACATAATAATACATGCACAGAAAAAAACATAAGTCATTATAAAATTAAAGTTAAAATTTCTTGATTTAAGCATGTATTCAAGATATTATTATTAAATTAACACGATATGCGCATTAAATGACAACCACTCAGCATTAAAATAGTCATAAAAGCCTAAAACATTTGAGCTCACTAAAAAAAATGATTATAGAGACCCGATAACTACGACACATTTTAAAAATCATTCTCGATTCTCAGATTTCCTAACTTTTAACACTATTTGGAATCAATTGTTTGCCGAACTCTCAGATATTTTTTTCAGTGTACCTACAGACAGCTTCCAGCTTTGCAACTCGACTAGGGACTGGCAGGCGCAACTGCATCATTAGCAATTGTGGGCAGGGCCAAAAGGGGCGGGCGTGGGCTTGAGCTTCAGCTTGAGTTTGAGTTTGAGCATGGGAAATATTTGCTATAAATGCATGCAACATTAAGTAGAACGCATTTTTGCTGATGTTGCTGTTGTTGTAGTTGTTGTTGCTGTTGCCGCCAACGCCACACGCCACTTCACTTGACTGCAGCTCCTTGTCGTTGTTGTCGTTGTTGTCGTTGTTGTTTTCCTTATTGTTATTGTTGTTGCGCCTTTTCACAGCTCAACGCTTGCGCGCTTTTGCAGCCATAACTAGACCAACAGCGAAAGAGAGACAGAGAGAGAGAGACAGAGAGAGAGAGAGACAGAGAGAGAGAGACAGAGAGAGAGGGAGGCCAAGACCAAAGCCTGGCGAAAAAGGGTTCCACTTTTTTGCGGATTTCATTTTTTGCGTTTTCTTTCTGCCCCGCCGCCGCACGCTTTATATTTTTTCCAAGAATCTTGACGGCTATTAAGAAAAAGCAGTCAAACCAAGCTGAACGCCAGTATATGGCCTAAACTGGACGCTGCTCTGGACTCGGACTCGGACTCGAACTCAAACTCGAACTGCGACTGAGTCTGGGCTGCTGCAAAATAAAATTATTATTTTCCCTTCGTGCTCATAATTTCAGTTTTTCTTAGCTGCTTGTTTCCCTTTTGTTTTCAGGAATTTTCCTTTCTTTTTCTACTTGTTTTTTGTTATTTTTTTTATTTTACATTGCCCCCAATTAGTAAAAGTCTTTTCCTTATTGTTTTTTTAGCCTTGTCTTTTGCTTCCTTTGCAGCCCATTTAAATTGAAAATCAGCGTTGAAATAAGCATGAGTTTTCCGCTTATCAAACAATTTAAATATCTTGCATACAAATACATATATGTATTATTTGTTTATGTTAACGTACGGCGATATCAAGTTTTAGTTTGTTAAACTTAATTTATCGACCTTTGTTTTATTAAGTTTCTTTAAAAAGATTTATTTGCCGTGACCTAGAGCATCCCACAGTCGAGTTTCTTCTACAGCCTGTCAGCATGTGATTCATCTTTAATACTTGAGAGTCCTGTCTTTATTCGCATTCCATCAACTTTTAATAGTTGAGAGCCTTTCAATGGCTTTAATGTTGCTGTCGGAACGCCCACTTAGAGAGCGTTTTATTTATTGACAATTTATTTTATTTAACTGAACGCAAAATCAACCGCCATTTAGTCGCGATAAAAATCCAAATTTATGACAACAAGAATTGCCAAAGAGAAATATATACATACATACATACATATGGACATATAAATAATAATAAAATGAGTGAAGAAAAAAAATTCTATTTTCTCGGGCAATAAAAATGTCAACAGCTCGAATGGACAAGAAGGGCCGGCAATTTGGTGCAACTCCAGCGGATGCTGCAACTGCTGCTGTGGGTCGACGAGACTTGGGCTTGATTTATGCATTTCGCATGCAAAACGCTAATCAGTGTGGACCCAATTCCCTTAGTCTCATTCCAATATCGATTCCCGATTCCCGCATCCCACAGCCCACAGACGAGCCAATAAAAAACTCGACAAAAAAAAGATGAAGGCTGTAATACAAAACTCAAAGCAGCGTTTAGCCCAAGATGACTAATGGCAGCATGTGGCAAGCATTGGTCAAGTTGGCTTCAAAATTGGCTGCATGTGGAGGCAGTTAAATGAATGTTAACAGCAACAACAATAACTTGCTATACTCTATAGATTTGCATGGCATTTTGTGGCAACTGTGCAGATTGACATGCAACATGCCACGCATCAGATACAAGCATTTACAATCGCACTCATAATACAAGTACTCGTGTATACATATATATACTATACATATATGTGTGTTTTGTTTGCTTGTAGTGGTGCTCAATTAATTTTCCTTTTTACGCACTGACTGATGGACAAACTGAACCCGACTTTAGTTTGTGCTCTTCTGCTTCTTGTTGTTGTTGCAGCTTGTTGAATATTTTGCGCTTCAATAAGTTTTAACCCTAATTGAAATCAACGTATTCCGGGTCAGCCCATTTGGGGGTGATGCCTTACTTGTTGTTGTTGTTATTGTTGCAAGTTGTTGTTGCTACTAGCTTATTGAAAAGCTGTTGAAAATGCGCGCATATGCCCTGCATAATTACAACATTTTAAGCCCGAAAATTGTATAAAATTCTGTAACTTTTAAAGTGTTTTAATAAATAATGAGAGCCTTGTTGCCTCTGTGCTTGAAGGGAGCATAACATGTTGGCCTCGTTCTGAATACAGTAATCGCAAAAAAGGGTTACTTAACTTATTGCCTAACAAATGCTATCATTTGAAAATATTGATTGAAAAGTTTTTAAAAGGAAAAGATATCCAAAAATTTAATATTAAAAAAGTTCACGATTTTATATTTCGTGTATTTGTCCAAAAATCGAAACTTCTATTGCGGAGTTAACAACCTATTTAGATTTTATGAAGTGTAATAAAGGTCCGCAAAAATAACTAGGAAATTCTCATTTAAAGTTTCAGGTATTAAATAATTCAATACAAATCTCAATATAAGATCTTGAAAAATTTATAAAGGAAGCGCCTACATTCAACTAATTTTATTCACATAAATTTATTTAAAAATTTTGAAAACGTTAAAGACTTTATAGTTGTCTATTTAAATCCTATGAAATTTGAGAAAGGTTAATTTAAAACAAGTCGGAAAGGTGTAAAAACAACTTCGGTCAGAGAGTTATGTTGACGGCAAATTAATCAAATTTATTCTCAACATTCGATACTGTAATTCGATCTCTTACAACATGAACAACTGTCAGCAATAGAAAATGGAAAATCAAGACACTAATTTACATGAACGTAGACATACAGTTAAGCTAAGAAGTTGACAAACACTTAACAAGAGTTCAATGCATTTAAGGTGCTATGCATTAAACTTAAATCATTACAAAATTAAACTTTCAACTTTGCTACCCAAACCAATTTGGCAAGTCTCCTCAGCAAACAATGAAATTAATATATATTGATCAAATATTTAAGTTGTGAGCATGAAATTCATTTGAGCAAATATATATGTATGTAAATATATATTCTCACTGTTGGGATTTAATCACAATGCAGTTGAAAATTGCATATCACTTGTCAATCATAAACCCAATCAAAGTCATATCAGATGGGGGGAAAGGAAGCAGGGAACTGACCACAAAATTAATTAACTTAAATACTTACATATATTTGTGCAATATATGCGAAACTCGAGTGGCCAAAAGGACATAAGCACACACACAGATACAGATACGCACACAGATACAGCACTTAAACAGAGTTATCCAAAATCAAGAAATATGAGTCGCATATGTGGTCTATGGGGAGGCAGGAGACAGGAGACAGGACAACAACTGCGGCAAATGTCACTTAAGCGGTCATGTCCTGTACTCTAACTAGCGACTATTTGTAGTTACGTCTGTGTGTGTGTGTGTATGCGTGTGTGTACAACATATGGGCTTAGTTATTGTGCATAGGCAATGCTCATGTCCTGCTGCCACAATTAACTAAAAGCGCGCATCAAATTACAAACAAACAGCAGCAGCAGCGGCAGCAACAAGGAACAGACATAAGTGACAACGACATGAGGCGGAAGTAACAACTGTGTGCGTGTTAGTGCCAGTGTTGCCACACTATTTCAATGGCTAAAGTGGCTAATTTGTGTGTCAGAAAAATAGCTAGATATGGCTAAGAATGGCTCAGAATTGCTAGAAAAAATACAGACTATAGCTACCATAGATATAATCTTCAATTGATCTCATTTTTATCCAAAAAATCAGAAAATCGATTTTCCGGTAGTTTTGGGGTTTTAAATAAAAACATTAAGTTACGAAAATAAAAAAAGATTAAGTTAAGTTGAATTTTTATTTTCCAATGCTTTAACAACTAAAAATAATCATAGCCAAATCAGAGATTTATTCATATAAGCTTTATCGACTTCATATTTTTAGATGTTGCTTAAGTTGTGTTTCTAAAATTTCTGATAATTTACTTGAATTAAATATGCTTAAAATCTGAGATAAAATAGCCAAAAATGACAACACTGGTGTGTATATTAGTGTATGTATTATTGTTATTTCAGTCAAACGCTTGTAGATTTGTCGCCAACAGCTGTGCAGCTTTTGTTTGTGGCCCCCAAAAGCCGACGGCCATTTTGTCAAATGCGCTTGCTAACTGTATATCTATACAAGTATTCGTGTAACTGTGTCTCTGCCTGTGTCTGTGTATCTAGGTATCTGTATCTATGTATTCTTGTCTGTGCACGCCTGCAATTTATGTATCATTTGGCTTACAAGCATAGGCCTGGCTGGTCAATTCACCGTCCACCTCAATCATGGCCCGAAGCACAAGGCAAGGCAAGGCCAAGATACGAGTACGAGTACGAGTACAAGCCAAGCCAGCTGAACGTATTCCTCATTGTAAGCTACTTAAGATTTTGCACAGATTATATTATATATGCTAAAATAGACGCGCAAATTGAGTGTGAGTTTTGCCATAGATAATCTTTACAAGCAATTTAAAGCTAGACAAGTGCTAATATAACAGGCCAACGGCAGCAGAAACAGCAGCAGCAGCAGCAGGTAGAGATCTTAACAACAACAACGGCCAAGGCTTTAAGTACTTGGCTAGCAGACAGAGAGGGAGCAAAAGAGGCAGGAGGTCGAATGCCAGGGAATGCCATATCACGTGCGATCAACTAATTAAAGCAAAAACCGTAAAAACAGGAAGCCGCACATTAGGCAACAACAAAGGCCAAAAAGGCCGAGAGAAAATGAGAAAAGAGCAGAAGTATTTTTTAGTTGAATGATTACCCGCTCTACAGTTGAGTTCTTTCTCTCTCTCTTTCTCTGTCTCTCTCTCTCTTTCTCTGTATCTTTGCAACATTAATGAGCTGGTGCTGTGGCAGCTTCCTGGCCGCACTTGCCATATTCAATTATGAATGAGTGCCTCAATTTACAGTTAACAATGCTGTAAACTTAAGCCTATTGACTGAGAAATTTTCAAGCTGACTGTTTTCCCCATTTTCCCTTTTCCGTGCGAGGTTAAAGAGCAAATCCAAAACAGGGCGTGGCTGCCAGCAGATACTCTATAAAAGTTGACGAAAAGTAAATCCAACTTGAAGGTGGGGCAATGAAACAGATACCTAGAGGAAAAGAGAGTGTTAAATAGAGGAATAGAGAGGGGAGAAGAGAGGAGAGACTCTGCCTGGCTTGCGTAGATAAATTGAATTGAATGGAGAACCACTGATTGGAATTTTGGCTGCCATTGGCATCCGGATTCAATGTCGGCCTGTCAGTTTGCCTTTAGCATTTGCCGCTTTCACATTTTCAATTATGGTTAATCATGCAAATGTTTGTCGCCTGTGAAAATGTTTTACATAATGCAAAGTGAAATGATGCTGATGTTGCCACTGCCACCGACACTCTTGCCACACTCACACACACAGAGCAACTTCTCAGCCAAACATTGCAGCCTTGCTGCATATATGAATAATTGTGTGGCCTCCTGGACTTACAGCTGGTACTCGAAACTCACTTACACACACACACTAACACGCTCTCACAGGTAGCACAAACAATTTTTGCTGCTTCATTTCACACACACAGACAGATTGGACTTACCTAGTCGAAATTGTGTGTATCTTTTGCCACGTTTTGGGATTAGAAAACAACCCCAGAAACGTGTCACATTATGCGTGCGTACACAAAGAGCAAAAGAATCCTTCGAACGGACAGGACAACTCTTTTGAGAGCGTATTCTGTGTCCAAAAATGCAAAATACCTGCGTGCCCAAGGATTTACACAGCGGAAATACCATTTGTACATATTCAATTGCAAACTGTTCAAAACATTATTGACCATAATGAGCAGAGATTGGGTATTCAAGATATTAGTAACCATTCACAATTGAATAAGCAGAGGACTTTGCTATACTTAAGCCAAATTTGGCAGTAGATTTTGAACAAATTTCTTTCTTAAGCGATTATTCCAACAAATGAATTATATTTTTAGACAATTAGATGAAAGTAAGAGAATTTATATTTTAAATATACATATATTCATAATTTTCAATACAATTTGTTTACGAAAAATTTGACTCTCTTGACTGAAATTCAAGAAATTCATACAGATAAAGGTTCAGAAAATTTCTATAAATAATACCTAATATTCAGGCATGCCACAGAAATCACTAGTGAAAGCGATTTCAGAGAAAAGCAATTCCACTTCAAAAATTTCTCCGTGCCACAGAACTTCGAGTAATTTATAGTTTTTAGCATGTTCACCAACCTTTTCGAACTAGGCTGCTAGGGTTGGCCCCTTCTCAGATTAAATTTCCCAAGGGTTTGTTTAGCAACTTTTTAAAGTTTATCATTGCAGAATATCAAATTTTCATTTTAATTCTTATTTAATTTATATAATTCAATTTATTTATATAATAATAGATATTGTATAGCTTAAAAAAATTTAAAAATTATTGGCGCGGCAAACAATAAAAGTTTCTCGACAACTCTAAATTCAAAAATTCGGACAAAAAATGTGACATTATTCTCATGGCATCGGACGCCAGTGAATTGAGCGATGATTTCATCTCACTCAAAATTGTTCAGGTGATTGGACTGTGGCACGGAGAAATGAAATTGACGTGAAAGTCAAGTGAAAGAGATTTCTGTGGCATGCCTGATTGTGTATTTCCTTACAGCTGATTAGTTTTCCATAGGAATAATCAGTTAATTTAGTTGATATTTCAACTGAAATGCAGGAAATCCATTCCGATTATATTTTTGGGGGAGAACTCTTAAAGTTCATTATTCATTGTATTCACTGCATTCATTTACGCTTAGCTATTCAGTATTAGTTCAGTCATGGCAAAAACTGAGCAATTCATCAAAGTTTTTCCCCGAGATGTTGGCTATAATAATATATGGTACATTCACATGACATAACCATGAATGTGTCTGTGTGTGTGAGTGTGTTTGTGTGTGTGTGCGTGTCTGTGATGCCCACATAATTTCAATTCGGTTACGCACCCTGTTATACTAGCTGCTCATTCCCTCAGCAAGCAATTCCCATGCGTAAACCAGACTATTTATGTGTCTATGTGTGTATTGCATGTGTGTGTGTATCTGTGTGTGTTTCTGTGTATGCCATTTGGTCATAAATTCTAAAAGCTGTCCAGCTTAAATTTTGGTTTTTCAATTTTTGAATGTGTTAGACCTCTGGCAATAACCCAAAGTTCCCCTCCTCCTCCTCCACCCACACACACACACACACACACACACACATGCATACTACCACTCCCCCCACCCACAATGAGGACCTCGCATAGTTGTGCGTGTAACTGTAAAACGTGTAACAAGGAGTCAACGCACGGAGAACTCCACAATATTCCGAGCGAGAGTCTGAGCGTCACAAAAACCATGAGATTTCATTTAATTAAAGCCACTTTTGGACAAAGCGAAGGGAAAAGGGAGGAGAAGGAGGCGGTGGTGGTTAAGGGAAATCCATCCGCATGCATGTTGAATTTTTGACGCCATATGTGCGTGGAATATATTAAATATACAATATACAAACAAGCCCTTTAAAGGATCAAGCATTTGAAATATTTGTAGTTCTATTTATATTTTTTTATTTCATTATCAGGCATGCCACAGAAATCACTAGTGAAAGCGATTTCAGAGAAAAACAATTCCACTTCGAAAATTTCTCCGTGCCACAGAACTTCGAGTAATTTATAGTTTTTAGCATGTTCATCAACCTTTTCGTACTAGGCTGCAAGGGTTGGCCCCTTCTCAGATTAAATTTCCCAAGGGTTTGTTTAGCAACTTTTTAAAGCTTATCATTTCAGAATATAAAATTTTAATTTTAATTCATATATAATTTATATAATTCAATTTATTTATATAATAAATGATATTGTATAGCTTAAAAAAATTTTAAAGTTATTGGCGCGGCAAACAATAAAAGTTTCTCGACAACTCTAAATTCAAAAATTCGGACAAAAAATGTGACATTATTCTCATGGCATCGGACGCCAGTGAATTGAGCGATGATTTCATCTCACTCAAAATTGCTCAGGTGATTGGACTGTGGCACGGAGAAATGAAATTGACGTGAAAGTCAAGTGAAAGAGATTTCTGTGGCATGCCTGTATATGTTTTATTTTTTTTCAAATTTATTTTACATATTCGCATTTTGGCTGGAGCCTAAACAAATACGTGTGTGTGTCTGTGTGTGTGTGTGTGTGTGTGTGTATGGTGTTGGCCACAAAAATGGTTAGCCCTCTGGATTATGTGTGATTAGCTGGGCAAGGAGAACTTTTGGAAGGCCTTTGGCATGCAAAATATGAAATTGATGTTTTTGTGGGCGGGGAGGGAGTTTAAGGTTAAAAAAGGTTAAACAAAGGTTAAGCCCAGTCTCAGTGGGTTGTAGCCTTAGCCAGTCATCAGAGTTATTTAGTTAAAATTAGTGCTGTCGAGGATGTCTTTTCAATAAAGCAAAGCAAACAGGCGACAGACACCCAAGACAAAATTGTGCTTCAGGGCGTCAACTGGCAAAGCAAAGGATAACAGGCAATAAGAAGGGGACAGAGGCAGGATGAAGGAGGACTGGGACATAGCAAAATAGAGGATGTTGTGTGGCTGACGCGACGTCAAAGAGCCAAGTAGCTTAAAGGCATCTTTGGGATAGCGAAGACGCTCAGCTGGAAAATCAAGTTGGCCACCCATCAGCAGCAGCAGCAGCAGCAGCATCAGCAGCTATGAGAATGGAAGCCGCAAATCATGAAATAAACTCTTTAATTACGCCTCACGACTTGCACTGAGGCACGCAGCAGCAGCAGCAGCAGCAACAACAACAGCTAAATGGAAAATTATGCAAAATGCAGAGAGGAGGCAGCTACCGAAAATGTAAGTAAAAATTATAAAATCTTTGGCACGACGACGACGACGGTTGGCAACGACAAAACTGCAAATTACCAAATTATAAACAAAAAGCAATGATGATGACGACGACGACGACGACGACGACGACGACGACGCTGTTGCAGGCAAACCATAAAAACCCTGCGGATGCTGAGAGAGTTGCCGAGTTGCCGAGTTGCAGGCACAGACCGCACACAGCATGGTGCCACAGACGTGGCAGAGACCCTCTCTGCCTCTCCATCTGCCTTTGGCTGCCCCCTGCCGTTGTAAGCGCATTTAAACAACCTGATTGCTCGACCAACCAACCAACAAACTGACCTCCCTTCGCTCCCCTTCACTGCTCGCTTTTTGCTCGAGTGGAGAACCTGCAACGCTGTGCAACGCTTGGCACCCACTCGATTATCACCGAAAAACGATTGACCTCACGAATTCGTAATTAATTTTCACAAAAGTTTTCCATTCGAAGACAAACTTCAAACAAAAGGCACACAAACATACACACACACACACACACAATGTGAAAACGTGGCGACGACATGCAGTGGGATTGCACTTGGGCTCGGTTCGATTCAGTTTGCTTTGCTTTTTAGACCCTGTAATTGTAAAGTACAAAGGGTCTATTAATTAACGTTATTTGCGTACTAGGCAAAAGAAGAAGGCAGGGCAGCTCCATAAAGTACATATATCAGGGAACGTAGATATTGTAAGTTTTATTGCAAAATAAAAAAAATATAACAATTAAATAATTTCCCTTATTGATAATGATTAATTTTGAACAAATCTATAAAAAACTTAATATAATCCGAAGAAAATGAAAATCACATCTAATCATTATTTATAATAATCAGTAATATTATTTTAAAAGTTTAAAAGTTACTCGAGTTTTTGAAGAATTTTCTTTTTGCTTTGATTCAACCAATCTCTGTTTTCCATTTGTAGGGACATGTAACAATATTGGGAAAAAATCCTAGCATATTAAAGAAACTAAAAAACATTAATATCAATGACAACTTAAAAGTCCAGACTTCAAATTTGAGACAAAAATTGAATCAATCCGTATAATAAGTTCAGATGAATATTTCTACCGTCGATTCGAATATCGTTTAGAGTTTTGCATACTATAAAATTCTTCTTTAATTTTTGTACATACATTTTTTTCTATTTTAATTTTAAATTGGCTTTTAATGCAGATTAAGTACAGGGTCATGCACGGTCGTGCTGCTCGACTGGTTTAGGATTGCTTTTGCTGCCATCTATATACATATGTGTATGCATGTGGTGTGTGTGTGTGTGTATGTGCCCACAATGTTTAAACATTTGAACATTGGCGCTGTGGGGGGGCATGAAAGTGACTCGATCCTCCTTCAATCTTTCCATTCGTTTGCTAGTTGTGCGCATGATGTCGCTTAAGTGCTGAAACAATGTTCCAAGTTGTAAGAGCAACAACAGCAACAACTATAACAACAGCAACTGCCAGTCGTTGCACCAAAAATAAAGTGTGTAAAAATGAGCAACTTTTTCAAGTGAGAAGCAACTATGTGCCGCACACACATACAGACACAGAAATGTGGCAGGCGACGCAGAGACTACGACAACAACGACAACAACCACTGTAGTCTCAACCTCCACCTCGATGGCAACGGTGACTAGCAGATACTCGCACTTCAGCCTCTGCACCACAAAACTGGCAAAAGATACAATTTCACTGAGCCTCAGAGTCTGCAGCAATGTAAGAATGTCATAGTATGCATGAGTGTGTGTGTGTGTGTGTGTGTGCACACACAATTTTCAACTGGCAGCGTAAAGTGCACAAATTGCAATTTCAGCTGAGCGCGGGAATCAGGACAAGAGCACACAAAAGGCATCCAGTTTGTGCCTCATATAGGCCATGTTCTCAGTATGCATTTGATAAGGATCTGAAGAGGCCAAGTTAGTGCAGTATTTGATCAATATCTGCAAAAGAACATTAAGCAGAATATCTCAAAATTATGGCAGATTTTTGGGAAATGATAAGGAAAGTATATAAAATGTTGCTGGATTTTGGCAAATGATAAAGATAATATTTTAAATAAAAAACTACAGCAAAAGAAACTTCATTAAAATAATAATATTTTAAGAACGATTTCAATAGAGCTAAAATTTATATTAATCTTCTTTACATCGTTTGATTAAAATTATTTTTTCAGCTATTTTATTTTTTTAATTTTATGAAAATTTTTTAAAAACACGTACAAAAATTATTAATTTTTTAAAGCAAAAATTTTTTTTTTTTTTAACTCCATTCTCCATTTAAATTTTAATTACTCATAATGAAAATAAATATATAACGAGTAATTCAACTATCCAATGATTCCCATCTTCATTAACACTTGCTCAGCTTTTGGCCTGTACGTTCAGCTTATCGAGTGTGCACTGTAAATGTTGTGGCTTAGATTAACGGCATCTCTGCTTGTCAACACTCACAAAAGCACACACAGATGGCATTTTAATGCAACCCTTTTTGGGATGTGAACCGCCCCCCCAAAAAACCCAAATGCAAAGTGCAACACTAGAATGCAACACAAAGACGGAGATGACCACAAAAACACAACCAACCTGTCAGTTGATAGTTTTTGCTGGCCATTATACACTGACTGCTGTCTCGTCAAAGAGCGAGAAAGACAGGTAGACAGAGAGGGAGAGAGAGGCTGCTTGCTCCTTTTGCACGCACATTGACACTTTGATATGATTTTCGGGGCCACATGCCAGAACCGAAGAGAACAGTCTGATCTGCGGTCTGGCTGCAATTCCTGGACAATTCCTGGACAGCTGCTGCCAAACTTCAATTTAAGCCTTCTTTGTGTGGCATTTTTAGCATGATTGCACTGAAGGGGAGTTCTGCTTGTGGTTTGTCCTGTGACAGACTCCAATATCGAGAGAGAGAATTGAGCTCCTATATCAATTTTAGACTCAAACTTATGTCAGAATGCGGCATGGCAAGTGTAAATAAAATTGTGCACCACAAGAAAGATGCAAAACTTCAATTGAGGCACAAACTTTAAATTGCTAAAAGTATTTGTTGCGAAAAAGCTCTGCTTGAATTTTCCTCGTAAATTTTCTTGTTTTTTTTAATATCTGTTGCTTTTTGTTATGTAAGAGAATTTGCAGAAATTGCTGGTAAGAAAGTATCTGAAAATGGTGGATTTTCTTTAGCTTGTTTCTTGATATTGAAATTAATTTTGGCCTGTTGGCGACAACAGTACAATGCCACGCCCCCTCAGCACACCGCCCGTCTGGGCCTTCAGGCGTTCGCCTTTTGTCGTGTGACTTGTAACTTTCTTGAAGCATTTTGCGCTCAAGTTTAATTTCAACGCTTGACTTGGGAAAGTTTTCTTGCCAAGGCGTCCGCGCGAATGACAGTCGCCAGTTGTTGTTGTTGAGGTCTCAAGTTGTTGTTGTTGCTTAGTGTTGTTGAAGTAAAGTTGCACCGGCCTTTTAAACGTCGCAAAATTGCTTCAAGTTTGCTTTTTTTTTGGCATTCAAGTGCTTAAATGTCTCACGAGTCGTCGTCGCTGGCATTTTACACGTCATTTGAGTGCACACTCGACAAAACTAAAGCCATGAATTAATCAGAAAATGCACAGAGCAGCAGCAAAAGCAGCTGCAGCTTTTGGCATTAAGTATCTTTTCCTTCTGCTTCTTGGGGGGGAGTAAAAACCGCAGAAACGCAGCAAATTGCAGCGACATCAACGCTAGACAAGTTCAACTTAATCAATTTAAAGTGCTTACCGCAAAGTCAACAGTTCAAACTAACCGCAAGGCGGTAAACACACCCACACACCCACACACCTCTTACCACTTCCCCGCCTCCCCGCCTCCTGCTGCTACCAACTTGGTTGTCTAGCCTGTGCTTGGGTCTGGGTTATTAGGCAAATTGCCGCACATAGACACTCAGCAGGTTGTCGTTTTTGACCAACAAGTGTCCACTGTCCACTGTCCATTGTCCAGTGTCTCTTGTAGCCAGTGTTGAATTTCCTACCCCCCATTGTTGTCCTGTCTCGTAAAGTATCCTTTTCACAGCCTTTTGCCTTTTGTTTTTATTTCTTTCTTCCTTCTTTTCCTGCTGCGCCACTGTCAACGTTTTCACTCTCCCCCTCTTCTAGCGTGTTGTTGTTTGCTGACGTGTATTCATATTTACTCAGTTGTCAGCATTGGGAAAATTATGAAAATTAATATGAAAATTGTTGCCATTATGTACGGATAGGTTCGGTTCGGTTGTGTGCGTGTGTTTGAGAAGTCAATTGTTAGTTTTAGATTTAATTACTTGCATCAACTTCAACGTTAATTTGATTGAGTATTATGTGACATTAAGCCTTGGGTTTGGGTTCGTTTAAAGTTGCCTCATTGACAGCGCACTTAACCCATTTCCCCCTCTCTCTCTCAATTTCTCTCAGACATAAAGGGTCTGCAGTTTTCCCGGCTTCAACTTCGACTTCGGCATTTGTCAAAAGAAACCCCATGTCTGGGCAAATCAATTGCCCTCTCTCTCTCTCTTTCTACACATTTGCATTTCTCCTTCAGCTGCCTTTGTTGTTCTTGTTGTTGCTCTATTTGCAATGGCATTATGCAATCAGCTTCACTGCAACATACACTCACACACACACATTACATATGCAGTGAAA
Organism: Drosophila subquinaria; assembly: GCA_037043405.1. Taxonomy (NCBI): domain Eukaryota; kingdom Metazoa; phylum Arthropoda; class Insecta; order Diptera; family Drosophilidae; genus Drosophila; species Drosophila subquinaria. Next base: position 144,720 of record JBAMBL010002830.1, read on the forward strand.
AAAAGAATAAAAAGGGGACTGCCAGGATATGCAAAATAAGGCAATCAGACGCTGAGCAGCAGCATTTAAAGACAGTTCAATCTGAAAATTGAATGCACTTGCTGCAGCTTATTTTTATAATTCCAAATAAGTCCGATAAATGGTTCAACTAAGTAGGGTTTTAAAGTTAGCTAAGGATAATCTATAATCTAAAAATTTATGCAAAATTTAACGTTGTAATAATAATAAGATTCATAAGTTATTTAAATATTCGAACTTTATAAAAATATTTATAATTTGTATTTAAATTTCTTTGCCAATGCAAAAGTATCTATCATAATTATAAGCACTATGTTTATAGTTATGTTTATGTTAAAGTTCTTAGCTAGCATTTAAAGTTTAATCTTTGATTTCTTCATCAATTATGTACAAATGGAATTTCTTCTAAAGTATTATTTTATTTTAGTACATAGTTTTATTCTGCCTTGCCTTAAATTCATAAAATCGATGTCAATATTTACTGCATTAATGGAACTCTGCTCAATAACCCAGAAACATCAGTTTTAATCAATTAGCAACCACTTAAAAAATAAAAAAAAAACATAACACACACAAAACATTAAACTACAGTTAGCTGTGCCAATGAAAATGCCATAAAATCCTCAATTATTGAAATGTCTATTGCCGAATGAAAATCGACAGAGGCTATAAAAAAAAAAAGGGAAATTGCCCGAAAATTAACCAGCTGGCAGTTGGCAGTTGACCTGCCTCTCCTCCTACTCCTCTGCATCTGATCTGCATATAACAAAGATACAGTTATACTTTTATATATGCCCAATAATTCATACGCATTTATAGAGGGCACACTGTAGACAGGGGGGAGTTTAAGGGGGTTCATTGCGGCAGCCATGACAGTTTTTATGACACTTTTTATTTCCTGTAGGCAAATAAAGCAACAACAACAAGAGTCAAGCTTCAACTTCATTATCATGATTGCCAGCAGTAAATGCTTTTTATTTATTATTATTATTATTGTTATTTACAAATGCATTAAACACCATATTTAATTGCATCATAAAAAGAAACCCGTCGCATCGACAGACTGTCTGTCTGTCTGATACCCACCAAACCAGCAGCCATCCACCGAATTGTGGTGCACTGTAGTTTCAGTGCATGTATCTACACTTACAGCTATATGTATCTGTATCTGTCTCTGTATCTCAAACTGTAGCTGTTGCTGTATCCGTATCTGTTTATTTAGTTGCATTGCTTATCGCCAATGCTTTCCTATAAATGCGTGAGATATTTTTATGGGCACACACCAACACATTGAGAACTGATAGACAAGTTACGATTTTGGGCTGTTGTTGTTTTTATTACTGTTGTTGTTGCTGTTGTTGCAGTTGTTATTTGCTGTTCACAGTTCTTTCGTTATTATTTACACAATTGACCCTTTCACACCAAAAACTCATTGAACTCCGACAGCAGCAGCAATTCACGTATGTGCTCAGAGTTCTTAGTGCTTAACTCAATATATATGTATATATACATGTGTGTGTGTGTGTGTGTATGTTTGTTGTGTGCACCTCCGTTCAACTGTAAATAGTCATAAATGTTTTGTTTATGTTTACAATTTAGCTGCTGTGTTGTAGTTGCTGTTGCTGTTGCAAGTTCGTGACTTCTCTAATGTTGTCGACGTGGTTGTTGCTGCATGTTCCACAGTTGTTGTTATTGTTGTTGTTGCTGCTGTTGTTGTTACTGCTGCTGTTCAAGCCAAGATTTCTGAATTGGTAATGGAGCATGTGCAGTTCAAAGAGGTGAGCGAGCTGCATTTTATTGCTATCTAAATCGCTGTCCGACCATTTACGAACTATGCTTGTCTCTGGCTTTTATTTGCTTTTAATTTGACTTGTAACGGGGGCCTAAATGTCAGCCACATACTCGTACATAACATGGCTTTAATCTACATACATGCTATCCATTTCCATTCGGTATTCCACCACTTTGATTGCATAAATAAATCATTGTTGGTATTTGTATTATTAATGCATTCAATTAAGTACCCATAACAATTAACAATTAAACTCATTATGTAGGCATAGTCCAAAACCAAAACTAAACCAACAAAAAAAACACTATAACTAAAAGGCCTAAAGCTATGCAAATCGCTTTTGTAATTATTATTGTTTATTGTTGTTGCTTTCGTAACCATAATAATGCCAAATTCAAAATGAAAACAACAACAAAAGTGCGCGCATTAAAAGCATCATTAAATTATTTACAATTCAACAACAAATATAAATAAAAGCAATAAAAACTGGCATTTGAAATATAATTGTAAACAAAGCCAAACATCATTATATTTATTAGTTGTTGTTGTTGTTGTAGTGCTTTAGTGTTATGCCTAATGAAGAGACTGGACTAAAGTAGGGGTCAAAAAAGAGCACATCAATAATAAATAAATGCTGGTTAAAAATTGCATTGAATATTGAAGTAGTTTATTTAGTTTATTTATTAATTTTTCATTTATTACAATAATAAATGACTCAAAAAGCATACCTGACTAATACCTTTATGGCAAATGAGTCCGATTAATCTTGACGAAATACCTTTACTTCCTCAGACCTTGATCTGATGATCTAATAGTTATTTTGCCCTCAAGTTTCAGTTATAAGCCTAAGCGACAAGTTCTCATTAATTGTCATTAAAACGGTAGAAGAGTTTATCGAATAAATCTCAAATTTGTTTTTTTTTATTTCTTCCAACATTTGTCGATTTTCAAACGGGTTTACAACAAAAAGAACGACAGATGCCCGTTGCCAGTTTCGACTTCAGGCTAATCAGATGAACACAATAACTAAATTAGATTAGGGCAAATTAATTTGTCTGGAAGTCAAAGTCAGAGTTGAGCCTGGAATAGCATACAAAGCATATCCAAATCTTTCGAAAAATAAATACATAACAAATGTGTACAACATTAATAATGCCAAAGAAAGCAACAGCAACAACAACAAGAAAGGGAACAAGGGAATTAACTAAATCATTCAGTTGTCTTTCGAGTCGAGCATTTTAAAGGCCATTTATCATTGGGACTGATGAGCTGAGAGCGAATAGATAAAAACCATATGAGAAATGCCGACAAATAAATAAAATAAAACACAACAGTTTTGCATAAATTAAATTATGCAAAACGTTAAATTAAATATAAATAAAAAGAGTTGTTAAATTGTCGCATTCGAAATGCATTTGGCCTATCCCAAAAATCCGCATTTCGAATGTAAAATTAACTTAATTATTTAATTTATGTGCCCGAAAAAACGAACCCAACCAAAAACAAAAGCCAAGTGATTTTGTGTAATTTGAAAGCTGCAATTTAAAATGCGCATAAATTACAATTATATGTAGTATAACAATCGGCACACGACGACAATATTAGCTTTTAATTGCAATATAAATTATAAATAAATAAAAGCGAACGACAAAAACTCGGTGAATAGTTTGCATAAATTAAAAATACCTCTAATAAATTACGAATACACTCGCATTGGCTTAACAAATAAGTACTCGCACTCACGGCGCTAATCTAGGCAAATCTCAAGAGAAGCAAGAAACAACAATGAAAGTTAATTAAAATATTCATAAGTCAGCGAAGCACTCATCAAAATGACGATTAAATGTCAACTGCACGCACCGCAAAAACAACAAACTCAATAACAAATAAACAACTTTATGTAGTTTAACTACACTTTTATTATGGCTTAGTAATATACTTAAGTTTTTTAGTAAGTTTCTTGTATAATGGCTTGTGTTTATTAGTTAAATTAAGTTTCTTATTATAGCGCGGGAGTACAGAAATCTATTAATGTGCGTTCTTTTGGAAGTCAGATTTGTGAGCTCAATAAAGGTTTTTGAATGTAAAACATTAAACAAATACATTGAAAACTAACTAAATGGAATTGAAAAGGATATAAAAATATTTTTACATACGTAGTTTCATCTGATTGTGATTTAACTAAGCAAATAAGTAAATTTGTATTAAAATTGTATTAAAATTGTATAGTTGAAAAGAATCTAATTTCCTCCAGACTGTATCAGACATAAATTTACTTAGATATTATTTCGAAATCTTTTTTAATTTTAAATTAAATTTATTTAATATATTTTAACTATCAAAAAAGATTAATATGTGAACAAATAAAGTATATTAATTGTCAAATAAACAACGGAAGTTTCGTAAAATTAGTTAAATATAAGAATGCAAATGGAGAATTAACCCTTTACAATGTCAGCTAGAAAAAGGTTAGATAATTTATAGACTAAATAAAAGGCGTGATCACTAAGTGTGAAATGAAGTTTTATTTTCTAATTAATATTGCAGTCGATGAACTGAAGCAACCCGCCAAAAAATGCCTCAGTTGTTACACTTTGTGTTGTTGTTGGTGTTTGGCATTTCCTGTAATTTGTCGAGCTGGGAAAATTGCTGGCTGGTTGGATCCGTCGGATCGTTGAGCCAAGTCAAACTCTGTTTGGGCTGCCTTGCATATTAATTTAAATATAATTATGATAATTTTTATTGTCAAGGCAGTGGCAAGCGCAACGTTGTTGCCTTGTTGCGTTGTTGCCACATGTTGATGTTTTGCGAGCCCTTTTTGGCCCCGAGCAAACAACGAGCGACAGCAGCAGCAACCCTTTTGTGGCAGGAGCCTCGTCCTGTTCTTAACCATCCGAATGGATTAGTTATTGAGTTATTTTAAAACTCCAAAAGCAACAACGATCCAACAACTGACGCGCCTTTGGTCCGAACATCTTGTGACTGACATTTGTGCGTCAAATTAAGTGAACTCTTTATTTTCCCTCTCTCTCAGTCTCAAGGAGTTGGCAGTGGCACATGGTCAACAAACGGCGCTGCTTCCTGCCTGACTGACTGACAGAATTGACTGTTGTTGTTGTTGCTGTTGTTGTCTTCGGCCTGTCCCATGGATTGCGTAAACTATAATTAATAACAAAACATGTTATGGTTATGGCTTTGCTGTCCGTCTCTGAAAATTGTTTCTTGTGCCCGCGCCGTAGGCAGTTGCTTGCCACTGCTTTTTGAATCTGTTTCTGTTCTTTGTATCGTTTTTTTTTATTCTGTTTTCTTTGGTCTGGCAACTGTGCAACATATGTTATGCATTTTTTAGCTGTCTTCGGCATTCGAAAAATTATGTAGCATTTAATTAGCGCATAATTGCAGCGGCCTCGTTAAGCTGTTGCAACTGAAAGACAAAAAATAATACGTCCAACTTAATCCCCAACTCAGCTCAGCTACTTAGCATGGAAAGCAGTCACTGAAATGTCTGCCTTCCTTTTCCATATCTCTCTGTCTCTCACTCTGTCTGTCTCTTTCTAAGGATGCAACATAACACAAGTTCAAAAGCAGTCAACAGTCTTCGTCTGCATCTCAAACTCCATCACCATCACCATCACCATCTTGCCACGTCCTAAACAACATCATCCATCCAACGCGACGCGACGGTTTCAGCTCTGTTGCCAGTTGCCGCCTTGTGGTTTGGCAAATACTCAACAAACCATGAAAGTAAATAAATGTTTTGCAACGTTGCAGAAATAAAATGCAATTTAAGTCTCACCAAAATGGCTAACACAAACAGCAGCAACAACAACGACTACGAAATACAAATAAAAGTTAAAAAACAAAATCGTAGTTGTAAAAAATGAAATATCTAGAACGTTGCAACGCGACCCCAGAAACCCACAGCATGCCTGTCTGCGTTGCATGCTGCATGTTGCACACACACAGCATACACATTTTCCGACTTTGTTTTTTTATTTGTTTTTTTTTTTAGAATTTTTCTTTTTTTTGCCTATTTTTGTGTTGTAGCTTTTTCTTTTCTCTTTTTTTGTTTTTGAATTTTGCAGCGGCCGTTAAAGTAACCGGTGGAGTGTTTTTGAGGGCTTCGAACTTTGCATTCGGCACAAAAGAAAGTGAAATGCAAAACTGGGCAGAGAGAGATAGAGAGAGAGAGAGAGAACGAGTGAGTGAGAGAGTTAAGGTATATAGGCTCGGCAATTACAACAGCAACAAGAAAAAAATGCAAGCAAATTAGAAGCAAAAAAAAAAAGATTGAAATAAATTATATAAAGAATTGTAAAAAATAAAAAAGTGATATCTGATTGCAGAAGATTTGATACCCTAGCAGATTTTTTATGAAACATATTTTTAATTAAAATATATTTAAGCTGTGGTGTATTAATAAAAATAGATTTTTTGGCTTAAGATACAGTAAAGTAGATTTATATATTTATTTTTTACTTTAAATGTAATTTTTTTAGCTTCGATTAGAATTAAATCTCGTTATAAATAATTTTTAATGCGTCCTTAATATAATAAATCGTTAAAAGCTTAAAGTTCTAGCTATTAAACCGAATTTGCAGTTAAAATATACATTTACACACAATTAAAAACATTACAAAAATATCTTTTCACATTTTTGAATCAATGAATTATATTATTATTAACTTGGATAAATTTAAAAAATTATCTATATTGTCTTATTAATGTTTTTCTCTTTATTTCAATGAACTTTTCCTAATTACAGTGAATGATTTCAAGGATTTGCAAGCATAAGTATTTGGATTTCCCCCTTAAAAATGCGAATTGGAAATCAAAATAAAAAAGAGAAATAAACAACAATCAAAAACAGCAACAACATCAACAAGAAGAACAAGAAGAAGTGCAGTAACTGGCAGACGAAACGGAACAATAATTAAAGCAAAGTCAACAACAACAAAACGAGGACACAACGCAAAGGAAATCATTGCAAAAAAAAAAATAAAAACAACAAAAATAAAAAAAAAGAAGAACGCAGCGGCTCAAACTTTGAATGGCTGATGATGTGCGCCTGGTGGAAGATGCATGCCCCGCTTGCCACAAAATGTTGTCGTTACTCTTGTTGGCCCGACTCTGACTCTGACTCTGTCTGTCATTGATGCCGCTGTGGATTTGTTGCCTTTGCTGATGAGGCACAGAGCAACATAAAAAGAAGAAGGAAGGCAAAAGGAATCATTCTCATCATCATCATCATCAGCATCAGCATCGTCATTCTCAAGCTCAGCTGGTTGGTTGGGTGTCATTGCAGTCTAAGTACTTGAAAATGGGAGACAGGCCTCTTGCCCCCAAAACTCTACCTCACTCACTCGCTCTTGCTCATAAAAAAAGGGGGCATGCCACGTCAGTTGACAGTCACGTCATTTTAGTCAGGCGGAACACACACGCAGCTCACAGAGGCTCACAGCACAGATTTCCCAGACAAGCAGGTGGCAATGCAAAAGGCAACAACAGCAACAACAACAACTTGCAACTTGCAACAAGAGCTCAATTGATATGCCCCGCAGTAGCAGCAGCGGTAATTGCTCGACGATCTCCTCGTCGTTCATGCAAATTTTGCATTTGCGTGTCTACGCTAGGAAACCTCCTCCCCCCCGCCCCCTTCTAACTTGCCACATCAAGCTGCCTCATGCTGCAATCAGTTACAGGTTTGTTTTGCTGCCTCAAATGATGTTGTATTTCTTTTTTTTTGTCAGAATTTAGTTGGGCCGTTTAGGCTTTTCAATTAGTCATAAAACAGCGACTGAGAAAGAGACGGGGAGTGAAAGAGAAAGAGAGGGAGAGAGAGAGTGATTGAGATAGGTAATGGGAATTATGGCATTAATAAATTTATTTATAACACAAATTAAATAATCCAATCCAAACACGAAATGCAATTTGCAGATTTCTCCAGCAACAAAACTCATCTAAACCGACGGCATGACGAGTTGACGGCATGACAGACTGACGGACTGACGGCATGACGAGCTCTACGCTGCTCTGCGGCTTTTGGGCCAAATTGCAATTGTAATTACCAATGGGCCAGGCGCAGCGGAGCATCAAAACAACAACTAAACAACGCCGAACCGACGACAGTTTGACTTGCAATTTTGCGGCGACTGTGGCAGCATCACGAGGCAAAGAGGCGCGCGCCTGCTCCTATCCATTACTCCACGTTGCAACAACAACAGCATCAACTGCAGCTTTGTTGAAGGCGAACTAAAAAAAAAATAAAACAAAAAAAAGAAGGCCGAAAATGCACGCGTTTCAAGCCCTGCGGCTTTTGCGATGATTCTGGCCAAGTTTGCCGAGAAAATCGATTTCAGTTGCTACGCTTGGGCCAGGCCCAGTCCCCAGTCCCAATCCCAGTTTCAGCACCTTCTCCTCTCTTCCTCTTCGCCCACAGCTTGCCCCACCCAGTTGCAAGTTGCAAGGGTCCTGCTCGTGGTCCTGGTCTTGGTAGTAGGCCTCGGCCCAACATTTGTTTGTTTGTTTGTTTGTCGCTTTTAATGTTCGCAACGAACGGCGGAGGCGACTCTTGACTGATTTTTACTGCTTTTGGCCCAATTGCCCCGCAGTAGCCCAAGCGTTGCCGTTGCCGTTGAGGCTGCGACTGCGACTGCGACCGGTCGACCGGTTTGGGGGCAGCGTTGATCTCTCTGCGTCAACAGCATCAGCATCAGTGCAACCTCGACTCCTCTTCCTTTCTCTCTCTCTCCCTGCCTCTTTCCTCTTCCTTCCTCACTCTGTGCACCATTAGCGGCTCTTTGTTTGCCTTGCAGTTTTGCAATGTATAAGGTCATTCCCTTTGCTCTTGTTCCTGTTGCTGTTGTTGTTGTTGCCGCGCCTGCACGCTTTTCGTTTCGTTTGATGGTCGCGCGCACGCGGCCTTTTGTTAGTTTTTCCAGTCGCATTTTCATTATTATTGCCATGTGCATACCCTAACCACAAATATGGCCTAATTACTATCGTAGCACACTTGTCATTTCACTTGATTAAGCATTTAAGCCATGAAATTTACATATTAAGTTATCAAAGTCTCCAATTAATTGACTTTTACTGCGCTTTGCAGAATTTTAGGTACGCTTGACAGCATTTAAAGTATTCTTAAATTGTTTAATTTCATTTCTTCATTTAAAGTATTCTTTAAAAATACATAAAATATATTTAAAATATTTAAATATAATCATATTATATTTATAAAGACTATGGCTCGTGTTCGGCTTTAATTCGGGTTATATACAGAAATTGTTGGTGATTTTATTGACAATTGTTTCTTAAATTATCCGATGACTCTGAAAGACCAGAGATATTTATTTGGAAATATTTAAAAAGTCACAGGAATCTATAAAATTAATTTAAACAAAACTATTCTGTATTTAATTTGTAAAAAAAACAACACAAATACCTTATTTAAAATATATTTGTTTACACTTTTTCTGATTTTGGATTAATTGTTATATGAATTCAAATATAATGTATAATATTTTTTTAAACAACTCTCTAGTTATTTTAGAACTATGTATTTTATATGAGAAGAAAGCGAAAGTCTTTTAAATTGGACGATTAAATTTTTTTTTAAGAATGAAGGGTATTTATGGAAAGGGTAAGCAAGGGAACTGATGGGCTTTCGCTTGAATCTGTGAAATGCAGGGCTACACTCACTGAGAATGAGTATTTGAGTGTACTATTTTTATTCATTGCACTCACAATTTTATGCTCGCTGACTTACGAGTATTATTTGTTCAGGCTTTAAAGTTCCTCGTTTTGCTGCTGCTGCTTTTTAGTCAAGTTTTTAAAGTGCGAGAGCATCGAGTTGGCAGCCGAAAGGCAGCACAACTGCTTATCGCATAATTGGTAGCAATGTTGACTGCCACTTTTTGTGGCCGCTGCCGTTGCTGCTGCTGTTGCCGTTGCTAGTGTGGCGCGGACGCATTCCGGACATGCCGGTAAAACACTTGTCAGCGACTTAAATGGCGCGCAGCTGTGCAGCATTAGCTGGAGCTGGAGCTGAAGTTGAAGTCGGAATCATGTTGGAGCCGCATCCACTGTCCACGGGCGGACACACCTCTCTCTTCGCTGGCTGCCAACAACTCGGAAAGGTGTTGCAAGTGATGTTGCTGCCGCCGTTGCGGTTAGTGAGACATTTGATGTGATTATTGAGTTATGCCCAACGGGGGCAGCTGCTTGGCATATTTCTCTTAATTTCTTGATGAAGTTATTTCACATAAGAGCTGCCCAAAAACATCTTCTCACATATTTCATGATTTTGATAAGAAAACCAAAAAAAAAAGAGAAATAAGCCGGTATAAAGAAATTCACCCACGAAAACAGAGCAGCTGATAAAAACAAAAAAAAAACATAGAATGACAAAAGTAGGAAAAGCAAAGTCAGCAAAGAGAACAGAGAAATAAGCAGCAGGCACACATTTTATAGCAACAACAACCCCAAATGAGTAGTGGCCAAGGAAGAAGAAAAAGTAAAAACATGGCATAAAAAAAAGCAACACAGATTTTCAGCAGTAACAACTACACTCACACACACGTACATACAAACACATACATATAAGAGCACTCCAGCTGTGCTGCCTGCAATCAATAAAACGGATTAGGAATATCCTTAAATGCGACGCTCACTGGAGGCTGAAGAGAGTGAGAGAGAGAGAGCGCGACGCTGCTGAGTAATGGAGAGCGTGTGCGACAGAGACTTAGAGTGAGAGTGTATTATTAGAACACAGCGTCGTCGAAGGTGACGGCAAATCTTTTACAATAACAACGAAACACAATAAAGAGAGCGAAAAATAAAAGTAACGGCACTTACATTTGTTGGATTTTAAAGTTGCGTGGACGTTGACGTTGACGCCGGCAGCGCTGCTGCTGTTTCTTCTTATTGTTGTAGTTACGTCTAACGTAATATTAAAACTCAAACACTCGCGTATTTGTTGCTGTTATTATTGTTGTCACACTTGCAACACAAATTTCAATTCGTACACTCGTTGTGACTGTGACTGTGACCTTAGCGCCAACGACCTTTTGGGGCGGCGGCCTCGTCTGCGTCTGCCGGCAAGCGCACAAATTCGCAAACGTTGTTGTTGCTGTCGTTGTTGTTGTTGTTATTTATGTATGCAAAAAAAAGAACTGTGTACATTAATTGCAGGCAAGAGGCAAGAGACTGTTGGCAGTGACTGTGGCAGTGGCAGCTTCTGCCTGACGTTGTCGTTGTTGTTGTTGTTGCCGTCGCTGTCTACCTTTTATATTTAAAACGTCGCGTCGCTGCTGCTACACATAATTGCAGCAGCCGGCAGCAGCGGCGTCGACGCTAGCGACGACGCACGAAAATTGCTCGTTTGTTTTTGTTGCTGCTGCTGCTGCTGGAACACACACGATGTTAACGGCGATTGAGCGTGCATACAACAACAACAAAATACTGATGCTGCTGCTGTCTGTGTTTTTATCACGATTTCTTATGCTGCACGTGAAGCTCTCAAGCTTGTCATACTTCTATTATAATTATCTGATTGTCTTCTTTTTTATTATTATTTTTATTATTATTATTTTGGTTGTTTACCGCACACGCGCACCGTTAAATTACTTATGATAATTATTATTTTACATTCTATATTTATGTATCAACATTTGTATTTATGTTCAATTGCATTTCGTACAAAACAAAGTTGAACACGCGCGCAATAAAAGTTGAACATAAAACCGAAACTGAAAACCAAAAGGTGCAACATAAAAGATACTCTTTACACAACTTATTCACTTGAACAACAAATTACATTGAAAGAGTATTGAATTTAGATTTCCTTATGTACATTATGTTCTTGCACTTCTTTTCTTTTGTATTATTCTTCCGAGCTGGCGAGTTTTTTTCTATTTATTTTGGTAAGTTCTCGTTGGGCTCGCAGTATTTGCCGAAGCGGAGAAAAACACGTCCGTTCACTTCAAGAGTTGCTCGGCAACAGCAACGAAACGACGAAATGAAACGACACAACACAAAAGCGGAACCCGAAACGAAACGCTGTAATGAAACGAGTCGTTTGGCAAGGAACATTCGCGGCGAGCCATTGGGAAAGAAACAAAGAGAACCGTTCGAGAAGCAAAGAGAGCGCAATTGAGGGAGTGAAAATGCCGAACAGACAATACAGGAATCAAATTGAAACGAAATTAAGAGAAAAAGCAAAGTATCAAATTGCACTGGCTATGAACGACTAGCTAATACGCTATAAATCACAAAATAATACCGGTATATAGTATAGGTATATTTTAGAAAACAACATACTAAATTCCGTTCAGGTAATTTTTCTTCAACAGAATGCGATTTTAATAAAAAGGGAATCCCCTTGCGTTTTTTCGAAAATTCAAAATTTTAAATCTCAAGTTTCAAAATAAGTAAAAAACAACATCGATTTAAATAATTCCTTTGATTGTAAAACAAATTATCATGTGAAAGTACTTGAAACTCGAATTCGCAAAAACGAAATGCCGAATTTTCAATTCAAATTAAAGCCGATAATTTAAGATAAACTCAAATAAATATAAGATATGTATGTCAACACATCAGCTTTTATCTAATCAATGACTAACCCTTGACACGCAGATAATATTCATTTCGTAAGACAGCAACTGTCAAAGTGGCCATCAGTTCAATTAATTAAAATAATTAACAAATTGTGAAGTCAGTTAAGTGCTAAAGCGAATTCAGTTACTCGTTTATACTCGGCCCACAATGTTGGCCCTAACTAGGACTAATTGTGGATATATTTTGCTCCAGCTTCTACTATTTTTGCCTGGAATTTGGCCGAGTATTCCCATTTCATTAAAACCAGAAGTTTTTAAGATCAAGTATTTAAAGGATTTCCTAGGAGTTGTGATAAAGGAAAGACCCACGGACACTTTGTTGTTATTGAAGCGTCGACAGGACAACAATTGCCTATTAAAGGAGTTTAATACTTATAATTTAATACCCACTTTACGTCTCGATGAATCCACCACAGTCAATGTTAAGGATCTCTTCAACAGCGAGGCAATTGCTCTGGTTTGCATGTCCGAATTGGCAGACTCGTTATTACTGACATCCCTGGCCAAGGATCTGCATCGGATGAGGCAGTCACGTATTATAATCTGGCTGCAGGCGACTCAATCGAATCCAAAAAAATACCTGAATGTTATATGTGACCAAGCAAAAAACTATAACTTTCTCAGTCTAATCGTGATACATGATATGAAAGACTCAATTGTTGGCTACAGACTTTATCCATTTCCCAAACCGAATATAGTACGCATCATGGATCTAAAAAAACGTCCAATCTTTCCCGATTTCTGGAGAGACTTTGGTAATAAGACGGCCGTTGCATTACCCAGTAATTTTGCACCCAGCAGTTATCTGAGCAGAGACAAAAGAACTGGAAAAATGATGCTAAGTGGATACATGGATACCTTGATAATGGAGTTCGCAAAGAAACACAACATTAATTTACAGATCAAACAAACCTTGAAAACTGTCAATGGTAAGGATACCATAAGTTTGGTCTTAAATGGAGAAGTTGATCTAACGATGCTGGCCCGAATTTGTATATCCGTCCTAGAATGCACAGCAGCCGTTGAAGTTGTAAAAATATTCATTGTAGTTCCATGTGGAAAAGTAATCGGCATTGGTGAAGTCTACAGAGGTCTGAGAAATAATCTGCTAGTTGTACTCGGAGTGTACTTGGTTTTTTCTATAATAGATACTCTTCTCGTGGCAGCAAGTTGTCGGATTATTGGAAGGAGTTATAGATTCAGTTATTCGAACCTTTTTGTAAATTTGATTGCATTCAGTGGTGCACTGGGATTACCCATCGATGTGAACAGGAACCGAAGAAGCATTTCCCTACATCAGATCATAATGATAATGAGTGTTTTCAGTCTGATTGTCAACTGTTTCTTCAATGCCAATCTAAGTACTCTACTGACAAAACGTCCTGAAGATTATTCAATTAAGAACTTTAAGGAGCTGCGGGACTCGGGAATAAAAGTTATATTCGAAGAGTCATATCGTGATGTTACGGAGAATGATATGAGAAATAACTTCACTCGAATACATAATCATCAGGCAGTCTTCAAGCAAAGCAACGAACGCGTCCAGATGATGTTCTCCCAGAATCCTGGTGATGCCTATCAAATTTATACCAAAATGTGGATGGCCTTGAACATTCACCAGAGGCATTACAAGAGCAAGACTCTTTGTAGTCCTCCCGGCCTCAACGTGTATGGAACCTATCCGGTGGCTAGCCTCCTTAAGCAAAACTCCGTTTACATCCAGGCCTGGAATTATTTTGTTCACTGGACTTATGACGTGGGACTCAACAGACACTGGACCCTCGTTGCCATTCAGAAAATGGTGGAATTAACAAATTATAGTCTATCAGTGCAGCATCCAACTCCTTTGAGTTTTGAAGACCTACAGTGGATTTGGAAATTACTTGGATTATGTTATGCTGCATCATTTTTGGTTTTCATTGGGGAGTTTTGTTTGGAATATTGGCAAAGAATGCGTTTAGCAAGAGTTTCTTTAATGGTATGATTATAACCAATTAATTAAAGATTCTCAAAAATAAATATATGTATATAAAGAATCGATAATCAACTCTATTGGCAGATTTGAGTATGTTATTTACACTTTAATCTAATTGTTTTTCACACAGAGTTTAATAAAAATTAGATTGTTAGCTCGAAAAATGTGGTTTTTATGTAATTTTCAAATGCAAAGATATTAAGGTAATCAATCTTTTTGAATTGAATTGAATTGAATTCATTGGTGAATTAATTGGTGAATTCATCGGTGAATTAATTGGTGAATTCATCGGTGAATTCATCGGTGGATTCATCGGTGAATTCATCGGTGGATTCATCGGCGGATACATCGGTGAATTCATCGGTGAATTCATCGGTGCCACGACTAATTAAAAAATTTATTTAAAGAAAATAAAAATATGTTAACAAAATTAAATAAACAATAAGCTTCAGAGATATATGTAAAAATTAAATAAATAAAATATTGATTGACTTTTGCATTAGCCCATGAGCTATTATCTAATCAATGATTTGACATTTAAAAAACAGATAATGTCTATTTCTCAAGACAGCAACTGTCAAAGTTGCCATCAGTTTAACAAGTTAATATAATTAACAAATTATTAAGTCTATAAGCTGCTATAGCGAGTTCAGTTACTCAATTATACTTGGCTCACAATGTTGGCCCTAACTAAAAATAATTGTGGATATATTTTGCTTCAGCTTCTACTAAATTGGCCTGGGATTTTGCTGAGTATTCCCATTTCACTGGAACCAGAAGTTTCTAAGATCAAGTATTTAAAGGATTTCCTAGGAGTTGTGATAAAGGAAAGACCCACGGACACTTTGTTGTTATTGAAGCGTCGACAGGACAACAATTGCCTATTAAAGGAGTTTAATACTTATAATTTAATACCCACTTTACGTCTCGATGAATCCACCACAGTCAATGTTAAGGATCTCTTCAACAGCGAGGCAATTGCTCTGGTTTGCATGTCCGAATTGGCAGACTCGATTTTACTGACATCCCTGGCCAAGGATCTGCATCGGATGAGGCAGTCACGTATTATAATCTGGCTGCAGGATAATCAATCGAATCCAAAAGAATATCTGGATGTTATAAGTGACCAAGCAAGAACCTATAATTTTCTCAGTCTAATCGTGATACATGATGGGAAGGACTTAATTGTTGGCTACAGACTTTATCCATTTCCAAAACCGAATATAGTACGCATTATGGATCTAAAAGAACGTCCAATCTTTCCCGATTTCTGGAAAAACTTTCGGAATAAGACGGCTGTTGCAATACCGAGCTATTTTGCTCCTGCTAGCTTTCTGAGCAGAGACAGAAAGTCTGGCAAAATGACGCTGAGTGGATACATGGATACTTTTATGATAGAATTCGCGAAAAAGCACAACATTAATTTGCAGATACAACAATCCTTAAAATATGTCAATGGTTTAGATATCCTAAATATGATTAGAAATGGAGAGGTTGATCTAACGATGCTTGCTAGATCTTGGCGATCCGACGTGGAGAGCACTGCAGCTGTTGAAGTATCGAATGTATTCATTGCAGTTCCATGTGGGAAAGTAATCGGCATTGGTGAGGTCTACAGAGGTCTAAAAAGTAATCTGCTCATCGTACTAGTTGTGTACCTAGTATTTTCTGTAGTTGAAACTCTTCTTATGGCCGCAAGTTGTCGGATTTTTGGAAGAAGTTATAGATTCAGCTACTCGGCACTCTTTATAAATCTAAACGCATTCAGTGGTGCACTGGGATTACCCATCGATGTGAACAGGAACCGAAGAAGCATTTCCCTACATCAGATCATAATGATAATGAGTGTTTTCAGTCTGATTGTCAACTGTTTCTTCAATGCTAATCTAAGTACTCTACTGACCAAACGCCCTGAGGATCATTCCATTAAGAACTTTCAGGAGTTGAGGGATTCGGGAATAAAAGTTATATTCGAAGAGTCATATCGTGACGCTGTTGAAAATGATATTAAAAAAAACTATGTAAAGATACATCTAGACCAGGCTGCCTTTACGCCAGCCCAGGAGCGCATCCAGATGTTTTTCTCCCTGAATTCCAGCAGTGCCCAACAAACTTTTACCAACCTGTGGAGGGTCTTTGACACTTACCAGATGCATTTCAAGAGGAAGACTCTATGCACTTCTCCCGGTCTAAACATATTCAGTAGTTATCCGGTTCACAGTATTTTAAAGCACAACTCCGTTTACATTCAGGCCTTTAATAATTTCATTCATTGGACTACTGACTTGGGTTTTAACATACATTGGGGTCTTGTTGCCATTCAGAAAATGGTAAAGCTTAACAATCACAGTCCGTCCTTGAATTATCCAACACCATTAAATTTTGATGATTTACAGTGGATTTGGAAATTAATTGGACTATGTTATGCGGCCTCACTCCTAGTTTTCATCGGGGAGATTTGTGTGGATTATTTGCAAAGAAGACGTGTTGAAAGAGTTATTATTGCAGTATGAATATTAAAGATTTTACAAAGAATATAAAAAGAAAAGGTAATAAACTATAAAGTACAGATAATGTGAAATCTCAATATCTCTGTAATAATTCGTGTCATAATTTAAAATCAAATAAATAGTTTTACTTAAGAAATTGTTAAAAATATTTACATTTATTTCGTATTTTTTGCGGTTTCATAAACCAATTAGATTGTATTTTGTATTTTACAATTTTTATATAAATTATTTAATTATTTTCTTTAAATGTGCGTGTGCCTGTTGAAAACTCTCAATGGTGCAATTACAGGGTATCCTTCGATAGATAGGGTATTTGTTAGTCGTCAACACAGTGAAAAGTAGCTACTGCGCCTTTGGTGCGTAGAATTTTGCGAGTATTTCCAAGGATTGCCAAAGTTTGTGATGATCACACAGCTGAGATCATGTGAGCATCGTCCTCGTTGATGCGATCGCTCTGGATGCACTTCTGATTGACTTCAATCGTGTGATTCGATTCGGTATCACTGGGCTCCTGTTCCAGCTGCTCCTCCTCGTTGTCCCCCTCCGAGGAGCCTTCGCCCTCTTCTCTCTCCTGCTCGGGTGACTCGCGCTCCTCGTTCTCCTCGTATATGACATCACAGCTGGTGGGTATGCCTTTCGATGGCGGCTTCTTTCGCAGCGCTCCCTCGCCACCATTCTGCTGTAGCTCCGACATTTGAATTTGCATTTCGCGTAATCGATCGGTGAGCACGAATAAATCTCGCTCCTGGCTATCGCAACGTGTTCGCAGCTCGGTGATTTCCCTCAGATCCTCCGGTCGGGGATCTCGTCTCTCATAGCGCATGCGCATCTCCTCAAATCTGAAAGTGGAGAAAGTCTTATTTAGTTAAACTATGAGATCAATCAACTGGGAAGACAGCAATCACGACATGGCTAAGCAACATAAATATCTTTTTATTTGTTGTATTATTTCAATCCTGGTCTGGGCATTAAACTTACAGATTCGTCAGGCAGCGACATTTGCGATGCAGCTGCTCGATCTCATTCGCATTGCTGATATCGCGATTATCCAGCGCCGCCTTCTCGGCATCGTATGCCGCCTTCAAGTCCTTCAGATTGCGCTGATGCCGAAGCTCTACATCGCTGTGTTGGTATTGTTTTTGGGTGTTAGGATTGTTGTTGTTGTTGTTTTTGGTGAGGTATACACAAGCATAGAGAGCGGTAGGTGGTAGGTATATAGCGAAAAAGAGAAAGTAAAAGATATATATTTCGTATATTCGAGCTTAGTTTGCTGGGAGCAAAAGCAGGCATAACTTAATTGACGAGTGATTGATTACATTTAATTGTAATAATTTAAATGGATATTGGTTTATGTTTAAGTTATTAATTGATTCATACTTTGATTGACTAGTTGATTGATAGAAATAAGTTATAGTCTATTAATTTAAAATTAAAAATTAATTTATAAATGATTGAGCACTTGATTGCTTGAATGATTAAGATGTGTATCAATTGTTTTGAAAATATTAATTTTATCTAAACATAATAAAACGCAGTTCAATTAAAAGCTGATTGATTAGATGATTGACAACTTGATTAACAAACAAATTGATAAAAATCAATTTACAAACTATCAGTTTTCAAGTATTTAACTGATCAACATCTAAGTTAAATCCAAACTTAAGTGAATATGTGGTTGATGGACTGATTGACAACATTTTTATTTTGAAAAGAAATTTAGATTCGGATTTATTTAATGCAAACTTAACAAAAATTCAAATAAACATTTTTAGAGAAGGATTAACTTTAGAAAACTTAATAAAATGATTGATTGACTTAGGAGATACATATGTAATGAATCAAAGAGATAAAATATTAATTGACTGATGCATTTAAATGAACAAAATGGCAGTTGGTTTGAATGGGAGCTTAGATAAGTGAGATAAGTTAATCAATTGGACAAGAGGTGACGATATTTGATATAGAGCACAGCGATAATATTAAACACTAAGCATGCTAGGGCAATCAATGGCGACATTGTCAGATATAGCACATAGAGTGTTGGCATATACGGACACGCCCCCCTCGCAAGCACACACAAGGCGGTCGCCGATGTTGAACAATCTAAACCAATGCAGCTGATCGACGCAGTAATAAGAAAAAGAAAACAAAAGACAAGTTTGGTAAATGAATCGAGAGGCAAGCAAATGAAGTGAAAGTGGAGAGAAATGAGATGCAAATGGAATTGAAAAATATTTTAAATAGTTCGACAACAGTTAACACTAGTTTAGGGGTCTTACGGAAGGCAGGCAGACAGGCATCGGGTATTTTCTATCAAGGATCAGTACTCACTTCATTCGTTCCTCGGCAGCGGTCAGTTTGGCGCGATGTCGCTCCACAAGTCCTTGTAGCGCTTCATCCTTTTCGGCTTGCAGTTTGGCTCTTTGGGTTTCTGTTAATCAAGAATCAATATAAATATATTTCTAAATACTGTTTATTAATCCTTACCCAGCTCTTTGCGATGTGACTCCACCATATCCTGTGTGGACAGTTGCAGCTCCTTGGCGAACTCCTCCTTGACTTGGCCCAGACGCTCACGGAACTTTTCCTCCATTTCCTCCTTCTCCGCTTCGAACTCCTTTTTGAGCTTCTCCTCGAGCTCCACGCGTCGATCCTCCTCCCGGCACATGGCATTCTGATACTCACGATCCGCCCGATCCAGATGCATGCGAGTTTGAAGCAATGCATTATCGGATCGTTCCCGCAGCGTCAGAAAGTCCTGTTTCTTCAGCTCCAGATTCTCATGCAGTTCATCGATCTGTAAATAAAGTCAGATTGTATAGTATTCTTTTTATTTGGGTATGTATTGATGGGGCAACCTCTGCACGCAGCTCCTCCTCGTTGGCTGTGTAGCGATTGGTCAAAGCGCGCAGTTCCTCAATGTGCTCAGCCTGCAGTTTATCCAGGGCATCGCGTCGTTCATCCACATAAACGGATTCCAATTCATTTGTCAGTCTTGTCATCTCTGTGCTGTGGGTTAAAAAACATGGAAAATATTCATAAAATTATAAGTTGGGAGTATGTAAATTGAAATTCCTCTAGTGCCATAAAAATATTCAATTTTTGAAAGTGCATAAAAAATATTTATATATATAATAAAATATATAAATACAAAAAAAATATGATGAAATAATTCCGGCAATTTTTCTCTATACAATAAAAATATTATTTGAAAAAAACCTCAATTACAATAAATTTCTGAAAATAAATTAAATAATTTGCTATAATTAATTCATTTGCAAGAAATTTTGCTTTGTGTTGAATTAAAAGTATTTAAATATTTAAAAAATTGATAAATGGGTTGATTGATTGATAATTTAAAATGTATTTGTAGTAATTTATCACGCGTTAAGGTTAACATTAAAGGATTTGAAAATGTTGCGTAAAATGTCTTTAGAGTTGATTAAAAAATAAAGACTTCTTTCAGACGTTTTCTATAGAATGAGTTTAAAGTTGATTAAAAAATATCAGAGTTCTTTTCAGAATTAAAAAAAGTTGATTATGTTAACTTTGCATAAAGTTGTATATTAAGTTTTAAATTGCTCGTTGAGGCGCATTCGCTCAATCAATCAGCATAAATTCAGAAGTACTTACTAAAGTTTATTTTCCCAAAAGGCGGCAGCTTCGTTGCGCACCTCATCGATGCGATAAATCATTTGGCGTTCCTTGTCATAAATGGCACTAATGAAAGATGGACAAATTTGATTTGACTCAAAACACTTTTGATTGATTGATTCACTCACTTATCACACTGATATTTGATCTTGCGCACAGCCTCGATCTGTGACTCCAGATTCTCATTGGCCGTTTCCAGTTCATCCTTTAGATTCTCAATGCGTTCCATAAGCGTTTGTATGGAACGTTCCTGTTCACTGACCACGCCGCTCAAGGACTTCACCTGAGCCTGGCAGATGCGCAGCTGTTCGGCCTCCTTGTGACGCGATTGCAGCTCCAGTTCCAGTTCCTCGGCCTTGGCCGATGCCTGTTTGCGTTCGTAATTGGATTTGTCCATTTTATCCTTGCACTGTCGCTGCATTTGCCGCATCTGCCACTCACAATCCGACATCAAAGTCTCCTCGCGTTCTATCCATCAATCAATCAATCAAAAATCAGATTTCTTTTTCTTACTCTCTCTCTCTCTACTCACCTCTGTTGTGTGTTCTGAGCATTTCGAATTCTTTTTGCCATTTATCTTCACAGATTTTTCGCTCCGCCTCGGAATACTCTAATGCACTCTTGAGTATGCGTATTTGTTCCTCCAACTCGTCACGTATTTTGTTCACCTCATTGCGCCAATCTTCAACCTCGACCTTTGCACTCGCCACCTGAGCTTGCAAATTGTTCGCCAAACTCTGCGTCTCTTTGTACTTCTCGGTAAGTTCGTTGTACTGCGATTGCAATGCGTCTACAATTAAAGAGAGTATTTTTAGATTTATACTTATTGTTTAAAATTTCAGTATTTACCATATTTGCGTCGGAATTCGTCCTCATCATCACTGTACTTGTGTCGCAGATGTATCTTCTCATCCTCGAGCACTTTCAGCTTTTTACGCACATATTCATCATCCTTTTGAGCCGCACTAAGTTCTCCTTGGAGTCCTGAGAGTTGAAATAAGATATGAAATGATAAAAATTTTTATAATAATATATATTATTTATTGATTTATTTACAAAATTAGAAAAAAATATAAGTATAATCAGGCCTGTTCCGGTTTTCACTTGTTTTTGGCGAATTTCAATCCGCAAGATTTGACCGAATTTCCCCTAAAATTCCTTTACATTTCCTACGAATTACCCTCCGAATTTCCCTTTCACATTGTGTTGAGTAATTTTTTGCAGAACAGTGCTGGAAAACGTTCTGAGCGAATCAGACATTTGCGTCAAAAGAATTTTCGCCTGTTAAAATAATTATTAATTATGTAATTTATTCATCAAATATTTATTTAATCATAAGTCGAAACATTTTTCAAAGGTAAAACCTACTTTCGTTATAACTTTTGTATTTTTGAAAGTGTGGGTTGATTCCAGTGTTGAGAAATGTCTTTAGCAAAGTTGTCAATTGTTGCACAGTGTTTGTTTACAAAAATAATCAGTTATTTGTTGCATTAAATTTTAAACTGTTCTGTCCAAACTTGCATTTAAAAAACAAGAAATTGAGTTCTTCACTTTACGCAATACTTAAAAATACTTAAATTGTTGCTTAAAATATGTACCAATATATTCACTAATTTCTTCAATGTCACGTGAATTCTATTCGCAAAATCTTCCCGAAAGTGAAAACCGGAACAGGCCTGTATATCTTAAGTAAAAACATTATTTCAACAAAATGAATTAAATTTAAATCTTTTCAGCTGTGGCAAAGTTTTGAAAGTTTGAAGTTAATCACACGACATAGCCACTCTACAAGTTATAATTTGTACATTTCTTAGAAGCAAGTTTAATTAACAATCCTTTTTGGTCATCATGTACTCCAACTTTTTTAGGTTCAAAAAAATTGATGAAAACCCATCCAGAGTTGAGTCAATGCCTATAAAATTGTGAGCACGATTGGACCGCATTGTGTATTTTGTAATATGCATAATACAGGTTTGCATTTTAAAATAACTTTATTTTAGTTTAAATTGCGCGCAATAATTTTCTTTGATGGAACATCAACGCCAAGGCGAATCACCCGATATGCGCCATCCATCATAATCATGCCAGCTCACCCTCAATCGCAATCGCAAACAGAATCCCACAATCCCAGAATTCCAATTTTAAAACTGAAGCCTGAGGAATCTCTGATTATGAGCGCGTGCGCACAATCATCCGACAAGTTGACAACGCGACAGTCACCCAGTCTCATAGTCTTAAAGTCAGACTCAGTATCGAGTCAATTGTCATGCAGAAAGCGCATCGTAAATATAACGATTCTGCGATTCAGTTGGCCAAATGGCGTCTTGCGCCTAGTTTTGCATGCCACGCTCGTTAAGAACGAATCAGAGAACAATGCAGCACAGTCGCAACCTCAAGAGCAGCAGCAGCAGCAGCAGTTATCCAACTGGTGTCCAGTAATGGGCTTAGCCCAACTTCCCCCCATGGGATGCCCAAGACACAGTCACAGTCCCACTCTGAGTCCGAGTCACAGCTCCAAAGCCAAAGCGGCTGCGACTTATAATGACGCCTCAAAAAAGCCAACAACGCTGCATTCGGCATATTGATAAACCGACAACTCTTCTGCTTCTTCTTCTTCTTATCACTCTTTGGGACCGATGCAATAAACCAAAATATGTGCGAGGACTGCGCTCATCATAAAGCTTCAAACGAATCTACGTCAAAATATTAAACAAATATATGCAACTTGTAACTTGTTATTCAGGTATTATCATGATTTACCCATAAGCTTTATTACATTATAACATAAAATGTTATATTTAAAACTTGGGAGCTTAATAAAAATTGTATTTTAATTTTTATAATTTTTATACTTGACTTTTGGAAATGACCGTTGATTAAAATGTTAATTTTCTTTGCCAAGTTTAAAATATTAATATGAATATGTGCATATTGCAATACTCACTATCTACATTCCATTGTTTGCGCGACAATTCCTGTTCCAGATTTTGTATCTTAACTTGCATATCGCTTACTTTGCTCTCCAGGCTTTGAACATTTCTGTGCGCATCTTCAAGCTGTGTGGCGAAACGTGCCTTTTGAATCTTAAGCTCTTTTCTGAAAGAAAAATAGAAAAGGAAATTACGTTAATATTTTTTGCAGGTCTTAAGAGCTTAACAGATAGACAAAAATATAAATATACTTTGTATAGTTAGTCAACAAATGTCTAGAGAAACCGCATGAAAATAAAATGACTCACAGACGTGAGCTGCGCACGCATTGAGGTCTTATGTTAAATATTGTACAAAGACATTAAATAAAAGTATTTCAAAGTAAAAATTATAATAATAAAATAACTTAAATATAAGCAAAATAAATACATATAAATATCTGACGCTGTTGTATACGAAAAATTCATTCGTAAAATGGAAATGAGGTGCAAAAAACATTTCGGAATGTCTTCCTCGCAGTTACCCATTAATTGCTTGGACGTAGGCTATGAACGCACACACAAACACATTGGCAAATTTTATATAATATTTGTTGTGATTGACTTTTGTTTGGTTTTCGCGATTGCTTTAAACGCAAAATAAAATACGTTTTAATTGTATCTATCTATCTATCTATCCGTCTATCTGTCTATCTGTCTATATATTCTTTGTGTATGTTTTGCGAAAATGCGCAAATCTATTTTTAACGTTTTCGTTTCGTATTTGCGATTTGGCAAAAGTGTTAGGGATATTCTCGCGCTATAGAGACAATGAGCGGCAGATTTATCAAAATTGTGACACGCGATTTAGCGTTGCGTTTGAGAGACACAAGATACAAGATACAAAATGTATCTTGCAAGTTATTTCAATTATTTTTGGCATAAGTTTGCTTGTGCCTGAACTTTGCCGAAGAATGTTTCTCGATGCTGCCGTTCTACCCTTTTATACCTCTTCTTTTATTATGCCCAAGTTGTTCATGAAATTACTTAACAGCGAAGTAGTTTATAAGATATTACGCATACGCCCCTCAGTGCTGTTGTGTTTAGCGTAAACATTAGTTTCGATCAATGTTAAGTGTGTAATTGATGTGAGAGGCAGTGTTTATTTTGGCTAGCCATCTCCATGGGCCAGCTGCTAAATCAAGTGCAGCTCCTAAATATTCGTTCTAATTGTGCGCATTTTGAAAATTTTTCACAATTTCACTGCGCGTCCGGTGCAAAAGACCAAAAACTAAATTAAAATAAACCGGAAAAACTAGAGCAGGCGGCTCGTGTTCTATGCACATTTTTGACGCAGACGCCGCTTGCGAATATTAAAACACAAAAATTATCGAAAGAGTAATGAAGAAGAAGGTGAAGGCGAAAGGAAATGGAAAAACTGGGCGTGGGAATTGCAAACATCTTGCCAACAAATGACGAAGGGAATTTATTTTAAGATGATTTACGATAGAAATAAATACGTTGGAAAAACCTCCTGATAAATTGTATTAAATGCCTTCCAATTGTGTTTAAAATATTAAGCAATTTATATTAATATGTATGTAAATAATTAGTGGACTGCCAAGTATTTTGTTGGCCAAATTGGCGAGACACTTGTCGAACCGGCTGTCACAATCCGTCATCATTTTGAAGGCCAAACAATGGGGCACTATTTAATACAAAATAGTTTATAAAGTACGTATACGTAATATGTTAACAATATAATATATAATTGAAAGAAGAATAAAATTTTAAAATATATTTATGTAAAGCAATTAACTAATTGCTTTGTTTTGATATTAAGTTCATATACGTTATATGAACAAAAGAAATAATAAAAGTATTTGTATACTAGAAAATTCTATATATAAAATAAGAGAAAAAAAATGAATGGCTTAATTTGAGAGTAAAATTATTACAAGAATAAGATGGAGAAAAATAATAGTGTACATATTCGAGTATTCATATATGAAAGAAATCAATTAAATGACAAACGCCTATGCTTTCCTTTGATCTCAAATTACGCATTCACTGATAAAACATTCGGAAAATAAGAGCGTGGATGACAATTACAAATATACATAAGTATATAAATAATATAAGAAGAGTAAAAGATGTATGTATGTATATTAATAAATTTTTAAATATATCTGGATATTAATAAATTGTCCATTTCCTCTATTAATTGAAGAACGTTATACATATATGTATAAATTCAAATGACGTATACGTAATAAAAGATATATATATAATTTTCACCGGAAACAACAAAAGAATATAGAAATTCTACACAAAAAATTAAGATATATATGTAGAAAATAAGATATGGAAAATCCCCTATAACTGTACATATATAACAATTGCGCATTTCTGTCTTTGATATCAAACTTATGCTCCTTAAACATAATTGATTGGCAGATGTATGCCGGGAAAACATCGAATTAACAGATATGTATATACTCTATATATACTTGGCATCTGCTTTATAAGCACAAGCAGCATCTATAGACCAAATATACATATGTGTGTGTGTTTCTCGACTGGAAAAATGTCGTGAAAAATCACAGAGAACGAACATCGCAGATCAAGATGAATGGCTGACAAGATACAGCAAAAAAACGACGCAAATGGCATGGAAAATGGAAAACAGAAACTGATTAAATAACGCGTCACAAACTTGATGGCACAAAGGCAACGCAAACGTCCATTGCAGCTGTCAAAGTTGTTAGTATGTAGGTAGCACAATAATTATATTACGCATACGTCGCGTTGCACACACATAAAAAACAATTAGATGTAAACAAAGGCTGAAGCTGTGTTGAGCTGAGTTGACTTGAGTTGTGTTGTGTTGATTCACACACATTAGATCATCCAGTTTGGGCATTAGTAATAGCTTGTAGTAAGACATGGCGTATACGTTACTTGAGCTCTTGGGTCTCCTGCATCGACGAATTATTGAGCACACTGCTATCCTCGACAATCTCAATGGTGTTGCGGCCAATGCAACTGTCGTCGAGACTGCGCTGCATCGGACTATTGCTGCGACTGCGTGCCGCGGCAGAGGCAGAACCGGCCACGCCCCCCTCAATGTGTATGGGTATGAAATGCACATTGCCGAGGCAATTGCCACCGGCGCCATTGGTAATATTGATATTGAGATGGCCACCATCAGAATTGCTAGATGTTGTTGTTGCTGTTGCACTCGCTGCTGCTGTTGCTGCTGCTGTTGCTGTTGTTGTTGCGGTCGTTGACTCAACGACAACGTCGGGCAGGCTAATGCTCTCGATGCAGACCAAACGCTCGTTGAATTGCTGCTCATCATCGAGTTCGTCGCACTGCAGCAACATCTCCTCGCAGTCGTAGTCGCAATCGGTTGACGTTGAGTTGCCATCCCGCACGAACGGCATGCGCAGCGGCAACATGCGCTGCACTTGTGGCACGGCCGTTTGTGGCAACTGTTGTTGTTGCTGTTGCGACCGCTGCTCGCCGTTGCCATGTTGCATGTCATGACCGATGCCCGAATCCGCATAGCTGCTGCTTAAATTGGAATCACTTTTCAATGCGCTGCGTTCGCTGCTCGCCGATTGCCTTGAACCATTGGGCGTGGCACGTTCCGCCTCATCGCATTCCATGTCCAGCGCCTCATCCAGCTCATCATCCTCGGGCTCTTCTGGTTCTTCGGCCTCCTCTTGAACATTCTCCAGCTTGACATTGGTCAAGCGTGTCCAGGGTCGGGCAATGCCAATGTTCGCCTGCTGCTGATAGACTGTCGTTGGTATGTCCGTGGCAAAGACCTCATCCTCTAGAGTCTCCACATGTGCCTCATTCAGTTCCTCAATGTTGACTCTATCGAAATCATAAAAGACTTCTGTGGCCTGTGGACTTTGACTTGGACTCTCCTCGAAGCTGCAATCGACGACGGTAATTTTGGGCAACTCTTGTTGCTGCTGCCTCTGATGGTGACGCGGTGGCGCCACGGGCACGCATTGTGGCTCGCTCACGATCGACTCACGAAACTCACGCGGCGTGCTGGCTCGTGAGCTGTGCGCTGATTGTGACTGCTGTGATTCTTCGTTGGGTTTGGCGCTCGTTTGGCCCATGCTGTTTATGATTATATCACTAGTGTTGTTGTTGTTATTGTAACTATTGCTGCTGTTGTTGCTGCTGCTGCTGCTTCGGCTGCGTTGCAGAGTTGCATCGCCTTGCTGCTGATCTTCCGCGACAGTGCACAGCTCGACGTTTGCCGCTTGAATAAATTCAGCACTCGCATCTCTATTCCCATCTCGCTGCTTTTGGCTCTCTTTTGCCAGCTGCTGTTGCTGCTGTTGCTGTCGCTGCTCCTGTCCAGCTGAATTACTTCTACTTCGCTCTCTCTCACGCTCCCGCTCCCGCTCTTGCTCCCGCTCTTGCTCTTGCTCTTTAAGTTCGCTCTGCTTTGACTGCTGCGCTGCGTTGTGTCGATTCTGTGTGCTGCTATTATTAGACATAGTCATTTGATAACTATTTGTGGACACGGTCGCGGGGTCGGAGTTCGTTTCAAGGTGTGCTGTTGCCAATGCTGTTGGTCGTGTTGTTAGCGCCTGGCCAATAGCGATTACGTTGTCGTTAGCTGTTTTGGACTTGGCCACAGGCTGTTGTTGCTGCTGTTGCTGTTGTTGCTGCTGCTGTTGCTGCTGATTTCGATGCTGACGCTGATGATTACGTCCACGCGCCATGAAAATATCAGTGAGAAACTCGCGACTTCTTTGCAACGTTTTGCGTTTCTTGTTCACAGACTCACTCTCACAGTCCCTATTGATATTACTATTATCTTTATCTTTATTATTACTATTATTATTGCTGCTTAGATGCAAACCAGATGCAAAGTTGCCTAGCGATAGTCGCGATAATCGTTTCTGTTCGTTCGACGATTGCTTCGATTGCTGCCGATATTTGACCGTTTCCGTATCCCTCACTGTCTCCGTATTCGTTGTCGGTTGCGTTTGCGTCTCCGTTTTCGTCTTAGTCGTCGTTGCCTCTGCATTAATTACCGTGCCAGCAATTTGTAATTGTTGTGCATTGCCATCGATTATTGGCCAAATACGATCCGATTGGCAATCCGTTTGGCCAATATTATAGCTGCTACTGCCAATTAGCTGACCGCCTTCGTTGTTTGCCTCGTTTTGACTGCCCGTAGTATGCCCAGCAGCAGCCGCAAGAGCAGCCACATTTCTATCATTCTGTTCATCAACAACAGTCGTCGTTGTCCTCGCCGTTGTCGCCGCCTTGCCTGCGCCCATGTTATTTATATACAACAAATTGTCGGAGCGCCAAGAGATCGCTGAATGGCCATTAGCAGCAGCAGCGGCAGCAGCTGTTTTTGCTAATTTTACACTTTCCAACTCTTCGTCGTCGTCGCTGCAAAAGTCCTCCAACTCTTCGATCACAGCTCGCCGCGGCCCTACACTACTCTCCTCATTCGCATTCTCTCTTTGACTCTTTGCCGCCTTGCGCTCTCTTGCGCTGAATAGGTAACGGCACTCAGCGCCATTACTGTTCTCGCTCTCACTCTCACGCTTGCTGCTCCTGCCAATGACTGATGTTGTTGCTCTTGTTTGTTGAGTTGTTGTTGCTGCTGCCTCTTCATCGTCACTTACATCGTAGACTTTGTTTTTATGCGTCTTTCTCTGACGCGTGCGTCGCAGCAAATTAAACATTTTTGTCAATTGTTTCGCTCTTCCCTCACACACACACACTCATTACAAGTGTGAACATATTTAAATATATTAGCTTTTAATTTGTATCTTATTGCATGTTTATCGTTTCTTGCTGTTTCCACCTCCTTCTTGCTTGCTTTCAATCAATTGTTCTTGTTCGTTGTTTCGTTTATAAACAAATCGTTTTTATGTATTTTCGCATTCAACCTGTTGATAGATATATAAGTATGTATATTTACATTTGCATTTATGACACATAATGTTACTAATTAATTGTATTAACATTAACATTTCTTACCGCAGTAATAGACGAGAGATACGAACTGTCTGACGTCTCAACTGGAACTACTTAGAACTGCGATTGCTCCAAACGATGACAAACGCTGGACAAATACATATGCATATGTATGTATGTGTGGATGGATCTACAGCCACTCGAATACACTTGACAAAAAGACACATGGCATAATTAATTTTAATTGTGTTTGAATTCTACGGATACGTTATAACGATATGAACACATTGTTTATGGTAAAGCCGCTCAACAGTTTGCATTTCACTATGTTAAATTTTGTATGTATGTATGTATGTATGTTCAAGTGTGTATGCTTATGAATATTTATTGATGTGTAGCAAGCTAATTGTTAGTTATTGTATTCTATCATTATGTGTCATCAGTAACAACAAAACAATGCCGATTAACAGTTCAATCTGTACGTGGCTTTAGCTGCATAGCTCAAGAGTGAATAACTGGTTGAAAAGTAGGTGAAATTATTAAATTATTTAATGACGAAACGGAAGAGATTAAATGACAGAAATCTGACGTGCAATCGGAAATGGACTTGGCAAAGATACTATATGAAATCCAATATGAGCCTAAACTAGCTAGTATAAATATTGACAAGAGATTTGAGAGAATTTAAAATAAGATAATGAGATAATTTTAAAAAATAAAATATGTTTAATAAAAGTATATAAAAAGGGAACCTTTAATCGCATCATAAAATTTTAATGAAATTAAATGTAAGGGATATACTCGTATTTTGTTAGAAATAATTTTACTAGTTTTTTATTCTAAAAGAATAGTTGCACAACTAAATTTTGTTTTCGACATTAAGGCAATAATTGAAGGCCATTAAAATTATACACTTGGAAAAACAGTGGATACCTTTCATTCAATCACTTTAGATAGCCATGAACCCACACCATTTCTAGTCTTAATTTCAAAATTATTCTATAAATAATATCTCAAGTTTTTATTATTATTTTTGTTAAAATTAAAAAAAAAGGTAATTTATTCATAATTCATTACTGACCAAATTTTCAATATGGCATTTTACATTTAATTATAGTTTTTTTCAGTGTTATCCACTTACACTGAGTCAGCGAGCACTTCATGACTTCGCCAAAGTTCAAATTGCAGCAAAGTGACAAAAATAAACTAATCAGAGCTCCGTGAAGAACATCATCATAATCTGTAGAAGTAGAAAAAGTACGACTAAGTGCAGAAGAAGCTGTCGGGTGTAGGGTGGAATCTGGGGAAGGTAACTCCAAGACAATGTCTAGCGACAGCTACCAAATGGAATATGGTACTTTCAAGTTCAGACTATGCTCTCGGGTCTCTGCACATACATAAACAGACCAATTATAGGCAGCAATAAAAATGGCAATTTCCAAGTTCCTCCCAGAGCAAAGAATGATCTCTAAAATTAGATACGCCAAAGATGTATCTATTGTATGTACCTATGTTCTAGGGCCGAGAGAGGGTTAAGGCGGATGATCCTACGTTGACGTCACCATAAATGATGCGAAAACACAGCGCGTTTTACAAGTCGAGAAAACCAGACCTCGTTCTACAGTTTGTGTCTGTTGCATTTGATTGTTCCACTAATTGATGAGGCGCGGCAAAGTTGTGTGTGCCTGTGATTTTCACGATTTTCACGAACTTCTGCGCCGCAATTTTCTTCCATTGAAATTTGTATTTATTTTTAAATCAGATTAAAGCCAGAAATAAAAATTTACGCTTGAAATTTGTGCAAAATTTGGAAAACGTTAATCGACTTGGATCGAATGAAAGCAAAAAAAATGCAGAAATCGTTTATTTTGGCAACAAATGTGAAGATAAGCAAAGCCAAAAACAAACCAGTTTGTTTTAGACAGGGTTATCCTGTATCTGTTTTTCCTTTTCATTTGACTTATATATACATTTTTTATTTATTGACTGTCAAGGGCGTCGGCAGCTTTTCAAGCAGGGGGGGGCAAACATTTTTTTTCACTTTCACAATGCCGCAATAATGTTGACAGAAATTATAATAATGTAGCTATAGACCTGAAACTTGGTACACTTTATGGGCCTACCATATATAAAGCCTGAGAAAAAATCTAGACCGATCGGGCCATATAAGAAAAAGTGTAAAATATTTTAACAAATCTAAATGTATAGCTAGAGACCTAAAATTTGACATACAATTTAGTTAGGCTAAAATAGAATTTATACTTATTTTTGTTTTTTATCATCTGACTCCGAAAACTATTTTTAAATTTTTGCGCATAAATACACACTTGCAACATGTGATATTTCACGAAAAGAGGCAATAATGGGCAAAAAATATTAATACCATCTCATTATATTTATATTGACAATTAACATTGCGTTAATATAATTTACAACCAACTAACTACAAGCAATCATACTTTTCTGTTTTACCACGGAACACAACAATTTTTAGGTTAGCAATGCTAAAAAACATCACTTTACAGAAGCACATAAAACAAAGTTAAATCACATAAAACAAGTGATTCATGATGACCTTATAATATAAATAGATACCTTTAATTTTGTTTTCCATCTTAATTTTCTTTAAAATTTGACGTACATTTCACTTGATAAAGATTTAAAATGTATTCTTATTTGCATCACGAGCAAAGTGAAAACCTGCGGTAAAATATTCGTTGACTTTCAGGACTTCGTAAAATAGCAGGGCTACAATTAAAACTGTAACACCATGATTTTCAAGTGCAAAAAATAACTCTCTATAATATAACATATAAGGTATTCACTTGACCCTAGCAGCGTTGCAGGTTGAAAACGTTGCAAGCTTGCTGCTGGAACAGCGCTTTACGTGGAAAGCGTTTCGCATAATCAGCAAAATGTAAACAAAAAACAGCCCACTGTGATTATGTGCAACGCGCTGTTCACGCAGCAAGCTAGCAACGTTTTCAACCTGCAACGCTGCTAGGGTCAAGTGAACACCCTAATACTGTTTTTGCATAACTCTTAAAAAACAAAATTGACTTTCTGCCCAAATCTGGAAGCTAAATCATGTAAAGTTATGAGTGTAGGGGGGGCAATGGCCCCCCCCTGCCCCCTGCCGACGCCCTTGTTGACTGATCATTCTGAAAAATCAAAGATTTAAAAAAAATATTTAGATAATATAAATTTATTCCTCGTTTATTATGCCAAAATTATAGTAATTTTGGCTTAGATCTTCTGATCTCCACTGATCTTTCAGTCTCATAAATTAATAATACACCCTTTGTTCATTTGCAATTATTACAGGGTATACAAACGGAAATGATGCAGCAAGAAAGCAAAAGGCGTTGTATTAAAATGTACAGACATTTTAATTCAATTTATGAATGAATTTTCAGAATTGCAAATATAAAGATATAATATGCTTAATTATAATATAATTAAATATAATACATATAATACCTTATGGGGATTATCCACCAAAACCACCCAACCACCGACCTAATTAAAAAGTCGTTCAAGTTTACAACCTTCGCCAGCTGCCATCAGTTTCTGTTATTCAATAAATTTTATTTACATTGTATATTATGCCAATTATTGCCCAATTTTCAAAAGATTTCCGAGTAAACTTGAAAAGTTTTACGAGTGGAAATGAAAAAACAACAGCAAAATTAAGCAAATAATAAATGTAGTAATAAATTTTGCACTTGAGCCAATGCCATCTAATCCACAGGCATTTGGCATAAAAAATATAAAATAAAAAGTCGCTTTTTTGTTCGGGTTGAAAGAATGTGAATAATAATTAAAATATAATAGCTAAAATATTTCGCATGCCTTGTCGTGCTGTTAAACATATGTTTTCGATATGCCCATCAGTGTGGGAATATTTATGTGGTTCAAGAGCACTTCTAAACTGCCACTTGATGCCTGACGTTTGGAAAAACAATTGAAAATTATTCGAGGAAAATGCGCTGGTGGACCAAACGAGTTGGGAAACTTTTCCTGGTAGCGCATCAAAGTTTCCACTCTGCAGCTGCAGCTCACTTTCCCTTTCTGTCTTCTGTTCTTTTTTTCTTGTCTACGCCTCCGCCGATCTGGCACTGGGCCAACTGACATTGACTGATGCCAGACCCAGCCACAACCGGGCAGAGTATTCTATTCTACTTTTTTTCTAAATATTTTTCCGTTTTCTGTTCTTTTTTCTCCATGTCAGCGTGTGTGTGGGTTAATGTTTTGCTTTCGACTTTTGTTAAGCTTTTTGTGCTTAGTATTTTGTGATTTTATAAACAGTTTAGCTTTACAATATCTCTTTGCTAGCCAAATAAACCGTGGAAGGTGATAAAAAATTTGTTGCCTGAATTATGAATGCTTATAAAACCGATTTATAAAGGGACAGAGGGGACAAAGGGCTGGCATAAATTTAGAAAATTAGTGGAAAAACATTTCAGACTATTAGAGCATGTGACAGGCAACTAAATTATTGCGACATGCGGCTTTAAATTGCGTTTAGGTGTTGAGTAAATTAATTGAGCGTGTGCCGCAGCCAATGCTAAATTAATTGTACTACATCGTTTAATGTAATTTTCAACCTACACACAGAACACAGCTTGAAGAACTCTTGTTTAGTCAACAAATTGTATTTACACACATTTATTTGAATTTTACAACACAAAAATAGCACAGTACTGCATTATAAGTATTTTATATATATTATTTATAATTTATATTATATTATTAATTTAAATTTGTCATTTTTAATGGCACTTTTGTCGCTTGACACTTGCTAACACTTGTTATGTCGGCACATGCGGCGTATGCGCAACGAATCTTCACGCCAAAAACATTTTTCACACACGGAAAAGGCACTCGGCGCACAGCTTCCAAGCGGCGCAACAAACTGTTCACGACTGAAAATCTGGCTGCCTGATCTGATCTGTCTCAGCAACGTCGCGTCGTCGCGAAAGAAAATTTGTCGTGCTGGGAAAATTCATTGCGACAACAATCGCTTATCGATAGACAAAAGTTCAAGGCTTGTTAATGAAGAAATAATTTAGATTTCATATTAATTTTGTCAATGAAATAAATTCAGATTCTGTTTTATCTTAGCCAAAATTCATCTTTAGGTGTTAGAAAGTTTTATGCATTTCTTTATTTTTCTTATATCAAATATAATTTTAAATTAATAAAGATCTCCACATAATTAACTAGTTATTTTAAATTAAACTATTCATTAGAATGTGTTATACAAGTTTTTTAATATACAATAAAGTAATTATTAAACAATTTTTTATATATTTAAATTAGTTATTCTCTTTAAATTTATTTGTTTAATTCCATTGATTACATAGACCTTTTTCTTTAATCATTAGAAAAATATTGATAAATAATTTTTAGTTGAAAAACTATTTTTAATGTGTTCTTAAATTATTGTCTTACATTAATAACTCTTTTAACACCTTTCTTCTTACAATGAGCTAAAAGAATTTCTACAGCAAATACCAGACCCGAAAACAAGTAAGAGAATCCGATTAATTTCCATAACCAATTCAAATCTTTCCTAGATAAGGGCGTATAATCTTGACTGTCTGCTGGACTCTGTTGGGGAATGCTCGTCATAAGTTTCTGATAAGCCACCAGAACCCAGTGCTTGTAAAACCCCATGCTCTGGGTCCAATGCATATACTCCTCCAAGGCAATCTTATAGACGGAGTTATGCTTGAGGATGCCACTCACAGGATTGCCATGGCTTACCATTAAACTCTGGGACTTGCAAAGAACATTTTGTTTCCTCTGTTTCTGAAATTGATCCACTGATTCCCACATGGCTGTATATATGTGATGAGCGTAGCTGGTGTTTAAGGAGAGTAACAATCTCTGTCGTTGTTTAGTTGGCATTACTTGTATATTGGGTATGACTTTGTTGAAGTATTCTGCATCAATTTCATTTTTTATATAATTATAGGATCGTTCATCGAATAGAACTGTCATTCCACTTTCTCGCAGCTCCTGAAAGCTGTCAATCTGTTTGTAATGCGGTTGCTTTATAAGAAGAGTGCTCAGATTGGCATTGAAAAAGCAGCTGAAAATTAAGCTAAATATGCTCATGACCATTATCATCTGCTGAAGGGATAAACTCGTTCTATATCTGGTCAATGAGAAGGGCAGTCCCAAAACTCCACAAAATGCGGACAAATTAATAAAAAGATTTGCATAGCAAAATCGATATCTGCGCCGAATTATCCTATAAGTTGCCGCTACAATTAGAGTCTCTAGAACGGCAAAAGTACAGTAGGCTCCCAGTACAACTGACGAGTAGGTTCTTAGACCCCTATAGACATCACCTATGCTCATTTCCCGTGCACAAGGAACCACAATGAAAATGCTGCCAACTTCAACAACCGAAACATATTCAACATTTTTCGAGTTAAATCTTGCAGAATGCACAAAAGAT
The DNA here is from genome assembly GCA_037043405.1 of Drosophila subquinaria. Taxonomy (NCBI): domain Eukaryota; kingdom Metazoa; phylum Arthropoda; class Insecta; order Diptera; family Drosophilidae; genus Drosophila; species Drosophila subquinaria. The sequence continues at coordinate 180,632 of JBAMBL010002830.1, forward strand.
CGAATTGGCAGATCAAGTTCACCATTTACCGTCATTCTATAAACCTCTGTTCTCCCTATATCACCCACTTCGCTAATAGGCAACTTATATCGCAGTCTGATATTGTATTTCGTGGCAAACTCATCTATAAGTCTGTCATAAAATCCGTATAACTTTTGTTGTCCAGTGCGTATATCCGTCGCCAATAGACTGTGCGGTGGAATCAAGTCTGGCAAAATTACGGCTGTTTTTCCATTAAAGTTGAGCCAGGTTTTCACAAATATTGCATTGTCAAATATATTCGAAATACGCTGTAAAGTTGGACTGGGAAATGGTTGAAGTCGATAGGCAACAATTGATCCATTCACATCAGATGAGGTTGAGTGTAGCACGATTAGCCTGAGTAAGTTGTGATTATTTGCTTGGATAGTAATTATATCCAGGAAGGCTGTTAGATTAGATTGAATATCCTGCAGCCAGATTATAATACGTGACTCCCTCATCCGATTCAGATCCTTGGCCAGGGATGTCAGCAACATGGAATCTGCCAACTCGGACATGCAAACCAGAGCAATTGCCTCGCTGTTGAAGTGATCCTTAACATTTATAATGGTAAATTCATCAAGGCGTAGAGCTGGCATTAGAAAATCGGGATTAAACTTCTTTAAAAGACAACTGTGGTCCTGTCGACGTTTCAATAGCAACAAAATATCAGCGGGTCTTTCCTTTATCACATTTTGAATTAAATCCTGAAGATAATTGATCTGAGAGCCGTCGGGCTCCATGGAGATTGAATAGTTGAAGAATGAATCGGGCAGCAATAGTAGAAGATGAATCAAAATATAGCCACGATTAAAGGAAGCGAAGCCCCACATTTTGAGTCCACTATAAATGAGATACTGAATTCGCTTTTACCCTTTACCGACTTAGCAGTTTTTTAATTATTTTAATTGCGTTGATGTCCCCAATAGATAGTTGATCCCAGCTTGACACTTTGCTATAAGAAAAAGACAAGCAGAACTGATAATATTTGAGCGAAAACTATTAATGTCAATAATCAAGTTGTGAGAGTTAAAACACGACTGACTTTGACATGACTTTGGCATCGACATCAACAACGAAACTTCAGTGAAAATAAAAATATAAATTGATACTTATTAAAATAAAATATTTTATAAGAAAATATATATTTATTCCAGTAGCTAGTACTCTAGTTTAATTAAAATAAATAATAATATTAATGATATAATTGTATGCAATCTTTTGTTCTCGATCTTGTTTCTAACTTTTAATAGACAAATTCTATTACAGTTTATATTTTGAATATCTGCTCTATAATTATTTTCAATTAAATTAAATAAATTGATGAATTTTCACATCTGACGTTAATAAACCGATTTACAATTGTTTATGTTTTGCGTTGAATGTTCAATGTCAATTACAGGTCGCACGTCATGTCTTAACGATGCTAATTTGATTAATTTGCAATGTTCATAGGCCGTCACACGCGTCGGATGCGTAATGTGCGTTATGCGCAGCTCAAACAGTTTATTAACCGTTAATTACCGCTTGTTATTGTCGAGAAAGTCAAGTTAATTGAACAGACGCGCGTCCTTTTCATTATGCTGATTGAGCGCAAAATGTCTTCATGTCTTTAGGAAATGGGCAAGACTTAAAGACAGTCAACTGACGTCGTATCTTATTTCTCTTTCGATAATAATTAAAGATAACTATTAAAAGCAATAATTATAGAAATTATAGAGAGCTGTAGTTATCTAAAAAATTAGTTGATTTGAAAATTTAAAGTGATTTTAATCATTTAGTTTTCTTTTAAAATATATAGAGTTACCTTTTAATTTAATTGGGCTTTTCCTATACTTTACATCAAATGTTACTTATTTTATTCAATTTTGAATACTAATTCTTATCATATTTTTAATTTTTTTTTAAATTAAGTTTGATATTATATAGTTAAAATTAACAAATATATTTTTAAGCACTGTTTTTTGATAAACTGAGACAATATTGTTTAGTTTATTGTTTAGCCATCACGGCTTATATCAATTTATCTCACTTCAAAACTAGATTTCAATTAGCTGTTATTTACTTTGATTAATGCTGAAATACTCAGTAGGCTGATGTCATTAGCATTCAATATACAATAATATTTCCAGCATTTCCTTGGCCTACTACGCCATGACGCCACGCATTCAAAAAGAAAATTGAATAATGAAATCTGATTATGCGTCAGATGCACACACACACATACACACACACTCACACACACTATTTTCAATCTAGAAACCGCAATTTGTATTTTTGCCTCAATTTTGTTATTAATTTTTTTATTTTTATTTTTCCAATTTCCATTTGCTGACAGTTGCAAAAACTCGCGTGTGCGAAATGTTATTTATAATAGAATTTATGCCTAGAACCAAACCGTATCGCACTTTGGACCAATGCAAATGGCAGCATGTCGGAGGCGCTCCAATTCCAGCTGGAGAGCGTTCAGTTGGTCAGCAGTAGGAGGTTGGGGGGCGTGGCAACCACAAAAACTCAGCAACAGCAACAGAAATGGCGGCAGCGTTATAATAAACCATTTTGTGGCTGCGCCCCAAAGCGCTCGAAAATGGCTAAAATAAATGCGAGTACTCGTACACTTCACTACTCTAGTGCTGTGTACGTGTATGAATGTATTCATTATTCAATATGAAATTGAATATGGCATTTTTGGGCAAACAATGTTTGACGTTATATTAAAATGCAGTCATAAACTGAGTTTCCCGGTTCTGTATCTGTATCTGTTTCTGTGCTTTGAGGCGTGCAAATTGCATATCTCAATGCCAATTTGAATCACCCTCCACCCTCTCACCCTCTACTATGTGTCTAGCCATGAAATAGCCGCTGGCTGGATGTGTCAACAGCTGTTCACGCATTGCGAATGTGTTGAATAATTTTTGGCATTTGATTTAACATGGCGAATGGAAACAAAAAAAACTCACACACACACACGCTGGCAGAAAAGTCAATTTAATTACAACACGCGTATTTAAATTTAAATCAACTATTTGCATGTATGTGTGCATATCTGGGTGAGTGTGATTTACAATGTCAGCTGCCGCGACATGGTCATGGTATTTGTAATAAAAGCTTTAAATGGGCTTAAATGCCTTTAAAAATGATAAATCTTTCTCTTGCTCTTTCTCGTTTTCGCTCGTTGTAAATAGTTCACGCGGCCAACTATACGGAAACCGCGTTACACACACACACACATGAACACATGGACGGTGTGTGTGTTAGTGTGCCAATGCATGGCGTCTGTTGCCGCAAAGTATGCTACAAAATTTTCATTTTCATGTGCCCAAAAAGCAGCTTTACATTTATTGCACACACACACACACATACATGCCACACACACTGCATTTGCCACACCCCCTTCCCCTTCCCCTTCCCCTTGCAATATGCGCTTGGCCAGCAAGAAAAATAGAATTGTTTATTTGGCTTCGCCTTTTCTTATTTAAAACTATTTTATGTGGCGCTGTCCCAACGTAAACTTTTGGCCAAAAAATTGTAGCCAAGGCAGCAGCAGTTAGTGAGATGCTAGAGTGAGACGGGGAATGGAAATAGAGCAATTGGAGTGTGAAACGTTTTCACTTCCGTGTGTTGGCAGAGGCTGCTGTTCAGCTGTTCAGCTCCCCTCCCCCTCAGCTGCCTTGCTCCTCCGATTTTTCCTGCACTTTTCCTAACATGCACATAAAGTTTAGTCGATTTTCTGCAGTTTCTTGTTGTAACAGTTGTTGTTGTTGTTGTTGTTGTTGTTATTGTTGTTTTTGTTGTAAGCCCAAAATCCCATTTGGCACTGAATTGTGTGCACACATTGAATTTGTAGCTAGCTTAAGACCCATAGAATATATGAGCATTAATAGATATATTTTTTTCGGTACTTTTTTCTGTATGATTGTTGCATAGTTAAAGGCGCGTGAATGTTTTGTTTGAGCTTTTTTTTTTGGTTCTGTATTCACAACACAATTGCAAGTTGCAACACATTCGTGCCACATGCACTGTGACATTTATGTGACCAAAGCGTTGGCAATGGTCAACACTTGTCTATGAATAATGGCTTTTTAGAAAAGCATCATAAACAGGATCAGCAGCTGTTGTTGATGTTGTTGTTGTTGTTGTTGGAATGGCAGCTAGCAAAAATTTGTTTTATACATATGTGTGCATGACAAATAGAGTCATGAACATTAAGAAAAATGTTTTTCATGTCTTTAATGTATTTAATGTGTTCGCACTTTAGCAATTAAATTTATTTTTTATTAAGTTGATTTTAAAAAGTAGCTTTATATTACATTAAATTTAATAATAATAATATAATCTATGATTGATAAATTCAGTTGTGTTAAAATTAATAAAGTTTTATGCATTTTTTTCTATTTTTAATGTATAAAATAATAGATCCATTTGTATAGCTTAGCTATAATATTTTTTTGAATACCACCAGAGTGCTTTTTATTTTTATTTAAGATTGTAATTGTTATACGATTTAATTTAATTTATATTCTTATTTTTTTTTTATCTGCTGCTTTCAGTGGACGTTAAATATATAATTTCAAAGAGGTCAAATACGAACTTTAACAAAAGTGATTGTTAAAATGTAAATTAATGTACAAAAAAATACTTCCATAATTTTTTACATTTCAAAGAACAAAGTCAAATTTTGGCCTACGTCTCCTTTGCCAATAATCAAAGCTTATTTCTCCAATTAAAATAAAAATGGATGTGACGTAACACAACAATATTAATTTCCAAAGCCATTGTAGATCTTCGTATTTCAAAGCAGTCGGACTCCAAGTTAATTGTTGACGAGTAGAAAATGAAAACATTGTTTGTATGGACTCATCAGTCCAATGTTTGATAAATCCATATTCATGGGAGTAATAAATAAATTCATTTAATGCTTGTTTATAAACAGAATTGTGTTTCAAAACGCAGTGATATGAGAAAGACTCTAAAATTATTAACTCTTCGTATTTACATAACGCTTTCCTATTGTAAAAAATTTGGTATTTGTTTAAAGAGTCCCAAAATAGCGAAAACACTTGAAATGCGGTGCTTGAATTGTGGTTAAATATCATCGGATAACGTTCTTTATTATGTAGAAACACAATTTGATGTTTATGAAATATTAAATTCCTTTTTTTCATTTCGTCTACTATGAATCTGCGAAATATAGTGCCAAATATAACTGGTATTCCTGAGTCGCGCAATTTCTCAAAAGTAGTAATTTGATTTTGTTGAGGGCGTTTTGTCAGTAAAGTACTTAAGTTGGCGTTAAAAAAAGAGATAACAATTAGACTACAGATACTCATTAATATAACATTAAGACGTAATGAAGATCTCCTTATCATACTCCTGTTCAATTTAATGGGTAATCCCAAAACCACCCTAAATGCGTTTAAATTTATGAAGACATTCATATAGCTAAATCTATACCTGTTTCCAAAGATCCGGGAATTCGCTGCCACAAGCAGAGTCTCAACTACAGAAAATATCAAGTATACCCCGAGAACTATAAGAAAACAGCTCCTTAGACCTCGATAGACATTATCTATGGTAATTTCTTGTCCACATGGAACTACAATGAATAAATCTGAAAGCCCCACAAAGTAGGTACTTTCTAGGTAGGGTCTCCAAGCGCGACCATGCATCGATAGATCAATCTCTCCACTTAAAGTCATATTCACGATATCATCATCATTAATAGTTTTCACAGGGTCCACCTCTTTCACCCGAAGATAAATGTTGTGCTCTCTTGCGAACTCTCTAATAAGTTTATCCAAGAATCCACTCAAAATGTTCTTTCCCGATCTTCTGTCTCTACTCAGGAAACTGGCAGGAGGATTTAGATTCGGTATTCCAACAGCCGTCTTGTTGTGAAAGTTTCTCCAGCAATTGGGAAAGATTGTTCCATTATATAGATCCAATATACGTACTATGGTTGGACTGGGAAATGGATGAAGTCGATATGCAACAATGGATCCATTCACATCAGATGAGCTTGAGTGTAGCACGATTAGACTGAGAAAGTTGTGATTACTTGCTTGGTCAGTAATTATATCCAGGAATTCTGTTAGATTAGATTGAATATCCTGCAACCAGATTATAATACGTGACTCCCTCATTCGATGCAGATCCTTGGCCAGGGATGTCAGCAACATGGAATCTGCCAACTCGGACATGCAAACCAGAGCAATTGCCTCGCTATTGAAATTATCCGTAACATTTATTATGGTGGATTCATCAAGGCGTAGAGTGGGTATTAGATGATGAGAATGGAACCCTTTAAAGACACAGTTGAGGTCCTGTCGACGTTTCAAAATCAACAGCGTTTCTACGGATTTCTCCTCGTGCACATTTTGAATGAAGTTGTTGAGATAGTAGATCTGAAAAGATGCTGGCTCCAACGAAGTTGGTGAAGTGTCAAAATTACCAGGCAGCTGTAGTAATAGCTGGAGTAGAATGAAGCCACGATTAGACGAATTTAAGGCCAACATTATGAGCCAAGAATGGTTGAGTAACTGGGCTCGCTTTAGCATAATACAGTCAAATTAATTTGCTAATAGCTTTAATTGCTTTGACATCTCAATCGATCCTAACATGACACATTGTGTAAATGTGTAAATTCAGATACTGTCAAGCAGATACAATTTTACTATTCCTACCTTTTAAAAATCATTTGATACTACTATATTATAAAATAATTAAATTTTAATTATTGATTCTAAATTATATAAGTGAAATATATATATTAAGTGAAATAAAATATCCAAAATAATTAGTTTTAGTGAAGTCAATTCAAACAGCGAAGCGATGAAAAATAAACCGAGTTTATATATATCCAAATAATAAAGATTTATCCAATTTTATTAACATTTTCATTTATTCATAAAACATTTATTCAATTAACCATTAAGAATACATCGAAACTAAATATATTATTTTGATGAATAAGATGATGAAGAATAATTTCGGTACTGTGGCTTCAAATGTGAAAAACTTGACTCTACAGTTCTGTACATACATAGTGTTATCAAAAAAATGTGCTTTGCTTACTTCCCTTGAATATTTTACAAAATAAATATATACATTTGATGTTTCTAAATATTACAAATAAAATATACTTTCTGATGCGTCTACTTTCTGATATATATTTAGTCTATAAAAATATTTCTCTTCACACGTCTTTGTTGCCAATAATTTATAAGTAATTCTCCAACGAAAACCATAATAGATGCGATATAACATTGATATATTAATTTCCAAACCCATTGAAGATCGTCGAGAGACAAAGGAGTTGGATGCGGAAACGAATGTTTCTGAGTTGTATTTACTCGTATTAACATTTTTTCAATGGCCTCTACCGTCCAGTGTTTGCTGAGGCCATTGGCATGAGTCGAATGAATAAAATTATCTAGGGCCCTTAAATAAATAGAGTTTGGTTTTTGGATTTCGTGAAGCGGATAGTCCGAAAAAATAACTAGCCCAGAAGACCTACATAAAAATTTATCGTTATAATGAGTTTGATATTTGTCCAAAACATACCACATTTTAGAAAACATAAAGTATGCATTGCTCGAATTTTTTGCGAGTATCATTTGCATTCGCTCCGTGTTCGATACAAACACAACTTGGTTCTTAGGTATTTCCACGCGATCGCTTAAAATGCTATGATCAATAAGACCACGCAACATATTATCAAATACAACTTTAAGTCCACTATTTCGAAGCTCTTCAAAATTTGAGATTTGATTGTTTTGAGGGCGCTTTGTCAATAGAGTACTTAAGTTGGCATTAAAGAAACAGTTAAAAATCAAACTAAATATGCTCATTAACATCATTATATTTTGCAGGGAAATGCCTCTTCTGTGTCGACTATAATCGATGTATAATCCCAGCACCCCCCGATAAGCACTAAGATTAAAGAAAAGAGTCAAAAAACTGAACCTAAACCGTTTACCATAGATTCGACAAGTTACTGCTATAAAAAGAGTCTCCACTACAGCAAACACAATATATACACCTAAGATAATTAAGAAAAACGTCCTAAGACCTTTATAGACATCTCCTATTCCCCATTCATCCCCACATGGGACTACAACGAAGACATTAGAAAATGCAACAGTATATGAGCATTCAGCGTTTGGTAAGCAAGTGCGACTATGCATCGATAAATCGATTTCTCCACTTGCAGTCATATTCACGATGTCAACATCAAGAACACCTTCCATTGAATCCAGGGGTCGATGCATCCGAAGATGAATGTTGTGCTTCCTTGCAAACTCCTTTATAAGGTGATCCATGAATCCACATAAGACATTCCTGCCCGACTTTCTATCTTTGCTCAAAAAACTTTCTGGAGGATACAGACTTGGTATTACTTCGGCCGTCTTGTTTCCAAAGTTTGTCCAGAAACTGGGAAAGATTGTTCCATTATATAGATCGTATATGCGTACTATGGTTGGACTGGGAAATGGATGAAGTCGATATGCAACCATGGATCCATTCACATCAGATGAGCTAGAGTGTAGCACTATTAGACTGAGAAAGTTGTGATTACTTGCTTGGTCAGTGATAATTTTCAGAAAGGCATTTAAAGTAGATTGAATATCCTGCAACCAGATTATAATACGTGACTCCCTCATCCTATGCAGATCCTTGGCCAGGGATGTCAGCAACATGGAATCTGCCAGCTCGGACATGCAAACCAGAGCAATTGCCTCGCTGTTAAAAAGATACTTAACATTGACTGTGGTGGATTCATCTAGTCGTAGAGTGGGTATTAGATGATGGGTATGTAATTCCTTCCAGGTGCAATTGAGGTTTCTCCGACGTTTTAAGATCAACAAAGTGTCAGCGGGCCTTTCCTTTATCACATTTTGAATTAAATCGTGAAGATAGTTTTTTTGAGAACGTTCGGGTTCCAGGGAGATTGAATGAGTGTTGAATGAATCTGGCAGCAAAAGTAAGAGCTGGATCAGAATATAGCCACGATTAGACGAAGTTATGGCCAACATTTTAACTGAAGTATAAATGTGTAACTGAATTCGCTCAAACATTTTACAGTTTTAGCAATTTTCTAATTATTTTAATTGCTTTCATGTCTTAGTACTTTGACACCAGCAAGACGTGTGTACGATAGTGTCAATGAGAATTGTTAATTTAACATTTACTTTCGAATCTTTTATATTTTAGCAATATGAAATAGAACTACCTAACAATTTGGCAGTTGTTTCTTATTGTGTTTCAAAATCATTAAACATTTAAATTGACGTGAAAATATTCAGTTAAGCTAAAAATAAAATGACAACAATTTGCTGGTGACAACTGCAAAAGTTTAGTTAATAAATTATAAACAAACAAGTAAATAAATTTTGCTAAAAAAAAAACATTTTAAAATAAAGTAAAATAAACTGAGAGAGTAGCAGAAATGTTAAATCCTTTTGCACCAAGTGACAGCTGGCAAACCGAAATTACTCAAAAGCTATAAGAACTGCAAAAAGCGACACAAACAAAACAAAACCAAAAGCGACAACAACAACGACAACAACAACACAAGCAACTGTCTCGATTTACGTTGAACGCCTTTGCTACAGTTTTATATGGCTAACAATTACGGTAAGTAATTTATTTCTGCTCAACTGAATTAGAAATCTCTTAGCACTAAGCCAATGCCAAAGCAGTTTTAGAGGGTTGTATGTGTGTGTGTGTGTATGCGTGTTTGTGTGTACGTGTCTGTTTATGAAGATACAATAAGATATGCAAGAAAATTAATAGTACCACATTTTTTACAACACGTTTGTCTCGACTACTCGACGCTGTTAGTGCGATAATTCATTGCCTGCTTCTTTTCTTCCCGTTTCTTCTGTTTTCGCCTGCCACGCACTTCCTGCCAGCCAGTCCTGGCCTGGCTTGGCCAACTCTTGACTGCCTCATTTATCCCCCGTCACCAACCTCGCCAACACTTACTTTCGTTACATTCCTGTTATAATCGGCTTAGTCTACGCTTTCGGTTTGTTTTTTGCATTGCCTGTGCATTTGTATCTATGAGCATAGTTCCCTTTATGCTCTCTCACACTTTCTCCCTCTCTCCCCTTATCCTTTCTCGCTTTCCCCAATCCATTTCTTTTTGTATCTCTCCTGCTGTTTATTTGCGCCAAAGGTGTTAAGTTGTTATTTTATTGCATTTTATTTCATTTAGCTCTGAGCCTTTTATACACTTTCTAAGAAAAGCAAAGCGTATTATGACTTCCTCCAGCAAACATTTCCAAGTTAAATGCTAGACAAACTGAAAACTGTAATGCAAAACTGTTAACTTAAAACCAAATAGTTTTGTAACCTCATTCGAAAATTACCTAACTTATAAAATGTTGTCTTCATTCAATTGTAATCAGTTTGCAGCATTTAATTTACATTAAAAAATAGGAAATACAAAAAAATATTAAATAGCAAAAGCCCTAAAATAGCTTTAGTAATTATCAAATTATCAGTCCACTTGACACTATCTGTATGTACACGTTTTGAATGTGTCATACTAAAATCGATTAAGATGTTTAAGCACTCAATATAATTATCAAATTAACAGGACTGTAAAATGCTAAAGCGCATTTAGTTACTCATTTATACTTGGCTTAAAATGTTGGCTTTAACTTCGGCTAAACGTGGCTACATTTTGATCCAGCTGATACTTTTATTACCTGATCCTTTCTTCACTGATTCTTTCTTCTTGGAGCCTGGACTTACTCAGATAAACTATCTCAACGATATCTTTCAAAATGTGATAAAGGAAAGACCCGCTGATACTTTGTTGCTATTAACACGTCGACAGGATCTCAACTGTGTCTTTAAAGAGTTCCATCCTCATCATCTAATACCCACTCTACGCCTCGATGAATCAACCATAATAAATGTTAAGGATACTTTCAACAGCGAGGCAATTGCTCTGGTTTGCATGTCCGAGTTGGCAGATTCCATGTTGCTGACATCCCTGTCCAAGGATCTGCATAGGATGAGGGAGTCACGTATTTTAATCTGGTTGCAGGATATTCAATCTAATCCAAAGGCCTTTCTGGATATTATCACTGACCAAGCAAGTAATCACAACTTTCTCAGTATAGTCGTGCTACACTCAAGCTCATCTGATGTGAATGGATCCATGGTTGCATATCGACTTCATCCATTTCCCAGTCCAACCATATTACGTATATTGGATCTATATAATGGAACAATCTTTCCCAATTTCTGGACAAACTTTCGGAACAAGACAGCTGTTGCAATACCGAGTCTATATCCACCAACCAGTTTTCTGAGCAGAGACAGAAGATCTGGAAACCTTATTTTAAGTGGAATCATGGACAATCTTATAATAGAGTTTGCAAAAAAGCACAACATTCATCTGCGGCTGCACCGACCCCTGGATAATTTGGAAGCCATTGATGACAATGAAATCGTGCAGTTGACTTTAAATGGGGAAATTGATCTCTCGATGCACAGACGGTTTTGTACATTAGATGTAGAGTGCACACCCGTCGTTGCATTTTCTAAAATATTTGTTGTCGTACCATGTGGGCAAAAATGGGGTATAGGAGATGTCTATAAAGGTCTTAGGACGTTTTTCTTAATTATCTTAGGTGTATATATCGTGTTTGCTGTAGTCGAGACTCTTTTTATGGCATTTACTTGTCGGATCTATGGTAAAAGGTTTAGGTTCAGTTTTTTGACTCTTTTCTTAAATCTTAGTGCTTATCGGGGGGTGCTGGGATTATACATCGATTATAGTCGACACAGAAGAGGTATTTCCCTGCAAAATATAATGATGTTAATGAGCATATTCAGTTTGATTTTTAACTGTTTCTTTAATGCCAACTTAAGTACTCTATTAACAAAGCGACCTAAAAACAATCAAATCTCAAATTTTGAAGATCTTAGAAGGAGTGAATTGCCAATTATATGTGAAAAAATGTTTCGACGTGTTATAGAACGTAAGATCCTTGGCGATCGCGTAAAAATACCTAAGAGCCAACTAGTGTTTATATCGAGCGCAGAGCGTATGCAAATGATACTCGCCAGAAATACGAGCAACGCATACCTAATGGTGTCCAAAATGTGGCATGCCTTGGACAAGTATCAAACACATTACAACGATAAAGTTCTATGTGAGTCATCTGAGCTTATCATCTTTGGATACTGGCCACTCCACGGCATCTTAAAACCGAACTCCATTTATATGAGGGCCCTACATGATTATATTTATTCGGCTTTTGCCTTTGGTCTCTGCAAGCACTGGATTCGGGAGGTCAATGAGAAACTAGTTCCATACAAAAATCATAGTCACTCGTTTCCACATCCAACTCCATTGTCCTTCAACGATCTTCAATGGGTTTGGAAATTAATAGGTCAATGTTATTTCATTTGTGTATTGGTTTTAATTGGGGAAATCTTTAGAGATTATTGGCAAAGAAGACGTGTTCTCAGACGTATTGAGTTAGCTTAAATTTATCAAGTTTTATCCAAATTATTCACATTTAAAAAAAAGTGGGCATAATGCATAATTCATTTAACCTTTAATAATAAACTGAATAAAAAAAATTATTTAATGAAATCCTTTAGTTGTTTAACTTTACTTTGAAATGTATTTACTTGTTTGCTTTTAATTTATCTACTGTACACTTATAGTTGACACCAGCAAATTATTACCGTTTAATTTTGTGCTTTATGTCGCCATAAATAATTGCGCAAAGGCAGGCACAAAAATTTGCCACGTCGATTACAGTTTTTAATTATTTTTTAATGAAGTAAAAGCACAAAGAAACTTGTCCGGAAAAAAAAAAGAAAAATCAACATTTACTATGAATTTATGAACGTTTCAAGTGAATTTATGGCCTGTGTAATACGCATAATACACGCTATGTGTCATTTTCATTGCATACTTGTATGCTGGCCATATTAAATGCTCAGTTAATGCGCCCACAAGTATGCAATGTACAATTTCACTATTAATTTGCGACTTGACTTATTTAATCAGCGAAGGAAATTGTCAAAATGGTTAGTTAAATGTTGTATTATATTATTATAATATATAATATATTAAAATAAAATAAAATTCTGTAAAAATGCATACTTATGTTATTTAAAATTAAATTATTTAATTATGTTATTTCAAAAATAATACTTAAGTAGAGAACCTAACAAAAAGCCTATTCATTAATTTCTGGCAGCCCAGATGAATAATAATAAATAAAAAATTGTCAAAGTTTTTTAATTATAACAATATTCATCATGATTACAATAGTTAAAAATGTACTTAAAAACTTACCTAACTAAAAATTAATTATAATTATTAAATAGCACACTTACCTTTATAAACAGATGCAATTTCGAAAATTCGTTATCACTTGGGAAATGCTTGTAGTTAGCTGCAGTATCTTTTTATCAGCTTAATAAATTGCTGCCTTTCTTCAGTTCAATCGTTGTGCGTTCGTCTGCATGTGCGTTGAAGAAACCAGTCACGTGTTTCCAGCAGCATCGCCACCGTTGAGGTTGCCTCGTTAAAACTCCAAAAATCACGCATTAGCTGCCAGTTTGCACTTAAAGTCATAAATTTATTCAAATATATGGGCACACATCGCATCGCAATGAACGCATAAGCCTCACACGTTTCTTCTTTTTTTTTGTGAGATGGGCGATGCTTTAAAGTAAAATTTATATTAACTTCATTGCTGTGCTCGGCTGCCACGCAGTCGTTGCATAACTCATACGCACCGTGTGCAACCGCAATGGCAAGGATTCAGACTGCGACTCAGAGCAGGAGTTGGCCAGGCGCGTGTCGGTAGCACCAACTTTTCCAACAGGCATATCACTGACGCCAGCCAAAGAAAGGTGGCATGCAACAACAGAAAGGGGAAGAGAGAGAGAGAGAGAGAGAGAGAGAGAGAGAGGTAGAGAGGGGGACAGCAGGTCCACGGTCCAAATGGCAGCCAAGAGAATTTTAAATTACGCTTTTGAGTGGCAACGCGAATGGAGTCGATGCCGAAATGCAACAGCAACAGCAGCTGCAGCTGCAGCAACACAAACTATAGCTTCAGCATTCGTCTGTTGGCTTTTTATCATGCATTTAATTGCAAATGAAGCAGCAGCAGCAGCAACTCACTGACAACTGCAGCAACAGCTCTCGCTCTCAGCTCCAAATCTCAGCTGCAACTGCAACTTCAGCTCGTGCCAACTGTAAATGACGTTTAATCAAAGTTGTTGAAATTGATCGCATTGTTTGTGCCGCATAAATTGCGTGTTGTTGCATCTTCAAGTGGCAGCGCGAAATGTGTTAATTAAAGCGCAAATTGCGGCTTTACGTTCATTTCATTCTTTCCTTTGGATCTCATTAGAAATAATTATTTTGTCATTCCCCCACTGAGAAGCCATAAATACATAAATAAGCTCGACCGCAGCTTTGCATTAGAAAATCCGTGGGAAATGTGGCCAGGAGTGTAGAGCTAAAGGTAACTGTCTCTGGATCTGCCTCTAACTGTGGATGTGGATGCGGCATTGCCTGTGGCTGCAACACAACGCACAGAGTTGCAACTTCGTTGTGGCAGGCAATAAAATAAAGTCTTAGCTCGCAGTTCAACGCAACCCGACACATTTAATTTGTTGTGCAACAAATTAGCATTTATTTTCATTTGGACTTTAGCTCGATCTTTTTTTCTCGCTCGCTATATTCTTCTGTTGCTGCTGTCTACATTGTTTGCTTTTAATTATAATAGCAACAACAAACGAAATAATACAAATATATTTACATGTGCGCCAAGCTATTTTAACTTTTGCAAAAGATATAATTGTTTTTATTATTTTTATGATATAAATTTTATTTAATATTTTCACTTTCAACTAGTTATATTCTCTATTTAGTTTGCAAGTAAATGTTCAAAAATATTTTTCAATATTTAATTAATTTTCCATGTCAATTAAAACATAAATACTTATCTGTTGCAAATTATACATATTTAAAATTGGAGTAGAAATAAACATATTTTTAGTCATATATTATATATTAAATGGTCATTAAATTAGAATTTTCTAATAAATATTTGTTTTCATCAATATTTAGAAATCTGTGCAAAAACTCTTTAAATCAGTCGCTTGCTTATGCTAAAATATGTATATAAATTATTACAAATCTATTAATTGCAAAATACCTTAATTCAAAAATCTTAATAATACGTCTTTAAATTAAACTGATTTTTCCTATGCACTTTGTATGGTTAATAATGGGTTAAGTGCATAGTGTGTTTAGCTTTCAGGGAGAAATGCATGAACAAAAAAGTGTAGCATACATTTGAGCGCTGCACATGCTCGTATGTATTCAATTAATATTGTGCGTGTAGAAATCAACGCGTCGACGCTGGCCAGCGGCTGTGCTATCATCATTATGATGACGATCATCATCGTAGCGTTGATCATCATCGTCTTGCCTATACCGCGCATTATCCGAGTAAGAGCTCACGCCCGACTGAGCGCCCAACGAAGCTGAAGATGAGTAACGTTTGCTGCCAACAGCATGTGAATGGGAAAGGGAATGCGAAAGGGAATGCGAATGTGACTGAGAAAGCGATGGCGACTGGGAGTTTCCATTGGGAGTGTAGGACCAGGGATAGCCAGTGTCCAAGTGGGGCTGCTGATGGGGGTCCCTTTCGTGGTAATACGAGTGCTGATAATAGTCAGAGTCGGGCCGCGACGATTGGTCAATGTGTGTGCGATTAGGATAGAAATCAGGAGCAGTCGATGAGGGTGAACCGGAGGAGTATGGATTGCGATGTCCGTAATTATAATCATCATCAAGTTGATGGTGATGATGCTGCTGCTGCTGCTGCTGCTGATGATGATGTTGTTGTGGCGGTGATTGCTGATACGAATGAGAATGCAAGGCTGGCTTATTAGTCATCAGGCCACTGCTGTACGGCGTATGCAACGTCACACCAGGCGTAACAATGACGGGCACGATGGCGGAACTTGCAACGGGCCAAGATGCCACCGCTGCCGCTGCGGCTGCCGCCGCCTCAACAGACTCTGATGCTGTGGTAGATGCCGGCGATGAGGTTTGTTCGCGTGAGTTCATTTCAGCTAATTTATTGAAACGATTGCGACTGCCGCTCGATGTAAGCACCATTACGGTGGGGTTTATGTCAGTGATATGCTCCTTGATGCAACTCTGCAGCATGTTCACGAAAAAGAAGAACGAGAGCAGCGTCAATGCAGACATTACCGAGCTCGAGCTCTTTCTCTGCTTCTTCGAGGCCGACGTTGTTGGCGCTGATTTCGGTGCATGATGCATTGGTGGTGGATGAGCTGGTGGATGAGCTGGTGGATATGCGGGATCGTTGGCACTGCCACTCGGATGATACGGCGAATAGCTGCCCGATGGCGGCACCTCGTACTCCAACGACGGCTCTATGCTGTGTTCATTTAAAGTTGCATTAGTGTGCGGTCGCCAAAAGGGAAGCAAAAGGAGAGAAAGGTAGGGAAAAATTATTCTTACTAGGGATGGAATTTTGGAGTGTAAACATCGATGTTTTGTAAATTGAAATTCGTATTTGCTCAAAATATTAAAATCAATTAAACAAAATATCAAATTTTAATTTAAATTTGTTCCCCGTTTTTACAAAATATTAAATTTTTTGACTGTAAAATTCACAAAAATACTCATTTTCCAAAGCGGTAAAAAGTGGGAAATTTTTTCAAAATTTACACAAATTTTTTAATAAAAAAAAGGGTGCAAGCAATAGTTGATTTCAAAGCAACAACAAATAAAAAAAATAAAATTGTGTTTATGAACTGTTGTTGCTCAACTTTAAAAAGATCGATTAAACATAATTTTATAATTGAACTACCTGTAAGTATTGACTCTTTGGACTAGTGATGTAAAAAATAGACTTAAAAACTCGATACTGTATTTTGAACATGCAATGAATTTAAATGTTCAAATATTTTAACATGGCACAGTGATGAAGAAGCATCAACAAATTAAGTTTTGTACAATAAATACATATGTCTGCAATATAAATACGATATATTTATGCATTGAGTTGTTTTAGTGAAGTATATTTGTGACCGATACATTTCGTGAGCGTTGAAAAAAAAAAAAAAAAAAATAAACCATTGATGTTCTCTTACATCCCTAGGTCTTACCCATAGCCCGAGTGCCCGCTGGCTGCGCTGGCGTAAGCACCGTTGTGGTTGCTGGCAGCGGCCAGCAGTGGACGTCCGTGTTGCAAGTAGGGATTCGGCTGAAAGTGATGCTGTGGATGCTGTTGATGCCACGGGTAATGCGCCCGCTGCGTTTCTCTGCAAGTAAAGCTGAGTGTGAGTAAGTGCAACAAATTGCGGAGCAGCAAGCAGGTAAGAAGGTAGCTGCAGTTGCTACCACCGCTACCACTGCCAGGTGGCAAGCAGCAAGTGGCAAGTGGCAGTCGTTTGCTTTTGTTTTTATGTCACAGAGCCACCGCATAAATTTCGCGCTGTCATTTTGCTTACGCATAATTATTGCCGGAAATGGCTGACAGCAGCGGATGTTGCATGTGCTGTTCCTGTAGTTGTTCCTGTAGCTGCTGCTGATGTTGCATATTCCCAAGGGCCATTTTGACGTTTTGATTTTGCAATTTTATTGCTAATTGATTTCCGCGTTTCCACCCACTCTCACTCTTTCGCCCTTTCTCTCTCTCTCTCTGTCTGTATTTTGGAGACTGCCTTCAAGTTCAACCGCAAGTGACAGAGTTGCTTAGGCAACTGACAGAATTTAGACTGCTGCTGCTATTAACGGCTGCAACACTGCCTGCCCCACTTGCCCCCGCTGCCTGTCATTGTCAGCAAGCAGCACTCACGAACACTTACAAACTGACAATTGCTGGCAAAGTGTTTTGCGGTGTCGTCGGTGTCGACCAACTGACACACACCTGAATTGGAGCATGGCCAACACTGCACATTTTGGTCAAAATACAAGAGAGACTGAGAGGGAGTGAGCGAGTGAGTGAGTGAAAGAGAGAGAGTGTGGGTGCTGGGACAATTAGTGCACGACAAAAGCTTGCCACGCCCATTGGTTGTTGACGCCCCCTGCTGTCAGTGTTAATGACGCTGTTGCCCGGCGCTTTATTGCATTAAAATCGCTATGCAACGTTTATGCATCAGAAATTGTCATAATTGTGACATGTCTGGGCGTGCGTGCGGGCGAAATTGTGGTTGCATGCAACGACAATGTGCCAAGCTGCCTCAGTCTCAGTCTGCCAACTCTTCTGGCTGCCGGAGAGTGAGCGAGAACCACTGAGTGAGAGTGAGAGCGAGAGTGAGAGCGAGAGTGAGAGCAGTCTCCCTTTTTTTATTTTGCTTAGATTTATGGCATCAGCTAATAGTTTTCATTGCCAACAACAAACAGGAATATACTCGAATATGTACAAACATACCATACATTTATTTTTTGTCTTAGTGCAAACAGGAAAACATTAGACTGCAATAACAAATATTTAACATTTCCGCAGCAAGTCGAAGAGCACATAATAAATTGTCAAATTTCTGCGTTTCTGCGTTGCAACTTGCCTTTGTTACGGCTTTGATTTGTTGTTTCCCCGCGACCCGCAGGAAATGTACAAAAAAAAAAAACACAAGCAAAAATATTGCAGTGTAGAATGCTTAACTTGGAGATACTCTGTGTGCAGTTATGTGCCATAGACTATAAATAAATATATTTTAATAAGACTAATAACTTCACTATAAAAATAAATTCTTTCATCATAAGAAATATTAAGATTAAAGAAACAAAAAGGTACGTTTTGAATTTTTATGAAAACAAATAACAAAAAAGATATTCCATATGTTTTGCTAATAAAAATTAATACTTAATTAACCCTTCTACATTTAAAAAGCAAAACTAATAATTGTTTTTAAAAAAATTTCCGAAAATAAAATAATAAAATATATTCTTAAAAATTGTAAAAATTAAAATAATAATTTACAACGATTTCTTCTCTTTCCATAAATAGGTAATGCTCTCGTTGCCCATTTTTATAGGGTATATAGAAAAACGATAACCAAAAAGCAAAACTTTTGCTGATGTTTTCAAAAATAACCAACAAAAAAACGAAAGCAAATCAAAAAGTCAAATGCCGCGAGGGATTGACAAAAACAACAAAAAAATGTCGAAGAAAACCAGGAAAATGTCTGAAGCAAAACACGCAATTTGATGGGAAGAAGAAGAGAGGCGGGTGGTTCACAGTTTTGGGTGGTTGGGTGGCTTGGGGTGGTGCGTCGACTTGTGGCTGCCTTTTGTTGCTGGCGCCATTGTCAACATATTTCAAGGCGGCCTTAGACTCAATAATAAGCTGCGAGTCTTTGACTACATATTGTAGTTCTCTTCTCAATAAACGCGCGCACACACACACACAATTTTTATAAGCTTTTATGGCGCCCTCGAAATTGGTCAGCGCCCAGCAATATTTAATGACTGGAAAATGAGGCATTTAAGCTGAGTGCCAGCAACTTCTCCCTCCCACCCAAAAAATATTGTAAGATGAACGTGCCACAGCCAAAACATTTGGATATTTATGGTTGTCTCTCGGCATTCGCAGAACGTCTTCGATTCGTATCTCTGTCTGTCTGTCTGTCTGTCTGACTGTAAACGTGGCAGTTCAGTTGGGGTTGTACATTAAATGCTATGATTAACACGTAGACACATTAAATTATAGAATGAAGCCAAAGGCCTAGACGCGAAACGACACGACACAACGCATTCATTGGCCACATCAATTATTGTTTCTTAAAAATTGCAGCATGCTTTTAGGCGGCGTCTGTAAATATTGCTCGCATGTTGTCCGCGTGTGTGTGTGGGACATGCATAAATCATTTGGGCTACATTAAGAGCGCAAAACTTTTGGGGGCCAACATTGAAACAAAAATAAAAACTCGTTAACAGACTGAGAGTCAGAGTCCGAGTCCAAGTCCGAGTCCAAGTCAGAGTCCAATTCGTGTTGCTGCCAACTCTGAACTACGTGCTTGGACTGTTTGCGCTCTTTCGGGCAACTACAGAGTGTCAAGTGTAAAGAAGAACTACTAATCAGCAGTTAATTCTTATCTTTAATTAAGTGCACGTTCCCACTACGACAGCCAAGTCAAAGGAGATGCCGCTTTTATGGCAGGAGTCGGACTTCTTATTCTTCACTCCTTCATCTCCTCCGTTTTTCTCATCATTCTCCAGTCGTTCAAGTTAGCTCAACACTTTTGTTTGTCTCGCTTTTTGGCATTGTTCTGCACAAAAGGGCAGGCCAGGACCCCGCCCACTTCGCCGCCCCGCCGCCTTTTGTCGCCAGCTCAATTTAATGAAATAATCTAAGCAAACACTCTCGAAAATTAAGCAGTCTGTTAGTTTCCTTTTTTTTCATTATTAGTATTTTTTCAGCAACTGGAACTGGTTTTTGTTTTGCTGCGAAATTAAAAATGTAAAGCGGTTTTTGCACATAATTAAATGTGGATTTTGCCGGCATTTTGCTGGCCAATTAAAAAGGCCACGCAACAATGGCCAAGGCGACCGCCCATGCATCGCTTATCAGGCAGAGCTCAGACGCAGTCTTTAAGCCAAAAAAAGGGTTTCATAATGAGCTCGAAGATGTTTTGGCCAAAAAAAAGGAAAAACTCTACGCTAAACTCTTGAGTGTTCAGTCAACTCATACCCATACCTTAACCCTTTCCAACAGGTAGCCATAAGTCATTACCCCCATTTAAATGCCTGCAGGACTGTGGGAAGGCAACGTGCAACACGCTGCGTCAAGTTGTTTGACAAACAATACCCAAACACACACACACACACACTGGGGTGTGGCACCGTTGGGCGGCACTCAAGCGTGCACGTCACATTTTTGCAGCTCCCCTTTCTGCCTCCCTCCCCTTGTCATCGTGACGACCCTCTGGCAAAGTCCAAAAGTTACATCAGATACATGAAAACATTTTTCAAAAGCTCCACTAAAAATAAAATAAAGAAAATTTTTATTGAAGTACCAAGGTGGCTGCTGCCACCGTCAAAGCCACCGTAACTGCGACTGTGGTTGGCTGGTTGGTGGTGCTCGGAGTTGATAACATTGCAGTTGAGGGGCTGGAGATCTCGGATGGCAGTCAAAACTCGAGGCGTTCGCATCCCGGCCACACGGATTAATTATGCATCGCAAAATGCTAAGCCAGGTAGCACCACAACCAGCAGCAGCAGCACTAGAAGCTAGCACCACCACCAGAAGCACCACTGTCACCAAAAAAAAAGAGAAAAAAATTAAGAAATAAAAAGAAGAGGGACACACACACATGCAGATGTCTGTCCATGTAAAAGCCAAGTACAAGCCACATCAAAATAAAATAAGAATAGAAGCAAAGTAATATAAAATAAAGCAAAAATAAAAGACAACTTCATAAATGACGCGCCGACTGTTATTTACCCTACGATACTGTTTTTAACTTTAAATTCATGTCATTTTAATTAGTTATTTAGTTTATTTAATTTAATTTAATTTAATTAACTTATTTTAATTTACTTTTTAGAGTAAAATATTATGAGCAAGTAAAAAAAATAAATTTTAGAAAATAGATTAGTTGAGATTAGATCTTATTCATTTTTCTGATTGAATCATATAGCAAACTAGTTTGGTTTAGTCTATTATTAAGTTGTAGTTATACTAGAAAAGCTCTCTATTATATTGAAACTTTTTGGTATTAAGCACCTTCATACAACACAAAATCTAAGTATTTAAAATTAATTCTTATATAGAGAGAGCTTTATTTTATCGAAGTTCCTTTTGAACTCCTCAACTAAGAGAAGCTTCAAAAATATATTCTTTAACTTAACTGAAAAACCTTCTTCAGTTCCATTTCTTTAGATATTGAATATTGTAGTGATGAACAGATTTTTAATTTCTTCCAAATGAGAGTAATTTTGGTTATAAAATAATAAACATGGCAGCAAGCCTTTAAAATTAATGATTATAAAAATTTAAAAAAAAGGTACGGTAGATAATTAAAATAATAGGTATAGAATATTTTAGAATAATATTTACATTAATTCTGACATTCAGCTCAAAACTATTCAAGCAACATAAAATACATTTCATTATTTTAATTTCTTTGGAGAACATTTACAAAATCGTTTTAAAAGCAGTTTAAAAAAATCTTTGTTAAATTATATATGCGTCATAACTCTAAGCACTTTCGAGTGTGTGTGTGTGTGTGTGTGATAATGTGTGTGTGTCTGGCTCGTCAATACAAGTAATTGGCTTATTAGCATGAGGAGCATCAAAGTCTGGCTGTGTCATGTTCTCAGCTGTCACAAACAGAGCAATGGAATTAACATATTCCACCACGTAGCATCCATAAAAATGTGCATATAAAAAATTAAAATAAAAATTAAAAGCTGCTGCTAAAAATCAAGCCCCAAAGTCGACGTCGACTGCGACGTTGGAGCGTTAAAAGCCAAAAAGCGCGACATCAACGTTGTCGTTGTTGTTGTGTAGACGTTGTTGTTGCTGTTGTCGCCGTGTCACTGCACCCATGGCAAAAGTGGGGAGTGTTGGGCACTTGGTGGCACATATGAGGTGTTCTGCGTCACACACACACACACACAGACACGCCCACTGGAGACACACACAGAGCAAGAGCATAAGAGAGATAAAGAGAGTGGGGAGAGGGAGACGACATCATAGTACCCACTTGAAACGCTTTTTAACAAAAATTCTTTTAATTTTTTGAGCTTCTTTTCTTTTTGTTCTATTTTTTTTTTTTTTTGGGCATCAACATAGTGAAAAAAAGAGATGGAGAAAAAATTAAAGAAAAATCCTGGAGTTTTGGTTGAAAGCGCAACTGGAAGCTAGCAGTGCCACTGCCACCGATGCTGCTGCCACCGATGTTGCCGTGTATATTTGCGCAACCCTCACTGAAAATGAAATCTTCCTACAAGACGGCGGCAGCAACGACGACGACGACGACGACAACGCCGCATTGTTGATGAACATGAACAAGCGGCACGCTAACAAGTTGACACCCCCTGCCCCTAACCCTCCAACCGTCCAGGACCATGCCCCCTTTCCCACTGCTCCCCTTGATGCACCTTTCAACGCTGGCGTTGTTACGTGGGCGCTGACATTGTCGTTGTTGTTGTTGCTGCTGCTGCTGCGGATGCACATGCCACGCCCCCTTCTCCATCCCTCACTGTGGCACCTAGAGAAAATTATGATGTTTGAGTTGTTTCTCGTTTACTGCCTGCGCTCATTTTAATTTCCATTTCTACGCTTCTTTTTTTTTGAGTCGTTTTTTGGCCTTCGAAAATTACAACAAACAATTGATGGAGGGAGGGGTTGGGGCAAAAGTGTAGAAAAAAAACGGATTAAACAGTTAGGAAAAATAGAAAAATTCAAGTGCATTTTTCACTTCACTTTACGGTGCATTCACATTTCCGTTGCATTGCATTTTTCGCTCGGATTTTATTTTTTGTCGTCTAAGTGAGGATCTCACAAGGGGTAGATGGGGTAGATGGTTAAGGGGTAGGGGGAGCCGCCCTTTTGTTGTGTCCCCAGCTGCCTTTGAAGCGGCATTTGTACCTATGCATTGTCATTCAGTTTTGTTGGTGGGGTCAGTCTGCAATCTACGCGCTGCATTCAACGTTGCATGCTGCAAGAGTTGCACATTTTTCAGGCCTGCCCACAAAATTGTGTTTGTTGTTCTTGTTTAATTTTTTATGAAAAATCGGCATGAAAAGTGCATTTCCCTAGCGTTTGTTGTTGTTCCCCACTTTATTTAATTTTTTTGGCATTTTATTTATTTTAATTTGTTAATTAGTAATCCTCCCCGTCTTGAGTGTGGCATGCAACTGCACAAGGGTTGCAGCAGCAGCACAAGTAAAAGCGGCTTTAAAAGCATTGCAAATTAGACAAATTGAAATGGCCAACAAAGTAGTGTGGTGGCATGATGATGATATTGGCTCTTTGATCCAAGCCACGCAATCAGAACGCACAAACTATTTAAAATCTAATTTGCATTTCAACTTTTCAGCAGAAAACTCGACGCATAATCACAAAATTTGTCATCAAACTTTTGACAGACGAAAAAAGTTGCCAACGTTTCTGGTTGTTGTTGTTGTTGCTGTGGTTGTTGGCTATGCAAAAATTAGCCAAACATCAAGAGTATAGTCGAGAGACTGGCAAGTTGCTTGCGCAAACAAACGCCAAGTTAGTGTGTCTTATTTATGCTTGGCATGATGCATGTCGATTTTCTTCATCTTCTTCCACCAACTTATGCATTTATTACTGCATTTGCCTGCCCACTCCAAGCAGTTCTTTTCCACTCTCTAGAGGGGGCTGAAGGGGGTCGTTCTAAAACTTTTTAATTACCCTCATCAGCGAAATGCAATGTGCACTCTGGGAAAATGCACTTTGTGGTCGACACTGCAGCAGCAGCTCAGAATTTGTGGCAACGCAAAACGTGGGTTGAATTTTCTGAGCGGCTTTTGTTTATTTCATGATAATTGCATTTAAGAACTAACATATACATTATCAATACAAACCCAAAATCGAATATTGTAAAATTAATTACAAATCATTTCAAATAGATTGCAATGGCAATCCAAGGATTAAGTTAACTTTATTATGTTGTGACTAGTGTAAAATTTGAAAGTTCCTTATAACGTGTAGCACTTGGATGGTAAATATAATAAATAAATAAAATAAAATGAATAAAATAAATAAAATAAATAATATAAATTTTATAAAATTGTTAAAAAAAATTAAGGAACACCTTTCAACCACACACTAAGAAATAAAAATAGACATAAAATATTAATAATTGTAATTATTTATGATAATATTATTGTTAGATATAAATTGTATTCAAATATTTAAACGGCACAAAAGAAATACTAGATTAATTATATTAATATTATAAATGCTAACTGCTAAATTGTTAAATGTTAAATGTTAATGTTAATTGTCAATTACCGTATAAATCATGTTTAAATTTAACTAAATCGTTGTGACTAACGCGTCAATGTCAAAGCAGAAATGCTGTAGCATTATGAATGTTTAAAATAATGCTTAGAAATAAGTTAATAATAAATAAATAAAATAAATAAAATAAATATAAGCAAAATAAATAAAGTAAATAAAATAAATAAAATAAATAAAATAAATAACATAAATAAAATAAATAAAATTAATAATATAAATAAAATAAATAACATAAATAAAATAAAAAAATAAATAAAATAAAATAAAATAAATAAAATAAATTAAATAAATAAAATAAATAAAATAAATAAAATAAATAAAATAAATAAAATAAATAAAATAAATAAAATAAATAAAATAAATAAAATAAATAAAATAAATAAAATAAATAAAATAAATAAAATAAATAAAATCAATAAAATAAATAAAATAAATAAAATAAATAAAATAAATAAAATAAATAAAATAAATAAATTAAATAAAATAAATAAAATAAATAAAATAAATAAAATAAATAAAATAAATAAAATAAATAAAGTAAATAAAATAAATAAAATAAATAAAATAAATAAAATTAATAAAATTAATAAAATAAATAAAATAAATAAAATAAATAAAATAAATAAAATAAATAAAATAAATAAAATTAATAAAATAAATAAAATAAATAAAATAAATAAAATAAATAAAATAAATAAAATAAATAAAATAAATAAAATAAATAAAATAAATAAAATAAATAAAATAAATAAAATAAATAAAATAAATAAAATAAATAATATAAAATGTAAATATAAAAATAAATAATTTAATATAAAAGTAATAAATAAATAAACAAAAAAAAGTGATAAATAGGTAAATAAATAAATATATAAAACAAATAAATAAGTAAAAAAATAAATAAATAAAAAAGAAACAAATAAAAAAATAAATTTCGAATTAAAGGAGAAATAAATAAATAAATATTATTTATAAATAAAAAATTGACAGATAAATAAATGAATAAATTAAAATATATAAGTAAATAATTAAATAAATCATTGAATACATACATGGCCTAGTTAAGTGCTGTTCAATTAATATTTTTGCCATTTATTGACCAACAACAACAACTTGAGTTCAACGACTGCACCTTGAGCCTTGCACTTCCTGTTTAATCTTCTTCTGGCCCGCTTGCAACCTTAGGGATGCCACGTTGTGTTGCACTTAGCGGGGACAGGCAGTGTGTGGCAAGACACACTTGCTATCTGTTTGTTGCAATCTAACTGTGTCACTGGGCAACAAACGGAAAGCGAAATCTCAATGATGATGGATATCTCGAGATGCTAAAGTGTGAAAAGCGAAAACTCAGTGGCGAAAACTCAGTGCAAACAGCTGGACACACACACTATGGCAACAAAGCTGGCAACAAAAAACTGAATGTTGCCACTAAATGAGGCGATCTTATCTGTAATTGCTTTTTCCAAAAGGCAACCAAATGCGTTTTCTTAAGATCTGGCTGTCATCACTGTGCTGCACTTTAAGGAAATGACCCAAATTAGTCCAGCCGCTGAGTCGAAAAGTTTTTGCATTAGCATGTGCCGCATGTGGCATGCACCAAGCACCAAGCAGCATGCAAGATGTTAGATGTAAAAGTAGATGCGTCTCTGCCATTTTGTCTTTAGTTTTGTTGCAAACTTCAAGAAATCGACATTTACTTCACTTTTTATTTTTTGTCTATGTGCACCTCAAGAAATCACGTAGCTGCCACACCCGCGTTGCCAGGTTGCATTTTATCTGCAAACATATCTTACACACACACACACACACACACACTTCTCTCTCTCGCTCTTTCTCTGTCAAACACAAACATGAGAAGTTGAATTCGTACTTCCGCTTCTTCTTCTTCTACTACTGCTGCTTGCCCCGCGGCCAGAAAATCAGTTTTTCATATTTTTTCTTGTGCTTTGTCTCTCTGTTGATTTGTCGCACGAGTTGAATTCATGATTATGTGCTCCGCCAACGGGACATGAACATGTGTTAACATGACTTTTGAAAAAAAACATAAATAAAAAAAGTAGAATCCAAGCTCACATTGAAGTGGCACATTAATTATGCGTAAATGAGCTTAATGCATCAATTAATCAAATCAAAGCCCGCTCGCCTGCAACTGGAATAGGCCCAGTTGCCGTCACTACCCCCTTTACCACCCCCTTTCCCACCTGCCTCCTGCAAATACAGTTTTGCCGCAGCCTTTGTAGTGTCACACAAAAGCGCGAACTCGCTCCCAACTCGCATTCCTTGCACATCCCCCAGTTGGTCATTTTATGGGCGGGTTTTTTAGTCGAGTTGGACAATCCCCCTTACCACTTGCAAGACATGTTCTTCAGTTGTTATTCCGCGGAGTACAAAAGTGCATCTTCTGGACGTGATTTGACCATGCGCAAAATGACCAATGCCATTTGTAGAACATTAGATAAAAAGGCACATATTGTGTAGGTCGGACGAGACCAGAGGCGACAATCTGAGCTGGATGTTGCTCGAGTGCCAGGACTCAGGGTCGACAAATGGGCACGTTCCACGAATTCCGCACCATTGAAACGTTTGCACTAAACTTACAACAAACACTATTATCGTGAACTGATCGACGAACGGACGCGTCGTGCTTCAGAATTAGGTTTTTGTATGTTTTTTTCTTGTCGCTTGTTTGTTTCTTCGTCGCTGCTCAAGAGTTGAAAGTCACTTTCAAATTGAAAATATTGCACTCTTGCACCGATTTGTTTGGTAACTCCAATTTATTAAATTTATTTATATTCGTTGGCTTTTTGTTACACAAAGTCGGATTTAATTTCTTTCAACTCACGTTGCTTACGTTCTGTTTTGTTTGTTTTTCTCGTCCGCGCACATTTTTCGTTCGTAAAGAAGAAGAAGAACATGCGAGCGTCACTCACACACACACACACATGTCAGAAAACAAACAGAAACGGTTTTTTAATGTTTGTATGTTGCGTGCCATAGCAGTGAGCTTGCGTAGCGAAGCAATTGTGGCAACTGCTTGTTATGTTAACTGCTTAGCAAATCTAGCCAATAGCAGTGCGCTGCAAAGCGCCCTCTATCGCTCCTCTACGTTTTTTGGTATCTCTTGCAGAAAAAATTCTCCGCAATCCAATGTCATTTTGTTGACATAACCGAAAAAGTCAACTTTTTTGTTTTTTGAGGCTAGAAATTTGAGCTAGCTTTGAAATTTGTGTCAGAGATATTGTAGAATTTTTCTCGAATTATTGATATTTGTTGTTTTCTCAAATTTCCTGTTATTTCTCAATTTTTTTGGGGTTTTTTCTCAATTTTGCCACCAAAACCAATTTCTAAATAAAGTTAATTATTTTACCTAATTTTGGATTTTGTTGTTTTTTTTAAATTGTTTCTCAATTTTTTTTAATTCATTTTTGTTTTTCCATTTTCAAATTTCGCGCATTTTCGTTCAGAAGTTTCGTTAAGTGTGGAGCACGTTACTTACAGACACAAGCCCCGCCATAAGCCTAGCAGAACGAGCGTTTGATGGCGCTGTCGACGCCATCAGTTGGTCAGTGGAAAAGAAACATGAAAAAGAGAGAGAAGAAGAAGAAGAAAAGTGCGAGAAATTTGAAATGGAAAAACAAAAATGAATTAAAAAGAATTGGAGAAACAATTTAAAAAAAACAACAAAATCCAAAATTAGGTAAAATAATGAAGTTTATTTTAGAGTTGGTTTGGTGTCAAAGTTGTGAAAAAGCCAAAAAAAAAATGAGAAATAACAAAAAACTTGAGAAACAAAAAACGTTAGAAATTCGAGAAAAATTTAACAAAATTTCTGATATTTTTTTCAAATTTCTAGCTCAAAGTTGAATTTTTTGGCCGAAAAAACCAATGTCAAAAAATTGACCCTTTTTTTTGGGAGCGATAGAGGGCGCTTTGCAGCGCACTGATTGGCTAGAATTTGGTGTTTAATTTCAGTGCTGCCAACTTAGCTTTTTTCCCGTCAAATCTGATGGGTTTTGCAGACCAATTGCGGGAAGCGGGAATTCTGGCTTTTTTAGAAATGCATTTGACTTTTTTCCGCTTTTATAAAAAACCAAGAAAAAACCATTTGGATCGATGTTTATACATACAAGGATTCTGGTGGCAACCGCAGATTCCTTGAATTAGCAGCTGTTGCCCTGCAAATGTTTTCATTGCCATGGTCCAACGCGGAGATTGAGCCAACTTAACTTGGTAAAATCTAAGTTAAGAAACTAACAGCATTCTTAGCATAAGGTAATATTGTATTGTGAGTGAATGTGGAATGTGAATATGGATTGCGAAGACTGGGAAAATGCTGCTACAATTACGAAGTGCCTTCAAATTATCTTCGCATGATCGGTACAAACAATGCGCTTTTGGTAAAAAACCTGTTTGATTTAATAATTGACTTCGAATTAAATTTGCCGGCAGTTGTAACTTCTATTTATAGAATTTCTTCCCCACGTAGCTGCAATGTACGCCCTGTATCACATATGTGACACGACTACGACTCTTTTAATAAACTTAAGTAAAAATAAATAAAATGAAAAAAATCAAATAGTTAAAAAGAATTTCTTGAATCAACAAGCTCCTCAGTCAAAAATATATGGTCAAGCTATTAATTTTAAACTTAAGAAAAAATGTACTTACAATTTAAAAACAAATTGCTGAAAACTTGCGCCTTTTCTTGTAGCAAAACTTAGTCGATGTATAATTTAATTTGATATATCCTTTAAAATGATTTTTCAGATATTCGACTGTTTTTATTTTTTATTCTTCTACAAACTAAAATAACTGATTTTATATAAATTTGACCTGCTTTAAGACATGCAGACAGAAGATTATTCTAAATTTTTCAACTCAATTTTTGTTCTTTATAGCTAAGCACTACTGTATTTAATTATCAATATTTTTTTTTATAGCTTACTTAATCCAAACGCCGTGCAAGTTATAAGGCCAGTGGACAATTATGAGTCAACAGCTGCCATGGCCAATCACAACAAACTTTGATATGGTCGCCATGCTGAAAGTTAGTAATAGAACTGTACAAACAGTTAAGTCCTTGAAACAACTGTCAGAACGTAAAGCCAAAGCCGAGGCTAGCAAAAATAAAAGCTCTTCATTCTAGCTGTTGACCCTGAGTGTCTACGCATTTATGTGGATGTTTCCCTTCCATATCGACTCAACAGCAACAGCAACAACAACACATTCATATGCATAACGCGTTGTTGCTGACCATAACTAACGACATTGATGCTTATAGCCTATCATGTTTCACACATGCTCACACACACACACACATAAACATTCAGAATAGGTTCAGCGTGCTATATACATATTTTTTTGGTTTAATTAGCTGTAAACGACTAATAGCGTGCAAATAGGCGGCGAACATTAAACCTACGTTTTGGCCACCAAAATTAGTAATTAAATTTATAGGTCTGTCTGGTTAGTTTCCGAAATCGAGACACACATTCACACAAACAGCATTCATCATTGCTTTGTGCGCACAAATGTATGCTATGATTTTCTCGACTGCCTAAAATATGTTTGTGGAACACAAGTCATCATGCCATGTTCCACAAATCTCTGACAACCCAAAAGCAACACAAAAGCAATTTTAGTGTTCCTAAAATAAAGCAATCAATGCTTTTAAATGTCAAAACATTGGTTTCAAAATTCGATTAAGCTACAAATAAATTGGATTATCTCAATATACAAATAGAATTGAACGGCAAAATGCTTTATTTATTTATATGAAATATAGAAATAATAATCAAACGCATATCAAGTTTAGCATTTAAACATTTTTATTAAATACACATACAATAAACACACAATTGTTTACTTTCAAAATAAAGTTAGTTACCAATAAAGGGCAAATTCAAAGCAACTTGTCTTCAAATTTGATTATGTCTTTGTTAAGACAGACAATATGGAGACAATATTTTCCCGGATATCTGGGCCACTTAATTACTTTGACAGCAGCAGC
Organism: Drosophila subquinaria; assembly: GCA_037043405.1. NCBI lineage: Eukaryota > Metazoa > Arthropoda > Insecta > Diptera > Drosophilidae > Drosophila > Drosophila subquinaria. The sequence continues at coordinate 211,694 of JBAMBL010002830.1, forward strand.
AATAGGCAAATTTCATTAGTGATTACTGGAAGTTGGCTTGAGTGCTCCAGCATTGCCTCAAGAAGCAATCAAACTAGAAAGTAACTACCTCCTTTTCTATTAATGCTGTTAACATACCACGTACTACGTACTACGACTACCACGGCCCAGGTCTGTATATACGTTCTTGTCTTTGTCCTTACACCTATGCTTCATGTAAATATATATGTATATACAATGCACCATATTCTAAATCTAATAAATATATTACCAACCCAGTCGTCTGTCCGTTTTATGGCCGTCTACAATTTAAGATCTACGCATATTTCAAGGCGACTACAGCACGCTATGTGCCTATTATTGTGGCTGTAAATGACTAAACCTGAACGTATACCTATGCGTATACGTAACATGTTGATATCTGCTTGGGGACAGTCGCTCACCTCGGTCACTTGAATGCTATAAAACTGAGATTCACTCCACAGTTTTGCATTTCTTTTATATTGTTTGTTTCTTGCGGAGCTTTTGATTTTATAATGATTTCATCTGAGAAAAAATGGAGTTAAATAATTTGTTAGTATTTGTTAAATTTAAATTTCATCAATACAGTTTTTCTTTAACTTCTTGTTTAACATTTATATTTTTTATTAATTGCTTTAAATATTTTTCAACATTTCTCTTAAACTTTGTTTTAATTGCTTCAAATATTTTCCAACATTTCTCTTAAACTTTTATATATTTTTTATAAAGAACCCTTATTGGAAAATTTCCAAATAATTCGTGATGCATGAAAAGGCAGTGAGCGTAACATTTTAATTTCTTAGTCTGGCTGGCAAATGTAAAGAAAAAGGCTTAAGTCATGACGTTGTCATATATTAAATTAGCTATGCCAAATGAAATCGCACCCAAACATAAAATAGAACTGTCAGCAGTAAGAGATTAAGCAAGTTGCTAGGCAGAGTTCTTTTGAAGTCGCTAATACCCTGTAAGTATGCGGAAATAAATAAAAATATGCCACAATGCATATTAACCTAATTTTGATTTATATATTTATCATAATAACATATAAATAATTGACGACAGTTCTAGAATGTAGAGTTGTAAAGACTTAAACACTTAGTTAGAAGGTAAACTATTTAATATATATGTACTTTCTCCCTAGAGGGTATGTTCTGTCAACCTCGATGGGGCTCCAAGTGTTGCGCTTTTAACACAATATCCGTAATTAGGTAAGACACGTGCAGACATCTGTTCGAAGGCATTAAATCTGTTGTCCCCATGCACAAAGCACAAAATGAATTCAATTTGAGTGCGTTGACAGATTTTTGTGTACTTTGTTATTTCGTTGAGTGCACATAAAGTTCAAATCTGTCAATCGATGTGGCAGAGAATGCAATGTGTAATGGTCAACGAATTCAAATTGATGTATTCACACATCATCGACTGTGAAGCATACATAAATTATGTGAATATAATGCCGTTGAGGGCTGACAACCTCGATTTGCCTCGTTCTTCGCAACTTAAGCTTATTATTGCGCCTGATTTATGTGCAGAAAGGAAACAGGGGTCATTGTCAGGTGAATAGCGCACGATAACGTTATAAAAGAGAAACACACACTTGCTACTTAGTTAACATTTTGTGAAATGTTTAAATGACCTTGGCACAGGACTTGCACCTCGAATCTCAAACAATACGCAAGAGAACAACAACAGCTATTTATCTGGCAGAACAAATATCTATTATCTGGTCTGGGGGATGCAACACACAAAGTAATTAAAAAAACAGAATGAAACAAGCTGAATGAAATGTTATATAACATCATCGACTCATAATCGCACAAGCTCACCCACACAATTGTGTATTGTCATTGTGTGTGTGTAAATATTATATCCGAAACTATAGAAATTCATAATTAAGCACGAACATCGCTCTTGACATAGATTGATAGTCGGTGTATAATGAAAAAGTGTCGCAACTGTTAACTTATTAATTATGTTGCTGAATAAGTAGTATTATCATTAATCGACCAATCAATAGACTATATTTAACATCCACAGCAGCTGAATGTGTGTTAAAGATTGAATATACATACAAAATAAAATCATTCATTACGCATCCATTCATTAAAGCATATGCAATTTATTAAACGGTGGCCAAATGAATTTAATGTGGCAACTGCCGGTTATATCATTAACCGTAACATCAAAGAGTATTTAATCCTACCATCAGTTGAAATGAGACTAAAGTAAAAGAAAGAAAGATGTGTCAACTAAATTCATTAGCTTTAATTGAATTATAAATGTGAGGATTAAATATCATTATTCGCCACATCAATACCCGCTAAAATCTAGAAAATTACAGATAAAATTAATGCTTAAAAATATGTTTTAAAAAGACACTTCGATAATTGCGTATACGCCACGGTGCACGCTTAAATTGGCACCTTTTTGGCGCATTCTTAATTTATAAAAAAAAACGTATAATAACATAAACAAATACTCAACAAAATCTCACTTAATTTACAAAATATATCTCATTAACGTTTTTTACCTTGAGCCTATTTAATTAAGGCACCCTTGCAGTTGAATAACCAAATAAATAACTTATCTTAAGGGCATTGGACTCCACACAAATTACGTATACGCACAAAGAGGCAAGACCCCAAAATACACACAATAAACAAACAATTTAAAAATTCCAACAATTCTCGGTCGAGTTCTCAAACTGAGCCAGAAATTGTCGAGTTGAGGCTGTTAACGCTGCGGAGGAACATTTAATATTTATTTTTTTTTAAGGGGTGAAAAGCAAACAAAAAACTGTCAAGTCAAGTGCCCACTTCAGAGTTTGTCAAACATGAGGCACTTGTCGCTTGGGTACACAAACAGAAAGGAAATGATTCCCAGTGCCAAATCACTTTGGAAATACATAATTTTTCATACTTTTTAAAAATGAAATAAATATGTATGAATAAAGGTACAAATGAAATAAATTATAATGCATATACAAACAATTTTTTGATTGTTAGAAAGCAACAAGCTAAAGTATCTAAGAGTAAATTGTTAAGAAATATTTATACTCAGAATAGAGTGAAAATGGTTGCAAATCAGAATCCGGCTTAATCTTGTAAATTGAGTTTCATGTTTGTCTGTAACTATTTATAGCTAATAGTAGTAATCAGGCTTTACAAAAGATCATTGTTATCCTACATTCTTGGCAATTCCACTTATGGCAATCAAAATTACTCAACAAGTGCATTTAAAACCATTTTACTGTAACGTACATGATTGAGCTGGTCTCAGGTAAGTTTCATCCGAAAATAACACCAATTTCATTCAAAATTCAGCTGAAATGGGACAGTTGAAAATTGACAGCTGCCATCATAAATTTTTTCATTCAAAATTGCTTCAACTGGCCATTAAAGTTTCTATTTTCCGACAGCCAATTCCATTTATCTCAATTTAATAGTTTCTTTTTGCTGTGAAGAATTTGTCAACAACTTGCAAAGTTTTTCCTTACTATTTTAATTTGTGCAATGGAAGAGCGAGTATTTTATTATTTTCTGAGTCGCCAGTTAATCCATTAGAATTTGTAGAGAAGAAAAAAACAACTCCCTTAAGCAGAAGAAATTTATTATTCCCATGGATTTTGGCTGGGTTTATCGAAGCACTGGGCAGACAACGTATATTGGAGTTATGACTCAATGGGGGATTGTCCTTTGTGTTTATATGTATGTATATTCTACCAACAGATATAAACAACAATTTGCCTTGGCTTTTTAATGTATTCAAAGGTATTCACTTTTGCTCTACTCTTACATACACACAATTATTAATCAGCATGCATAATGCATAACTTATCGACTCAATGCAGCCCTTGCAGTTTGAGCATTAATTTTAATTATGGGCATCCTTGTGCACATTCGAAATCACAACAACTCGACTTTCTATTGCTTTTTGTGTCATTTGCATATCAAATGAATTCAGATCTTGCGCAAACCAAGGAACAAATTACATAGAATTCGCTATAAATTAATCATTCCGTTGCAAATCAATTTCCGGTCGTATTGGAAGGGATATTACAAGTAGCAAATGAAATTGAGTTCACAGCACGACAAAGGTATCGAAATCGAAATCGCGAACGTGACTGTATTAACCTCAGCCTTATAAATGTATTTACCTTTTGTCGATGGATACTTACATACAGTTAATGCCAGGGAAACACAAGTGCCAACAATAAATCACGCTTCTCATTCATACTCAAAAAATTGATTCTAAATCAAACGACACAAATCAAAGCCTACAGTCACGCCCCTCACATCATCCCCCAATCGCGCTTTTTGACCTTTGCGCACCTTAAATGCCAGACAAATTAGACCGACAAAGAAAGTGGGCTCCAAATGAAATTTAAGTCAAGCTGTGTTAATTTGGAGTCCGAACAACAACTGAAAATAAATCAAATCAGTGGCTGTAACATAGAACTTTTTTCTCTTATTATTTTGTGTATACTTTCTAGCTAATAATATCAACAATGTTTTCTATATTTGCCAACAATCTTTGTGAAATGAAACACTATTTCAACTAGTTGAGCACTTTGTTGGAAAAATAATCATTTTGAATTTTTTGTTTATTTACCTTACAGATTTAAAATGGGAAACTGGGTATGACAAACTTTAACAAATAGAGGGGATAACTATTAATCTATCTTAAATACAAGATGAAAGGGGTTTTAAAACTTTAAAAGCTTATTAGTAATTGAAATTGCAGCTCTTTAATTAAACACTATACATAAATGTGGTAAGCACAAGCTTTGAATATTTCCACATTCCTAAAATAATAGGATTTAGAAATAGTTTGTTTGTTAGAAATTTGTACTCTCTAACTACACGGTATACTAAAAACGTGCTCGCTTTAAATCCGCTTATCAGATCATGTGTATTATAGACAACTTGTAAGTGCAATTCAGAATTGTAAAAGTGCTTAAAGCTTTTACAGTAGAATCATAATACTTAGCCCCGCACTGAGCTGAGCTTGTGGTTACAGTAGTCACTGATGGAGAGTCAGTGCGAAAAGCGGATTTTCAAAGGAAATGCATTCAGACGTCCCCCGTCAAGCGTATTAATCATACGCCATATTGCCCGTGCACGTGAAACATCGACTTACGCAACTTGAGCCGACCAATTAAGCTGATTTTGTAACGGGCAACGGACTGGCTCTAACGGCGGTTTACACGGCGCTGACTCTAAGAGTCTGTTGCATAATACTTCACCTCCATTAAGGACACATATATGTACCTGCGACTTGTCAGATTAAAAAAGTTGAAAATTGCGTTTTATGATTGACTTTTTTAGGGCAGGATTACATACCAGAACTGTTGCCTTTCTACCCTTTTTGAAATGATTGCTTTTATTTGGCCTGTTTTGAGTGTGTGTGTGTGTGTATGCGGAAGCTCCGCACTCACACACACAAAAGAAACAGATTCAATTGTGTTAAAATTGCCGCAATAAGAAGAATTGTGCCAGCCTTTGTTGTCATTTTAAAATACAATTTGCGATGCTGGGCAACAGCAATTGATGTTTACGAGTATGTCATGAAAAGAAGTGTATAAGTATGCCTAATATGAGGAGGTTGATATACAAACCAGTTATGTAACTATTACATACAATTGCACAATCCACGGAATTCATATTCATATTCCAAAGAGTCGAGCTTTTGTGCAAATTGAAAAGGTTTTTTATGAAGCTCAGGCAATTTATTAAATATTTTACAACTTGTTAAATATCCACATTGCAGACCTCACATCTGCCATTGACTATAGTAGTTCCACCACGTCGATAAACTGTGGTACGACCATCACTATTATAGCCAGGACGATTCACAATCACATTGCCAGTGGAGGAGGGGAAACTGCGATACTCCTCGCCATTGATGTAAACCGCTTCGCCATTGGGATTGGGACCTGTTGAAAACAAAAAACAATCAAAATCGAGTTGCTTTAAGGCTGACAATTAAAATGCAATGGCAGCTTACAGGTCAGGCAAACACCATTCACCACCACAGTGGGATAAGCTGTAAATAAAGAGTGATTATGAATAGTATTATTAACACTTAAGTAGCTCAAGTCGCTCAATTCGAACCGCTGATCAAAACTGGCAGCAATGCCAATAGGAACATCAAAGCACACGTCAAACACTTCATCTTAGCTGCCGGCAACTGGCCTTTCCATAATGCCCATATAGTTTATATATGGAATGCAAATCAAAATCAATTTACATAATGTGAGTGCTTGTGCTAAACGTTATCGCTAACGGTTCAATCAGTTTACAAGTTCAGTTCTCAGCGACTTTCAAGTGCTCTACCAACATTCGTTTGTCATCTGATAAATTAACTACAAAATGTTCTTTTAATCTCCAAGTTGATAGATTTAAACAGACAAGTCTCCAGTCTAAGATTAATGAACGGCTAATTAATTTAGTTTGTTAATATGCTTGTTGCGGCCATAATTGGTAGTGTGCACAGTGGGAAAAGCAATTACAACTGTGAAGAGATTTATGGAGAATCGATTTATGACCCAATCCCACAAATATTAATATCAAAGTGATAATCAAATTAAACCGGATAATTTTTTATTTGCATAATAACTACATATTCAAATAACGATATAAATGAGATAAAAGACAATTGTTGTTTTTACTTGAATGAGTGATTAAATTGGTCGAGTGAATTCTCAAGAAGCTCGGCTTTTCCCATTCCGTTTTAGCCAACTGTCGTGACAGCCATTCAGTCGTTTATCAACCGTAGAGACAGTCTACAGTGCACAGTGTACAGTGTACACTCCTCTCGTTTGCCAGCTGGAGCACAAATCAAATGCTGTTTGTAATTGCTAAAGCGTCAGCAAAGCGTCAGCGATTAAGACTGGGCATTTCCCGCCTTTAAACAATAATATTGTCTCTCTCTCACGTTTACACCTTCACAGCTATATTTAAGTACATACTAACGATAAGACGATGCATTGCAAAAATACTAACTATTCATAAAAAATCACACAAAGTGCAAACATTGCCGTATAAAAGTAGCCGTTGGCTCTGTCAGTCAGCCAGACTCGTTTGGCACCTCAACTCAATCACAACAGCATCACTAACAACAACAACAGCAACGACAACAACAACAACAACAACAGCAACAAAATGGGAAAATTTTCAGTGGCTTTTGCGGTTTGCGTTCTGAGCTCATTGGCAATCTCACAGGCGGCTGTATACATTGGCGGCGGATGTTATGACTGTAAGCCACAGTTGTGGGCGCGTTGATAAATATATGTACAAAATAATAACAAATAACTAACGGCATTTTCAGGTAATCCTCCCAACGGCCAAGGCCCGGGCATATACTCCAACGGCGGTGGTTCTTCCGGCGGCGGTGGCGGCAGAGGACAAGGTGGCACCACTTACGTTACTGGCGGTGGCGGCGGACGTCCGGCTTACTCTGGAAATTTTGGACCGGGTAATGGAGGCGGACGCGGAGGTGGTTACAGCAACGGAGGTGGATACAGCAACGGTGGATACGGTGGTGGCGGTGGCTACGATGATGGCCTAACGCAAATCATTAGCGGTTAAATGCAGTTTTAGTAATCATAATGATTTTAGTTATTCGTTCAACTGCACTGCAAAAACATTGAGCATACGCAGTGTGGTACCATCCAGCATTTCAAACTTTTGCAATTAAAAAACAAACAAACCGGCTTCACGATGTTCATCATTCAAAATAAGAAAACAATAAAAATTCTGAGCAAAACAAAGTTTGCTTGATAAATTAAAATGAATGCAACGCATATAATTGGGGTTGCCATAGTTATCGGTCAGCGCAGTTAGAGCTAAAATAAGTTCAACTCATTTACCACTTTCGTATTCGTGCTAACTGACGATTGTTGCATCATAAAGTCAGCCGTGCATTTTCACATATTGTTTGCTAGCCATTATTCTGTGAGGGCAACCTTTCAATTGCGCAGTGTAAATTATGTGAATTACTTATTTGTAGAATTCAAGTCGCAGCAAAATATTACCCAAGGTTACACATTGCTAGCATTATTTGCATTATACTTAGTCAGCACAAAGCAAGGCGTGGCAGATCCCATTAATTATATAAATTCATCAACAACTATAAACGACTATAAATAAATACAATGAGATTTTAGCTTCAATAAATTTAACAATATTGAATTTTGCCATAATTTGGTTTCTACAGATTTAGTACAGGGTCTGTTTTAGTCGAGATTGCTCGACTGCAGCCGCTTCTACTAGTTTTTATTATTTTGTTTATATTTTTTTATTATTTATATTATTAATCTGCCAGCATCAGTTTCTTGTTATCAATTACCAGACCTCAACCTTTATGTGTTTGTTATACTTATAATCTACATGCTTACACGTCAGACGGTCATTATGACACTATGGTTAAGTATGTAACAGGTAAGTAAGTTAGTCTTGACCAACATTAACAATCGAGCAAATTTTGCCGATATCATCTAAGCGGAGATAAATAAATAGATTTCTTACCAATTTTGAGAGAATTGTAAAATGTTTTAAAATTATTAAGCCAATATTCATAATATTTTTATGGGTAGAGCATTGCCAAGTCGAGCAATCTTAGTTAAAGCATTCTTACCTGTTTCCGCACTGTTGCGATTGAATTTAATGTGCTGTAAAACAAGATTATTGCCGTGTTTTTCTTGCTTAATTCATTGTTAAGCTCTTAACGTTCTAATCTTTTCAGTCATTAGTAAGTTTATTGGCACATTAAAACTGACTGATTTTATGCATTGGTTATCTATATCTTATACTAAATAATGTTTCCGCTGTAGCTTAATTTTCTTAAATTGAAATTTCAATTCAATTCAATGTTAGTATTTCTTAGGTTATCAACTACTCGAGGTACAAAGACATTTGCCTTTATGTGAAAATGCTTTTGATTTGGATACAGTTTTCTAGGAATTCATAATCTATTCTTGAGCACATTCACAGTAGTTACACCAGATCTGATTGCAGCTGCAGATAAAAGCATATTTAAATATTCTGTAAAATTCATTAATTCAACTTGGTTTCAATGACCTTTTTCCTATTGCTGACCTGAGCTGTCTACGTTTACTAATTTGCTCGAAATTCTTTATCAGTTGTCATAGCTCTTCCAATGAATGCTTAAGCACATTGACGCAATCAGTAAATATTAATAATGAATATTTTGCATCGAATTGGCCAGAAATAAATCGAATTAATTACGCACAGTAATCAACTTACGTACTTATGTTAATGCAAACACATTAATAATTCAAGTGTATCAAACTACAGCTGAATTTAATTATATTACAAGTATGATGATACCCCTATTTGCTTGTTGAAAAACCAATTAGTGGTTCTTAATGAAGTAATCAAAGTTGTTTGACGGGCCGAGGTCAATGTACTCCAAGTAAATTACAAGCACGTTTTCATATTATCATGAAACGCAAATAATCGAGCAAATATAACGCACAGTGTTACCTGAAATACGAGAACACACAAATTAAAGTGCTTAAGAGTTGTGCCTGAAAGTATGCAATGTATTTTGAGCCGATTTAAATGCAACCGAAGGATCTGAAATTTCATTTTAATTAACTTAAAGATGACAACAAAGAAGGGGATAAAGAGAGAAAAGTAGATTAAGAGTGCGTGCATTACTTGCATCAACTCAACGTTGCAAAATCTTTGTTTTCCTCAAATAAAATGGTTCATATTTAAGTTGAGTCAAAATGAGACTCTCAACTATGAAATGTTGGCAATTTAATTTGAAGATGAAACCATTCAATTTGCCAGCCAAGAAGTGTGCCAATAATTTGCTTATAAAATCGTTTATTGTTTCCCATATTTTTTTTGTATTTTGCTTTGTTTAGGAATTCAGTTCAGCTATTGTTCGTTGGTATTCCAAGGCCACATGTTGCGTGGACACGTGTCCACGCCTACAGACTTCCCATTTGCCCTGTGCTTGCAGATGACAAGCAGTAATTTGATTTTAGATTTTTTGCGCGAATAAAGATTTCACATGCTCGTATTTGCAAGGCAAGTGAAGGCAGCCACTTAAGCATCACATGGAACATCGAGTTTCGCCGATGCTGACCAAGTTAATAAAATGCTTCCCGCTAAGCAAATAGCTTGAAAGTGCTGCTGTGCCGAGTGGGGCATGCTCATAGTTCAACTTGGCTCAAATGACAGCAACCATGTAGCTCGTTCAAGTGTGGCCTTTGACATCCTAATGGCGAGAGCTAGAGAGCATCGCATAAGCTATGAGCGTTAACTTGCATTACGGGCAGCCCAGCAAAATTAATATCGATTCGTTATTGAAAGCAACAAAATAAAAGGCATTTGTTCATCTTCTTCGCAACTTTAGTTTGTGTTTAAAATTTATACTCTGCCAAGAAAATTATAAGTTTTCCCCGTATGAAATTTAATAGCCAACTAGCTCTTGAGTGTTCTTGAACTTATTAGACAGTTTGTTTGTTTGTTCGTTTAAAAGTTTCGCACTAGACTTTCAATATCCAGTCAAAAGAATGTACAAACATTTTTCCCACTCCCAACCAAAAAGCATTTAAAGGATAAATACCTGAAAAAAGTTTGAGAAAAATAAAAACTTGGCAACTCAAAGTAGCAGAGCACGTGCAGAGTAGGTTTTCAATGTGACTGAACTTATATTTATGCAGACAGAGGAGGCCCATTTTCTTATTTTCTAATGAACGTACGTTTATCAATCAATTTAGCGCATTACGCATACGTCACGTGGTACAGGGGAGCTTTGACAAGTAAATACTGAGTAAGTAAGTTGCAGAACTCAAGTTAACTTTATTAAATACACAAATGTACACACAAAATAAACATACACATATATTTGAAGACTTTAAGACTAATAAGTGCCGCTGTCCGACGCAATTACCCACCCCAGAGAATCACACGCCCATTTCGAGCGAATCGCTCAGTGCTCAATGCTATGCATTTTCAATTGGACAACCTACACCACACAACCACACAGAGATGGCGGCCCATCTACGGTCTGGCGATGTGCCGCAGAAAACGCAGCATCAGTACCAAGGCCAATGGGTAAAAACTGCTCGATATCCAGGCAATCCGTACCGAACGCGCACAGATGTCCTCCAAGTGGCGGCAATTGCTGAAGTGCTTCTCATCCGACAACATTTTGGCGGTTTCCCGTGCAAATTCAGCCGAATGCTTATAGCACTTGTACCGTGCACTATTGTAGATGCAATTCTCGTATGCGTAACGTGCACTGAAACGAAATGGCAAGAACAACAACAGTTACTCAACTATTTCCTGTCCCCCCTTCCCATTTTCCCAATTTAAATATGATTGCAACATCTGCTTACCAACAAAATTCCATAAATTTATCGCTGGCATTGCGTTTATTATCGTGCAAATCATCTGTTAGTATGGTTTCAAACTCTGTGGTGCAGCTAATCCAATCCGGCTGAATGTGAGTGAAACAATCTTTGTGGCGCAGATAATCTGCAAAGGATATACAGACAATATCGTTAAACAATCAGTGTTGAATCCAAGTTCACTCGTGCATGTGAATGAATACATATTTATGAACACTGAACGCAATAAAATTCAGATTTCGATTTATTTATTCACACTTAAACCAATTCTATGAAATGTAAAATAATTGTAAAGTTAATATATTATTAATAAATCTACTTGAAACTGTTGCTTTATTTGTATTTTCCTTGTAATTGACTTTTATTTCCCAGAATTGTAATTATTCATGCAAACTGAATACAATTTAATAAACGATAATAAAGAATTCAAATTAAATATTTGTGTATTTTAATGTATGTCAATATTTAATTGTTGCTTTATTTAACAAGTAATTTAAGTTTTATTAACTCCAAGACAAACAAGTCGAGACTTTTATTTCTTAATAGAAATATTTTTGAGCATACTTTTTGTGTGTGTGTGTATTTGGGACATAAGGGTGTTTGTAAGTCTGTATTTGTGTGTGTGTTAAGGCTAAGCATGCACTTTGCCTAAGTGAAACGGAAATATATAAACAGCTTTGTCTGCTTGCAATTCTGTTGCAATCGCTTTGTCTGGCACTTAATAAACCTATAAGACTTACATCAAATGCCAAAAGGCAACCTTTAATATTAAAGATTTTATGTTTTTTTTTTAAATGATCCAAAAAGTATGCAGCATTTTTTCAATAGTAATTTTAAAGTACAAATCAATTAGCCAAAACAAAAAGTAAAACAAGCAAGTTGATTGATTCAATATTAAAGCTATATATAATAAATGATTTATAGATTTTGAAAATTATTTTAATTATTGTAATAGTGTGTATAATATTAAAGTAAACACCTAAGCCTATAACTATTTAAGCCCTCACATTTTGACTAAAACTTTTAAAGCTGTTTAAAGCAGAAAGCAACAAGTACCAAAATCAATTTAAAGAATAAATTGTGTAGTTTATTAAAATGCGTTTAATTGTGACATGCAAATGGCTCTGTACAAATTAGTTAAATATTTAAGACTTTAAGCCTATAGTATTATTCTGTTAGTGAAGTGACATTTTGGACTTTGGCAATTTAATTATCTCTTACCTCGCTGAAAATCCTCATCGGAGCAGAATTTGTTGAAAAATTTGCGAGCACCATCAATGTTATTTTTAAAAAGGCTCAATTTCCGATTCTGAAGACACCGCGCTGAATAAGCATCAAAGCATTTCATGCCCCGATTGAATACACTATAAATAAAATTGAATAATTATGGTTTGGCGCATCGTGGCAAAATGTAAGCTGAGTTTGCTTTATGTACTACACATTTATAATTATGTTATGCTGTCCTGATTGAATTGCCGCCCCTTCTTTAAAGGGCATGACAGTGTAATTACCACTGTAATGTATCGAACCGAGTTTTGATTTCACAAGTTAATTTTTGATTTTTTCATTTAAAGCATATTTTAATTGATGATCAAATTACACTGCACACAAGCCAGCTCGCCTTAGCTTGCGGCTGCACAACATATTATATTTTCCACGAATTTTCAAATATCTTAAGCTTAATTATGATTTTCCCGAGTAGTCAAGACAAATTGAAGAGCACAAAGAAAGTTCATTCATTAAGTTTTGCACTGAATTGGCGCGAACAAAAAGAACCCTTTTTTTGTCCACTTTTTATATTTTTTATGGCACGAGCGGAATCGAACTAAAAGGGTCCGAAGGATATTAAATAATTATTGACTCTTCCGAGAGGATTTGTACCCTGCTGTATCTGAAGGGTAATCAATAATGTATTCACTCACAGGTGTATGTTTATTTATAGTCACTTTTCCAGAGCACTTAAAACACTTTTCGAGTTGTGTTATCCTCGCAACTTACATGCACTTAGCCATGATCTCCTGTTTGCTTATGACGATTTTTGTGTTTTGTAAAAACTCCATTAGATGGGGAGGCAAATCCTTAAAGCACTCGTCAACCATTTTTTGAGTGCTACCGCACTGTTCAACGTGTGCCAACGGAGGCGGTGGATTCTGATGGGTTTCATTGCGCGCCTCAGACGTGGCAATAACTAGCACTAAAATGTACAAGAGAATGACAAATCTCTTCGACATGTTTACACAATTGCCCTTTGACTTTGGGTTCACTTGTTGCTGCGCGAAGCCGTTCATAAACTCAATATTACTATCCGTATTCCGTTGACTTTTCGTCCTTACAATGCGCTTGCTACCAACGAACTGAGCCGCTTATCGCCATGCAGACTCCATTTAAGCAGCGTTAACAGCGAACTGTTAAGCCCCTGTTAATAACAGCGCATGCGCCTTGTCGGCAATTGCACGTGCTTTTCGGTTTGTTTACAATACAAAAGAAACCTGTAGGCGTCCTTCTGAGTACTAAAGTCTGCATGCTCAAATGATTCCATATCAAAATTTATTAATTAGCTATTAATGTTACATCAGTGTTCCACAGGGAAATCGATTGCGTTTGGGCAAAGTATGAACAATCTGGGTAGTGTTGTTTTTTAAGTAACTAAAATTTTGATACTTAATTACATTAAAGGTCAAACAATCAGTTTTGCCAAAACTATGAGAATTTCAAATGTTTGTTAAAAATGTGTAAGAAGTTTTTTCTAATTATCAAGGGAGTTGCCTAAGATTTGGTTAAATTATCCGGTTACTAGCATACCACAAGCATCGGCTGTATTACACTTCTAAGAACAGAGTGAATTCTTTGCAACTCCTGTATGCTTATTAGCCGCATTGTTGCATTAGACAATACAGGACAGGACATTGTAAGCAATCGAAAATATTCAGATTCATTGCATGTCAACCGCGTCGAGTGCTGAAAAACAAGGGCCCTCAGGTAAACACAGTTTATTAAGTACGGTTTGGCAAGTGGCCGAGCATCCGTGTCCTTCGACATGTTTACCATTTGACATTCGACAGCTTCTATTGTTCCAATGCACAGACGTGTCCATATTCCTGTTCAAGTTCATATGTATGCCATGGCTTTTCGGAGAATCCACTTGCAACCGATGATGCCACACAACATAATTGCAACTGTGGCAAATTGAGCCATTGTTCTGTACTGTGCTGGCTAATAATTTGTTGTTCATGTTTCCAAGCGTGCATAGGCTTAATTATCACCTCTGACTACGCACTATTATCCGGCAATGTCTGGGGCGCTTATTGAAAATTCATATGTATGTACGTACATATGTGAGCTTGTTTTCAATTCATTGTCTCTATCTGTGGTCAAGGACTGTAGAATCGATTAAAATTCGTTTTAAAGTTTTGGTTTTTTATAAACATTTATTTTATGTAAAAACTTGTACATAATTTAGTTTGATTTTGTTACAGTTGCGTAAATAATTATTATTTGAACATATGTGGATAAGTTTTGCAAAAGTTTTTCAATGAATTTGCAATAATGTGTGTTTTTAATTGAAATGATGTTTTATGTTTAATGAATGAATCTTGTTGTTTGAAATAAATGTTCCCATTAACACAATAGTACATAAAACATTCAGTTTGCCATGTGCTTAAGCTTACAACTATACATATATATATAGATATATATTTATTTATATATAGGTAATAGGTTACTCACAATCATCAATTGAATTGAATTTCGATAGCGATATCGAATACGAAATTTTCGGTTATCGATTATCGAAAGATTTAGGCAGCACGCCAAAAGATTAAAAATTTTGGCGGTGCTCATTGCTACGATTGCACGATTGCCGTTACTAACATAAAAATATATTATTAAATTATTAAAACATTATTAAATTGTGGTCTACTCGAAAGTATGAGTATGTCGGGATTCACACCATATCATAGAATTATAATTTCAACATGTTGTGGCTGCTGCCTAGCGATAGATTTGATTAGATTAGCTTTCATTGTGTTGCCAATTCTATATTTTTGATTGGTGCCGTTAATAAAATTGAATTATTTAACTTAGTTGCAACGATTTCAAAGGCACACGTGTTTTTATCAGTATTCGGCTCTATTCAAAATTCTTTAATTTAAAACAATAATCTATCCGTTTTTCTTTTGTACCATAATTTAAATGCAATTTACATTTACTTTTATTTATAATTTGCTTTTTTTTTTAATTTAAAAAATATATATTTATATATACAAATTTTACGAAATTATGTGCGTTGTCTAACTTCTAGTATTCATTTTAAATTAAAGAATTTTGTTATAGTTTTTCTCATTCAATATTTTATTTTGTAATTATATTATTGCGGCTATTATCAAAAATATCTTCTATTATTTCATTTGCTGTGTTCTTTTTTTTTTTTGAGTTTTATTTTTTGTGTATAATACATTGTGCTTGAGCATCAACATTAACATTAATTATTAGAATTAAATTATTTATGTTTAACTTGTACATTATTAATGCATGATATTCGTTATTTTTCATTAACTAAATATGGCTGTTGCGTATTTTTCTCTTTATGTTTTGTTATTATAAAAATGTTTATAGTTTTATAGACTTAAAATTGATGTGTTTATGTTGGTGTGGGTGTATATGGTTTATAACATAATCATAATCGAAATACTTCATTAACAAGAATTTGCGTCAATTTAACAAAATTTAATAATGAATATTTTGCATTGATCTAAACATTAGCAGAGCATCATAAACAATCAAATGCTGCATAATGAATGGATGTCTGTGTGTCGGTGTGTTTCATAATTACACAGATCTGATAAAACAACTGTTTGGAACTTACGAACTACAAAAAAGATTCTTCTTAGCATTTTGGAGAATTATAAAATTGTGATAAAAACGATTTGCAGATTTCTTGATGAGATTCCGTAAACATGATATTCTTTTCTTTTTCTTATTTTTTGTATTTTTTCTTTTTTAATAAAATATGTTAATAGACATAATAATAATAATGGCTCTAAGGGCATATACACAAATGGATATGCGATTTTCTGCAGTTTAAGTAATTTTTGTTCGCTGAACTTTTAATTATGTGCTACTTATGAGTGCATAAAAATAATAATAATAATAATAATTATGATTATCATAAAAATTATGTGATTTAATTTAAACTAGACACTATCGTTTGATTTGATTTGTTTTCTTTTGTTTTGTTTGCTGTCGGGCAAAACGCAACAGAAATGGCCACAAAATTCAATACATTATTATCATAAAATTTGTTTTAATGGTTGATGCAGGCAACATTCCACAGACTTGATGTGAGGGTGTACGAGTGTGTGTGTGTGTGTGTGGTATATTAGTTGTCAGTGACAAGTGCTGTTGTTGTTGCTGTTAAAATTGTACATTCCATTTGGCATGGCACACAATGTTTGATTACTGCCACTGCTGCTGTTGTTTGTGCTGCTGCTGTTGCTGCCACACCGTTGATGCCACACTGATGCACGTGTTGTTGCTGCCGTTGTAGTTGTTGTTGTTATTGTTGCAGTCTAATGCAAACCGCTTGCTGCTGAATCCTATCTGTGTTTCAATGTCGAGCTCATCTGACCAAACGGTAGAAGGGCAGAAAGGCAGACAGATGTTGGCGGTTGTCGGTTGATGGAAGGATTTGTTGGTTGGTGGTTTTGTTTTGTGGATATTTGTGTGTATTTGAGATATGTTTTTGTTGGTAGATTTGGTTTAGATTTTTATTTATATTTGTTTTTATTTTTTTGGTTAGCATGTAAATAAAAAAGAGTCATAGAAATGGAAATTGAGTTTTAATAAATGGTTAGCAGTTAGTTATTCAATTTTTTGTTTCCTTTCATTTCTTTTGTTTAATATGCCTAAACTAGAAACATTGAAGTTATTTTAATATGCGAAGAAAATGAGCGCAAAAGTTACTAAATGAAAGCGGGCATATCAGATGTACATATATTGACTTATCTTATTTTATATATAGAATGCAATGTGAACAATAAATGTTTATGTAATTTAATAAGAGCAGGGCACACAGGACATGCAGGCCAAGATATTGTTCAAGATCTATAGCTCACAAACGTTTAGTAACTTGTCTCTAATATTTATATACGAAAGAACTATTTCAAACTAATCAAAATTGTTTGTTCGAGTTGAAATGGACAAACACATACGTAGTCGTTAAGTTCGTAGGTAGTGCGAATAGTTATTAAAGTTGATAATTTGATTTAATACGTTATTAATGAAACATTTATTGGTTATTCGAATCTTTTCAGGAATTTTTTATCGAGTAATTTACAAAACAACGTAAAGTTGTAGTTTTTATTGGTTGGCTTTTTTTTTTTGTTTAATTTATTTTATTTACTAGTTTTGTTTTTTTTCTTTTATTTTCTTTGTTTAGTTAACTTGGCCTTTGGTTAGTTAAAATTAGCAATAATATTACATCACATATCATTTGATATTTATATGGTTTTTATACATATGTAAATGCTATAGAGTATAAATTTTAAAGATTAGAAAAAATAATAATAATAAAATTGCAAGTGCATTGGCTGTCAATTATTTAAATCATAAGAGTAATAATAATTATAATAATTTTGTTGATCGAAAATGCCAAGGTAAAGCGTTATTTACATTTAATTTGTTTAATTTTAATTAAATATAATTTGTACATAAAAAATTGTGTATTGTTTTTAACTGATTTTAGCATTAGCCAAAAGGAATTTGTATAGTGCATAGTCATAATTAATTATTTATCATTATCAGACATTCTTTGGCATGGCATTAGAATCGATTTAGTAATTTGTCTCATATACGCGTATGTATGTGTATGTGCGTGTATCTGTGTGGTTGTGTGTGTAAGTACTTGAGGATTTTTATAAGCAATGCATATGCAATTTTATCAAACGTTATACAAGTATGTATCTTACTATTCTAAAGAGAGATAGAGAGAGTATTACTGATACCATAACCAGATAAGTAAGCTTATAGAGTAAGTCTGTTAAATACAAATTAATATATATATGGAATATACATATATTATTTATATGTGGTAGTAGTTGGAGTTTTTTTGGTTGCTTTTTGCTGTCTTCTTTATTAATTAATTAATTTGATTTGACTGATATATGTATTATGTACGATTTTATAGGTGTGGAAGGTGAGACAGACGTTAAGCATAGAGTTACGCCCCCAAGTAGTATGTAGTAGTGGTTGTGGTGGTTTTAATTGTGGTTGTTGTGGTAGTAGTAGTACATCAGTCGGCCAGTCGCCACCGCTGGCCACGAGTTGTGTGTGCGTTACACAGAGCTTATTGCTAAAGTTAAGTTCTTATTATACTAAAAGTTGCAAACAAAAGTTAAGTGTGTTGTTCTCATCATCATTTCATCTTTAAGTTGTCTAAGGGTGATCAATGAGTTATGTGTGACGAAGACGACGAGTACGAGTACGAGTACGAGTAGGAGGAGTTTTTGTTAGGTTTCAGAAAGCGTTAGGTTCAAACGATTATTAAGAAGTTGTTTTTTGAATGCCCAGAGCATTCGCATTTTTTTTAAATCATAAAACTTTATAGACTGTTCTTTTTTTGTTGTTTTTGTTTGTTGGTTTTTGTTTTCTGTGTTTTGGGTTGCACTCCAACAAAAGTCATTGATCTTTATTCTGGTACACTTTCGGTTCAATTGCAACATACATTTAAATGATATACAAGGTAAACTTTACAAACTAACAGGTCCTTAATACTAAATACACATATAAAATTCATAGTTCATATATATAAAGATGTAGATATATAAAGATATAGATCATAATAATATTAATTATATGGCTTAAGAAAAAGTAATACAAAATGTACTAAATTGCGTTTGCTTTTTGTTTGTAGAAATCGATAGAAGAATTTCTTACCATCGTTTTATTTTTTCATTCTTTTTTTTTTCTTATTTTCTTATTGTTTTTGTAAAACATCAAAGGCACAAGTCAACGTCGTCAACAAAGAAATAAAATAAACTAACAAAAGTATATAAGAAATAACTGTTTTTGTTTTTCTTTCAATTTATTTAGCAACTATTGCACTAACATTCAGCATGTGTCTGTCTGTATAATTTCTAATTTCATTTATAATTTTTTTTTTTCTTGTTTGGACAATAAATCAAAAGTTGCAAATGAGTTGCAGTTGCTATCCTTCAGTTTAGTTTAGCAACTGCAGCTCAATGGGAAACAAATTAAAAAAAGTAATAAAAACAAATTTATAGATGAGTAGAAACACAACTAACCTGTGAGGCGCTTGATATATTTATTGGACTGAGTTAACTGAGTTACGGAGCTGCACAGACCGGCCTGGCCAACTGGACTGGCTGGGTTTCATTGGACACACACACAGCGGAGCAGCAGGTGCATGACTCTGATTTAAAACAATTTTTAAAAAAAAAATTATAAAAAATGATGATATAAATTTGAAATAGTTATAATGCAAACATATATTAATATATGTTTCGAAAATCGTAATTGAACTAAATTGTATAATGCCCATTTTTGAACGTAATGGCGGGGCGGAGTTGATAATCCACATGATGTTTAAACTTTTTACATTGATCTCAAAAAAATTGAAACATTTTTACTTTAGATATAAATACAAAAGGGTGTTTGCTCGCAACGAAGTGTCTGTTGCAATGTGTTGCTGCTGCTGAGTCTCTACTGTATCTCAATGAAACCCGCCGGCTTGGCTGGCACTCCGACCGTTGCACGCTGATAGGGGTGTTCTCTGTTAGCCGCCAATCGACGTTGCTGCTTAAGGGCGCCTACTAAAATATACGATACGATACATGTAGATATATTGCATATATAGGTTTATCATAATAAATTGGTATTGGTATATATAGATAATCAAGGCAATAAATATATATATGTATGCTGTATATATTGCATATATTTATATGTGTATTGTCTACAAAACTTAATTGCTAAAAGAAAAAACATATACATATGTATGTATTGTATATATTTATGCTTGCTCTTTGCTATTGCTATTGCTTTTACTTTTGTTTTTTAGTTTGTTGTAAACAATTTTCAACATTTTCACTCTCGGGACACACTCTGGTCATTTCATTTTTTGCTAATTACCAATTTCATATTTTGTTATTTAAAATTATAAAAATAGTTTATAATTAACTGTTTTTGCATTTGCATTTTGATTTACATTTAAATTCTGTTTCTTTGGAATGAGTCGTATATATGTTTAATTGTTTATGTTTTTTTTCTATGTTTAAAAAAAAACGCTTGATTCGGTTTCTGGTTTTGTTTCGGTTTTTGTGTCGCTGGAATAAGTGATTTTTAAGCAGCTCGTCAATTAAGCCTAAAAAATTAATTAAACTAATTTTTAAATATTTATAGTATAGATAAGTACAGTCATACTTTTATTCTGCAAGCTGTCCAATAAGATCTCTAGAGAACTACACTTTCTAAAAGAATTCATGAAAGTAAAATTTGAGAGATACTTGTTTGTGTGAACATATTCATGTTGTGATTTCATCTGTTGACTGTTCGACTTTGTCATAATTTTAGTGTAGTTTGTTCTTTAGCATTCTTCCAGCTGTCTGTCTGTCACATTGTCTAACTGTCCGTCTCTCTGTCTGTCGATTTAACTGTCTATCAAACATTTGATGCTCGCTTGTGCTGACTTTTGACTAGTTGTACAAAATATTGTTGGACGGCTGCCTGAACCTCAACTAACTTATGTCTACAAATGTTTAAGCACCAATTCGATTCAAGGCTCCGTTTAAGCTACAATAATCAAATGAATAAATATTCATAATCTAACTATAATAATAATATATATATGTATATATTTATTCTTGTATATAGATTCTCATTAAAATGCTACCAAAAATTGTGAGGCTGCTGTTAATTGTTCAAAAAACAAAAAAAATGGCACTGGCTGGAAAAAAATCAAACGGTACGGAAATCAAATGTTAAACTTGAACTTGTCGTAAGGTACATTTGTGCATAAATACTGCGCTTAATTGCTACACAAAACTAATTAGCTATCAGCTAAATATTGCACTTAAAGAGTATTGAAAAAGTTAAACGAAAATAAACAATCAACCCACACCGCAAAAAAAAACAAAAAAACAAACATAAAAGGTATATAAACTATACTCTAAATAACAGATGTCGAAACCCAAGAAAACTAGAAAGCATACAGTCCCTGTTCTGAGTTACAAGTTCGCCTGAATTTCACATTGTAATAAATAAAGCAGCCTCTAATGAAAAGTCAGTCTAAAAAATAATTTCAACCTGTTTTCAAAAGTATGCAATATTTATTAATGTGGTATTGAAGCGAATTTGGAATACGGAACAAGGTTGTTTCGACATACAATAATAAAAAAGGTACACTACAAGCTAGTTAAGTCAGCAACTTGGTTGAAGGCTTTAAGTAATATGTATTTATTTAAGTAGAATACTTCATTGTTCCCAAACAACAATCAACAACCAATTTGCTGTCATTTGTTGTTGCTGTTGTTGTTGTCAACTAGAATATACTCATGTTTTCAAAACGAAAGAAACATAATGAAATTAAAAGATAAATTCTTTATGCGATGCGCCTAAAAATCACTTATTAACCAGTCGCCAGTTGTGTAGAAATGTTTTGCGACCTATGAACTAACAAAAACATTGACGAGCAATAATTATTCATTTTTCTTTGTTTTCCTTTCTCTTTTGAGTATTTTGTATTCGTTTTTGTAGTTGTAGTTGTTCTTGTGCCATTTTGCATTTGTTTGTTGCTAAATATATATACATAGATGCATGTATGTATGTATTGTTGGTTTTTGTATCTATAACTAATTATGTTTAAGTGATTTTTTATTTTCTGTGTTGTGCACTGTCAACTGCAGAATGTAATTTAACTGGAACTAAGAACTATAAATTTATGGACTTCAATAAATTCTTGGTGCACACTCAAATTAAAAAAAAGTTCAAAAGACGGAGCCGGCATGCATATATCGACCAACTGTAAATATTTATATATGGAACATGTTCAGATCAAAAAAGGAAAATTTAAAGAAATAAAATTAAGGTAAAATCAGTTAGATCATAAGTAATAATATATGAAGTATTGTTAGCTGTGAAGAGAGTGGCGTGCAAACCGTTATAAAGCAAGCGTTGCCAAATTGGGTTAAAAGCGTGCACTTAACAATTCTAAGTCGAAACAAAAAAATCTATAGCATACTTTATGGCACTGCAAAAATAAATTAGATTAAAATCAAAAAAACAATAGAGCGCTATCTTCGACTAACCGAAGCTAGAATACCCTTGCTGCGAGTGGAACATTTAGAAAACCATTCGTTGTTTTTCAGACGGACGCAAGGGCTCAAAAAACATATTTAAATGCGCTTCGTTAACAAGCATGGAATTCAAATTAGAAATCATACAAAATAATACAAATATTAATAATAAATATGTGAGCTACTACTACTATGTACTACTATTGTATGTATTTTAAATATTGCACTTTGGTTAATACGTCTAATAAAGAATGCTGCCTAATAAACTGTAAATACAACTGGGCGTATGTGTGATGTGTTTATGTTCAAGTAGTTGGAGTAATTACAATTGATCTGTTAACTATAAGGCCTGACATATAACTTATATATTTAAAAACTGATTAGTTTTGTTGTCAACTGACCGACTGCAGATACCCTAACTGCATGTTTAAGTAATCAGAGTATCTACAATTGATCTGCTAACAAATATTTTTAGGTCTGTTTGCATATATTGTTCAATTATCACGTTAACCGATCGACTGCAGATACCCGAACTGCTTGCTTGTAAGTTGGATAAGTATGTGTGTAGTTATTATTGCTCACAGTTTGGCACAATACGATGGCTAACTATAAACTCAACTGGCTCAGATGGCTCGAGTCTCATCTGACTTGACTAAATTGTGATACGGTTTTAATATATATGTGTGTGCGGCGTGTGTGGGTGTGTGTGTGTGTGTTTGTAAACAGTTATGGCGCATATAGTTAAATTATATAAATATGTGTGTATATGTTTGTACGAGTATATATCGATAGAATCAATCTTTAGCTGATTGACTATCTTAAGTTGTAGTTATAGATTGATTGATTGTTTGATTGTATGTATATGTATATGTATGTATGTATTAAGTATGTTTTGTATATATGTATGTAGTTTATCTAGCAAACAACCCACCGCTATGATCTGCATATTCCTGCAGCAGAGGATTGCCAGCGAGTGCCGCATAGTTCGCATAATCTCCATAGGGGGCAAAGATCATGCCATGTGCTGTCTGATCAAAGGTAGCTTGCGGCTGTGCCTGGGCGGACAATATGCTGGCCGCCGATGTGGGCACTGTCATCCGTGGATTAAGTATCAATGGTGCGCCCAGTGGTGCGTTCGCAGATGTACGTATTTGTGTAGCCAATCCAGATAGTGTTGGTGTCATCAGGCGATTATCCGATGCAGCAACCAGACGACGCCAGTCCTCTTCGCAAACTGCGGGATACAGAACAGAAGCAGAAGGAGAACCAACGCATGAGAAAGCTGTCCGTATAGAAAATCCATGTAAATTTTTAACGAAAACAAATTGCAATATATCATTATTGGTTAGATTCTTGTATTAGAGAATTCGATTCGCATTCGGATTAGCATTCGCTATTCGCACATTTGCTTTCAGAGCCGGGTTTTGGTTTTTTAGTCAATACTGGGATTAGGCTGTTGGTTTAGACAATGTGTTATTTTTTTCTTCTCGCTCTCTCTTTGTTTATGTTATATGTTTATGTTTTGTTGTTGTTTGAGTTGACTTAGAAGCTAAGTAGAGCTTGATAGACGTACCTGCGACTGATTTCGCTGTTGTGTCCCTATAAGTGCCGTTAATAATGGCTAATTCCATAAGTTGTCGTTTCTTTAGTTCATCTTCGCCTTCGGCTTGCTGTTAGTACAAGTACGCAGACGCATTTGTGTGTATGTGTGTAGGCGTGTATATGTGTGTATGTGTAATAGTAGTAGTATCGGTTTTTTTTTCAATGTATTAAACAAAATACATTAAAGCAGATTAGATTTTTTGGTAAGAGAAATGAAAATAATATAAAAAGATCATTATTAATATTTTTTGGTTAACAAATTTTAGCAATGAGATTTATTTATTGTTTTTTTAAATTGATTTATTTTGTTTATACAGTTTTGATAGATACAGCAAACGCATTATCTTTGCACACAAGTTTAATAGTGAAGTATTAATTCAAATCAAAGAAGGGAAAACCGACGCATTAAATGCATTAGTTAAATATAAATAATGCTTTGCACATTTATACGTGAAAGCATTAGAAGTATTTGTTTTTACTTTCTTTACATTATCTTTTTTTTGCAAGAGAAACTTGATTGTTTTTCTAAATGCATTTAGAATTAAGGTTTTACTTACCGGCACAAGCAACTTTTGAACTTCAGCGACAGCCTGGGCCAACTTGACTTTGGCGCGATTTTCGGTATCCTCGACAGTGATCAGGACATGCAGATCATCGGACAAATGCTCCCAGTTTGGTTTGCCGCGATTGGCATCCTCCTGTCAAAGAAGACACAATTGAATATAAATATCGATGAATTGATTACCCAAGATGATATCATTAGTTGGTTATTCTAAATACTTAAACTATCTGTTTAGCTTAAGTAATTGTTTTCATGTGCACATGAATCACAGACAAGTGAATCACAGACATATAAATCACATGAGGATTAATTTAAAATTAGAATTGTGTCACTTCTTTCAGATTGCGATCGATTAAACTACTGTGTGATTTGAAAATACAAATTTTAAAATTGACTAAACAATTGATCTGATTAGCTTAGTCAAAGTTTATAATTTATAAATTATAGAATGAACTATTTCCACTATTTGAGTTTTTCTAAATTTTTCAATACATCTTCGACATTTAAAATAATTGATTGATTATTGACAGATTGATTTAGACTGTTAAAAATATATTTCTATAAAAGAGGTAATGACGTTCAAAATGAACTCTATCCTGACCTTTTGCTCGTCCTTCTCTCTCTGTCTCCTATCGACCCCTCACTCTTTCATTGCATTCTTGTCGGCGTATGATTAGAAATTCCTATTCTAAGACGACATTTGTCGGCGCGTGTTTTTCTTAATGGCTGCTAAACAATTACATGTGGGCGTTGCATTGCGAATGCAAATGCATTTAATTCATTTCAGAAATTCGCCTTTACTTTTGTTACTTTTGCGGCCACGCCAAATGCCAAATACCGAAAAACACTTTTGGCTAACACGCTCGAAATGTGGCAAAATATGTACTTAATATTTATATTGCCAAGGCTCTGTAAGTGGACTGCGGGGATGATTGTGGTTCGGGTCGGGGACGCGCATTAACTTTTGACCCAAATACAAATGTATATATGTATATTAGGGTGTCCCTTATTTGGTCAAAGTCAATATTTTTTAACGCATATGGGCTAGTTCTGTTCATTAGGTCCTAAAGCACATTTTTACCTCAATCGGAGTATGATAACCCGTGCCGACTTGCATCGGAAAATTAAGATTATATGGGAAAAAAAAATTTTTTTTTTTTTTTTAATTTTTTATTTTCTTATTTTGTTTATTAGGTCCTAAAGAACTCAAAACCAAGTTTTCACCTTAATCGGAGTACGATAACCCATTCAAATTTGCATCGAAACATGAAAAAACAGTATTTTAACACTGATTATACATTTTTCGATGATTTTTCATGTGTTGATGCAAATTTGAAGGGGTTATCGTACTCCGATTAAGGTGAAAACTTGGTTTTGAGTTCTTTAGGACCTAATAAACAAAATAAAAAAATAAAAAATTAAAAAAAAAAAAAAAATTTTTTTTTGTCCCATATAATCTTTAAATTTTCCGATCCAAGTCGGCACGGGTTATCATACTCCGATTGAGGTACAAATTTATTTCTGAGTGCTTTAGGACCTAATGAACAAACTAGCCCGTATGCGTTTAAAAATATTGACTTTGACCAAATAAGGGACACCCTAATGTATATAAGCATAGACGTATTTAGTGTCACGTTTAAATTTAATTTCGTTAAATTTCTAATCAATTAAGCTCAAAATGGCCAGAGAGCTGTCAGCTTATTTGGCCTTTTGAAGTTGGCTCATCAGTGGGATGTCCAGTGACAGCAGCACTGCCTGAATGCCTGACTGTCTGACTCTTTTGGCCTGGCTAATTCCGCACCACTTGTCAAATTAAGAACTGTCAAGCAGGCAGTCCGTCTAAACAGCAACGTTTCTATTCCTCCTAGAGAGGGTTCTTCAACAGACTCTGACTAATCTCCTTCTATTTTCATGCACATATTGCCGTGACTCAGGCAAAAAAACATCTATGTATCTCTGAATGTGGGTGTCAGATCTTTGTATAGCTACTAAATTATCACCATAACGTTATAAAAGTGAACATTATAATAATGTCTCGCGTCTCTGCGTCTACCTGTCATGTCTCCGTTCACGAATTAACCAAAAATACATTTGCGAGTATCTCAAAGTCTCAGCTCTTATTTTCTTTGTTTGCCAAACGGCAAAAAGGAAATTAAATCATCAAAAAGCATTGGAGTGACAAGATCTAAATGTGTATATGTGAATGTGTTCATGTATGTGCACGTCCAGAGTACCATAATCAACTAACCAAATAAAAAGTGTATACAAAATTGGCAAACTGAATATTAAAGACACTGCAAATATTTTAACTTAATTATAACCAGGGATTAAAACCCTAACCGAAACCGTAACCTTTAACCGGTAAAAACCGATTGAAATTTGAAACCGTAACCGAAACCGTAACCGAAAAAAAAAATTTTCATCTGACCGAAACCTTTAAACCGAAACTCTGTAAACCGAAATAACCGTTTAGTAACCGTTTCATTTATAAGTGTTAATTTCGGGTTTTCAGACATCTTAAAATACATTTTAAATTACAATTTTTATAATAAAAATTGAAAAAAAGTTTTACTTTTAATTGATATTTTAAAAATTGCAAATAAGAGTTGTGGTTTAACTTTAAAATACAATTTTAAAAGCATGTTTTATTATTAATTTTTGTTATACAAATTTAAAAAAACAAGTTACAAATAATTTAAAACGAAAAACTCTGAACTGTTTTTATTTATTCCGACTCATAAGTCTAGTTTGCGATCTCTAATATTTTGTTATTAGTTTTGTATTTTATTTTTTATTTTATTTTTTTTATTTTTAATTTTGATTTATATGTAAAATATATTTTTACAAGAATATTTTTTTTGTGAACCGAAACCATACCGGTATTTCAAAACCGAAACTTACGAAAACCGGTTCACCGTTACGAAACCTTTATTCAAAGATTTTGCATAACCTATAACAGAAAACCTAAATCCGAACATAACCGAAACCGTAACTGAAACCGATATTCGTTTCGGTTTTAATCCCTGATTATAACTTTGTTTTTCCATCCTTGCCGCATTAAATGAACTATAATTTATAAGTTGAACGGATTCCAACATATGAATTGTTTATAATGAAAAATCTCACAACTTTTAAATTACATTAAAGTCATATTCAACAGCAGCAAAAATTCTATCGGTAACAGGAATTTTGCAAATATTAATTCACAATAATTTCAGTTTTGGCACCACAAACCGACTGTCAAGCAGCTTAACTATTTCGTGTAGAAATCTAATATTTTCATATAATTTTAATTAAAACCATGAGCATTTCGGACAATAGATGCACGTATAAGTAATGTGTGAGTTGGGGAAATGGGAAGCTGTAGTTTTTAATGCTTTTAGCTTGGTATGCAAAGAATGCCGTACATTGGAAACTCGTATTCAAATGGTAAATCAAATTTATCAACAGTTTTTACAGCTTAGCACGAGCTAATGGATTCAGTTTGTATAGTAAATATGTATTTTTAAATAGACATATGTATATTTATTTATAACTTACCTTCTTCTTGTCCCGCATGGAGCCCTTGCCGCGTACCATTATCTTACAGCCAGTCTCTTGCTCTAATTGTTTGGCTGTCATGCCGCGTGGTCCCAAAATGCGACCAACAAAGTTGAACTGAAATCACAGGAAATGAGCAACAATTAAATAATAATAATAATAATATTAAAACAAATTAGTTCATGTCTTAATGCCAAATGAAGAATTAAAGAAACGAAATAAGGTTGATTTGATCAAAATTTAAAACGCATTAGCAAATTAGAAGGTTGACTCATGAACCAAATCGTTCACTGCACAAAACATTCTTTCAAAGTCAAATTTATTATTTTTTCATTCCCGCCTTCCGCTCGTTCCCCTCTCAGTGCTTGACGAGTGCACAATAGCGTATACGTAATATGACCTAAGGCGACACGCCTGAATTTGGCACGATAAACCAATCAGCCAGATACTCAAACAGATTGCCAACTGCCAACTGCAGCAGCTGCCACATTACCAACAACAATAACAATAACACTAACGACAGCAACTACAACAACAAAGGCGGCATTTTGTAACACAATCCGTGGTTTCAAGTGGAGAGTGTAGAGTTTAGTGGGCAGTGTAGAGATGGGAGAGTGTGCTTTTCAATAGGTCACATTGATGAAGTTGGCCATTGTTGCAAGTTGGCCAACAAGTTGTCGTCACAAATGCCACGCCCCCCGAAGCATTGTTTGCTGATCGTAAATTAGACAATTAAATTGTTGGATTTATTAGAGCCGATTCATCGTCTCATATCTCAAATCATTTACACCGAGTTATAAATATGAATGACTGGGCAAACTGGTTCAACGGTAGCCCCGAGGCAAGCGGCAACAAGCCACAGACGACCACCCACAAAATGTGTGGCATGGACTTTTTGCTGTTGCCCCCGAGCGAAAATCTATTCCAAATCGATGATGTGATGCTGCGATGATGTGAGCAACTGCAACAACAATTATTATTGTTTAGTTGTTGTAGTTGTTGTTGTTGCTCGAGCATTATCTGCAACTGTTGCAAGCATCTGTTGAAGAGATCGCATCAATTGCAAATTGCTGCAGTTACGTGTTGCATGATTGTGAGCGAGCTTAATTCAATTTATTACTGGCAACTCTTTAATGTTTTTAAAATGTTTCCTCTCGGATATTATTAAAAGTTTGCAACTGCTAAAAACAACATTTTCTCATTTATGTATAAACAAGTAGAAACAATCAGCTGTATAAAAATTAAAAATTAAAGTAATATTAATATTGTTTTCATAAAAAATACAACATTGTTTACAGGTCTTTTTAGACCTTTTGTTCTTCTTAAGTACAGGAAATTAAATTCAACTCGTTCAGTTGCAAACACAAATATTTGATCAAGTTTAAAAAACATTTTATTGGAAATCAATAATGACACAAGCTGCAGATTCAATTATGCGCATCAAGTGGAAAGTGTGCCACAAAAGGAGGCAGACACGGCAAGGCAAAACAAGAGCAACAATAATGATAAAAAAAAAAGAAGGAAAAGAGTCAACAGTTTGCTTGTTGCCGTTGTTGTTTCTGTTGCTTTCAGACAGCACTTGGGCAAAATTTGCTGTTAACATACAAAAGAGGAAACAGATGCGAGGAGAGGAACACGAGGAAGGTGGCAAGTGGTAAGAGCACACAGTAGCTGCAAGTTGCTGAATAAATGTTGAGCAAGTGTGCGTGTGTCGGGGGTCTGCCTTATACTACAGATTGTGACCGGCGATAAGATGGTACTCAAAATCACACACAAACATATTATGTATGTACCTATAGGCAATGTATATATTTTAACAACAACTACAACAAACAGACAGCAGCCACTGATAAGACACAAAAGGCAGCCCATCCAAAGGTATAAAGAAAGAAATATAAATGCACCCAAATTATAAATTGATGTTATGAAATGGTAAATGAAAAGTGAAAAACTTACGTTACCATGACGTTTGAGCAAAACTCGTAATGGTCAAATTGGCCAAAAGCTGCTTATCAGCACGCGTGGCAAGAAAGATTTTCATGCCACACACACACACACACACACACACACACACACTGATTTAAACGACAAATATAGTCTTAAATCATTATACGAGCATCTAAGCCAAGTTTTGTCAGCTTGGCAATGAGCTAAACACAATTTGCAAATACTTTTGAAAAGAGCAAAAACATCTTTTCATATTAGCCGACAGTTAACTAGAAAAATGCAAAACTAAGCAACAGTCGGCGCAGATCAAATAGATTACAACTATGTATATACTATATTAAATATACATATATGTACTTGGTCTTATCTATACATCCGTCTCTATATAATATATAAATGTGTGTGTATTACGCGACAATTCCATACAAAAAGTTTGTCTATATAAATCAAAGTTTGACATGTAACACAAAAATAAACTGCCCGCCAGTCAACCACTTTTTTCTGTTTTGTTGCCACACATTTTTTGTCTAATCCATTATTAAATAACTCAAAACGAAAATGAGCATTTTAGTTGCAAGTAATTAGCATTTTATGTTCATGAGCAATCAGCTGCAGTTTTCAGATTAATTGCCACTTAATTTACGACTCAAGCACAAACACTAGCACGTTAAATAAACAATTTAAACGTATGAGCTATTTTTTGCTTTTGTTTTTTTAATATTTTTAAAGCAACGTAAATAATTTAGCATAAATATTTCAACTGCTTGTAATGATTGCTAATAGCTGGCTGTCCATGGTGAGAATCATACTTAACAGAAGGTTAACATCAATTTTGCAGCATGTTATCATTTGGCAAATTTGCCAGGAAATTAAGTTAGTTTTAAGCACACTACCAAAAAAGTTACCAACAGAAAAATAAACACTCGTTTAAAATAACTAAATTGGAAAGTTTTTAATCAACAGAAAAAGCAATAAATATTTAAAGGAGCACTGCCATCATTGTCATCTAAAATCTAGCCATAAATTGCTGAAATTTATACAACGAACAATTGATTTATGACAGCTTTCGTCGAGTTTATCTGCTGCTTAGATTCACATCTTTTATCTGCGCCTTAATCTATTTTTATACAAAGAAATACCATAACGCAACCGCTCAGTAGCTTAAACTGTGGGTCAAACTGTCACGCTACGGGGCGTATGAGCAATGCGAGTTGACAGACAAGCAACTGCGACGAATGGACAAGCATAAAGAATAAAAGAAATAGATACGACTGCGCGTGTGTGTGTGTGTGTATTTGTGAGTTTATGTGTAAAGGCCAGGACGGACTGTAAAGGGGAGGTAATTGGACTACTGCTGTGGGGCCAGCTTAAAACGCATCTATGCGAGAGCTTTAATAGTTTCAAAGTAATTAATTGTAAACAGTTTAATGCTTTTGTGGCTGCTGTTTGTCAGTTTCTGCAACAGACGTATGAGTTTAATTAAGTTGTATTTATGTTTTGGACACAGCAACAATAGCAACAACAACGACCACAACATGCAGCTGCCATTTGGTTGCAATTGTGGTCTTGGATCGTTACTTAGCGATAGTCTCTCATCTCTTTTTCACTCTCCCTCTCTCTCTCCCTCTCTCTCTCTTTGTATCTGTCTCCATTTGTCCATAGCTGGTGTTGACAAATTGTTGACTATTTACATGGTGTTTGTTTGTTGCCGGTTGTCAGCCGGCTGACAAATCATTATTTACATTGTTGAATATGGTATAAATTATATACAGGCGATTATTTTTATTTTTTTTTTGTCGAGCAACATTTGTTGCTGCTGCGTCAGAGTTGGAAATTTATGGCCAATGACGAGGCTGCACAAAAGTATTTAAACATAGCTATGTATACTATAATGTTGTATATAAGCCACGTATGCTTGTTTGTATTTTGACAATAAACATTGTGCAAACTTGTTGCATTTTCTTGTATTTTTCGTGCGATTCGAAACGCAATTTGTCTTGCTTTATAACCATTTGGCTTTGCTCAGACGCTGCTGCCGCTGCGAAAGAAAATGTCAGAAATTTTTCATGTTTGTGTGTTTTCTATCGAGCTAGAAATATTGCAATTAAATGAAATGATTTATCGCAATGCCAAAACGCCCGCGCACACCTAAAACCCAAAAAAAAAAGAAAGATACAAATCAAATCTACAGCTGCTTCGATTAAAAATAGACTGATCGAGAACACACAGTCAGCGCACACCTGAAATATCAGCAAAAGATACTATATGTGCCTATATTAGATACATCTATAAAACCTATGCCCTCTGATCGTAAATCTCATCTGTTTCTGTGCCAATTTCCATTTGGAAAGCATCGAGAACATCATCAGATACGAACATGGCAAACATCATAAGAAATCGACTTTGACTTGGTTGTTGCTCTGCTTTTTTATGTCAAACTATGTTCATTTTTAATTTATGACTTAACTCATTTATATTCAATTCGTATTCGAATTCTCTTTGCTCTTTGAAGACGCAATACAAAAAAAAAATATTGATTTAAATAATGTTTTTATTAATGAGCTCCTCTTAGCTGACGCTGCTTCTACTAGCTCAGAAGCTAAGACTTATGCAATATCAACAAGTAATTAATTAACTAACGCTAAAACTGTCGACAAATGTTTCAGTTTTGGCTCCAGTCTATGCCAAGCTCTTAGTGTGTAACTTTGTACAGGGTATCGGTTAGCTCTATCACTTGTGCTTTTAGCTGTTCTCCAAGCTTTACTAATTAGCAACTGTGATTAAGAAACTCGAAAATTTGCATGCCAAAAGAGATAGCAAAGTTTGAACCAAATCAAGAATTAGATAAAACCTAATAAAACTTTCCTACTAATGGTTAAGCTATTGCTATTAATAACGAACTTACCTATTAAATAGGTGTATTAAAAGTATATACACTATTATGTATGTAGTTCTATTTAAAATGCATTTATAATTGATTCGATATCGTTATTGAAATAAAGGAATAAGAGTTATCTTTGTCATATAAATTTAAAGGAACTCTTAAATTTCTAACTAATTTAATCAATATCATCATCTAGGGGCAGATAAAGTGTATTATGTTTTCGACTAAACTAATGGGTTGCTTTTCTTTTGTTTTCCGCACAACAAATTCTATCGTGTCGCCGCAAATGTTTAGCGCCATTTGCTAAACAAAAATATTTAAACAGCTGTTCAACATAAGGCTTTCATCTTTGCCCCAATGCAGTTAAATTTATGCAAGAATGTGGAGCACGCACTCCCATTTTAAAGCATGCGAGTAAAAGGGAGGCAGATACAGAAGTTAATTGTGTCAAGCAATGAAATAAATTTACTGAGCTCTCGGTTCATGATGCTGTCAGCCATAAATAAGCCAAAACTACGCCCAAGCAATTTCCAAAAAAAAAGAACACACACATAACAACAATAAAATGGAAAATCAAAATAAAAACTAAGATAGAAGAGCAACATTTGAAATTGCATAAAATTAAATCAAATTCTAATTTGCCATGGCGGGAAAACAACACGCCTACAACGAAATGAAGCGACGTCAAGCGACTTCCTAAAACGCTTCACTGATTTTGTCTAACCCATATATAAAACAGACAGACAGACAGACAGACATATGTATCTATGTTGTAAATGCACAAGTATTTGTGTGCCTCTTGTGGAACTGCAACATCTACTGCTACGCATTTTGCATGCGGCAAAGTCTTAAGGCGAGCCCAGTTTGAGGCACTCGCCATTTCTTGGACAACTTAACAGCCGACTGATTCCATCAGCTGTCTCAAGGTGTGTTGATCAATCTGGTTGTATGTGTGTGTGCGTTAGTGTTACCTAACCGCCCATTTGTTGCAGCAGCAACATCGTCTCGTATTCTTTTTTCTGTATTTTCATTTTTGCGGGCTGTTAGAGGGCGCACCTTAAAGCGATTTCCGGTGTACCAGTTGCTCATTGGGGCTCATTGAGCAATCGTGCTGTCAATTCTAATTAGCGGAAGCGCTTCAAATGTGCTTCGATTCATAAATTAGATCATCGTTCAATTCAACTTACATCTGGATGCTCACGCACTGGCACATAGACCTTCTCGTTCAACGTAACCATGGCACCCTCTGGCTCGGGCAGCGTCAAAGGCTCCTTCTTAACGCCATTGATCTGGAACAGGGAGGCGCGCACGCGTGCAATTTCTGTAAAAAAAAAAAATAAAAAAATGTATTAATAAAAAATAATGATAATAATTAATTAATAAAAAATAATAATTATAATTATTTAATAAAAAATAATAATAATAATTAATTAACAAAAAATAATAATTAATTAATAAAAAATAATAATAAATAAAGATTGAATTTTAAATTTATTATTTATTTATATAATTCGATAAATTTTATTTTGATGATATCTAAATAAAAATGTATATTTTATAATTTCTTATTTTTAGTATTTAAAACAAAAATCAGAACTAGTGCGAAAATATTAACAAGTTATTGTATTTTATTATTTATAAATTCCAAACGAATAATCATTAATAAACTAAAAGTATTAATAAATATTTCAAGCCAATCCTTGACATCAACATATCGCTGATGACAGCAAACAAATGTAACTTATTCAACTGTCCTCGATTGTAATGACAATTTGTCATTTATGTATGTAGATAAATGCGCGTATCAAATGACGCTTAATTTGCCTCTTAGTTAGACCCATTAAGCCGCTCAGCCAGCTACAATTGTGCCAGCATATACCAATAATAGCGTGTGAATGTTTACTTCAAAATTAATGCTTGCTAATTTATTAGATGCAAAATACGCGAACAAGTTGTTCTTGTGGGTGTTGAGAGGTGTCGAGGGGGAGGACAACGATTTTATCACCTAATGAAATCATTTGGTTTATATATAAACGAATTATGGCATGCATTTGCCTTTAAAATTACGCCAACTATAAACTTAGCTGTCGCACGGGAGTAAGTTATGCCAAATGCAATGCCAAGTTGCGCATACGCCTCGTTGTCTCCCCATAATTCACACATTTGGCGTTTTAGACTACCGCGACAACAACAACTGTCCCCCCAACTGTGCCAGTTGACAGCGCCTTTACAATTGATATGATCAACATTTCGTTGTTTAGTTTGGCTCTTGGATAAGCAGCTCTCAGTTGCATTGTTTGCTTTTGGCATGTGCCTGTCTAACTGCCTCATACAATGGCCACCGCTTCGACAATTTGTCACCCGACTGCGACTGCGATTGGAGCTAGCTGTGATATATGTATATCTACATGTGCATATCTATATGTATTTATCTGAGGAGGGGGCGTGCGCCATCGGCACATGTAATAGAAAATGACTTAAGAATTTGCCACTGTGCATACGCTGCTCTAAGGCTATGACATCAATTTGATGCATGACTTGGCTTTGTAAAATTATTAATCGCATTTCTTGTTATGCCAAAAAGCAAATAGTATACATGGCGCCTCTATTACAAATACTAGAATCATACAAGCCAAATACAATACCTAATAATTAATGTTATTGTTTTGAGAATCGTAATTCAATACTCAATGACTTCAATTAGCTTCCGCGAACTAGAAAATTGAGACATGCGTTTTGTTTGCCAGCCAATTTCCTTAACCCATTTCTCAAAATAAATATAATGCATGTACAGTGAAAGCAAATTAAGACGACTAAGATTGCGAGAAAAAGGCCTTGGAAGTAATAAAACTGAAATATAAAAAGAACTGTCTAGGAGAAAGGATTTTAAAAGCTGGCCATAGTTGAAGTTCTCACTGTACTTCAACGAATTTTTGTGTAGACGGAATAATCGCAAACTTTCTCAGAAATTATGAATGTTTCTCTGTCGAGTAAAAGTTGTTGAAACAAAGCCAAATTTCAGAGCTCATAGAAAATAATTGTGCGCATGAAACTTAATTGAAAGCAATAATCTTCCATTTAATTCAATTTTCTCTATTTTAAAATAACTTTTTAACAGTTTTCCTTAATTTTTTGGCCCCATTTTGTGGTTGTGGCAGATAGATAGCTGCCCTCTGGCTGCCAAAATGCAAAAAAAAAATTCTTGCCAAATGTAAAATCGTAATGCATAAAATTTGACAATTTATTGACGCTCCGCTGAGGCTCATAAAGTGCAAGAACGCTACAGAAAAATACACACAAAAATCTAAATATAAAATGTTGCAAAATGTGGCAACCGAGCGCAAACAGTGAACGGAGCAGAAGATCCCAGAAGGGCGTCATAAAGCCGTCAAATTATGCACCCAAAAGTGTTAGCAAATGTCCAATGACAAAAGGCAACAGGCAAAAAAAAAAAAAACATTCAAAAGGGAGGTCACATCTATTTATAAACAGAATGCAAAAATTTTATGAGGCATCTCAAATGAAAATTTGCCAAATCCTTTAAAGCGTCATGAGATTTGTTGACTTTTTGGCCAATTTATGGCAATAAGCGATAATATTTTAAATGCGAATAAGATACAAAAACCACTTAAAGCAACGTGCGGGGGTTGGCAATAAAATAAAGACAAGCAAACAAAACAAAAAACTCATAATAGTTAAATACTTGAACATTTAAGCCCACACACACATGAGCAAAATTCAACGTTCTTCTAGGCGCCAAATTTGGAAACACTGGCCGTTCCATATTTAGAAGTTCGATTATTTGAATTTCTAAGATAGAGTCATAAGCAAACACATGTAAATTATGACTAAAACTTGACTTGCATTAAGAAGAGAGCGGCATTCAAATGAATGAATGAACGACTCGCCTTATAAGTAGACCTCGGATTTTGCATATTTGCATGTTCTTATAGGGATAAGATAGGTGAATTCTGATAACACCAAAGTTCGTTTCGTTAAAAATAGAGTGGAAAACGATGCGCATATTTTTTTTTTTTTGCATATTTGCATGAAATGCATATGCAAAGAATATGCAAAATATGCAAAAAATATGCAAAATATGCAAAATATATGCAAAATATGCAAAATATATGCAAAATATGCAAACAAAAATTTATATTTAACAAATCAAATAATAATACAAAAATCGATTCATAGGGTGGAATAAATATTAAAATTTTAATAAATGTAACAAAAGTAAAAATAATGAGAAAAACAAAAAAAAATTGGTTTACTAATCCAGAAATATAAAAAAAATTAAAAATGTTATGTAATTAAAAATCATTGCATCGACCGAATTGAGATCCGAACTCCAATCTCGTGTTTAGCATGCCGCGCACTTATCACTTCGACCACTACGCCACTTGGACTGATGCTGGCAAAATCGATATACATACTTGATGTACATTCTGGCAGAGTAAATGTAAAATGATAAAATTGACCATTAATTCTTTTTATATTATTTTCATATGAAGGAATTAGCGACAGGATACGATGATCCCACTTTTTCAGCTATTAGATTTAACAATTTTCGACTGTAGAAATCAATTTTTTGATGAAATTCGATTGCATATGTTTTGCATATTTTGCATATTTTTTGCATGTTTTGCATATTTTTTGCATATTTTGCATATATTATGCATATTTTTTTTGCATATTTGTTGCATATAATTTGCATATTTTCGACATGCATTAAAAATTGGTTTTTTTAAATTATAACATACCTAAATACAAAGTTTGGTACCAATCTGATAAAAATTGTGGAAGTATGCAAAATCCGAGGTCTACTTATAAGCAACCAGATCCGAGAACTTGTTAATGAATACAGCTAAAATATATACAGAAAACAGAGAAAAAAAAAAGAGATCTTCCATTGATAATTATAAGATTGGCGAAACTCAAGCTGATCGACACCTACATACAAAGCTCAGAGTGGAGCCGCAACCTGCTCGCCAACTCAGGCAATGCCCTTAAATGGTCAGAGTTGGCAACGGACACGAGGATTTAATTATAGTTCAGCCTGACGCATACATAGAAAGAATTAGATATAAAGATACAGATACAGATGGAGATAAAGAGAGACAGATATGGGGGCTGGTTATTAATTAAGCCGCCTGCGCATATGGTCGGCTTGGCTTGGCTTAATTATTGTAATTTATCTAAATGCTACTATCAATTCAGTTTGCCAGTGACTAATTCGATTCAAATCCCCTCAAGCTAACTTCGTCATATGCAAATGCAATTTTTACACGAATTTAGCTCGGCTTATTCATCTCAAATCCGACTCAATCTTCTGTCACGTTGCCTGTTCATCTGTCTTTCTGTCTGTTTGACTGCCTGACATTTGACCGATTAATATTGACAGCTGTCATGATTGCATTTATGCTTAGACAATTGATCTCAAGCGCTGATTTCATTATTGCTCAAAAGAATTTCAGTTGCGTGCCTCATTCGAGTTGCAGCCAAGTTGCCCTTAATTTGCTACTGAGCATCTATTTGAGTAAAATCATCGCATACTTATGGCCAACAACAACAGCAACAACAGCAACAGCTACAAATGGGGCACGTTCATATTTTTCATGTTTATTGCGACAATTTCCATGCTGCATTCAATATTTCACTTGTCGCTCTCGACTTCTTAATGAGTTCTTTGGCCGTCTTTTAATGTTCTTGGACAGCTACAACGAGCCATGTCTTGTTATTAATTTGCTACTTTTATTCTCATTCTTTTTTTATTCTGCAAAATATAGCTTGTATGTGTTGGTTTGTGCTTCTGTTTTCCATCCAAAGAAATTAAAATATATGCAATATCGAGAACGTTTTCCCACTGTGTTTCTTTGTTGTAGCTTTTTCTTTGGTGGAAATTATAATTTATTTATGTGTTGCTGGCAACATGCGTTGTTATTTAGATGAACATTAAGTTCAATTAAATAAAATGTCAAAATTGGAATACTTATATTTTGTGAGAGACAGAAGCAAAAAATGCAGCTGAATCTATGGCTAAAGTGTCATAAATCTTCATCATATGCAATGTTATCCAATTTCGTTAGCTTTTTAATATTCTCTACTTTGGCAAGAGTGTGTGTTTGTCACGGGATATATTGATTTGCATTTCATTATGTTAACAAGACTCTGGGTTCCACAACAAACCGCAGACAACCTTGTTCACGCCAAAATCTAATCCCGGCTCGTCAATCTCATAAGATATGCCATGCAAGCAGTCAGTCATTCAGTCAATTCGTCAGGTAGGCCAGTTGACACCTAAACCAAATTAATATCAAACTCATTCGCAGGTTTTAGCGACTCAGCTGATTGATTGTTTTGGTCGAGCCGAGCAATTTGCATTGGCTCACGACTTGGCTTCAAGTATCTAAGTATCTAAGTATCTCGCAGTCAGCTAATTTATGAATGCAAAGCCATTCATGCCCCGAATTAGATGACTCGCTGTGGGTTCCCACTCTGCTCTGGCTAAGCGTGGGTGTTGCCAGCCTTAACAATGCCAAAATGCTGAATGCTAAATCTATGTCTGTGTGTGTGTGTGTGTGTGTGTTTGTGTGGGTGACAAGCCGAGTTTTAGCAAATTGTCACAGCAATGACAAACGCTCGTAATGGCGCAACAACAGAAACGTTTAAAGCCTCGGCTGTTAGATGTATGTGTATTCCAGCCAAAAGCCATTGCAATTAAGCCGTTTTGCCTCCGGGCCATAAACCAACTGCAAGCACATTTGGCTTAAACATGAACTCAACAAATGCCTTGGTCGGCCTTGAAAATTCGCACAAAATCAATTTGCAAAAAAAAATAACACAAACCAAAACAATTTCGCATATTTATGCATTTGAATATGTCTTCAAGTGTGTGTGTGTCTGTATTCAAGTAATTTCATTTGTGTTTTGAATATATGAATAATTCTGAGCCTGCGGTTAACAAGCTCAGTTACTTTGATAAGTGTAAATGTGGTAAGAATGAAAGACAAACACAAAAATAATAGTATATTTAATTTGGTGACATATTTGTTGTCTTTTGGGCATTTAATTAAAGACTGATAACACTGGCACTTGATTCAATTATAACATCAGGCAGGTTCACACGCATTCAAAAATGAAACAAAATTCCCCTTACGCTTTGTTATTTCAACCAACCCATATTTATCTTAAATATGCGTACAATATTTTTGCATTTTTCGTTTAATAAGTAACATTTTTTTTAACCCATTTTTTATCGGAGACACGGGTAAAACGCATTGTTGACAAGCAAAACGATAAAATCAAATTGGAAACAGCATTAAAACAACCAAACACCGCGTATCGAGTGCAATGCCCAAACCAGAAGATACTTTATAATATATATGTAGACACATATATATATGTATATAATTAAACAACATATTTGTGCACTGAGTATTACTTGGAATTGGGTCATGCGAGTTCGAAAACAGTCGCAAGCAAAATAATTACATCAATGCTAAAAAAGAACAAGTAATTATGATCTAATTGCGAGTGCTCGAATAAAAGATACTATGTAAGCTCTAAAATTATTATATTTCTGAATAAATGCAAACAATATACCCAACTCAAATAAGTACAGAAAAAGAAATTAAAATATTAATTGGATTTTATCTAAAACATAAGTAATATGTCCGAAAACCACAATTCTAAGGAAATTTATAACAAGCGCAATATGAAAATAAAAATTAATTACTGCTGTGCACATGCAAGAAGTTTGTATTGTATTTTAAATTCATGAAAAAAAATTAAAGACGTATTATAAAATTTAACATGAAGCACACGTGTTTATTTATGCAATATGAAATAAGAATATTTCATCAATGTTAATTTCACAAATTGAGGAAAAAAATACTATAACAAAACTTGCGAGAAAATCACCGCCAAAAATCCAATAGTCCCACCTGGCCACCTGGCTTCTCTCAGTTCAATGGAATAAATTCGATAAATGTGCATATTGTGCTAACAATAATACGAAATATTGTAGGTTTAAATTGTTAGTTAAACAAACGTAATTTTCCATTTTTTCTCTTTTTGTGTAGC
This sequence comes from Drosophila subquinaria, assembly GCA_037043405.1. Lineage (NCBI taxonomy): Eukaryota > Metazoa > Arthropoda > Insecta > Diptera > Drosophilidae > Drosophila > Drosophila subquinaria. The sequence goes on from JBAMBL010002830.1 coordinate 253,012, forward strand.
AAACAAAAACATGCTAAAGTGTAGTCAAAAGCACTCGACTAAAAGATACCATTAAATCAGAGCTAAACTAATGTATTTGATAGATATGAAACTTTTAGAATTAAATTTAATAAAAAACAGTGTAAAAATTTATACATATGACTTAACAGACTCTCTTTATTAATTTCAGCACAGGGTATTCGCATACGAATGCCTGATAATACTTTTCAGGCTCAATTATTATAATTCGTTCTTTTAATATATGTACACAGAATGACATAGCAATGCAATTTAGACAGATTGTATAATTTGCACATTAAAAGGAGCATGCAAATAGCCGTTAACACAATGTACATGGAAATTGATATTAGAATTATGGTAATATTATTATTATTAGTATTTTGACAGCTTTCAAAGTTTTTGATGAAGTAATATGCTTTATTATTAGACTCTTTCGTCAAATTAATTGCTATTAGTCATTGAATGTCAACAATTTGATGATGCTTTAATCAAATGTTTGTTAATGAATGAACTCTGACAATCTTTTAAAAAAGGGCCAAGCTTTGACTAATTGATTTTAGCAATTAAAATTTAAATTTGTTTAATTGTTACAATTATTGCGCAATAAACAAACGACACTCGCATTATTTTGTACACATTTGGCAGTCAAATTAATTGAAGATAAAATTAAATTGGTGCAAATGAAACTTGCAAAACACCTTGTACAAAAAGACAGCATATAAATCGTTGTGATTAAATGGAATACGAATACTTATTGACTCAAACCCCCGAATGTTTTCATACACCCAAAACTGTGACTAATTTCGTTTCGCTTCTGAGCACATTTTATAATCTTCATTTTAATTTATTTTGTACAGTCGGTGTCATTTAATAATTCTTAAATACGTCAAGCTCTAGCCAAAGACAAAAAAAATATATATATGTATATATTAACAAAATCTTAATGAGGTAATTTGATGGAGGGAGTGCATAAAATCAAAGCGAATGCTTGGCAACAAAATCCGCTTAATTATTTTATTATTATTTTTGCGAAATGACCAGCCTCAGCAAAGGGCATTAAAACTAATGCCATAAAGCCAAAGATCAAAACTGTTAAGACTCTCAAAGAACATGTCACTTTGGGGCAAGAGAAATGCGTCAAAAGACAATGAGAGTAATGCGATTTTATTTCTGCTTAGTTTGATTCACATATTCACAAGATGAGCATTCGCATGGTGAATAAAGTGAAGGTGGTCGACACGCCAGAATGCCTTTGACAACGACAACGATGAGGCAGCGAGTCATGAATCTTAACTGATTGCCAGGCAGGTTGTTAAAAGGCGTTGGAAAGGAAGTGAAATGTGGCAGGCAGCGTGGCGTGAATCTGTTGAACTTTCAGTTTCAACAATGGCCAAAATGGAAAGCTGTTGTCAACAACTGGCACACACATAAGTAGAGAAAGAGAGCGGGAGACGAAAGAAAAACAAACTCAAATGCGAGTATCTATTAAGTAAATAACATTATTCACACACACTAGAAACCGAAATTGAAATAAAAATGCAAATGATGTTTTAATGCGACATCGCAGCATATGAATGTGGGTAGCAGCAACAACAAAAACAGCAATAATACTTGTACTTTTTAACAACATTACGACAATTTTTCACACGCACACAATTAAAACAAATAACTGTAGATCTCACGACTGTGTGGGTGGGTGTGTGTGTGAGTGGACGAGTGTGTGCAACAGCGCGGCAACCTTGCAACTTGACATTAAGCTTGGAGATTACAATTAGCCAACAGCAACAACGTTGCTCGATGGGCGTAGAAGGCGTGTCAGTTTGCGTGGCTTAACAACAACTACAACAAGTTCTACAACAAATTATTGTCAAAACGACAGCAACGCAAACAATTAACATGTAATAAGATATATTTTTGAAAACGCCTTTACCCTTGAAATCTTAGCACAAGTCTTTTTGTTGACTCTTTTTTCATTTTTTATATGGAAATTCGAGATGGTTTTTAAGCTAAAAATATCATAAAAAGTGAAATGACAAGCTCGAAAAATTGTGTCACTTGGCTAATTGAGTATTTGATATGCTGAAAAGAGAACAACAAAATATTTGAGAAGCAACCGAAAATTACTCATAAATACGCGTTGATTGATTTCCCCCTCAACACGAGCTGCTGAGATGTTGAGATGTTTTCAATATAGCCAAAGGCGAAAAACTAGATATAATTGCAACAAAACACACGGCAAAACGTCAAAATGAAACATGTACGAAAATTGCTAAACAAGTTCGTAAATTGTAAGCCAATTTTTTCCAAAAACAAATATAAAAAAATCAACTTGTCATTGCCAAAAAACGTTGCAAATGTCGATTTATACAGTTAAACAGTTGTTGTGGTTGCAGCTGATGTTGTTGCTGTTGCTTGTGTTGTTGTTGTTGCTGTCGCTGTTGGTCAAAGTGGCGCAAGGCATCGAGCCAAGCAAAATTGGCCGCAAATCAAACAGTTCCCATGTGCGCAATTTCCAACCAAAATGCCGCCACATTAGCAAGAAAAACCCGAACTTAAAAACCCAGCCAACAACATGTACATTAAATGCGTAAATTTGTGAAATTGTGGAAAATGCTGGGCAGCAAAAATAAAAGTGCTCCTAATGAGTCAAAAAAAAAAAAAAAAAAACAATAGCCAAAGTTAAGAGACTAAACACGGTGCAGGCAGGAAGCCACACCCCAAACCAAATAAAAACCTGAGCTGAACTGAACTGAACTGAACCAAGGCAAACTGTTCAGACGCATCGTTGTTTTTTTTCTCTCTCTTTTTTTGTTATGTACATAATTTTTTAATATTTCAAAATTAATTAAGATTCACACAATGAAGGCATTCAAAGCAAGGGAGGTGTGGAATGTCTCGTAGGGTTCTATTGAAAAACCTTTTTGTTTCGCCACTTTTTATGATTATTTTTAGCTAATAACTTGACAAGCAAAGTGCATAAATTTGTCAGCTTAAGACCCTCTTTTACTTTTTTTTGCATTCGGTCAGTAAGTCAATTAGTCAGTTGGTCAGTTAATCATTTGAAAAAACGGTAGTCGCTTGTCGGCGGTATTCGTACCATGCGCGCCCATTTTTATAAAGCAATTAACTGAGCTTATTTTATAGCCTTGCTCATAAAATTCAACGTCAGACAATATCGATGAGTTGTCTCGTTCCCTTTCTCACTCACACCCTTTCTCTCTCACTCTCTCTATAAGTATCTGCTGTGTGCAGTGTTTACTATTCCCTGTTCTCAGTTCATTGCAATGGCTGCTTAAACCAATTAAAAATTAACAATCTATAGTATAGATAATAGACAATTTGTATACTCAGCCAATCAGGTTAAGTTTTAGCCCAGTGCCGACGGCATTTTCTGTAACATTAACAACAACAGTTGCCATTGTTGTTGTCAGTTGTTGTTAGCATTACCAATGGGCAGCTACTGCGTTATCGCAGCTGATAACGTTTGTTTAGATAAACTCACCTGAAACGAGCAAGACAGGTAGACAAAGATAAGATTAGTTATAAAAATATAAATAGTTCGGTTTCTTACAAATGCTAATGTAATTTATGGACCAAAAGTTTAGCAAGGGCACGTCGAAAGCTATATCTCCTGCAATCTGTGTAAACTTGAGGAGATAAAGACTTTAAAGATAACACAAAATGAAAACAATTTTATTGTTAGATAAATGCTAAAATTAGCTGCAATTTATGATCATCATTAGAAGGCATAAAACACTCGAAACGAGTATATTTTAATCGTATAGCTCAATCAACACGTTGAGACTTTAAACTGTTAACAGCCGCCGACGAGAAGCGACTTGCAACAGACAGAGGCATACAAATAGTACGACGTTTTCTTGCCGTTGTTATTGTTGTTGTTGTTGGTCAAACTATTTTTAAAGTGAATCCAAATCCAAATCCAAAAGATACAATTTCTGTCATGCCCCCATGCTCCACCACTTTGGATGTGACGCGTCTCGGCAGTGGCACGCTGTTTTGTTGTTGTTGCCACGCTGCCACCATCTCTCGCTTGTTTATTTCTGGAGTAGCCGAATGACTTTTCCGGAGCCCCTGCTACGTGTGTGGAACATAAACAACCGCTGCCTGGCCACAACCACAGCAACAACAACAACAGCAGCAGAAGAACCAAAGAGAAAACAAATCTCACAAATCATGAACTGAATTGAATACAGACACAGATCCAAAAGATCGTCTGTGTGCGAGTCAAAGCAACCGCAAGGGTTCATGACCTTTTGACGTCTTCTGTAGTTGTAAAATATTTCAATATTCTGTCAGATTCTACCTGCTTCTAATTCTACATCTTGATATGGATATTGCACAAATTTTTTTGAAATAAACCCAATTTGTTACGAAAATTTTGCTATGTTGTAAACAGTTTCTGTTCAACAAGCTGTGTTCCATCATCTGCATTGTTTTCATTTAAGCAAACTATTATTTTTACGCTTTTCTAATTTTTTTGTTTTTTGTCTGAAAACTCCCAGCTGTTATTAGTTTAGAGAATGCTGCGCGTGTTTTCACGGAAATTACAAAATTGATACATATATGTACATATATATAGTGAGATTTATTTGGGTCGGGATGCCTAAAAAAACAGTACGCCTTGTAAATATTATCGATTGTGCAGTTCGTATATAGCTTTCGGTAAAAGTCACTATTGCTATTTGGTCACAAAACTGGCCAAGTTGCTGTTAACGCTTATGTCATGGTTGTTTTCATATTTCTGCCAATGCTTTAACCATAATTAGTTAAAATGTGTATCAATTTAATAACGAACAAATTGCAGACAGACCAAAAAATGATGCAAATTAATTAAAATTGTGTGTTTGAAAGTAAAGAGTTGGTGTACTTCATTATAAATAGTTAAGTATGAGCTGTGGGCGTTTAAAGCGCTTTAAATGGGCCATGCATTACATGTCATTTGATCGTGCTGCCTTTTACTTGGCGTATAATTAATGTTGTTGTTTATCGCACATACGCAACGTGACACACACGTCTCGCACTGAGCCCCCACACGAATATGTGTGGCAACAAGCAAAAACAACACCACAACACAAAACCTCAGCCCAAACCCAAACTCATACTCAAGCCACAGATACAGGTCGCAAGTAGAAACCAAAAAGACAATGACAATACATGAAGAGCTCTCGCTATTGCTATTGCTATAAATTATTACAGAGCCGCCGACCTAACTGCCTACCACATGTCCACCTACCTACCTACCTATAGGCAAACCACTGTCACTGCTATCTTTTGTCTTGTTGCGAGTCGAGCGTAAGTCGCAGATACACACGTACCCATGTATCTATATACTTATGTATCTGCATAATTATACATATAACGTAATGTGCTTGACCAAAAAGTCAAGTGTCCAGCGATTCGTTTTCAAAACAAAAGTCAAAGAGTTTGCCGCTTTTTTCAATTGTTATCTTGCTAGTTATTGTATATCCTATAAATCATTAATATCTTTGGGGTATACTATGACAAATTCTTCAATTATTTAAGGAATATAAGCATATTTATTTCTCTTGCATTATTAATTAATCAAAAATATCAAATAGTATATATTTAAATAAAGTGAATAATAGGTATCTTATTGTCGATTACACCTGTCTCTTGTCTTATTACTTGTCTTACCATATAACATGTACCTATTTATTAAGTAGTATTTATTATAGGTATTTCTACATTGCAGGTTTTTTTTCTCTCTCTCTCTCTCTCTCTATCGTTCTTGTTGTTGTGCAACTTGTTCTTAACACCTTTGAGCGCCCACGTATTTCATTTATTTTTAGTCAAAAAGGCGGCGGCAGCCTCAACTAGCAACGATGTCTCCGTCAATGTGTTGCCCCTCTTCCCTCCATCTCTTGCCCTGTCTTTATATTTTTGTTAAGGGGTTTTTTTTTTGTTTCTTTATTTTGCTGTCGCTTTGTATGACAAAATACAAGAAATTTTTGGTGTGGGCTTTTTTTATATGCGTGGAAAACCGGAAAAGCCTACGTGAGTTGGCCTAAAGCCGACTTGACTTGGCTTTTTAGAAAATGCAAGTGCACTCGTTCATACATATGTACGTTCAACGCATATGCCAATGACATTCACGCAAACTGTCACTCTCCAGCTGATAAACCACAAGATGTCCTTGAGATCGAGATGCTTTAGCTGGGTCCGAGCTGAGCTTCAATCTGAATCTGAGTGGGCAGCAGTTGGTTGCATATTTGAAAGTGAAGCGGAAATTCAATGGCATTGTCAAGCAGCATTGCATTTGTTGATGTTTCAATACCCAAAACATGTATGACATTGATACATCTGAACTAAAAGTGGAAATCATGGTTGGTTTTACACAAAAAAAAAAAAACAGTTACTAGTAATCCATTTGAAATTGCTTTTATGTGTGCGCAGATAAAAGGATGATTGTCATGAAATGTAGCTACAATTTAAGTGGCCAGGAATTGATACATGTTGTTAACATCTGTTAAAGCAATTGCTAGTTAAAGTTACAATCTGTAGCATAACATAAAATGTCGCAAACTCTGGTTCAATTCAAGCTCACAGTAAATTCGATTTAATAATTGGATTTTATTATTTAAATTTTAAAAAGTTACAAAAACGAAAAAGAATTAAGTAATATCATTAACAGCTGTTAGATATACAGTTTTCAAAGACTGTTCATATATATCTGTTAGCCCAATCCTGTTGGCTGTTTCTTTTTGATCCGGCTTGGTAATCAACAGTTTTAGCCACATATGGCAAACTGCCACCCACACACTTAACATTTCGACATAAGAGACTTTGGAGCGTCCATATAAAATGGCATTTAACCCAAATACGCAGATGAATAAAACGTGGCAGCACGACATTCAATTTTTATGTCATGTTTCAAAAAAGTGCCATAATGAACATAAACAACGGACAGCGACAGCGACAAAGGTAAAGACAAAGACAAAACAAACATGCAACGACATACACACACACGCAGATAGTGTGAAACACACGCACAACTGTCGGCAGCGCAGCTGATCGCAAATGCAACAATTAAGGCGTCATGGGGGCGTGACAGTTGTAATATTTTAGAAAATACCAAAGACTTTTAATCGAAACAGTTGAACGACACGAAAGTGCGTGAAATTGGCTGACGCAGATATGCGAAAATAGCGCAAAACTAAAACGGCTGGCGTCGTCCCCAAAAACCAATACCAAAATGCCAAAAAAAACACACACACACTCACAGATACACACTCACACACACGTACACACACAACGTGCCTACAACGACAACATTCATTCATGCTGCACAAGTAAATACGCGTCGTTGTTGTTGAATTTCTGAATTGCAGACAGCCAAAAGATACAAAGATAGAGATACAAATCCAACAACAACAACAACAGCTACAGATACAGATACATTTACATCGACAGGCGCCTTCCTGAGAGTTTTTCTTTTTCTGACTTGTTTTTACATTTAAATGCTGTCTACTGTATCTTTTGCTCTATGCTCTTATTTGTATCTATAAGATACAGCGCTGTTAATTGTTCTTAATGGCACTGGCACTCAAAAGTATCTTTTTGGCAACGCCTGCGCTTCTACGTCTTTATAGTTATATATTCCTGCAATTGAAAGCAACAATTATGGACTGAAAAAAATTATAAGTAAAATTATTTTAAATTCTTATTAAAAATTTATTTAGTTTAACTTATTTACTTCAGTTTATATTTGGATCATAATGTAACGCTTACTTATGATATGGGTTTCAAAATTTATTTGTAACAGATTTTTATAGCTATGACAATTTTTCAATATACAGTTTGTCAAGTAATTGTTTGCAAAGCCTTAAAAATGTAATATTTCGACTTTAAATAAGAAAATAATAGCTTATTATATATATTTGGAAAGGTCATTTAATTTTCGTTCAAATGATGCAAAAATTTCCTTAACCCATTAAGTACCCATTAAAATATTCGAATTTTAAAAAAGGTCTACTTTTTCAACTTTTTTCCTCGATTTTTTCCAAAAAATGTTGGGATGCAAAAAAATTCTGGAAACAATTCTAAGAGTAACTGCAAAAAAAAATTTTCAAAAATATTTTTGCTAGTATTTTTTAAAATTGTTTGAAAATCCTAAAAATGACCATTTTAACCCATTTTTCCTCATTTTCATGCAAAAAGTGCCTTTTTTTCAGTTTTCAAAAAATTCTAATAAATACTAGCAAAAATATTTTTGAAAATTTTTTTTTGCAGTTACTCTTAGAATTGTTTCCAGAATTTTTTTGCATCCCAACATTTTTTGGAAAAAATCGAGGAAAAAAGTTGAAAAAGTAGACCTTTTTTAAAATTCGAATATTTTAATGGGTACTTAATGGGTTAAGGAAATTTTTGCATCATTTGAACGAAAATTAAATGACCTTTCCAAATATATATAATAAGCTATTATTTTCTTATTTAAAGTCGAAATATTACATTTTTAAGGCTTTGCAAACAATTACTTGACAAACTGTATGCCATTTAATTGCAGTTGTTCAAAATGTATCTAGGGGTGTGTATCTCAATCTCTATCTGTAGCCCGCATTTCACACGCCAAACAAAGCCGTCTTTTCGCTTTTCGCTTTTCATTTTTCACTTTAACGCAGTTTACTTTTTGGTCAATTGAAAAATTCAATTGATCAGCCATATTAAATCGATATCGTTGCATTGCACAATAAAAGTGATTCACTTGCCGCAGTTCAGTTGCCGTTTCAAGTGCCATCGATCTGCCCATATACGGCGATTCAAAGATGCAAGAGATGGCAGCAACGAGTACGAGTTCGAGTTCGAGTTTGGGTTCGATTTGAAGTTGAAGTTGAAGTTGCCAGCCAGCAGCACACCGACCATATGGCATATGGCACAACTTCAAAGTAAATTTATTGCCTTTTGCATCTCGCGCACACTCTCAAGTATTGCGTTCTGTTATCAAATTGTTCAATTTGTGCGGCTTGGCGGCGGCTGTCTGCTGTCTGCTGGCATATTAAAGCAATTGTCTAATGCCACATGGGTGCTCTGTTGCTGCCACAAGCGAGAAGCTGTTGCTGCTGCTGCTTCTGCTGGTTGTCGCGTGCCAGTCAAGGGGGAGGTGGAGGCGGAGCTGAAGTGTTTATGGAGGGCACATGGAATATGAGCATGCGAAAAATATTTTAATTACGCGCATTTTTTTGTTTTTTTCGCTCGCTATTTTTGTCAAAAATCAACAAAAATTGTTGCAAGCTGTGTGTATCAAATGTCATGCAAGCTGGAAAAATGACGCAATCTAATTTGTTCAACGGTAGAAGAGTAGACAGAGCGAGAGGAGGAGAGCAGGGGAGCGGGACAGAAACAGGCACTTGAAAATGCTAATTGAAGGCTATAGATACACATACGAACTCTCTCAGTCGGTGTATACTTATTTTGTATCTTTAGGATTGCCATTGCCATGTGCTTCACTGTGCTGAGTCATTTTTGTTGTTGCCATTGGAGGAATGAAGATATCATGTTAGCCGCCCAGAGATGAGCGCATTTCTATGAATTCTCGGCGGCAAGTTAAAAGTACAAATCAAACAAAAAAGCGAAAATAATAAGTTGCTAATTGCTGAACGCAGTCTTGAAAATCGCTGACAAAAAAGGTACGCAAATGAAAACGAACGTATCTTTTAAAAGTCGTCTAGATTTGATATTATCAGTTTTCAATCTAAATTAAAGCATTAGTATTAAGATTTTTGATGCAAAATTATATCTTGCTAATTTAATTGCTAATGCTTTATATAATTTCTATGGTCAACTGCTTATTATCAACTGAAAAGTCATGGATTAGGCAGAAAACCATCTGCAATTTTCCCACCCACTTTCCAGTCAACCAAGCAAAACAAATCATAGTTTAGCCCACAACTTTCGCCTGTCAACGATCAGCGATCCATCCATCTATTCATTCATTTATCGATCGTCGATCAATGCCCTATCATCGTATAATAAATTTAGGCATTGCCAATGCAATTGTGTGATCAATTGCTTCATTTGCTGCACAGTTATTCAATGGTCAATAATGCAGGTTCGAATGCTCCTAACCATGGTCAACTTCCGTGCTAGGTTGCAATGGGGCAAACGCATGGTTGGCTTCTTATTTTGGTAGCGCCCATAATACGATTTAGCCAACATAAACATAAGCAACGGCAACAGCAACAACAATAACAAATCAAAATAGCCAATGGTCGCCATGACAAAAGATTTTAATTGAATTTGAAAAACGCAATGGAACGTGTAGAGAGTTATTCCCGTTCCCGTTCCCGCCACTGTCCCCTGTCATCTCTCAAGTGCTGCGGGTTTCAGGGAAGAGCGGAGAGCGCAGATCGCTTATAGGGTGCGGAGGGGCCTTAGAGGGTTTGCCAGCTGTGCCCACGCGTTCCGCATAACAATTGTCAACAAATTTATGAGCACGACGTCAACTCGATACTCAACTCAACTCAACTCAACTACTACGCTATAAACATTATCTCTGGGTCCGGGCCCTGAGTTATATCGAATTGAAATTCAAAAGCGCTCATTGCGCCTTTTATTTTAATTTATTTGGTTTCGTTTTTTTTTTTATTTATCTCTTTCCCCTTTTTTTTTGTTAATTTAAAATTTAATTTGTTTGCAAAGCGATCGATGAAGCGTTCGATTTGTTGATGCATTTTAGCATTTTTGCTTTGTTTGCATTGAAGTCCATTTAACTCGCCAGCCAAGTTAATAACGATGCTCTTTTAATCTTGTGGGCAAACAACGCCCCAAAAACGGTCAAATAGAGAACTGAAATTCCGCTCAAAAAAAAAACCATTTCCAATCATCTAAATTTAGACGAAATGAAACACATTTCAAATTTTTCATGAAAAAAAAATAAAATAAAATGTCGAGCGTTAAAAATTTTCTGCGTGTATGTATCTGAGAGAAATGCCAATGTATATATAAGACGCTATATATATGCGTACACTTGTATATGTGTGTATATATATAAAAATCTATGTATATATAGCTGTGTGACTATATAAACATTTGCGAGTAGTCCGCAGCGGGTGTAGTCCGAACGTAATTTGATTTTTTAAATGCACAACGCAAGATACACACAAGCTGTGTATCTATAAGATCGCGGCCGCTACGTTACGTTGCGTGCCAGAGATACAAAGGAAAAGCAGCAAGAGCAACAACAGAATTTTGATATGTGCGTTGTTGTATTTCGGCCAATGCGTGGGCAAAATATAGTACAACAACAAAAATAACACCTAATAATAATCATTTGATTGTCTGTTATGATGTAGACATCATTTTATACAGATACAGATGCAGATACATCGCTAGATACACATAGAAATACTGATAATTCGAAAGATACAAATACAGATACAGATTCAGACATTTACATTTATCTGTATTCCATCTACAAATATAGTTATCTCAGACGTCATGCGGAAGATACTCTCGAGTTATAAATACATATATGTATCTCAGAGATAGTACGTGCAGTTATGCTTGGACTGCGTCGCCGTAATCCGACTACACTCAGGTTTTGACGTCGTCTTTCCACAGTCTAGGCACACTTCAACTGTGCAAATTGCTCGGCATGCATCAAGATACAAAACGCTAGAAACGTGCTACCGCGGCATGTGTCATATGTATCTAACAGATACAGATACAATAAACGCTGCGGACTATCTTCCTCTTAAGCTTCTGCTCTCTTCACAAGTTTTTTGTGTATAATTTCTTTCTTGATTTTAGGCATGAGTCACTAGCCCCAAACAAAACGAACTGCAAAATTTATGTCAGCAGTGCCAAAAGCGACAAACGACGAACGACGAACAATAAAACGACGAGCGTCGAGCGAGTCGAAGACAATAAAAAGAAGCGGCAAATAAATAAATAAGACATTCTAAATGCGAAAGAGTCAACAACAAAATATCACAAAATAACAGAAGCCACATACAAAATATGAATGTGCATATGTGAGGGGGCACGTACATACACAACAGGTTGCAACGCAGATGAGTTACAAATAAATTCTCATACAGAAATAAATAAATTCGGATTCGGTTATTTTTTGATCAATTTTATTTGAAAGCATGTTAAAATACAAATGTACAATTTTAAATTAATGTTTTTCCACAAATGACAACATATTTGTATATAAATTAGTATTGTACACAAGTAATGGAGAGAACTTTGTCTCTCAAGATTTTTGGAAACTTTAAAAGCTACTTCTACTTGAAGTTAAGTATACATATTTATCTAACTAGAAATTGTCAAAGTGCTGTAATAATAAGCAGAAAATTAATTCTGAGAATAAAGTCTTGTGCGGAAAGCGCAGTAGCTTAAGTTTGCTTGAGTTTTTTGTGTGCATATCAAATGCGTACAAAGTTAAAGTATCCTAGAGTCTTGTGAAAAGTATCTTTTTAAGGAACACACTGTGCTGCAACTGAAAGTTTTGACTTCCTCTACTTCATTGTGTCGATATGGACGAATTTTAAGAGTGTAATTCAAGTGGAAGTCATTGCTAATAAATAAATAAACTGTTAAAATTGTTTATCAATTTTTAAGCTGCTTGTGAAAATGTCACAGAAAATTTTAAAGTTTCTGGGGAAGTTTCTTCTTCAATTGCAATTGGGAAGTTGGCCAACCCGCATGTCAAAGTCACAACAAAAACAAAAAACATCGCTGGCAGCAATTGAAAAGAGAAAGTTTTTGCAAAAACAGCAAGAAACCAAAACCAACAACAACGACAACAACAGAAATAATAAAAATAACTTCTAGCAAGTTGAAAAGTCGAAAGCCGTTAACAGAGCGACCCAGCGGCCTGGTCCGGGTCTTCAAGTTGAAGCTGCTCTCGGACTCGGACTTGGACTTGGACGCCGTTGGTGATCACATTAGCTTTGCAAGTAGTTCATGCGACTCCCACAGCTGCTGATAAGAGCCACAGCCAGCGGGTGGGTGGTGGCAAGCAGGTATAAAAAATTAAACAACAACAACGAAATAAAACATTTTCTTGTAGCTGGTCGAACGAGTTTTACAAATTGTCAACGCTTTGCTTTTGGCAAATAAAATCTGTGGGCAACAAAAACTAGTTTGCAGCAGCGTATCTATGTATCTGTATCTCTGTGCAACATAATTTTGTCATTACCAAGCGGCACACACACACACATACACACAGCACCACGCATACATAAATTCATGTACATACATATGCATATGGCCAACAGATGTTAAGCAAATAACAACATGCCTAACGAAAACGAGCTGCGAGATGTGAACATCCAGGTAGTCTGTCTTTATGGTCCTGTGACACGCCCACACCTCCGCCCTTGCCCTGCCTTCGCCTCTGTGTTCGTCGCACGCCCTGTGTTGATTTTCGGCTCTGTTTTGCGTTGCCGTTGTTTTTCTTCAGTGTTTGCTTTGGTGAAGTCACATGTGTGGGCTGACGGTAACCAAATGCACGCCTCATTCAAAAACGCTACACTTATTACCATTCGGATGTCATCACAGAATACTCTCTCTCATTATTACTTGCTCCCCCTCTGACTGTCTGAGTGCATTCAGATCGTAAGTGGGGGTCCCGTTTTGTAGAGCGAGACAAAAGAATATTAAGAATTTACCAGAGAAGAAGAATAATAACAGAGGGCACAGCGCGTTCTCTTCGAAGAGAGCGGCAGCGGGAGAGTGAGAGTGAGAGCGAGACAGACCACGACGAAGTGGCGCACAAAAAGGAAGTAACTAAAAATAACAAACAACAGCCAGCATCGCAGCGGCAGCGATGTCGACGTCGACAGCAGTGACTTTGGGTTCTCTGCAAGGTGGAATGAACTCAAGATCAAGCAGAGAAGCGACTTTAAATAGAAAGCAACAGCAACAAAGTTGCGCTTATTGGGGGGCAGCAGACAGACTGATAGAAAGACAGAGCAAGAGAGAGAGAGAGTGCTGCTCAGCATAATTGAAGCTGGCGCACACACAAAGTCACAAATACACATTTATGTACATGTATTTATGCATTTGTATAGGTATGTAAGACTTACCTTCATCCAGGAGACGCTCGACATGCGTAAAGACATTTGGAAATGCGGCCAATTGCTTGCGATCCTTGAGCAATTGTGCCAAATAGTCGGCAATGCTTTGTGTGCTCTGTTGTTGTTGTTGTGGCGTCATGTGCTGTGGCTGTGGCACCACTTGCGGGGGCTGTTGCTGTTGCTGTTGAACAACAGCGGCGGCTGCGGCAGCCGCAACGGCAGCGGCGGCTTGTTGTTGCAATTGCTGTTGCACAACGGTCTTGTTCTCACAGACACTCATTTTGTTGTTGTTTTCTGTCTGTCCGTGTGTGAGTCTGTGTGAATGTGTTTGTATAAGCTTTTACAAATTGTTTACTTTCGTTGCACAATATTGTTTTTGTTGCTGCCGAAATTCTTTTATAATACGTATTTAACTTTTCGGCTCTTTCTCTGTTCTGTTTTATATATTTGCTTTTCGCTTTTTTTTATGTATTGCACAATTGCTAAACAAAAGACTATTTTTTTCTTTGCTTTAACACGCTTCGATTTGTTGTTTTTATTGTATGTTTGTAGTTACTGTAAAATAGACACAGAAATGTTGTTGTAGCGAGCTGAATTCTCAATAAATCGTAGGCGAGAGCGACTAACAGAAACAGATTGAAAACAACTCCACCCAAAAAGTTTGAGAAAAAACGAACGAAAACACAACAACAACAACAAGAGCAACAACAACGGCAGCAGCAACGAGAGAGCAAGTCGAAAATGAAGACAGAAAAAATTCCTCAGCGCAGCAGCGGCTGCCTCTGATCGGTAAGAGGAAGAGACAGACGGCGCAGTCGCCGTCTACGTTTTGCCATCATATACACCACACACCGACGACATACACAGAGACAGTTAATTTGTATGCGTATGTGGCTGGGAGCGTAGTCGTGAGCAAACGGAGATGAATGAAAGCAGAATGTCAAAATAGCTGCTCACTCGCTCTCTGGCTGCTGCAGCCCCATAGAAGTACAACAAAAATGAAATTAATTTTTATATGCAAATAAATATTTCTTATTTGCTTTTAAATTATGTGAAATACACAGAAATAAATGCTAAAACTTTGAATTTAACTTGCACAGAACCATTGAAATTTCAATGTAAACGTTGAAAATTTCGCATAAAATATGCACATTTGCTGTGGCTGCTGATTATGTATTTGTTGTTGTCGTTGCTCTTTTCGTTGGGTTTGTTGCCTTCATTCAATTCGTTTCACATTAATAGCATATAAAAGAGTTTCATACATTTGCATTTGTTGCACACTGTGTTTATTAACTATTTGAGAATTCCTTTCTTGTATTTTTTTCAATTTTATTCGAGTCGGGTAAAAGGAAAACGCACGGATCTCGCCTCTACTTGAACGATTCTTCCTATTTCTACAAACTGAACCGCACGCAAAGACAGAGAAAAAGAAACTGAACGCAAAGCGAACAGGCAAAAACGATGTTAAGAAGAGAGAAGAGAAAAGAGTATGCCATTTTGAGTATAACAGCGGCTTAACAGCACTGAAGATCATTGGCAAGCGTTGCCACATTGCGTGTACTGCGCAGATGTTTGGCTTAATTGAGAATTTTGGCTTAAAACGTTGAAATAACCATTTAGAATTAACTAAATATAAAGAATTTAATGTAATAACATGTAAATCATTAAAATTTATAGCAATCCATCAGAAAATATCAGGTTATAAGCTCTTTTAAAGAAAAGTTGATGCCAGGTGGCAGTGTTAGGGCTATCAAACATGCGCCGTTGACAGCTGCCATCCAGTGTTGCCAATTTAGCTATTTTCTCGACAGATTTAGTGGGTTGCAACTGGCAAATGCGGGATAAATTGTGAAACAGCGGGTAGCGGAAATTTTAGCTACTTCAAAAATAATTTTAGCTTTTTGAAAACATCAGATAACTTCATGTATTTTTATGTCTGTTTATGTTACACTTAATCACTTTGTAGTATTTTTTCCATTTGAATGGCACAAAAACATCGATAATCCAAAAGAGCATTAAACTTTGTCGTTTTTAACTATGAAATCAATTGAATCTAGGTCACAATTTATGAATCGATCTGTGAAAATGCTTAAAATATATACAGTAATCCACTAATGTATTTATACCCCCAACTTTGTCAAATTTTTGTATAATAAAACAGGTTGTATGCAGATATCTTAATTTAATCATCTATTCATTTAAATTCCGTTTGAATGATGCAAAAATTTCCTTAACCCATTAAGTACCCATGGAAAATTTGTAAATTTTTTTGTAAAAGTGTATTTTTTAACTTTTTTCCTCGGTCCCATACAAAAAATATTTTTATGCAAAAAAATTCTTAAAACAATTCCTAAGAGTGATTGTAAAAAATTTGAAAAATAACTTCGATAGTGTTTTTTATGATATTTTGAAAATTGCTAAAAAGCCACTTTTTGTATGAGAAGGAGGAAAAAGGGGTTAAAATAGTAATTTTTATTAAATTTTAAAAAGTCATAAAAAATATTAGTGCAGAGACTTTTCAAATTTTTTTTTCATTCCCTCCTAGAATTCTTTGAAGAATTTTTTTGCATTAAAATGTTTTAAAAACACTGGCTTAAATCAATAAAAATATCGTTTCTTTACTCTATCGTTTTTTAAAGATATCAAAAATTTTTTTTGCTATTTTCAGCTGTTTTTAAAGGCTATTTTGGCTTTTTCATGTCCCGAAGAGTTGGCAACACTGCTGCCATCTCACTTGCACTCATTTGACTAAGCGTATTTGGCGCGTTGGCGTCAATTTGAATTATGGAACACTGAACGCGGAGGCATTAATTACGTACGGAAATCAAACGAATGCGAATGCGATTAGAACCAAACACATTTGGCCAAAAGCATATGCAAATAATGCCCGTAGCCAAATGTTGGTGTTAAACTTGCCTTTGAGCCAAAATGCTCAACACAAAATGCTCAAAGACTTGAAATGTATGTGGGAAAATTGGCATTCGCATGCGATGTGGTAGTGGTTGTGGATGTGGATGGCGACGCACCATATATGAGACCCTGGACAGTTACAACTTTTACTTTCCATTGCAAATGCGTTTCAGATGTTTTTGTCCATATCATAGGTATGTATGGATGGATTTCTGTATGCCTGGGCTTCCGTGTGTATTCCGCAAAAAGAGTCAACAGCAACAACAACTCGAGCTCGTACACTTGCACAGCACCCGCATGCACTTAAAAAACAAAAACAAAAAGAGACGTGAAAGTTTTTCAATCAGTGGAAGGGGAAAGCAGTCGCCCACTAAACTGGCCAGCAACAACTTTATCAGCCAAGACCTCTCCCCCCTCCCTTGCACTATTTGTGTGTGGGCCATATTCGAATTTTATTGCCATTGAAATATATGTGTCACATAAAGATTTAGACATTGTATCATTATTGTTTTTCGATTCAAAAAAGAGGCCTATTTTGATTTTAACACCTACACAGACACATTCACACTTAGATATATGTTTATAGACATATGTAGATACATTAACGTTCAAATTTGATAGAAATGGATAAAGAGTCACATCATTTGATCCGTGGGCTGTTAAGCTGTTGGGGCTTTTCTATGTGGGCCACAAATTTTGGTAGCACTTTCAGTTTTATTTTATATTATTTTTGAAAGAAACTTCCAGCGACTGATTTCACACAATGCTGTGAAAAGCCTTCAACCCCCTTGCGGGGATTTCCTTCGCCCAATTTTGCTTCACACTCAACACTCAACCATTGGGGCGTGAGTTATGACTTTTCTGGCAAAATTGCATTTAAAATGCATTTCAATTGTTCCAACGAACCGAAGCCCAAAACCAGAGTCGAACTCAAAGACATATTAGGAAGTTGCCCGGGCAACAGATTGACAAACAGCCCAGACCGACGAGACGCACTGCCTCAGATTGGACTCTGTGCCCCCGACTGTGTGCCGCACAAAAACTGTGGCAAATTAAGTAGATGGCAAATTCACTTTAAGTCGGACTACATAGCTGAAACTTAAAGAAATATACAGAAATGCTTTTATTATTTCCTTATATTTATTTTTATACTTTTGTAATGAAAATTCTTTATTAAAATTTGAGTGGCAAATTGAGCTGAAACTTAATGAAGTTAAAGAACTTGTAGGTATAGGAAAATTCTTTTTGTAATTTACAATGAAATTCTTATTACGAGTATTAGGGAAAATAGCCTTCCTTAATTTTTTTAAAATATTTTTTAGCTGCATAATTGTTTTACAATACAGTTGAACTTCCATAACTCGAACTTCTATAACTTCTATAGCTTCGAATTTCTCTCTAACTCGAGTTAAATGAGTGGCAGTAAAATTAATATACATATGTACTTTAGAAAAAGAACTTATAGAATACCTCCATAGCTCAAACCTTTTCTTTGGATAGTGGTGATTCGAGTTAGGGAAGTTCGACTGTACTTCAGAAATGTTTTTAAATAATATTTGTAATATATTTTATTTATTATTTATAATTAATCCAGAAAGTTGTATGTGCATTGTATTTAATTTGTGTCGATTTCCATTTTAACACTCATATTACTGCCTTAAAATATATTTTATTTAATTTTCCATTTGACACATTTTAAAAAAATTGTGTATATAATAATTTTACTTAATATATTTATAATGAAATATGCCATAACGCACTCTTATTTCTTGAAATTTACTCAATGTTTGACAATTTTAAGCTTACTTTTAATTTTAAGACTTTATATTGGATTTTCTAACAGAATTGTTTTTTCTTCTGCATTATCTTTTTGACTTGGAATTTACAAAAAAACCAGAAAATACTGCGTAAAACAAAGCTAAGTGTACAATTTTGAATATATTGTACATATTTTAATTTCATGAATCCTATCTATCGACTTGAAAATGCAATTCAAAACAGACTTTTATATAATACAAATATTCAATTATTTTTAACTTTGTTCGCTCTACAGTTTTCCAGCAGTTTTTCGTCTGGGGAACAAAATATTTCACACTCAATTTTGGCCAGTTGAGTTCGCTTCCAGGTGAATGCAAATTTGTTGGCCATTTTGGCAATTGCTTTGACGTTAGCCGACAAATTATGCACTTGCATTTGGGCCAATTTGCAATTGACACAGAAAGCAGGCACAGGCAGCGTGTGTTTGCCACTTTGGTATAATTAGTAGCGGCGCATATTGGTTAAAAGCCAACTTTGTTGGCCATTAAACAGCCTGCCAGTTGTTGTTGTTGTTGTTGCCATTACGCATGCAACATTTGGCTGCGTAGGCGACCCCTCAACTTATGTGTGTCTATCTCTCTGAGCCAAATAAAACCAGCTTTAACACCCACACTAATCTGGCCAACAACTACAGCTACAGGTAGTCAACGTGTCGCAGTTGCACATGCTTGCTTTTCTTCTCTGAACAATGACTGAATAGGCGTCGACCATTTCAGATTGATATCAAAATTATTTAAAGATACAAATGTATGATGTTATAAAACGTTAGAGCAGCTCCAAGTTGAGCGGAAGTTTGAGAAATTTAGTAGGTATCAATAATTTCATTACAATGAACTGTGAATCATATTCGTTTCCAAGAGTTTTCATTAAAAAAAGAAATAGATACAAAATGTATACCGTTTTATAAAAACCGTAAAACATACTAACTATTATTAAATATCTCGTTACTTTTCCGTTTACTTTAAATTTATAGAGCGTATAATTTTAATATATTTTTTAATCTATGTATAAATACATATATATTTTTCAGCTTTAATAATTAATTTTAAACTAATTGTTGAGCTGATTTAAGCCTGACAATAAATAAATAAATAAACAAATTAATTAATTAATAAATAAATATTGATTTTATATTTATTTTATAATCTCAACTTAATTTTAATTATTTTATAATTTTTAAAAGTACTTTTGCTTAACTTCTCTTCGTTGTTGTTAAATAAAATAAATAATTAAATAAATCTACAGTTTTGTTAGTTGAATTTATCACAATTATCACTCAAATTTTTATTTGTAGCTTAAGTTTTCGAAGTTCAAAGTATTTACCTATTTTCTCTCTCATTCATCTGTTTTAGTAAAATTTTAAAAGAGCTTTAAAGAACTTTTCTGCATTAATTAAATCAATGTAAGTTTTGTTTCTCTCTCGTTGTAATTCATGAAAAATTCATTCATAAAATCTTGACTCTGAAATGCACGACCTTATTACACACACACTCGCACACACTCGCAGACGCGTGGCGAATCACTCATGAATATACTATTTAGTCGCATGAATGAATTTGAAGTTGAGCACCAGCATCAGCGTGAATTCCATTCACAAGCATTTGGTTGACTTGATTAGCAAACGTGGCTGTGACTGTGGCTGTGGCAAGTGTAAGTTGCATGTTTTACCAGAATTAAAGGGGGCGGGTTAAAAGGAGGCGGGGCGTGTCCATAGTAGTTTTCGGCATTTTAAACGCCCACAACCAAAACAAATTTTAAAATCTATTAATTTGTTGGCATTCAAGCCCAGTTGACTTTCTGGCTGGTTTCATTAAACAGCGCATTAATTTCTTGATGCCTCTTATTTTGGACAGCTCCAAAGCAGCGGGATGTGGATGTGAATGTGGTGGTGGAGTGGGTGTCGTGGGTTGTTGTTTAACGAGTTTTATTAGAAAATTGTTTACAGCTTCAATGCTATTTCAATTGACAGACAGCAACGCCAGTGGGCGCCCAACAAATCCCATTGAGCATTGCTCAATTACAGTGCTTGCCAAACTTTTACAGTTTTGATGACATTGCACAAAAAATAATAAACTAACAGACCCACTGTACATTTTAACAGATTTGTGTAAACAATTTTTTTTAATTTGGTTAAAATAACCAGAAAACAAAAAACCAATAAATTAATAAAATTTTTTAAATTTAAATTAATTAAATAGAATTATTTCCATACAAAAAATAAAACGTACCAGAATCAAAATTAACGTGTTGCTTTATTTTAATTGTGACATGAGGAGCTGATTAAATGTTAAAATTGGAGATTTAAAATTTTCAAATAAATGATATCTTCAGTCAAATAATTATTTGGACAAAATTAATTAATTAAATTTTAATGCAAATGAGTTTCGAGGCAAAGTGACATTCTCTTTAGAAATCGGATCACTTTTGGAAAAGATATGAACTTTTGAAATTCGTCTCATTTTTTAACTAGCTACTTTGCAAATCAAAATTTACTTAAAAGTGCATTTTTTTTTACAATAACCTTTCCTTTTACAATTTTATGTGGAGTTTCGATACATCTGTACTATTTGAAAACATTCTTATGTAAGTCCTTGGGAGAAACTTGAAATTCTCCGCCGATTAAGTATACACAAAAATTCTGCCACGCCTTCTTTAATGCCCTGCACATTTAGTGACTGAATTATAAGACCCCCAAACGAATAAAAATACATAACTGACCGTCAATAAACTGTAACTGGAACAGTTTAATGAAAAATTGCCAAAAAACAAGACGTTTGCCATATTTGGGACAACTCGCTAAATGCTCAACAAACAAGTCACAAATAAGGCAATGCCACATCCGTGTGGGCGTTGCAGCGCCTTATGCCACAATCAAAAGATGATGATGATTCGAAATTTGTGATATTTTTGGCGAAATGAAGACACACTTATGTACACGTAACGTTCGGCTACATTCAATCATGTAGTTGTTGTTATAATGTTATATAAAAGTATATGGTTTACAGATTTAATAAACTAAATAAACTAACGCATAAACTTCTTGGCCTGATCCCGATTGACCTGCTTGAAGACGCGCTGCTTGGAGTTGGTGTCATTCATCTGCTTGTAATAACCGAAACCGCCGCCGCCCACACGCTTCTCGGGACGCTCGCGCTTGGCCGCGCCCACCTTGAGGTCCACCACGGGCGGGACGAGGAAACCAAAGCTCTTGGACACCGCCTGCAAGTCGAGGGTGTTCACATTGAAGATCTGTTTCAGCTGGTGCGAGTCATAGGAGCGCACATAAGACTTAAATGCCTCCTTGGCCGACTGATTCAGGAAATAGTTCTTCGATATTAATTTCTCCAACTGCAAGAGACAGAGAAAGATGAAGGGAAATGTATTCCAGAGTCATAGTTTACACCCACCTGCTGCTGTATATCCGCAATCTTTTGCCAGGAGAACTCAAACTCATTCAGCGGCACCTTGGCTGCCTTCAGATAACGCAAGAATCCCAACTCCTCCGGTCGCAGCATTAATAGAGCATGTCCAGATGTGCCGGAACCACGTGCCGTTCGGCCCACACGATGAATGTACTCTTTGGGATCATCTGGCGGATCGTATTGGACAATCCAGTCGACCTGCGGAATGTCGAGGCCACGAGCAGCCACATCCGTGCAGAGCAGGATTCCCGTTTCGGCATTGCAGAACTGGAAGAATGTCGTCGTGCGTTTCGTTTGCTTCTGTTTGCCATGTATGGAAGTCACCGGCAGATCGATGTAGTTGAACAGCTCGTGATGATACTTGACCGACATGCATGACGAGAAGAAGACCATGACCTTCTTCTTGCGATTCTTTTTGAGGAACGTGAAGAGCACCAGCAAACGCTTCTCCGATGGACACACAATGTAGCCCTGTTCCAGGCCCTCCACCGTAGCCGTCTCCTGGTCGTCGTGCACGCCCACATAGATGGGTTCCGCCTTCAGCGCCAGTTTGGAAAGCGCTTCTATGCGTTCCGTCTGCGTGGCAGAGAACAACATGGTCTGACGACGCTCTAAAAAAAGACAATGATTAAACTATGTATATTAATAGATAATTCCATTTCTTACTGGGCAACAGATTGATGATCTGCTTGAGCTCCTCCTCGAAACCAATCTCCAGTATACGATCCACCTCATCGATAATCAGACACTGCAGGTTCTTGTACAGGAAATCCGGTGAGTTTTGCAAGTGATCCAACAGACGACCTGGTGTAGCAACCAGAATGTTGATGCCCTTGCCAAGTTTCTCGCTCTCCACCTGACGATTGGAGCCACCCATGACCAAGCCGTAGGTGTGGTGATGATGCGCCATCAGCTCCTTGAGCACACCAAATGTTTGCATGGACAATTCACGAGTGGGCGAGATGATGATCACACCTGTGCCATTGCGTGGCATAAAACGCAGCTTGTTGATCAACTCCACGGCGGGTATGAGGAACGCAAGCGTTTTGCCCGATCCCGTTTGGGCAGCACCCACCAAATCCCGACCCTTGAGCAACGGTGTCAGCGATTTAGCCTGGATTTCGGTCATTTCGCTGAATCCCATTTCGTCAATTGCACGTAATGTTGCCTCGGACACGGCGCCTTTAAGGGAAGCGAAGCTGCGATCATCCGAGTCCCGATAATCCAGTGCAGCTAAGGAAGATTCCACCGAGAAGGGCGTGTGGTCGTCATCGTCTCCAGATTTGCCATTCGTTGCAGCCGCTTTTGTTGCCGCCTTTGCCTTCAGCTTGGGTTTCTTGGCTGGCGCAGGTTCGTCCTCGGCCACATCCTCCTCAGAGTCGGGCGAATCGGCAGCTATAAGTCGAAGAACCACATTAGCAAGGATTTCTTACTAGGAACCAAGTGCAAGTTGAAACCTTCTTCAGTTTGATTTTGAAATTGATCTCATCTCTGCACATGGCAACATTAACTCGTTGCTCCAGTGCATCTCAAATTCGCCTTTAAATCATCATCAAATGAAACAGATCCCCATCATGATTCCCTACATACCTTCACTATCGATCTCCTCATCGTCGTCATCATCATCTTCACTCTCCACTTCCTCTTGCTCATCGGAGTCCGAATCGGAGTCCGAGTTTGCAACCTCAATTTGTGGCTTCTTCTTTTTCTGTTGCTGCTGTTTCTTTTTGGGCTGGGGCTGCTCCTGGAAATCGTCCTCCAGGTCATCTATACACAAATTATAGTTTTATTTATGATGCAAGCTATTACTAGTTCATGTACGCACCTTCGTCATCCTCCACAGGTTGTTTTTTCTGGGGCTTCTGCTTGTTCGGTTTGCCTTTGCCTTGTTTTACGGCGGGTGGCTCCGGTGCTGCCTGTTTGCCTTTACCCTTTTTCTGCGAGAGCTCCTTCTTCATCTTCTCACGCTTAACGATCTTTTTCATTAGCAGCTTTTCTCTGATCGACATTTTAAGTAATAACGGCGTTAATAGTAACTATATAAAAAACAATTTATAATAAAACAACCGCGCACGTGTTAGAGAACACGATTTTGCCATTCACACATAACCGATAATATACAGCTGTGCACGCTGATATCGATATTGTCCTTATATTCGATATCTTTCTTATCAATAATTGCAATGTTCTGAAATACATTTTAAAAACACCTCATTTTAAAATAAATTTATTAAATTCTAAAAAAATTTAAAAAACATTCGCACAATATAATTGTGTTTATAAACTTATCGATATATTATGGTAATAGCAGACTATTGCCATTCCCAAATTTGCCATTCACAACGATTGTATAGCTGGCCTAAAAAAGCCAACTTGATGGAAATTTCTATAAACGTTTGTATTTTCATATTGTATACTTTGCTGGTTTTGTACTTGCAACATTTTGTCAACAAATACACGGAATTCGTGCGCAGTCTCTAGATGAGTATGTTGGGACTGCAATCCTACGGGAGCTCCTCCGAGGGCGAGTCGGACAGCGAGCAAAACCAGAAGCCACAAGAATCAGAGTCGGGGCAGGCATTGCCCGCGCATTTACAGCCCGTGGACAAAACACATTCGCTATCAACAGCACTCGCCGTTTGTGCGGCTCCAGACGTAGTGCCAATGGGAGCAGTCGCTGTCTCACGGACTCTCGATCCAACGCTCAAGGAAGTCGCATACAATCCACGCTACGATGAAATGTATGCGCCAGTCAAGGGCCCGGAGCATCCAGATCTGACCATGCAACAGAGGGCACCGCGCAACACGCTAGCTGGTTACGTGGAGAAGGCGCACATAAATGCCTTTGAGTTCGAGAATCAACGACGCACGTTCCACACCTACGGCTATGCCTTGGATCCTACTGTGGATGAGGCTGCCGATGGCAAATCTTTTGTGGGCGACTTGCAATCCGCCTACGACGACAATGGCAAAACGGTTTTCGAGGCACCAAAGCCGAAGAAGATGCGCAAGCAGGAGAAGAATGATAATCCTGAGGATGTGGAGGGCTTCCTAGGGCCATGGGGCAGGTTCGAGAACGAGGTAAGCGTAGCTAAGCCCAATGAACAGGAGCGCGCCGAGTTGGATGAGCTGCTCTCGAAGCGACACAAACGAGGACGCATACCCGAGGACAAGCCGCTCGAGGAGAAGTCCACGCTGCACAGTAAGTTTCTCTGATTCCTTTTTAACTGGATGATGCATAAATTTATTTCTCTCATATCTGTTGCAGTCAAGGATGCCTACGATTACCAGGGACGCTCGTATCTGCATGCTCCACACGATCTCGGCGTGAATTTGCGCTCGAATGCGCCGCCGCCAAAATGTTTTCTTCCCAAGGCACACATACACACCTGGACGGGTCACAACAAGGGCATCTCGTCAATACGTTGGTTCCCCAAGACGGCACATCTGCTGCTCTCCGGATCCATGGACTGCCGTGTCAAGCTGTGGGAGGTTTATGGCGATCGGCGTTGCGTTCGCACGTTCTCTGGCCATCGACAGGCCATCAAGGATATTGCGTGGAACAACAAAGGCTCTCACTTTTTGTCTGCCTCCTATGATCGCTACATAAAACTCTGGGATGCAGAGACGGGCGATGTCGTCTCACGCTTCACAACCCGCAAGATGCCCTTCTGCGTCAAGTTTCATCCGGATAATGGCAAGCAGCATCTGTTTGTGGCCGGCACCTCCGACAAGAAGATCATCTGCGTAAGTTTATCTGTTAAATAAGATGAGGAATCCTTACTGATTGTGCTCCTTTACAGTGGGACACGCGTAGCGGCGATATTGTGCAGGAATACGATCGTCATTTGGGTTCGGTTAGTACCATTACCTTTGTGGATGATAATCGCAGATTCGTGACCACATCGGATGACAAATCCATGCGCATCTGGGAGTGGGACATTCCAGTGGACATGAAATACATTGCGGATCCAACGATGCACTCCATGCCTGCGGTCACATTGGCGCCCAATGGCAAATGGATGGCTTGCCAGTCGCTGGACAACAAAATCGTGATATTCTCCGCCTTGAATCGTTTCAAAATGAACCGCAAGAAGACCTTCACCGGCCACATGGTCTCTGGCTATGCCTGCCAACTGGACTTCTCGCCGGATATGAGCTACCTGGTTTCGGGCGATGGCGATGGCAAATGCTATATCTGGGATTGGAAAACTACGAAAATGTACAAAAAGTGGCAGGCGCACGAAGGCGTCTGCATCAGCGCCTTGTGGCATCCACACGAGGCGAGCAAACTGGTCACAGCTGGCTGGGATGGTCAGATTAAATATTGGGATTAATTGATCATTAATTGTCTAAGCAAAAATGTATAAAAAACAAACCTTTTTAAACTGACTAAATGAAAAAACATTAATGTTTACTTCGTGGAAATTCCCATTTTTAATTTAGATAAAGTTTATAGCATAGAAATTCATTGTTTACATTTTGAATGCTGCTGATAACAGAGCGTAATAGCTACAAAACTGTGTAATGGAATGGAGGTGGTCAGAATAAATTAGAGGATCAAATGCGGCTGTAAAACATATCATATTTGCAAGCATAAATTTGTAAAAACAACCCGTGTAAGCAGGCCAAATGAGTAAACAACTACAAAAGACTTCTTTGTTTACATTTTGTGGGCAGCTGATAACAGAGCGCATGCGCAGTGCTTCGCAAACTGTGCAATATGGCGCCCAAACTGCGAGTCCACCCCGAGGGCACCAAACATATGCGATTGTCAGCCAAAATCAATACTTTTTCACAAAACCAAATCAAACAGCGTGGATATTGTTTAAAACACGAAAGAAGCATAGAATTAGTGCAATTCAATGTTAAAAGACGCATTAACAGCGCTGCCTCAACTGTAAAGCCGTTACAGTTTGAAATAATGAGCAAATTGTGAAATTAAAGTAAATTAAATATAATATCCAGCAGATAGCACACATTCAATTGATGCAGAAATGGCCAAGCCGCCGACAGACACCTCGGGACTGGGCTATGCCTATCATCTGCCCTCGGGCGGCATTTTGTTGCGATTGAAGAATTCGCTGTCGCAGTTTAGTGATTTATTCAGCGAGTTCAACAAATACATTTCACCTGCCTTTTTCCACGATCGCTGCGAGAGATCCGTTCACATGCGCATGTACTCGATGCACAAGCGCGAGTTTGTCATGGTGTTCCTTGGCTTCTTCACCTGCTTCGGGCTGGGCATCATCATTGGACTGACGGGTCCACCCATCACCACGACAGACGCTCTGACGGCACAACAGATTCTGGCCAATACGACGCTGGCGCAGAGCAAAACGGTGCTGGCCACCGGACCATTTGCCATGAAATCTCCACTGATGACGACATATTCGCAGCAACTGTGGCTGATTGCCAAGCTGGTCACGGATAACAATGATGGTAAGAGATTTATATTTTTTATTAATTATTTGATTAATTTTTTTTATTTATATCAGGTTACGAAAAATCTTTGAATAAAGGTTTCGTAACGGTGATCCGGTTTTTGTATGTTTCGGTTTTGAAATACCGGTATGGTTTCACAAAAAATTAATCAAAATTAAAAACATAAAAGAAAATCAAAACAAAATACAAAACTAATTACAAAATATCAGAGATCGCAAACAAGACTTATGAGTCGGAAAAAATAAAAACGGTTCAAAATGTTTCGTTTTAAATTATTTTTAACTTGTTTTTTAAATTTTAATTATTAAAATTGAAAACAAAACATGCTTTTAAAATTGTATTTAAAAGTTATACCATAACTCTTATTTGCTATTTTTAAAGTAAAAATTAAAAATACAATGTTTTAAGGTTTCGGTCAAATGAAAATTTTTTTTTTCGGTTACGGTTTCAGCTCACATTTAAATTTCAATCGATTTTTCCCGATTAAAGGTAACGGTTTCGGTTTTATTCCCTGATTCATATATCTATTTTTTTTATTTATTTATTTATTTCAGAATTAGAATTTTTTTTATTTTTAAGAATTTCCTGTTCCTTTTATTTTAACCATTCAATTTCTGCAGATGAACGCTATGACAAGAGTTTCCAGATCAGCGTCTCCATCGATGGCATCAGCGATCAGCATAAGCCACTGAGTGTCCTTGGAGCAAGCATGGCCCACAATCGCACGAGGCACTTGGTTTGTGTCCGCAACGATTGTGAGGAATTTACGGTCATGCATTTGGGTTTTCTCGATTATGCCCATTATATCATCACGGTGCGTTTTCTGGGCCTCGAATCATTCCATCAGAAATACAACATCAGATCAATTACGTTCTATGTGAGTAGTTATCTTAAAAATGCCATAATTTAGAGTGATAACTTAAATTCTGTTTCAATCTCTTGCAGTTCAAGACGTACAGTGCAGAATTCACACAAATTGAGATCTGGTTTAGGTTCATATTTCTGCTCTTCACCTTTATAGTCATTGTAAGTATCCGGTAAAGCACTGCTGAGCTTTCTCATTTACTTCAGCGGTGGGCACGCAGTGACTTCGGGTAGACTCTAATAGGGTTGTTGATGTTGTTGTTGTAGTGCTCCCGATCTCAGATTTCGTGCCCACCGCTGATTTACTCCATTAAAAGTTTATTAACAATGTTAGGATAGCATTAACATTTCTTATTCTGTTGCATTTCCACTTAATTCTCTGTTAAGATTTAATTACATTTCTTTCTCTGTTAATAGTGCTGGTATGCTCACACGCTGCGAAAGTATCCCGTTTACGACTGGTCAATTGAGCAAAAATGGATCTCTGTGCTCCTGCCATTGTTGCTTCTCTACGATAGTGAGTATCAAATGGCTGCCAGATAAATATTTGACTATTTTAACTTATACTCTTGTAGATCCTTTCTTTCCCTTGATATTTCTGATGAATTCCTGGCTGCCGGGCATGTTGGATGCGATACTCCAAGCGACTTTCCTCTGTGCTCTGCTCATGTTCTGGCTGTGCATCTATCACGGATTGCGACAGAATGAACGACGCTTCGTTAGCTTCTATCTGGTCAAAATTATCGTCGTTCTGCCCATTTGGCTGTGTGCCATCGTCTTGGCCACTTGGGAGAAATGCAATGAGCTAAAGGATCCCACTTACAGTCATTTTGTAGACACCAAAAACTATAATGTGAGTGCAGTTTGAAAATCATTTTTCCATCAAATTAAAGTTAATACTCGCTTCTTTTTGCAGGGACTTAAGATGTTCTTCTACATTGCCTGCTGCATGTATGTGCTCTATCTGGGTCTGTTACTCCTGAGAGCCTACACGGAACTTCGTTCCATGCCTTACTTTGGTAAGTCAAAATGTTTAAAAAAAAAAGGTTTATCAAACAGATTTTCCAAGTTTGCTTACTTGTATACTTCAATATTTCTCTAATATAGATTTATATATCATTTCATTAGTTTCAAATTATGCAATTATAATCCTATGAGCATGTGAAAAAAACTGCGAATCTTGACACTCTTAATAAAAATCCAAATAAAGAGTTCTGAAAGTTCAAATAAATTCAAACATAGAGAATTCATTTCATTATTTTTTTGTTTTTATTTAATTTTAATAATTCAAAATATATTCTGAAAAGAATTTGCGGAATTTTATAAAATTAAAGATTTCCTTATGTGAATTTGGCTCTAAATTTCTCGAATTTCCCAAGTCCCAAAATCCCAAATGAATTTCCCAAAATCACGCGATTTTAAATAAAATATTTTTGATTTCGTCTTTTCATAATATTTTTTTTCAATTATAGTTTTTCTAATTTTTGTTTTCCCAATTTTGTCTTCAACATTTTTGATTTCCCTATTTTTGTCTTCCTAATTTTGGATTCCCAATAACTGTATTCCTAATTTAGGATTCGTAATTTTGAATACCAAATTTTTCGATTCCTAATTTTGTATTCCTAATTTTTTTTTCCGATTTTTCGAATTATGAGTAATATTTTTCGACATTCGTATATAGAATCCAAATTTATATCGAGTTCACTTTCTTTTCTTTCCAGACATCCGGTTAAAGTTTCTCACGCTGCTGATGCTCTTCGTGCTGTCCATATCCATAACGGTGACCACTTGTCGTTTCGGCTTCGGCATTCTGGAGGATAACTTTGTGGCCACGTTGAATACCACCTACCGCAGTTCGGCTCAATTTATGTGCTTTTATGGGCTCTTAAATTTCTATCTGTACACCATGGCGTATGTGTATTCACCGGATGGTCGCTTCGCCCAGGCCGAATTGGCCGTTACCAAAGATAATCCGGCCATTTCCATGATCGACGATTCCGATGAGGATGTTGTCTACGGCTCCGATGAGGAGTCCCGCCGTCCCCT
Source organism: Drosophila subquinaria (assembly GCA_037043405.1). Classification (NCBI taxonomy): domain Eukaryota; kingdom Metazoa; phylum Arthropoda; class Insecta; order Diptera; family Drosophilidae; genus Drosophila; species Drosophila subquinaria. Next base: position 283,580 of record JBAMBL010002830.1, read on the forward strand.
CACCTCCGTTGGTGGCGCTGGCAAAAATGATTACGACAGCGATTAACATCGAATCGATAAAGGAGCCTATCATATTTTAAACATTAATGTTCCATTGAGCGCGAACTAAGGCGCGTCTCATTATTTGTACAAACTATGTATTCTACAAGTATAAACATTTAGCCAAGAGTTTTCGACTACGTTAACAACCAACAAAATTTAAGTAAATTTAATTATTTGTTGTAAATCATTTGTTTTTCTTGAGAGTGTTTCTAGTAAACATGTTTCCCCAACATTACCCACAATCAAAATTCCTTACAGATTCCCTAGGGAAACATCCTTATGAATTTGTTCCACTTGAATTAAGGCTTCAAAAATGCAATCCCTAGTACTCTTGAATCCCTAACTGGCTTGATTACAGGTTTAAAAAATGCACTTCCCAATACGATTGATTCCAGGGAAAAATGGGAAGGATTTTCCCTAGGGAATTCCCTAGGGAGCTCTGCTGAATTTCTCTAGGAAATTCCCTAGGGAGCTCTGCAGTATTTTCCCTAGGGAAGTTCGTAAGGAATTCAGGTGAGTTTTCCTTAGAGAGTTCCCCTGGGAATTTGCCTGCAGGATTTTCCCTAGAAAATAAAACTTAATAAATACATGAATCAATAAAAACACACAAAAAATAGCGATTGGTTCCTAGTTTTCCTGATCAACTTTAAAGGGCTATATCTTCTAAACTAAAAATCAGATTATTTTGAACAATTCCCTATTTCAAAAATTCGTAGGCGCTTATGAAATTTTTGATTTTTGCAACGTTTTGTCTTCTACGGCGGATGGAAGTATTTTTGATAAGAATAAATTTAAGTTTTGCCTCTCTCAATTACACCTGCTTACCTTACCAGCCAGGTGAGTTTCCAGGAGTTCTTTAGTATATTAGGAAATTCTTAAGTTCTATCAGTTAAGTTTTAACCGTGGCCTTTCTTGAGCTTAGTCTCTCGTCTGTGCGAAGAATTGAAACAGATATTGTAAGCGAAAAGATACCCATTATTTTACTAGATTGTTTATTACATAATTAACACATTTCGCCAGATGAATTGTAGGCAAACTAATTGCTGCCTAGGATGACTCGTTAATGCCAATTTTATTTTTGGTTAAGAGACCGCTGTCACCAACATCCGCATTGTATCCTGGGCGATATTTCATGCCGGGCGCCTTTGAAATAAAATGAAAAGGGAAATGAAAATCGGGAAATGCAATTATGAACAATTAACTTACATTGAACCAGACATCGCGCCAGACTTTGCCGTCATCGGCGCTGCGCAGCAGCTCGGGCACGTCGAAACGGGGCACATTGAAGTAGCTCATCAGATCGGGCTTCTCGTGGCAGTATTTGATGCGTGCCTCGCACCAATCGTCCTCGAGGTGGAAACGCCAGTCGAGCATCTTCTTGTTATGGTGATCCTCCTCATGCACCTCGAAGTCAATGCGTTCGATATCTTCGACGACAACCTCAGTCTCGCCACCGGATGACCAGTCGTAGATGAGCAGCTCGGCATGTCCAGAGATATCCTTGAGATACTGCTGCTTGTACAGAGTATCCAAATCGCGCAAGTACTCCTCAGTGAAAGCTGACGATTTCACCTCATGCTCCAGGTTGCGTGCCTTGATTTGCTGCTGCACAGCACTCACGGGCAGATCCAGATAGATGACCAAATGTGGCTTCAGCAGCTCATTGATGGTATTCCCGCGAATTTCATTATAAACCGAACGTGCACCTTTCGACACATAGCCCTGACGGAACATGGCCTCCATGAAGACAAAGTCCGAATAGGGACTACGCTCCAGGACGACGCCCTGGCCGGTAGACAGGATGTGCTGCAGTGCATCGATGTACTGCGAATAGCGCAGCATATACATGCGAATCTGGAACAATGCAGCCTGATCGTGCTTGGGATTCTTGCAGAAATCCTTAATATCGTAGCTGCGACAGCTGGGTGGCAATTCATGATCCAATTTACGCATATCATAGCCATACGGATTGATATAATACAAATCTAGATCGACGGCCGGATAATAAAGCATGTCCAGCTCAGCAGCCAGCTCCTGGGCGAATTTCGTCTTGCCCGCGGCAATTGGACCCTCAACGCAGATGACTTTTGAGTTCTCATCGAAGCGCTTGGAGGTCTTGTCGAACAGCGAATTGAACAGGCTGTACTTCTTCGTCTTGTATGGGTAGGGTGCCACCTTGGGCACACGGGGTCCACCCCGCATCGTTTTGCCGGAAATGTTGCATTTCTGCATGAAGGCGGCGGGCAGTGCATTTGTCTGTGCCTGCAACAGTGTGGCAGGTGCAGTGGCACCGCGGCAAACAAACCGCGCCAGGCCAACACGAAACACGGCAGTCATGCTGAAAACACACAAATATTAAAGCTATATTCACAACATTTTTGTTGGCATTTTGTGGTATCTGCTGTTACATCACACGAGCATCAAATTGTTCAGCGGCTACAAATTGCAGTTAAAGTTGCCGTTTTGAGTAGCGTTTGTATTGCTCTTGCCACAGAAAAGCCACGCCCCAGTTGCAATGGTCCAAACTGCTTTTACTTGTGGCAATATCCGTAATATTTACTCACTTTTATAGCAGAAATCTAAAATCTATCCAAAAACAATTTCGGCCCAGGTGTTTGGTGTTGATAAACGACAAACTTTTAAGAGCCAACCAACACTGGTGAACAGAGTTTGCAGCCTCGCTGAGTCTTTCTTGTTTTATGTTTATTATCAAGGTGTATTTACTATTAAGGTGACGTCGTCCGATGTGGTGAGGATACAATCATTTTTCACCTCTCTCTCTCCGATCACTCAGAGAGATAAGCGCTAGAAAAAGATGGCGAACGTTTTACGGTCTGCACTCTTTGTTTGTTATTGTTTCAGCTGACAGAAAGAAAAATGTTGTCGCAAAATAAATAAAACGAAATAATTCAAAATAATTAAAAATAACACACACTGTTAATAAAATAATTGCATTCATTCATTCTTTTCTTCTACGAGTTTATTCGTAAAGAGGAAGACAAGAAAAAAAAACATGCGATACACAACCTCTTTCGACAACGTTTGCAGGCATACTGTCAAATGTTTGTATCCTAGAAGGAGAGCAGCTGTGGTGACAACGTTACCTAATAGTAAATATACCTTGATCCTAACCACATCGGACGAAGTCACCTTTATAGTAAATCCACCTTGTTTATTATTTGGTGAGTGTTTCATTAAAGTAGCCTTGTGTTTGTTGTCCCCTTTAGACATTATTACTTTAATAAATATTTACAGGGTATTTATTTAGAATGTTTTTTTTTTAAGCTAGCCTGGCAACTCTGTGCGTAACCTCGCTGCATTTTGTCACTTTTGTTCGCAACTGGCATACACGATGAACAGTAAAAACATCAATTAAAACTGTTTATCAACTTATTAAAAATCGCAAAAACATTTTGGAACGCAACCGAGGTAAACATAAAAGTAAGTGCAATGTGGTCCATTCACTGTCACTTGTCGCAATTCCCATAAGGAGGGATTACGCAACTCGCGAATTTGCTCGTGACACAAATTGGAAACTGATGCAATATTTAATCTTGCAGGAATCGAAATTTAAAGAATGGGAAACACAGCGATAACCAAAGTTCAAATGGAGGCATCCAAGAACATGGCCCCTGCCGACCATGCGAAGCACATGGCCGCTGCGGGCTCCCCGCCCCCGGAGTGTCCCATGCACCAGAAGAACGCCGAAAACACATCTGCCTCGGCCGTTCCGCCACATCCCAAAATGACGTCGGCTTCCGAGTGTCCTGTGCAGCACGACAATAGTGATGTCAATCCACTGAACATGATGCCACCGGCCAATCAGCAGCCGGCGAAGGATCAGCCCTTTCCATTGCCCATAGATCGTCAGACATCGACCATACCAAAGGTGACCGAGGATGGAACCGTACAGTTCTGGCAATATCCCAGCCAGCAAATGTTCTGGAACGCCATGTTGCGCAAGGGCTGGCGCTGGAAGACCGAGGATGTGTCCCAGAAGGATATGGGCGATATCATACGCATTCACAACGCCAACAATGAGCAGGCATGGCAGGAGGTACTTAAATGGGAGGCGCTACACGCCAGGGAATGCGGCAATCCGCGTCTTAAGAGCTTCGGCGGCAAGGCCAAGGACTTCAGTCCGCGTGCCCGCTTCCGCAGCTGGCTGGGGTAAGGATTAAGCACTTTAATCTATGAAAGAAAACATAATCAACTGATTATTTCCAGTTATGAGTTGCCTTTTGACCGCCACGATTGGATTGTGGATCGGTGCGGCAAGGATGTGCGATATGTTATCGATTACTATGATGGCGGTCTGGTCGACAAGGATTATCGCTTTGCCTTGTTGGATGTGCGTCCGGCCATGGATTCGGTTGACAACGTTTGGGATCGCATGCGTGTGACCTATATGCGCTGGAAATACGAACTGTTGGGGAGCAGCAAAGTGTCTGCTGGTAGCGAATAAGTAATTTTCTAATATTGTAAACTGGACTAAATTAATTCAATGCAAAATGACCGTTATACAGTTTAGGCTGCACTGCTGTCTATGCATAAAACTTGGTGCCGCCTGTTCATAAACTAAAAAAAAAACTAAACAAAAACTGTTTTCATTTGTTGCCGATAAATAGCACTTTTAAAAATGAAAGTAGGCTCTTTTTTCGTTAATTCGCTGCCAATTAATGAAATTAAAATTTCATCATATAAAACAAAATCCACAATTTACTTTCTGTCATTCGCCCCGAACTTTACCGGTTTTTAATTTCAAGCATTGATTTATCGATATATTGAAACAATTGTCCCCATCAACAGCTGATTGAAGCAAAATATGGGCGCAAACTTTGAATATGGAGTCGAAATTGAGTTTTTGGGAAAATTTAGACCACAAAGCATTTCATTTCATTGCTACAGCATATAATTTACATGTAGTTGAGTTTTGAATAATTATGGAATGACTGAAATTATATTTGTTTAATGTGAAGAGCAGCTTTTATTGGACTGCCCAAAAAAGCTCTTAATAAAGCTTTCTTCTCAGCATACTTTTCGCATTGGAGAAATATTCCATTCAGTGAATGTCAATCTAGTTTGTCCAGTGTTGTGCAGTGTGTGTGTGTTTGTTTATTGTGCTCTTACGTCACGTAATATTGTCATACGTCGTAAATTGTTGTTGGTGGAGCTACAACGTCGCTCCAACGATCAGTCATAAATGCTGTCAGCCAGAATGCGTTTCGTGCAATATTTGCGTAAAGGTGACCTCGCCAAACGTCTTGGCCTACTGGCCGAAGATCAGAAATCGCTGGTCGAGTTGTCCGGTGTCGATGGCTTGCCATGCGACTTGAAGACTCTAATTGCACAAAGTCCTAATCTGGAGGAGCTGGCGCAGAAGGCTCAGAAGCAACCGAAGCTCGATATAAACGATGACGTCACGCTGCTGCCACCACTCACCGATCCGGGCAAAATCATTTGCATTGGCCTCAACTACCAGGATCACTGCGATGAACAGAACAAACCGGCGCCCAAGGAGCCCATGTTCTTCAGCAAATACAACAACACTTTGGTGGGGCCAAGAGACAATGTCATCGCTCACAAATCATCCGAGGTGCGTGCGTGATAAATACATATGTATGTACATATGTATGTGATAAGCAGTGCTGCCAGCTCTTCGGGTCATAAAAAAGCTAAACAAGCCTTTGAAAAAAGCTAGAAATAGCCAGAAAATTTTGTTGTATATTTATTGATTTAATCCAGTAATTTTGAAAACATCTCAAGTTCGTCAAACATATCGTGTTCTGCAGTTTAACTTATGTATGTAGCAGTGATGCCCATTTGGCTTTTTTTCGGATAGATTTGTCTGGTTTTAGCTGCTTCAGCCGGGAAAAATCTCAAACAACATCTATCCGAAAATCTGTTTTTTTTTTAGATTCAATTAAATTGAAGGATTATATACTGCAAATTTTGGAACTTTTTGAAAATGGAAACGATATAAAGGCGAAAACACTTTCCAAGTACGGCAAAATTCACCTCTTAAAATGGAGGAAGTTTGGCCTGTTTTTCTACCTTTTTTTTTTTTTTTTTGGTTATTTAGCTTTTGTTCCCTATTTTCTTTGGCCGTTTTGTCTTTTTTTTCTGAAAATTTTTGGCACCACTGTGTCTGATTGGACTTTATCTTTTTTAAGAATACTGCTGGCACTTCATAAATATGACAGCATTTATCTTCTTAATGTTATAAAATATGAGTTGAACAGATAAAATAACCATGGCAGCGATAAAAGGCTTAGCGAAAATGATGCCAGTGCCGAAAATCTTTTATTTCCTGCTGCATCCACGTAGTTGGACACTTCGGCCCAAAAGCTTGTGGTATCCTTCAAGTCTTTAATAATAGTTGATTCCACTTTGAAGTGCTCGATAATGTGCACAATGGAAAATAGCTATAATTCCCGTTAGCCGCTATTTGACAGTTCATCCCGCATTTGCCAATTGCAACCCGCTAGATCTAGCGGGTAAATAGCTAAATTGGCAACACTGGTGATAAGCAGAATATTAATCATTCCTTCGTTATCAGAAAATCGACTGGGAAGTGGAGCTGGTGGTCGTCATCGGCAAGGTCGCCCGCAAGGTGGCCAAGGAGCGGGCCTTCGACTATGTGTTTGGCTACAGCGTTGCCCAGGACATTTCCGCACGCGACTGGCAGAAGGAGCGCAACGGTGGCCAGTTTCTATTGGGCAAATCCATGGACACTTTCTGTCCGCTCGGTCCCGCCGTCGTGCACAAGAGCCTGATCAAGGATGTCTACGATCTGCCGCTGAAGACATGGATCAATGGCGTGGAGAAGCAGAACGGCAACACGGGCAACATGATCTATAAGATTGACGATGTCATCAGCCGGCTGACGGAGTGAGTCTTGAATCTAAAGATCCTTGGTGCCTCTCGAAACTAATTCTTATTCTATTATAAGGACGATTACTCTGCTGCCTGGCGACATCATCTTGACGGGTACACCAAAGGGCGTGGGCATGCATCGCAGTCCTCCGGAGTACCTTAAAGCGGGAGATGTCATCAAGACGGAAATAGTTGGTCTGGGCACGATGACCAACAATGTGGTGGGGTGTTAAATCTTAATGAATGAATTGTTAAAACTGTTATTAAAATAAACAATGTTTCGCATTTAATCAATTATTAATTTACACCTTAAACGACTTCGATTTGGTGGCAAAGTACTCATCGCGCTTGTGGTAAGGAGCATAGGGATCGTCGATATAGTGCTTGGGTCGCCGCCAGTAGCTCGTGACCATCTTGTCCAGCAGCCAGCTCTGCTGGGCATTGGTCAAAACATGCTGGCGCAGACGACGCTTCAGCTCGTTGGACTTTTTAAACAGCTTCTTATGGCGGCCCGAGTGTGTCCTGATCCAGGCGCCCCAATCCAAGCGCTTGAACCGCTTCAGCACCGCCTTCACCGTCTTCCGCTTGCCCTTGATCAATGAGAATTTGGTGACGCTGCGCGTGGGCAAAGCTGTTACGGCCGGCAACTGTAACTGCAACAACACGGGGGATGGTGCTGGCTGAATGGCGCCGCAGGCAGGTATCAGATTTGTCCTGTTGTGGACAGCAGCAGACGCTTTGATCAATTGGCTGAAACACGCACGCTGCGTTTGTTGCACCGCAAAAGCCGCCGGCACACGGCAAGCACTGCGAAGGGCTGTTAAACGGAGAAGTAAAGCGTTTAGTTAATGTATAATTAGGTAAATACAAAGCTTACCACCAGTAACCAGTGAACGTAGCATTTTATGATTTTTAATTCATCAAAATGTTGACCAAACTTTATTTCTTTGGTACACAGTCGCGTAACAGTCCAGACCAATCAGCTGTTTGCCATTAACACATGCTCGTATCGTGCCATTCACTAATCTTTGACGATTATTAGCTATCGATATTTGGTGTATTGCAGGTTCCACTCAAAATTTAACATGAATGAATTAAATATTTATAAAATGTGTTATCAATTGTATTTTAAATAAGATAATAGAATAATAAATATAAGATAACAATAAATTAAATTTTGTGTGAAGCACCCAAAAATATATCGATGATTGGAAACTACAATTTAACCATCGTTACTATCGAGCATTTATCGTCACTGCTTTTGCAGCCCTAGTCTGGTGGCATATTTGAATTTTTAAATTTTCATTTTAGTCTTACTTTTTGTATTTTTTCTTATGCTCGTAGCCAGCAGTAGACTTGAGTCAATTTAAATTTACAAATTCCTGTATATTTATTATAGCACACATGCGAAAACTCCCAGACACAAGTGCGCGAATGGAAGAAGCTGGCTGTAATCGATTGCCATTCATATGTAAACGTGCATATCACGTCGACGGCAAGGGAACAACCAGTCGGTATTTGTCGTTGGAGAGAAATTGGGCAGGAAAATTATTAACGCCGCCGGTCAGGGCCTGCAGCAGACACCATCAAGTGAAATTATCAAAATTCTTTGGCTACATAATGTATCGACTAGCAGTTATAGAACAGTGCAAGTGTGCAGTGCAGGTAATAAATGTGTTCAACAACGTGAATAATCATTCGTGTCGGTGACATCGTGCTTCCCTTTCCCTCCCGCACGCACCCACAAACAAAAACCAATTGCAAAAAATATACAAGCGAACTTGTTATGTCATCTGGCAAATGCAGTTAATATGCAAAAAATGTCCAAAATTCCAGCAAAGTATCACGTGTTGGCAATCGTAAAGTGTTTCGGTATTCAATTTGAATCCTTTACTTGTGTCTTTCTAGCGCACTCTGCCACCAACAGGCAACAGACACTACAGCAACAACAACAGAAGTCACGGCGGCGGCAATGGACACCAACACCAACAACAACGGCAAAGGAGTAGCCTGCCCCCACCTCCTCATCTACGCGAAGCTGGCTTTGGCAAAGTGATGCTCCTGCTGACACCACTGGCTGCAGTCGGCGGCGTTATCACCTATGCCAAGTGAGTAGCTCTCCCAATCCAAAATTCCTCTTTACTCAATCTTAAACGGATTTCAGATACGACAAAGATTTCCGGAAAGTGGTTGAGCAGAAGGTGCCTGGCGCCGAATCGATCATCAAAGTCACTCTCAGGGAGGAGCCACCGTTCCAGGACTTGACCAAAAGTGTCAACGAACAATACGACAAAGTGAAATCGACTTTCAACAGCGTTTCCGACTCGGTCAACTCGGTTACCAGCAAAGTAACTGGCTTCTTTGGCGGCAACAGCGCACCGGAAGTGCCGCCCACTGCCAAACACATCGAGCAGAAGAAGCAACACTCTGAATCGGAAGTGGCCAAGCCAAAATCAACTGCCCCAGTTGCCAAGAGCGAGCCAAAAGCTGCCGCTAAGCCGGCACCAGCTCCAGCGGCAGCTCCCAAGCCTGTAACGCCCAAGGAGAGTCCACTGCCCCACGAAGTCGTGGAACTGGAGAAGGCCATTGAATTGTCGGCCCAACTGGCCGTCAAGGAATATAACACGGCCATTGGAGTTCTCAAGAAGTAAGTAAATATCTGCACAGTAATAGGCGGCAGATTAAATATATGTTTCTTTCAGGTTCAATGAGGATGTGCGACATGTTGTGGACAAGGCGGTTGAGCATGGCGAAAACTCGCTCTGGCGTACACTGAAAAACCGTGCTGGCGCACGAGACACTGCCGTAGCGACAGCTGAACGTGCAGCTCGCGAGGCGCAGGACAAGATTGGTAGAGTCAACCAAAAGTATGTCCCCTTTTACCTCAACTAATCTCCCATTTGCATTGCAGAGCGTTGTGAGCTTGCTTTGAGCAAAGCCGTCACAACCGAGAACCAGGAGAAAGTGGAGCTGGTGCGTAACAAGATTAAGAAGCTCGTCGGGCACATTAGCCAAGTCAAGGATGAGCTCTACAGGCACAAGGACACTGCGAGCGTCTCGGACAAATATTGGCGCAGCGTGGAACAGGCACGCAACTATTTCATCGATGAAATCGAGTCCATCTTTCCTGGCCTCAATCTTTCCGATAAGAAATTGAATTTGTCCAAGGAGGATTTGGATTTATTCATACTGCACGCCTACTCACACGTGGTGGCCTATCAAAAGGAGCTGCAGCGCCTGCAAACCGACGGCGAGCTGCGTCTCAAGCGCGCTATTGACTCCCTAAAGGGTGACAACAGCTCCACCGCGTTGCGCGCCCAACTGGAGTATCACTTGGAGGCGGAGAAGCGCAAGCTGGCCGTTGAGAACCAGAAGAAGATATTCCAAATCCATGCCGATGCCGATAAGCAGCTGCGTTTGCAGCTCAAGAAACAAGCGGAGGCGCATACGGATCACATCAAGGATATTGTGGCTCAGCGTGAAACGGATCTGACGCGCAGCTTCAAGCGTGAGCTGGACGACAAGCTGGCGGCCGAGAAGGCCAACTATAAGCTCCAACTAGCAGCCATGCTGGGCAAACTGCGCGGCATGGATACCGCTCTGGCTGGTAAGTGGATTATTAAATTGTTCCCAGCTTATTGTCAAGCCATTTGAGCAGGAAAGCAATCTCCTATCTAATCTTTGCGATAATGCCTTGGATTCGATTGATTTCCAGTTTGAAATACATTTAGCTAGCTTTATTATTTATGATAAATATATATTTCCAAATGCTGCTTTAGAAATAGAGGATGAATTTAAAGGTATTCCCTAAGCTTATAAACATTGAAATGCAACATTTAAGATTCATTTAACCACATTCTTGTTGACTATTCACAGAGCGAGCTGAAACGGAGCGTTCGGCCAACCAGGCGCAAGCCTTGTGGGCTGCTTGCCAGGCTCTCTGGGCCTCGGTGCGCACGGCCACGCCCGGCGTGCACTACAAGGAAAAGCTGCGACCTCTGAAGAACGAGATCAATGCAATTGCCAAGGTGGCAGGTAAGTTAAACCTCATTCCGAAATGAAACCCGTTTAATAATACCAACTGCTTGCAGAGGGTGATGAGCTGGTGACTGCAGTTTTGAAAAATATGCCCAAGGAGGCGCAGGAGCGTGGAGTGTTCCCGGAGGATGCGCTGCGTGAACGTTTCCTGAATGTGGAGCGCATTGCACGACGCCTGGCGTTGGTGCCGGAAAATGGAGGCAGCCTGCCCATTTACTTCCTCTCATTTTTGCAGTCATTGTTTATCGTGCGACCGGATAATCCCATTTCCAGGGACGAGCTGGACAACAAGCCCTTTGACTATAATAAATTGGATACCTACGACATATTAAACAGAGCTAGGTAATCAATTACTTTAATCATCATTTATATATATTTAATAACTTGATTTAATTGCAGGTATCACGTGGATCGTGGAGACTTCTTGCAGGCGCTGAAATACTTAAACTTGCTGGAAGGTGCGTCGCGAGAAGTCGCCAGCGATTGGATGAAGGAGACCCGCCTCATGTTGGAGACACAACAGGCGGCCAATACACTGATGGCCCATGCCGCGGCAAGCGGCTTGTTGTATTTGTAGATTATGTTTTCCTACACGTCATCCTTTTAGTCTGCAAATGATTTGTTGTAATTTCACTTAATTGAAAAGTCTATCAAACTAAAAATATTACATAAAAAAAAAAACATTGATTGTTTTAGATGCAATTATACAAATTTTAAATATAGAGAAGAAACCCCTTGCTGAAGGTGGCAATGAAAACGAGCTGTAACTGAATTGAATTTAGACATATGGATTGACGACTTTATTTCGCATTTTTCCTAATTTTTGTATTTCACTCTCGAGAAGATCACCTGGCTTGAGGAAGCTCGACGGAGTTCGGTAAGCACCGGCACCAGCTGGCGTTCCAGTTAATATGATGTCACCAGGGCAGAGGGTCATAAACCTGACATTTATATGAGATTTAGAATTATTAACATAATTGGAATATATACGTATACTCACTGAGACAGTCGATGTATAATGTAGTCGATTTTAAAGATCATATTTCTCGTATTGCCGCATTGTCGTTCCTCGCCATTGACAATTGTCTTAATCCACAAATTGTTCACATCGGGCACATGACATTTGTGCACAATAACCGATCCCAGCGGACAGAAGGAATCCAATGATTTACCCAGCAATGTTTGGCCACCAAGTAAGACATTCCAATCCCGTGCAGAAATATCCTGAGCAATCATATAGCCAAAAACACAGCCCATAGCCTCCACCCGTGGTACATTGCGACACTTGGAGCCAATTACCACGGCCAACTGGCAGCCGTAATCAATGCGCTACAAAAGGAGATGATTAGCCAGAGATAATGGCATATATATTTTCCTATATCTATTAGCGATTGCAAATAAGAGTTGAGTTAAAAAATCCAATTAGAAAACAATTATCTGAGTAAATAAGAAATTCTTAAATACCTTTGTTTTTAAATGATTTAAATTTTTAATTTAAATTTTTAGAATACAAATTAATCGTAACTCTTATTTTAGATTTGTAAAATAAAACTGTAAACTTAAAGTCAAAAATAATCTTAATAATCGAATTACATATGTGAATGAATATGGAAATCTCAGATAAATATTTTGTGGATGAATTCAATTTTTATTTAAAATTTTTAGAATAAGATTCAGGGTCTGCAAAAAAAAGTTATAAATGCTAATTTCAACAAAAAAAATCAATGTGAAGAAAATATGCTATAGTAACTTTAACTTTTATTATTTGTTTTTTAAAATAAAAGTTACTGAACTCTTATTTTTAATTTAAAAAAAAAAAATCAAAAACCACTTATTTTTTTATTTTTGAAAAAATCAAAGACTAGTGTTATTTCACAACTTTTAATTACAAATTAAATTTTAATGATTATTTTTGACTTTTGAAAAAAAAAAAAAAAAAAATTGATATTTTGTAATTTCAAAATATAAATTTGAAAATAATTGTTAATTTTCAATTTTAATTTTCAAACTTATAACAGCTACGGTCGCTGATAAAATTTAATCTGAACTCTTATTTAGATCTATAAAATTAAAATTGAAAGTCAAAAGAGTTATAACTAAATTTTTAATAAAAATCAACGAAATTTATATTAAGATTTGTTTATTTTTAAAATTATATCATATCTGAAATTTAGCTAAATATTGAACTTACTTTGGCTACATGATGAGCACGAATGTTGTCCAAAGCGCCAGTAATTGAGGTGCTAAATTTAACAAAAAATTCGGGAAATTTGGGAATTCGCAGATTTTGTTCATTGCAGCTGTCGTAGTAGTTGGAGGTGACGCCAATGATCTTGACCGGCGCATCGATTGGAGGCAACAGCCGCAGATCCTCCTTCACATCGGTCACTTCCATGAACTGTGAGCTGTCGAGGAGACTATCCATGCAGTATCTTTGCTGGATGAACTGCACCATGTCTGTAGCGGCACAAGTTAAGCTGGACAATTCAATCATTTTCGAGCCATTCTCAGAGACCATTCCGAGTCGTTTATGAGAGTCTCCGGATCGAATATATTGGACAAATCGACATCTCGGTCTATGGTATTCATTGTGGCAGGAGGAGATTATGGATTCCAAGGGATTGCCCCTCAAGGGATACTTATCCAAGGGTGCCGCTTTTGCATGTATTCTCGCGAATCCGAAATGATTACGCAGCAAAGATACTGCAGCTTTCATTGTTTGGCTTCATGTATACAACTCTGTTATGAATAATGCTTTAATTTAATGATGTGCGAGCTTTATGAACCAAAATACCAAAATACCGAACCACCGAACTCATAGAATATACAATTTAACTCCTATAACTAAAATTTAGTCTTCAAATTTGAAAATTGACTCAAAACTAAAGATTTTTCCATTATACATATGTTCATCGGCGTGACATACATTGAAAATACACACATAGAACCAGGATAGCTTTGATCGATCAACTTATTAACATAGTTTGTCGAGAGCAGCTCTGCACCTCCATTTATACACCTCTATTTATACTTCCTCTCCCACGCAAGCATACAACCTTAAGCGCGCTTGAATTTCTCTCTCTCTCTCTCTCGTTCTTTGCATATTTGATTTGAGCGCGAAATAACGATAAGTCGATATTCGGAATATGCTCGACTGTCTTATCGATATGGTTATGAAATCGATAGCTTGATACTGTACAAAAATTGTGATTTGCATTTATATTCGCTTTTCAAAACCTTATTTAACTACTTTCTAGGTTTTATGTTTTTATTATATTTATAACAAAACAAATTTCAAAGTAAATAGAGCTGTCAATAAACTTATCGAAATCTTGTTATTTGCGATTACTCAAGAGGCAACCCTAGTCAGCTGTTACTGTTGGTTTTCGATTAAGATTTTGCACAGCAAAATTAAAAATTTAAACAATTAGGCAGTAGGTCAATTGAAATTACCGCAATAAACACACAATTGTCTTACGTACGATCAACATGTCGATGCTGGCTAGAAAACTGGGACGGACATTCGTGCAGGTAACGACTTGGCTGTGCTGTGTGTTGCACAGTGCTTACATAAACACTTGCCAAGCGCCTTGCCGTCGACGACGTCGTCGCTCTCGTCGCGGTAACCGTGCAAAAGCAGCACAGATGCATATTTTTTTGAGGTTAAAATCCTCGCAAGAATAGAAGTGATATTAATTATGATTTCTCTGTTGGTAATAGGCAGCAGCGGTGCGCAGACTGCATGTATCGGCGGCGGTCGGTGGTCAGGTGAGTCTCAGCAGCACTTCAGAAGAATATTCATATGTTAATATGTATGTGGATTATTTTGCAGGAAGCTACCCATAGCGGAAATAGAACAAGCTGCACTCTAATACCTGGCGATGGTGTCGGACCCGAGTTGGTCTATTCCTTGCAGGAGGTATTCAAGGTGAGTGCATAACCAATTCCAAACCACATCAAAACGGAGTCTAAAGGATTTCCATTGCACGTTTAGGCAGCAAGTGTGCCCGTCGACTTTGAAGCCTACTTCCTGTCGGAAATCAATCCCGTGCTGAGCGCCAAGCTCGAGGATGTCGTGGCCTCCATCCAAAAGAACAAAGTTTGCATCAAAGTAAGTTGTAGATGAGATAACTAAAAGACCATATAAAGAATCTATTGATTGAGATTCTCGTTTCGTTGCTAGGGCATCTTGGCCACTCCCGATTACAGCAATGAGGGTGAACTGCAGACGCTCAACATGAAACTGCGCACAGACCTGGATTTATATGCCAACGTGGTGCATGTGCGCTCCTTGCCTGGTGTCAAGACCCGTCACTCTAACATCGATACGGTCATCATTCGTGAACAGACCGAGGGTGAATATTCCGCGCTGGAACATGAGTCGGTGCCCGGCATTGTCGAGTGCCTGAAAATTGTCACTGCCAAGAAGTCGATGCGTATTGCCAAGTTTGCGTTCGATTATGCCACCAAAAACAACCGCAAGAAGGTCACAGCGGTGCACAAGGCCAACATCATGAAGTTGGGCGATGGCCTGTTCCTGAAGTGCTGCGAGGAAGTCTCCAAACTGTATCCTCGCATTGAATTCGATAAGATGATTGTGGACAACACGACCATGCAAATGGTTTCGAATCCCAATCAATTCGATGTCCTCGTCACCCCGAATCTGTACGGTGCCATTGTCGACAACTTGGCATCTGGATTAGTTGGCGGCGCTGGCGTCGTTGCTGGTGCTTCATACTCAGCAGAGACTGTGGTGTTCGAGCCGGTAAACGATAGTTGATTTGAAGACCTGATTTCGGATTTAATTTAAATCTTTCCTTTACAGGGAGCACGTCACACCTTCGCCCAGGCTGTGGGCAAGAATCTTGCCAACCCAACGGCAATGTTGCTGTGCGGCACAAAGATGTTGCGTCACATTAATTTGCCCACGTACAGTGAAGTCATTCAAAATGCCATCAACCAGGTGCTCAAGGACGGCAAGGTGCGCACCAAGGATTTGGGTGGTCAATCCACCACGGCGGACTTTACGCGCGCCGTCATTGCCAATCTGCACTAAGCCAAAAGGCAATCATAGCCACAATAATAGCAGACCAAATTGAAGGATCCCACAATCTTATAGAGTTTACTTTCTAAAAATTTAATTGTGAAACAAGTTTCAAATTTTTAGTTCGCTTTCACTCATTCAATATGTTTGTCTCCCAATTTTTAATTGCATTCTTTGAGTATTATTTCTGGCGAATATATAAGTTTAGTCCAATTACCTCGCCCTCATGCCACCCCGAAACTATTCATAGTTTATTAAATTGACCGTATCCTTTATTATTATTTTGTGATTATATATGTATTATAATTTCTTTGCAAATCTCGAATTGTATTCGAATTTTGCCGTCAGTTTAATCGGTTAAGACAACAAAACAAAAGCTAAACAAAATGCAAAATCAAATAATCATTGAATTAATTTAAAACTCAAAGTGTATCGAGAACTATTTATGTCAACCAAAATGGCGAGAAAGAACTACAAAGTAAATTAAATGTTAGAAGCCATGACAAAAGTGCTGGCTAAATAAAATGACAACTAATTATTCTTTATAAACTCAGAAAAGTAGTTTTAGAAAACACTCCACAATTTATTTGAGATAACCAAAATTGAAGTACAAAAAATTTGAACAAGTTTTTCAATATCCAGAGCTACGATCCCTTTGGCTTGGCCAATTCTATAAGCCGCGGTGATGCCTTGGCCTTGAGAGCTGCCGGCGAAATGGCGAATGGATTCTCACGTATGTGAGTGTTCTCAAACTCCTTTGGCTCGGCCAATTCCTTGATGCGACTGGATGGCTTGTATTTGAGTGCATTCGGAGAAATGGAGAATGGGTCGTCCTTAACATCGCCAGCCAAGTTGGCTTCGTTCTTGGCCAACGGCTGAGCCATTTCCTTAATACGATCACTCGCTGAAAAGTGGATAAAAAGTTGTAAATAGTAAATAGTTAAATAGGGTGAAAGTTGTACTTACGTTTGTATCTCAAAGCATTGGGCGAGACCTTCTCTGGCTCCTCATTGGTGTGGACATTCGGGCGACTAACTGGCTCGGCCATTTCCTTGATGCGATCCGATGCCTTGTAGGCCTTCATGCTGGGCGTCAATTCCCACTCGGTCTTCACAACCTCCTCGACCACTTTAGGCCGTGCCAGTTTCTTCAGACGCTTCACACTGTAATCACCCGCCTTACGCTCCTGAGAATGGATAAAAGAAGGTATTTAATAAGGTGTTTATATCTAGTTAGAGTGGATAACTTACGGGCGTTTCGGGCTCGAGTTCAACTTTGGGCTTTGCCAACTTTTCAATGTAGGCCGCTTGTTTTTTCGTTTCCTTCGGATTGGGCTTCTTCTTTTTGACTCTATTCAAGAATAATTGGTTATTATGTGTAGGACATTTGCGAATACAGACTTACGGTTTCTTCATTGGCTGCACATTGCCCAGACGACTGTAGAGCGACATGTAACTGTAGCGCAGCCAGCGATTCAAAATGCTCTCGCCAATCCGATCGCCGATATCCATGGCATACTGTCGGCGATAGAGCAGTCGACGGACTGTGGGCAGTGCCAATTGTTCGGTTCTCGTGTTGCTGGGCGGATCGGCGGGCACAATCTCAATGGTCTTCTTGAAGGGACAGGCACACTTGGGCATGAAACGACACTTGGGACGGATTGGTTCTGCCAGCTCCATAATACGCTTACTCTTCACAAAGTGTTTTTCATGCCGCTTGTAGAGCTCGTTCAGCTCCTTCGAGATGTCCTTGATGAAACATTGGGCATCGTAGGGTATACGATTTCGAACTGGACAACACTCAGGACGAACACTGTCGGCCAACTTCAGATTCGTGGTTAGCTCGGGACTTAGATCACATTTTAAACGTTTCATGGTCAGATTTTTTTAAATCTTTTCCTACGCAATTTTTTTTTTTATTTTCTCTACAACAAATTTTATTTCCAACTGCGAAAGCCAGCTATTTGAAGTTAAAAGTCATTTGTGGGGATCTGAAAAGGCTACTAAAACAATATAATCGGTGTAAACATTTTCGACGTGTTCTTAAGTTGTCGAGTGAGTTTCAATGGACTTAAAAAATGGACAAGAAAACTGCAAGCTGAAAGAAAAACCGTTATGCTGAACCAGTTGAGAATTCTAAGACGCAAATGTGACTAAATAGCTATAAAGCTGATCCACGAAAACCATTTATAATGGTATATTGTTATTTTATTTTGAATCTGAAAGAAAAACCTTTGATTGACAATAAAAATGCACAACTTGGCTTTATATTTTATTAAATTTTTATTGACAGTATTTATCAAAATACTGATAGCTCCATGTTCACATCATTACAAGTTAATAGTTGTTGTTGCTTTTGTCATTTTGTAAGTACGTTCTTTAGTTGATTTGTTGCCATTATAAGTACATACCTTCTATTTGTTCACATACATATACACAAATCTAATCTTTTATTTCTGTTTTCTGTTTTTTTTTTTGTTAGTTTCTTAGTTTTTACAATGATTTTGACATGTTCTTGTTGTTGTTGCTATTTCAACAATTGCAATACAATTGGAAATTAGCACACGTTGTTGTTGTTGTTGTTGTTGGCATTCAAATTGTTGTGGAAACAGAAGAACGTTTTCTTTTTGTTGAAATCAATATTCATGATCCGTGATATAATTTTAGCATACATACACAAATATATAAGTAAGTACTATAAATTTGAATTTATCATTTACTAAGTTGACATAAATTTTGCTAATTTAATTTGTTAAATTTTTAATTTTAATTTTTCCGTTCATTTTTTTAATGTTTTATAGAAAACCCACCTATCAATCCATCATATTTTTTATGTTAAATTTATTTATTTACACCAAAATTACACCAAATAATAATTATAATTTTCTATTCAACTAAATTTTGTTTTTTTCTTCATTTTCTTTTTATTAGCTTTTTTTTGTTTGAAGCTTACACAATTCCAGCCAAATACTTAGTATCCTTGATTTTTTTAATGGAATGATTTTAATTTTTGTTTACCGCATATCGTATACAAATTTCTTATTCATAGTTAAATCTTCAATATCCGGGAGTTTTGTCTGACTTTTTTGCTCGTCTCTTTTTATGAGTAAATATTAGTTTTATTATTACCAAATGGTCGTTTATGTACATATCTAATAAGTACATTGAATTTTCATATACTCATTTTTTGGTATATTCAAAGTTTTTCCCTAGACGTTCCCTAGAATTATGTATTTTTGGTTGTTTCTAAATTATTTTCATTTATGCATATTTGTTTCCGAAATTTCCGAGATTTAATTTTCGATTTTTTCAAGTTTTGCCAAATGTGTTTAATCAGTTATCAAATAAATTTTCTTGTTTGGTCCCTGAAGCTGTTGAGTTTAGATTAACGATAGCTCTATTCATATGTGGTAGCTTTTGCCCTTGTCCTAACCGAGTATAGAACATCGCCAGTACATTAGTATCTTACTTCCAAAGTGTTTAGTGGGTTCAACTAAAGTAATTTAAATGAAAATTGAATTCAAACCAAACTGTTCTCTATGTGTATCTATCAAATGCTTCGCCAATTTGCCAATTTGCATATATATATTTTCTTTTATTTAATGTGAAAATGGAGCAAATATTGACGATGTTAGGTTATATTCTGACCTCTGACCCCCACAGTCAATATTTACTTTGGGCTATTGATTAGTTTATAATAACTGTTCTAGTCATAGATTACTATGGCATTTAATTGTAAGTACAAGTATTTGAATGAATATTTGTTATCATATTGTTGCTGCTCCGCTTGCATGAATGACATTTAAATAAAAGCCTCTTTGTTTATAATAAATAAAAGAAAGAAAAACGAAAAAATCAAAAATGCAATTGTTGAACTAAAATATTTGTTTTTTTATTAATAAACATTTTCAGCGTAAATATATAATATATATAGAGATGTATATATATAAATCTTTTTGCGTTTAAAACATAATAAGTAAAAATAAAAATAACGAAAATCATTAACTTAATTATTATTATATTATAAGTGTATATATAACAATTATGCACGCTGAACAAAAGTTAAATTTATTTTAATGTTTACATTAAACTTAAATCAAACCTTGAATGCTTTCCTATTTCTAACCAAAATTTAAATGTTTTTTTTTGTTTTTAATTTTATTCAATTACTTACGTAAATTCTATTGTTTTTTAAGTGTTTTTAAAATTTTGTTATTTTCTTTTGATGTAAAAAATAATATACATAGATACATATTACATTTTCGCTGTAAAGAACTAAACATAATTTTGCAATTATTATTTCTATGGAATTTCGCATTGAAATAATTTGTTATGAAATTATTACATCATTTGCATGCTTTGTCTGCTGTTTACTTAAGTTTTTATCTTTGCTATTTTGTTGTTGTTGTTTTTGTTGTTGCTTTTATCTGTACTTATGGGCTATTGCTAATCATAATGTGGTTTTGTTTTATATATTGTTTAGATTTAGTTAAGCTTATTGGCTGTGAAACGATTTCCATCTTGTTTTTTGTTCTACACAAAAAAAGTTAATAAAATGATTATTTTGCTTTTAATTGATAAATGCAAAATAATGAAAATTTTTCTCAAGTTGCTATGTACTTGTTGTTGTTGTTTTATATTGTACTTGCATCAGTTAAAACGCATCTAGGGCGTCGTCATTGTTGTTGTTGTAAAAATAATTTAAATGTATTTTGTTAAAAACGAGAAACTTTATTTCATTTTGTAGTGTGTTGTTAACCAAGTCTGGAGTATTGTTGGTTTTATTCTATTTTTTTGTTGAATGAAATCTGTTTATAAGTATCCTGTTTATGCCATTTTTTATTGCCAATAACTTAGATCTATTGTTGTTGTTGTTTTTTTTTAATATTGGTTAATACGATTAATATTGTTACTAGGGCTATTGTTTTTTTTTATTTTTATTTTTAACTGTAATTATGTGGAGTGTTGTTGTTGGTTGAGTCGATAATTGAAATAAAAATTGGTTTTTCATTTTTACTTATGACAAATGCTTACGAATGCTTCGTCCAATGCGTCGTATACGTAATGCGTATACGTAATGCAAAGCACTCTCTTCGATCTTGTTCTGCTTCTTTTTTCTTCTGCTTTTGCTGTCTATTGTATGCTTGGCTATAATTGTTAATTATATATGTGGCTATTGTATTGGTTATTGCTATGAATTTAAGTCTGTTTGAAAATCAGCTGTTAGTTATTGTTTTCTTCTGTAGGTGTGTATATGTGTGTGTTGTTGGTTTGTTCTTTTTAAAGTTAATTGTGTTGTGGCTATTGCTATTTCTATTACTGTTTCTATTTTAGTTTGTAGTTAGAGTAGTACTATTGTTTAATAAAAGTGTTTTCTGTAATTGCTTGTAGAAAAAAGAAAAGTACAATCGACGTCAGGCTTTGTGTTTTGTTGTTGTTGTTGTTGATGTTGTTGTTGTCTTATTTAATTGTTGTACAACTAGAAGATTTGTTGAAAATCTGTCCTTTTTGAATATATGTTTATCAATTTTTAGTTCAATTATTTTGGGCTATTGTTGGTGTTCTTTAAGATGTTGTTTGTTGGTTGTCATTTTTGGGCTATTGTTTCTTTTTGTTGCTGTTGTTTTGCTTGTGTTCTTTGCATTTATCGCTCAAGTTAAACATAAAACATATTGTGTGTTCAGAATTTGAATTGTTGGCACAACTTAACATTGTTTTGTTTGTAACTAATTGATATTTGAATGGTTTCTCGCTTCTATAACTGATTTAGAAATAACAATATATATTTTTCTGTGATGTTTGGTTCATGTTTGATTCGTTTAATTTGCAAAATTATATCTGATTTTGACTTTAGGCGTATTTTTTTCTCTAAATTTAATTAAATGTCTATAAAAAGTTATGTGCACTTATAATGATTTTTGATTTTCAATTGAAGATTTTTCTTGATTAAATCATAATGCTTGTTGTTAACATATATACATATATGTGTGTATATGCATACATATATGTATTGTATATAAGTATACATACTTCTTGGCATTGCAAAGTAGTATATCAGTTTGTTGTTGTTGTTATTATTTTAATATACGTGTATTATTAATATTTGTTGTTGTTTGTTTGTTTGAAACAATTGCACTATAAGTCAAATGTGTTGCCCGTTTTATAATAATAATTATTATAAAAAATTGTTTAAAGAAAATAGCTTACAATGTGGTCTAATATATACAAAACACAAATCAAGGCTAACAACAGTGGCAACACGCCAGTCTGCTACACTCGGCTAATATACATGTGATCATACATATATATATATGTATATTTTGTATATTTAAATAATAGTTAATAATAATAAGTAAAATTTTGATTTGCCTATTTTGCGTAGACTGCGCGTACAGATAATTAGAATAATTGTTATAATTATATTAATAATAATAATAATAATAATAATAATATGCACTAATTCATACAAGTATATAAATTATATATGGAGAATATAAATTCTAAGTATATGCACTTATATTCAGCAAATTTTGATTCATGTTGAACAAATTATAGTTTATACACAAAGGTGAGCAATTCATTAAGCATGCTAAAAAACGTTTTCTTTTTTTGCCGTTTATAAACAATTACATAATCATTAGTATATATATAAGTATGTACTATATATATTTATCGATTTAATTTGTATATTGTACAATTATTAACTATTAATTTGTAGTGAACAAAGAATAAGTAATGCATGGGTAATCAATCTTTTTTCTCTCCGAAAAATAAAACACGTACCTGAGCGTTTTTGCACGCTCACCTGTATCACAGCCAAGTAGGCACAACAATTTCTATGGCCTACTTTTTGGGGCTGGGCGATGCGGTGAGTGTGCAAAAATTCTATACAATTCAACATTCTCAAGCTGTTACTCATTACACTCGACTTCAAAACCTAATATTAGGTTGACGATCTTTCAGAATCTCACGCCCTTTCTTTCTATCAGTTTCTGATATATATATATAGAATGCCATTTCCTGTTGCTGTGTGTGTGTGTGTGTATTTGTTGGGTATTTGTTGTATTTGTCGCCTGTCTTCTGATCTAATTCAGACACAAGGCACAAAGCAACGCGCCTATATCAGGCTGGCATGTCTGTTGGTCTGTTGTTGTTTTGGTTAAATGTTAATAAACAATTGAAATTATTGGTTTGGTTGCCTTGAAATTGAACCGAACATCATTCGAAATATTTGCTAAATTTCGTATATTTTTTAACGTTTGCTTCTTAATATAAACCGTATAATTGCACTTTATTTTTATGTCATTATTTCATTACGTTTGATTTCAAGTTTATCTTTTTTTACATATCATTTTTTGTTGCTTATAAACAAAATAAATGTACTGCAATTGCATATATTATTTTGTTGTTGTTGTCATAATTTTGTTATGTTCCTTTTGATTTAATTTGTATAATTTTGTTTTATAAAATGTTCATTTTATTAATTTTAATTTGGTTTCTTTCTTTATATTATTTCGACTGGTTTTTTGCTGTTTTCCTGTATGTTTTGAGTAAAAAATTTTCCAAAATATATGTACAACTATATAAGTATGTATGCTCTGAACTCTGAACTGTCTGCTTTAGTGATGTGCTGTAGTTGTTGTTGCCTTGTTGCTATTTTAACCATTTGAATAAATAAATCAGGCTGTACTCTTGCCATAATTCATATGCTTCCTACCAACTTGTGGGTACAGTTAAGACTTAACTTTTGTTTTGCTTGTGCTCTGTTTGGTTATACAATATGTTGTTAATTATTTTGTATCCGATCTTCATTGTTTATAAATTGTTGCAATATTATAGTAAGTTTTCATTATTAATTTGTTATTTTGTTTAGATTGAGTTGTTGTTGTTGTTGTTTTTAATGTATGCCTAACCAACATTAGTCAGAAAAAGTTTCTTCAAAATTTTGGATTATTAATCACAGATAGTGTGTCTAATATATATATGTATATATGTATGTATAATAAATATTTATGTATACTTCAAATATAAATTAATTAGCAATAAATACTTTTATCGATTTTGTTTTCTTTCTTTGCTTTGCTTTCGTTCTTTCCCTCCATTTTTCATTTAGTATAATAAACAATCTTTTTTGCTGTTGGTTTTCTTGATACGCATACAATTTTCGCATGTCGTGGTGCAAATAATTTACTAAATTTTACAATTTTAGCTCTTGTTATTACCGAATGCTTTACATGATACACCAAATGTCAATTTTTAAGTATAATATAATTTTGGATTGATATATTTTGTTACTAAACCACAACATTTATGCACATTGAATTTATTTTAAGAATTAGCCAATAAATATGTTTTTTTGTTGTTTTTTACTTTTCACGCATAAATTATAAATAATATGTTTTTTTTCTGGATGCTGTAAATGCTTTTAAATGATTTTGTCTTGCTGAATATATATTTTTTTATATATACTTTCAATTACAATTACAATTCACTAAACATTTTGACATACTCATATTACCGACATTACCGACTTTTAAAATACATATAGTATTGTATATATAATTTATTATTTTTCATTTTCTTTTTTGACACTTACTAGCTAGCACACAAAATATGTTTTGATTTTTTAGGTACATTTATATAGATTTTTCTTTATCTTTTTGTTTTGTTTATTTACGCATACATTTAGTAACCCATCGAAAGTTTTTGAAACGTTGCCCAAAATCATTAGAGACATCGAAAGAGTGTGATTGTGTGTGTGTGTGTATATTGGCCAAAAGGTGTTAAATGTGTGTATGTGTGTATGTGTGTACTGTTAGGAGAGGTTGTTGTTATACGAATACATTCATGCTGTGTAAATATGTTAAACGTTTTCTTTCTGGTTGTAGAGTGTAAGTATAGAGTGTATAAGTGTATAAGTACATTTAAATATAGTATGTATATATAGTTTGCTCAAAATGATCATGTGTTTTATTTGAGGTATACGCGTAGTGATCAAGACACACACATACATAAAATATACATATATATAGAGTTTGTTTTATATCTTATTAAATATTTATTTTTATAGCCAAATATTTGATTTCTTCTTATATCCATTTAATGCCTAAACACATGTAGTTTTTTTTCTTTTCATTTCTTTTTTTTGATTGTAAACACCGAAACATTCAATTTTTTTAATTCTTTTTTAAATGTTTTTTTCTCCATATATGTATATTATTTAATTTTAAATTTTTGTTTATGTAATTTTGTTGTGTGACTTAATTTGTAAATTTTGATTTAAAAGAATCAAATCAAATGGGAGCTTGATGGGATTTTGTGGGGTTTGTTCAGTGTTTGTTTTCTTCATTTTTGGTGGTTTTGGTTTTGTTGTGAATTTAGCTTTGCATTTTGTTTGATTTGCGTAATTTTCTATGATTTGATATTATTATTTTGTGTGCTTTTTTACCTAACGTTTCTCTTTTCCTCTTATTCATTTATTTAATTTGTAAATGTGAAGGCAGCTTTGTTTATTGATTTCCGTTTTTTGTATGCTTGTTTTTCTTTAAGGTTTCTGGGTTGTAAGTTTCTTCATCTTCTTTATTCTTTGAAATTAATGCAAACTATATTTGAAAATTTATTTGTTTTTTTAAAAGAATTTTAAAAGAATTGTTTTTTTTTTTATAATTTTTGAACAATTTGTATTTGTAGTTTTTGAATTTTGCTTTGCTATTTCCGTTGTTGTAGTGTTGTGTTTTGTTTGTTGTTATTATTGTTTGTTGGCTATTATTGATCGGATATTGTAGATGTTGTTGTTGCTTGTTATTGTTATTGTTGTTTTCCTAGCTATGGTCTTTGCTGTAGATATTGCTGTTGTAGTTGTTGTTGTTGGGTTTTTGTCAGTTTCTATGTCTGAGGCGTCTGCATTGCGTTTTGCGAATCACATTTCAAGTTCTCTAAGTCAAGTTTTCAAAATATTGGAATGTTTTATTTCTTTAGTTTTACTCTTTTTCATATACAATTCGCTAGCAGGCGCTGCATAGTTTTTTTTTTTTTGGCTATTCTTTTGCTTGTAACTGCTTTGCTTGTTGTTGTTGTTCTTTTATATTGCTGTTTGTTGCTGTTGTTTTTTGCTTTTGAAAAAAATATATATTAATGCATTTTTGTTATTCTGTTTACTAAACATAAGAGAAAACGCAAACTAAAGTATTTGTATTTTTTGTTTTGATTTTTTTAGAGTTTTTTCTTTTGTTTGGTCTTATAAAATTATGTAATTTTCTTGATGTTGTATTTGTTGTTTTATAAATTATTTTTTTTTTTATTTTAATGTTTTTTGTTTGTTTTTAGAAAGTTTGTACAAGAGAATGCCTATTTGTCGATTGTCAAAAAACTAAACAATAAATATGCATAGATACAAATGTATCTACGCATGTTTGCTTGTTGTTGTTGTCTATATACTTATCTATGTAGATGTGTTGTGTGTTGTGTAGTGTAGTGTAGTGTAAGTGTAAGTGTTCTTATTACATCTTAACTAACAATATGAACTGACGCTCTTGCCTTGCCTATGTATTTATAATATACTTAAAATGTTTTAATATGTTTTTTTTTCTTTTGTTTTGCATTTGGTTTGCTTTGCTCTGCTTCATAGATGATTCATATGATTCACTTCATGATTCATATACTCATTGTCTGTACAATACGAACTGCTGCTCACCTCTCCCCTCTCCCATTTGCAGCCTAGAAACTGTAGTAGTGTGTGGCAAGCGGTGGCCAAACAAATGTTGCTGCCACTTGTTGCTGCTGCTGCTGCTGCGGACAATCGCCTGGTTGCCACCTGCTCTATAACTGCTCCTCGGTCTGTTCGGCCTTGATCTGTGCCAATTTCTCATGCAATATGGAACTGCTGGGCGAAATGGGCATTGTTGCTGTTGTTGCTGTTGCTCCCGGCTCGAATTTGACACTGTTGCTGCCATTGAGATCCATCATTTTGTTGTTGCCCGCTGTTGTTGTTGATGTTGGTGCCGAGCTGTGCGACTGCTCGCTCTTCAGACTGCTGACATCCGTTTCCGAGTCGCGTGATGTCATGCGACTGCGACCATTTCCATTGCTGTTGCCATTGTTGCTGCTGTTCTTGTTGTGCGCCAGGTCACTATTGTTATTGTTGTTGTTGTTATTGCTGGTGGCATGCTCATGATCCTCATCACTGCTGGCACTCCCCGGACTGAGACGCTCCCTCTTGATGTCCGCATAGGCGCCCAACGGGCTGCCAGCTCGTTTATTGCCCTCGGAACTGGAACTGCCAGCAACAGCAGCAGCTGCGGCTGCAGCGGCGGCAGCAGCAATATAATCATTGCTACGATTGTTGGTAAATGGCAGCGGTGTCTTCTTCACCAGCAGCTGATCGAGCAACGCATTGCCATTGCCATTGTTGCTGCTGTTGCTGTTGCCACCACCAACATCGGCCTCATTCTTGAGTGTCTTGCGTATGATGTCATCGTACATTTTCTCCGTGTACTCGTGCGCAATCGAGTGTCGGCCATGATGGGCATTGGGATTCACCCCGGCCAACGGACTGCTGCGCATCACCTCCGTGAGATGGGCCTTGAGGAATTCCGGATTGCGATTAAAGTCCAGGCCGAAACTGGCGCCGGCATTCGGTGGCCAGAACATGTTCGACTGGAAGGACAATTGTGGACCAGAGTCAAAGATGGGCAAACTCATGCCATTGGCCGTTGCTGCTGCTGCTGCAGCTGCTGCTGCCGATGCATTGCTGTTGTTCTTGAGTGCATTGCTCAGCTTGGAGCCGGAACTGCTGTTGTTGTTGTTGTTGTGGATGTTGCTGTTGTTGGGATTGTGGTTGCTGTTGGCCTTCAGTTTCTCCAGCTGATTGAGCCCAACCAAATTGGATGCCTTATTCGCCGCGCCCGTCAATCCCACGAGATCTGGTTGCGGTTTCGGTTCCCGTTTCCGTGGCCGCATCAAATGTCGCTCCTTCACCTTGTACTCGAGCGTGGAGTGCGGGACGCCGTAATAGCTGCCCGCTCGATGCACCGACATCTCGCCCCGCTGCACCGCCTTCACCGCCTCCACGAGACTGTCCCGGTCGTAGTTGCGATACTTGCCACGCTTCGGACGCGTCCCCTTGCCCGCTGCCAAGGCGGCAGCATCCTGAGCACTCAGCTGCTGCTGCTGCTGCTGGTGCTGCTGGTGCTGGTGCTGGTGATGATGCGAGTGGGCGGCATGATGGGCGGGCAGGTGATGTTGCTGATGCTGCTGGGCCAGCAGATTGGGCGAGGCACCGAAGCGTGAGGTGTCCGTGCCGCCAATCATTTTGGCCACCGAAATGCTAGGCTTCTTGTAGTTGCTGCTGCTGCTGACGTTGCCATTGCCCCCTCCGCCTCCGCCGCCTCCACCGCTGCTGCTGCACTCACTGCCGCTGGTGTTGCCATTGTTGCGCTTGTCCAGACTTGACAACAGACTGTCCTGACTGGTCTGCTCGTTGATCTTGCGCTGTATTGTTGTTGCCATCATTTTCTGTATCGATGTCTGGGACGGCGACAACAGATTGCTACTGCTGCTGCTGCTGTTGCTCTGTCTGTAACTGTTGTTCGCGGCCGCAGCGGCAACAGCTGCTGCCAGCATCGGTGAGGCAGAGTGCGGACTGTGATCCCCGTTGCGATTGCTGCTGTTAATTGAGTTGTTGTTGTTGCTGTTGCTGTTGTTGATGTGGTGGCTGCTGATGTTGTTGATGTTGCTGGGCGAAATGCTGCCAGCGCCGCTGACCTTGAAGGACGGAATCTTCAATATAGGATCATCGCAGATCTCATTGGCATCCAGTGAGGAGCTGGTCTCTGGCGTTTCAGACTTTGGCAAATGACGACGAAAGGCGGCAACAGCTGCCAACTGTTGTTGCTGCTGCTGGTGATGCTGTTGCTGTTGCTGGTGGTGTTGATGTTGCTGCTGCAGCAGACTGCCATTGCTCTCGTGTCCGGCAGCTACCGCATTGGCCAATCCCTCGTTGATAATCCCACTGCTATTGTTCAGCAGCAACGTTTTCACCAGATCCCCCAGCGTCTGTGTCTCGTCCAGCTTGGGCATCACCCCAATGGCCCCCGCCAGCACCAGCGTGTGCAGCAGCACATTGGCATCGATGGGCAATCCAGCGGCTGCCTGGATGCCTTGGGCACTTTGTGGCCTGGCCTGGAGCTTTGGCGACAGCGACATCACCGGCTCCAGGTCATCGCCCAGATCGCTGCCGTTGTGCTCGGACATGTTGCTCATTTTACGCAGATGCTCCGTGGCCGCAATGCGTTGAGCAAACTCCTGAAATCCGGACGCTGGCGTCGATGCATTGCTATCAGCATCGTTGACTTCCTCGCCCGAATCCTCCTGCTCCTGCTCCTCCAGATCAAGTTCGTGTTGCAGCTGCTGCAAGTCGTGCGGTCGCTTTGCGTCTATCGACATTTTGCCCAGCTTGTTGCGCAACGTGGAGCGCGGCACGTGGTACTGACTGGACGCCTTGCGGGTGCCCAGCTTGTTGGCCACCACATCCTGCAGCGCGCTGTTCAGATCCTCGTGACTGTAGGTGCGTCGTCCTGCCGCCGGCACAGGCGTGGCACACTCCGAAAGGCCTCTGTAAGTAGTTAAAAAGAAAATAAAATGTTAAAATATTTATTTTAGAGTATTTATAATATATTGTATAGGTTTTTATGGGATTTTATCAATTTTTGAAACAAATATTGGATAATCAAAAATATCAAATTGCGAATAGCACCTCTTTTGTACTATTTTAAATTTTCATTTGTAATATTTTCTTTTTGTTAGTAATAACACTTATTTGTTAATTTTACTAGAGATATTTTGATTTTAAAAAATTCATATTATATAATAAATTTATTTCCATAACATTTCAGAGATTAAAAATTATTTAAACCAGATTAATAAAATTTGAATGCAGAATAAAGAGAGGCCAAACCATGGTTAAAATGTCAACTTTATGAAATTGTAAAGCTAATCTGATTTACAAGTCTAATAGGCAATTTATACTGAGACCCGTATGGGACCGTAACGAAAAAAGTCGGTATAAGGCCCGTAAGTAGGCCTTAACCATACAAAATTTGACAGTTAGGTTCAAATATACAGGCTCTACGGCGTGCCGGTATTTGATACCGGTGTCATTACCGGCGTACTTTTGATCAAATAGGTGGCAGCTCTACCTAAAATTGATAAGAAATCGATTTACCACCACAAAAAGTCTAAGGGCTCGAGTTTAAAAAATGAGCTCTATATGCAGAAATGCTCAACGAAAACCATTAAACATATGTAATTTCGGACATATTAAAATAAGGCAATAGAATTAAAAAAGATAAATTGATATTCTTTGTTCCCCCTCATTCAAAATATCCGCCAGGATCCCTTATGCAGATTTTAAAATTCTGGTTGGTTTATTTGTGATAAGAGATATTTGTTTTCTATACCAAAAAAATAGTTAAACGCAACATAATTAGGGGCGACTTCAAAACGGCAAAGAAAATGTTGGTCACAAGCTTCTATGGGTCGTTCCTATAAAGCATCATTGAACAAATTTAGCACCACCTTAAATCACTTTCACGCCGCCAATGTCCGGCTAATGCTTTGATTTACTCGCACGAGCATCATTGTCCTTGCGGCACTAATTTTTTGATCTATTTTATGCATTTGCCCATATTTTTTGTTTAATTTATAATAGAAGTAAAATAAAAATTTTCACAATTTGACACTAGACGTTAAAATATGGGGTTTTTTACCGGCCTACTCTCAGTGTAAACGACTTTCGCCGTAAGCTACGGCTTTTTGCTTACCGGTCTCAGTGTAAATTGCCTATTAGGCCCGTTTTTTCAATGTCAAAATAACTATTTGATAACTATTGAAAATATATTTTTACGTAAAATGTATAGAAATTACTGTGAAATTCAAATTTATATCTAAGAAACAGTTTATAAGTACATTGAAAAAACGGCCCTAAATTTACCTTAAAGTTCGCTTTAATTTTGTATGTGTGTTATTTTGAGATAAACCAACAGCTAGATTAAATTTTTTTTGTTTGTCGATTTTCATATTTTGATATTAAACTTGATTCATAGTTTGGATTTACATCACAACAATTTACCGAGAATAATTTTTGCTATATTCCTTTCAGACGTTCTGATATTTATCTTCCAACTATTTGTATGTTATGCTTTTAAGACAGTTGTATTTAATAATAATAGTCTTGTTTTGTATTCCTAAAGAATTTTGAAGTTTTTCGTCTATTTAAAATTAAGATATTAAATATTAGTTAAGTGCTATTAATTTTTATAGACGTTAAAGTTTAAAAACAAATAACCAAATTGGCCAGTCTTTCGTCTTAAGAGTTTAATTGGCTGTGCCTGTTTCAAGCTAGGACTACATGGACTTGGGATGCAATTGACCGGTCAATCCGGTTGCACGTCTCTTCTGCCGCTGCTGCCGCTTGCCACAAGCATGTGAGGAGTGACTTTACTTCAAAGCAGCACAAAGAAGCTGACAAAATATTATTTTCACTCTTCGTTTCTTTTTTTTCGGTGCCAGAACACACACACAGAGACACTCACACACTCACTCACACACACACTCACACACTCAAAAGTACTGACAATGAACGCTTCTTAAATGTCTGCAGCAGGCAGTCAGGCAGGACACAGAGCACAGGACGCAGGACGCAGGACGAAGGACGGCGACGTTGTCCTTGTCAAAGGCTATGTAGCATAGAAAAATTTGTGCCTTTTTTTAAGCTGCATCTTCTTCTTATTCGTCTTGTTTTTCGGCTGCAGCAGAGACAAAAGATGACATGCAGCAAGGGGTGAGTGACAGAAGGGCTGATGAGAGAGAGGGCGAGAGAGAGAGAGGGGGCAGGAAACGGGTAAGAAGCTGTCAGGCTGGCAGCTAGAGCCAGGGACAAACATGTTTTTGAAGTTCATTAGACGAATTTCAAAAAAACAAAAAAACAAAAAAATAATATGCATATTTTTTTTCACTTAATGCCAAGCTTGAGCTTGAGCCAAGCCGCACCACTTGGCGCTCTTTGGTGGTGCGGTGCTGCGGTGGTGCGGTGGTGGGGCGGCACTTTTGGGTAGCCCATTTCAAAAGGCAACTTTTGTGTAAGGCAAACAACAACAACAACACAGAACGGTAGCAAGCCATACGAAATTTTTCTTTTCTTTATGCGCAGCCAGCGGGGAGACGCCACCAAACGAGACGCGACGCGACTCGACGCAATGCGAGACGAGACGAGAGAAGAAGAGAGCAGAAGAGAGGAGAGGAAAAGAGACGAGTTGAGACCAAGACCCTTTTGGCAACACAGTGGGTGGGCACTCAAGCTGCAGTACATTGCACTGGCAACAGCAACAGCAACAGCAGCAGCAACGGAAACGCACAGCTTCTTGCCACCCCCTGCCTCTGGCCACCTTGCCCCTCTTGCGCTCTCGGCTGTGGGGCAAAGTCGCCTAGCGAAAAGTTGACGGAAAAGTTGTCGCTTTTGTTGTTGTTATATTTTTTCTTGCTTTTTTTACATTTTAGGGCTCGCGCGCGTCTGGAAAATGTCTGAAAATTGTGCAGACAACAACAAAAAAAAAGCTCGCCGCGGCCGCTGCAACAGCAGGTGGCAAGTGGCAATGACTGGCTGCAACAACTGCTGGCCAAAACTGAAACTGAACTGAAACTGAACTGAACTGAGCTGGACGTGGACCTGGACTGGGCGCGTATCATTAACAGCGACAGTTTTTTGGCTTAAAAATTTCTCATAATTGCGCCACCTGAGCCTCAGTTGCAGTGGCAGTGGCAGTGGCAGCAACATTCATGCAACATTCAGTGGCACGAGGCAGCAAAAATAAATGAAAAATGTCATTTCAATGTCGTTTTGATTTTTTGTTGGTGTCGTTTACCTTTTGGCTGCACTTCAATTGCAATTTGACGTGGCTGCAACAACAGTTGCTGCCAACGTCGACGGCGACAGCGACGTTGACGTCAACGTCGACAGCGCTGCTTGTGTTGCTGCTGTTGGTTTTGTTGCACGCATGTTGGCCAGGATTCATTTGCGTTGCAATTCATTTTTTTGTTTGTTTTTTTCCTCTTTTTGTTTTTTGTTAATGGCGTTCCCTGTTTTTTTTTTCGTTTTTCTGACATTTTGTTTTAATTTGTGGCAGCAACGCGGCAACTGCAATTGCAACAGCAGCAGCAGCAAAAAAAAGGGTTGATTTTTTTATATGTGTTGCATTTTTGTTGTTGCTCTTGCAATTTTGACGCTTGTTGCAATTGCAGCGGCAACTGCTGCAGCTTTGTTGTTGTTGCTGACATTTTTATGTGCATATCGCATTTTTGTCGGTGCATCCCACACCTTTTGTTTGCCTTGAACACACACATACACACACACACACACACACGCACACCTCTCTCTGCCAGATTGCCGCATGCGTCGGTTGTAATTTTTGGGTTTAACATGGGCGGAGGGCTGCAGTTGAGCATATAATTACATTTGGGTGTCTGCCTTATTGAAATTAACGATAAAATAGTAAAATATTCTTTAACCTACGGCCGATCGAAAGAGAGAGAGAGATAAAGTACTCGACTGTGAGATATCCTGTAGCCTGGTGAAAGGATTAAAATTAAAAAAATTACTGCTTTTGCTTATGATTATTATAAGAAACTCCATTTACATGTTCATTTTTCTAAGCCTCATACACTTGCCATAAATTTATTTATGTTTGACCAAATTTTAAAAATTCTCGATTAATTTGATGATTTTTTTAAGTTTTAATGAGAATTTTTCCAAACAAAAAATGCACAAAAGTTAACTAATAAATTGCCAAATATTCTTTAATCAGCAAGTGATCGAAATATTTAAAAGTTTTCCAAATTTTCCTCCTAAAAATTACCTACAGTTAGGTTTCATTAAAAAATTTAAAAGAATAGTCTGCCGTATGCAATTATTATCCTTAAACTATGCTACACTTTTTAATGCATTTTATAATGACCTAAAGTCTGTAGATGATCGAGAAAAGTGACTTAAGGATAAATTTATGTGTCAAGAGTAAATTTAAAGAGCTTTCTGAAGTATATTCAGTTGTATCAATTTGACATTTTGTCTTTATAAAGAAATTACTATAATATAGTATAAGCTATGATGATCTGCAATATTACTATATAATGACCATAACATTTCTATGATAGATCTTTTACACTCACTTTATTTCTTTACATTTGACTATTTCTCTTTGCTTTCTCCCAACTCTATATCTTTGTTTTCTCTCTGTCTTTCTTACTTTACAATTAATGCAATTCTTTTGCCTATTTTGTTGCCATTTCTTTCAATTGCGTGCAACGTGGCCGCTAAATTTGTCAGTTGTCGGGATGCGGCAACTCCGTCAGAGTGGGCGTTGGAGGAGGAGGAGGCGTGGCTGGGCTGTGGCAAGTATACAATGTCCCGTTCCATGATTCAATTCATGTGTGTATGTGTGTGTGTGTGTGTGAGTTTGTGTGTTTGTGACGACGTCGAATGCAATTTTGTTAAAAAATGCATTAAATGCATGTGTATGTATTTGTGTGTGTGTGTGTGTGTGTGTATTTTTTTTGTATGAATGCAATTGCATGTTTGTTTTTGTTGCCAATGCAGTCGCCCCCAGGCCACATTGCCTGCCCCTCTCCGTCCGCCCCTCAACCCTCCCCCACGCCCACATTTGATGCGTGCGCAGCAAACAAGCAACCACTCATACACACACACACACACACACACACACACACACATGCACTTGCATATATGCAGTTGCATTTTTTCGGAAGATATGCACTCATTTTTTACGGCCAGCGCTGCCAGCGTCGACGTCGCTGTCGACGTTGCAGCTTTTTTTGTATATTTTTGCTGCTGTTTTTTCTTCTTTTTTCTATCTCGCTCATTTAAGCGACATTTCATTCACGCACGCATATAGCGCCATATAACGGCAATCAGGCTGACAGGCGGACGTAAGAGGGAGGGAGGAGGGAATGTAAGGGAAGGGGGAGAGGGAGGGGTGGCAGTCAGTCAAGCAGGCCGACCCCAAAATGTTGCCAACCCAACGGTCATTGAAATGACAAAAATATGGCAAAAATAAAACGTGCGACGAAAAAACAGTTAAAAAATTGTTGGCCTGCAGCAACAGCAACAACAACAACAACAGCAACAGCAACAACTGCCACAACAACAACAACTACAATAACAATAGCAAGTGCACGCATTAAGGTTTTTTATTTCGCTCACTTTTTTCAGCTTTTTTTTTATTATGATTTTGGGGCCAAATGGGGAAAAGCGACGCTGCAGTCGCTGTCGCAGTCGCTGCTGACGCTGACGTCGACGTTAACGCCATCAGTCTATGCCAGTTATTACGTTCACAATCTTTTTTTTCGGTGTGTGTGTGTGTGTGAGTGTGTGTGTGTGCACAGAGAATTTTTCGTAAACGAAAAATAATGAATACATATATACACAGCGACAACAGCCCCTCCCGCCCCCGCCCCCGCCCCCACCGCACACCCCTTTCGGCACATTGCATAGAAAAAAGTAGCAAGAAGAAAGACCAAAAAAAATGTAAAACGCAACGGGGAAAAAAAAGCGATCGATATGATGCACTCATTTTCTGTCTGCTGCGCCGACGAAAACGACAACGACGACGACGGCGACGGCGACGGCAGCGTCGCTGCTGCAGCGACGACATCTCGACGCTTGACTTGGAGTGGCGTCGCCGCCTCATCAGCAACAGCAGCAATGGCAGCAGCGGGACAGCAGCGGGGCAGTAAAAAGCTGTATAAAAAATCCGTAATAATAAACGCTCGAAAAAAGCCAAAAATTGCAGCGTCAGTAGCTTTTGTATTTCAAGTGTTTGGCAGAGTCTGGAGAGGGGAAAAGGGTACACAGGAAAAAAGAAATTCATTCTAAAATTCAAGTTTAAGAACTTTTGATTTTAGCATGCATTGTTGTAGTATATTATTGTTAAGCTAACACAATATGCTGATAAAAAAGCAACCAATGAGCATTAAAATAGTCAAAACTATCTGAGACAATTGATTTAATAAAAAAATTTCGCTGAACATTAAAGTATTTGCGGAGAAGTAATTGAAAAATCTTACTTGAATAAAGCATTTTTAATTGGCCTAAGATAATCCTGATATTTTCTGGGGGATTAATGTTATCCCGAAATTACGGACTGTTTTTTTCTGTGTAGGAAAAAGCTAAAGAGGGAGGCCAGACAAGTGCAGGGCGGGGGATTTCAATCAATGCAATCCCAACTATGTGACAAATACTGGACATTGAACACTTGTCGATCTTTTGACTTTTGGCTGCAGTTCCTGTTTCCCGCATCCTGTTCTGTGCTGACATTGTCCTGTCACCACTTTTCTCTATTTTGCACAACAATTAAGATAGGTGCACGTTGGCGTCAGGCAGCATCATCCACTGGCTGCTAACAAACACTTGGCCATGCTTTAGACAATAGACAAGGACTTGTGTTTGCGGCTCAAGTGGCAGCCACAAAAAAAAAAAGAAAGAAAAAATGAAACAACCGAAAAAAAAAGTAATGACGAAAATTGTGGAAGTGCTGGAAAATTATGCACACGTTGTCGACGCTTGTCTCTCTCTGTCGTCTGAAGTGCACACACACACACACACACATAGAGGGCAAAAAGGAAAATAACATGAATAATAGGCTAGGTGCGGCTGAACATTTTAGAGTAATTAAAAAAATAGCTAGCAAAAGAAATAAATAAAAAATGGGCATACTAAAAAGAAGTTAAGATGCAGCGCACACACAGCATTAAATACATACATTTTGTATTCTTTTCTCTCCTCTCGTTTATTTTTTGTGTTTCCTTTTTTTTTGGCTGCTCAAATTTGATGCAAATTTATGCGGTTGTTGCAATGCCAACGTCACTCACCTCGTCCCGCCCCGTTTGCCAGTAATTAAGCGTGGCCAACGCAGCGCGCTGACTGCGTGCTATGGGGCGTATGTGTAATTTTCGGCATCGTTTCATAAACCGCACTCAAACCACACACACACCGAGCGAGACACAAAGGCACTTGTACTGAGCAGGCGTTTCACACATACTTACGTACGTACGTATGTACACACACAAACACACTTATGTGCATAAATATGTGTGTGTGTAATTGCACGATTTTTACATAGGCTCACAACAATAAAACTTCCCGAGTGCCACCCAGTCTCAGTTTCTGTCCCTGTTCCTCTCCTCATCCCATTCTCTTTCTCTTTCTCTCTCTCTGTGTGTCAGCCCCTCTGATGTCCCTGATAAGTATGCTACAATAAATGCAGTGTCAGAGGCGGGCTACTGCCCAAAGTGCAATTATCTCATGTATTGTCTGCTCACACAACATCATTTTTTTTTCGTGTCCTCTTTGTAGTGTTTTTTTTTTGGCCATAGCAAATATGACATAAAGTTTGACCTGATTGTATGTATTTTTTTTCTAATAAATTTAGCAAACAATTCAGTGCAAACTCTGCCTAAGATTGACGATATTCCAATAAAAATTATGTGAGAATTCTAAAAAATAATATTACAATAAAATCTAAACAATGAAGAGTTTTAATTATATTTAAGGCCCGCTTTGTCATAGTTCAGGAAAATATTAATTAAATAGTTTTTAAATTCGATATTGGTTTCCATTAATAACACGTCAAAATATCTTTCTGTTAGCTAACAGGTTTTTAAAAAATCTTGAAAAAAAGATTAGACATAAAAAAAGGATTAATTGTAATTAATTGATTGTAACAATTATTAAATAAATAAAGTATAATATTTTCAAATCGTATATAACTATTCTGAGTACTGCTATAACTTTATTTACAATTGAATCGAGTGTGCACTGTTTACTAAAGTAATTTCTTTAGTTAATAGAGCATTAAAAGTGCGTCACTTTCAATCCACAAACTTTTTGTTATGTACAATATTTCCACTTTTTTTGTATTTATGTATTGCATTGATATGCATTGCTGTCAGTTGGTATATAACATGAGTATATAAAAAGTTTGGTATACAGCATTAATAAAATATATAGTACAATTTACCTGACTGTCTTTATGTCACCGCTAATGGATGAATTTGGCGATGGTTTGCTGCTTAGATCCAATGGGGCATCTGCACTGGGACTCGCTGTATCTTTGAGTGTTGGACTTGCGGCGGCTGCCGATGCATCTGAGGTAGTTGGTGTTACCGAATTAGCATTGTGTTGTTGTTGTTGCTGTTGCTGCTGTTGTTGTTGTTGATTGGCCAGCGTGCTCATCAGATTGAAATCGGCGATCATTGTAAACTGTGCCAATTTGGCGGCCATTGATTCCATTGATGTCATTTCGGCTAATTTCTTGTAAATTTCTATGTAAGGCTCAGTGCCAGTTGTTGTTGTTGTTGTAGAGCAGTGTGCTCTATGCTTTTTGTGGTTGTTCTTATTGTTGCTGTTGTTGTTGTTTCTACTGCTGCTGTTGCTGTTGTGCAGCGATGCGCTCGAGTTGCTGTCGCTGTCGTGCTGCATGGACAAATTGCGTTAAGTATACGTTAATTTAATGTCATATTAAAAGAGAAAAAGAGTTGAAAAAGAGCGAAAAAAGAGTTGAAGTTTACCTGATGCACAGCTGTGCCGTTGTAAATGTTGTTGTTGTTGCTGTTGTTGTTGTTGCTGGACGTGCTTAACGTTGTTTCGGCCACCAATTCGCCTTTGGTGTTCACCGTTAGCAAGCGACCGTTAACACAGAAATTGCACTTATCAGACGGTGTCCAATCGTTGGGTTCTGGCGGTGGTGAAGGTGAGCCTGAGCTACGTGATGTTGCACTTGAGTCGTTGTCGTGTGATGTAAGGTTGTTGTCTGCAATAATAATGGTTCTTGTCTTAGCTAAGTTCAATTTAAACGAATGATCGAAAGAAAATGTTATGGAAAAACATTTTAAACAGTTTATATTGCAATTTAATTATTTAAAATAAATAAATCAATTTAAAAACTTTTTTTTCATTTCTTTTCTAAATTTCAGTATGACACATTTTTTTTTTACAATCAATAAATTATATTTTTATTTAAATAATTCAAAATAAGTATTAATCTGTATTTTAAATTGAAAATTTCCAGTTTATTATAAATATTAATATTGTTAAATGTGTATACTTTTTGACTAATAAAATAAAAATTAGAAAATAAGTATTTTACTTATTTCTTATACTATTTTAATTTACATTAAATAATTGAATTTCAAATATTACTTGTCAATATTTATTTTTTTAAAATCAAAAATATATTTAAATGTGGATTTAAAAGTTTTAGAATAAAAAATGTTTTTAAACAAGAAAAATGGAATTCATAAAATAAATTATTATTATTATATTAAACAAAAATTGTCACTTTTTAAAAAATATAAATATTGTGAAATAAGAATTACTTTTTGGGTTATATAATAAATATTGTAAAATTAACGTAGCACTTTTATTTAATTATTGTTTTTCCCTTACCAAAATCTCTTTCAAATTGCAGTGCGTTGTTGTTGCTGTTGCTGTTGAAATGTTGGCCGTTGGGCTGCTCGAAACGGTGGTTCAGTGGTTTGCAGTTCTTGCTGTTCTTGTTGTCTTCGACTTCTGTTTCTGTTTCTGATTCTGTTATTATTGATATGGGCTGTTGCTCTGCAATATTCAATTGGTTGCGCGTCAGTTGATCTTGATAATGTTTCCATTTCCTGCGACCCATGAATTCCTCAGCGACACGTTCTAAGCCTACAAAAAAGGAACAAAATAAATAAAAAGTTAGTAAAGAATATTTTCATTTCTTTATAAATGGCAGCACTTGAGCCATGAAATATTCATAAGTCTTATAGGCTATTAACTTTAGCTAATGGGTATATAATTTGCCAATGCTAGCATTTATACAATTCTCCCTTCTTTATTTTTTTTTGTTGCCACCTTACCTTGGGAATTTCTACAGACATAAATTACTTAATTGAAATGCAAAAAAAAGCGGGTAAAATGAAAGAAATAAAAAAGAAATAATGAAATGAAAGAATGGCCAGCAGTTATTTTACCCATATGTATTCGAGAGTACATTTCAAAATTACAGTCTGGTGTGCAGCGAGCACACTGCGTATGCGTATTATTATTACGTATACGCTGTGTGTTGTAGCCAAGCGGGCGGTACAAAATTGATAGATTTGAATTCGTTGTTTGCATACGAGAACTGCATTTCCTTGCATATCCTTGCGAATGCCGTCTAATTGCTACAGAAAGTTATGCAATTTAATGCAAAATGCATAGGCCATATGCCGCATGCCACATGCCGCATGCCGCTTGCCGCAAACGGAGGCCACTCCAGTTGTCGGGCATGCGTGCCTCAAAAGCAGCAAAACTTTTGTGCTTCACGAGTATATGGTAAAAGGTTACGCGTCAACTCACACGAAATGCGAATTAAAATATTGGGGCTGAGACTGAGCGAAAGAGACGGGGGATAGGTGTAAGAAAATGAGAGAGAGCGAGTGAGAGTGAAACACCTAACTGCAATTTTGGCCGCATTTTGTAGCACTTTGTACGCATTTCAATTTACAAAATATGTAATTTATTTGTTGTTGCTTTTGTTGTTGTTGTTTTCTTTAAATCGGAAGTTTTGCAACAAATTTTGTGATGCCCCTGGCCCCTTTCTACTTCTTATCCCCATGCCCCTTGTTGCCCCGGTCGCGTCCTGATTACGCAAAAGTGCGTGCAGTGCGTGCCTTGGCTAGTTGTGCTGCAACTTCAAGTGGGGCAAAAAGGCGCCACAGCAGCAGCAGCAGCAGCAGCTGCTCCTGCCACAGCTCCTGCAACTGCTGCTGCTGCTGTTGCAACTGCAACGGCAACAACAACGGCAACTGCTGCTCATTCCGGCGCATAAGTAGAGCGGCATGTTCAAACTTTTTTAGCGTTAAAATTGCATTGCAACTGCAGTTTTGCTGTCGCTGTCGGTTGCCTTGCATTTCTTGCTGTTGTTGTTGTTGTTGTTGTTGCTGTTGCACATTGCGTTTTTTGAGGCGCTCAAATAAAGAGGGTCGTCGTCGTCGTCGTTGTTGTTGTTGTTGTTGTTTCCTCAGGGGTTGCTGCTGTTGCTGTTACTGTTGCCGTTGACGTCGCACGCACCAAAAAAGGCGAAAAAAACGAGGTGAATGCACGCGCGGGACTTACGAAACTCCAACTTTAAAGTGCAGCCAGCTCACACACACACGTACACACACACACACACACACACACACACACACACACATACACCTGCATTTGGGCTGAATAAAAAAAAAGTTACACATACAAGTGAAATTCCGAGGGTTGCTCGACGGTGCAGCGGTTGCATACAATGCGGCGTACGCACGCACGCACAAAATGTCTGCCCTAACCAGTTGTGTGTGTGTGTGTCTGCGAGTGTGTGTGTGTGTGTGTGTGTGTGGTTAAGCGACACACATTGCGTATGATGATGACGATGACGGCCGCAAGGTGGGGATTTCAATGCGTCGCGTCGCGTCGCGTCCCATCGCCCGTCAGAGTAGCGTTTACATTATGCCAAGCGAACGCCTGAATGTATGCTAAATAGAATTTTCACTTCGTTTTTTCTTCACTCATTTCTGTGCTGCGTTGTCGATAGAAGCTAGAGGTCTATGTACAGCTATGCATATGAATATGTATGC
Organism: Drosophila subquinaria; assembly: GCA_037043405.1. Lineage (NCBI taxonomy): Eukaryota > Metazoa > Arthropoda > Insecta > Diptera > Drosophilidae > Drosophila > Drosophila subquinaria. The sequence goes on from JBAMBL010002830.1 coordinate 325,271, forward strand.
CCCTGTACACAAACATACATACACACTAGAGACGGACATGGTGCGAATTTTAACGGGCTAACACGCACGATTCCAAAAGAGAATGCTGCAAATTGTCATAATAAAATATTATTTAAAAAATGCTCAATAAAACAAAAGAATCTCTTACAGCCCTCCTAAAAAATTTTTGACTTGTGTTTCTGACAATTTAGAGATTTTAAATTGTATTACATTTGGTAAATGTTAGCGATATATGAAAAATATTAGTATTATAAAAATGTTTCAAATAAATTGTTACTATCTTTAAATATCGACAAAAAGGTATACTTTTTTTCAAAGTATTCAATATTGCACCCGAAATCACGTCGGACCACGACTAAAAACACGTGTCCATCTCTAACATACACTCACACATGCATGCATTCAAGGCGACATGTCAGCTGAGTTTTCCCCTTCTAATTTCGAGTCGCCTATCTGCCTAACTGTCAGTCTATCTAACTGTGTGTCTTTCCGTCTATCTGTCTGTCTGTCTCTAGGCCTGTCTGTTTGTTTGTTGTTGTGGCTTTTGTGGCTGCCCTAAAACTAACAACAAATCAAAATTGAAAGTGCGTTTAATCAAAGTTGGATGCACATTTTAAATGCAAGTGCTTTAAACGGGGCGTATGATTAATATAAAGTTATTTAAGCACACGGGGATGAAACACAACACGAATAAAAAAACCAATTAAACACGCAAACTCATTTAAAAAAAAAAAAGGACAGAACATCAACATACACACACACACACACACATAGCACACATACTTATATACACACACGCACATGGAAATGCCATGTGCCATGTGCCATGAGAGACAACCTGAAAAAAACTCATGAAAAGTGGCAAAAGAAATGCACGAAAAAAATGCAATTATCGATTAATGTACACATTACGAGTATATATGTATATATGTATGTATGGCTCATACTCATACAAACACACACATATTTATTGACATGTGTGTGTGTGCGTGTGTATCTTTGGCAGATAATCCCTTATGTATAGGTAATTTATATGTGTATATAGGCGCTACCTCTGCGTGTATATATAAAAGTCATACACAGACAACAATTTTCAATTTTTTGTTCGTTTCGATTTTTTTTTTATTTTGTTGTTGCAATTTTAATGCTCATCCTTTAATTTCCATTTTGGGGGGAGGAGGGCATACAGAGAGGGGGCTGATTCATGTCATTTACGCGCGTTACATAAGCAAATTTCAGTAATGATATACATTATGTATTGCCATCGATACAAAATGGCTCTTGTTGCTGCCATTTGCATTATTCTTGTGGCATGCAACGTGCCAACCCCACACCTGAGAGGGGGTGCGAAGGGTGTGGCGAGTGGGTGAGGGCGACGTCAACTTTTTTTTAGCCATGCTGACATGTCGACAACGACAACTTGACATTTTTTACGGCCTTTAACATTGTGTTTTGCTTTGCAGTTTTGGCTTTTCGTTGATTTCCTTTTCATTTCTACATTATACATTATTTGTGTGCCAGTTTGGTTTTGGTTTGGTAACACACGGCGTATGAGTATGTGTAGTGCGTGCCATAATGAAATGTCAAAAGGTAACTCGGAATACAACGCATACGTATGAGTAATATTATTAATATACTAATATCTATATATAGATGTGTGGAATGCAAGGCACGTGCAAGTAGCTCAAGACTACTACAGCACATTCCCATTTAGACTTTAGCCACCATTTCTTGAAAAAGTATAAGAACTGTAGAATATTTTTTGGAGTATTTTAGTGAGCCTAAAAGTATGCTGTAGCTATTATTGTGAGTGGGAAAAATCTATCTCCATTTTGTCTAACTCCTAGTCTCATTCTTATTAATTAATAATTATAATTTATAAAATAATTAACTTTTTTCGTTAAGCTTACAAAAAAAATTTTATAAAAATTTCCCCTTTATTTTTTATTTGACTTCTTAGATGAAAACATTTTTAAGGAATTTTAGAAAACACTGTTAAAACTTTAAGCTTAAAAGTTATGCTAAAAACAAGAAGAAAATCCTTAAAAATATTTAAGCACCAATACAGAGTATCTGCTAGTCGTGCAGTTTCAACTACATCGCGTTTTCTAACGGCCAAATCTGTAGTAAATTTATGGCAACTTTTACATGTTTTACATTAAATACAAATTTTTTACTCGACTTAAGTGGCAGTTAAGAATATTAGTTAACAAGAGCTGCCCCAAAAATTATGCTAAAAATAAACTAAAATTGCAAAAATTGTTGCTGATATTGTTGTTGCTGCTGTAAGACCAACACACGCCATTGCTTTTTGCATAGCATTTTGAGTTATGTCGAATGTCAACGTACTTGCAACGTGCATTAGCGGGTGGATTGAGGCAGTTGGGGCAAATGCCGAAACATAGGGGCAGTTGGAGGCGGCAGTTAGTTAGTTAAAGGATAACGTTGTAGCTGTTAGCAGTCGTTGTTGTTGTAGCTGGCGTCACATATCCTGCCGCAACAACAACAAATTGGTTAGAATGTAAGCAACAGCAGCAGCAATAACAAAAAGTTAATAAAAGAAATGCAAGGAAAAGCCAGGTTTCAAAAGCCAAAAGTGAAGCAAAGAAATGAGTTTCGTTAAAAACAACAACAAAAACAACAACAGTGGTAGAAAAAAGCAAAACGCAATGAAAGGCTAAACTGAAAACTGAAATGGAAAACTCGAAACTGAACTGTAAACTGTGAACTGGGAAACGTCGTTCGTCGGTCGCCTGTGCGTTTTTTAGGGGCTTGTTAAATGTTGTTGGTGTGCAATGAAAAGGACATGTGACTTGCTGCTGCTGTCAATGTGTGTGTGTGTGTGTGTGTGTGTGTGACAAGCCTATGTCTCTAAGTATGTGTGTGTGCGAGGTTAAAACGCTTTCGGCCAAATTGTCCACCTTTCGCATAGCAATGCAAAGCGGCAGCGTTGAAATGTAAATGAATTGCACAAAATGCAAGGACATACGCAGCACACACACACACACGCACACCCTAAGTGCAACACTGGGATGCATCCAATGCTGTCACTAAATGGGCCTTCCCCCTGCCCCTGCCCCTGCCCCTGTCAGCCCTTTCGGCGCTCATAAGCAACCCTTTTTTTAGACTCTGCAAAACTAAAACGCAACCTACCCCAAAAAAAAAACAAAAAAAATAGAAGCAAACCTGGCAATTTACATACTGACAACATCAATACACACATACACCATACACACACACCATACACACACGCACACACACACATAGTTGCAGTTGTGCTTAGAGCTTTTTGTGTGTCACTTTGGCATAGAAATTGTCGTCGTCATCGCTTGACGCTTGTTCTGTGTGAGCGTGAGGAGCAGAGCGAAAGTCAGAGTGAGAGAGAGGGAGGGAGATAAGTATGGGGTGTGGGGAGAAACATATGAAAATTAGAAGCAGCAAATAAATTCGATTGCCCTGCTCGGCGTTCGCTTCGCGTCGTCTCGTTTCTCGTTTCTCGTTTCGTCTCTCGCCTCGACTTCGTCTTGCATCGGCTCGGCTCATATAACAGTTACTGTCGTTGTTGTTGTTGTTGATATTTTGGTGTGGGAGTCCCTCTTTCGGTTTGTTCGAAATGTATGTTTCGGCTGCGTATCGTTATCGTTGTCTCGCTCTAATGCGCTTTCCCATGCACTTTTGGGCCTGCTTGCATTTTGATTGGTTGGCCAGCCGTTTTTCGGGCCACAAAATTTTTGAACAGTGCCCTTTTTGTTGTTGCTGCTATTCGATTGCATTTGATTGCATGTTTGCTCAGCACTTCAAGTGTCTGTGCTGCAATTGGTGGGTTTCGCAATTTTCCGACTCGTTTACAAAAACAAAAAAAACAAAAAAACAGTAGAAGGAAATTGTCCGAAATTGCCTTCAAAGTAATTGATGCGAGCACTCACCTAACTAATTCTAACTTGTTAGTTAAAGGGTCTCGCTGCTGTACTAATTACAAGTGTGAGATTGCTGATTGATGGGTAATTACACTGTAAAAAGTTCTACATACTTCAGCTGTAGCAGTAACAGTAGCAGTTATCCCATCAACGTCAAACAACGTTAAAAATGTCATACTTTGGCATATTGGACGATAAATTGGTATATACTCGACTGAAAAGCTTCACCATATTATTATTTATACATATTGGGTTAATATAGATATATCTACCTTACATAGCTGTCAGTCTGGACATTGTCATAGGTCAAGCATTCATTTGTATCAATTAAAGTAAGTAAATTTCTTTAGCTTTTATAAAAAATACTACAAAATAGTTCCAGAAAGACATTTGAATTTTATAAGAGTTTTATAAAAATTATAGAATTAAATTGAAGTATTATTTATTCATAATCGACTAAAGATATTTTCATTTAACTAATTGACAAATTATTTCGATTTACAAAGTATTAATTTCTAAAATTATGCAGCAATATTTGTTTAGAAAAACCCACTTGATTATAATTGAGTGATTATCTAAAGTATTAGGTAAAATACTATTTCGAAATATTATTCAACAACAGTTTTACTTAATAGATCATGAAGCCTTATAAATTAAAAAATTAGCTGAATCAAATATATATTATAACTCAAGATCAAAGTGAATCATGTCACCTGTTTTATTTTTGCTAGCTTCTATACTATTGAGATTTTCAACTTCCAGTTAAGTAAACTGAAAAATTGGCAAGCGCATATTTACTTTATTTACATCTAAGCCCTGTAACATTACTTTATCACCGATCGTATCTAATATCATCATTGCATTTCCTGTCTTTTTTATAGAGTCACCCAATTTAACGGCACCATAAAAAGCCAACCAAATGATATCCCTTAGACGCACAAAAAAGGTGACTGTAAAAAATAGTTTTTAATATGAATAAATAAAGTCCTGCCAAAATAGCAGCATAAAAAGGCAGCAGTTGCACAGGAGCAGCTTGCAAAATTTATTGAAATGTAAAATGGAGAGAAATGCAATTTCCGCACAAGCAGAAAACTGCAGCGATGCTAGAGTAATAAAATGAATACGAATAACAAAAAGAGCAACAACAAAACAACAAAAGCGACTAAAACTAGACAATTGCCAAGAGGGAAAACCCAAAATAAAAGAAGAGATGGAAAAGCAGCAGGAGACAAAACAACGACAGGACACAGGACATTTAAATAACAATTGCAACAGGCGGTTCAAGCTTAAATAAATACCTACATATACATATAGAATATATGTATGTTACATGCACTCTCCATTTTCTAATAAAAAGTGAAGCTGCATGCAACAGGCGGCCCAAAAGTATGCAACAACAAAAACAGACGAGGACTAAATAACTAAACAAAAGCTAAACCAATTCATGCGCTCATTCATTCATTGAATTTGCAAATTCAATTTAGCCAACAACAAAAAGAGACGAGCAGAGGGAGAGGGGAAGAGGGAGTGAGAGAGAGAGAGATAGAGAGTTGTTGACGATTGTTAACTGCACAAACGATGCGCAATAAAACGAAGCGTGGCAACAGATGAGCAGCCCGACGGTTTAACAAGCAAACAAACAGACAGATAGACAGAGAGACAGATAGTCAGACAGAGAGACGGACAAACGATGCTGGCATCAAAATTTTATTCATGGATTTAGTTGAATTTACAATGAATGGGTTTTTGGCTTAGTCTCTGCAGCATGCGGCATGCGGCAGTGTGGCATGCAACAGGGCAAGTGAGACAGGCAATGCCACTAAACGGCAAATGGTACGAAAAACGAGCAAATGATGACAACAACAACAACAATAAGAGCAGCTGGTATTTCAATTTAAATGCTGGCAGCACAGCCAACAACAAGTGGCAGTAAACTATTTTTCATGAGAGCACATTTAAATTTTTGCCGCACTTGCTCCCGCATCCTGTTGGCTCCTGTTGGCTCCTCTCGACTCACGACACGAACATAAATGGGGCCCGTCGTCAGTGAATGAATGAAGCTGCTGCTGTTGCTGCCACAAAGACAGACAGTCAGACGGACAGACGGACAGACAATTCGGTTAGTTGACTGGCATTTAACAGGAGAGAGTCTTGTTTTTGACAGCAACCTAAACAGCACACTGAATTCGAGTTACCCCAAAAACCGGCAACAGGCAACAGGCTACACTTAATGATGATGATGATGATGGGCAAATGTGAAACCAATTAGGGCCACTTAAGTGTGCACTTCAAATGGACACGTAGTGGTTGCCACTCCCCCTTCACTCCCTGTCTAACTGGCACCAAATACAAGTTGCAACCAAAAACGAGACAGAAACTTCATCAAAAATGATTGCCATATGAGTGCCGAGTGCAAAAGGCAAAAGTGACGTTACGTTACGTATACGCAGCGTTAACAATGCGCACAATAAAAGTCAAGTGCTGGACCAGACAGGGGCAGTAAATGAAAAAAAAAACAGGAGGGATGTGGCCGCATATAACCAAAAGTCAACTGGCCAAAAGGCAGCAACAAAAAAGAGTGTTGAGTGATGCAACTAATTGCTTCAGGCAGAAGCTCACCACTCCCCCTCCCCCCTATCACCACTTTCCATCCACCCGCGGCGACAGCAACAGCGACAGCGAAAGCAACAGGAGCAGCCCCAATCCAATGAAAGGATAATTGCGCGGATTGCGCACAGATCGCCTTAATCCTTTTAGGCCAGGCTCGTCATGGTCCACACTGACACTGACACTGCTGTTGCTGTTGCTGTTGCACTTCTCCAGGCGCCACTCGCAAGCAACAATAACAAAAAGAAGACTCAACTGCGTTTTTTCTCGCTTAATGCATCGTCCACTTGATTGCATTGCTGGCAACAGAAACAAAAAGTACAAAAAATAAAAACTCGACCTCTCCCTGCATGGGCAACAGTCAATTTTTTTCCGCGGCCGCTGTTTGCATACAAAACTGCCACAATACACAGCCACACCTCGAAACACACTCTGTATGGTGTGTGTGTGTGTGTGTGTGTGTGTGTGTGTGTGTGTGTGGTGTGTGTTATGTGTGTGTTATCCTGACGCGGCAGGCAACTGGCACATCACTCGCATTTTTTGTGTGTTGAAGATTTTTTTGCGCCTCTTCTCGTTTTGTTCCGAGTTTTTCAGTAACTGGCGGCTGCTCTGATTGTCTGTGATTTGTGAAAGCGCGATACAAGCTCGAATTGTGAGGGAGAAAGGGAAGGGCAAGAGAGAGAGAGAGAGGTATGCAATTGGCAGCATCAACTGTCAAATGTTTCTAGTTTTTGATCGAATGAAATTTGCATTGCTGCAATAAAAAAAGCCTTAATAATGAGACTTTAAGTACTGAAATGAATTTTAATTAATTTTAGGGATTTTTTTAAATAAGTAAAATAAATTTTATTACTGCTTTATTATCAGATATTAACTATAAACTTAAATTCAAATTGTTTAAGTAAATTTAATGCGTATTAAACTGCATTTAGATAGCTTGAAATGTATAACAACAAAATATTAATCAGTTCATCTTATCAATAGTAATCAGAGATGTCACTGAATCGTATTTGATCTATTAATAATCATGATTGTACCTCTTTAGGAAATTGAAAATAAAAAAAACAAGGCTTAAATTTAATTAATTGACAGATACGACAGAGGAACTTTTTAGGCTGGTCCAAAAAACTATTTAAAAATATACTTTTATTTATTTATTTTTTATTTCATAACTAAATTTAAAATAGAATTTCTTTATATTATTTGGAATCGATTACAGAAATTCTCACTGCCAACTGACTCACACCCGTTTTAATTATAGGTGTTATATACTTAAAGATACATTAACGTACAATTCGATTGTCTTTACAAGCACTTGTCAGTCATTCAACGAATACTTTGTTGTATTTTTGTGTTTTCATTAGATGCGTTAATTTTCAATTACTTAAGAATGCATTTCGTGGCACTTTCAACGAAAGCGCACGATTTGTATATACGTGAATATATACAATACAATATGTATATACAGCCCACCAAATACAAAAAAAAAAACAAATCAAATCAAAAGCCGCTACACAAAACCTTGAATCAATTGATACGAAATGTAAAAATTCTAACAAGAAAAGAGAGAGAAAATAAACCGGACAGTTCCACAAAAGCGCCTCAGTAAATTAGAATTAGAATTGAACTTGTTATGCCATATTTGGTTACAATTTCAGCGCTTAATTCCGCAAACGTTAAACGATGCGACGGGGAGAAGGGGAAGGGGAAAGGGGAGGGGGAGGTGGGCCGTGCAGGCGTGGCATATGGGTGTGTGTGTGATTCGCACGAGCAAGGCGCAGGGTGCGGGGTATATGTAGGCTTGGCAACGTGTCGCATTCGACTTATGCATTTCTAGCTAAGTATTTCATTTATTTATTTACTTTTCAGCATTGCACAATTAATAATTATGAATACAACTGCGAATACAAATACAAAGACACATGAATATGAATATGAATTCGAGTATATTTATTCAAATTGCAGCCTGCATTGAGCTGCGTTTTGTTGTTGCAGCTTTAACAAAATATGCTTATTAATTAAAACCGATTAATTTATGTCTAATTGTCGTGTGTAAAAGTTCTCAGTGGCTGATTTGGTTTTATTATAGATCAGTTATACCCTATACACTTTACAAGAGGAATTTAAAAATGTAAGTGATCCATAGAAAATGAATAGTAAGTACAGGGTAACTGTAAGCCGTCTACACTCTATAAGATTGCAAGGAAATGAGTTCTCCATGCATTTAACTGACCTTTTGATGCTTGGTTCAAAAACATTTATGAGCCTGAAATGTGCTAAATATCTTGAGCTTGGTTTATTTTGTTGTAAACAAAATGTTCGCTTCGAATTTGCATTTGTCATAGTCTAAGTCTGTCTACATTTAAATAATTTATTTAGCTAGTAAGACAATTTTCTTACAAATCAAATAATCTAGCATCAATTATCGTAATTAGAGATATCGATTTTAAAACAATTATTTGTCATATGTCAGTAAATTAATTGTTTTACTCGTATGTATGAATACCCAGTAATATTGATCAATTTTGACGAACTTATAAGTTGATATAAACGGCAGGTCTTATAAAGTAGCTTCCTCACACATTTACAGATTATATTTTTCAAGTGTTAAATTGCAATTTGTTTGAAACTTTTGATGCATTGTAAAACGATTTCCATTGATCTTGAACTTATCGCTATGCTCGCTATGGAAATCTAAACAGAATATATAAAAAATGAAATATCAGGCATATCAATGAGCACAAAATTAACGAATACAATGTAAAGCGTAGTATGTGTAATATGCCATTACAGTTACAGCTGTGTGTGAGTGTGTGTATGTATCTGTGTGTGTGTGTGTAAGCTAAGGCATGCATGAAAGTCAATTGGGTGTGTGAGCTGCCAGTTCAGCTACTGAACGAGCAAAGAACATTTTTTCACATTCACAAAACAAATTGTATTTTTCTGTACTTGGACAACGGGTATATTTAGTTTTTAAATATATAATTTTTAAAAATAAATTATGAAAAGTGAAAATATTTGACATAGTTGGTTGAGAGACTTTTATAAAACAATCTACATATTTTCCTGCAAATAAAATTAGTTAAAATTGCTCACAGTTTTGTTACAGTTCAGCTTAAAAATTTCTAGCCTATTTTAAAATCAAAACACAACTGTAATTTGAGCGCATTTAATTTTCTATCTAATTTCATCAATTAAAAATGATTAAACTAGAAAATAATTTTTGCTCATTTTCTATGCCCAACTTTCTGATATTTTCCATTAAGGCGAATGCAAAAGGGGCAGCAGAAGGTGGACAAGGGAGAAGGGGCAACCTCAGTTTCAGTTCCAGGGCCAGACGCTCTTTCTGCTGCTGCTGCTTGAACCTTTGCCACATTCTGTGCCCCAATCTGAGGCAATGTCTGTCTACCTCTTCGTCTGCTTTTCCTCTGTTTCCATCTCCAGCTATGTATGTATGAGTATCATTTGCATCTATATGATTTTCTATTCATTTTCGCATATTTGATTACACATGCGCCTCTTTTGACAGCTTTTCACTAAGCCGCTGCCGTTGCAGTCTCAGTTTCTCCTCCTCTCCCTCTTTCCCTAGCACTCTCTCGCTCTACTCTTTGCTATGTTTGTTTGTTCGTTTAGTGCGCCCATTTTTTATAATGTTTTTTCCTTCTTCTATTTTTATTTTCGTTGCTTATTGACGTTTCTACTTATTTAGTGTATTTTGCGCATTTTCGTATATGCTGAAAATTCTCTAATTCTTTTTTGCAACAACAAAAAAATAAACTTGTTTTTTTGAGCTGCACTTTGCATGCAGTTAGCTTGACTGTCTGTCTGTCTGTCCGTCTGACAGTCTGTCTTTCTGTCTGTGACCGATTGGCTTTGTTGCTTATTTTCATTAACAAGCCTCTATGTGCACATGAAAATTTGTACAACAGTAAGTCTCAATGTATGCGAGTTGTGTGTGTGTGTAGCTATGTCTAATGTCTATGGCAAAATTCGCTAAACAAACAAATTTTACTGTTAACAGATACAGCAACAACAACAACAACAACAACCAAAGTTGTATGCATTTCGGGGTGTTAATTGTGTTGCACTTTGCCAAAGTCTCAGCCAAAAGCAGTCGACCAACTTGGCTAAAAATTTGTTGTAGTTGTCGTTGTTGTTGTAGTTATTGTTGTTGATTTTTGTATGCAGTTTAAACTAAGGCGTGCATTGTATTTCATTTTATTTACGACTACGAACCAAATATATTATTGCAATTTGTTGTAAATTTAGTTCTACCAAATTTGGTACCGCACAAATGTCGCCCACGTTTGTCTCAGACAGATTCGTTGTTGTTGTCATTCGTTGTGGGAGAAAGGCCTTGTCATGTCTGAGTACATATGTACACATATCGACAGGCCAAATGCAATTTGGAGTGCTCTAATCAATTACGCTTGCGCTATCAAAGCGCTAAAAAAAAATTAAAAATGCCTAATTAATAAAAAGCCTGGTAAGCATAAAAAACAGAATTAAAAACTAATAAAAGAAACAAAATAAAAACCACTTATGAACTGCTAATTCAGTTTATACCATATATAAGGTAATAATGACATTGGCATAGGCATAGGCATAGACTCTAGAATACAAGTTGAAAGCAACGCACTTAACCAAATCGAATTCCCTATTGAAGAATTGCAACCTGCATAACCCCTAACCAAGTTGAGAGCTAACTAACCTATGGGCTCTGGCTGTCAGCGACCCAAAGGCACACAAAAGGAAAAAGAAAAAAGAAAATAAAAATGGAAATGGAAAATGAAAGAAATTGTTATAATGCGGTTGGGACATGCGTGGCTTGATGGGGTCTCTAAATAGGCCTCTGTAATATAATTACATGCGAGTGCGCAGAACAGAACAACACAGAAAAGAAAAGAAATAGAAGAATTATTAAAGAAGCGCAAAGCATAAACAGCTAAAAGAAGAAGCAGCAACAGCGAGCAGATGGATGGAATGATAAATAAGAGAGGGAAAGAAGCTAACTTAATGAAATTCACTTGTCCATTATGCACTGTAATTATTTCTATATACCTGGCCAGAGTTACCGTGTTTTGTGTAAATTGGCGTATGTCGACGCGTATTTAAATGCAATTAATTTACAATGCATTAGCACAAAAGAACAGGGCTGAGTTTATTCAGTTTCAGGTATTCAAGTTGCGTTCCCTAATGTGCAATTCTAATTGGAAATTGCAGAGAGAATTGCCAACATTTTGTCAACTACAAATAAAGCTAAGATACAAAAGTGAAGTGTATATATGTATATCATTTACAGTCAATTCGAAATCTCAAGGAAATTGCCAACATTTTGTCACTGTAAATAGCAAACAAAAAAGTATCTTAAAGATACAAAGAAACTCTTTTTATGCAACTGGCTTGCAATTCTTAAATAAAATCTAAAAAAAAACTACAAACATTTTGTGTGTTTGCAACACAAAAAAGTATCTGTAAGATACGAAAAGTAGTTCTAAGATACATTAGCAAGAACAAGAAAAACGACGACGTAAAATCAAATCGCAGCGAATATAAATTGCAGTTGAGTTTTTCAAGGTTTTCCAGTTCATGGTTTTTAGTGTCTCGCAATCTCTATGTGTGTGTGTATGTGTATATGGCAAGGCGACGGTCGCGCTCCACAACAACAACAACAACAATAAGATCTCTGCTGGCGTCATTGTCGGCGTCGCTCTTGTCATAGGCGCTTAGACACACGTGAGTTATTGTTGTTGTTGTTGCTGCCTGTTGTCTTTGTTGTTGTGTTCGAATTGCAGTTGTAGTTGTTGTTATTGTTATTGTAACTGGGCGCTCCCGCATAGTCTCGTTGTTGACTTTAGTTTTTTTTTTTATAAATTATTTTAATTTATTTGCAGCTCATTTTTAGTCTTTTCATTTATTTTTGTATTCTTTTCAAAAACTAAATTATGCAAATGTTTTTTTTGTAGTTGTTGTATTGAAATACGTGAATTTTATTTAAGATTTTATTGCTGATTTTTTCGCCACAACAAGGAACAACAGTGAAATGTAACCTTGAAGAATAAAATAAAAAAAACAGTAGACACAGCTGCCAATTGAATATTGTTTGCAGCTTTTCTTCAAAGATTTCTATAGTTCACAACAACATCATCCCAACCCCTTTTCCGTGCACTTTCCCCTCTCTCTCTATCAGTCTCTGTTGAAGACGGCGGCTTTCTTTGCCAGACAATCAAAATCGCAAATAAAATAGATGCAATTTCTCATATTTACTTTTATTATTCCAGTTCCAGTTATCAGTTATGCTTTGGACTCTCCTGTTGCCAAGCAGCCGAAGGTTACACCATGTCTAAACTGTTTGTCTGACCAGGCTATCTTGGTATCTATGTATCTGTATCTGTGCATATTGGCACGTCATGTCTCTGTCTCGAAAGTGGGCATAAACTTATAGATTGCCATGGCTGACTGGCATTTTCCTCACCATTAGCAAAATGCCATTGAAAATAAATATTGCGCAAAGATGAAACAGACTGCGACTAAGACTGAGACAGGATATTCCAAGCCAGGAGCGTGCAAATAAATGTCTGCCAGCAATTCAAACTGTTCTTATTGTACTTCTGTACACACAACTACATACATACATTTAAAACTAGTTAAACTGTTGTTATTTGTACATAATGCGCTTTATAAGTACTAGACAAAAATGATATTTCAGGCTTATGGAAACTTTGAATATGAAAAACTTTTCAATTGCAAAGGCAACATTTCCATTAACTAGCTACAACTGTTGCTCACTGTAATTTTCAGGAGAATTTGCAAAAGTACAAAAAAACTTTACTATTTATAATATCTTTTGATATATATTTTGAAGGATAATTTCTATTTAGTTTTTGTGTCATTTTTTAAGGTAAATGCAGTGTAATGTGTCAGATAAGAAATTTGAAAAGATCTTTTAATTTCATAAGCAATAAAAGTTGTTCGAAAATAACTTAACTTTTATTTTTTTAATTTTCAGATTATGAGATTAAAAGTTTTTTCCATGAAATATTTTAGTACACAAATGAAAAAATTTTAAAAATAATTTAGTTTTAATTTAAGCTTTGTCAATAATTAAAGTTCTGAGATCTGAATTTGGTATATAGTTTTGTATATAGTTTTGTATAAATATTGTTCAAAAATGTCGTCAAACAGGTTTATAAAATTATTTAAAAATATTATAGGTTTTTTTTTATATTATTTTTTTTTTTGGTATTTTCTATTATTTTTTTGTTTTTTGCATAGCTCGATTGTTGTTGTTGTCGCATCGTATTTGAATCTGAATGTGCAAATTCATTTGCGTTTGTTTAGCACATTTTCAACGCGAATGCATTTCAGAGCTCGGCATGAAATGCTTTGGATTGGATCGACGGGATTTGTCTCTGTCGCTGTCTCCGTCTATAGTTTCGACTTGAACTGACCATGGAAATGTGTCAAAATTTTGTGTGTTTGTTCATCTGTTGCTTATTTCTGCTCTGCGTTAAGCGTGACAAATTTCATTACAAGTGCAATCGCTTATAAGCAGATACCCAGGCATTACTCATACGCTGCGTTGTCCGTTGCAATGCAATGGAATGTTTTGTATTTTCCGACTTAAAATGGGGTTGGCAATTCGTGTAATTAAACTATGTGAAGCATTTGATAAGCGCCAGCAATTAGAGTTATTGAGACGCCCAAACGTCGCTCAGTTTTATCCCTGAAAGTCAGCTTAGCGAAAATATGACAATAAAAGCGCCAAGGGGCGATAACAGCTCTGACCGCAGGTACACAGTGCGACCACGCTACAATGAACAGCGCGAGAGAGAGATAGAGAGAGTATCTGCTGGCGTTGGACAAATGTTTACCAATGTGCGCCACGGGAAACTCAATATGCTCGGTCTTGTGTACTTGCCACACAAAATGGCCACGCGCTGCGTTTCAATTTTTCGCACAAATTCTTCCATTTTTTTAATATTTTTTTTTTTTTTTTGTTGCCTTTATCGTTTGTTTTATTTTTGTTGGCATTGTTGTTTGTTATGGCTGGCTTTTGTTGCAGCGAGCTGAACTATGAATGCAATTTCGTAAATTATTTTCCTTTTAAGTAATTATTAAGGTGTGGTCCGGTTGCAGTCTTCCTCGTTGCCGAGTCGAGTCGAGTCTTCGACGTCAGTCATTCAGTCAGTGAGTCAGTCAGAGAGTCAGTTTAACAGTTTACCAAACACAAAAGCCATACGCTTTGCCATTGTTTTTGTTTTTATTGTTAATACTTTTTGTTTACTATTTGGTTGGCAGCAACTACTGTATGCGAGCATATTTCGAGTTGTTCATCCATTATACGCCATTTAACTAATAACAGGGGCTACAACTACAACTACAACTACAACTACTACTCTAGCCATCAGTCACTCACTCACTCATTCAGTCAGTCAGTTATTCACTCATTCAGTAGTCAGTTTAGTCGTTTATTAAGTCACTCGAGTCATTCATTTCATTTGAGTTGCAAGATCGCGACTCGCACCTTTTGCCACATCCTTTCCATCAAAGTCATAATAAATTTTGCATTTGTGGGTGTTACCAGTTTCCAGTTACCGGTTGTTAAGGCCGTCGGCTTTATGGCACTTAATGCCACCAATAACGTTAATTAGTTGCAATTGTGCCACCTCGCAAAATTGTTGACCCATAATCTAGTTAAGAGCGCCTTTTGGCCATTTTCAGCTTTATCTATTCAAATTGCCACTTGGCTACCTGTTTTCTTAAATATATATATTTTATAATATATTTAATTTTTGGCCAAGTTGATGGGGAAGGAAGCGCACGGGTTACAGTGTTGACTGGCACACGACAAACACCTAACAAATTGATCAGAGCGTCAACGGCTCTGATTTCTAACAACAAACAGCAAATGGCCACTTTAGGCCGACAGCATGAATGGCAAATTACAAACAGTTAAGTAGCAAACAGTCAACACCAACAAAATACAAAAAAAAAATACCAACACGAACAACAACAACAATCAAAGCGTACAAATTTGCTGTAATACAACAACAATTACATTAAAACGCGACCATAAACGTGCTGCCAACAGCAACAACAAGAGCAGCAATTGTTGTTGCTGTTGCTGTGACTGTGGCAGCAAGTTGAAGTTGGACTTGGCTTAGCCAAAATGAAGCCGCGAATGCGGCATAAAGTTTGACGATGAGGCAGCAGCAGCAGCATCTGCAGCAGTGGCAGGCGCTACCAAAGTCATTCCACACCTTGTAAAATCAACAACAACAGCAACAACAAAAAGGCAGCCAAGAAGCAGGCACACACACACACACACACATACACAGAGAAAGAGAGGCACACACACACGTGACAGACAGAGATGCAAGCGTGCAATTTGCAGTCGCAGCCTAGAAAAATAATTGCATGTGGATGCCAGGGGTAGAACAGAGAGGCAGGGAGGGAGAGGGGAAGGGAGACAGGGAGGCAGGGAGCTAGGGGACCTGGCTAAGAGGGAATGGGTCTAAGCCGCGTCATTCATGACGACGACGACGACGCGGCATTTGCTGCAAGTGCAAGTGCAGCTGTAACATTAACATGCAACCAACAACAACCATAACAACAACAACAACAAAGACTGCTGAGATGCAGATGCATTTAACGTCATTGTTGTTGCTGCTGTTGTTGTTGTTACTGCCAGGCAGCAGGTGAATTGCACGATTTTCAATGCAAAAGTCAAGAGCGCCAACGGAAAAAAGTCGTTAGCCAAGTTTTGCAGCATAGCCCAGTCAGTTGTAACTATTTAGCCGTTGTTGTTGTTGCTGTTGTTGCTGTGTTTATGGCTAGAACTATAGCAGTTGCAACTGTGGCAAACTCAACTGGCCAAAACCTAGACCAAACTATAGTCAGCCGGCTGCATTTAGAGCCAAGTTGAGTCGAGTCGAGTGGAGTGTTTGGTAGCAGCTTCCTTTTGGCAGTTGCTTGACGTTGTCTTAACTTGCCACTGCCACTTCTTGGCTAGCTACCTGGCTAGCTGGATATCCCCTATAGCTAGCTAGCCAGCTCTTATCCCTTATCCTCTCTGCACATCTACATCGACAAACATAGAGCAGGATAGATCTGCATGCCAGCAGGGAGACTCAGAGACAGCTGTTTCCGTTTGTAAAATGTTTGGTACTCATGATTGGCAAGCGATTGCCAACTTGGCCAAGACATTGATGATGTTCAGAGACTCATTCGTTCATTTTGTGTGTGCTGGTGATGGCATTAAAAGTCTGTCTATCTGTCTGTGCAATTGTGACTGGGAGCTAATTACGTTGCATTTACTTAACTTCTTACCACACTCGCGTTGTGTGTGGCCAACAACGAATGTTAAGTGACCAACAACGAATTGGCTTTTAAGCCAAGTCAGCAATTTTTGCATTTGCATTTTCATTTCATTTATTAAATGTATTTATTGTTCACACATTTGTCACGTTGTTATTATTTTTTGTTTTCGTTTAGTTTTAGTTTAGTTTGTTTACGATGCATTGCACATTTTGTTGTCTCTTTTTAACGCTCTCTCCTTCTATCTCTCTTTCGTTGTGTGTTATCTTTGTCCAATTGGTTGGAAGTTCGAGTTTGCCATTATCTATTTGGACTGGCGAAAAACAGCTGCCATGCATTTGACAAACTGAAACTCGATCAGCAAATTCTATTTACACAATTTGTTCCACTTACATAAGTATAAAATAATGTAGTATAGTATATTTATTTTTATATATATTTTTTAATTAAACTATAAACACTTTTAATGCGTTACACGTTTCCAATGGAAATGACTTCAAATTTGTTTTGTTTTCGTTTTTCGATTTGACAACTAAAAACCGAAATTTATGAACAATGGAAATATTTATATATTTACTTGAACTGTATCAACACATTACATGGCAAACTTATTAATAACATTCGCTTTGAGTCATTTTCAATGGTTCTTTTTTTATTTTGGTTTAACTGCGACTTGGGAATTCAAAAAATACACAAAAAAATATAACCACAAACGTGGATAAGATTGGAAAATAGGGAGAGAGGTTGTTTTTCTGACTCCATTATGTAGGTACATATATGGAATCCATAGAGAAATAAAAAAAAAGGAAATTTCTAAGAACTTTTCAGCAATAGTTTGTATTGTGGCTTGGATAAGAAATATTATAATATTTAAAAAAGGGGAATATTGTTTTTGATTAAATATATATTTTCTTGATAATATATATTTAGATATTAAGAATTTAGTATATCAATTAAAATCTAGATATCACTACGCATATTTCACAATTTAATCAAAAAAGAGATTCATAGTTCAGAGACAATCCAATAAATCCAATAAAATTACAGGGTATCAACTAAACGACTATAAAGCGCCTTGCTTCATTTTGTAGCTATAACTTCAATTTGTGTGCTTCTAATTCAAAATAATATGCCTGTGGGTAGCAATAAAATAACTATAGAGAAATCATTATATTTACGACATATTGTAAATATGCGAATGTAATGATTGAGCTTTTTGTGCTTTTTGTGTGCGAACGAGAGTTCTTATCAGCGCAACTTTTGTGGAAATATTATAAAAATATATATATATTTATATATATGCGCACATATATTTGCGGCTAGTATATAAATACAAGTATATATACATACATATAATTAAAATACAAATTTAATTGCGATAATTTGAAGTGTGCGCGCGTCAAAGAGTCGAACGATAGTGCGATCGCTGTTGCAACTGCAGCTGCATAGAATTTTCATATAAAATATATACATTAACTATATACAATATATATTGTACAAATCTGTATATACTTAAATGCCAGTGAAAATTTCAGCAACAGAAATAAAATCAATTTTTCGCCTGATAAGAAAGCGCAAAAATATTTCCGCTTTGGGCGTTTTCTCATTTCATTTCAATCGCAATACATAAGAAATCATATAAATGATGAATGTTATTATATACATAATATATATATTTGGCTTTTCAATAATTTGTTGCTTAATTTTGTGTGTCGTTGTTGTTGTTGTTGTGATTGAGATTTCACAAGTAGCCGCCGTATCAGCGAGGCGAATTCAGAGAGTGGCCTCCTCTGTTGTGTTGTCAGCGCTGTGATTTTTTGTTGTCGTTTTTTTTTTCGCAATTTGGGTCAGAATTGGCTGCGTCAGGCCACCTGATAAGAAATTCACACATTGCCACAAACAGATATACTCATTTATTGTACGTGTAGTATGTGCAAACAGATTGCGAATTATTGTGAATTAAAAACTAGTATAACTATCTTTTTGCTGATATACTGACAGCAATTTGTGGCGATCACTTTAAGATAAGTTCATTTATATCATGTTGCAGTTTTTGACAACGGCCACTTCCGCTGTGACAACTGACAACTGATAACGAGAAGGTGTTGGCTTTGAATGAATTGTATAACTCACACTTATCTCACTGAACAATAACTCATAGCTCTCAATTTGTATCTGAATTTATAGCTGCAGTTTGTATCTGTATCTATAGATGTGGCTGTTGCTGTTGCTGTGTGTCAACGCACTTTGCACTTGCTTAAACTTGTGTCCTTAAGCTTCTGTATCTTTTTTCTTTATAAGCAGTTTAATGCGATCATTGTTCATATGTGTGTGTGTGTGTGTGTGTGCGTATCTGATAGGTTGTCGCATTGTTTGTCTTTGTTTACACATTTCGCTTTTGTTGTTGGACATTGAAGGACAATGTCAATGAGGCATTGCTGAAATTCGCATTTTTTATTATATTGTATGATATTGATAAGCGTTCGTAGAACTTGGCCAGAAAGTGAAATGCAAGGAGTTGCGCAAGGTTATTGATATTACAGTTCATTATAATTGCCAAATATGTGAATAAGGGGCACGTAATCGAGTTGTCTTCAGAAATATTAAATCAGATAAAAAGATTGAGCAAAAATTTGTCGGATATTTATAATTCAAGGCTTAACAAAAGTAGAAGAAATAAAAAAAATTAAGAAAGTTTAGGAAGAAGAAAGATTTTTACTTAATTCTGACCCAACACCCAAATAAAGAAGGACTTTTAGGCTATGAATTAAGAAGATCTATCAATTAAAAATAATATTGTTTTATTTTTTAAAGAGCTTGGATTTCAGATATCTTGACTTGTAGCTGCAAATTACTTTTGACTGCGAAAAAAAAAGAATTCGACTATAAAGTCGACTTGTCAGAAATTTTTCAAGTTGATTGCTTAATTAATTAGTGAATGATTTATCTGTATAATATATTGTGTATGTTATTTTATCTTATAGCCAACTGAGATACGTACATAATTCATAGCTGCTGATGTGCATAGCATCACATATATTTCGCTTAAATTATTTTTGCCCAAAAGCCAAATTGATGTGGTGATGCTGCTGCTGCTGCGTCGATGTTGCTGTTGCTGTTGCTGCTGCTGCTGCTACTCACGTTGACTGCGCAGTCGATGTAAGCAACAACAACAACAATTGGAATAAGTGAAGCAGCGTCAAAACAACAACAACAATTTACGTGGCACGGAACTCAACTCTCCGAGTTGTTGTTGGAGTTGTTCGTTGTTTGGGGCGTTCTGCTGTAATTGTGTCTCGGTTGTTGCTGCTGCTGCTGTTGCTGTTGTTGTTGTTGCGGCTGTGCAGCGCATACAGCACAAAAAAGAATATATATATAAATGTATATTTATATATAATTTTTTTTATATGTTGTGCCTATATACAATAAAAATTCTTCTCTTTTTTTCGGTGCGCGCACAAAAGGCAAAATGCAGGCAATTATTGTTGTTGCAGTTGTTGCTGTTGTTGTTGTTGCTGCTGCTGATGTTGTTGTTGCAGATTTTTTTTTGGGCTGCTGGTTGGTTGGTATTTTCCTTTTTTATTTATTTTTTTTGATGTTTTATGTGGCGCACAAAGTAAATAATATGCAACGTGAAAATGAAACGGTTTTCAGCTTTTCCTTTTTTTATTGCAGCTCGCTTTGTTGCTGTTGTTGTTGTTGTTAATTTTGCGTTTATATCTCTTGTGTTCAATTTACAGACAGGCGGCAATTGTGTGATTTGTTGTTGTTGTTGCAGTTGTTTTTGTTGTATATTTTGACAGTTGCCCGTTGTTATTGTTTGTTGTGTGTGTATTAATTATTATAATTATATGTTTTATTTGGTGATATGTTTTATTATAACATTTAATTTTAATGCAGCATTCAAAATAATTCAAAAGTAACTGCTACTTTTTTAATTATTTTCGCTAGTTTCTTTTTTGTTTTTGTTTTTGTTTTGTTTGTATGTTTGTTATTTTTTTGTTGTTAGTTTAACGTTTATTTTAATGGATTGCACTTTTATTTATTTTGTTTTTTGTTTGCTTTGTTTTTTTTTTAACTCAACATAAACTTAATAACAAAAATATTGTTGTTGTTGTTGCTGTTGTGTTTGTTGCTGTTGTTGTTGTTGTTTTGTTTATCTAAAATGGTAAAAAAAAATAGCAATGAGCAACTTTGCCACGTTGGAAAACGTGTGAAAAGCGCGTCTGGAACTGAGTGATCATAATGATTGCACAATTTGTATCTTTGAGATGCATTTAATCAATTTTTTAACTATGTGAAAAATGCCAGTAAATTTACGTTTTCTGTTTCTGTTTTTTTAATCTATTTTCTTCACTTTAGTTTCATATTTTGACTGTTCGCTCACGTTTCGCAGCAACGCAGATTTTTTTTCAATGAACCCCTGATAAGATTGGACGCCGCTTAACATGTTTTTTGTTCTTATTTTTTTTTTCAGTTTTTTATCAAATTTACTTAACGTTACTGGTCAAAAAGAAAAAGTGGAAATAAAGCAGAAAACTCAACTGAAATACCAAATGAAATTAGCAAGCTGCACAACTGGGGAAGGCGAGGGGAAACTGCGGGTTATCAGGTGATGGGGGTGGGGGGGGGGGGGTCATATAAAAGTTGAGGGCAGCGTAAAAATTGTAGAAAAATATTCGCCAGCTAAGTTGCAGCTGGCAAAAAGCAACAAAAACAACTGAAAGCCATTGTAAATAGTAATTTAAGTTTTGGGCAAAAAGGATGTGCCAAAAAAAAGAATGAAAAAAATGAACGGAAGGGGCGGAGAGACAGAGAGACAGAGAGAAAATGCTAACGAACGGAAGGTAAGCCAAGGAAATGCGAAAATCAAATGCTGCGCTGCAATTCAGTTCAGTTTTTCAGTTTTTCGGCATCGACTTCAGGTTGCTCAGCTGCAGCATCAACGTTGGTTAAGCATTTTCACATTTTCCTAGCTACTCTCAGTATTTTTCAATTGCTGCGCAGCTGCAGCGCATGGAAGATTCGCTGTTAGCCGGACAACAATTTTCGTTTCGCTTTTTTTTTGCATTTTCTGTTCTGTTTTTTTGGCTATTTAATTTGCCATTTTTTCTAGCATATATCTGAGAGTTTGCTATTTTTTTTGTTCTCCTTTATTATTTTTTTGGGTTCTCGTTCATTATGCTGTGCTGCCAGCCCCGACGGCAAAGTAAATGCCTGAGCACCCTGAGAGACCTGGCCATTGTCATGCTGGAGCTGGAGCAGCAGTTGGTAATGGGAATGGGTTTGGGTTTGAGCTCCTGGTTAAGTTGGTTGGTAGCACAGTCTCGTCTCGTCTGTCTGACGAAAATTGAAACTGACAAAAATTTGTTACATTTTGCCTGCACATAAAGTTCGTCCCCCTCGAACTCAACCACAGTTTATTACAGTACTTCTCCACATTTACTTCTACTTTTACTTCTATTTAGTTTTTTTTTTTTACTCCTCTAAATTTTTTTCGACTGCTTTTGTTTGTTTTGTTTTACTGCTGCTGAAGTTTGCTACAGTTCATTTGTATGCTGAAGTACATTTTTTCATCTTTCTTTAATATTTTCTTTTTTCTTTTTTCTTTTATCTTCTATTTTTTTTTAAGTAAATTTGGCACGTCAAATGAATTTTTTGCGCTTTGCGTTTCTTTGGAACGTAACAAAAGTGCAATGAAAAGTGCTAAATGTTGAGATATCGAATATGAGATGTGGTGCGTGATTTACTCGATTGGCAATGAAACTATTAACTATAAAAAGTTTATTTTTTTTTAATTTGTTTATAATGTTTTCAGTTTGCACGTCTTGAATTATTAATTTAAATTGGCACAGTATTTCTTTAGAAATATTTCGTTAATATTATTTAAATTCACAATTCTTTGGCATGTGCTTTAGATTTGTCACATTTTGTTTCAATTGAAATTGATATTAATTATACAATATTTTATTAACAATAAATTGAAGGCAAATGCACATGCCAGCGCACACACACACAGACACGCACGCACACTCACACACACAGCGGCACACGCACACACGCGGGGCAGTGCAACTATTCAACCAAAAGACCGAAATAAAAATGCATTCTATAAAAATTTTGCGAGTGCGCGAAAAAAAGTTTTCCGCGTTTTGCATGCCAGCGACAACTGCGACGGCGACTGCGACGGTGACTGCGACGGCGACGGCGACTGCAGCAGCCAGCGACCGCAGTCCACACACACTCACACACACACACACACAGAGTGAGAAAAGCGCGAGCAGCGACTGCAGCTTCGTTATTGTTGCTATTATTGTTGTTATTGTTATTATTGTCGTTGTCATTGTTGTTGCTCTTGTTGTTATTGTTGTTGTTGTTGTCAGTTGTCAGTCAAGAACAACCGAAAATATCAAACAACGAGCGCGGGCGACGACTTAATGGAAAAGCCAAGTGCGTGCATTGCCATTGCAAAGGGCAAACGTTGCGTATACGCAATGTGTCACAGCTGCTGAGACATTTTGATACTGTAACTAACACTGCACTGCTCACACTCACACACTTAAACATCACATGCATCGACTCAAATTCATTTTAATTGTTTGAAAATTGTCGCATTTATTTTCAACTTTTATTTCAATTTTATAAATTTTCTTTCCATTTTTTGACACTTTTTCATTGTAGTTGTTATGGAATTTTGGATTGTATTGCGACTGATTAGAATGGAAATGGGGAATGCGCTTAATGCTTTACGATTGATATACGCGATCGTCGGACGCTACACCTCGGAACGACTCGGGCCGCGTCCGAAAATGCGTTCCGTTGCATATCGGATGCGTTGTGTTTATGCGACTGCCGAAGCCGACTGCAAAATTATATCACAACAACACGAAGACAGCGCGCTGACGACGACGACGACGACAGCGACGTCAAAATTGCATACAAGCGCATTCATGCTTGCTAAAAACACAAAAAAACACAAAAAATAACACAGCAACTAGAATGCTGAGAGAGCAGCAAGAGAGCCTGAGAGCGCGAGAGTGAGTCTGAGTATATGTGTGTGTGTGAGAGGAGCTTGTTGAGTCATTGAGTGGCAAAGGAGCGCAAACGCGAGAACTTTAGGAGTAACAGTAACGGGGTAAAGCCATGCATGGACATCAAGCCGAGTGAGCGAGAGAGCGCGAGTGCGAGAACAAGCGAGAACAAGCGAGCACAAGAGAGCGCGCTCAGAGACAGAGAGAGAGAGAGAGTGCAATCCAAGTGCAATGTAATGCAATTCTCGCCAACTGCATGGAACTAAACTGCGACGGCCGTGGCGACTGCGACGCCAGCGCGCGTTGATAAAAAGCCAGCCGACGGCGCGTCGACTGCCGACTGCGCGCAGCGCTGCCAAAATAGCCGGTGTCGGAGTCAGTTGAGTAGTTGCGAATAGAGTTGGCTCAGCTGTCTCTTTTTGGTCTCAGCTGGCTTGACATTGTTGACAATTGACTATAAGAAATGTAGCTTACAATTAACACAAACACACACACAATCGAACAACAACAACAACAACAACAACCGAAAAGTCACTCAAATTTGTTGCTCACTGAGAAAACGACACAGACACAAACACAGATGTAAACTGAGGCTAGAACAATGCAAGCACACTGATAGAGAGACTCTCGACGCAGCAACAACGCAACATCTCAAATTTACTATTCACCACATTTTTTTTGTGTGCTGTCGCTTTTTTATTTCGCACACGCATACACATCTGCTTAATAAGCAGCCGCACGCACACATATGCAAAGTTGTAAAAAATGCATTGCAGCTGCTGCGCTGCCGCGTCGCTGTCATGGCAATTAGCCGAACAATTTTTTTTTTGGGGAGTGGGTAAGAGTGTGGGTAATGGGGGAGGGCAGATAGGGGGGAGCAGCTTTGGATTGCAGGCATGCGGGTATTTTTTAAAACATGTAAATATATAAATGTAAGTATATTTAATACAAGTGCTCGCACTTAAATATATGTATGTAAGTGATTTTTTTAATTAGTTTTATAGAGGGGAATACCCTTTCTTTACACACTTTTGAGCATTTTATCAGCCCTTAGCAAGTGTCGTATTAAATACATTTTTAAAAGTTTTACACATTCATATTAAGTACATGTATATTTTCTAGTCGCTTAAATTACGCTCAAAAATTAACCAACAACAACAAGAGTGAGACTCGCTCACTCATACATTAATAATCACACCGCTGAGAACTCACCAGTGCTGCTTAACCTGCTCTCTTTGCCAAAGCACAAGAATTGCATTTCCTGCTCATTAATGACGCGTCGCCGCCGCCGCGTGGTGAGTTTTGCCCCTTTTTCCCCATGCGCTTCACTCAGCCACACTCATTGCGCCTCAAGCACTCAGAACTTGACTCGAGCTCAGACTCACACTCACACTCAAGTTGCTCACTCGCTCACTCGCCAAATGCAACATGTAAATGAGCTTGAGTGTAGCTTTTTTATTACAATGTTTTTTTGGCTTGTCTGTTGTGGGTCGCCTTGTTTTTTGTTGTTGTATTGAACTTTGGGTTCGCCTTGTGGCTTGGCAAGTGCTAAACAGTGAATGCAAAAAACTAAAACGAAAACTGCAGCTGCTAATTGTGGATGAGCGCCTAAATGCGCAGTTGACTTTGTTAAAAAATAAAATAAAAATAAATAAATAAAAAATAAAGTGACTAATGCAGAATGATAAAGAGATATTAAGTTTGCTGCCAAATCATTATTGCACACTTTTCATTTCACTTGTGCATGTGATGATCATACAACAACAACAACAACAACAACAACTACAACTATTAACTACATATAATATTAGTAAGAGTAACAAAGACAACAACAACAACAATGACAGTCATGTGCTATGTGCGGCGTTGGCGGCAGTTAAACGACAACGACCTGACGACTGACGCACGTTCAAGGTATTATCTCATAAATGCACACACTCTCACACACACACACACACACGCATGCATGCATGCTGCTCATATGGAGGGCCCTTGCACAACAATAACAACAATAACATCGCGAGCGAAACAGTTGCGTCTGAGGAGAGAGGGAGAAAGGAGAGAGAGAGAGAAGGCAGCGCAGTTGCCGTTACTGTTACCCTTCGAGCAGCGAAGCTCAGATTCAGATTTGCGACTTCTCGTTCATTGATTTATCGTTATTGTGCATATGCGGAATCATAACAAACAGCATTGAATTCGCACAGAGCTTGCACGACTGCGAAATACTCTGTAAACTATTTATGATAAACAAATGACAAGTTCACAACAATTCGATTCTTGCTAATGGATCCGAAATATACAATAAGTCAAGTAATTGCTTAGACAAAACAAAAACATCACATTTTATACATTTTTTTTAAAAGATCTAATTAAATTAACTTATATTTATTTTAAATACCACTATAATATAAAAGAAAATACAAATACAAAAACAAATATATAAACTAATGATTTCTTTGCAATATAAAAAAGGTAAATTATGTATATTTTGTCAAACCAGTTACTTGACACACTGTATGTTTTAAAGAACTTGGCTAAGTTTCGCCTGCCAGTGAAAAACATTGCAAGCAAGTCTAGAATACCACTTTGCTTTTTTAATGGTTACAGGGTATATTAGTATTAAAAATATATGTATGTGCTCATATGCGTGCGTTTTGTATTAAAATATAAAATTGCGTATATGATAACAGCTGCAAATTGCACAAATCTAAATCCAACCATTACATACACACACACACACAGAAGTGCAAGTATTAATTATCAAATAAGTGAATACTAAGTAAACTCAACGGTTACTCTTATCTTTGCGTTCATTTGTTTATACAACAACAACAACAATCACAACAACAACAACAACAATGACATAGGTGACAACGCATTGAACATTGCCACACACACAAAAGTTATTGAGACACATTTGATTTGCACAACATCTTTTTATTGAATCGATTTTCGAAATCAATATTTTGCTTCCCTTTTTTTTTGCTTCTGTGTCTTCTCTTTCTTCTGCTGCTTCTTCTTCTTGTGACTGATAAGCATTTAATCAATTTTGCTTGATTTCTTATTTATTTACTTATTTATGGAATGGCATTATTACATTTGTACATGTATACAAGATTTATTAATGTGTATTTTATATATATTTATATTGCATTCGCATTCGATTTTCATAATGCAATTTGTGGAATGCTTTTTATCGCCTTTTTAGTCGCAAGCTAAACTAATGCAATTTTATATGAATCACATTTTGGGCTGTTGCAAGCCATATTTATATAAATGCATATATACATACATATGTACATACATATATCTGAGTGTGTGTGTATAACAAGTTTTGTGTAATTGCGATTAAAGTACAGAAATGTGAAATTAGTGTGTTGGCAAATATAAGCAAAGTATTCTAGATATAGTATTGCGCTATCTAGTGATGTAAATCCAAACAGTAAATCGAGTTTTTAATATCAAAGTGTAATAATCGCACAACAAAATTAAACGAGTTGTCGATATATCTTCAAACAATAAGGAAATATCAAATTTAAAAATAAAAGAAAGAAGAAAACGTATTTGTAATTCAAATTAGAAAATCAGACCAATTTTTAACTTTCATACTTAGCTTTGCCAAAACAGTTTTTTTATGGCAAAATGTCGTTTCGATTATGGTTAATTCTTAATTTATTAATTTTAAAATATTCATAAATAATTTTTTTTTCTCGCTATAATGCGATTTTTTTTGCAATAGTTTCCCTTATTGTGTTTTTCCAAAACTTCTAAATTAATAATTAGAAGTATTAACTAGCAATCAATTTCAGATATCGTAATCAGTATTAAATAACACTTAAAATTTTACTATGTTAAAAATCATGCCGAAATAAACAAAAGTTATGCTTTAAAAGTAGCTTGGTCAAAAGTCCAACCAACCTCAAATTTCAATAAGTTTGCCTATGCTGATTAGATTTTTAATTAGAATTTAATTTTAATCATGGTTTGGCCTCTCAACTCAATATGTTTTTAAATTTTATTCATTTTTTTGTTGAAATGAGATATCAAGATTTCGATTTTGAAGATTTTAAAATAAAATACTACAAATAAATATTTATTCTATTTGCATATATATTGAGAAAAGATTAACAGATTACTGTGATAATTTCATTAATTTCTATGCGATCAATTCGATAGTCAACGTGCGTAGCATTTGGCATATCACGTATACGCCGCATAGCACAATTCATTTGGTTTCTGACGCACACAGAGACACAGTTACAAATACAAATACAAATACAAATACAGAGACATCGTGAGTTGAGAGCTGTTTTGACTTTTTGCTTCCGTGTAAATGTCGCGCAACAAGTTAGTGGCAAAGTTAGACGACAGTTAGCCGCCGGCTTTACCGTTGCAGCGCCATTTTGGTCAAATCTCAAGGCGAACCTGTCTGATTCTCTGATTTGAAGCATGTTTATGCTTGTAAGTAATTTCGTTACGTTTACGTTTGATTAGTGGCCAGCAAATGGCAATTGACTGGAGACAGAGTCAAGTTGACTTGAGTTGACTCGAGTCTGAGTCGGAGCTGAGCTTAGATTGCGTTTTGATTGCGTTGTTAGCAAGTAACTGGATTTTTATTATTATTAAGAATTATTGTATTATTTGCTATTTTTTTTTTCGCATTGTCAACCTTG
The DNA here is from genome assembly GCA_037043405.1 of Drosophila subquinaria. NCBI lineage: Eukaryota > Metazoa > Arthropoda > Insecta > Diptera > Drosophilidae > Drosophila > Drosophila subquinaria. The sequence continues at coordinate 353,819 of JBAMBL010002830.1, forward strand.
AAAGCACATGGAAACTGTGTGTGCACTTTGATTGCCTGTCAGGAGAGTTGGTTGCATTTTGAAATTTATGGCACACGATTAATGCATTAGCTACTTTTCACGCTTCTAATTAAAAATAGAATAACATGAAAAATAAAAGAAATAGAGGGTGAGGGTGAGAGGAAATATGAGAGAAACAAAAGCCCAAATGAAATGCGAGACACTCGCGATTGAAATTCATGTCATAGTGCAGCGTCTAATGTATTTTCAATGTATTCTTACTGCAAAACTGAGCTGTACTGTGCATATTTATCGATTTCGTTGTTCACATTGCGGTTGACAATGTCTCGAAGCAACTTCTATTTCTTTTCTTTTTTTTTGCTATTGCCAAGATGCTGCCTCGTGGCAGCTCAAAATGAAAGTACAGTCTGTAGTGTCCACACAAAGGCAGCAGACACTCCTTGCCACAATCCATTCAACTGTTTGCCGTCGCAAATGGAGCAACTAACAGCCAAGGGAAAAAAATAGATGCAATAAAAAATCTATGGGAAATTTTCGATATTCGCATTTTTTTTTTTTGGCAGTTAGGCTAAACAAAGTATGGCCAAAAGCAATTTAGCTCGTAAACTGAAAATGATTTCGTTGTGCTAATGGAGTTGTTGTGCTGCGTGTGCGTGTGTTTGTGTGTGTGTGCCTGCAATTTCTTTGTCAACTTTGCACATTTTTGGGGCACAATGTCTTCGCTTGCCGCAAACAACAACAAGTTGTCGACAGTTGACAACTGTTGCTGGCCAAAACTGAGAGAAAGAGAAAGAAAGAGTGGGGTGCAAGCTAAAACACACACACACACACACATATGTTGCCTCATCGTGGCAAATGTGTTCGTCGAAAATCGCCGAAAGTGCCGCGACGCAGCAGCAGCAGCAGCTGCAACAGCAACAGCAGCATCCACATCCGCATCCTGTTGGCAGTGGCGTCAGCGTCGCCGCCTCAGTCGCCGTCGCAGTTGGCGTCGCGTTGTTAGAATGTGTGAATTCACAAGTCTTTGCATACTTTTGTGCGTCGCCATTGCCACTTCTTGGTGTGTGGGCCATGCTGCGTATGTGTGTGTGTGTGTAGGTGACTTATGCAACAAGTGCGCTAGTTTCTTGTTATTGTTGTTGTTGTTGTTGCTGTATAACGATGTTACAAAGTCAAATACAAACGTCTGCAACGTCGTTGCCATCGTCAACTCTAAGGGGCTTGTGGCAGAGGCAGAGGGGGGCAAAGGGGCAGAGGGGGGGCAAGGCAAGTATCTGATGTGGCTGCTCCTTTGGCACATTGTTGGCTTTTGTTGTTTGCCTCGTGCTGCTGCCTCCTGCTGCCTCCTGTTGCCGATTGTTGCCTCCGACTTGTGTGTTGTTCTGTGTTGTGTTGTACATGTGTAGTTCGCTCTGTTGTCTATTTGCAAAAGTTTTCTTCAAAGAATTTTCATATAAGCATAAAATTCTTGTTACACGTTTGCCTTTCAGCTTTTTCCCCAGCTGGGAAAAGAGTCAGCTTCTAGGAAGGTACCGAGTATCATGTTGTTTGTCGAGTTTCGGGCCCTTATACTTCTATACAAACATACATATGTATGTACGTATATTGTACGATAAATTTCATGAGTGTAAACGTGCAGTTTGTGCAAGTGTTTTGGAATCTGTCAACAGAGCTGTTCGACTTTTTGGCTTTAATAGTTTGCAAAGTGTTGCAATTTTTGTTTGGCTTTCGACTACGAGTATAACAGGTAATTGTTGTGTACATTTTATACTCGTTTGTTTATACTCGCTTTGCACGGCTTTTGCACTTTACCTTCACCAAATTTTGTAAGTTCAAACAAGCTCCAAAGAACTTTTAAACTCATATTCTAAACATAATGAAGTGCAAAACGACTACCACAATTTTTGGGGCTATCAATTTAGTTTGGCAAATTGTCGCTTAGAATAATTTCAATATTTTGTTTTGACGTACTTTAAAACTCTATCAATTATAAAGGACTTGTGTTAAATATATACTCGTCATTCAGACTGGGAAATTTATACATACGACTGAATGAACAATTTTGGCAGTGCATAAATATTTTTAAATTACATATTTAAATTGTAGGCATCAGTTATTATTTTGTTGAAATTAAAAAGTACAAAGAACTTTTAAATTTGCTTTTAAAGTTTGCAGCTGTATTTTATACTACAAACTTACTTCATAAGTAAACAATTTACCAAATAATTTTAGATTTCTTTCAGCTGATCAAACTGAATTATTTTCGATAAAAAATATTGTAAAATTAAATATTTTTGCAACCGTGCTACATTTAATTAATTGATACCATGCTTCCGCGAGTTGGATATATTTTTATCACTGTTCAAATAATTGTTGAGGTGCACATAAAGGATGAATTGAAAAATATTAGAGAAAAATATAATATTTTTTTTTAGCACAAGTCTGCTGTTGTGTGTAGAATATTTAATTTATTTAGTAAAGTTTCCACATTTAAAAAATTCAATAGAACGACAACTTAATAAATTTGTAACAAAAACAAATTAATTCATTGTATAACGTATTTATAAAACTTATAAAACGCTTATTTGAAGAACGTTTGAAAGAATTCATTACACTGTAAAACTATTATAAATATGCTGATTTAACATAAGACGATGAAGATACGTTTTTTTGAAAAAAGTAGGATTTTTTTTTTAAGATTGTATCATAAACAAATATTATTTTCGACGAAGCAATTAGTTTAAAAAATTAGTTTTTAGCTTAGGCTAACATTTTTATTGAAAATCTACAAATATAAAATGCTTTGATATTTTTAAAAACTAATATTAAATTTTTAAACACTTTTGTAATTAAAGTGCTCTCCGAAAAGTTGTCACTCACCATCAATCAAGCAGCTATTGAACACGTTTGTTTATTCAATTGAAAGGCCGTCGAATTTTGGTGTGTCGAATGAAATCAATTCAATTAGGCGCTGACAACACAATAACTCGCAGAGAAAAAGAGAGTCAAGTTCAACATATGCCAGGCACAAGCAAATTATCTTCAAGTCTCAGCTCGTATCTTGGCTTGTTTCTAAATACATCGGTATGTAAATGGCCGTGTGTGATCGCTTTAATTAAATGCATACACATAAATTATCAGAATCAGAGTGCAGCTGTGACAAGGTCTTTAATTAAATTTCTCACACTCACTCACACACACACACACTCACAAATACAACACACACTGACGGAAGTGTTGCGCTGAAAAGCGCACAACACTTTTGTGGAACGTGCGGCACTTGAAACGGGAACGCGACACGGCGAAAGTCAAACGTCAAGCGTCAAGCGATAGAAACGAGCAACGTGCAACAGTTGGCGCCAATTGTTGCTTCAATCAACACACTTGAATCACAGTGAATGCCACAATGGATGCCACAACTGGCAGCGGGGAGTGGTGGTGGGAGGGGGGAGGGGGTGTGGTACTCTGGCCACAAAATGCTGAATGATTTGATTCAGTGCATGCCACAATTGCTGCCACTTGGGTTGCCCATTGAAAATTTACACAATTAACTGCCAAACTGGCAAACTGACTGAGGGCCAAATAACAAGTGTCAGTATTTTACTTTTTTATTTGGGGTTCTGTTCGTTTTTTTGGGTTGTTACTGCTGCCGAAAACTAGTTGTCGTCCTGTTGGTGGCTGTTGCCAAACTCACTTGTTGCACAATGCGCACCAAACGTCGCAGCACGAAAAATAGTTGTGCAGTCGCTGCTGACGTTGCCGTCGGCGCCAGCAGCAGCAGCCAACAACTACTACAACAACAACAACCAACAACTACTGCAAATTCGACAAAAATGTCAGGAGACACCCACCAAACTACAAGGATACACCCCAAACCCAACCTCTTGCACCCGTCGCCCATTCCCTGACTTGGCCAAGAGCAGAGCACGGAGCCAACCAACCGAGTGCAGCCAAATGTAGCTGCAAAACTCAAACCCAGTCAAATGCCTTGCTCACACACATACAAAAACACCCACACACACACACAGAGTGGAAAGGGGTTAGTTACCCCCCCCCCCCCCCCTCACCATTCTCCGATCGTCGTCGTCTATTCGTTTCCCTTGCAGCAAAAACTACCAAAAGCGCACGACGCCAACACAACGACGTCAACGAAGCGACGAAACTTTTTTCGAGCACACGAAACTTTTTCAGCACAAAATAAAATGCAGCCGTCGACTGCGACGCTGGCAGCGACTGCGACGATGGCAACGGCGACGTTAACGACGAAGTCAAACCCCAAACCCGAAACATCCAGAAGCCATTCTCTCCCTCCTCCCCCCGCTGGCAGCCCAAACACCAAACCCCAAAACCACCCAACGTACAACGTGCTGCATTTTTTTAATGTTCTCCTCTTCTCTTTTTTTTTTATATTTTCTTTTTCCATTTTTCTTTTTGCTCCATTTTGTTTTTGTGTGTTTTGCTGTTTGCTTATAGCCACCACCCTCCTACACACACACACACACCAACGCACACACACACTTGCACTTGCCCTCTCCCTATGCACACGCATATAATGTGAATTTTTTATATATATATTTTTTTCTATTTTTTTCTATTTTTTCGCACTGCATTTTGCCCAATGTTCTTAGCGCCATATTGCTCGATCCTTGTCCTCTGCTGACGGCCCGAAAACCACCCAAAAACCACCCAAAACCACCCAAAATTACACCCACTTCTAGCCACCATTCACAGGCAGCGCGTTAACTTTGTGCTTTTTCGTGCTTCCGCTTCATTTTTTCTATACACGCAAAAAAATAGAAATCGGTGGTGGGGGGGGGAAATGCAACAAATGGACGGGACGGGGTTGGGGGAGCGTCTTGTGCCGCAGCCTCGTTTGCTGGCTTCCTGCGGCGCACATTGTTCTGGCTCTCTTACCTGGGGCCGGGCACACGAAACCACAGCAGACCACAGCAAGCTACAGTAAGCCACAGTAAGCCACCGTGAACCCACCCAATGCCTGGCTGACTTTCTGGCCAGGCTAAGACTGTTCTGGCCGGCCGGTTACTGCATCCTGCTCACTCCACCACATGCACATCGAATATATATTCACAAAAGGAGCTACAAAAAATGCCCAACAATATATATGTGGGATAAGGAGAAGGTGGCATAAGAAAGAAGAGAGCAACGAAAAATAAAAAAAAATAAAATAAAAAGGCAGCCAACCAAAAAATCTATTTTCCAATTTCTGTGCACGAAACTAACCCGGCAGCAGGGACAGGAAGGCAGCCAGGAAGGCAGCCTGACGTTATCCACCTCATCCACTCAGCCACTCACCCACTTGTGGCGCTTCCACACTCACACACACACACATGCTGTATATGTATATAGACCAATACATAGATAGAGTTTAACTAAAGGAGCGCATGAATTTGGTTGCGTCCTTGCTGCTGCTGCTGCTGCTTGTTGCACACGAAGAACGTTGGTGGCAACGACGGCAACGGCAACGTTTCCTTCGTCGTCTCTCAGCGTCGTCGTCGTCGTGGCCACAAACAACAACAACAAAGGCGGCGCGAAATACTCGCAGAGTGCAGAAGAAGAAGAACTCGTAAAAATGTAACCTAAAAACCGCCAGAAAAAATGCTACGCAACAACAACAACAACAAGAAAACTGCTAAAAAGAAGAAAAAATAAAAAAGGAAGAGAAACTGAAAAGAACACTGCGACTGGCTGGAAAGTTGGGTAGGAGTACCTATTGCGTAGTCCATAAAATCCTGTGTAGGATTTGGTGCAAACTGTTGGCTCCACAGACTGCAGGGCGTTGGTAGTGGGGGGAGTAGGGGCTACGGAGAAGGTGGGGGTGGTGTTGGCTCGCTGTGGTTTGAATTTGCCCGCCCACGCACACAGCTGTTGGCTGGCGATGAGTCGCCTCGACGCTTGTTGCATCCAAACCTTCCTTAGCCTAGCGCATAAAAATGCCTTCTTACAACGACAACAACAGCAACAACAACAAGAACAACAAGAATGTGAAACGAGCACACAGAACGAGCAAAAATCTAACCTCCCTTTCTACTTTACTCTCTCTCTTCTCCTGCTCCTCTCGTTGTTGTTGTTGTTGTTGTTATTATTGCTATTGCTGTAATCGAAAGATGCGTTCGCAGTGCGCCCAATATACGAATACTAGAGACGCCACACTAACTGCATGTATATATTGTACATATATATAGATATATGTATGTATAAAGTGAACCCAAATGGTGTGTGGCACGAGCTGCAGTGTTGGCCCACAATTTTGCCCAGCACCTGCTGATTCGCTTTTTCTTCACACACACACAACAACAACAACAACAACAATACTCTGACACTTTCGCTCTACTCTTTGGCAAGCATTTATTTTCTCTTTCTTTCTACAACGCCTACGTCTCTTAACTGCCCAACTTTTTATTTAATTTAATTTGTTTTGTTAGGTTGTCATTTTTGTTGGTAAAGTTAAACAATTTTATTTATTTATGATTATTCTTTTAGCAATGGATGTCAGTTTATCGAAAGAAAAAGATTTCTAGTTATACCAATTATTTATCACGTTACAACAAAAACCGAGAGATTTTATGGTAAGATATTAATTCTTTAAGCCAGGAAATTAAATTATAGCAAATTAAATATTTTCAGCATTTTCAATATGTTGAAAAAAATTAAAGAAATTTTAAATTTAAAATAAAGGAACAAATTTGAAAAAAGGAATTTATAAAGGTTATAATTGTAAGATATATTAAATTGTTTGTTTTTATTATATTCAATAAATTAAAAGTATAATATTTGATGGACATTTCTTTTCGAAATTAAGAATAAAAAATTATTTTAACATTTGAATACTTTTATTTAAAAAGAATCTTAGGAATTTTTAGAAATTCATTAAAATTATTTTTTTTTTAGTTATGTATATGGGTTGCAATTTAAAACAAAATTATGTATTACAATTCCATTAACAAAAATTCTTTTAAAAAATCTCAATCTCTCTTTAATGCCCTCTAAAAGTTCCGTTTGCAGTTTAAGAATGGATTATAGATTTGACACTAATCATTGAATTAATAAATCAATTCTCAACTTTTATCTATTATATATTAAAAAATCCTATTCTTTAACTGTCAGTCCCCAAATTATACCAGACTTGCCAACATTTGTCAGGACAACACCCAAATTGTTAGCTGAGCTCGTAGTGAATTTGGCCATGTTGAAGCTACAAGTGGTAGCACGATATATCCCATTACAATCAAATGGAACGCCACCACTGATTGAGCCATTGCCGACGAAACGGAGACGGAGCCACAGAGCAACTGAGGCAACAACAACAACAGCCAGCCGGTTGGACCCAGTGCTGATGCAACAGGCGAGAAGCACACACACACTCACACACATACACACACTCAAATATATGTACCCCAATACAGTGCCTGCTGTATGGCATCTTCTTCGATCTACCAAAAACACGAGAGCGTCGTTGGGTGGGCAACAAAAAAAATAAAAAGAAAAAGAAAAGCAGAAAAAAAAGAGACGAAATCGTTGCTCGCTGGAAACTCGACTCTCATTTCGGCGATGGTGAAGGTGGTGGTAGTGGTGGAGGGAATGGTGACAGCGTCGAAAATCGGCCACAAAAACAGCTACGTCGCCAACTACAACAACAACAACAACTGCAACTACGACGACGACAACGTTGACGATGGAAACGAGGAAGAGAACGAGAACGAGGAAGTTGATGAGGACGATGGCGATGGCATTGCTTGCTCCTCGTTGGCTCTTTCGTCTTTCGGCGACAGCATTCGGGTGTAGGTGCCTTTTCGGCTTATGGCCATGGTGATGGAGGGGGTGGAGAGGGAAGGGGAGGAAGAGGAAGTAGGAGCGAGGGGGTTTCTCATTGCATTCGGCAATCGTCGTCATCGTCGTCGTCGTCTGCATTTTTATATTGTGCAATATATTTCGTAGGGACACGTCGTCGTCGTCCTGTTCGTCCTGCGTGCGCTTAAGTGTGCTTCGTTATCTCGTATAACACTTCGTTTTGGGCACACACACACACACCCAGCTCACATCTATACACACACACACACACAGAGATAGAGAGTGCAGCTAAAAACTTAACCCAAACCGAAATCCAACCCTAAAGCTGCACCAGCTGAAAGCCAGACAACGATTTTTTGCAGCTTCGTGCGACAACGACAACGCCGAAACATTCACCCAACCACCCAACCATTGACTCAACTAGTCAACCACCCCACCACCCACTCACATAGACAGCCACCCGTTGAGTGGCAACAAAAATTGTCGCTGGAAAAATGTGCTTAGGGTTTGGGTTTGGGGTTTTTCAAGGGGGTGGGGGGGATAAAGCGGGGGACATTGGAAGCGTTGGCTGGCAGTGCGGGAATGTCAACTAGAAACAAGGACGATAAGCATTATGGAGCGCATTGAGGAAGTAATTGAGTGCACGGAGACACGGTCGGTGGGGCAAGGACGAGCCAGGACCAAAGCTGCTCGTTGCTTCCCATCGTCCTGGTCGTGGTCGTTGCCAGAACAAGAAAAAAATGTATATAGAAAGAAAGTACAAAAAAAAAATACAACAGCAACAGCAACAAAAACAACAAAAGGCATTTAACATTTTAATGCAGGTGGCAACTGAGGAGAGTGGGAGTGGGAGAGGGGGTTAAAGGAGGGGCAGGTGGAATGGCGACTTAGCCGGCAACGTGCTAAACGTGCTCAAAAACCGAAATGAGAGTGTTTCCACACACACACACACACACAGACACACACAGGACGAAGGATAAGGCTGCCCAGCAAGAAATGCAATAAGCAAGAAGTAAAAAAAAAAAAAAAAATTACAATTTATGTTAATTTTTCTTGGTGTTTGCTTTAGTCCTAACGCTGACGCTGACTGCGACTGAGACGGCGACTGAGACGGCGACTGCGACGTCGACTGCAACTGCAACTGCCGTTAGTATCTATGGCTATAAGTCTGTAAATACATTTGTATCTGTAGCTGTTGATGGCCGATTGCCGAGGCTTGGCGCATTTTTTGTTGTTGATTTTCCCATTTTTTATTTTTTTTGTGTCCTTGCATATCCTTTCTCATGCCATTTACTATATAGACGGGCGAGTGAAACATATGGTAAGCTCTGGCCAGGCAGAGGACTCAACTTATGTTGATTAGGACAGGACTAAAGTCAATTTCCATGTCGAACTTTTTAGCCAACACACTTCATTTAACGTCTAACAGCAAATCCACCTGTATGGGGGGAACATGGTTCAAAGGATATTTAAAAAAAAATAAAAAAAAAGGACATTGCTGCACGATGACGCTGTGAAAATGTTTTCGCCACAGACACAGACAGGAGAAATTATTGGGCTTATTGGCTTAACGTCTTTATAGTGTTGGCTTTTTCCGTTTTAATTGGATTGTGTGCCCAAGTGGTGAAGTGGTAAAGTGGTTAAGAGTAAATCGTTTTTGGCCACTCACCCACAATGTGCAGCATATCCTTGGACCATTTCATTAGCTCGCGCTTGATGAGGCGACGCTCCTGTTGACATCTGGCAAACGAACAATCCGCCATTATAAAAACATATATATCTATATCTATATATCTCGATATATTTGTAACTGTGTATGCGGAAATGGGTTTTTGTTGCAACTGTACCTGGAAGAAAAACAAAGTATAGAAAGAGAGACAAAAATAAATACAAAATTAATGTGCGATTAATACGAAATTTTCCAATACGAGTCTCTGTTCAAATTGTTTAATTTATAATGCGCCATTTAACGTTTTATACATATAAAACGCCTGTGGTTGCTGTTGCTGTTGTTGTTGTTGTTTTCATTGCATTTTCGAGTCGCTTGAGAAATGATTAAACGAGTTTTATTTCAAGGTTAACGCGAAAACACACACACAAAACCTGTTGCACTTTTTTTTTATTATTCTTATTATTATTTCATATGCTGAAAAATATTTAAGTTTACTTTTTTTCTTGTTTTTGTTTTGTTTTTTTTTTTTTTTTGTTGCATTCTTGCCAAGTCGCCAGTCGTGTTGTGGTTTTTGTTGTTGTTGTTGTCGTAATATATATTTTTCTGTTGCTATAATTGTAATTGTGGGGCTTTTACTATTCGGGCAGCTACCAGTTTTTGATATTTCCTAGTTACACACAAACATCATCGAGGCAACTTTTTTGTTGTTGCTGTTGTCGTTTGCCATTTAATCTGACTATTACACTAATTTATTCAAACGCCGTTGTCGTTGTTGGCGTTTGCATTAATTTAAGCTTTTTTTATTTTTTGTAATATTTTATTGCCGTAAACAGTTAAATAGCGAATGTAATTGCTCAACTGTTTAATTAATACTATTTAAAAATCAATAAAATATTTTGGGTTATTTTTCGAGCGTAAACAAAAAGGTTTTCCCAAAGTGTTAAATATTTTTGATGGGTTTTTCTTTAAGCTACAGTGCTGCTTGTAAGTCTGCTGCCTGGCTGCTTATTAACTCGAACATTTCGAAGCACTTGTTGGCCATTAAAAGCTGCCTCCAAAAGTAAATTACAATACCTGCAACATGCTCAGAGCATACGCATAAAGACAGTGCAAAAGGAAAACTAATTGAGATTCTAATATCAGATATGTGAGCGAACATGGGGCGCCTATACAAAAGGAAACTGGCAACTGGCAGCGTCTGACGTTGTGGGTCCCTTTCGGAGAAACTGGTAGCCAAGAGAGTTTGAGTTTTGGCTTTGAAGATGGGTATTGGGCATGGCTTCGACTTTAGCTGGTGATGAGAAATTACTTGCTGCCAACGCTGGAGGCGGGCAATGCCAAAAAGACAACAACAACAAGAGAAAGGAGAGAAGAAGAGGATGGGGATGAGGAATTGGAATTAGCAGTTGGCGTGCAGCATTTGGTAGATGCAGTAGCCACTTGGTGGGTGTGTCAACTGAGCACGCGGCAGGCAGCAGCTGATGATGGACGTTGATTATGATGGACGTTCCAGTGGCAGCAGCAACTGTTGCAGGTTGCAAGTTGCAACATCAACATCAGCATCAACGGGCAGCAATTTGTTGCTTCCTTTGGGCTATAGATTGAGCGATTCGCAGCGCCAGCCCAACGCCTTTTTGGTATTATTTTAAATATATTCCGCATCGTTCTTTTTTTTTTAATTTTGCAATATTTACATAGAAAACACAATTTGCAATTATTTTCAGCTTTTTCAGCTGACGATCGAAAATGCAGCCTCAACTTATTTAGCTTTTCGAAGTGTCGCTTCCTGCCTTTCTCAGCAGCTAGACAAGAAGCTAAAGAGAGGGAGAAACGGACAGACCAAGCCCGAAAGCGATTCAGATACAGATACAGCTGCAGTTTTGAGATACAGATACGAAATGTGTGAAGCATAGTAATCAGTCTACGTGTTACAGATACAAAAAATCAACACAAAAAGAGCTAAGAGAACTAACTCATTCAATCGAACGTTCGTTCTATAATAAATGCAACAAGTATCTGTCGATGTCGCTTTGTGTCGATGTCTCTGTCTCTGTCTCTATCGATGTCTCTGTCCCTGCCTGAATGTCTCTGCTTCTCTATTTCTCGCTCGCATGCATTTGATTTCATAAATAAATTTTTGCAAAATATCAAGGCCGGATTGTAGCTTGAAACTTGTAGCCATATAATATACATCGAGTACATACATATACACTTACACATATGTATGTACAAAACATGTGCCGTCGCACAAAAAAAAAAACAAAATCACAAAAAAACAAGTGAAATGCAGCTGGCACAATCTGCTCAACTAAGAGATACTCTACAACTGAATAGACTTAATGCTTCTTCTTTTAGATCTTCAAATATATTCTTTAAATGGAAATCTAATTATATTTTCTGGATGCATTAAATCATTAAACATTAAATTTTATAAACATTAAATATAGCTTTCAGCTTTTAAAAATGCCTGATAGCATTTGGAATTTCTTAATCAAGGCATTTAAATCAAACATTTAATATTATTTACACACTAAACAACATTTTTGTTTCTGAAAAAATATAATAATTATATAAATTATGTATTTCTTATATATATATTAGAATTTTAGCTTGATTACTGATATTTTAATTAAAAAGATCAATTTATAGACTTTTCATCAATTTAAGCAAGGCTCGAACGTTTGCAGCCTCGCCTTTAATATATCTTCTTTTTGATTATAGCTAATAATGCATTCCAATTTTTTTTAAATACAGAGTATAGAATCAAAATGGCAACGACGACGACGCAATTTATTGGCTTCAAAGGTACGAGATAGAACAGAATCAGAATCAAGTGTCTGCTATAGAAAAACGAGTTGGTGTGCACATTTAATATCAGTTAATATTGCTTTTGATGCCATACTATATACTAGAGTTGTTCTGGGCACAAAGTGCAATTTCGGCTCAACCAGTTTCAAATTATAATTCTCAATTTTCAATTCTCAATTTGCAATTTTTTTTCGTTTCATTTGTTTCCATTTGTTCAAGGTCTGAGCCAAATTTTTGTTAATTATACAAAGTTGGAGTAGTCGTGGCCAATGTTAAAACCTTGAAACTGTTTTTTGTTCGCAGCAATTGCAGCAATTTTCCATTGTTCCAATTGGCTGCTCAATACGAGTGCGAGTTAAGTTTTTTGTTATTCTAAATAGACAATTTGCATTTAATTTATATGTAGGCGTCGTTGTTGTTGTAGTTTTTGTTGCACTTTTCAGCCATTCAACTATTTATCATACATTGAATAGGATGAATACATAAATTACTTTTATATGTTTTTCGTTGGCAAAAGGCGGAAATGATCGATTACATTTATTTTATTACTATAACACTTTTCCCATCATTTTATTAATTATGTTTGCTGATTTTTTTAATAGTTTTTGCTGTTATTGCATTTGTTTACTTTCTAGAAATTTGTTTATAAATTACATTTTAGTAGCATGTTAGCCAAGGCGACCTTCAGTTGTCTTCAGCTTTTTCGCACATTTATTAACCATATTGCCAATTACATTCTGTTTCACATTAAGTTCAACATGTTAATTGCGCTCAATGTGTTTCGGTTAGTTAATTAAACTAATTAATAAAGTGATTTCGAACATGGCAATTAGTTAAATATGTTAAGCATATATTTAACAGTGATTTGAAGATCAGGGATGAATAATAATTATTCAGTTTCCATATTACTTATAGGCATATATTCAGATTTTTACTATGCATTATATAAGTCATCAATCAACAATAAGGTATTAAATTTCTTAAGCTTTTCATCGGCCACAATCTTTACGTATACTTAATTAAATTTGCAACCGCATTTTACATTGGATACTAATTGTAACAATAATCTAAAGTGACGCATTAGCAACAAATTTGACATGTAATAGGTTTCTGTTTTTTGTTAAATTGACTTGCGGATACCCTGTAACTAGTAGACTTTGGATAACGTTTAAAAATTAATTTATAAGCAACATTTGATGGAAATTTGATTAAAATTCATTACTCATACGCCATATAGGCAGGCATCATCAATTGATCTGAATATAATATATGCTTATACCTTTAATTCTCTATAATCATCACATGACTCACGATTAAATGTAACAAAATATTACTTTGACTTTTTGTAAGTTTCGTTTCCCCACAAATGTTGAATACTTTTCTCATTACGGGTACACTCACATTGATTCGATTGAATGTTCAAAATGTTCGATTGTTATTTGAATAATTCTTTAAAATGCTTCAACGTCAGATCTTTGGATGACACTGACACTTTGAGCATTAAGCACTTCCGTTGCAACAGCAACAGCCTCCACTTGATGAACTCTTCCGTTGCAACAACAACAACAATAAGTGGAACTTGTGGCACTTGTGGCAGCATCGATAAAAGATCATTGCCCATTAGTGTTTACTGCTGTTGTTGTCGTTGTTCATCTTGTTCTTTTAGTTGTTGGTGTGGTTGTCGCCGCTTATTGCGCACGACTCTGAGCAACAACAATGACAACTCTCACCTGTTGCTGCGGGCGCATGCAACAAGTGCACCAGCAGCCGCAGCAACATGCAACAACTGTGGCACCATGAGCACGCGCCAACAGGCAACAACAACAACAACAACATGAGCAGCAGCAACACCAACACAATGACAGGAAGATCGAAAACGAAACCAAAGTCGCTGTTGGCTAACTGACTAACTGGCCAGCCAACTTGGCTGGAAGTGAGAAGACCGCCTGGCTGCTTGGCTCAGTTACAGTAACACACATTTGGCTCCGAGTTGTTGTTGTTGCTGTTGTTGTTTTGGTTGCTGCCATGGCTGTTTGCCATTGTATGCAACGAAGCGCATTTCCATTTCTAACGTTGATCTGCGATCTGCAACAGCCACGACAAAAACAACAACAGCAACAGCAACATAGAGTTGTCTTGCTGTTGCTGTTGGTGTTGGCCAACTGACTAGCTGGCTGACTGGGGCGACTGGTTGACTAGTTGCTGGTTGCCTGGCTGACTAGTTGAGTTGACTTGGCTGTGACTGTGACTCTAAGGTCGCCATTTGCCGTGGCGGTCGATCGCGGCTCGTTTTCATGGCCCAGCTCACCTACAAACCGACAACCGACAACCAAAAAGACAAGTTTAGCTCTCTGTTGCAATTGTTGTTGCTGTTGTTGCTATTGCTGTTTGTTTTTGCCATTGGACTTGCTCTTGGCTTTGAGTTTTATTGGCTGTTAGGCTATTGGCTGATTTATTGTACATACTTTGCATGCAAGTACTTTTATCTTTGTATGTGTGCTTAGCTTTTTTATGCACCGGCCATTGCTCTTGACCCTAATGCATGTGCCACAGCCAAAGCTGACTAACCGACTGATTCCCCATGCGATTGCCCAAAAATAGTACAAAGAATATGAAAATTTTGAAAAATAAATATTAGGAAAACAAAGCTAGAAATAATGTTGTTGGAAAATAAAAATAAGGAAAAAATAAAAAATAAGAACAAAATATCTTTTAAAACAAAATTAAACATTTTGAAATATTTGTTTCAAATAATAAAATTAGATATAATAATATTTGCAGGATACCCTATTCAAAAGGAGTATATCTGAGATTTGATTTTTAAAACTTGTACCAGCATAAATACATTTTTCTTCATAATATAGCTTCAAATTTTAGTTCTTCTGGATGATTGTAATTTTAAATAAAATACTTTTAATTTTAACTTTTCCTAATTTTTGTCTTTCAAATTATTTTTTCTACCCCTTTTTTAATTTCCGTAACTTTTATTCTTCGTTTTCTTTATCATTTTTTTTTATTCCTTAAAAGTTATGCGGACTGAATTACTCTAAAAACATAGCTAACTAACTTAGGACCACAACTAACAGGCCAAAAATTCGATTTCCTGAACCTAAAAAGTTGATCAGGAACTCAAAATGTTGATTGCATAAACGAAGCCGAATACGAATTTAAATCAAATGAAATGACAACAAGGATGTTGAATGCTTCGGTTGCTCTGGGTTGCTCTTGGTGGTTGGGTGGTTGGGTGTTTGGATGGTTGGATGGTTGGTGTCGTATCATGTCTGCGGGTGTTGCACACACACAAAACGAAGTTAAATGCCGCTCAAGGATGCTAAATGTGCCATGTCGAAATGTGTTGTCTGTATTTTGTATGGGCGCTATTGAGCTAACGGTATTGTCTATCTACATTTGTGACTATCTGTCTGATTGTCAGTGTATGTGTGTGTGTATGTGTGTGTGTGGCACTAAACTGTTGCATGCAACAGGAGCCGAGGCAGCCGACAACGATTCCATTTGCTGCTGGGGCATGTGGCACATTTTCGACGTGTTTTGTGCGCATTTTGGCAACAACAAAAACAACTACAACAACTGCAACAACAACAACAACTACAACAATATTCTATATATCTAAAGCAGGCAGTGGCTGCTGACTGGCAGCCCAGCCCGTCACGCGTTGCAGGAAATGTGAAAACAACGTTACGAAACTTTTACTTTGCACTCGTTCTCTCTCCCTTTCACTCGCTCACTCTCTCTCTCTCGCTCTGTATGCGCAACAGGAGGCAGCTAGAAGGACCTGCCACACTGCCACACCAATACCAGCGCAGTGGCAGCGCTGCAGCAGCATTGTGCACCACAGCACCACCGCACCACACACCCAAACCAACCACCAAAAAAAGCAGCATTGCCTTTGCTTTGGCTTTGGCTTTGCTTTTGATTTCGCCTCCTCTTTTTTTTTGGGTGTTGCATTTGCCGATTGAAAGTTGAGGGAGGGGGTGGTGCAACAGTTTTGCAGGAAGAATGGAGAAAGGGGTAGGAGAAGGAGAAGCAGGAGTATTGCTTCGTATTTTTGCTTCGTTTTCATTTATTTAGTTTTTCTCGTTTCCTATTTTCTCTTTTTTTTTTTTTTGCTATATATTTGGGTACAACGACTTGTTGCTTTGTCTGTGTGTTGCTGCCGCTGGGTGTGGCAGCTTGACTCTGCCACATGGCGCATGTTACGTATACGACCTGTAGTTTTGCCGGCTGCTGCTTCTGCTGCTGGTGCTGAAGCTGCTGTCATATGTGCTATGTTTTATGATGTCAGTTTTGGGTTTTATTAAAACTGCCTTGAGATATGAGTGCTTCTCCCATCTTCCATCTTGCCATGCAATTTCGTAAATGTAATGCACATATTTTTATTATTTTTATTTTCAGTCGGTTTTTTTTTCGTTTTTTTTGTATTTAATAAATACGTAAGCAGGCAATATGCATAAGCATTATCGCTTAAGTGCTGACACATCGCGCATACGCCGTGTGGCATCAGTTGCTGCTGCTGCCGTTGCTGCTGCTGCTGTTGCTGCTTATCAAAATGCCAAATGTGCAGGCGAGTTTTTTAGTGCATGCAACGCCGTTACAAAAAATGGGGTCACCTTCAAATTATCAAATTTCGCCCGAAATGATTAACTCGACAAACACAACAAAAATAATAATAATAAAAAAAATAAAACTGAAAAATGTGAGCGCTCCCCTCTAGCCTATCTTGTCTCAAATTATATAAAGAATAAAAGCGAGCGTTACAACGACAACGACAACAACAACAACTACAACAATTAGTAACAACAACAACTACTACAACAACAACAACAAGAGAACCCACTCATTCGCTGGCGAAACCTTATCTTTGTTATACAAAAACGCAACGGGCACGACGATGTTGTTGATGATGATGAATTTGCCCTGATTTCGACACAAAAATAAACAAAAAACACAAAATGGCAGAATGCAAAAAAAAGAGAGGAAAAATACGAAAAAAAAAACAGAGATACAAAACTAAAACGGCAAAGGAAACAGAAACGTTTCTCAAATGTTGAAAGAACAAAAAAAAAAAAAGAAAATAGCGACAAAATTTAGATAAGACGAAATTGAGTCAAGTCAAGCTATTTAGAAGAAAAAAACCGACAAAGTAGCCAGAAAAACTTCGCATGCAGTTTGAATGCAACAAAAACAACAACAACAAAAGGAACAAATTATGAAAAGCAACAACAACAACAAGAACAACTAGAACTATCAACAAAGTGCAGCGCGTGTTTGGCTCGATCGTCGCGGCAATAGAATCGTTATAGAAGAAGAGCTAGAGAGAGAAGAGGAGCGAGAGGAGACGAAGGGTAGCAGTGCCAAAAGGGGCATGAAAATATTTTTCAGCAGTTGTCTAAATAACAACAACAGCGACAACGAAAGCAAACGAACTAAATTGCTAAAAAACAAAAAACTGTCCACAAAAAACAGCAGCAGCAACAACAACAGCAACCAACAACTAATGAAAATAAACGAAAACGTAACAAAAATCAATTGTCGCCAACCAAACGTCAATACAAGTGTCCAAGTGTATGTGCCTGGTGTGCGTGTGTTTGTGTATGTGTGTGTGTGTGTGCCTTGACTGTGTATCGTCAAAAAAATAAAAATAACAAAAAAAAAACGAAAAATAAAACATGCAGTCGCAATTGGAACTATTTGTAAGCAGTTGACAAAGGGGTAGGTGGTGGGGTGCAAGCAAGTGGGGGGAGGTGGAGAAGAGGGAGGAGGAGGAGCGACGAGTGCCATGCATTTAATTGCTGCGGCGGCTGTGCAAAATAAAAATGTCGCATTGACAAAAAACTTTTCTGTTTGAAGCGCTTAACATCGAAAATAGGCAAAATCGAAGAGAATTTTTCTATATTTTGTATACCTAAGCCAAAAAACCAATTCATAATTATTTTTATTAAGTTTCTAGGAGTCGCTTGTAAGAATTCTATGTAATAAATATGTCTAATGTAATAAATATTTAATAGTTTATTTGTTGTCCAAATAATACCAACAAATCGGTTGCTCAAAAAAAAAAGAGATAACGTTATTTTAAATACAAAATGCACCCTTACTTTTCAGTAAATTTTACCAAGATTAACCTTTCATTACTTTGTTAAAAATAATCATATTTCCAATCGGAACGTCATTTTGATCATGGTTTAGAGTCTAAATTCTGCCATCAAATATTATTAGTTTCCCTTAAATAATTTTTCTTCGTCAGATTGCGAATTTAGTGCAAAGGGTTCAACCTTATGTTTATTAAAAATTAAAAATATAAATATTAAATATCAAGCTGAGCTGACATTTGTAAAAAACTACGAAAACAATCTCTAGTTTGTCTGCTGTCGATTTTTCATTAAACTCGATTTAATGAACTCGATTGATGGTCAAAAAACTTATCGAATTTAAGTACTTGAAAATCACTTTCCAAATCGAGTTGTCGATTTTTCGAAGTATATTTATTTATAATTTTAAATATATAAAAAGCTCACAAACAAACACAATGCTTGCTTTTTAATGCTTTGAAAATATAATCAAAAGCAAGAGATGTTGTCCAATAGATACTCCGTAAACAAGTATGCGTAATTTAAAATTTACAAGCAATTATATTGCAAGCTATGCATGCTATTCATATCTAAATATTCTTAACAATTACAGGGTATAAATATTGTCAAAGCTTCTCTAACAATAGCAACAAATCGAATTGGGAACATAAATAAATAAATAAATAAATGTAAAACATATCTGTTGTGAAAATATTTCAATAATTTATATTTTTTCTATATGTAGGAATTTTTGTTGTAGTCTATTTTGTTTCAAATATATTCACAGTTCTGTTCACCGTTGATATTGAATGTATGAGAGTACTTGTTGTATTTGTTTTGGCCAGCAGGTGAATTGCTATTGACGTTGACTAGTTTTTCGTGGGGTACTTGGTGGAGGTGGAGGGGGGAGGGGGAGAGGTGGCGTGTGTTTTGGAATTTTTCGTTGCTGTGCAAAAGTTGATAAGCTCAAGGACAATGTGGAAGTTTGGCATTGCGTTGCAATTGTTGTTGTTGTTGTTGTTGTTGTTGTTGTTGTGGTTGTTGCTGTTTCTATTGTCGTTGTTGCTGTTGTTGTTGTTGCTGCAATTGTTGCAGCTGCTGTTTACACAATTGTGTTTGTGCACATGGCAAATATCGAGTTTACTTTTCGGCAACAATAACTGCAAGCCAGCTATGCCAATACTCAGTATAAATACTTAAGTAAGTATTTTTTCAAATAGTTGCTCATACGCCACGTTGTCGCGCTGCTACAACAAAATGCAAATTAAAATCTATTATTCTTACATTTTTTTTTAATGCAATTTTCTGCTAGAAAAGGTAACAAATTTGCAGAGTCCGACCACCCGTTGCACCTGTTGCAAAATCTGAATTCATTGTCTATCTTATGCTAACGACAAATATCCAGGACGTGTTTTTTTTTTACTGGGCTGCGACACAGTCAAAGTTAAATTAAACCCATTTTTTCTTCTCAATGGGCGGCCCGCACTCTATGTGAAAACTCTCTGAAAAGAAAAATATCAGCGAAAAGTTTTCACCCACCCACAAAGTCGCCAATCCACCCACTAAAACGAGCACAACTATAGCAACAACTGCCTGTTGCACTTTCCTATATACCTGGAACGCTTCCAGTGTTGCTTTCGTGCCTTCCAGCAGCATCCCCATTCACATAAGGAAGAAGAAAAAAAATTTAAGAAATAAAATAGAAGCAAAACAAAACAAAAAATAAAAAAAAATACGATATAACCCAAACCACCCAATGGCACCAGCTCCAACTGCAGCAACAGTTTATTTTATGCGCTTTGCTTTTGTACTCGTATTTAGCAGAATTGCGGAGAAAGGCGACAAGTGTGAGAGAAGAGAGCGAAAAAAAAGGGAAGTTTCATTCTACTCGTACTTAGAGTAAAGCACGGACTTGACTCTGACTTATTCGAATGAAGCAATTGATTTGAAATATATTTGAATAACTAAATGGAAATATGCTTAATTCGATAAACTAAATGAAGCTTTAGAGAGTGAATCATGCATGAATTGCAAGAATTCTATATGTAGATATCTAAAGTGTGGCCCAAACATTGGCTTTAACATTGTCACTGAGTGAGTGAATCACTCGTTGTGCTGAGTTGCATGTTGCAAGTCGTGCCGGCAATCTGTTGCATAAGCAGCAACAATAGCGAACGCGACTTGCAGTTGCTGTTGCAGTTATTCGAGTAAACTTGCAACTCGGGCGACTTGTTGCCTGTCTGCTGCTGCTGCTGCTGCTGCTGCTGCTGTCGTTGAGTGTTTCTAATCCAATCACACGAACAATGGCAATGCAAATGCAGCCACAGCAACTGCAACAACAACAACAGCAACAACAACAGCGGCTGCAACTTCCTTTTGTCTGCCATATGCAACGCAGACATTACAATTGCCAAGGCATTATAAAACTGTTGCCTTGCCTTGTGTTGCAGTGTTGATGGTCAAGGTCATGAACCTGTTCCAATAACTAGTTTTCTTACGTGCCGCGTGCACAGCCAGACCCAGAGACAAACAGAGAGACAGACGGACAGACAGTCAGACAGACAGAGAGACAGACAGACGTTGACTGCCAGCCAGCCAGATGATTGTATGTTGCATGTTGGCAACTTTAACTGCTGCTGCTGTTGCTGTTGCAACTTCTGCTCTAATGCTAATCCTTACAGATTTGCCAGCATGCCAGCGGCATTTTCTTTAGCCGCATGCCGCATGACTAATGCTTCTAATGCTGCAAGTTGCTTTACTCGGCAAATCAATTTGCCACTGCGTAAATGTTACATGAAATTAAATTTCAATTTTGTTGATGCCATCAAACAATTAAAGTTGAAAACTAGTTTGCAAAACAAGACAGGAAATTGCCACCCAAGATCACAAACCAACACTTAAAGCAACAACAATCATACACATACACGCACACACACGCACACGCACATCAAGGACACGCGCCAATGATTGGCACGAAATTAAAAAAAATACTTTCAGAGACAGAGACCGATATCATTTAAAGGCAAAAGCTTATGGAAAATAAAAAAAATATTATAATAATAAAATTGCAAAAGGAAAAAGCGCGTTGCGTGGGCGTCATTCCTCCGTCCGTCTGCTCGTCTGCCCGTCTGTCTGTCCATCCACCTGGCTGATTCATTGTTTTGTTTTGCTCAGTGTCATAAATTGCACAGAAAATGAATTATACGAATCGAAGTCAAAAATTGCATTCGGACAAAGAGAAATCACTTTGAATCAAATGCTTCCGTCTGTCAGCGACCGCATGAAATTAGAAGCGCATTAATTAGAAATCTTTATTATTCTAATTACCATTAACATTTCCATTTTTTCCCCTCATCATTTTTTTGCGTTTTTGTTTTCTATTCGCAACATACATATACGACAATAAATAAATTTGAGGCGACATTTGTGCATAAATTACAAATAAAGATTTTCGCGAATTTTTTGTGTATTTCTGTAGACACTCACAAAGAGACAGACGCATTCAAAATAACAACAACAACAACAATAGGAAAAAGAATAACAATATTAATATTATTTTTCTTTTTTGATCAATATAGCTGCCCATATTGACAATTGTGCATTTGATGCCCATTGTTTTCTTTATATGCACATGTATGCCTTTCTCTTTCACTCACTCTGCCTCCCTCTCTCTCTCTCTCTTTCTGTCTAAGCAAATATGGCGCGCTTGGAAGGGGGAGAACACTTTTCGGGCTTCAAAAATTATTTATTTTCTCTGTTCTTGTTCTTTTGAAATATTTTTGTTGATTTGCGTTGGCTTCAACGGACAACAGTTTGAAAAATGGTTTTAACTTTTCAAAATCTTAAAAGCATTTATTTTTTCACTACGTTACAAAAGTTGATAAGATAATGAACGAAACATTTAAATGAAACAAACTTTTAAACTTTTGGATTTTTAAACATTTTTTAATTTTGAAATATTGTTGGTTTTTCTACAAAAGTTTATTACATAAGAAACACAACATTTTAATAAATCAAACTTTTGAAATTTCAAACAATCGAATTGCGTTTTGAAAAAGTAAAATATTTAACAACCCATCAAGAGTAGTGCTAAAAAAAAGAAGAATGTGTTCATACAGTGAATGTTGCCTATAGCCAAAACATAATCGAACCAAGAAGGACGAATCAACGATCAATTTTCATTCGAAACGTGAATGAATGCTGTGTACTTTTTCATTGAGCGTCATTAATACATAGTAAAAATAAACTATAGAAGAACATCTGAAATCATTTTAAAGCATTACTAAGTGACATAGATAAAGAGAGATTCTATTCAGTGTAAATGGGGAAAAACATCTTAGAACAAAAATAATATTAGAGTAGAGTTCAAGAATGTTTGCTGATCTGCCAAGATTAAGCAGCATCCTAGAAAGCTTTTGGAAATTCCAATAACAAACTAAAGTAAATATATTTATATGAATTTTGTAATCAAGCATGATTACAAAAATATTATAAGTGTAGAAACAGATTAAATCTTATGTGTAAAATATATATAAAATTTTTAATCAAAGCATCAGTTATAGTTCCCTCTCTGTCTCACACACTTCCAGCTAATTTTGCAACTTGCCAAAGGAAGAAACAAAAAAAAAAAAAACTCACAGTGCAAAAGTATAAAATGGGGGGAAAATGCATATAAAAACAAAACTCTTTGCATTTTGAGTGCAAATGACAAAGGGAGAGGAGAGCAAGATAATTGACAGTGTGGAGAGCCAAAATAAACGCAGAGCGAGAGAGAGAGAGAAAACCATGCGTTTCATTTTACAGAAAAATCAATAAAAAAAATTGAAAAATAATAAATAATTTTTTAGGTACATAGATTTTAAAATGAATTAACATCATTTAAAATATGTTTTTTGTCTGCGTTTCATGGGAAATTCTTGACCTTTTAGTGCACTCTGTGTGTTTGATTGTGTGTGTGTGAGAGAGTGTATGTGAGTGCTGTTGTTTTGTAGTGCAAATTGAGAACTCACACACACATATATGCAAATTGCACGCAATGCACGCAGACCATAAAAAGTCAAGTTTAATATTATTATAAAACTTAAATAAAATGAAACTTACTTTAAGTTTGTTGCACGCAGTTTTGTTTACATTTCTATAGATTTACACGTAAATGTTGTTTTGTTTATAATTTATATTATTTAAATTTGTATTTTTTTGTGGATTTATTGTCACAGCACTTGAAGAATTGTCATAAATATTCAGCAAAATTCGTTTTTGGATTAGAAAAAGTTCTGTTATCACTAGAGAAACGCACGTCAAATGTTTTTTTATTTTTTTATTATTTATTTGGCCTTTGGGCTGTTGAAGAGGAAGCACATGTAATACACACACACTCATGCACATGCACATACAAACACATGTATGTGAGCGTGTGTATGTGTGCGTGTGTGTGTGTGTGTGTGAGAGGTGAGAGTGTATTGGTAGCTGCAGCAGAAAAATAAATAAAAATTTCGCACCGCGACCAACGTCAACAACAAACAAACACCGACACTAACAACAGGCGCAGACAACTTTACTAATACGTAAACAACAAAATCGACTAACTTGCCAACGACAACGACGACGACGTCGCAGTCGCTGCTGGCGTCGCTGCTACTGCGCTGCGCTGCACTGCGTTACAACGACAATCCGAAGCTAAGGCAAAAGCGTACCGAACCGTTCGAAACGACCGACAATAAAGCTGCCATCCATCCAGCTGAGCTGCCCGGCACTGTGACTATGAGCCGGAGCCAAAAACTGAGCGGCGGGCAGAATGAGTGCAGCAGCGATTCCTCTCCACACGCACACACGCACAGAGACATATACATATACATATACATATATGTATGACAAAGAGTCAGCCACAAAGGTCTAAGAAAAGTTTCGCTGTTTTTGTATGCAGTTGCCTTGACTGAGAACACAGCGCTCAAACTTGCACTTGTATAAGTGTTCATATGTCTGTGTGTGTGTGTGTGTGTGTAGAAAAATTGCACAGCGAGCGAGAGAAATGAGAGACCCTTTGGCCAAGTGGGAGGCAGCCGGCTAGCAATGTATCTATGTGTGTGTGTGTGTGTGTGTGTATGTTCTCAATGTATTTGTGCGCTTCATTCATGGCAGCCGGCAAAAAAACGTTAAAAGCGAAATTGGTTAACACAAAAACAACAACAAAAAAAAAAACAAAATGAGAGAGAAAAATAAAAGAGGGGAAATATAAAAAAAAAGAAAATGGTGGCAAGCAAGCAAAACTCGGAGCGCAAAATGTGTCGCCGTCGTCGTCGTTGTCGCTGTGGCAAATGTGTCTCATCTCCAGAGCGAGCAACGAGCGAGTAACTTCTGAGTGAGCGCAGCAGCGGCAGCGGCAGAGGCAGCAGCAGCGACAGCGGCAGGCGGGGAAGGCCAACGTCAGTGCATTTTTAATTGCACTTTCCCTGCAATGGTATTGGTGCACACACACTCACACACACACACACATAAGCACAGCTGTCTCAGCGCTCAGTTAAATTGCGCTCAGTTTGCCTCGCTCTCAGCAACAACAACAACAACGCTGCTGCACTCGCTCTTAGTTTTTTTTGCATTCTTTTTCGTTTAGTTTATTTTTTTCTTGTGTTTAGTACATTTAGTGCATTTTGTTCTTCACTTTGTTAATTTATTAAACAATTCTTTTAAGTTTTTTAATACAACAAAAAAAAAAGAGACAAAACAACCGACAACCAACAGCCAACACAAGCGACAAAACAACAACGAGACACGGACAACAAACAGCGCTTTTGTTTTTAGCGCTGGAGACGAAGACGGAGACGCTCACTCACCGCTCGAAATGCAACTGGCGGCGACTCTGGCAACACGCGCCCGTTGCACATGCACTTTTTATTATTTGTTGTTGTTGCTGTTGTTGTTTTTCGTCAGCAACAACAGCAACAACAACTGATGTTGTATATTTTGAGTGTGCAGTTTCGGTTTCGGTGCTTTTCGATCTGCGTCTGACTTTGTGCGAATGTCGAGCGCGCGAGAGCAAAACTACAAAAATTATTATAATTCGCCACTCGGACAGAGAAGCTCACGGACTGACGGACGGACACGGCAATTCGACTCAGCCAAGTTGCAGCCGGACTCAATTGCATTTCATTGTTGACGAAAAATGTATTTCGTTTATAGTTTCGATTCGTTATTTTTTGAGAATTTTCGGCATAGCATTATGGACTCGAGAGACTTGAGACTCGGGGACTTGAGACTTGGGGCTGAGTCTCCGACTGGGGCTGCAACTGCGCCTGGGACTGTGGTCGGGGCTGTGGCTGTGGCTTTGGTTGGGGTTGGGTCTGTTTCTCTGCCTGAATTTAGTCGTGACTGGTTTCAAGGTCTCTCAATTAATGCGAAAATTTCGTTGTGCATTTTTGTTTTGTTGTTTTTGTTTTTGGTTTTTTTTTTTTGCATGCTTTTTACAAAATTCGTGTATAATAAATATAGTAATTGTTTAACCATTTTTTGTATTGTTTTGGTTTTTTTTTTAGAATTGCTTTTAATGCTTTTCTAATAAGCAAAAATTTTTGTTGATTTTAATTGCATTCACAGGCGACTCACTGACGTTCAGCTGAGTGGAATTAGTCAAGAATCGGTGGCATTTGAATTGATGAAGGTGATCATTTTGTTGATATATAAATGGAATATGATACATACTGAATTTGAGTGCAAAACTGGCCTTGAATAAACTAAGCTTCAAGGATAAGTTTTTTTTGTGGAAAGTTTGAAAAACTTTTAGTGCAAATTGATCAGTCAGTCTACGTTAATGCACTAGCTGTTTCTTAGGTTAATTTTAAGTTACTTATTCAATTGAATTAGTTCAGTATCTATAAAGATCTGCAAGTAGACTTCTTCTAATTGTAAATCAATCTCAACCAACGGACTTTATTACAAAAAAGACTGAAAAATTTTTATCAATCGTCATTTTTCCTATGCTCTTCAGATCGCTGTAGATCAATCAATCAACGTCTCATTTGCTTATAGATCAATTAACACTCCCAAGCTTAATAAGCATTACCAACAAGAGGCAATGCCCAAGCGATCTTCAATCTTAGACTATTAAACTAAGCCCCGTCAATCTACCTAAGTTAATTTTAATCACTTCTTAATCAGCAATAAAAAAGCTTCCAACTTCGCAGCTCAGCGATCTTTTAAGACTTGGGCGGCGCCAAAAGGCGTTTTCTAAGCTCAGCTCGTCTCTAGTTAAGTTTGCTTCGATCAATCAGCAATCAATCAACAATCAATCACCTGCCTGCTCTTCAAATAAATGTGATAAGCTTTTTCCTGATATAAAATATTTAAATACAATATATCACTGTCTATCGATTTACCTAAAATTACTTTCCAGTTCACTTGCACAAAACCTGCCAAAATGAAAATGCTGTAAAAATAAACGAAATGTTTGATTTAAATCGCAGACATTAAAATTGTAAAACAAAACAGACTAAATGGAAATGGAAGTGGAAAAAGGTAACTCGCTTTAAATGCGTTCGCTGTGTGCTCTCACCCTTTTGACCACTTCATTTCCGTGTCGGATAAAGAGAAAAAACAACTTCAAAACATACGAGTACGAGTAATGTCGCCAAAAGAGGAACACACATAATTGCAGTATTTACAAAAGATAAAATCGGCGACAACATGCAAACGACAACCCGCAAGCAACGAAACAGAAGCAACAAAAAAAAACAGTGAAAAATACATAAAAATCCAATGAGAAGCAATTAAAATTAAAACCACGTAAGCAAATACGAAAGGCCCCCGAAAAAAAAAGAAGCGTTAAAAACAGAACCCAAAACTCATACAAATCCACCCTATTGCAAATGCATTTTTTACTCTCCATCTTTTTTATTTTTTTCTTTTTTCAATGCACACAAAAGATGCACGAAGCAAAACGTGCAATTTTGTTGAATGCATTTCGAAAAAGTACCGAAAAAAAATCGAAGCGAATGAGCAAAAAAAAATAAAGGAAAAAAATGGCATGCAATTTTTTGCATAATGAAAAATGCAGCAGGCAAACAAACACACACACACAAGTACAGTGAGAGCGAGAAATAATGAAACGCATTGCATGCATGCACATTGAAAGCTGAGCTGTGAAATCCAGACCCAAAAATATATTCTAAAATTAAAATGCGACTGCCTGTCGAAATGTAAACAGTCAAAGGGGTGCGCACAACAAACACACACTCACACACACTCGCACACACATGTGCAATTAAAACACGCCACTGCATTTCGCATATATATAAAAGCACAGGCAAGAAATGCATTTTTGTGCATCTTGCAGATACAAATACGAATACGAAGGGCTAATGGGGTGAGTTTTGTGCACGTCTGGCGTCTTTAACATTTTCAAATGCATAATTATGAAATGCACTTTTGTTCCTTTTTATTTACTTATTTCTTCCTGGCTAAATTACGCACTTCCCAGGGCGGGCACCTACCCAATACCAACTGTGATCCAATCCCAGCTAAACATGCAGCTTGATTGGCCCCAAATGAGTGCGCGCCCAGGCAGGAAGTGAATTGCATCCGTTCTAAGCCATCAGCGTTGGGCAAACGGAACTAACTCCGCTCCGAGCGGATGTTGGCAACTCAAAGTGTAGCTGGACACACGGAAACTGCTGGACATTAGCACTGGAGCCACCATAAATAATGAGCGAAGCCAAATTAAACGCGCAATTAGATAAAGATCAAACTGAAGCTGATAATAATTGATGCTGCTTAGGCGACATTTCAGCATAAATGTTTGTGCAAATAATTTTTAAATAATTAGTCTGCAATTTGCAGCAAACAGTAAATGCAGTAAATTAATTAAATGCCAACATAATTAAGCAAAATTAGTTTGATGATGATTTCTTTTCCAAGTTCAAAATAACAGTTCAGCTTACAATCAATTTACATAAGTGAAGTAAACTCTGAGAATAACATGACTGTTAATTAGTTAGGCAAACATTTCTAGTATGATTTAATGTATTTTAAATAAATTAATATCTCTAATGGAAATATCTTTTCTTCTCTATAAAAACAAGGCGTTCTTTCGCCTTTATCAAAGCCGATTTCCTTGTGTTTACTAAATTGTACAGAATTTTAAGAATTCAAGGAATCCCAAAAAACCATTAAAAAATCTGAGTAAACAAGAAATTCTGTTATGATATGCTTTAAAAAAATTCCAAAAATATTATTTTAGGCATAAATTCAATTAAATGCATATAATGTAGTGTAAACAATTGATGAGAAACAATAAAGTTTAAATTTTTTTAATTTTATTAAATTTATTTTGAAAAACTAATCTGTTTAATTTACTTATAAGCTCCGTCTTTCTCTATACCTCTCTTTTACTCTCTGAAGTAGATAATTTTAGCTAGCAAATAAATTTGTTTCCGCCCACATTAATTGTGATTGCAGCCTCGTGATCTCAACTCTGGCGAGCTAAATTGTGATTTTCAGTTTCAAGTAAAAGTAAACGAAAACAGGCAAAAAAACAAATAAACGAAAATGAAATCAACAAATAAGCAGACCCAGTGAAGGAACATCAGCAGCAGCAGCAACAGTCCAAGTCCAAGCCAATGACCAAGAATCAACAGCAACAACAGCGGCAGCAGCAACAGCAGCAGCAACGGCAGCAACAACACAGATTGCTGAGGCCAAGGAACTCGACAGCAATACAAAATTGCTTGGCCTTGGTCAGGCACATTGCATATGTATAAGTAATGTACATATATGTGCATGTGTGTGTACATATAAATATTTTTAAATGTTTTTGCTTCTGTTTTTCGTTTTGTTTTGATTTTTATTTTCATTTTTATTTTAATTTTTATTTCCATTTTTATTTGTGTATTGCATTGTGCGTTGCGTTGCGTTGTTGGGTTATTACGTTTTAATTTTTTCGTTGCGAAAAAAGTTGACAAGAAAGTGAAGTGCAAGAATCACACAGTAGATTAGCAGCGGTATTGATAAGATACGCAACAGCAACAGCAGCAAAAAGAGCAATAAATAGCAAACATCCAGCTAACTGTTTGCCTGATAAGCCAAAGCCAGCCAAAGGTTGCATCGACGCTGGACGTTGTTTGCCATTGTAGGTCAGTAAAAGCGATGCAAGGGCCATGCAAATGATGTCAGCATACAATGTTAAAAATACACACAAGCACTTGCATCGACAGCAACAACAACAACAGCAACAGCAACAATTCCAAATATACACGCACAAATTGCCGTTTAACCAATGTCAATGTCAACATGCAACATCTGCGGCAACAACAAATGCATTTCTAATGGACACAGCATCCACGCGGAAACCGTTGCCATGTTTAGGCCGTGTTGCTGTTGCTGTTGCTGCACGCCGGCAATACATTGTGTGCGTGTGTTTGTGTGTAAGGTCATATCTCGAAATTTTATTTGGCTGCCTGCCAAATACAAAACAGATGAATGCAACGCCAAAGTGCCTGCGGCATGCACGAGAACACACACACACACACACACACACAGATACACACACATGACACGTGTTTACACACATAGAATTTGTGTTGCAAATTCACGCATTGCTGTTGTTGTTGCTGCTGTTGTTGTTGCTGCTGTTGGGGCAGTCGGGGCCGTATTTGGGGGCTGCCTGTTTTAGATGTTTAGTTTTAGATATCAATGAAGTCGAGAGCGAAAGTGTTTTCACAGCATTTACGTTTCAATTAACATTACGTATACGTTATATATTCGCCTGTGTGTGTGTGTTTGTGTGTGTGTGGTCGGTGAACTTGTGGCAGTTTTGTATTTTTAGTTAAATGTGCTTTAAATTGGCATTCAATTTGATTTGCCAAGCGATTTAAAGCAATTACTCTTCATTATATATTGAAAAGCGTTTAATCACTGAGCAAATCAGGAAACGAAATATTTAAGAGATCACAAATTAAAGATAGTGTTCAAAATATCGTCTTTTTGATGAATCAAGTTAAAATATAGCACTCCCTCAAAGTCAAATCTTGCGTTTAGCTGTTGTATATCATTAATCTGTTCATCATCTTATACTCAGCCCTGAGTTCACGTACTGACAAGTTGAATATTAAAAGAAATTTATAGTGACAAAATGACGCATCAACATCTGCATGAGTTTAGTATTTAATGCTTTTTTTATGTTGCTATCAAAAATTTACGCAGAAATTTCCGGCTTATTTCTGTTTTAGATAATTTATCTGTTAAACTTGAAAGTTCTCAAATAGCAAATCGAGTTTTTAGGCATATAACTAAATATAAGAGCTTGGTTTTAACTGGTCCGATCTATATTATTTCTGATGACGAATTATTATCTAGTTTTATAAGTTTACCAAATACTTGAACTATTCCAAAGTTGCAAAATTTAAAATTCTTCATATTATTTTTAACTCATTCTAATTGAGTAATTTAATTTACTTACACATATCAATAAGATAACTTAAATGTTCATCCCTTTCTTTAATTTCAATTAACTTCTGGTTCTCATTATTCAGTTTTAATCGACTCCTGCTGTCAATATGTCTATAAAACCATCAACTGAATGCTCCCCTGCTGATCCACAGACCGTGACTGTGTCAGGTCACTTTTTCAACCCCAATTCCCGAGCATTGTCCAAAAATCCACGCATATGAGCAAATAATAATAACAATAATTTAGCAAAAAGCTGAAAGAGGGCAGAACAACAACAGCAATATCGAATACAACAACAAATGCATTCACTCTATTCAAGAGGAATTTCAAGTTCAAAGACCTCATTACTCACTAAAAGCTGATATTTTAAGATGGGAATATTTTGTGGTTTTGATTTGATGTCCACGCAATCAAAACCCAAATACACACTCATACTCACACACTCGAATACACACTCGAATACATTCAGAGCTAGCATTATGAACCGAATGAGTATCATCTATAATAAGTATTTCTTTATCGCCGCACACACACACATGATTCACAAAAAGGCAAATGTGAAATGGCGTCCATGACCAACAGCAACAACCGACAACAGACAACGCAGAGACCAAAGACCAGAGACAACAACAACAACGGTCACTCCTCTTCCCCATCCCTCCTCTCTTCTTGCTCCCGCTGCTCATCTAGAAACTCCTCTTGCTCCATATGCTATGCCATGAACTGAACCAACAACCGATTTTTATTATTATTATTTTGAATACGCTTCTTGTTGCTGTTATTACACTTATTGTTGTTGTTGTTGCTGTTGCAGCTTTTTTTGTGTATTTTGTTTTGTATATTTTTCGTCACACTTGGCAGCAGCGGCGAAAGCAGCGACAGCAACAGAAGCAGCGGCAGCGGCAGCGACAGCGACAGCAACAACGTATATTTGTATTTGTATTTGCACAGAGTCAGCGTCGACAGCGACGTCAGCAGCGACAGCGACGGCGACGACGACGTCATGCCCCCGTGTCCAGGCCCCTTTCGCCAGTCCAGCAGTCGGTCGGTTGGTCGCCTGGTCGTTTGGTCTGTCGGTCGTCCCTAACCTACGACAACCGAATTCGCACTGGGCCAGGTTCATTGAACTTTTTGGCTGCGTTTGCTGCCCCGCTGACGTCGCTGCTGCTGCCGCCGTTGCCGTTGCCGCCGCTGCTGTTGCTGTTGCTTTTGACGTTGTTGTCATCGCCGTCGTTGTCGTTGTCATTGCATAAAGCGTGCATTGAGGGCGCTGGCTGACCGACAGACAGACGGTCAGACTGACTAACAGACTAGCTATTTGGCCTGCCATGCGTGTGTTGTTGTTGTTGCTGTTGCTGTTGTTGTTGTTGTTTGCTGTTTACTCAGTGTCTGTGTATGCGTGCATGAATGAAGCTTCTTTCTTTTAATTTTGTCAAGTTCGTTTTGAATTTCAATTTTGAGTCATGCATAAAGTGCAAGATACGACAACGAGTACTTAAACTCGTACTTGCATTCATAACTACAAACATACACACATATGTACATTAGGGTGTCCCTTATTTGGTCAAAGTCAATATTTTAAAACGCATACGGGCTAGTTCTGTTCATTAGGTCCTAAAGCACTCAGAAATAAATTTTTACCTCAATCGAAGTATGATAACCCGTGCCGACTTGGATCGGAAAATTTAAAGATTATATGGGACAAAAAAAATTTTTTTTTTTTTTTAATTTTTTATTTTTTTATTTTGTTTATTAGGTCCTAAAGAACTCAAAACCAAGTTTTCACCTTAATCGGAGTACGCTGACCCATTCAAATTTGCATCAAAACATGAAAAATCATCGAAAAATGTCTAATCAGTGTTAAAATACTGTTTTTTCATGTTTCGATGCAAATTTGAATGGGTTATCGTACTCCGATTAAGGTGAAAACTTGGTTTTGAGTTCTTTAGGACCTAATAAACAAAATAAAAAAAAAAAATTAAAAAAAAAAAAAAATTTTTTTTTTGTCCCATATAATCTTTAAATTTTCCGATCCAAGTCGGCACGGGTTATCATACTCCGATTGAGGTAAAAATTTATTTCTGAGTGCTTTAGGACCTAATGAACAGAACTAGCCCGTATGCGTTTAAAAATATTGACTTTGACCAAATAAGGGACACCCTAATGTACATAACATCATGTATATATTTATGTATGCATAAAGACAGTCAAGCAGCTGTCACTGACTTTTTGATAAGCGTCGCTTCGTTCCTATAAAACGCAACTGCAAAAATAATTTAAAAGAAATTAACCACAATAACCCAAGCTGTAGATTCTCAGTGCGAAAAATTCACTAGAAATCGGAAACTTTTTTAGAAAATCAAATTACATGGCGCAAAGCGAGGAGCAGAAAGCAAAAAAATATATACTTGCTTATAGCATACGAAAAGCGGAAGTTTAGATACCCTTGAAATTAATTTTGAAATTTAAATTTAATAAAATTATGTAAAGTTACATTTTATCAAAAAATCTTTCAAAAATATCTATACATTTTTAGAATGATATATTATGCCTTGTCACCCTTTCTTTATAAATACGTCTAAATATTTAAAAATTAAATCTACGATTAGTTTTCCTGAAGTATGTATTACAATAAAGCTAATATAGTCAAAGCAACAATTCGATTTTTGTTTTGACAAATTTAAAGTTTCAATTTAAAGCTTGATTCATAGTTTGACTTTACATCACTAGTGTAATTAATATACCCGCTTATAGGAGTAGCTTGATTGTCTGTCTGGGATGCTCTTGGGTTGCCATTGACGATAATGATTCTGTTAAAAATAATCAGTTTATGATAGGTAAGGAGGCTGTGACTGCGAGACTGAGACACTGACTTTTTCAGGCTGTGTCTGGGGCGGCTGTGCTTGGTTGGGTTTGCTTTGGGTTCGGTTTGACTTGACTTGACTTGACTAAATATGATATGCCCTGGCAGAGAGTCAACCAAATTGTTACCACAGATCTACAGCCCCCACCCCTCCTGTATGTGTGTGTATGTGTGTGTGTGTGGGGCGAAAATGATTGTAATGGGATCGAATCGAATTGAATTGAAACGAATTGAATCGAATCGACGCCAATGTCGTCTGTCGAATTGTGGATTAGTTGGCTCAAAAAATATATAAAATGTGAGTATGTAAATGAATTACTACAACTTCAGCAACTGTCTGTCAAGATGCATGTCTGTCCGTCTGTCTATCCGTCTTTTTGTCAGTCTGTCTGTTTGTCATTTCACATGCTCGTTCTGTGCATTTGGCTGTGATTAATTGCATTGGCTGCCGCTGGTAACTTCAGCTTGGCAACAACAACAACAGCAGCAGCAACAACAACAAGTTGGCAAGGAAGCCTTAGAAATGTCAGGGCCAATGGCATGGCCCAATGCAAATTTATGACAACGGCGCGCCGAGATTTATCAACTGCAACAAAACTGCCAGCAACTGCTAAAAACAGCAACAACAGCAACAACAACAAATAAAAATAACCAGTTAATGCGCCGACAACAAATAAAATCGAAAGCCACATCCAAAAAACCGGTTCGCCAAAGTTCTAAAAATGAAACTGGCTGGCGAAAAACAACCAGCAACAAGACCAAAAATATTTTTTCACTGTCTGCCAAAATTGCAAGCGGGCATAAATTAACCGCATGGGGTCCAGATACATTCGCACACACACACACACTCACACACACAAAGAGAGACAGAGATACACGCATGCAAGACAAGCACACCCAAAACCACTTAAAGTCCACAATGATGACGTTGATGTCGGTCCCAAAGTCGTCGTCGGCCAGCCAACCACGCCAGTTGAGTTTTCAAGTGCAGTTCTCGCTGCTGCCGCTGCTGATGACGCAAAAAAAGTAAAACCGGCAACGACCACGACCTCACCCAAAACCGGGCAGCAGCAGCAGCAACAACAACAAAAGGCAGAAGATCCGGCAGCAGCAGCAGCAGCAACAACGCATTCAAAAGGCTCCACCCCAAAGCCAAAGCCAAAAAATGCGCAATTTGACTGTACGAAAAAAGTAAACGAAAAAGCGAATAAAAACGCAACAGAAAGAGCAACCAAAATAAATGTGCAAAAACCACAAAATTAACATTGACACGTCGACGTGTTGATACTCTTATAAAAACTACATGCAAGTAATTGTATTATGGGCAAGTAATTTAAAAAAATATAAAATGCATATATTTTGTTTTCATTTTTAAAAATAGCTCAAAACAGCGAAGCCCAATTGTTCTTTATTTAAACTAGCTCTAATAAAAATAGGTTACTATACAATACATATAAAAGAAAAAATTAATTTAATAAATTAAGAAACTCAAAGAATTATTAATACCAAATAGAAATAATTTATAAACTGCAAAATTTACAATTTTAAAAATTGAAAATTTTTTGGTAATAGAAAACTTGTGAAAACATAATTTAATTTATTTATTTCATAAAATATTTATATATTTTTAATAAATAAATGAAATTAAAACTGTATATTAATTTTTAATATTTATTTAAACTTCGATCTGCTCACTAATCCATCAATCTCCAAAAACTATACATATTCCACCTCAAAGTCAGCTGACCCAATGTTGTGTATATTTTAGTAAATATTTTCGTTTGCTGCTCATACAAATTTTTCTGGGCTGGCGGTTGTCGGTTACTGACCGTCCTCAAGGTTTTTCGTATTTTGCCCTTTTTACACAGGCAGCGACGTCGACGCTGACGTTGACGTTGACGTTAACGTCAACTGAAGCAGCGACAGTGGTAAACGAAGAGCAACTGCGACGCTGGCAGCGTCAACGATCGCAGCGCTCAATTCCCTTCATTTAGAGCGTTTTTTGTAGCTGCTGCTTTTGTTGTTGCTCTTGTTGTTGTTGCTGCTACAGTTCGTTGTTGCATTTTTGAACGTTTTACGTAGCGCAAATTACAGCAAACACGCCATCATCATCACCATTACCATCGTCATCATCATCATCATCATCATCATCGTCATCGTCAGCAACATCATTATTGTTGCCGTTGTTGCTGTTGCTGTTGCAGTTGCAGCTAGGGCGCTGTAATAATAATAAGAACAGCAACAACAACGGGAGCTGCAACATAATCAAGATGGCAGCCACTTGCAACAAAAAAATTGACGAATATGCGATGCAACAGCAACAACAACAACAGCAACAACAACAACTGCAGCCTCAACGACAACAGCAATAAACAGAATTTTAAACCCGAATTCAATGCAAAACATGTCGAGGCGATGGAGATGGAGAAACGCAAAAAAGCCTAGACGACTTGACATCAGATATGGCATCGACTTGGACTCGAGCTCGGATAGAATGAGTGCAGATCGGAGAGCTGAGAATATAGTGAAGTCAACTGTTGTAATTGCCAGCTCACACCCTCTCTCTCTCTTTCATTGTTCCTCTCTCTCTCTCTCTCTCTGTGTTTTTTCTGCGAGCCAGTGAAGCATAGGTTTTAATTTATGTAGCACGCACATTTTGTGTTGTGTTGAGCTTTTTCTCACAATTTGTTTTGGCAGTGAACGGAATGAAAGATGGAAGTCAGTAGAAGCGACAAGGACAGGGACAGGGACAGAGAATGCTATGCCCATGCAATTAAACGAGCACCTGAATCGGTAATGGGTGGGGTATATATATACATATACATATATATATATAGCATAGGTTAGTGTAAGCCTTGGAGTACAGACAGCTGCTCATCTTTTTATTTTTAATGGGAAATGGAACAACACTGCAAAAATGTTCTTAAGAATGTTTAGCATAATAATGAGACTCTGATCAAAGTACATACAATTATGTGGAAGCTTAAATGAAATGCAGAATTACTAGTACGACTTATATAACTATTGCTTCTACTACTATTTAGTACTAAAATATTACTATGGTCATTATTGTTTGGTATTTTTTTTATTTTGTTTTTATTTATTTATTTATTGCATGTCGACAAAAAGTAAATTAATTTAAGAAAAAACAACTGAAACTAAAATTAAAAACTCTTAAGTAAAATTAACACAAACTTTAAGTTATGGACTGAAAAGAAGAAAAATTTAAGCCTGGAATATGCCAAAAAATGCAAATATAAATGTGTTAATTCATATCTGAGTTTTAAGTAAAAATAAATGTATTGACATTTTGAATAAAAACACCACAGCTTATTTTATGAGCTTAACTACTAAAGATCATTTTATTAGTTTAACCACTATTAATATTTTAATTACTTTACTTTAGTATTTTAAATACTAACATTTTGCTATTACTACTATATTTCTATTCATTCTTATAATAATAAAAAATGTAGTACTACCTAACATATAATACATCTTGTACACTATTTATAATACTACTACTACTTAATACTTAATATACAATTTTTGCACATAAGTACATCAAATCACATATTAACATCTATTGATTTGCATTTGTTTACATGCATTGCCATATATACAAGCATAATAATTATAATGTAAAGTAGCTACAATAAATGTAAGTTAATAATAATGCGTACCACATGGCGTATGCGTTATGCATAAATCATAAACGAAATTCCGCACGGTTTTGTTGCACCAACAACAACACACACACACACACACACAACACAACACATTCCACAAGTGCACCCAAAAAAAACACAAACCCAAATTGGCCCGTCTAAACACACACAGGCCAAAAACGAGCCACATAACTGACCCTGAACTAAATTTGCAAAAACACTCAATTAAATTGTGTGTGTTAGTGTTATCGTGTGTGTGTCTGTGTGTGTGAAGGCCTATTTGGCTTGATTGCTGTTGTTGTTGATGCTGTTGTTGTTGTGTTGATGCTGTTACAATTTCAAATGCAAACTGCAGACGACAGCACACGAAATTGTGGCTGGGTCTAATCCAGTATCCAGTTGGTTGCATTCAACAACAGGTGGGTGGCAGCCACAAAACGTTGCAGCTTGCAGTCTGTCAGTGTGTGTCTGTGTGTGTTGTGTGTGTTGTGTATGTTGTGTCTGATGTTGAGCATTCAATTGCCGGTTGAGCCAAACTGAGCACAGACAGTTTCGTTAGCCGGCAAATGCATCTCTCTATACATATATATACAATACATGTATATGTGTACGTGTGTGTGTGTGGAGTGTGTTTGCTGAAATCGAAAGTGCTATGCAATTTTCGATTTAGTTGTCGTTATTGCTTTGTTGTTGCTGTTGCCTGTGGTTAGTCGACAATCTATGACCCATAATGAAATTAACACGGCAGATGGTTTGGGCCAACAGGTGTCTCAAAGGCCATTGCGGTGCCTAAGTTCGGTCATATGAGCGACTAAATACGTAAGTCAGAATTGTGTGTGAATTTATGTGGTTTGCTTGGAGCGTAATCAACAGAGAGGAGCACAAAGTGTTGCCAAAAACTAGCAATCAGGCAAACAGGAAGCAACTTCTGAAGCAAAAACACATACAACACACACTTCTCACACACTCACTTCACACACTCACTTCACACACTCACTTTACACACATTCTCAAACCAAGTGCAACCACAAAATTGCTGAGTATTTTGGGATAAAAGGATACAAGTCCGCCCCTTCAGCAATTTGTGTGCTTTGTTGACTGTTGTAGCCGCAATTGAGCTTCAATTTTAATGCTATCAACTGGCTTGACTTGGCTTAAACAAAAATCTCACACAAAACGAAATATTTCAATTGAAAATACTTTCAGTTGAAAGTACTTTAAGTTAACATTCCAACGTATCTGACGGCATTAATTAAAAAAAAACTGAGAACTGTTAAGCTTTTGATTTGATTGCGCCAAATTGGATTAAACTTCATTTGCTGTCAGCTAAAACGAAATATGAAAAATGAATTTCTTTTGCACATTTTGCCATTTTTTTGTATTTCTCATTTCAATTAGAGCAAATTATGTAAAAAATTCTCGGACTGCAAATGTCAAGCAACTGGCAAAAAGGTTGACTAATTGCATACACTAATGAATACTCGAAATAGTTTTTAAGTGAAAGGAATCAAATTAAAGTGAATAGATTATAATAATTATTAAAATACAGTATATTAATAAAATTAAATTTTTAAGTTTATTATTTGTGATATTTTGTAAAGCATTAAACACCGGCTATTGTCAAATTTTCTATTAGGAAAATTTCATTTAATTTTTTTTTTTTTGGTTTTTTTCCAAAGCTAAGAAAGCAAAAAAAAATAATTTGTAGTACATTCTTTGTCGATTTTTGCGATTTATTTAAACTGTTTAACTGTTGTTTACATAATGCTGAAAATCAAACTTGATTTGCTGCTGCTGTTTGGAGCCAAGCAATAAACAGAACCAAAACTAAAGCGAGCCAAACCAAACCAAACCAAACAAAACAAAACAGTTCATTGTCGTCTACATGCCGACCACTTCCTCGGACATCTCGTTCTAGCATTAACAACAACAACTTATACAAAAAAAAAAGTAGAAGATGAGGAAGAAGCAGATGAAGGAGACCAACAACAAGAACAACAACAATAATAGCAAAAAGGGGGCTATATAATGCAATACAATGCAAAAGTTCTCAAGAAAATTCAGCAAAACAATTTGACAAAAAAGCGAAACGACAACAAATTCTGCCATCTTCGGCGATCCTCGTTGATGGACGTTGGCATTTTTAAATGAGTTGCGCGTTTTTTTGTGCCTGCCACTGCTGCTGCTGTTGTTGCTGTTGCTGCTGTTGCTGCTGTTGCTGCAGTTGCCGCAGCTGCAGCTGCATTAAACTATATACAACTGCTTGACAGTCGCTCTCTCTGAGAGTGTGTGTGTGTGTGTGTGTGTTGTTTGAGTGCCTTGCAACTTGAAACGCAATGCAAGAATTAAAAGCAAGTAAGCGCGAAACGAAGCCCCGTCGGCGTCCCTTGTCCCAGTTGCTGTCCCTTGTCC
This sequence comes from Drosophila subquinaria, assembly GCA_037043405.1. Lineage (NCBI taxonomy): Eukaryota > Metazoa > Arthropoda > Insecta > Diptera > Drosophilidae > Drosophila > Drosophila subquinaria. The sequence goes on from JBAMBL010002830.1 coordinate 393,572, forward strand.
CGACAGCAGCAGCAGCAGCAGCCTCGATGATGACGACGACGACGACGACGACGACGCAGTTGACGCAGAGACCGACAAAAAGCGCGTTTTGATGCATTTGTGGCAGCGACAGTGGTGGCGATGGCACTGACCTTTCCTAATGCAGCTCAAGTTGCACGCAGCAGCAACAGCAACAGCAACAACAACAACATCAAAAACAGCATCCAGTCAAATATAATTGAGAAGTGCATAGTTAGACCGATCACTGCCTGAGGGCCCAAACAACTCTGCTTGATCATGATCACGATCTTGATCATCATTATGATGTTGATGACGACAAACAAAGGTCATCTAACAAGTTCGAGTATTTTCGAATTACGTAGGATCCGTTAATGACTCAGTCAGTCTGCATTTAAAGGCCATTTTTAACTGCCTGAGTGTCTCATAATATTCAAGCAGCATTTAAACAGCAGACAGTAAAAATATAAAATTATATATTTACGTAGATTGACTAAATTTGATGATGTGCAGTGCCAGCAATTCATTAATGCTGAATTTAGCATATGCATATGATTATGATAATTCTATATATAAACTTAACGACACACATAAAATTGTATTTGAGAAAATACAATCTTAAGTGTTTACAAGACGTTAAAATATTTTTAATTAATATTAATTAGTTTATGGGAAATTAAATTCAAAGTTATTTACGAGAATACATATACTGGCAAGATTTTTTCATAGATGTTAGAGAATTACAACAAGTTTTCTGGAAAACTCACTGTATTAAATGAATTCTGTTAATTAATTAATAGTTAATGAATTATAAATAAATATTTGAATGATTGATTACGTAAGCATAAAATTGCATTAATCTACAATTTACTGATTAAAACCCAAACACAACTGATAACAACTTGATAGACCTTCGCGAATTCCCAAGTGTGGGGAAAAGGTTCAGCCAATAAATAAATATATTTGCATATCCGTATATACTATAGTTACTATTAAACGACTTCTCGTACAGCTCACTGAAAATTCACTGCAAAATTTTAAAATATTTAACTTTGACATTTGAGATAATCAAATTGAAAACAAAAATTTATAGCAGAACAAATGCAATAAAACTATTATTTAAATATTCAGATAAACGGTTTATTCCGATCAAACACCTACAGATTGTCTTAAACAAAATATTTTGCAATTAAAATGCAAATATATAATAAAAATTAATTCAAGGTAATTGCACAAAAAAAGTCAACAATAACAACTGACAAAATAACAACAAAAATAAATCGAGAGAGGAAAAATTCTAAATAATAACAGAACCAGTTATTGTTCAAGTAACTGCAAAATAGTTGCAGTATTTTGTTGGCATTTTGTGCGGTCATTTGATTATTTATATTCGGACAATTTCCAGTTTATAGTACGCTGTTAGCCATTTAATATATCGAGTATACTATATTTCATGTGTCTCGACTTTGGCTTGCACTTTGCTCGATTCAATTAAACTGGGATATTAGTTGGGTATCAATTCAATTGAGCACTCGACAGAGTTGCCCCAGCCAAAGTATATAGAGTGAAGTTTATTGTTGGAACGTGCAACAAGTGGACCACAAAAAATCTAGAAAAGCATTTTCCATTCATGTTGCACTGGCAACATTTGCTCCTGTTGTATCCCGCTGGGCAGTTAACTTTTGCCACAATAAATTCACGTTTCCTGCAGCATGTTCATGCCACAGCCACAGCCACAGCAGATATATGTCTGTGGGTGTGCAGCTTAGCGGAAGTGGAAGTGGGCGCGTTATTTCCGGTTTTGGTCACAGACATTGGCCATAAAGCGGCACTTAAACTGCTACTAGCTCAACTGATAAGCTGCCAAATGTTGCGATTGCCAGCTGACAAATCAATATCAATGCTATATCATTCGGGTCAAGCGCAATAACACACACACACACACACACACACACACACACACCTAAGTGAGTAATAGCCATTAATCAAGCCAAAAAGCTGGCTAACTAGTCAGTCTGTAAACAGCGCAAAAAGCCAGAGGCAAGTGCAATGGTAATGCTAAAAATGCAATAACCAGCCAGTAAAGTGCAGCACCTTGTTCTGTTCTATGACCACACCGCCTTCTTCTTAACTCTTAACGCCAGCCTCGACGTCGCAGTCGCAGTCGACGTCAGCGCCAACGTCGGCGCCAACGTCAGCGTCAGCGTCACAGAAAACTTGTCTTGGACCCTGACTCCAACTCGACAACTTGAACTACCTCTGGCTGTGCGGTTGTGACCTCAGCGCCCGTTTTGCTAAATGGAAATGATGGCAGTCCGACAGTCTGTCCGACGGTCCGCAATGGGAAATGTGTGTTACTGTAACTGCGACGCAGCACTTCCTGTTACCACTCACTCACTCACAGCCCGCCAGCCAGCCAGCCAACTTTAAATGGCCTAAACAGTCAACTGGCCAACTGGTCGCTTAAAGCTGCCAGTGTACCGCAATTTGTTAACAGCCATAAAAATTTGTGAAAATTTCTTTTCGAATAATCTTTAATAAAATCCAATTCGATTGCAGATGCATAAATATATTTTTACAGTTTACAATTTCAATTGCTTGAAACATAAATAAAACACAATATTTTATTCAATATTTCTAATATTTTCATTTAATAAAAGACTTAATATTATTTTAAATCATTAAAATTAATTGAATTTTTTCCTTCTCAATTGAAGTTATCAAATTTGTAAAAAACTTCCCAAAAATACTACATAATTTGATTTGAAGGATACCAAAAGTTATAATAAACGTTTTGCATTTTTATGCCAATAATAATAAAATGTTGAAACAAATTTCAATTAACTTGCAATATAACTTTGCAATTAAAGTTAACATTATGGGCTGTGACACGCCCTCACAAATCCGATATGTCTACCGCTTAACAAAACAGCCTACAGTGTACATATAATATATACCTCACATAAAGAAAAAAACACGTAGCTATTTTTTTATTGCGAATACAATAAACAGAATGTTATGCTCTCATAATCACACTGCAAACAAATCTAAAGTTCGAGGTTGATGCGACGAATGGCAAAAATAAACACAATCACACCAAAAAAATCACAAAGAGCAGCTAACGATAAATTTTAGGCACAAAGCTGCGAGGGAGATGACAAAAGGCAACAGCTCAAATATCAGAAAAACAAACGCCGCCAACTGCAAAACGGCAAACGGCTAAAATTGGAAACCAATGAAAACCTCGACTTGCGTTATGAATGCAGCCAAAATGGAGGCCAAGCTCAGCCAAAACTAAATAGCAATAGAAAAACTGACAGTTTTTTTGTGTTTGGTTTTGGTTATTCGTTTTTTTTTTTTCGTATGCAGCGAAGCGTTGCATTTTGGGCTACAGACATGGCGTTGCCAGATTGTCGAGTCGCAGCGGCGTACAATGCGACGTATACGTTATATTTGAGTGCAGCGAATGTTTTGATGTCAAGGTTTGTGCAAAGCAAACAAACAACTGCACACAAGACCCATATGCAAAGAGGACAAACACAGCAAGTATGTTTGTATGTATTTAAATTGAGGCGTAGCTCTGGCAAATTTAAAGTGTGCAAAACTCACGAGTCAATTGTAATTATTGCTAATCTATTATTTATAAATGTGTGTGCGATTGGCACTTTCGTAAGCCATCAACAATTTCCGCATTTTACTTAACGCCATCGACTGAGAAAAATTAATAAAACATTAAATGTAATTTATTTAAAGCTAATAACAAATCAAAAAAAAAACGAGAACAACAAATCACAAACACACTCAAAACTAAATAGATAAAACAATTTAATTGAATTTATAAGCACACAAATTAATGACTGGCTTCACTCACCGCTGTAGAAATAAATGCAAATTAAGTATTTAGAATAATGCGAAAAAAACAACAACGATAACAATTACAAATGATGACTTTGTTTTTGTTGCTCAATAAATAAAGAAAATGCATAAATAAAATATTAGGCAGGCGTTTTGTGGCTTGGGTTGGTGTTGGGGTTGGGGTTGGGGGCTGACTGGGGGCGGTCAGCATGCAAAATCTTTTGCAGCTGCAACCACAACAAAAACAACAAATATATTTATATAAAAAAAAAAAAAACAAAGTATCAACAACAACGACAACAACCGAAATGCATTGGCAAGCCGCAACAAAAACTTAACAACGGATAGAAAACAAGATTTCAAGGTAAAGAACGCAATCGAACTTGACGTACTTGAACAAAATGCACAAAACCAACAACAACAACAACAACAACAATAACGAAAATAAATATGTGAAATACGAAAAATTGGCTACGTTTTGGCTAAATCGTTCTGAGCCAAAGTGGCGCATTGAGTGTTGCACTTTGAAGTTGTCTGTTCAAATGCTTCGAATGCTCAACGGACCTGCAGTTAAAGCTCTGAGACTCAACTCAATAATGCAAAGCAATTCAATACAATGTGATGTAAGCAACAACAAAATTTGGGGTGAAAGCATGCTGCCAATTGATGTCAAATAGTTATTGGAATTTTACATTTAGTTACCGAATTGGAAAATAAAAAGATACTATTTTGTGTACTCTTCTAATACAGGAAAAGCTCTGCAAGCGGACAGGTTGATAGCTAAGGCAATAAAAAAAATGTTTGGGATAAAATATATATAATATAGTTCAGTGATAGTTGGATATTGTCTTGGTCTTACAGTTAAGTCACATTAATAAAATCTGTATAATTTTAAAGTTGAATAACTAAAAGATTTAAGAATTCATCTCCGATGAGAGAGAAATACATAAAGCGCTGGTAAAGAATATTATTCATTTATTTTTCCTTATTTTTTCATTTCGCCTAAATTAAATATTTTTAAAATTAAAACTCTGAAATTTCAGGAAATCCTATTTTTCGCTAGGTTGTTTCCTTAAGAATTTTCTTCAAAGTCTGTATACATTTTTTGAGCACACCTAATTATCATAAGCATGTTTAAAACATGACATAATTTTCATCTAAACACAGTTATGAATAAAGCCATCAATCTTTGATTACTAAAGTAATAACAGTGTCCAGTTTAAATAGCTTTTACTGTACTTCCTACACAGCTTAATTCGAACTAGTTCCAATTTATACCACAATAATGTTAACTCAATTTGTGGCATTCTATTGGTTGACAACAGTTTTAATCACAGTTTCAATCAAAGATCTAGTTATTTATGAAACTGACACACCCCGCACTCAGCACAGTTCACAGAATGTATGTAGTTGGCAGTGGTAATCTGTCAACAGTTCAGCTGGAAGTCAATCAAATCAAAACTGTGCACGGGGGCCAACACTGCAACAATAAGAGGCACAAATTGCCAACAGTTGCTGGCCAGTTGACCATTTATTGTATGTTGTTGTTGTTGTCGTTGTGTTGTTAATCTAAATAAAAAATGCCAAGCGTTATAGAAAACTAAATTGTTAACAAATGAGAGTCAATGGATGGATGGAATATATAAATGTTTAATTGAAAAATCTGTGCAAACATTAAGAAAACGGCAAAAAACTATTAAAGAACAGATTGAAGTGCTAACAATGCTAACGTTATATATGGCACAAACACACACACACACACACACATAGATATGAGTATGCAAAGCAGAAATAAAAAAAAATTGAACAACTAAAACAGCAGCTGAGCTAAAGGCAAAGCCAAATGAAAGCCCAAAACACAACGAGCTCAAGTCAATTTCAATCAAAAGGGAGAAGGCAGACGGCATAAGTATTATAATAGCTAGAGCACTGTGGCAGGGGCAGTTGCAACAACAACAGCAACAACAAGCGAACGGGAAAAACATTACACAGAAAAAAAATAGTCTAATATTTAAAGTTAAAATTCTTGATTTTAGCATGGCAACCACTCAGCATTAAAATAGTCAAAAAAGCCTAAAACATTTGATTTCCCTGAAAAAATTTCGATATTTCTAATAATAATTACAAAGAAAAATTTCAAAAATTTCAAACTCGATTTAAAAAATTTCGATACGAAGATTGATATTCAACCGAAATCTCAGAATATTTTTTGTTTCTGTGTATATGTTGCTGTTGCTGCAAGCCAACGGAAGGCGAACTATTATCATTCTAAAAGATATGAGGCATGGAAGCGCTGAAAACTTTAGCCAACGACAACGTGCTCGGGGTAAGGGCAATTCCAGGGCAGCACCATGCACCAAGGCAGCATGCACCATGCAGAGGCAGAGGCAGAGGCAGAAGCAGAGTCAGAGGCACCATCCACAATCATACATACTCGTACTCGTACTCTCCACAGTGGCAGCAACCTTATTGCTGCAGGGAATTTGTGTTGCAGATTGCGCCCAAGCGACTTGGACTTGCCACGGCTGTGGCTGTGGCAATGGCTGTGGCTGTGGCATTGGCAATGGGGCTGGGGCTGCGTCTCTCTAAGTTGCTGTTCGTTTGCACACCTGTTGCAAGCATTTTGCATGCAACTGGTTACTGATTGTGAGACTAACTGCTGCAACTTCCATTGCAGCTGATGATGTTGTTGCTGCTGCTGCTGTTGCTGTTGTTGATGATGATGGGCAGCAATGCGATTTGGGCTTATGAAAATTATCATGGACTCGCTGAAGGTTAAAGTTCCACTGCCAATATACTCATAATGCGCATAAAGATTATGAAGTTTGTATCAAGCAGAGAGAAAAAAGATAAAATTGGAAAACTAATGCAATATGAAAAGCACAATTAAATTGCCATTAGGCAGCGGCAAGAGCTCAATGACAGCAGCAGCAGCAGCAGCAGCAACAGCAGCAGCAGCAACCACCCAAAAAGCCAACACTCAGCTGAGTCTTAACAAAAAATGTGCCAAACACACACACATACACATACACACATAAAAACGCATACTCATTTACTCAGTCACACAGCATACTCAGTTGCCCCTGCGTGAATAACTCACTCAGAGAGCGAATAGCTCACTCAACATGCTTTGAGCTTTTCTTAATGTTGTAAACTCACCACGGCAGCAAGTTGCTGGCGCAGTTGAGTTTTTGCTCTTGTATTGGTTAACCCCGTGGCCCCTGTAATATGTGTAAAAAAAATATACAAAAAATACAACAACAACAACAGCAAAAATAAATATATCGCGGCGCTCTTTGAGCTCTCAGCAGCGGCAGCTACGTCGGCGTCAGCGTCGACTGCGACTGCGGCGATGGCGACAGCAAAAGCAATGCAATTTCTTTAATATACATGCAAAATGTGTAAGCTCTTGAATACATGTTCGAATATGTTTGAATATTGTGCATGAGTGCATAGGGTATTTTTAATCAATTTTTGATCATTTTAATTTATAAATTGTTGATAAATAATAAAATATTGTCTGAAACTCAAGTCACTTATTTATTTAATAGAAGCTCGAGAATGTTTAGGATTGCGTGAGTGTATCGTTTATTTTTACATACATATTTCCTAGAATTCTTATTGTTTCAGTATATTTTAAATTTTACCCACAAACTGTAATTGAAATAGTGATAAATAGTAAATAGAGAAAAGCTTAAGGGCAACTGGAAAAGGCTTTACTCATAATATGATTTTAAAATTTGTAATTTATTATAAATTATTATAGCAATTACTTTTGTTCCTCAGAATTATTTGTAATTTGTGATTAGAAAACTAATTTGCTTTTCATGTTACTTTCATAGTTTCTGCCCAACAATATTTAAAAAAAAATATATAAAATCATGAAATTCTGCACAAAACTGCGTCACAATAACAAGAGCGACAACCAAAAAAAAAATAGGGACAACGGGTTGAAAAGTTGACACCTTTGTTCTTGAATCATTTGATTGCCATATTTATGGAAGATAAAAAGGCAACGGCGACAAGATTAACCACATTATTCTAACAGTTGAAACGAGTTTTTCTTAGCTGACCCAAAAGCCAAACTCGAATTCAACCCTCTTAACAAAAAAATAATAATAATAATAAATAATTCACAAAAAAAAAAAAAAAAAAATTTAAAAAAATAGGACAAACAATGCAGCGAGCGAAGGAAGATGGAAAGAAATGCAACCAAAAGGGTAAATGCAAAAACAAAGGCCGCATGCATTGCGAAATTCGAGCAGGCTGCATCTTTAAGATGCAATTTACAAACACACATACAGACACACACACATACAAATGCATACATGCATATATGATTGCTGGCCAGCAGGGTAATTGTAGGGGTAGGGGGCCTCAGCGCCTTGTTGCCTTGATAAGCGCTTTTTTGGTGCCCTGACATTTGATATGGACAGCAAAAGAAAAACAGCAGCAGCAACAACAACAACAACAACAAAAGCAATAGCTGCCGCAGCAGCATCACAGCAACAACAACAAGAACAACAACTGCAACTACATCCTGTTGATAACTTTTTCTTAGTTTCTTCGTTTTTTTTTTTTGTGTGGCAAATGCTCTCTTTATTTTGAGCCAGATCGCAGCATCCGTTCTCAGAGCGACGGGCACCACAAAATTTACGGTTTTGGTCTAATTCAGTCGATGCTTGCCAACTTGGCTGTTGGCTGTTGGCCAAGGAAGTAAACTGATTTGAAAAGCAGTCAGACCAAACAGGAACCAAAACAGGAAGCAGCTCTTAAATTGGCTCATTAAAGCAGTTAGCTGGGCTTACATATTTTACACTTAACACTTAGCTGGGCCCAAAACGGATGTGCGCAGCTAGACAATGTTAGCATTATTAAGTATTACACTTATTATGTACAAATTAAAACGCACCATGCCACCAAGCAGACAGTTGTCACCAGCTTAAAAAAATGTGCGCAAAATTACTTTTTATTTTTTTTTTATTATTATTATAATATTCATGGATGTTGCGTGTTGCGCGTTGCGTTTGCCCCGCGGCTGCTGAGGCAGCTGTAAGACCTATTTTAACCCCAGCAACGACGACATCAGAAACAAATACCATACAACAAAAAAAGCGTCAACAAATCACAAAAGCTGCACAACAAATACACATGTGTATGAGTGAGTGTGTGTGTGTGTGTGTCTGGTGTCATGCTATTAAACAAAGTGCGTAGCCTATGCCTGCCAGCTAAATTTTGTATTAAAAAATAATCATTTCACCCGCACATACAAACAAATAAACCGCAAATAAGTATGATTATGAACAATGCCATATGCGACCGATAAATACTCTGCTTTAGTTTGTAAACATTTGCTGGACAAGTCTTATAATTGAAGCACAATAAATACAAAAAATGCTCATGTGTGTTTCAGTCAAAACTTTAAGTTACATATCAAGAAGTCAATAACTCAACTGATATACGAAAACTGTATTGCATATAATAAATTTATTTATCTAAGAGGGTATTACCATGACGATCATTCCCTGCTAGCTAACACTCAGATACATTTTTTAATTCGCCGCTAAACATTTCAAGCTTTTTACAATTTGTTTCAGTTTGCTTGCGCTTTTCCTTTATTTTGTGACAATTTGCCATCGCATGAGGATTTATTTCATGCCATTTACAATTGTGCGAGTATATTTATTTTATTTATACCCTGTTTGCATGAAAAGATGTATTAGGGAGATATTATAAAATTTTGTGAAAGTAGGTAAGAATGAATGAATTTATAGGATTGCTTTTATTACTATGTCTAAATAATAGTCATTTAATATTGTTAAAGTAATTTTATTTAGATAAAAAAAATTATATAAAATTATTACAAGATATATAACACTAGTTTACAGCCATTTGCTTTTCATGTCTGAGTGCACTTTTCTTATGGATTTTGGCCCACTAAACACGAAAATCGCACTTAAAAATTTTTGTATGGTAGCGTTTTCGAAATATTCATGTTTTTCCAAGTTTTCAAAGTTGCTCTCACATTTTAGAGTATACCACGAGATCCAATTAACCGATGTGGTCAAAAGAGCACTTAAATTAAAGGCAACTAATTTTTTTTAAAACTCTTTTTCATATAGCTTTGCAATCGGCTTAGTAGTTCAGAAGCTAGCGACTTTTAAAAGTTCCAAAATCCGGTTTTTTTGTGAATTTTGGGACTCGACAGCTCGCAAATTGCCCTAGAAAAAATAGATATCGCCAAGGTAAAATTATTTTTAAGAGTTTAACGTATAGCCGACACTGTTACGAAAAAAATAGGCTATTGCTTTTGAGAATTTATGGATAAATCGCGGAGTAATACGTTTTTTAGTGCAAGACCAAAAATTATGTTTTTTACAATTTTCAAGTATGTTTCGTATGACAGCTATGTGAAAGAGTGGTCCGATTTCAACCAAATTAAGTCAGAATGTATAAGACTAACTCATATGTATATTCTGTCAGTTTGATTCAGATATCTCTTAAAATGTGAGAGCAACTTTGAAAACTTGGAAAAACATGAATATTTCGAAAACGCTACCATAAAAAATTTTTAAGTGCGATTTTCGTGTTTAGTGTGGCAAAATCCATAAGAAAAGTGCACTCAGACTTGAAAAGCAAAAATTTTTTTTGATTTTGTAAACTATTATAATAGGTATCAGAAAATTCGTTCTTTTTCTTTCATATTTAATTAGATGCAATATATCTTCTGGTCGAACATCCAAACATTTTGAGTCTTTATTATTATTATGGAAACTTCTTTCTATTATTTTATATTATATATTTAAGCGATCCGGACTTTTCTGAAACTTAGTTTTTAATCTAGCTACGCGGTATCTGCTAGTCGAGCAGCAGCAACAAACTGAATTTAATTTCCAGAAGTCACACCAAATGTGCAATTTCAGCAGCATTGCGATCTCTAATTGTATTGCATACTTTGTGGCGCAGAGACAAGCTTTGTATTGTAATCAGGCAACTATACTCCTAGAAATGGGAACAAGTTAACAATTATTAAGCTCTTGTGCTTTGTTAAATACCAAATAAAATAAAATATAAATATAAAAAACTGTAGCAATTAGAATGAGCTTATTTATGGATAAGAATTAAAAGCTGGATTCGTTTAGAGTTTTTACAGTACAGTCAATAATGACCTCATTAGGAAAAGTGCAAAACAGCCACGCCCCTTAAGTTAAACACATTGCAGTGCGTGTCTTTAGTTTCTAATCCCCTCCATGAGTTTAATGCAATATGTGTTATAATTTGAAACTCCTCCTTTGAGGTAAAAAACAAACTTCGACCAAAACCAAAGCCCAAAACTCAAACCAATTGAAGATCTATAGTATGTGCACGACCCACTGAGGGTCCTGGACATGGCATCCTGCTGACTCTTTCGCACTCTCTCTCACTCTATTGTGAAGGGTCCCTTTTTTAGATAGAAAGGGGTGTGTGTGTGTGTGTGTAACGGTAAGTAAGCTCAGCACTTAATGGGGTTGTTTAATAATAATAATAAGAACTTAAAAAAGGGTTAGGGCAGATCAATATGCCAGGCCAATAAATGTGTGCCCCTCTCTCTCTTTCTCTCTCTCTCTGTCTTTGTTTTCAAATTAGAAAATGTTAAAAGTGCGTAAGAAGCAGCACACACACACATTCTGTAGTTGCTTGTGTGTGCGTGTCTGGTCATTGGCCTCAATAAATGCAACCATCCGAGTCGCGCCTGCAAACAACTTTTTGTGGCAGGCCTTCTCTTGTTCTTTCCTTCTTTCGTCTCATTTTCATTTTGTTTTTTTTGTTTCGAGTGAAATTTTCAAAACGAAATTAAAATTTTACGCATTTGCTGCACACACATACACACACACTCGTGGAGTACTCACTTTGGTCATAACTGGGCGCACACATTACGTAATTAAGGCCTACCCAAAAGCACTTCAGACTTTGCCCAGCCCCGCCCCGCCCCTCTTTTCTCCACCGCCCCCCTTGAATTCCAACATCGGCCATCGAGTTCGTTTATTGACTGCGCCTGCCAATCAAATTGTTTATTCTATACAAATTGTAGCTGCATTTTTGATTCAATTTTTTCCATTCGGTCTGTGCCAAATAACTTCTTTTTTTGTTTGTTGCACGCACTTTGCCCCCATTGGGCGGGCGTGTCCCTTCAGCTGGTCAGTCATATGGAGCTTATGCTCAATTAGAGCTCTGTTTCGCATCGAAAAACTGAGAGCAATTAAACAATTTTCCAAGCCATTTCAACCAAAATGACGAATTGTAATTGAATGGCAGCAAAGTCAGCAATTACAGGTTGGCATGAGTTTTGAGCTTTCTGGCCAGGTTTTTCGTCCAACTGACGTTTTTGCAACTTGACCTAGACCAAAGCAGCTTACGTTGACTTTGGATATATGTACATACATATAGCATCAGCCTGGCTTATGCCATATATCCTAACGAATGTATTTCTCACACATTTTTGTCGTAATTCGTTCAACTTCTTTTTTTGTTTGTCTACTGAAATTGTTTGGCTTCCTTGAGCTGAGAAGGATTTGACTAAAGGAACTTTAAAATGTAACCTTAATTTAGTTGAAGCAATTAATTTACTTGTAACCTAGTCAAGCCAATTTTAAGTTATGTGTTTAGAAAGCTATGTACATTTATTGCCGTACAACATGACGTATGCGCAATGCGCCTAATGCCTCTAAGTATGCAGATTATCAGCATGCTCAAATAAAACCAAAGTGCTGCCTGCTAAATAATAAATATTTATTACACAGTGCCCCCCCCCCTCCTCATGTCACAACACACAAACAAACACACTACACACACACACACACACACATGCATTTCTTTCTTGTATTCAAAGTGTTGAAACCTACGCAGTCATTGCGCGGCCTTTGATGCAGCGCTTTTTTTGCGGTCAGTCTAGGAGAAAGAGAGTCATCAAAGCCACGCACAGCAACTACAACAACAACAGCAACAACTGTTGAGGCAGCAACAACTAATGTGCCATAACAAAAGCAAATAGAAGTTACCCAAAGGAGCAGCTGTAAGACACAGGCAAAACCTTCAAGAATTGCAGATGAAGACATAGCACAGTGGCTCGAATAAAGTTTCTGTCATTAAATTTTAGACTTTCGAATCATGCATAAAATTTTCAATTTTCTATTACAAATACATTAAAAGATTTTTAAATGTTTTATTTTGAAATTTTCTTTCTAAAGTTGAACTCCTTAACTTAACTTATGCGATTTTATCGCATTTCCCTTAACTTTAGTTGAGTAAAACATTTAGTAATATAAAAATATATCTTATCATATTAGTAGCATCATTTAATTTTTTTTGAATAATTAAATATAACTTGATACATTACAATTAACTTTTTCTCAAGATTTTAGCATTAATTAATTTTGTTTTTTAATAATTAAATTTAACTTAATACATTATTATTAACTTTTTCTCAAAATTTTCTTTTTTTGATATATTCTTATTTTACTACATGTTATTAATAACAAAAATTTGTTGGTCCTTATGGTTAAGTTAACTTAAATAGAACATTAATTTTTCCATTCTTTCCATCTTCTATTTTCTCTAATTTCTTAGCAATGTAATTGTTTAATTTAATAAAAACAAAACTCATAAAATGTTGTGTATTTTATAAACCGTATCACAAAATTGTCTCCAAGTCCGTAACTTATTAATTATATTCGCTCTAAAAACACCATTAGCACCACTGTGCGTAGATGGTGTCAGACTGGCAGCACATACAGACATCGAAAGGGGACAGAGGGAAGAGAGGGAGGGGGGTGCAGCTTATGGGGCCGACAGTGATGATGACGCCTGTCTTTCGCCTATACGCTTTGGGTAACATAATCGGTCACTGACTCGGCATTTGGCGTCGTAATTTGAGATCTTTTTGCGCCTCAATTGTTGCGGGTGGTCAGGGCAGGCTAAAAAGACAGAGAAAGATATTGAGTAAAAGAGAAAGAGAGAGAAAGAGATGGAACGAAGCCAGGTATAGTCTCTTCCTGTTCCTCTCCAGAACCTACCACAATCAAAGCACTGTTGAGCCCAAAAAACTAAGTAATGTAAAATGCCAAGCACAACATAATTTATCACTCTTGCCGCAGCCAGAACAAGATCTTGCCACACAACGCACACATTTCGGTTTCGTTTGGCGAATTCGGGTCGCAATCAAGTTGAGAAGCCGGCTGCAAACAAAATAAAAAATAAGAGGCAGTCTTCACTTTCGTGCTAAATTATATCATCCTCGTCTCCAAATTGCCGAGGCAGAGGCTGAGGCAGAGGCCGAGGCAGAAGCGGAGTGAATGTGGCATGCATCCGATATGCTGGCATAGGGGAGCCAAAGTTGCCTCTCGTTCCGAGTGCAACAAGTTTAGCCACAGGCTCAGGCTCCGGATCTTTTTGTTGTTGTGTTTTTGTGTTTTCGGGGCGCACACATTTTGATGCTGCTGCCCCCCTCTCTCTCTCTTAATCTCCCTCTCTCCTACTCTCTCTCTCCATCACCAGAACCTGCAGCAAGACATTGGCACACAACTCTTTGCCTCACGTCGCCTGGCATATTCGTCAATTTTTGTGCGCATGCAATTTACGCAGCGTCGAAGGAGTCGCTGTGTTGTTGTTGCAACAACAACAACAACAACAAGAACAACAGCGGCAGCAACTTTGGCAGCGGCAGCAACAGAATACGAAAAACCTTGAGTACGGTCAGTGACCAGAAAAAATGCATAAACATTTTTGTGTTCGCTCAATGCGAGAGACGCCGCTGTCGTCCCTTGTTGCTGTTGTTGTTGTTGTTGCAGCCACTCAATTGCAAATTTTCGGAAATTCTTTTTTTTCGTAATAAGAGAGAATAAGAGAGAGAGAGAGAGAGAGAGAGAGAGAGAGAGAGAGGCATGCGAAGAAGCACGTACGAATCGACTGTAGATCGCACTTGGCCGTCATCGGCATTTGCCTGGGCGCACAGTGGGCGGAGATTAAATCGATTATATTGGTCAAACATAACACACGATCTTGCAAGTAATGTTTAAATTATATCTCGGACTGTTTTCTTGCTTTTATTCATCCTGTAAAGATTATCCGTGACATTATTTTAGTTGAGTTTTTTTATTTATCAGCAATTATGCATAAATAAATAAGTAAATAACTAGCCAATTTATCTAAATATATTAGTCATAAAAATACATGAAAATTAACCATCTATTAAACGGTGCTACAGTCAAAAAACTTCTGGGGTGCGACATAGCGTAGGTTGTAGATATAGTTAAGTGTAACATTGTGGTATACTAGAACTTTTTGTTGCACATCGAAAACCGATTTTCGAGGTGGATAGATTAATAATTATCAATTATTTAATAACCCATTTAAAGCTTTTCCAATACATTTTTAGCAAATAAATTCCCAAATTTAACACATGATTTTGCAGCTGCTTTGATTGTATATCCCGACTATTTTCTTGCTTTTATTTAGCTGTAAAAATTATTATTATTATTATTATTTTAGTTGTTTTATTTGTATTTTTATTTTTTTAAAGAAAATTAAGCTTTTTAGCATTCAGATTGGATTTCTAATTGCCGAAAAACGATCATCATCAATAAAACTTTATCATTGCTAAAAATATTAATTTCGTAACGTATAATAAGTCAAGGCGCCCACTGTGCGGCGTGGGCTGGGGCATGAAGGGATGGGATTGTGTGATTGGGGCATGAGGCATGAGGCATGCAGTATTGGGGCATGCTTTGGTATTGGGCTGACTTAATGGCCAGCGTATTTTCGGCATACGCTACGCACATTTAGTGCATGTGTTTGTGTTTATTATGCCAAGCATTCTGGAATACGAGTACTTGTCAGCCCCAGCCGGTTTACCAGAAAGAGACAGACAGGCGAGACAGAGAGGGAAGACAGACAGAGTGAGAGAGAGGCAGCTCTGCAATAAGTCTGCCGATCCACTGCC
Source organism: Drosophila subquinaria (assembly GCA_037043405.1). Classification (NCBI taxonomy): domain Eukaryota; kingdom Metazoa; phylum Arthropoda; class Insecta; order Diptera; family Drosophilidae; genus Drosophila; species Drosophila subquinaria. The sequence goes on from JBAMBL010002830.1 coordinate 409,401, forward strand.
ATAATTTTTGTTTATTTCTGTTTTTGCTTTTGTACATTTTTTCGGGCTCCCCTTCAACAAATCGAGCTCTCAACATCGTCATCGATGTTGTTGTACTGTTGTTGCTGTTGTTGTTGTTATTGTTGTTGCTGTGCGCTCTTCATTCCAATTATCAAGGACAAATGTGCGTTGAACTTGATCTCGCTTTTCATTGCACTCAGTCTCTCTCTCTCTCTCTCTCCTACTCACCCTCTCTCGCTCTGTCTCTCTTGCACTCATTTTTTGTTTATAATTTACACTTTTATATTTAGATTTTCGTTGTGTGTTTCTGCACTTGCTCATAAAATTTGTTAGTTTAAGGCCGTTTGTAATTAAGATACAAATCTAAAGCATCTCGATTAAAAAACCAAATTTATGTTGCATGCAGCAACGTTGCAGGCATAAGAAGCGCAACAAATGGGCCTGCAAATTTGATGTTGCCACATTGATTTGAAGCTGGTTTTGTCCAAAAACAAAAGTTGTTGCATCCGTTGTGGTTTGGGGCAGGTCTCAGGATTTGAGCAGCTTGCGGTTGTTGCAAGTTGTTGTTGTTGTTGCACGTTGAATTAAGTTGTTATGCAAGGCATTAGTGAAGGTGCAAGCCGGCTGTGATTCCTGTAAATTCGGACTGCAGCTGAAACTTCTGACGAGTAGATGTTGCATCAATGTGTTTGTATGTGTATGTGGCATGCCACTGAGAATGTAGAAGTGTGATGTGTCTATATCAGATGAGTAAGGAACTCACAATGAGTTGGACATAAGTAGGAGTACATAAAGATCATTAGAGGCAACATTAGCAGCGCAATATGATGAAGCTGATGTTGCATGCAACATGAACCCTATAAGCAAACTCATCCCGGCGATTTTTAGCATTTTTAGTTAATTTACACGACGGCGGCAGGAATTCCAGATGCTGCTGCTGCCTGCAACCTGCCTGCTGCCTGCAACTGTTGCAGCTGTTGCAAGTCTGCAAGCTAAATAGTTATCAGGCAAGCATTCGATGCGTTCGTTTATGGCCTTTTATTTGGCGCGTCAGCAAATGTTTTGTAAGCAATTTATTTATGACATTTTTTGCAACCATTTAGATGCAGCAGCAAACAGTGGCAACTGTTGTTGTTGTTGCTGTTGTTGCTTAAATGCTGCAGCGACACATTTGCCGAGTTGGAATCGTGCGGCAATCTGTGGCAACAACAACAACAACAAAAAACTGGCCACATGACGCGTCCAAAACGCGCAATGAGTGAGGCACACAACTTGTAATAGCTAACAAACAACATGGCCAACAAAACAGACTTCAAGTCAAAGTCAAGTTCCATATTCATTAGTTACAATATAAGCAACAACAACAACAACTTAAGCAACAACAACAATAAGAACAACAACTCCAAATGATCAGCGTCTAAATGCAGCTGACGGTTTTGTGTCTGTTAATGACCAAGCTGGCCAAGGTGTCTTGGCCAAATGCCTCTTGTATCTTCTTGGCCAAAACAGGACACAAAAAGGGGCAAAATAACTGAAAATTGCTCCGTAATAACAATTTCCATTACAAATATTTAGTTAAATTGAACAATTTGTGGCTAAAATTAAACTATAACCTGCTCATTTTGAATATCAATTAAGTTGAGAGAGAGGGAGACAGGGCGAACTCTGGAAAATTGTTAGCAAGGCCAAAAGCAGGAAAACATCCTAAGGCCAACAACGAAAATCTCAACGTGCCACAAGAATTGTTGTTAACAAGCGTTAAGGAAAAACCAGATTTGTAGCTTGGCCAAAACAGCAGCAGCCAGGGGGCCGGATATGACCAAATTGCTAGGGTTCCCGTCCGCCGGTAATTGGCAATGGCACAGCAACAACAACAGCAACAACAACGACAATTTTTTTAAGCCACACAAAAACGACAGTAAAAATAAATATGAGCTCAGAAACATCAAGGGCCTGGGCCAAAGTGAAGTTTACCTTTTTTTTTTCGTGTTTTCTTTTTTTAGGCAAAACCAAACGCCATCCAAGACAGATGTGCGACATTGCAATTTGTTACAGTTGCAGTTGCATTAACGGCCATGCCACAGCGTGCAACACACAGAAAGAGAGAGGTTGAGAGAGAGAGGGGGAGAGGGAGGGCGAGAGCCTGGGTGTGAGCCTCCAAGTCTGGGCCTGAGACTGGAACTGGGCCTGAGTCTGGGCCTGGGAAGTTGGCAGCCAAGTGGCAACCTAAATATTTTAATGCCTCAGTCGCATTGATGGTTCGCTTTTTTGTGCCCCCGACTTGCAACTGCTGCTGCAACTGCGACTTGGGCCCGGTAATTAACATTTTTTGCGTGCACAAATATTTTTCGACTTGAGAGAGAGAGAAAAAAAAGAAGAGTCAAGTGGCAAGTGGCAAGAGGCAACAGCGGCAGATGCACATGAAATTCACAACAGAAGCTGCTGCTGCATGAAACAAATTAAACTTGAGGTAAGGCCAGAACTAGAGCTAGAGTTTTTAGCCGGGCCAAAAGAAGAAGAAGAAGAACAACAACACGGCAGCCAACTGAAAAAATAACAACAACAATCGAAGAGGCCGCCTTCGAGTTGAAAAACGTAACAAAATATGTTAAAATGCAACCAAGTGAGTAAATTGTGCGCAACAACTTAAAAAAAAGAAGAAAAAAATAAAAATAATAACAACAACTGAATGTTCTGTTTATGTAGCACACACACACACACATAGATACACACACTCTCACACACACACATACATCAACTTCATAAACTAAGCAAATTATTATTTGAAGGCATAAATACGTTCCAGGGTTGGTTCTGGCTTTGACTTTGGGCCTCAGTTTTGGTGTGTGTGTGTGTGTGTGCGTGTGTATATGTGTGTGTGTTGCCAGTGCACTTGTACAAAAATTAAATTGTTTTAATTACGCGCTGCCGCAAATTGTGGGATTGTGTTGGATGTATGGGAGGGGGGAGTGTGGCATAGAAGCGGTTGCACAGTTTATTATTGTTGTTGGGAAAAATTGTTGCCAAATTGCGTTAGTTTTGCCTTTTGCCTACATTAGCTATAGCATTTAAATAGACTTAATAGGGCTGAAAACATTACAAAACGATTAAAATATAGAAGAAATACATGATAATCTTGAAGTATATATATTTCAAAATTATAATCGATAATTAAGTCAAACCAATCACAAATATCACAAAAATGTCTACACGTTAAGGTAATAAAATTTACTTATGGAATACATATAAATAAAGATTCTGAATGAAAATTATTTAACTAATTACTTAAAATATAATATAGTTTACTAAACAAAAAACATTCATAAAGAAGATAATAAGATAATAATGAATTATTACAAATATTATTTTAAAATAATTAAAATTAAATCATAATAACATGTTAAGTTTAAGTTGTAAATATATCTGTCAGTTTTCTTTATTTATTAGTATTTACCATAAGACAGTCTTGTTTATTGAAATACATTTTATAGTTCTTTAGTCCAAGGAGTAAGTAATTCTGCAGCCCTGGTTTAAAGGCGTATCCAAAAGTAGATTTCATATTTTTTAAGCAAAAAATTAAAATTATTAATGAAAATATTTTATTGTCAATAAAATATACTAGGAATTTCGATCGACTTAAAGATGAAGAAAGCAGCTGCATTGCAGCTACGAGATTATTATAATTATATGAAAGAAAAGTCTGTCATTCTGGACTATTACAGGGTATATTATAGTCTAGCTAAAGCAAGTCTTGCTTTATTTTTAATTGCAGGCTGCATAGAAAAATGCTAAAGTTTGGTTTTCTTTGGTTCAGTTTTGGGAACTAGGAGAGACGGCGGAGGGGAGGAGGACGCGGCATTGCTCTCAAGCATTTCATCAGCAAGTGCCACGAAATTTTCTTCTCCACTTTACATTTTTTGCGTGTGTTCTCGTTTCGGATGATGGGCTAAGGGCAAGTGGAGGGGAGTGGAGTGGAGTGGAAGCTGCTGGCTGCTGGCTGAATGAAGGCAGCTGAAGCGCCCGTCGACGCAGTCAAGACAGACAATGTTACCAACTCAGCTATTGATAATTACCAGCTTGTTATTTTGCACTCTCTTTCGCTGGCTATACCCCCATTCCTGTCCCCCTTTCCCCTCTCAGACCCTTGCAATCACCCAACGTTCTGTTTTGCAAATTTATGTTTGCCTCGCATGCGCTTCTGGCAATATTTATGTATGTGTGTGTGTGTGTGTGTGTGTGTGTGTGTGTGTGTATGCATAGAAGTCAAGTCAATCTTTAGACTGTTTTTACATAATTATAACAGTGCACTCGTTGTTTTGCCGCTGCAGCAGCATTTTCTTATAGTATTCATTTTAATTTAAATGCCTAAACAATAATTTGTGCATTATTCTGCAGGGTTATTGTTTTTGGTTAATGCATGCCATCACAGAGGGAAAATGGTAAATAGAAAATGGAAAATGTTAAGTAAATGGGAAAAAAGAATCAACTCAAGTGGCGTACGTAAAACTCTTGGCCAGTCTACCGCAGGCAATTACCAACCATACTAACTTTATGCAAATTCCCAATGGCCACACGAAAACCCAAAAGAAGGGGGCGCCCAATTAGCACACTTCCTGGACGGCAAGCAACTGCCTTCAATCTTCGCATAAACTCTCCCCCATAAATCTGTAAATTCATATGGCAAAAGCCACAATATCCGTTTACTATTAGAAAGGCGAAAGCCGTGCAACGTTTTCGTCTAGATAAAATTTACGCATTTTACGCAACGCACAGATTTTCGGTAGATAAACCGCATTGCAAGAAATGGGCGATGGTTTCCGGTTTCCTGTTCAGATAAATATGCGTATGTTGGCCTAAAATTTACGGCCTTAGCTAAACAACAACTATTAGGAAAGGCTACAGTTGAGATAAATCGACTATAGGAGACCCTGTACTTATTCGAAAAAATCAAATTAAAATTGAAATAATAAAATTTTACTGAGTGAATAAATTGAAAAATTGATTAAGCTGGATTCGCAAAAATACGCAAAGTATAAATTTTTTAATACTTATTAATAGACCTCGGATTTTGCATATTTGCATGTTCTTATAGGGATAAGATAGGTGAATTCTGATAACACCAAAGTTCGTTTCGTTAAAAATAGAGTGGAAAACGATGCGCATATTCTTTTTTTTTTGCATATTTGCATGAAATGAATATGCAAAATATATGCAAAATATGCAAAATATATGCAAAATATGCAAAATATATGCAAAATATGCAAAATATATGCAAAATATGCAAACAAAAATTTATATTTAACAAATCAAATAATAATACAAAAATCGATTCATAGGGTGGAATAAATATAAAATTTTAATAAATGTAATAAAAGTAAAAATAATGAGAAAAACAAAAAAAAAATTGGTTTACTAATCCAGAAATATAAGAAAAATTAAAAATGTTATGTAATTAAAAATCATTGCATCGACCGGATTGAGATCCGAACTCCAATCTCGTGTTTAGCATGCCGCGCACTTATCACTTCGACCACTACGCCACTTGGACTGATGCTGGCAAAATCGATATACATACTTGATGTACATTCTGGCAGAGTAAATGTAAAATGATAAAATTGACCATTAATTCTTTTTATATTATTTTCATATGAAGGAATTAGCGACAGGAAACGATGATCCCACTTTTTCAGCTATTAGATTTAACAATTTTCGACTGTGGAAATCAATTTTTTGATGAAATTCGATTGCATATGTTTTGCATATTTTGCATATTTTTTGCATGTTTTGCATATTTTTTGCATGTTTTGCATATTTTTTGCATATTTTGCATATATTATGCATATTTTTTTTGCATATTTTTTGCATATAATTTGCATATTTTCGACATGCATTAAAAATTGGTTTTTTTAAATTATAACATACCTAAATACAAAGTTTGGTACCAATCTGATGAAAAATGTGGAAATATGCAAAATCCGAGGTCTACTTATTATTGAGAAAATGAATCAAAAAATTCGAGATCTACATATTTTTAAATGTCCTCGAGCAATAGCATCTTGAAACTGTCATAACTTTTCCAAAACTGAACAAATTTCCAAAATGTCATTTTGATCAAGGTAAATTCATTTCTGTATTCAAGTTAAATTAAATTGGTTCTCAATTTTTTTCAGCTCAATAGACCCTATATTTCTTCAAGTGCAGGGTCCAAAAGGGAACCTTCAATTTAAGCCAGGCACAAAAACTGCGTACAGTTGCGTACAAAGTATGCGTGTGGCAACCATTTTTGCCCTCTTGCTTATGCAACACTTTTCGCCTGTATCGATGACTCCACCTCCGAACTGAGTGCGAGTGTGAGTGTGAGTGTGAATGCGAATGTGAGTCCAGGTGTGAGTTCGGTATGTGTTTGAAAAATATCAATAAACACTGACAGCGACCACAACAACAAAAACAACAACGTGCTTCTTTTATTTATACATGCTTATTACATATAATAAATTTTACATAAGCCTTATTATACTATGTAACCCCATAGTTGACCCCGCAGCTTTGGTTGGTAATTTTTAGCTACCGCAAATGGCAATTTTGTACACCATGCCATGCCCCAAAAGACAGAGACAGGCCCTGTCCCTGTTCCTGCCACGAGGCGTTGCAACTTGGCGTTCAAGTCACCCCATGTGTGCATGCGTGAAAATTTTTCCACCACATCGATTACTTTACGCAAATTAGTGCGTAGATATTTTGCAAAAATGTTCTATTAATAATTGATGTGCCATTAAATAGGTGTGTATATAAGTGCGTGAGTGTGTGTGTGTGTATGTCCGCAATCAAAGAAAACCTTTCAGCTTGACTCGCCCCCCTTGCAAGTTGCACGGTTGCATGGCGCACTTACATAACTGCTGCACACATTGCAGTACTTTGAGCTCCACTTAATTTGAATTGAACGTTTAATTTAGTAATTTCACACAATTATCATTTGACAGTTGACAAACATTTGTACGATAAATGTTTTATAGGTATACCCACAATCCGAAATATATATATTTATATATGTTCTTTTGGAATACATTCCTGGTACCTTTCAAAAGGAACCTTCCGTTCTGCCTTCATTTTCCACATTCTGGACAGTAGATTTTGGAAATCAATATAGGAAACATAAATGTAAATTAGCAGTGCAATAACAGAGTCACTGCCTTTTTGCCTTCTATTTTCCACATTCTGGACACTAGATTTTGGAAATGAGTTTTGGAAAGGAAAATGTTAGTTAGCAGTGCAATAACAGAGCACCTTCCAAAGTAGCTTCTAAAAACTTAGTTCTATTCCTGTTCCGTCCCTATATAAAAACGAAAGGGGAAAGTCAGATTTGGCAACTAGTTCTACTCAGAATTTGAACATGGAAAATAGTAGGTTTTGGAAACAGCCAAGTTTTACTGGGTATATGCTAGAATTACAAAAACAAAGGCAAAATCAAGCAATGAACAATATTTGTATTTGTATTTGTATTTTATTTTCCAATAGTACTTAATGAAACCAAAATAAAAGTTAAAATTAATAGCAAACAAAAACTAGGAATTTCCATTAATTTAAAAAATTCTAGTTTATTTATATAAGCAAAAATAACATGGATCTTTTGCATATTGTTTGATTTTTTTCCAAACATATAATTTAATTTAATTATGGGATTTCTTTTCAATGAAATTCATTACTCTATTTAATTGTAAATAAATGGTATTTGAAAAAAATTTAATTAAAACATTAAACAGTTGTTGGAAAAACCTAAATAATAATTATTGAAAATTATAAATAATTTACATATCAAAATGCTTATTATGTGTTAATCATAAAACTAAGTACAGCTAAGTATTATAACAATATTCTAATATTTTTTAACTTTTCCCTTAATCGTAGCCCACATGTGTAACCAGTCCAAAGGTGCTCAAGTTTTTCGAATCGTAAATTTCTTTTAGAAATGAAACAACCTCGTTGAGATTCCAATCAGGATTGTGACACTTGCCACAAAGATTCGGAGTAGGATATTGCTGCTTGGGGAATTTGGGATCCTCAGTGGAGTCGCCGGCCAAGCGTTCATTCACCTCGTTGTGTGCGCCCCAAAGCCAGAGTATCTCCTCGTCATAGGTGCTCACATCGAACAGTTTACGACGCTTCGCCATGTCCAGGAAATGATCGACGCAATCCTTGCAGCCAAAGAAGTGACTGGCAAAGCCATGAATTGTATGCAGGACAGCACCAGGTGGAAGCACCGCTGTCTTGGCCGACTGCACGGTTAGATAATGGAACAACGTCCACATGGAGCAGGTGAATCCTCGCAAAAACGGCCCGGATCCAATGCAGCCAATAAAACGCTGCGACTTGAATACTTTGGGTAACTTTGATGCAATATTTTTTACTTGCAACTCGTAGACATCTCCCTTGAGTTCACTGTTGTAATCAATGGACTTAACATAACTATAAATGCGATCCAACAATAATTTGCCGTTGGCATTCAAGGGATTGAAAATGCGCAGCAAATTGATCATTTTCTGCAGGGCCAAAATGTTGTCACCTTTATAGCTGGGAACCTTGGCCAACTCCTTGAATAGCAACTGCTCAATTGCCTGCTCCAAATCCGCACGGTAGACTTTGGGTTGCTCCCGTAGAACTGTTGCAATAATTACCGACTGCTCTTCATCCAAATTGAAATCGTTTACTTTTGGCGCTGGAGTTGTTGCAAGTGGCGGCTGCGAAGTGTAACCCGCGGACTGTAGATAGTTGGTGACACTTGCAACATATGCTGGAATAGTATCAGCTTCAGGTTGCAAGCGTCGTATATTGCCAACACAGTCCATTATGGCCAACTTGTCAGTGACAGGGCTCAGACCAAAGTTGCTAAATAGTCGCTGATTGTCCACAATACGCACAGCCACCGTTGGCCAAGTTAACAGCTCGAATATTAGATCACGTCCAATTGTTGAAGACTTGGGTTGATAGACCATCACTGTATACGCTATAGCACTGCAATCTTCTTCATCTTCCGCATTGAACACATTATCTGACTCATTGATGGGCTCAAAATTGGGTTGTTCTCGCTGCGTAAACTTTACTGTCGATATATATTCGGCCAGTTGGGATAATATTTCATCGGGTTCACGTTTCTTGATCTCAATCCCGATGTCCGATTCGATGCGTTGAAAGTGTGGTGGAAAGAAGCGCATTGTTGGCGTTTGCATAACATTGTAAGTGCGGCAAATCTGGACATTTCTCTCCTGGGCACAGTCAATCACAATCACAGAGATCACACGTCGCCAGTCGTAGAGCTTCCATGAAAGTCGCTTGAAGGTCGCCGCATAGCGTCGACAGTCGCCGCAGAAATAGTTGAAGAACTGCACAAAATTGCAATTGCTTGAATTGTACAGATCGATTTCCAGCGAATCGCTGCTCAATATTTTGACATTATCGTCTGGACTGTACAAGCTCGGCTCAGTCGTCGCAGCAGCCACCGCACAAACCGCCATCAACAAGGCCAAAACGAGTAACTTTAATGAGCGTATCATCCTCCTTCTCAGTTCCTCGGTTTCTCAGTTTCTCAGTTGATGCTCGTCGGTTTAGTTTTTAAGTGCAACTGATGAGTGCCTCCAAGGTGCGTCGGTTATTAAAGCGACGCTAGACTTATTATGCATAGACTCGACGCAGGAGAAAACGAGAAAGAAAGACGCGAGACAAGAATAAAAGATGCGGTTTTACCACTAGATTTATTTTTATTTTTTTTATTTTTTGTTGTTTCTATGCACTAAAAATTGAACTTCCCATCGGGTTTATTTGTTGCTGTTTTTGGTGGGACTCTTTTGATCTTGCTTTTGGGGTTGCCCAAAAGCCGCAAACTGGTAAATTAAATAAATTCGTTCGCCGAAATTAGCAGGGAATGAAGATAAGAAATTAAAGAGAGCGATGAGATGAGCTCTTTTAATCTAACTGAACTTAAATGCAATATTTGAGAGAGAGCTATGAACAAAAATGAATTTCATATTTATTATTATCACACACTCAATTTTTGAGTTCTCGATTATAAGATATTTTATACTTACAATAAAAATATTTTATCTTCTCAATTGTTTTTTAAAATTCCATAATTTTGTAAGCGTATTTAATGATTTAATAAAAAGTGCAAGACTTTAATAAAAACTTATTAAATATAATGACTTTTATTTAATTATAAATTGGGGAAAATAAATATATTCGATTGTGCGTCAGTGTAATTTTGAATAGTGAAAGTGACGATGTATTGAAATATATTCGAAACACAAGTAGGCTCAGTAACACACAACTGAATGACTGAAACACATAGGACTGATTTCAGCATTCCTTTCCATATACTCGCCTCGAGCACAACCAGAAATAAAAATTGTTAACTTAAAATAACCAAACAAAATTTCAACTTTTTATTATTAAAACAGGTTATGGGCCCAGGTCTAACGCTGGTCTAATTTTTTGTTGAAATTTTTAAAACTTTTGGATTTATTTTATTTCATTTTTGTTTTCGCTTGGTGAATTTACAACATGGAGGACAACAATACAAGAATCGAAAAGCTAGTGGATGCTGAACAGTTTCCTGCTTGGAAGTTCAAGATGGAGCTGATATTAGATTCAATGGATGTTCTGGAGGTTGTAAAAGGCTCAATGATATTGCCCGCAAATACAGAAGCCAATGAGAGTGTAAGAAAGGAGTGGATCAAAGCCGATAAGAAAGCCAAGAAGGTTATTGGCACATCGGTAGGTGATGAGCATCTTAAGCATTTTCAGACAACGATGTCGGCTATGGAAATGTGGAGGAAACTTGAAAATGTGTTTGGACAGAAAAGTGAAGTCATGAAATTGGTCTTTTACCAGAAGTTTTTCTCGTCTAAAAAAGAGTTGTCAGAGAATATGTCGACGTACATTGCTCGCGTAGAAGAAATGGTGCACAAGCTCGGGAGTTTTGGTGAAGAACTGCCAAAAGAGCTAATTATATTCAAGGTAATAAGTGGATTACCGGAGGAATATATAGGATTTGGAAGTGCTTGGGATTCTACGAATAAAGCTGAGCGGACAATGGATAATCTAAGAGCACGACTTGTGATTGAGGAAGACAGGCTCATCACAAGAAATGAGGAGACAGCTGAAGCGCTGGTTGCAAAACAGCAAGCTGGAAGGTACTCTAAAGGTGTTAAATGGGATAAGTCAAAAGCCAACGTGCAAAAGGCGTCAAAAGGAACAAAAGGAAATGGAAATTTCAAGTGTTTTGGATGTCACAAGGCTGGACATTATAAGCGTGATTGTCCAGAAATAAATAAATTGAACTCGCGTAAAGGCTCAGGTAATGAAGTTTTTGTTTGCACACAAAACGAAAAAGGTAATCTAAATGATTGGCTATTGGACACTGGTGCAACGGATCACATGAGCGGGCGTATTGAGTTATTTAAGGACTTTAAGTGTTTTGATCCAAGGAAGGATATCAAGGTAGCAAATGGTGGGATAATAAAAGCGCTTGGATGCGGAGTAATTGACATCATGTGTTACAATGGTAAGGATTGGATAAAACGGGAGCTTTTGAATGTGCTTTATGTACCTGGTATTCAATGTAACTTATTTTCGGGAACAAGAGTAATGGATAAAGGGTTTAGTCTTACATCGGATAGAAATGGATGTAAATTTACAAATGAAAAAGGAACTGCAGCAATTGGAGTTCGCGAAGGAAATCTTTTTAAGATGAAATTCAAAGCTATTGTCTCGAAAGGAAGCAGTGCGAATTTAGCACTCGAGAGTAAGAAGACACTGAAGGATTGGCACGGGCGTTTTGGACATCAAGATTTAACCCATGTACGTAAAATGTTAAAAGCGAATGAAGTTTCATTTATTGATGAGCAGTTCAATTGTGAAGCATGTTTGTTGGGAAAGCAAATGCGAAAATCTTTCAAGTCAAGCGAAGAAAGAGCAAACATGAGCGGGGAGATAATTCATGCTGATCTTTGTGGACCAATGCAAGTTACATCATTTGGAGGTGCTCGGTATATGTTTTTGTTAAAGGATGACTATTCACGTTATCGCATTGTATACATGCTAAAGGAAAAGTCGGAGGTTGCTAAGAAGTTGTCAGTGTTCATTAAAGCAACCGAAAAGGTCTTGGGGCATCAGCTAAAAGTCTTTAGAACCGATAATGGAACAGAATTTGTCAACAAGCATGTGAAGTCGATACTGGAAGCAGCTGGAATAAGACATCAAAGGACAGTACCTTACACGCCGGAACAAAATGGTGCAGCTGAACGGGAAAATAGGACTGTAATTGAGGCAGCAAGAACAATGATTCATGCGAAGAAGATGGATCTTCAATTTTGGGGAGAGGCTGTAAATACAGCCGTTTACATTCTTAATCGGACAGGCCGTAGTAGTGTTAAAAATAAAACGCCTTATGAAGTGTGGCATGGTAAATTACCCAAAGTGGGACACTTGCGGACTTTTGGAGAAGAAGCATACGTTCATATTCCAAAACAGAAACGACAGAAGTTGGATGCTAAAAGTACAAAGTGTATTTTGGTTGGATATGATGAAAATGTGAAAGGATATCGATTATGGAATCCCATTACAAGAAGAGTAGAATTGGCGTGTAGCGTGAGATTCTGTGAATTGAATCAGATTAATTTACAAGAAAAGGTTGGTAAAGAAATGGAATTTCGAAGTTTGAAACCAAATCAAGGTGAGATCATAGAATCTGATCACGAGAATACAGAATCTGATTTTTATTCATACTCGGAAGATGAGGAAGCAAAAGATTCAAAAGAGGATGATCGTTGGTGTTCAGTTAATAAGGAGAACATTATTGAAAAACGTACTCGTGGAAGTCGTGCAAATGCAAGATGTGAAAACAACGAGCAGTCAAATAATCAAGAATCGTCTGCCTTAATTGCTGGTGCAACTTATGTAGTAGAACCAAATAACTACATGGAAGCCATTAATTCTGTGGATTCAAAGCAGTGGGAGTTAGCGATGAAGGAGGAATATGACTCATTAATGCAACATGGAGTTTGGACACTTATAAGCTTAGATAAAGAAAAACAGCCTAAGCTTGTAGACAATAAATGGGTGTTCAAGATAAAATACTCTCCGGATGGAAGTGTGGATCGATACAAGGCCAGACTGGTGGCGAGAGGATTTACACAAGAATATGGAATTGATTACCAAGAGACATTTAGTTCTGTAGTGAAATATACATCAATTCATCTCATTCTTTCTATAGCAGCATCAGAAGAAATGCAGATGGTACAGTTTGACGTCAAGACAGCTTTTCTCTATGGCTTACTAGAAGAAGAAGTGTATATGAGTCAGCCAGTTGGATTTGATGATGGTACCGGAAGAATATGCAAACTAAACAAAAGTTTGTATGGGTTAAAGCAGGCTTCGCGATGTTGGAATCATGTATTCACAGATTTTATCAAGGAATTTGATTTCAAGGCAACAAAAGGAGACTCGTGCATTTTTGTTCGAGGAAATGACGGTTATAGGGTCATACTTGCAATCTATGTGGACGATGGGCTATTGGTGGCAAGACGAAACCAAGACATTAAGCCTGTTATAGAACATTTAAAGAAAAGATTCGACATAAAAATCGTGAAGAGTAACACGTTTTTAGGAATGGAATTTAAAAGAACTAATACTGGAATAATTTTAACACAGCAAGTATACACAAGGAAATTATTGACGAGATTCAACATGATGGATTGTAAATATGTTTCAACGCCAATAGATGGAAACCAGATGGCTTCAATTTTTGGAGATTCGGCAGAAAATAAAGTTTTCCCTTATAGAGAAGCTGTTGGCAGTCTAATGTATCTGGCCATTGGAACTAGACCAGACATAAGATTTGCTGTGGGAATGTCTAGCAGATTCATTGAAAATCCTAAGGAAGTCCACATCAGTATTATAAAAAGGATTATGAGATATCTGCGAGGGACAATGGATTATGGAATTTTCTTTGAGAAGCAAGAAGGAAATACTTTAATTACATACAGTGATGCCGATTATGCTGGAGATTCAGTGACGCGAAGATCAACATCAGGGAATATATTTTTCTACAACGGTGGACCAATCAGCTGGTTTTCAGAGCGTCAACAATCTGTAGCGCTATCCACAACTGAGTCGGAGTATATTGCAGCAGTAAATGCTGTTAAAGAGCTCATTTGGCTCAAAAGGCTCATGGACGAATTAGCAGGACAAACCAAGGTGAAGCTTCTTATGGATAACCAAAGTGCTATTCGTTTGATAAAAAATCCAGAGTTCCACAAGAGAACTAAACATATCGACGTGAAGTATCATTTCATAAGAGAAAAATTTGAGGATAAGCTTTTTGAACTCGAATATGTAGCAACGGATGAGCAGTTAGCGGACATTCTTACAAAAGGGTTGTTACGGGAAAGTTTTGAAAAATTTAGAAGTCTCATTGGAGTGAAAAATAAAACATCAAATGGTTAATCAAGATTGTGCTTCGAAAGTGGGAGTATTGAAATATATTCGAAACACAAGTAGGCTCAGTAACACACAACTGTATGACTGAAACACATAGGACTGATTTCAGCATTCCTTTCCATATACTCGCCTCGAGCACAACCAGAAATAAAAATTGTTAACTTAAAATAACCAAACAAAATTTCAACTTTTTATTATTAAAACACGATGCTTATAATATAAGTTATTGGTGACAAAGTCCAACGGAAATAGAAGCAACAAAAATTTATTTAAAACAAGTTGATGGGTTTTCACTCTTATCTGGTGGGAACTTACAAAAACTTTGGTGGGTTTTCTAATTTGAAAATACATATGTATATTGGGTTGAATAAATTAATTAGATTTCACTTGATAGATGCGTAAGTTTTAATATAAGTGGTAAAAAAGAAAGAAGAAATATAAAAACATCTGCAGTTTCAATCAGACAAACAGATCTAAATAATACTTTTATTTCGTATTATTTAAAAATAAAATTAATTTTCTACAAAAACTTTGAGACTTAGATACTTTTAATAATTTTACATATTTTTTATGATCAGATTGGCCGTGTTCACCAGAACAAATCGACAACTGAAAATCGATGAAATTTGCATGATTATCCTGGTTAAATGCAGTGATTAGCAATCATGATTTCAAATTTTGTGATTATGATGACTGAAAATTCATCACCAAAATAGTACGCTGAAATTTTCTGATTGTGATGCTTTGTTATCGATGCAAACACATACATGATTACTGATTAATTAGTTCTGATGAACGCGGCCATTGTTTTATATTTTCTTGCTTGTTATTTTCTTTTTTTTAAACAAACAGCTTTGTTTATCTTTTTATTTAAGCTCTATTCACTTAGAAAAAAATTCAAATTATGTTTAAAATTTATATAATATTGCAATTTTGACTAAAACAATAATCTATAATTTCAGCTTCTAAAGTTAGGAAGTAGTGCGACAGAAAAAAATAATATAAACAAAGCTAAGAAACCGGATAGTTAAAGATTCTTCGCAGCGTTCTGCTCAAATGAACTCTTTTGGCTTCTCATTTACCACATTCCCAATGGAAACCTTTCAATTGTTGTCTATTCGTAGAAAACAGAAGAATTCCTTCAAGAAGTGGCTGTCATTTAATTAACCTTTTGGGCTGAAACCACAATGCGATTCAGTCAAAACACTCAGATCTCAAGCTCTATGCTTTTCAACTGCTTTCAGTTCACATTTTGGGCATGTTGCAAGCAAATCCAACAAGTTGTCAGTTGCAACAAGTGTTGTGGCACAATGTGGGCAGGGGGGGGAGGCTGGTTCAAAATTCACAAAGTATGCTCAACTTTGCGGCTATATCATTTACATGCCAGATTATGTGAGGAAATCTGCCAAAAAAGCAAACACGACAAGCTGCTCAGCAAAGTTGGCAAAAACTTTGCGGTGTGAAAACAGATTCTCGTTCTGTGTTTTCTCGCTTAAGAGGCAAGTTTTAGGGAGGAGGAAACTCAACTGCAGCTTAAAACTTTTTGGCAACAGTTTATGGCCAGGACTGCCACACACACACATACACACACAGAGTCTGTACTCTTGGCACTGGCAACCAACTTGATGCCTGCTAATTTAATTGCGACAACGAGACGAGGTTTCATTTCAACATCAGCTGCAGGCTGTTAATGTTGTTGTTGTTGTTGTAGTTGTTGTTGTTGTTGTTGCTAGCATATTTTATGGCAAATTAACTGTGAAAAGGCGTTGCAGTGGAAATTGTTGAGCGATTTATGCGGCTTGTTGGACGCTCAAGTTAGAAGTGTATGAATAATAACAGAAAATGGCCAACGTTGCGTATACGTAATAAAATGCAGATTTGACTTTTGTTGAATATGTACAAAGTTATTATTGAGCACTTAATATTTGCTGCCTAATCCAAAAAGCATTATGCCATTGTTTTCATTCGTTTCATTAGTGCAATGAGTTTTTGCAAATATATTTTAATGCCACAATAATTGTCGCACTAACTTTGCAAACGGATGGCAAAGACAATGACAGGGCAAACATGTGACTTGGTCCTTATGTGTTGCCCATACACTCATATGATGATGATGATGATAATAAACAATGCGCTGACTGACATGAACAATGTAGCAAATCGGTTTGCAAATCAGCCAACAGCCAACGGGACAACTGGCAAACCAGTCACAGCCAGTAAAAATTGCGTAAAATACAAATATTCTTCAGCTCGTTTTGTTGTTTTTTATTTTTGTGCCAGGATGCACTGCGTGCGGAAACAGAAGCTGAGGGATTGGCCGGATAAGGCTAAGGGTGCAGTGGCGAGGAGAAGAGTGAAAGCTGCGGCAGTCCATCAAAACGATTTGAATGCGTCGTTGACGTTGATGAGTTTGAGTGAAAAGCGGATCGTCGAGTAGTCCGTAAGTCGGTCCCCCAGTCCCCCAGTCAGTCAGTCAGTTAGTCAGTACAGTACAGTACATGAACAACAATCCAAGCCCAAGTTCGTCAATCAAAAGCCAAACCAAAATCTCCTCATGCGTGGCATAGAGGCAAAGCCAAAGGCTGATGAGGATATGTTCCGAGGATGGATGTTACCGAGAATGATGCGTTCATTCCATTGCGTTTGTGTTGCATTTGTGTTGTGCTGTGCTGTGCTGTGTTTGTTTTGTTTTAATTTTCTCGATTTTTTTTTACTGCCCCTTTTTTTTCTCGTTTTTTTTTTTCGTTATTTGAAAAACTCTTCAGTTTTGAATTGTTGCCATGTTTTTATTGTTGTTGAGTTTGGTTTAGTTTGTGCGTGGAATGGCGGGGACGCATCTCTAAGCAGTCTGTCTGTCTGTCAGTTGTATCATCAGCCATATCCATATCCGCATCCGTTGTGCTTTACACTGTGTTTACACGGTTCGGTTTGGGAATGGGAACGCATTTGACATTTCATCAGTCGACGGCGACGGGCGAAATTTTCTGCAAAACTGACGATTTGATTTGATGTACGTCCGTCAAAAGGGAGTTTCTGAAAGCAGCAGCAGCAGCAGCGGCAACAATGCGCTGAAAATTGCATTGTTAGCAAAACACTACAATATGGCCAAAGTGTGTATACACACGCATACACGCACACACACACACACAGCACACACACTCAAATGACAGGCTCACGCATGCACTTGACAAGTCAACCAACCAGTCGGGCATCCCCTGCATTTACTTCCGCTTTTAATTAAAAATAAAAATATAAAAACCAAACCAAACAATAACCTGCCACAGCAAGCAAATGTGAATATAAAAAAAAGAGAGATTCACAATTATTTGCGCATAAAATAAAAAAAAAATACATACACACAAGCATATGTGTGTAGATATAGGCAGAAATAAATGGGGAAAAAGGATTGAAAACCACACAAATACATTTACTACAACAACAGCCTGCAAGGGTCGTCCTGCCACTCACTCATATCCACGCATCCTCGCATCCTCGTATCCTGCAGATACGCACTTTGGATTGCATTTGCCAACTGGACCTTCGGGGGCAGTTAAAAGGGAAGTGAAGTGGCCGCCGAGGCAGAGCAGCTCTTAATTTTCTGCCTGCAAATGCAGCAAACTAATGAAAATTGCGTAATTTGAAAAATGAAAAAAAAAAAATTGACGCTGGTAAATGTTATTGCAAAGGTAGCGAAAGGTAAAAGGTAATGCCTGGTGAATTAATTAAATGCGCTTCAATATATTAACAATATATTAACAATTTAGCCTTAGAATAAACATTAGAATTTGAATAATTTGTAGCATATTTTGAGTTATTATCTAAAAAATAAGCATTAACATTAATTTTTTTTATCAGCATTAGCATAATCTTGGCAACTAGCATCAGCGTTTGTATAAGAATTTGCAATGCTATAACATTAACATTGACATTAGTATTTGCATTAATATTAGCCTCAGTATTATTATTAGCATCAGAATTAACACAAGTAATAGCATTAGCATTAACATTTTCAATTTAATTAATTATTGCTAGCATTGTCATTTTGCTTTATTAAATGAAATATAATGATAATAGTAGCATTAGCATTAGCATTAGAATTAGCATTAACAATATCATTATTATTAATTATTGTTAAAATTGGCATTTAGCTTTATCATAAGGAATATGATGGGATTAACTATTCGTAATAAAATGAGTTCTAGAACTTCTAGCATATAATTAGAATTTTCATTAGCATTAGTTCGACCGATGTCTTTGACAAACATCAGATTTAAACTCCCACTCCTATCACATCTTTGTTTCGACATATTTAATTTCATACTTAAATACAACAAATTGCATTTGAAAACTGATAAAGCCAGCTAAGTATGAGAATACGAGTATAAATATCAGCCTTGGGTGACTGAGTACGAGTGCGAGTAAACTCAGCCAGCACTCTCTTGCAGCCATTATCCTTTCCTCTTTGGCTCCCAGTTTCGAGAGTGTCGCAAATATATGTATGTAGAGGCAGGCAGTCAAATCAAATTAGACTGACAATTTTGCTGGCATTTTATTTACATAGTACATTTTTTTTATTATGTATTTGTTTTTTAGTTACGATGCTGTTGTTGTTGTTGTGACTAAAACCACAATTTACGTAAAGACCACAAACGTAGAGACTTATTTAAACAAGCTTAAACATTAGCTAATTTTTTTATTAATTAGAGTCAGGACGAGGAATTATCAATGTGGGTTCCCAGCCCAGGAAACTGCAGTATCTAGTTAAAAATGCGTTTACAATAAGAGGAGGCAACAACGGTTGCAACTGTGGCAAGTACAGCCAATGATGCCTCATTAAAATGCACTTAATTAAAATGCAATGGTAAAATCAACAGCAATTGCAATTGCAACTGCCACGATACGACGCGTTGTCCGCTGAGAGCAAGACTAAAATCCAGTTTGGGTTTCGATAGAAAAACGACAAGAGGACAAAACAACACAACAACAACACAACAAACAACAACGAAAAATTACAAGACAAGCCAAACAACGAACAAGCAACACCAAGAATGAAGAGTGTTGCAGCTGATGAATATGGAACTTGGCTTTGACTTTGTAACTATTTCAATGCGTCTGTCCTCTGTCCGTCTGTCTACCTCTTCTCCTCCACCTCCCCCTTCTTCTGGTGCAACACAGAAATTGCTGCACGAATCTTACCACAGCCAACGGCTGCTGCAAGCGTTGGCCAACGGCCGACCAATGCTAGCAAAAAATGTCATAAATAAATTGCTTAGCAACATTTGCTGACGCGCCAAATAAAATCCCATAAATGATCGAATGCGATTTTTAGTCTATGCAGCAGCCGCAGCAGCGACGGCGGCGTAAGCAGCGACAGCGACAGCGCGTCGCGACGGTGGCGGCGACATAAACCAAAGTAGAAAATAAGGAAAAGCTCGGGATAAGCATAACGAAAATTGTATGCTCTTTAAGCTGATCAATTAAGTAGGGAGAAGGTTTTAAAATTAAACTGTTTCAACTATTTGTTAACACAAATATTGAACAAAAATAAAGGAAATTTTATTAAAATTTAAATTAAGATTAAACTATTCAAAGAGTTATAAAAATAAGACAATATATTTGTTGAATAGATAATTAATGTTAAAATTTAAAATGAAATAAATTGAAAATAAATTTAAAACACAACATTAAACAATGTTTAGCTATTAACATAAAAATATATATAATCAGGCCTGTTCCGAATTTCACTTTCGATAAGATTTGTCGGAATTGAATTTCTTTAAATTGCTCTAATATCATTTCGGCGATATTCAGTGGATTTATATCACTTTGAGTTGATGAGTTAAAGTCCGATAAAGCGAAAAACGATAATTTTTAAACACTTAGTCTAAACTCAAAGTGAATAAATGCATATCACTAAATGCTAAAAAGTAAAAAGTGAAAACCGGAACAGGCCTGAATATAATATCTAACTCATTTATATAAAATTAATACTTAATCAAATTGAAGTTTATATCCATGAATCTGTTGAAACCAACAATATATTTATTACTTTAAGAATAGTTCTTGAAATAAATATTGAACATAAATTGAGCAGCATTTTTTATATTCGACCAATAACTAAACTTAAGCCTCTACTTAAAGTTCATTCAACAATCAATTCGATTTGAACTTGCAATTTAAGGGGAATTTAACAAATATTTGTAATAGCATTTATCAGCTGAACTTGGCTGATAATAGAGTATAAGTGGGCGTGCTACAGCCCCTCAATGCAATGTCACTTTTTTTTTCTATCCTAGACCAGCGACTAGTTGATGCTACTTTTTTAAGAATTTCAAATGTTTTTCCTGGTAAATTAACTAAAAATGCTGAAAACGCTTCGCAGTTGCAGCGGCCGTCGCCGTTTTTGTGTGGTTCTCGATGTGAATGTGAATGTGAATGTGGACAACAGCAACAACAACAAAAGAGCAGACAACTAGCAAACAACGACTGGCGTTGATCTGGTCTGCTGATGAACGAAAAAAAAAAGGAAAAATAAAAAATAAAATAAAATAAGTAGAAATAAGAAGAGTCAGCCAAATGCTCAAACGAAAGCAGCAAAGCAATTTCCTATTTTACCAAAGTGGTTGCAAGCGTCGTCTTCGTCATTAATGTGGCTTTTAAATGCGTTTTTCATGGAGAGACGCTGCAGATGCTGAAGTTGCAGTTGGAGGCTGAAGACTGACGACTGAAACTGGGGACAGACGACGCCAAGTGTGCGCCTTAATTATGTGCGAGTCTTGAGAGTATTGGCTGATTTTGTAATTAGGTTTTCATTAGAACTTACGCACAACTATGGACATGGCAGCTTCTTCTGGTTGCTATTTTTTTTTTATGTTAGCACATTCCTTTCATAGTTCTGGGGCAAGTTCATGGCTCTTGACGTGGCGCATTGGCAAATTTGTGTAGTGTGGGTCACGTGGCCCAAATGATGTTAAGCGTCTGAAGCGCAGGCTGATTGAGTTATAGATACATGTGTAAACAAACAGTAGCCAAGTGGCAGCAACAACAACAACAACTATACAAAAAAAAGAAGTAGAAAAAAACAAAAGAGGCAAAAAAAAAGAACAACAAGTTGTGGCCGCAAGGTAAACGACTAAGGCTAAACACTAACAACAACATAACACGAGCCACACGAGCCACCGTCAGAGGAGAGACCCACAATCAAAGTGAAAGATACGACTAAAGAGTTAACGTTTGCGTTTGTCTTAGCCACGAGGATCAGCCAGAAGTGAGGCAAAGGCAGAGGCTGCAAAGTGGCAGCCAAAGAGGCAACCAACCAACCAACCAGCCAACAACGTCTTCAGACTCATGTGCGGCACTTTCTTTAGCTTCAGCTTTGGCTTTGGCTTTGTGCCGCGGATTATGCTCTCTGTCTGTTTGCTGGAAAGGTAGTTAAAGGGGGGAGAGGAGTGGGCTGTGTGCCCCACGTCTCGCCAGCCAACATTTTGATTTATCCACGCGCTGCCGGCGCTGCCTTCTTCGTCTTCTACGTCTTCGTCTGCTTCTTCTGCTCGTGATTAGCGTGGCGTTGCAGAAGGTGTGTCCCAAACTGGCAAGTTGGCAACTGAAGTAGCCAAATGCGCGAGCAGCTACCGAGCACACAATGAGGCAACAACCACACAAGGATGGGGAAGTGGGCACAACTCTGGGCATGAATGAACAGTGCCTGCAAATCCGATGGCAGCAGCGATTGCATCAATGAAATTGAATGGAATGTGTGCCAGCTTCATCAAATGCGCTTTCAATGGACCAGGCTAGCGGCTAATTAGCCTAGACCACACACACAGAAACACACACACACACACACATACACTTACACAGAGAGAGGCTCATTTGGAGTACAGATTTCGGCCCTTGGCTAAAACTTGTAACATGATGAAGACAACAACAACTAAAACAACAGCTACAAAAAACTCAGTGCATTGTGTTAGCCTTGAATGCGGCCAATGCACCTAGCGACGATTAATGCTCTTTAAATTTAAGCAAAAAGGGTATATTAACTATCTAAAATAATGAACTTTACGAGAAATAAGTCGAGGGACAAAAAAATTACCATGCTCCAAAAATTCTGATATCTGTATATATTGCGAGTCGCTGTTCGCGCCTTTCGTGATGCTTACATCACTAGCGTAGACTGCCATCCACATTGATTGTGAGGCTTAGAATCTGTTAAAGAAACAGGTGCAAAGACAGCACTTGTAGTGCATTTAACTAATAATAACAGATCATATAATTGAAGAGACTAAAAAAAACATGACATTGAAAGAAGATTCTATTGGACTAATGAATGGAATCAAACGTAAGGGCAGCATTTATGCAGTAATTATTTTGAAATAGGAAGATTCAGAGCTGAATCATACAAGCTGTGATTACAGGGTATTTATCTAGTGATAACTGGTTATTAATTAAATTGTCTAACATTCAAATGATCAGATAAATGAAAGCATTAAAAATGGTAGACCGATCTTTAGGACAGGATTGAATATGTTTAGAGCCAAGCACGCCACATTTACAGGGTATTATCTGGTAATCACAGGTACTAACGTAGGTATATTAAAAGGAATATTAAAAGCTTACAAGGTATTATCTAGAGAACAAAAAAAGTAATTACACAAAAAATTAGACAAATTAGGATAAAAGGCGCTAGATTTCGCTAGATTCCGCTAGGTTCTAAAGTAGCATTATAAAAGCCAAATTTACAGGGTAGTTAACTAGCAGCAACGCGTTGCAATTACAAGTCTGCTGTATTTTTTTGTTGATTTTTTTCGAATGTTCTATAAAATGCAAAAATTATGAAAATTTCTTGTGTGCGTTGTTTCTCTCTGTCTTCGTGTCTCACTCGTTCTCTCTCTCTCCCTCTCTCCCTCTCTCATCCTTTCTGACTGTTGGTTTCGTGCATTTTTCTTAACTGGTTTTTTATTATGTACGCATTTAGCTATTTTTGGCTTATTTCGTTTTGATTCCTGTTCTGTAGGACGCGTCAATGAACCTCGTCACAGCTAAATAGCAAAAATAGCGACAACAACAGCAACAACAACAATAACAACGATAAAGTTGTTGCCTTAAAGTTGGTGGCACATGTCTATGAATTCTAATTGTGTGCAGTGGACAAAATATGTAAATATCGTTTTGTCTAACACTCAAAAGGCGGCACGAAGGCAAACGCATAAAAGCCAATCAAATTGCTGGACATTTCCTGAGTGTCAATCAGTCAAGATATTGCGAAAAAATATTTGGAAGCGTTCACAAGGCAGGAGAAGTTCAATGTCTTGGCCAAGTTGCAAGTCCAACCGCAAAATCTGACAGCAATCAAAGAGAGAGAGAGGAGAGACAGAGAGGAAGAGAATAGATCGAGCCCAGCTGTAGTACCTGTAGGGGTAATGATCATAATGATCATAATGACGATGATGATGATTATGTTGAAGATGAAGCAACGCAAGTTTTTATTTATTTTTTTTTTTTTTGCTGCTGCAGTTTTCGCATTACAAGAGCAACAACATGTTGCGATCGATTGGGGCAAGTCTTAAGAAGTTGCCTCTGTTGTTGTTGTTGCTGCTGCTGCCAGGGGGCAATCAAAAAATGTGTGGCAAAATCAACGCTGAAATACTCTTTTAATGAACCTCTTCCTTTTGGCCAAAGAACTTGCAACTTGGTAGACTAGCAATTTGGCGACACAAAATCAAAGTCATCTCCCTGGGCAAAGCAATGAAATGCATTTTATAATTGCACACGCACTTTTTTGCACTTTGACAAAATTAGAAGCAGCAGCAGAAGCAGAAACAGTAGCCCCCAACTAGTAGCTGCAACTGTTGGCCAACAACAAAAAATGGCCTGAACATTAATGCTCAAATCGCTTCATGTTGCCATGTCACGCACATGGGCTAAGGCTGACAGGATCAGCGTAGCTGTAGCTGTTGGCCAAGTTAATGACATTGGCTGGCTGGCTGGCTGACTGACTGGCAGCAGCAGCAAAAAGCCGGCGACAACTTTGGCCAAAGCAGCAAGCCAGCGTTGTTGGCCCGGCGTTGATGAGCAAAAAACTGGGCATTTTGATTTTAGAAAAATATATAGAAAACCACTTTTTTTACATTTCGTTTCGTTTCGTTTCGTTTGTGCAACTTCAGTTGCCACTGAGACTGAGACTGAGACTAGCATGGCCATCAATGTCTAAGCGGCAGCTGCCGCCAGTTGCCTGTTGCTTGCGGCTTGGTCAATTGGCAAATGGCAACATATTTTAAAAGTTGGCTAAAATATGTGCAGCAAGCTTCTTCCTTTTGCCATCTTTTTTGTCGTTGTTGCTGTTGTTGTGCTTTGAATTCTTTAAAAGGCAGCCCAAAATTTATGGAAGTCAACGCGAAGGCCATATTTGGCCGAAAGATGTAAAATCAAGTTAAAGAAGTTTGAAGTCTCGGGACAAACTAGTCTAGCACCTGGCCTAATGATGTCTTTAGACGGCTCTGCGTTGAGCAGAACTTAAAATGTATAGACAAGTGTCTGAGTTAGTATCTCATATAGATTATACTAAGAATCCTATAGATCTTAAATTAACGAAACTAAATCAATCTACAGAGAGTTAAATAAATATATATTTAATTATTTAAACTAAAATTACAATATATTTTATTGCATGCTTTTAGGCGTTTGATTAAGACTTAAAGCAGCCATTACTTCCTTTCTGTTTGTCAGATCTTGTTGCGATTAAATAAAATGATAGCTTATAAAAATAGATAACGTTAATTACCAAAAAATAAGTAATATTCTAAAAACTGTAACGGGTATAATAATTAAAATCAGTTACATCAATAATAATTTTAAATTTTAATTCACTAATAAATAACAGTTATCAAAATCTTGTTTTTTTATATGGAAAGCTACTGCTCAGTTTAGAATTCTCTTTGATATACAAAATTATGCCCTGTAATTTCAGCTTTCACTTAAGTGGAATTGATAAATTTATTTGCTTTTTCACATGGAAATCACTTTGCATGCCAAATGCTGCCATTTACATGAAAATTTCGCTATGAATATTCCGAAATGGCTAAATGATATCTGGTCGAAACAAAGAGGGCCACAAAAACCAATGGCTATCTAATTAAAAATGCAATTGAAATTTTGTTTGAAAAAAAAACACAAAAAAAACAACAACAAATGGGAAAATAAAACATCAAAAACAAAAAAAAAAGCGGAGAGCAACAAAAGAAGTTGGAAACTTGTACTCGAAATGCAACGTTAATTAAATATAATTTGCAATATGCTGGCGGTCATAATTTTCCAACAAACAGCCAGACGATGGTGGCAATGCCAATGGAAAGGAGGCGGGAAGGGAAGGGGGCGTGCCGCCAGCGGGGGCCATGAGAATGTTTCGACAAACAACAAAAGAGCATGTTTCGAGGCAATAATAGACGATGTACTAAAATGTCATTCTATGGTCCCAGGGAATAGACGACGAGTACGAGTCATTTTCTACTCTCATTCTTTCTTTTTTTGTTAGATTTTTTCATTGTAAATTATCATAAATTTGTCGTTGCTCCGTTTAGATGTTGATGGTGAGCGACCAGCAGGCCAGTTTTAACTTATCCTTTCTTTTTTATCCAGTATTTTTCGATCTTTTTTTTTTTTGTTTTGTTTTGCATTTGTCAAATATGCAAAGGCTAAAACACGACTACTAAAATGGCCAACACGAAAACAGCTCAAATTTATAGCCAGCGACCAAAACAAATAATTTGAAAATTCGTCACACGCCACAAGTTAAATGGCCCATGGAATTATTTAAAGCATATTACACCGAAACTTGAACACACTTGATGTGAAGAAGAGTTCAACTATAAATACATTGAGTTTCGGTTGGCGTTATTCTTTGTTTTTAATGTTTAAAGATCAATTACACCCTGAACCTGAAATTGCAGATAAACTTTTCTCAATTCTATGCCAGGAACCTTTAATGGAAATTCCCTTAAGTTAAATCCCATTAACATAATATCATGTCTTCTCCGATCTAATCACACGATTCCTATATTTATTAGACATGGAATAAATTTACATTAAACATTTTCTGAACTGAAACCTCAACGCAAATTTTGCTGAAATCTTTACTTAAACTCCACACTGTAAAAAATTAAGTTATACCTCTAAAACTAATTGTAAATGAGCTCCATAGAGCACTTGCCTAGCCGCTTTTCGAGGGCGACAATTCACCTTTGCCTCTGTCCCTATCAACTCTGCTTAATTATCAATGCAAGGCCTTCGTATTTTTTTTGGTTTTCTACTTTTTTTGCTTTTAGTTTTCGTTTGGGACAAAATGAGAATGCAAAGAGGCCCAGACATGGCTTTGTCGTGCGCATGGGAAATGAATTTCCACTCAACGTTTTTGGGCGACAGGAAATGGCCAAAGGCAAGCCAAAAAGCAGAGCTTAAAGGACATTTTCAATATGAAAGCAAAACCTAACTATTTAAATGCAATTTTAAACATTTTCAAAACTTGAAATGGTTCTCAAATGTATATAATTAAAATGATGAATATTTTAAGAGGCAGAAACAAACTGAAACACGCATGCGGGCATTAAAACAAAAAACGCCTTGTGAAAAGTGCGTAAGTTGTGCCAAGTACATACTCATGCCTAGGACATTAAGTATATATAAATGTAGATATATGTATATGTATATGTTTATATATACCTGCATTGGTATGCATGAGGGTAAAGTAAACAGCAAATGCGAGAACGCCAATTTCGAGGCCTCTGCTCTGTGGGGCCGTCTTTCTGTCTTTCCGTCTTCCTGTCTTGCAGCACCCCTGAAAAAGTCGCCGCCTTTTCATGGCAAAAACAGAGGCAAACACAAAAACAAAACAAAAAATAGGAAAAAAAGTTTTGCGGCAGGCAGTGGCCCTTCGGCTGATGCGTAGTGGTCGCTTTTTCTGGTAAGGGGCAGATCAATATCCTTTTATGCGTATGCACATTCAGCCTGCAGACGTTGTTTAGAAAAATTGCACAGAAAACGAGCGGAAGAGCGGGAGAGAGGAGGGAGTAAGAGATGTAGAGTATGAGTGTAAAAAAAAGGCCAAACAGTAAAGCCGAGCTAAACTCTAGCATACGAATAAGTGCAGTTCAATAAAAGGGAAGGGCAATATATAGGAAGTGGGTAATGGGATGCGTATACGCAATATTTGCCATCAATTGCAGCTGTTGGTCAAATGGCAAATGGCAGAAAAATAGGCTGGAAATTAGCTACAAAATGGATATGCACTTCAATTGCCAAGCAAAAGAGATATGTATTTATTTTTAGTAAATATCCATCGACAACGCAACGCATCGTTTCGCAATGCATTTTGAAGCACTTTACGCTTCAGTTTTAACTGAAGTTTTATTTGATTTAGTTGCTGGCATTCTTTGTTTGGCTTCATTGGTCAGTTCTGCATTTATTTGAGCGTAAATTTATGATTAAGCCTTTGAAGTGCTGCCGATGGTATGTTAATGAGCTGGCTTAGATATGCCACTACTGGGCTTGGACTGGGATAATATAAATATGTAGTTAATAATCCAACAAAATAAAAATATGCACAAAAAAGAATATTAATTCATAAATAAACATAAAACATTAAACTGAGAATTAAATTAAATGGAAACAAAGAAATAAAAATGGAAAATTTATATATTAAATAATGTTTGATAAATTTTATAGCTAATATAAACAAATAGAAAATAAAAAAGGGATTAAGTTGAAAAGGCTTTAAAATAATAAATAATAAGAAAGAACATTAAATTAATAATCGGAATAAAACAAAAGTAATAAATTATTTTTTAACAAAATATATTAATAGTCATAAAAATAAATTTCATTGTCTGTTGGCGTTTCAAAGCAAATCAATTGGCATTCAATCTTAAACTTGGTTAATAAATAGCTCTTTCTTGAGTTAATAATACATATGTATGTACATCTAACTATTGGATAGATCACTTTACCAACTCGTTTCTACACTAAATGTAACTGTCTAATTAGCACCGCAATTCGAAATGCATCTGCGTATGAATGTTAGTTTTTTTAGTATTCGTATTCGAATTCGTATTTGTTTCTCGTATGCGGGATTCATTCTCATACTCAGTCAAAAACTCATGCTCACATTTTGCGACCTACAGCAACAGAAAGCTTGTTAACAATGAAAACAACTTGGCAAATGCTCTATGGCTTCCTGTGGCAGGCTGTCAGCCAGGCAACCAGTCGCAGCAACAACAACAGCAACAACAAGAGCGACAACAACAAGAACAACAATAGCTTTGACGCAATGTCAAACACCTGCTGCCAATGTTGACGCCAAACACGAAAAAAGGCGCACAGCAACGAAGCAAAAAACCAAAGAGTAGGAGAGTAACAGCAGCAGCAGCAACAACAACAACAGCAGCAGCAACAACAACAACTACAACAACACTGGCAACATTCATTGTCCGCCTGTGCGTCCGTTGCGTTTGTTCTTCGGCTGGTTGCAACAAATTCTGCGCAAAAAGTGCAATGAACCCTTTTGCAACGCTCAAGGGAGCAAACGCAGCAGAAGGAGCAGGAGGGCAACACACACACACACACGCTCACACCTAACTTGAGTATGCATGTATGTGTGCAAGTGTGAGAATGCTACTGCAAAAACCATTGCTGTGTGATAAAAGACTCACAAAACATATCAAATGCCCAAAATACCAACAAACAGCATACAAAGCAAATGCTAGACAGCAAGATACCCTGTAGCTGATAAGAAACTACAAAATATTTATTTTGAAAATAATAAAACATGCCTCAAATTATGCTACAGTTAAATTAAATAATTTGACAATATTTTTTTTATTATTTATATCTTTACTTTTTAATTTTGTTATTTTTATATTTGTTTTTTATTTTAATTAATTTTTTTTACATGGTATCAGAGCTATTAAAATTGCCCACGTTTATTTGGCATGCAAGTTATTTATCTTTGCTGTGCATAAATCTTTATGACACGTCATGTTTTTTTGACTTCCAACAAGGAACAAACAAAAAATAAAATAAAAAGAAAGAAAACAGCTGGTCAAACAGTTAATAGCAAAGCTTGTCAAAGGCATTAATTCCCAATTCATCAAGTTTCGGTTCGAGGCGAAGTCGACGCTGTTGAAAATAAAGTCAACTTCAAAATGTGCCGCCAGTTGTTGTTGTTGTTGTTGCTCTCGTTGTTGTTGTTGTTGTCTCCTACCCTTGGAGAAGTCACTTTTGTCTAGTTGCTGGCCCAGAGCCTACTCCAAAACCTAAGCCTCTCCAATGGCTCGTCGCTGTCAGTTTTCGTCGTCGGGGCAGCGAAGCCAGGCCAAGTTAGCTAGGCGACTGGCCAAAAGCAGATGATGAAGCCCTCAAAGTCAACAACAACAGAATAGCAGCTACAAACAACAAAAAAAAGTACTGCAACAACAACAAAAGTAGCTGCAACAGCGGCGCATCGGTTTAGGCCTTTGAAAGTCCACACGGAATAATACGTACTAACAAATGTACATATATGTATGTATATGTATGTGCATAGATAGCAGACCAGGCGACACATCTGCTCATACATACACAGAAAAAAATAATGCGGGACTCCAAGATAATATCAATCCCAGCTCGCTAATCTCGGACTTTCTTTAATCAAATACAAAATACTTGATTCAAGCATTTTTTCAGAATTTTTTCATAGAAATAAAATATTTTATCTTAATTTAACAATAAAATCATGAATATAAAAGGGATTTCAAATAAAAGTTATGAGTCGGAAAAAAATTAAGCACTAAAAATGACAGGGAAATTGAAAAAATTCACATACGATATTTTTGGATGGACTATCCAAGAATATAATAAACTTATATTTTCAATTTTTATTTTTTTTAAATTGTAATTAACCCTTATTTTCAATTTTTATGATAAAAATTATAAATAAAAGTTATATAATAACTCTTATTTGCTATTTTTATCATCAAAATTGAAAATAAGAGTTATTTTTCATCTTTTTTCATAAAACTTATAAGGGTTACGATCCCTGGAAAATACAAAAATTTAAACTTAATTTTAGATTAAACTTTGTTTATTCATTTTTTACTGTGTACTTGCATATTTCTTTTAACGTTTCGACTTTTTCTTTTATTTTCGCATTTCGCCTGCAGTTAAAGCGCAAATGTTCTCAAATTACCCATATGCAAAATGCAAGGCAAAGAGACAGAGACAAAGACAGATAGAGGGGAAGAGAGAATGTGTGAGAAAGAGAGGGCAGCGAGGAGTCGTGTCTAACGTTGCTTGATTTCGGTTGCGCCTCATATTTCGTCTATGAAAGCCAACAGCGACCAACTCCGACTCAAGATGCCACCAAGTCAGTCAGACAGACGACTTGTAGATTTTGTGGTAAGTTGACTTTGCTTGCCACATTTCATATACAAACTGTATGGCAATTGAAGGGCATCGCACAAAGCAATGCAAGCTATAACAAACCATTTTAGCTAGGCTTGGACTTTTTTGGTATATTTAGGCAAATGCAGTTGAAAAAAACTCTTAAATAAAGATGACAATTTCAGCAACTGGGTGGTCTTAAATGTGTGCTACATTCAACTAATTTGAGCTATAAAATAAACTAAATATTAGCTAAGAGGGAAATTCATAAATTTGAAGAGACTTTGAGAGACTTGTGTTTTATTACTTCGATTTTGTTTGTTACATTTTTGTCATTTACATTTTTTCGGTTTCACTTTCAATAAGATTTTGTGGAATTTAACCTGCTCTAATATCATTTCGGCAAATATCTGCGGACTGATATCACTTTAAGTTGATGACTTTAAGTCAGAAAAAGTGAAAAAAAGTTAAATACTTGGCCCAATTGCAAAGTCAATAAAAGCATTTCTCATAATGCTTAAATGTGAAAACCGGAACAGACCTGAATGTGCATTTATTTCAAAGCAAATTAAGTTTAAATTAAAATAAATAAATCTGGAAATTTTTTGCTTCAAACATTTTTTTCTATTTGAAGAGAACCCCTCGAAAAAACCCACTAAGTGGGTAACTTTTACCTGATAGTAAGCAATCTTAGTCCAATATATAAAATATTGGAAAATTTGAACTTATTGCAAATAATAAATTTGAACATATTAAACAGATGGAAAAAAATAACCCACAACAACAAAGTGAGTTGGGTAGATTTTATTTTTAGCCATGAGCAAATTAAAAATTGAATAGATCTACCAGCAAATCCCCCCAAAACGGAAACAATGTTATCAGCTGATCCAGTATTTTCGAAGGTTAAATAACAAAATTTGTAGTATTTTATGATTTTTCATTCATTATAAATTTAGAAATCTTTTAAGATAACAATTATCAAAGTTCTTTCTCAGCAGAGTAAGTATTTCATATTAAATTTATTTTAATTCAAATGCCACCTAAAGTGTAGCCCTCATTCTGCTTTGAATTATTAACTTAACTACGAATATAATATATTTTATATTCACACATTTATATTAATGTTTCTTTTTTCATATTTTTGTGTATGTAAGGTAAGTGGTTTTATTTGTGAGCCAAAGCATAATAAGAACTGCAAATTTAATTTACCGATTGCATTTACACTCTTATCAATGGGATTATTAAACGTGCCTCACGTCGTCGTCGTCAATCCCACCCGCTATTTGCAATGCCCCCTGCTCCCCCCTCCCTCCATAATAGAGGGACACATTTAAGGTTGCCTCAGTGCCATAAAGTATTCACTTATTGCTTTTTATGCACTTTTGATACACGAGTGTGTGTGTGTGAGTGAGAGTGTGTGTGGGATGCGTGGTGTGTGTGAATGCAATTGCCAATGCACTTTTCGTCACTCATTTCGTTAGTCAGTCAGTCTGTCAGTCAGTCTGTATGTGTGTGTGTGTGTGTGTGTGTGTGTATGCTTAACTCGCCACAACTTCATTTTGTGAATGCACAATGGGCACCCTAACCTACGACAACCGAATATTCGCCATTCGGCCAAGTTCAATGAACCGCTCGTTTAGTTGAATAAACTTCACACACACGCACACGCATACCCATACACACTCTCACACACACACACACACAGCTTTAGCTGGCGACGCGTCGCAGCGCACGAAAAGAAGAAGCAACAGAGGCAGAAAACCAAAAAGAGCGTAGAATGTCTCTTAATGCTTGAGTGTGTCATCGGTGTGAGTGCGTGTGTGTGTGTGTGTGTGTGTGTGAGTTGGGGGCTACTTAAATGACATGCTTTTGTGTATACACACACACATACACATATGCATTGGTGTGTGTCTGTGTGCTGTTTGCAAATTGATAGCGCAACTGTATTGCAATTCTACACTTCTGTTTCTTTTTTCTTTCTACACTGTCCATATAGACAATACTTCATTTTTTATTATTTTGTTTGGTTTTTTTTTGCCTTTTTGACTCTTTCAATTTGTCTAATTTTCAATGACGTCGTCAACGCACTGAGGCAAAACAAGTGAAGAGTGGCAACAAGAATGTATAAAGTGAGAGAGAAAGAGGGAAAACTTCTGTGTGTGTCGGGGGAGGGAGGGGGATGTATGGAAATTGAGAAACACTTTACAGATACTCGTACTCGACTCGCATGTGCACGGACGTCAAGTAAATCGAGTTAAGCTGCTGCTCGCTAAATAATTCAATAAATCGCGCTTAGCTACGAACCCAAAACTCAAAAACCAAACAAACTGAAAAAAAAATAAATTTAAAAAAATGCCAAACGGCAGATCCCGAGTTGCCAGTTGCCACTTGCCCCCCCCCTCTTGCCACGTTCTCAGACTGCCAAGCTCAGTTTCATTTGGCATATCAACACACACCACACACACACACACATGGACAAAAAATAAAATTTAATTTCGATGGATGCAGCTTGATGGGGCAGAAACGAAGCTGCAACGCAACGCAACCAGCAACCAGCAAATCGAACCAATCCAAGGCAGACAACAACAAAAAATAACAGCTAGATATTAATAAAGCAAAAAATTCATATGAAATTTTAATATGCAAACGAGCGAAAAGCAGATGAAGAAAATAATAAAACGTGCAACTAGAAAGAGAAAGGGATACGAGTACAGTATGCAAGAAAAGACAGCGAGAGTGAGACAGAGACAGAGTTAAGGAAAGAGAATCAAAAATAAAAGTATCGAAGCATAAATCGAATGTGCTGGCATTTGGACTTAACCATGGGAAGTACACTTACTCCCAGCAGTAGCTTGCCATAAACGCATATTACATTACGGCCAATCGAATAGACAGACAGTTGGACAGACAGTTGGACAGACAGAGAGACAGAAAGACAGATTTTCAGCTAGACACTTGGACAAACGAAGAGTTAGACAGGCAGCAAACGGGAAATGTGCTTCAACGAATTTTTTGGGCAGACAGCGCATAAAAAAAAAGCCATTTTACTTAAATTTTATATATGTATACCTAGTTATATACATATATATTATCGTGTAAATACATACAGTCGCACATACCGCACATTAAAAAACATAGAAAAAAAATTGTTGATAAGTTTGTCGGTGTTGAGTTGAAAGCTGAACAAGTCGAATTCCAATTGAATTGTTGAATAGATTTTAACATTTGACTTTGAAGTCATTTAAATTGTGAGTAAAAGTGAAAAGATAATAATGAACTTATTTATTTTAAAACGTCTTTAAACCATTATGAAAATGACTCAATGCATTTTTTTGTATGTCAAACAGTTGAGTTCTGACTGTCCCCGAATTCTTTTTCTTTTATTTCAAAAACAATATTTCTGCCTAATAGTTGCTCATAATCTAGTAAATAAATTGAAGCGATAACTCCAATTTATGTAGTAAACAGAATTGAAACGTTTTCGGCCAGAAGAATAAATTCCAGAGCAAAGAATACAAAGTGCAATGCTATTTTCCATCCACAACTTTTATTAAACAATTTATAATTTGAGCTGAAATTTGTATTTCGAAACCATGATACACTGTAGCTATTAAACAAACTATATTTTATGTAAGAAGAATCAGCGATTAAACTATGTAGATAGTCTAGTAACTGGAGTACTTCAGCGCACAATAAACTGAATCCTTTTCTATTTTAATGCTTTTTATCTGTAGCCCGTGCTCTTCCGTTTTCATAATAATTTATTTTCAGCAAGAGGAAGTAGTAACATTGACGAACTTTACAAAGATTTTCTTTTGTACAGCATTAAACTGTAATAGTTACTACAGAGAACTGTATCTACACTTAGTAGCACAGCTACATATATTCCTTATCGTTTTGAAGCAAATTTTAAATCATTAAAAAAATTTTGATTGAATTTTTATCCATTAAATTTTAAATTCATAAATATATGGCACTTATTTAAATTGTAAATTTAAAATATAAGTTCTTACTTTATATTAATTAGTTCTCATATTTTATCTTCTTTATTAAAGTATTACAAAATTTGTTGTCCATTGCTTTTGATAAAACTTAAGTAAACAAATTATTGTGATTATTAATTATCATGATCACTGGTATATTAACTTTAGTCTGTGAAATTTTTTACTCATACTCATTTACTGAGTATGTGAGTACACCATAATTATGTGTGCAATTGTAACTGTGATAATGCAACTACTATGCTAAGTGACTCAATGCCATATCATGGTTCTTAGAAGTGTTTACAGCTGCCCATTCGATGCAATCCCTTAAGCGCATTAACGATGCCGACATGAATCACCAAATAGTACAAACAAAAATAGATGCACGACTCTCACACGTTACGTATACGCAATGTGGCACCAATTGGCAGACGGCATGCCAAAAATACAACAACAACAACAATAGTCGGCTGGCTGAGTGGCTGACTGGCTGCCTGGTGCCACAGTTTTTTTTCCAATGCCAATGCCACAATGTGGAGGCTGCCACAACTTCAGCTATCCATCTCTCTCCCTCTTTCATACTCTTTCTCAGTCTTTCTCTTTCGGTGTGTGTCGTCCCAATGCCATAGATACACAGCCGCGATGCCGGCCTGGGCACGTTCCGATGCTGCCTGCGATGCCAAAAATAACACGACGAGGCAACCATCCATCCAGACAGGCAGACGGACTGTGGCAACATCCACACAACATCCACAGCATCGACCATGAATGGGCTGCGTATTTTTTGGTCGTTTTGTGTTGACCAAAAAGTGCAGCAAGCTGAGCCGAAGGTCGCCACGGATTGTGGCAACTCCAACACTAACTGGTGGCTGGCGAACAGAATTTCATTAGACGCACCAAACGCAATGCAAATGTGCAACAGCTGCCCATTAAATGGAGATGGAGGAGGATGAGGAAGAGCTGCCTGTGGCAAGCCAAGTTTCACTGGCCCGAAAGTGAAAGCGGTTGTCGCTTGTTGCAACAGAGCCGCATCGGAGGAGGCTCGTTGTGGGTCATGCCCCCAGTTTTGTCTGCCACATTATCATGTAATCCTGTCGCTTTCGTTGCCTTTTGGCCGTTTGCTTTGCCTGGTCAGGGATTATCAAGTTGTTAACGCACATTATTAGCCAATTACGAGCATATACTCCTACTGGCATTTTAGACAGGGAGACTCTGCATATGCTAATCATAAATGGGAGCAGCGAATAAAAAGGCCTTATCTCAGATTTGAGTATCTGCAAGATTACATTGAGTGACATGCTACACTCAATGTAATCTTACAGATTTTCAAATCTGAGATAAGGCCGTTTTATTACAAGTACAACAGAATATACGCACTCTTCAATTATAGCTTTATTCAAATTTCCAAAACCTTGTTCTAAAAATTGTGAGTAAGATTTGGGCAGTAGTACAATATGATGAAATATAGTAGATCATAATAAGAATAGAAAATAATAAAAAAAAAGCCAAAAAGTAATAGTTAAAAAAACATTGCAAAGAAATAATATCATAGAACACTTTTCAAGATTCTTACATTTGTTTTTAAATTTAAGGCCCGGTTTTTCAATGTTTAAATAAGGTGTTTGATAACTATTGAAAAGAGAATTTGACGTAAAACGTATGGAAACTAATGTCAAATTTGAAATTATATGTTAAATAAATTGTATATGTACATTAAAAAATCGGCTCTAAAATAAATTCTATAATTATTCTTTGTGACATATATTCTAATATATCTAATATTGGACTACTATGAGAAACATTCTTCTTCAATCAGATAAGTCGATCAAATTTTTTTTCACTACTTACATTTGTTTTGAAATTTTTAAAAAAAAATTTAATAATTATTCCATGTGACATATATTCTAATTGATCTAATACAAGACTACTATATCATATAGTTGTCATGCGAACTATGAGAAACATTCTTCTTCAATCAGATAAGTCGATCAAATTTTATCATTTCAAATATCGTGAGGTAACACTAACTATTTATGCCATCAAAACAAGAAAATCTTCTGCAATTCTTTGTAGAAAACACACACAAAATCCAAGTGTATCGCCGTGTAAACAAATGTCAACAGCTTTATTCGAGCATTTGCCGAGTCGTCGCTTATCCCTAGAAACACAACTGTACCCAAAAAGAACAAAAGCCACCTAAATGAAGGGCATATAAAAAAATGGCGCAAAGTACGAAAAACACAAAAAAAAAAATAGAAAGAGGAGTAGCAAAAGAAGACGAAGAAGAAGAAGCAGTAGAAGACGAAACACATACTTAGCCGTGCGATATGTAGAAATAAAAAATATACAAAAAAAAAACTTTGCCACTCAACGGCAGACGCCAAACGGAGAGACGCAGAGTCAGAATGCAACTTGCCGCACGTAGACAGGAGGTGTGTGAGGGAGGAGGAGGAGAGAGATAGAGGGGGTGAGGGAGAGGGTGAGGGGAGAGGGGGAGTGGGGACTGATGCAGGGTGCGCTCTAGACAACTGGCAACAATAACGGCATTTTCGATGCACAGCAGCAACGACGATGGCGACAGCGACGCCAGCAGCGACGTCGAAGTTGACGGCGAAAAGGACGCGCAGGATGAGAACTACGTTGTCGTCGACGAGTTGCCAACAGCCACTTGACACTTCCGTCGTCACATGAATGGAGCCGTAAAAATGCGACGCTGCATTCGTTTCACCTCTTCTTCTTCTCTCCTCTTTTTTTTTGGGCTAGTCGAGGGCAACTTTTTATTTGGGCAGGAATGTGAATATGATGAGTACTTTGGGAGCGAGTGTGAGTGAGTGGATGAATGTGCATGTGAGTATGTGTAAAATGAAGCAAATACATTCATGCATAATTTTTATAGCATGTCGGGGGACGAGCAACGACGACGACGACGACTCTTTGGACGACTCTTTCACATCCATTTGGTACATTTGGGATGCCAAAACGTTTTATGAACACGTTTTTTGCTACTCCTTTCTTTTTTTTGTATTCATTTGTTCATACATTTTTTTTTTTTGCACTTAATGCAAGTTTACAAGCTCCATGGAGACAGGGCTAACTGCAGAGCGAAAGAGAGAGGCGCAGAGAAATAGAGAGAGAGAGGGAGAGAGAGTAGGTGATAGAAAGAGAGGGGAAGTAAATATGCGCGGCGAGTCATTAGCGCCAAAACAAAGTGATGATTAGTTGGACCGACTAAACTTAAAAAGAGATAACTATATAGTAGGAAAGCCTATGATAGAGTGAACTCGACTGTGAGGGACCCTGTACAGTGTTCTTTTCTTCTTCTTTTGACCTTAAATGATTTTTGGAAATTCGCCCAGTTTACTATACAATAGTGATACAATTTTCAAGACTAATCGTGACGTCGAGCGTACAAAAATTTGGGGTTCTAGCCTTAAAATATTCTTCAAATTGTTCTTTACAAGCATCTTAAAGACGAAGGATTCTTTTAGATAAAAACTGAATATATGTATTGATTGTTTCTAGTAATTTAACCATCACAGAATAGAGAGATATAATTTATAATTTAATTATGTTGTTTAGATCATTAATTTTAAAGAAGAAATAACGGAAAATCTTAGATAAAAACTAAAAAAGAAAAATTTTGATTCTATTATTTTTTCCATCACTGTATATAGAAATCTAGGTGAATAGACAGAACTTGACTTTCTACACCAATACACCTGTTGATGCTGATCAAGAAACAGCCACGCCTCCTTCTGCCTGTTAAGGACATTTTTTTCCTGATAAACTTAATAGACCCTTTGCACTGGTTAAAAATAAAATCTACAAAAGAGGTTGTGAAACTGATAGGAAAAGAGGAAGGGATAGAGAGAGAGAGAGGGGGGAAAAAGAGGCGTCTACAGGTTCGTGTGGTCAATGTACGCATAAATGCAAATAGGCTGGGCGCCAAGGTAGGTCAGGGATGTGTGAGGGGAGCAGGGGAGCAGGGGAGCAGAGGAACAGGGCAGCAAATGTGATGAGACCTCGCAGTCTTTGCACAGAGCAAACATGAAGAAGCAGACAAAGAGAGGGACATGACCAAAAGGAGTTGCCCTTTAATTGTATGCAGAGGGCGGAGGAAGGGGCAGGAGTGTTGCATGTGGCACAACACGTACACACGTTCTACTTGCCGCAGAGAACTGTGCCTCTTCTTTTGCCACCTTTTTTTGTTTTTGGTTATGATTGACTGATTTCTGTTGAAACTTTGGCGTCTGCTGGCACGCATGAATTACAATTTTCGTATAACGAAAACCACATGAACCCACAAATACACACACACTAAGGTACACACACATGCACACACACACACTCATAGACAGAGAGAGATAAACATGGGGAGTGCTACAATTAGCACTTTTCTTTTTTGTTGTGTACTTGGC
This sequence comes from Drosophila subquinaria, assembly GCA_037043405.1. Classification (NCBI taxonomy): domain Eukaryota; kingdom Metazoa; phylum Arthropoda; class Insecta; order Diptera; family Drosophilidae; genus Drosophila; species Drosophila subquinaria. Next base: position 448,699 of record JBAMBL010002830.1, read on the forward strand.
TGACGACTTTTCAAGTGGTTCTCTGATAAGCTCAAGAAACGGAAACTCAACCACATTCGCCTTGAGTCAGGCGCTTGAACTCGTCCCCCGATTCCCACCGCCCTGCCTCCCTACCACCCTCTGCCCCTCCAGCTCCTCAGCTCCTCAATTGCTGGTAGCAAATATAGTTTTGCGGCCTAAAAATGACAATGCATTGTCTTCTTCTTCTTCTTCTATGCAGTTTTTTCTATTTCATTTTTCTCCGCTTTTTTTTTCGTTGATAACAAAGTTTACTCAAAAATGGCGCTCATAAAAATGTAAAGCCCAAAAGCAAAGCCTATTTGCGGACCGCATTCTGTCCACGTCCCGCCCCGCCCCGCCCCCATCCCCATCCCCATCCCCGTCCCAGAACCGAACACTGAACTCAACTCGCAAACTCACAACTCGCAGTGCGTTATAAGATAAACATTTGTTTTTACTTTTTCATTTGGCAAATAACATAAAAACGTTGAACTCGCTGTACACCATAGAGATAGGTATAAATGTAGATATAAGTAGGAGGATGGGCTATGCTGAGCATTCAAGGCGCTACACTTGAAATTACCGATGTCAATCCAAACAGTGAATCGAGTTAAATATCAAAATCTATTGATAAGAAATTAAATTTTCAAATATTAACGATATATCGAGTTTTCGAGTTTTTGAAATTACCTTGTCAATCCAAACAGTGAATCGAGTTAAATATCAAAATCTAAAAATTTACAAGAAATGAAATCTTCAAACACTAACAAAATATCGAGTTTCCCAAAAAAATTTTAAAAGAAAACAAAATTATATTTAAAAAATTCACGCGCTAATTTTGACTTGTAAATTTCCAGGTCAAAAATCAAATCAAATTCAAACTTTCATAACTTTGCCAAACCTGATCCTATTTCCAAGTAGAATGTCATTAAGATCATGGTTTGGCCTCTTAATTCATTCTGATTAAAAAAAAAAAAATATGTTTTTGTTTTCGTTCAAATACACTTTTTTTGACAAAAAGCGATTTTTATGCAAAGGGTATTTCAAATACTCAAAATGTCATAATAAGTATAAAACAAATTTATCAATTGACAGTTTCTTTTTTCTGAAGAATAATAAAGTTTCAGCTATGATTTACAACCAAAACTGTCTCCGTTTAAAATGAATAGACAAGCTGATGAGCTAATCGCAACTATTGATTTGTATGTATAGTATATGTTATAAATACTTATTTTTATTTCTTAATAAGTATAAGTATTTAGTCGAACACAAATCCCATAAAAAACGAAATTATCAAGAAATGCCCCCACATAAAACTCAGACAAAGAAATATCCCACGAAACCCGCCGTCTGTCTTCTGTCGGTCTGTCGGTGCGTCAGTCAGTTGGTGATTTAGTCGTCGATCCACAAGTGCTGAAAAGTTTATTGCACTGCGTGTCTGACTTTTGCTAAAGCAAATATTGTTTAATAACATTTTTAAAAATAAAATTTACTGATTAAACGCCCCGACTGCAATGACAACAATAAAACCAGCAACAACAACGACAACAACAACAACAACAACAGCGGTGACAACAACCGCGACAATGGCACATCAACCTCGGACCTATCCCAAGACAAAAAAATTTGTGCTTCGCAGTCGATGACAACAACGTTCCCTGTTTACTTTTGATAGGCAATAAAAACTCAAATAAATAAAAACAAACAAAAATGCGATTTTCTTAAGTGTTAACTGCGGGACGTAGGGAGTGGAGGGCATTGCTTGATCCAAGATACTTTGACAACAATTCAAATTATTCATTCTTATTTTACTAAGAAATCAGTTTTCCTGGACATCAACCTATTTGAAACTAGCGGCTTTTGTTTGGTTTGAAACTTTGCTTATGCGAAAGCCAAGACACTTAACGTGTGAATGAGACAACTATATGCGCAAAGGCAGTTTTATAGCAATCAGCTTTCAGCTGATTTGCAATTTGCGCGCTAAATTTAAAATAAAAATTTGAAACTTTCAAAAATCAATTAAAAATTGAATAAAAACAATTTCAAAAAACAAAGAAAATACAAAATTTTGTAAATTAATTAAGTTCAATCTAATATATAACATGGCAACATCTAATATTTAACTTTGCAAAATATACAATAACTCATTTCAGTACAAGAATAGTTAACAGAAATCATTTATTTGGGCAACCCAAGCAGAGTAGACCAAGGACCACAGATGACACTATACTCGCTGTCCCTGCACACATCATATATAGCTTGAAAGGCGTCCAAATACGTCTGTTTATTTAACTGGATTCCCAGCTGACCGTGGGCACACCAGCCGGAGGCCCACAGTCGCCCGCAGCTGCGTATCAGCACAGTGTGACGCGCGCCAGCAAAAACTTTAACAGGTGCACAGAGATCAACATCATCATCGGAAGTTCCACAACATGCGGGCAAGTCATGCAGTTGGGGCAGAGGATAAACCGTGGGCTCCTTAAGCAAACCATCGGGTTTCATGACCCGCATACCCAATTGTCCGTTGGAATTGAGACCCCAAGTGTAGAGGTCTCCAAACGCAGAGATTGCCGCACTGTGCCAGCCACCAGCGGCAATGTGAGTTATCTAGAAAGAATGTTTACAGATAGATTACTTAAATACGAGATAAAGATAAGAAACAAAGTTATCTTATACTTTAATGCCAGCCAACGCATCCACCAGCTGCGGTGTTTCCTCCACGCCAAGTGTCGCTTGGCCCAGTTGTCCGCGTCTATACAATATTAGTAAGAATATATAAGTGACTTGATATGAATGATTTGATTAAATCTTATTCTTACAGTCCATTGCCCCAGGTGTAGACATCTCCATTGACGTTAAGCAATAGCGCATGCTCCTGGCCACATTCCAACTGTTTCAGCCGCCACTGAAGCTGCGGAAACTGATGCAGGCAGCTGGGAATGCTGTAGACGGTATTCCCAGCACTGATGGCCACATTAATATGTGAACCACAGGCAATGTGAGTGATAACAGTAGAATCTACATTAGACGCTTTGGCTATGCCAAAAATCGTACGTTTGGTAGCTATAGCAGGAGGATTGGGTGGAGTTTCCAGTTTGATCTGCTGTAATTTGGCATTCAATTTAACTGGGAGCTTGTACAGTTCGCCGCTTTGCATCAGCACCAGACAATGCGTATCACAGGCGGCTAAAGCCTTTATAGCCATAGGTGCCTCCAGTTCCAGGCATTCCCCCGGCATCGAGTCGAGCAGTCCAATTAGCCATATTTTATTCCCTTTGGCATAGGCTGTGTAACGCCAACTGATTGCAATAATAATGTCGTGGTCACTTTCATTGCCCGGAACATGTATTTCTATAATAAAAGGATTTAATTTTGTAAACATTCTGTGAATGTAATTTGTTTCAATTACGAACCGGTTAAGGCAGTTACCCGACCGGAAGTGCGGCCAACGGTGTTGTTGCTATTGTGTTGCCCAAATGCATTGAAGCCCGTAAATAGAAACTGTCTCATCTTCCGCCGTTCGTCCGTCGGCGTCCCGACGGTGGTTGCGCAGCGACGCGCACAGGCGGGGGAAGGGGGACGCCCCGCTACCTGCGACTGTTGCTCTGAGGTTGTTTGGTCGACCGACATATTTAGTTGCTAGATAGCATTGCACCTGTAATGTTGTCGACGGTGGTTGTTTTTTTAATCCAATTTTCACATTCGTGTTAAAATTCGTGGTACAATTTCAACTGATCGTTGTGCGAATTCGTATTTATTGTTGTAACAAAATGGTAGGTTAACTGACGACAACATTCAGCATCACGACATGATTTTAAACTGTAATTAATGTTATTTAAATAGTCTATTATTAAACGAAAATATAATTTGTTTATTAAAATTGGTTGCTATGACAACCAGTGTTGCCAGACCAGTGAATTGATTGCCGCTTTTTCTGCTGATGGCAGTTCAAAATCATAAAATTTAACATTTTGCGCTTATGTAAATTACAGTGAGCTCAACGCTGTAAGGCTTCGGCCACGCATTGAGCGATGAGCGACTGAGCGATGCTCTCTCGAGCAGTCATGCCAATTTGGCATATTTTCTGATAGATTTGTCAAATTTTTCGGATAAGCAAATTTTGAAGAAATTATATAAAAATATGGTACTGTTTTTAAGTAGCCAAATGGCTAATAATGAGCCAAAACTGTGGTTAAGCTGAATCTGCGATTCGATTGGGATATAAAAATTAACAATAATTTTCATATTTTGGCACACATTTTTCAGTTAAAAAAAGCATTTCAGCAATAAATATTAGTTAAGTCAAAAAACAGGAAATCTTAACTTTTATTATTGGTTTTTAAGTGCCATACTTAATGAAAATATAAGAGAAACATTGATTCAAGATTTTAAATAAATGTTTTCAAAGTAATGCCTCAACAACATATTAAGACGAATCCTCTTCCTCAGTTGCAATTTGCAAAGGCAAAAAGTGTATTTCAATAAACCCAGTATCGATGTAATTGTATCCTAAAGATTCAAACGAGACCTTTAACTTTGGATGCTTAAAATGTGAACGAGCCTGCAATTAATCAAAGTTATTAATACATACTGTTAGCAGGAAACGAGTGTCTTTACTTACCAGATGGTCAAATGGCATGTAATGCCAATGTAAGGTCAAAGGGATTGATCGCTTATCCAAAACCCTTTCCATGGGACGCCTATTGACGTGAAAAAAGTTGGGCCCCAGCCACATGCTTGATATGTTTAGGATCTTAAGGGATGGACAACAGGCGACAGTTTCCCAAAGCTCAGTTTCCAGCTCCCAAAACTCAACATCGATAAGATCCAGTCGATCCAGTTGTGGCAAATCCTTCAAAAATTTATTTAGATCACGGCTTGTAAAAGGGTCCTCGTTGCCCAGTATAGACAGTTGACGCAAGTTTATCAAATCCTTAAAGGTACTTGGATGGATTATATAACTGCTGTCGTTGAAAGATAATTCCTCAATATCCTTAATGCGACACCCAACTGGAAAGTCATGATTTTTTTGACCTCCTGAATGATAAGTAAATTTTCGAAAGTTGGTCAATCGCATTAAAGCACTAGAAATGTTGTCGTAGCCATGATTAGAAATTGTCAGCTCTTCCAACATCTTCAGGTTGGCAATTTCGATTTCAAGTTCAAATTCTCCTTCAGGGGGCGAACACTTGCTCAAGTCAAGATGGCGCAAGTTCATCCAATTCATCAAGTGTACCGATTTGAATACACCGCAAGGCGTAAAACTCGTCAATCCAGGAAAGATCTCCGCGACCAAATTTATGAATAGATCTCCATTGAATTCAGCATCCTCCTCATCCAGTGTGTACTCCAGTGCTGTCAATTTAGGAAACTTATAAGGCGCAAAGCGTTGTAGGCTTTCGAATGTAAGGTCAGGTAGATACAATTCCTGTACCGTAGGGCTTATCACGGTCAAAAAATTATCCATCAGTGCTGGGTTGTCATTTGACATGAAATCGCGATGCAAAAGATAGTACGGTTTTTGTTGCCAAATATTGCGCACATTCAGGTTTAAACGATTTGCGGGTTCTCCATTGGTTGCTTCGAACAGTGACAATTGGTCTTCAAAATATAATTCCTCTATTATGAGCAATTGGCAATCGTCGCTTAGTGTATTCATCTCAACAAATATATAAACATTTGCTAATTCAGCCACTGACAAAAAAATGAAATTTTCTCGACTTGTTTAATTTGCTTGTGCTTCTAAATTAAATCGTATCGCAGTGCAGTGTTGCCCATTTAGCTATTTTCCCGCTAGGTCTAGTCTGGGTATCGACATACCGCCACAGTTATGTTAAGCAGGGTCACGGTTGCCACTTAAAAATATCAGATTGAGCCAAAAACAGACAAAAAATGAGCCAAATTGACTAAAAGAGAGCCAAAACTTTTTTTTGCAGTTAATTTGATTTTTGCATTTAATTAAATAAAAAATATTTCGTTCACAAACACTTAACGCAATAACACATATTCACATTTTCATCTTAATTTAGTGATTATGTTATTAAATAAAAATACATATTTATTTTTCAACCTAAAACTATACAAAATAACTGATTCTGAACTGATGAAAAAAAGAGCCAAATCGAAAAATAAAGTGCCATTGCGCCAATAGGAAAAACAAGAGCCAGTTTTGGCGCAAAAACGCCAATTATGGCAACCGTGGCCACTCCATTGGTGTTTCATAAGCTTTAATATTTTACGTCGCTCGAGAGAGCGTCGCTCAGCCGCTCAGTCGCTCATCGCTCAATGCGTGGCCGAAGCCTAAGGCTTTGGAATTTTGTAAATAAATCGCTTTTTATGATTGCAGTGCAAACTGTTCATAATTGATCTTATTGCCGGTAACTAAAGTGGCTTATGAGGATCTAATTGGCTTCAATTTCATTCCCTATCAATGTAACATAATTGGCCGTTTAACAGACTGTAATTTGTTGTCATCGAGTTTTGAGTTACCGATACTATTATCGATTATGAGCAAACAGCTATCACAATAGTATCGATTTCATATATCTTGCCGCTTAAAATCGCAATTTGAATTATTACATTGCGAGTGTGTTTCCAGGGTCTACTGTCGCTGCTGCGAAAGCTGCGACCAAATCCGGAGAAGGAGGCACGTATTTTATTGCTTGGTTTGGACAATGCCGGCAAGACGACAATTCTCAAGCAACTGGCATCGGAGGATATAACAACGGTGAGTATCATAGAACAGATGCGAGTTTGCTTTCCTAATATTCGTTGCACTGACCCACAGGTGACGCCCACAGCGGGCTTTAACATCAAATCTGTAGCGGCAGATGGCTTCAAGCTGAATGTGTGGGACATTGGCGGCCAGTGGAAAATTAGACCCTATTGGAAAAATTACTTTGCTAATACTGATGTTTTGGTAATTTCTAAAACAAAAATTCGTAAATAAAGAATTAGTGAAAATATTACCTTTAAATTACAGATCTACGTTATAGATTGCACGGATCGCACACGTTTCTCGGAAGCGGGCAGTGAGCTGTTTGAGATGCTAATGGACAATCGATTGAAGAGAGTGCCCTTACTGGTGTTTGCCAACAAGCAGGACTTGCCCAATGCCATGACCGCCTCCGAAGTGGCCGAGGGCTTGGGCCTGGTGCGTCTGGAGGAGCGCACCTGGGAGATCAAGGCCTGCACAGCTGTGGACGGCACTGGCCTCAAAGAGGGCATGGATTGGGTGTGCAAAAATATGAAGAAATAGTTGCTTAAGTCATTGAATTACGCTATTGTAAGATTGCAGAAAATTACTTAAGTTTATCATTTATGAAATACACGCCTCAATATTCTATATTGATTTAACAATATCTTTACAAAATTATTTCTTTATAAAAAAAAATTTATTTTACTCTCAATCTAAATCTTAGTAGTTTCCTGGGTATTGCTCAAATTTTCAGAAAAATTAGAAAACACATCTTCAATGCTCAAATTCTGCAAGAATGTCACGACGCGTATCCGAAAATTTCGGCCGAAGGCTATGCCGGAGTTTAACCTGCTAATCCTGGGCCTAAACAATTCTGGCAAGAGTACGTTGGCTGGGCGTCTCAGCATGGAAAACGAGGAGGCTGTAAGCTTAGTACAGAAAACATGTATATTTTGCATAATTTGTATAATACCCCTTGAATTTACTAAATATTAGGGTATATTTTATTTCTGTGAAATGTATGTAACAGAGATGTAAGCAACTCTGACTCTATTAATTAAGACAGTCCGTCTGTCTGTATGAACACATACAGTGGCTCACAGCTTATTTCAACCAGCACAAAAAGCAACTTTAATCAAAAGCTTCAATTACAACTAACTAAAATACAAACCTAATCAAATTTTGTAAAAATCCACTTTTTCAACTTTTATCCTTATTTAAAAAAAAAAAAGTTTTCATGCAAAAAGTTTTTCTAAACAATTCTAGTAGTAACTTCAAAAAATTTTTTCAAAAATCCTTTCGCTAGTATTTATTAAAATGTTTGTATGGGATGATCTCAGAAAAATTTTGTATGAAAAGGCGAAAAAAGTGTCTAAAATAGTCATATTTAGCAATTTTTGTGCTGGTTGAAATAGGCTGTAAGCCACTGTAGATCTCAGGAGCTAGACTAACCAAATTCGGCGAACAGACTTCTTCACAGCATCCACAGCTTTGAAGATAGAACTCTCTTAGTGGTTAATTTTTTTTAAATTAATTTTTAATTAAATAATTGTTTTAAAATAATTTTCTATATTATCCTACTTCGATCGAATAAATATAATGTTATTTAAAGCAGTTTAAAGTCTTAAGCATCTCTAGCGCCTAAAACTTATGAATAAACATGTATAATTTACTTATTTTATTTAATTTATTTTTTATTATTAAATATTTTGTTTTCTTTATCAAGTTAAAACACATTTACCCAACGATGCATGTAAATGAGAGAAGTTTGGCATTTAAGAACATAAGAGTGCGCCTGCGGGATTTGAGCGGTCAGTGGAGAATGCGTCAGTCGTGGCACACCTATTACCACGATGCCAATGCCTTGGTATGGGCCAAGATACTTATTTGTTAACCCAGTTCCCAGCCCAACGAATTTCTTCACAGATCTTTGTCATCGATAGCACGGACGTGTCGCGTCTGAGTGAAGCGCGCTGCGAGCTCTGTGACGTATTATTGGATGAACGGATGTCGCAGGTGCCTTTGCTGGTATTGGCCAACAAACAGGATATGCACGGAGCTTTGCCCAGTTCCATGATTGTTGAATTAATGGGCTTAAACCGTTTAGAAGGACGCGCTTGGAAGATTCAGGAATGTTCCACATTAACGGGCGATGGATCCTTTGTAACTAGTTTGGTCTTTTTTTTGTTCAAAACCCATTAATAATAACAATATTTATCACAATAGAACGTCATGGAGTGGATCTATAAAAGCTTCAAGCATCAACAGCCACCAAGTCGAATTCAGAAAATATTAAATCCCACATTTATTTTTGGCCAGATTTGTCCACTAGACTGCCGTCGACCCATGGTGGACTTTTAATTAATTTATGCAACGGGCACAGTACAATCTATTCTTGTCAAAAAAAAAAAAAAAAAAAAAAACTGGAAATGGGCCGTGGCACACAACTTTGGATTCCAAAGAGAGAAATGACGACTAAAAAATATATGTGTTATGTTATGCATTGATTTAACTTTTCAATTTGCATTAAAAAGTAAAAATTAAGGTTGAAATTTGTATATAACAAATGAAAGAAGATTGAATACCCTTTTAGGTTGATAGATAAAAATAGAATAAATTCAAAAACTACTCAATTTATAATTACAGTTGAACTTCCATTACTCGTACTTCTATAACTCGAATTTTTCTCTAGCTCGAACTAAATGAGTTGCAGTAAAATTAATAAACTTAAGAAAAAGAACTCTAAACTATAAGTCGAAAATCTCCATAGCTCGAACCTTTTCTTTGGATATTGGTGATTCCAGTTAGGGAAGTTCGACTGTATTTTATTAGAGTTTGGTTCAAAATTAGGAAACATTAACATGAACATAAGCTTAATTGCGAGCTGTCTGGCTACCCTTTAATACACTTCCAAACAAAAAGGTTTCTGTCACTGTCACTTCACCCACATATCAAAATCGTCGTAATACAGCAGCTTTCTGCAAAAACTGTGAATACGAGCTTTTGTTTGCATACACTTACATACATATGTACATAAGGAGTACATATACATAAGTACACGTAGGTTGAAGTTTGCATAAAGCGCTCAAGGAAAAAACATTGACTTTGACCAGAGAGCCAAGCGACGGACACAATGAGCGTGTGTAAAAAGAAAGTGGGTAGAAATATAAACAAAGTTAAATCCACAGCAACAGGCAGGTCCGAAGAACATAGCGCTAAAGATACACACACACACACACCTGCATATGCAGGTAAATCTGTATGCGTTTCTTTGAATTTGTATGCGGGCAGCAAACTGACGTGGACAACGAAGGCGTGAAGAATGACAAGAAGAACAGCCAGAGAGAGAGCAAGAGAAAGACCAAGAGAGAGCGCGTGATCACAGCTGAGTTTGGGAGAGAGAGTCAAACAGACGTTTGCAACATGTTGTAGCACTTGGAAGTCGGCTTAAGAAGTGTTACACACTCACTCAGAGCCACAGAAGAAAGAAAGTTTTCGGCTGTGCTGGCTGTGTTTGCTGCTTGCTTTGCGGGTCTAATAATTCCTTCTTTTAACTGAGAAGAAGAAGAATAATATCAACGGATTTTTGCCATTTGCGTGCAATTTCCAAAATCGTTTTGCGCACTGAAGCGTCGGTCGCGTTGTCGTCGTCGTCGTCTTCTTCTTCCTGCTTCTCTTCTTCGGCGCTGCTTTGTTTAATTGGCCCAACAACAGTAACAAAGCATAGCAAAAACAACTACAAAAAGAAAAGAGTTGAAAATAATCAAGTATCTCAAGTGTGTGATTGTGAAAGTTCCTGCCCATAAACGATGTATATGAAACGAGCTCTATTTGTGCTGGCGCTGCTCTGCGCCCAACCCTATGGCCATTTGGCGGAGGAGGAGTCCAATCCGCTGCTGGACATGGCCTCCATGTTCATCCAGGAGGCATTGAGTAACCAGAATGGCGGTGGTGCTGGTGCAGCTGGTGGTGGTGGTGGTGGCGGTGCTGGCGCTGGACTGGCGGGCATCGCTTCCCTCGTTGGCAGCTTCATGCAGGCCAATGGTAAAGCTGGAGGAGGAGGCGGCGGCGGTGGTGCCATGCAAATTCTGTCCGGTCTGGGCAGCTTGTTGGCCAACAATGCACGTGGCGGCAATGGCGGTGGTGGTGGTGGCTTTGACCCGTCCATCATTGGCAATGTCCTGGAAATGTTCACCCAAGGTGATGACGAGCAGGATTCTGGCGCACCACAGAAGCGCAGCAGCAACGGCAATGGTGGCTCCGACTCTGGCATTGGCCTGGACACCATTCTGCAAGTGGCATCCGCTTTTATGAACACCCAAGGAGGTGGTAGCGAGAAGAAAGCAACCCATAATGCTCAACATAATCAGCAAAAGAGATCTCTACCGGAGGAGCCGGAGTCGGAGAATGGTTTCATGAACTTGTTGCCGCTGATCATGCAGGCAGTTAGCTCCTTTGCCGGTCCGGAGGGTCAGAGCACGCAGGAGCGCCACAAGAGTCATGCCTGGGTGCTGCCCCCATTCCTGGAGCACTTGCACGTGTTGTGGGACCACTTCTCCAACTCAGAACTGGCGGATGCGCTTTACGAAAAATCTGGTGTTAATAAGATAATGAAGGTAAATATTCTTCAAATTTAAAACTTAAAACATTTATATATATTGTTTGATTTAAAGCAGCGGTGGGCACGAAGTGGCTCCGGGAGCAGCGGCTGCTCCCAACTTAGATAGACTCTAATAGGGTTGTTGTTGTTGTAGTGCTCCCGAATTCCGATTTCGTGCCCACCGCTGATTTAAAGTATATAACATTTTAAATTAGATAAAAAATTTTAAAATTTTAAAATATTTATTATTTCCAAAGTACAATATTCGTAACCATTTATTAAAATGTTATGTCTTTTAATTATTATTATTTTTAATATAATATTGAATATTTTTTAATTTATGAATCTAAAAACTCTCGTAATCTTCCATTTCTAGGGCTTCAAGGGACGCGATGGCCATGTGGATTATGACAAGCTCTTTGAATCTCTGAACAATCAATCTTTCCGTCGTCGCTGGATCAAGTCGGCCACTTTGTACCTGGCCGATTGGGCCAGTTATTTGGCTAATCCCGATAATTACCTGAGGTATGTTCATAGAACAAAAATCGTGAGGGCGTGATCCATGCAGTTTACTTCTTGATCACGTTTTCTGCTTTTTCCTCTAACGGTTTTGAAAAACAGTTTAGCACCTAGCTGTGATACGATTCTGATTCGGATTCTGATTCTTAGTTGCTCAGGTTTTTTCGATAAGCAGCAACAGCAACAGCTGCCAAGTTGTAATTGTTGTTGTTGTTGTTGTTGTTGCTACCTGTAGAGTTACCGTTAGCTGCCGCTGCAACCTGTTTGGCATCGAACATGTTTGAAGCCACGGCTTGCTTTACCTTTTGACACACTTTTTTGCAGCTGGCATATTTTAGAACCTGGCTGTTAATCTGATTGGTCAACAAAACAGTCGCAGCTCCGATTTCAATTCCAATTCCAAACCCTGGACTTGGCTTTGGCCAAGACTGTGTGTGTTTATGTGTGTGTGTGTCTGTTACAGTTACAAAGTTGTTGGCATCATGCATACCATAAACAAATAAACAAAACAAGCTACGATGGCCAGAACAAGACAGACAAAACGGTTTATTTCGAAACCGGTTTTTGCTCAGCAAATGGGCCAAAGGCAAAGTACGAGCTGAAGTCGTAGTTATTTAGGTCAAAATGCATATAAATACTTGTGCGTATGCGTATTTGGCATAAGTATACGCCCCATCATCATCATCATCATCATCATCATCATTATTATTATGATTAGACAACGAGGCGAAATAACTTCCACTTTCTAGCAAAGCCCTTTCACTTGGCTTCATGCTGTGTCATCATTATAAGCTCATCAATTGTCATTTTTCTCTTTTCTGCTCTTTTCTTGTTTTCATTTTCTTTTCAATTTTGGCCACTTTCCACAGATATTTCCAGACGGCTCAAATCATGTTCAACGGCCTGTTAAAGTCTCAAGGTTACCCAAAGCAAACCCATTTCGATCCACAACGTCCCAGCGAAACTATATCGAATCTGTTGAATCACGTGGCCAAGCATCATTTGAATGTGAAAATCGATTCGCGTCAATATGTCAAACCCGCTGTGGGATATGCCAAGGAGCTGCTCAAACTGGGCCAAGCACGTGGTCTGCTGCAGTTCAATGCCACCGAGATCAGTGATAGATTAACGGATACACTCAATCTGGAGGTAAGCAAACTGTTAACCGTTGTTATTCCAAAGAATTGGAATTGGGTTGTTGTCTGTCGGGCAATTAACAAACCGACAATTGCAATAACAACTCAACAAAAAAGAAAAAAGAATAACAAAAACTAAACCAACGAGGCAATAGCACAAATTAAATTAATTACGCTACAATTTTCTCTTTTTGTGTATGTTTCCATGGCGCACGCATCCAACCCACAATTCAACATCTATCTACAAAAAACAGGTTATCGAGCCAGTGCTAAAAGTACATCGCGCCTATAGATACATCTCCAAGTCGCCGCAATGTGATCGTTATGTGCTCTGCCAACTGAATGCAGCTGCTCTTGACCAACAACAGCAACAGGAACAATCTAGACAACAAACGGCAACGACAACGACAACAGCAACTTCGGCTGGCGCTCTCATTGCCGGCGTTAGTCCGAAAATTGTCAAGATCGGTAGCATGGGTGCTGCGATCTTTATTAGCACTGAAACCGGTACACCATTCTGGACGCTATTTGGTGTAATCAATGCGCCATATAATTGCGAGGTGAGTCCACATCCGTCTAACACAAACACACACACACACAGAAACACATATCTCGTTTGATTCTAATTGCTACCGTTACTTTTGTGGAATCAACCCAAAAAACACACATTACAGGTGAAATATCCAGTGGACTGCAATGGCTTCCATGAGGGAGAGGCAAAGGTGACCACGGAATACGTACACAACGAGTTGTAGAGTCGCCTCAAGAACTTCTATCAACCGATTGTTAAGAGTGCTCATCTAAGACGATTTAGTTGTAATCGAGATAAAGATTTCAGTGTACATAGTATTACGAATTGCAATAAATTATAATTTAATTGGTAATTTAATTTCGCCGACTTATTGACTAATTTAAGGAGTACAAAACTAAACACAAGTGAGTATCTTAATCCTCAGCTTAATTTATAGTTCTGTTATAGCCATGTCAAATAACTATCACATTAAAAGTCGTTTATTGTATATTAACAACTTTAATTTACCAAAACTTGTCAAGGTCTACGATTTAATGCTCAAAACATTTAACGATTTCTCTTCATGCGGTTTATTTGCGGTCAGTGAACCTCGTAAACAATAAATACTTTTTATTTATATATTGTCAAGCTAAAAGCAGCCGACACAACAATTAATTAAAAAACATATTAAAATTAAAAAATTATATATATTTAAATCATAAAATAAATTAAAATTAAAAACTCTGGGGAATCTAAAATGAAAAAGAAAATGATTGGCCCAACTTTTGTTGCTAGGATTGGGGGAAAACCCAGACAAACCCAATCAGACCAAAACGATATCAATAAGTAGTTAGTTGGTTAGACTAGTTATACATGATAGTATAGAGGCTTTAATAGTGGGCGGTATAAAGGATTAAAGTTTCGAGCTACTGAAGGTTATTTCATCCAACAAATCGGCCGAGTCTATATGACCCTGCAGTAATTTGTGGATAAACCTTACTCCAAGCATAATTTAATGAAATGATTAATTTCATTATACAGGGGTGGTCAAAAGTATTTACACAACACTTAAAGTTAATTGTACTCGTAATTTGAGCTTACTTCATGTAAAGTTTGGTATCAATGGAAAGGTCTTTTGAATTCCTTTCAAATGATACCAAAACTTGTTTAATCCGTTAAGTACCCACTGATAAATTTGAAGTTTTTGTAACCTTATAAAGATCATTCTTGGAAATATCTATAGTTGACTGCAAACAGTTCTACTGAATTACGATTGACAAATATTATAAACTATTTCTATACAGAGGTGGTCAAAAGTATTTACACAACACTTAACGTTAAATCTACTCGTAATTTGAACTTACTTCAGGTAAAGTTTGGTATCAATGAAAAGGTCTCTTGAATTCCTTTCAAATGATATAAAAGTTTCCTTAACCCATTAAGTACCCACTGATAAATTTAAGTTTTTGTAAAAGTCAATTTTTTTGACTTTTTTCCTGGGTCTCAAACAAAAAATGTTTTGATGCAAAAAGTTTCTTCAAACAATTTAAATAGTGACTGCAAAAAAAAATTTTAAAAAATCTCTTCGCTAGTATTTTTTATAATTTTTTGAAAACTGCCAAAAAGGCACTTTTTGCACGAAAATGAGGAAAATGGGCCTTTTTGGCAGTTTTCAAAAAATTATTAAAAATATTAGCAAAAAGATTTTTTAAAATTTTTTTTTGCAGTCACTATTTAAATTGTTTGAAGAAACTTTTTGCATCAAAACATTTTTTGTTTGAGACCCAGGAAAAAAGTCAAAAAAATTGACTTTTACAAAAACTTAAATTTATCAGTGGGTACTTAATGGGTTAAGGAAACTTTTATATCATTTGAAAGGAATTCAAGAGACCTTTTCATTGATACCAAACTTTACCTGAAGTAAGTTCAAATTACGAGTAGATTTAACGTTAAGTGTTGTGTAAATACTTTTGACCACCTCTGTATAGAAATAGTTTATAATATTTGTCAATCGTAATTCAGTAGAACTGTTTGCAGTCAACTATAGATATTTCCAAGAATGATCTTTATAAGGTTAATAAACTCTTGAAAACTGCTTTTTTGCATGATCTTCTTAATAAAGAGATTTGTGCAACTTTTCTAGTTAAATTACTCTTGCACAGGGTATAAATACTTTGTTATTAGGAAGACATTTTTGTATAATTTTAAGATTAAACATAAATTTTACTAATTTTAAATTTCAGTAATTTTTTGCTGAATGGAAAAAAAATAAAATCAGTATCTTGATGAGAGTATACACATTTGTGTTGGCCAATTTAGCAATATGTTGGCTAAAATCGTCGTCAGTTAATGCACTTCTCACCATGGGCTGCATGAAGCCGGTTTGCCAAACAAACAAAAAACAGGTTCAAATTGCGGAAAAACTGAGATGAATTCATTCCCGTTCGTGACTTTCACCACACGCTTGGGCTCACTTTCCACTTTGGAGTTGGAGTCAGAGTCAAAGTCAGTCGACTGCAGCCATCTGAGGGCAACGGAAGGCAACTGCAAACGCTTAACATGCAACTAATTTATCGGGAATTGGATGCGGATATTGTGCGTCGCACAAATGCCATATTTCCAGCGCAGGATTGCTTTGTGGAGGTGCTGCCCGATCAACTGATCATACCACGCAAGTATGTGGAGCTCGGGGAGTCCATAAGGCAACTGCCGATCTATGAAGATGATGTTTGGATGGTGTCGTATCCACGCACCGGCTCCACATGGGCACAGGAAATGGTCTGGCTGTTGGGTCATCAGCTGGACTATGAGACGGCCAAACAGCAGCTGTCCCAACGCTCACCCATGATCGAGCTGTCGGCACTCTTCAGCACGGATCATCATCAGTGGGTGGCGTATGTATAGCACTTAAATATATATTTCTATGAGATTCAGTTACTCATATTCCACTCACAGCGAATCCTTTGGGAACACGGTTGAACTAGTGCGCAATCTGCCACGCCCACGTTACGCCAGGTCGCATCTCTCCTGGCAACTTTTGCCACAACAATTCGAAAGCGTCAAACCAAAGATCGTCTATACGGCTCGCAATCCGAAGGATTTGTGCGTCTCCTACTATCACTACTGCAAATTGCTCCATGGCATCAACGGCGACTTTGAACAGTTTGTGGAACTCTTTTTGGGCGGACACACACCCATGGGATCCTACTGGAAGCACGTGTTGCCTTTCTGGAAGCGCAGCAATGATGACAATGTCTTATTCATCAAATACGAGGACATGATTAACGATCTGCCGGCCGTCGTGCGACGCTGTGCCCAGTTCCTAAATGTCCCAAAGCTGCTCAACGAAACAGCCATGAAACGTATTTGCGATCACCTCCAGTTTGACAGCATGAGAAACAATAATGCCATCAATCTGGAGAAGATTCTGCCGCAGCGAGATACGAAATTCATTCGCAATGGCAAAATTGGCGATTGGAAGAATCACATGAGCGATGAAATGTCTGGGAGATTTGATGCCTGGAGCGAGGAGCACTTGCGGGGCAGCGGCCTAACATTTGATTACATTTAATCCTATTTAATAATTCGTTTTAAACGTAGCATAGTCACAAAATATCAAGCATTAATTGTTGTTAAAAAATATCTAAAGATTTTTAATATATATTTTCAGAATATACACGCAGGTAAATTCTCGAGGCGGTTTCTACTTTGAATAGGCAATGGGGAAATACTTTTTGTCCTTCTCAACAATCTCCTCGAGCACATTATCAATATCGGTGGTGGGATAACGATCGACCCATGACTGGATGTAGCCCTCGTGTGTTGCATCGTAAGTCTTCAAATCCACCTTGCCATCATTGACCAAAGTGTTGGCCTGCACCAGAATGATGCGGGGCTTCTTGTGGGCCAAGCATATGTCTCGCCACTTGGCCCATGGATGGGAGCCACTCTCATTGACCTCCGAGTAGTGTTCGTACATTTTGGAAGCGGCTTCAATGTCGGCAGTGGATTTGTACACCTGCAGTTTGGTCAAGAAATCGCCCAGGGCTTTCTTGCCAACCGTATGGATCTTGGTGCGATCCATTGTGAGCAACAGATTCTTGCCATCTTCAGTCTCCTTAACGGTCACAAAGTCTTCGCCAGCCTCGAGTAGAACTTTCATGATGACGAAACGTGCACGTGAATGTGCCTGCATCCAAAGCTTCGACTTGGGATTGTACATTTCCAAGGCAACGGCCCATGCCATTCCAAATCAGACTCAGCCAATTGACATAAATAATATCGTCCTGTTCGGCAGCATCCTTGAAGCCAAATATCTCGAGTATGTCTCGCTGCAGGGACAAATAGAGACCAACAGCTTCTGCACGGCATTCCTCGTATGAGGAGCCGATGGCACCGAATTTGGTGTCATAGGTTTCGCCAGGCAGATACCACTTGGTAATAGGTTCACCCGTTATCAGATTCTTGACTTCTTTCACATCGAAATTGTGGACACCATTCTCATCGATGCGGAACAGTTTGCCACTGCCATGGCCAAGCAGCTCGTGCAGACCCACTTGTACCTCAAAGGCCTTTATTTTGTACTCCTTCATGAGGATCTGATCCTCGTCGGAAAGGAATGGAATGGGATCCTTGCGATTGATGTTGGCCAGCACGTTGCCCAATGACACATTCTTGAATCCCTCATCCTGTCGAATCTCGTCATCTGTTCGAAATCAAGTACATAATAAGTAAATGTGTTTTATTGACAATTAATAATACTTACAGTTGGGTATATTAATGCCAGCTGGAACACCACTTCCGGCAAATGTCAGTACATCCAGCGATGTGAAATCTGGCTTCAAATACGAGTCCTTCTCATAGGGTTCCGACCAGGGCAAATACTCTACAAGTTTCTCAGCTCGATTAACCAGCTCAGCAAATTTGGCCGAACTTTCTTTGTTCACCATGGCCACAAAGCCCTCAAATTCAGCACGACCGCCAGCGGGATCACGATAGGTTTCAATGAAACCAATGTAGGTCTCAATAACCGGTCCCTTGTCCTTGATCCACCATCTGGAGCCATTCTTGTGCTCGGCCAGCGAGCCCTCCTCAAAGGATTTAACATAGTGCTCAATCATCTTGGCTTCATTTTCGTTTGCTGCATATTTTTTAGCTTCCAGCAAGTTCTCATTGACACGCTTTAACAAGGTTTGGTAATCTCCGCGTGTAACACGGAAATTGTTGCCATTGAATTCCTCCACTGGCAAGGTAATACCTTCCTTGCTGGATTCGGCAACCGATCCCAGTTTAATATCGTAGAGGGTTTTACCATTTTCAGTCATCTTGAATGTACGGCACATATATGGCTCAATGCGCTTCGATGTCAGCCAATTATTGACGATTTCGGAATCTTCCTTGGTGCAGTTGTCCGACCAATAGGTGGTCACACCATTGGGAGCAAATCCAAGGATCTCATTACGTGATTCCAGGGCATAAACGAGTCCCTTGACCTTTTCATAGATTTTCGACACACGTGGCTCATCCTTAAAGGCAGCCGAGGCACGCACGATCGCCTCGAACTTATTCTCTGTCAGATTGGGCACGATTTTGCTGTCGCCCATGCCCTTATAGTTGCCAGCATTGGCAAACACGCCACAAGCGTAAACCAGAAATGCCTGAAAGACGACAGTATTGCTTATGATTATAATTATAATACAAGATGATCAACCATTAACAACTCACAGTAAAGTCATCCTCAGACGCACCAGCTTCCAATGCTTTGACTTTAAGATCGGCAGGTTTTTCAGCAACAAAAATGCGATGCAAGAGCGAGAAAATAAGCGGTGCCTCGGGGCTCGATTGTATGAGGGCGATAAGGCCACCGTCCCAGGATGCCTTGCTGAAGTAGTGAGCGTACAGCTTCTCCTTATCCGTTAGATTTTGAAATGCGCTCTTGCAATCCAAATCGGCTATTGGCTGCGTATTCGGCAGTACGAAATGGGATGTTTTGCTAGCCATGCTTAAACTGGGCTGAGGTAAGTTTATGCTCGAGCTGCAAATAAGATAGAAAATCAGATATACGTAAGTAACAATAATAATACAATCGAAAACCCATGGAATACCTGTATGTTCTTAATTGACTGTAATTTGGAAGGCGCGTTGCCCGTTGCTTTCGGAATTCTTGGGCTACAGTGAAATTACTGACCGTACGTAAACGTAATTGGCAAAGCTGGCCTAGTTGACAGCACCTATGAATTTTCGAACCTAGCAGCATGACTGGGAATTTTGTACAATGATTAAATTTTGAAATACTTTACTAAAAACTCTGGGATGCAAAATTACAATCAAAAATGTCTGTCAAAAGGCCGAACCGCTGTCCAGCTGCAAAAGGTTAAATGATTTCAAATGGAAATTACATCAACTACATGAAATATGAAATCTGAGTTTATAAATGTAACCACGGTTGCAACAATTGGCGCTTTTGCACCAAAGTTGGCTCTTTTTTTCATCAGTTCAGAATTACGTTTTTGTATGTTGTTGTTTTTCTCGTCCGCACTTCCCGCTCGGTCCTCGCACGTCAAACGCACATGAAATATGAAATGTTAATGTAACATAACATATGTATGTATGTATGTATTGTTTTTTTGCACAGATGGAACGCACACAGGCATACAAAGTGTACATATATGCTGGAACATTCCTCTTAAGCTTTGCGATTTCTCGTATCTTAGTTATACACAAACATAATAAATGCAGAACAAAGAACAAATAAGCCCCAAGAGCTCTAACGTAAGCAGTAATAAAAATAAGTAACACGTACGTACCTTATCAAAAACAAATGCAAACTTAAAAAAATTTGGAAAAAGTGCAAGTTGTCTTTTTTAGAGACGAACGATAGAGATGAAAAATAATCGCCGGTACTTGTGATAACATAACAATTTCGATATACATAACAGCAGGTTAACATTATGTCATCGTTTCGTTTAAAAATTTAGACTTTTTAAATTATTTCAAATTTAATTTTGCAATCCGAATTAAATTGAGATCAATATTATTTATTGATTCAAATCGCAATAAACAAACGAAATAGATTATTTAAGAATTATGGGCAAATCTTGTATTCTTTCGGCTTGCGGTCACACTGTCTGACGTCGTTTTAAAAACATTTACATATATTTCAAATATTGTGGGAAAAAAGTTGTTACTCAAAATTATTGGTAATGTGTTGACGTGTCGATACAATTACTCTCGCCAGCAACTGTAACTGCTATCGAAACGTCAATTAATCGGGTGGTGCATGCCACCCACAAATCTATTGCAATCATATGTTTTTTTCCTTATCACCTTCAGGTTTGACCTCTCTCGGTTGAGCAAGAAAAGTTTTTACGCAAAACGCTATTAAAATGGAGCTGACAGGCTGGGTTAAGACCTATGATTGGGGCAAGCAAGGAATTCAGTCTGCGGTCGCCCAACTGGCAATGGCCAACGATCCCGACTTTGTGCTCAACGATGAAGAAACCTACGCCGAAATGTGGATGGGAACCCATTTCTGCGGAGTCTCCATTGTCAAGGAGACGGGCGAAACACTGGATCGGGTGCTGAAGAAGGATCTGCCGTATCTGTTCAAGGTGCTGAGCATTAGGAAGGCACTTAGCATTCAGGTGCATCCCAATAAATGCGAGGCGGAGCGTCTGCACCAGGAGCGTCCAGAGATCTATAAAGATGACAATCACAAGCCGGAGCTCAGCATTGCGATAACGCCGTTCCTGGCCTTGGTTGGATTCCAACCCCTCGACGCCATAATTGATTATATCGATGAGTTTCAGCCTCTAACGAAGCTTATAGGCCAGGAGGCCGTGGATGAACTGCATGAAAAGCGAGACACGGAAACGTTGAAGAATTGCTATGAGATCATGATGAGGGCTGATGAAAAGGACATTGCCAAGTGCATCAAGGATATTGCCAAAAACAATAAAGCAGGTAGGAGGAGACATATTCAATGCTTTCCTCATTTCATTATTTAATTTCCATTTTAGAACTGAAGCGCAATGAACTGCTGGATATATTTAATAAGATTAACCAGGACTTTCCCAATGACGTGGGCACATTGTGCCTATTCTTCTTGAACCTGGTGCGTCTACAGCCTGGTCAGGCCATCTACCTGGGCGCCAACGAGATTCACGCTTATCTGGATGGCGAGTGTGTGGAGTGCATGGCCTGCTCCGATAATGTGATTCGAGCTGGACTCACGCCCAAATACAAGGATGTGGAGCAGCTTATTTCCTCCGTGATATTCGATGGAGCCGAGCCGCACTCTAAGCTGTTTATGCCGTATCGCATCGATGATACTGTACAGGTGTTTGTGCCACCTGTTGATGACTTTGCCGTAATGCATGTGAACATCAGGCACACCGTGGATTCATATAAACTCCAGATTCAAGCATTCGGATCGATACTCTTGACATTGGCGGGCTCACGGATTCTGAAACTAAACACCAGCGAAGGTCCCAAGGAAATCGCTTTGTCCCGCGGAAGCATTGTCTACATTCCAGTCGAAGCTGCACCCGAAATTGAATTTCTTCATGCGGAAGATTGTGGCGAAGATTTTACAGCTTACATTGCCACTTATAATTATTTCAGAAAAGCATAAAAATAAAACGAACTTTTTGCTTATGGTGGTGAATTAATTTCATTTCAGTTTAAATAGTTGCAATTGATAACAGCTAGAATAGAAACTAAAGTGGCAATAATAACTATTTTAAGCAGTTAATACAAAGGTTTACATATCTATTCAATATACATAAGTGGTAAATATGCAATAAACATATATAATAAAAATTATTGTGTATGCGAACAAACAATTTGGGATTATTGCAGATAAATTAACACAACTCGCTTCATTTGCTTAATCTAATGAAAAACTGGGTTTTTAATTTGGTTCCCGTCGTACATAGATTATATTATATATATGTATATGTTTGTTATACGATAGAAGGGGGAGTATATATGTATGTATATGTATATTTATAATTTGTATAGTATTAACAAACTTGTGCTCACAATGAATGCACATCTCAATTGGCTACGAATATGACACTACCCTTTAATTAAATATTTTTATCAATCATCATCAGATCATCATTTTTAATCCACCTTCTTCTTATAAATGCCTCACCTCAGGGTTATTGTTCAGGTTGTAAATATTTTTTATCATAAAGACTACATACAAATACAAAGTTCTGTTTAGTTTTTGATTTGATTTTAAAGGTCGTAAAAGCCTCAAAAAGTTTGTACCAAAAAAACATCATGAGTACATCAATACGAAAATCTCATTATAAAATTTTGTGTGTTTTCAGTTAGACGGTAAATATTTATAAATATATGTAACGTATTGATGGGTTAGTTGCATTAGTCGATATTAGTATGCTTCATAGTTTGTATATATAAGTTTAATATATGTATAAGAGTTGTATAAGCAACTAATAGTCAGTTTTGTGCCCACAACATTTTTGTTCCCAGTACGTAGATAATTGTTTTTTTTTTTGTTGCTTTTGCTGCTGCTGCTACTGGTGAAAGTTAAAGAGTGAGATAGTAGGAAGTTGTTAGTTTATCTGCTGGCAGAGAGGGAGATGGGAGCAACGGGAGGGGGATCGAGGGAGCTGTGCTTAACCTTATCGTTATCGTTTCGAGCTTTCCACTATTGATAATTTAGCTCTTAAGCAGACTATTTGCGCGCTTGTTAACACCATCCATGCGAACATTGTTGGCATCACCTTTGGCATTGACGCGTTCAATTTGTTTGTTTTGATTCTCCAACTCGGAGCCCATGTCCAAAGCCATGTTACGCAAGTTGCCCAGCATTGAGTTCACCTGCCCCAGATTCTCATCCATCTCATCCTCGCGTGCATCGTTCGTGATGCGGGCTATATAACCGGATTGTGGCGGTGCACCCATCCCGCCACGTTCGCGCTCATCGATTACCCGCTGTGGCTGACTGGCCACAATTTTGCCATCGTCATTTGCCTTCCAGGCACTGTCGCTGTCATCCTTGATGTTGACCTTCTTCCAGGGCAGCACACAGACACCGCAACATTTCTCCATGCCGCTGAGATTCTTTTCGGCCTCTCGCATATCGGCATTAATGCGATCCATGCCCTCCTCAATGCGATCCAGCTGCTCGCCCTGGTCATCCAAGGCAACCAGTGTACGTATTCCCGCCTCCTTGGATTCATCCATTAGGTTCAGCATGCGACGCGTGCTTTCCAATGATTCATCGGCAACTTGAGCAGATTTGAGCTGCAACTCCTGCAGCTCCGTGCGCGGCTCATTTTCCACAGCGGCAGCCATAGCGTGACTATCGAGTTGTGATTATGACTTTTTACTGATGTGACTAGCAAGTGGTTGCGAATTTATTAGCGAGTCTGGGAAAAATGTGTGCAAATGACTCACAACCAACAATCACTGCTGACGCCACTTGTTTGTGATGATGCAAGTTATCGTTTATTTTAAGCTCGTTCAATTACAACTTGCAGGAACTTGAATTTAATATTCCGAATTGGAAAGTTGATTAAAATATTAATTTGTACAATACTTTGGCAAGTCTACACACTAACTATAAAACCAATTGTGTATATACAAATGGCTAATGGTGCCCACACACGAGAAGCAAGTTTGATGAGCATGCAGACTAATTGGCGAGTGAACTCACAAGTTGTTTTGTGTGGCGAACATCAAATTAAAATAAATGATTTTCTATTGAACGTCAAAGAGTAGGCATCAACACAATGATGAACAAATATTTATTGAAAATCTGTGCTATAGCCAAACAAAATATAATGGGTACAAGAATATGGTTGGATGAATATAACTTGGCAGAGAATGCTAAAGGTGCAAAAATATGTTGTAACAATCCAAGCATGCTCGCTGAACATGCTTGTCGTGTGTGGGCTTCTAAATGTTAAACTGTTTTCAATAAGCATTCGATAAGCGATTAATTAGTGCTAATTACATAAAAGTGCTGGCTAAAGCTATCGAAATTTTTTGTAAATACGCGGGACAGATATTCGGCCGCTAGATCAAAACTGTTTCATACATAGCAAGCATTTAAAATCAAAATATATAAAAGCATAATCCTACGACTAGAATATATCGAAAGAAAAATTTGAACAGAAAATTTGTTCTTCATTCTTCGAAGCTGCAATTTATAGTCAACAACGCCGTTCGCAATTGACTCGCGCGTTAAGTGTTGAGCAATAACATTTGAAATATTAACGCTTGTTTGTCAGTACAGCCAAGGTCGGGCGTCGGTGATCGTCGTCAGTTTGCATTTTTCTTATTAAGACAATATTTGACGTTATTAGATTGAATAGCAACTAAAAGAATTGAACAGATTAACAAACACAAAACAGTAAAAGACAATGGAGAACTCGCGCCGTTCTATTGCGCCCAGCGAGGACAGCGTTAGCATGTATTTGTCCTTTGACGCCGATGGAGATGACACGCTCGCCAGCAAATGGCAATCAGTGATGACAAGCCAGACCAGTCAGTACTTGGAGGTGCAACAAAGCATCGATATGGGTCAACACCAACAACAACAACAACTGGATGCAACACTAGAGGAGAAGATAATTGTGGACCATAAAAAGACAGTGTTGAAGTCGCTTATTCAGAATGAAAGTATTATTAAGGATCAGTCACCGTTGCGTCCCTTTGACCAGAGTCTGCTGAACAAACACAATGCACAATGCTCGACGCCCGCAAAAAATAAAACATTGACCGACGGACGCCAGGATCTGTCAGTGATTGATGCCAATAACAAGGAGAACACTCAACCAGATGCGGAAAACACAACCTTGTCCTCAACTATTGATGGAACTGCATCCACAGTGAAGATCAACACACTGTTGACTGAAACAAATGCTACACTCAATCTTAATGAAATTTCAGTTCAAGAAAACAACAACAAGACTAATAATATTTATCCATTGAACGCTGATGTCTTGCTGGAAAATATTACCGAAGGTCAGTAGCGTGCGTTTTATGATTGTTTTCATTTTAAAGACAATTGTTTATGTTTTTAGTCTCGAATGAGGAGCCCTCAATGACGGTGGCATCGCCAGCAACAGCTCTCCATGAAAAAAAGGAAACAGAGACTGTTTCCGTTGTTAATATGGTTAACGAAGTGTCTCAGCTGATTAACAAGGCGCTGAAACTAACTGAAGTTGAGACGAAGCCCAAGGATCAAAAGAAGCTGCCGACAATTGCCTTGCCACGCCCACGTCGCTCCTTCTTGCCCACAACGAGCGGACAAACCTTCAAGCAGCGCATGTCGATCGTTGTTAAGACCACACTGAACAGTCCAGCCCGCAAGCTGGCCACATCCAATGCCAGTGCACGCCGCAGCTGCCTACCCACTGCCAAGCCCAGTCTCACTGGCAATTTTGGCTATCGCAGGTCCACTATGGTACGCTCCACGGAGAGCAGCTGCACCATCAGTTCACAGACTACGCAAGCATCTTCGGCTGAAAGGGCATCAACTATGAAATCCGCGCCCAAACCAGTTGCTGCGGATGTAGGCAAGTTCAAGTGCCAACTGTGCAGCGCCAGCTTCCGTGCCAAGAATCAGCTCGATTTGCACATGCGCAAGCACATGGACATGAAGAAGCCCGGTGTCTGCAAGTTTTGTGACAAGAAATTTGCCTTGGAACGCGCTCTACACATACATCTCATGCAGAATTGCGACAAGATTCCGCCAGCCGAGAAGCGTAAGCTTCAATACACTGAGCTCAATCACGTTAAGAAGGCACAACTGCCGAAATTAGTTGCCGGCTTGCCAGCTGTTAGCGGCTCCAGCCTTAAGCCACGAGAGAGCACAATCCCAGTTCCTGTGGCAGAAGCTTTTCAGGGTATGTTTATGCCAAAGACGCAAAGAATGAGCATTGTTACATCTTTTACCTTTCCAGCTGCAACTCCAAGCGCAGCCAAAATGGCGCCACCGTCGATGATCAAGGTGCCCAAGAAGGTGGCCCACGCTGGGGTTTATCGCACGCCCACCAAGACGGTGCCCTGCCACAGCTGCAAGCAGTCGTTTAAGAGCATCATTGACTACACCACCCACTGTCTCACGGTGCATTCGAAAAGCCAAAAGCATGAATCCGCTGATGCACCGAGTGCTCAAGATTAAATCAAATACCCTAGGCTAAGTTGTGTTGAATTTAATGTCTTTACTTCTTTAACCAGTCCAAATCAAATACATGATTAAACTGCAAAGCCATTCACTTTGACTTTTTCTCAGGCGGTGGCTTCATATCAATTGCCTCCGTGGCAATATCCAGCGGCCCAGTGGCATTATTGTCCGCTGAGTTGGCTGCCACACCACCATCCGCTCCAGTTGTGGTTGGCAATTGTCCGGGCTGCAGGGGTTGTTGCAGATTTTGTAGCATTGGCGGTATCGGCGGTGGGAATTTCCTTAATAACTCGGCCAGCAGCATGTCGACCCTTTGTTTTTGGAACAGCGTCCCACTGTTGTCATCCTTGGCAGCATTCGCATCCTTTTTATCCGACTTGGATTTGTCCGACACTATAGGTGAAAGCATTATCAGGTTTTATCAGTCTAATCAATTGTTTTACAAATATACTTACAAACTTTGTTGGAGGAGAAATCCCAGGTGTATCCCTTGTTCGGATGATAGCGGGCATAACTGCTGGTTTCCTCGAATGCGGCCTGTAGATTTACGACCGTGTTGAGCTGTAAATATAACTTATTAGCCCTTATACTTTTTAACTGCAGGGATCTACTTACAATGCGCGCATTTATCACATTTCCCAGATCAGGTGCTTTGTACACAGTTCCTCCAATAATATAGTAATCGGCAATTGGCGTTGCTTCCGAGGGATTGTGTCGATGCTGTTTCCGTATGACATAGAGAATCGGCTCGGCCACATGCAGTAGTATATATTCGAGTCCCATCATGTTGCTGCAATAAAATACACAGATTAGAGAAGTCTGATTGATTGCATATGATATAATGTGTCTATAAGCTTACTGCAAGTGCTCCACACCCAAACGCTGCATCCGTATGGTCTCGTTGTTGCACAAGTGGTCATAGAAGGGATTGCTCTTGCGGCAAAAGTAATCCATTACGGTCTGTGGACTGAGTGAGGCCATCATCTGGGTATCGTGCCAGGAGAGACGCAGATGGTTCTCTGGAGCTGGTGGCATTTGTCGGTTCGCCATGGCCAAGGCTGCTGCTGCACGTGATTCTCAATTGTTTGATGGTTGATGTTGTTCAACAATTATTTGATTGTGTCAGCCGGCGACAGATAAGAATTTCGAATCAAACGGTGTCAGGTCAGTGTCAATGCCTGGCCGCTATTTGCATTCTCGCGCGTTTTTCCTCTTTGTCTCACTTTGTTTACAAATTATTTATAGCCAGCACGCTGCCAATTTTAAGATGTTGCAATTCGTCGATATGTATTTATTTGATTTATTTGTTGTGTAATAAATATCTCAGTGTCGCGAACAGGAGAATTCATTTGCAGCTCCTTTATAATAATTAACTCTGTACCAATAGATTGCTCTGTAAGTTCACCGTTAAACTGGTAATTGAAGTATATGTGAATTTTATTTTATTTTATCACCAATGTAAGCTGCAAGAATGTGCAAGTAGTGAACTTTTTGTTATTTTTGTTTTAATTTTTTGTTTATAAATTTCGATATATTTTAATAAGTTAGATAAATTGTGGTGGCTCGCCGATACATTTTGGCCCAGAGTTGGCACAGCAAGGTGACAATTTATAAGCAAGGTGGCAACAACAAAACAACAAACTGCGCTCCACACATGAAAATTAAACAAAATGTTTAAAAATAAATTAAAACGTAACGGCCGCGTTTCAAATTGAATTTATGTTTAACTAAACCATTGAAGCAGCGCTAACATACATATCAAGAGCCATACAAATCTTATGTGCAAGTTCAACGAAGCGTACGCTGGTGTTTGTTGTTGCTTTCGACGCTGCCGCCACAAATACAAATACATACATAAGAATTATCATCAACATCAATTTGTATAATAAATTTGCTCGGTCAGCGGAACTTGGCCCATTTTTTTTGGATCGTCAGTATTGGGAACTATATCAGTTCGCTTTGTTCATTTCGCCGTGGCGCTCGTGAGGAAATTCAACAGCAAACAGAGCAACAACTGCTCGCCATGGTAAAGCCTCAGGAAAATCAATAATTATTACGCATTGTTGAACAATAACTGAATCGTGTTTTAGTGTGCGTGTACGGTTTCCAAGAAGCGCATACAACTATTGTACTATTGTTTAAATTTGTCTACTGCTACTGTTTTAGTTGCGTGTCATTCGATTGAATCATAACTATGTATGTTATCCATTTGTACATATGTACGTACATAGTGAGTGTATATTTGTGGTCATTTGGCCAGTCAAGGTCACAAATGTCTCGTTGTTTAGTCGAAGTGTTCTTTTTTAATCCTCACCTTGATTTTCATAGACAGAATTATTCGCATTTATTTATTTGTTTGTATGTTTAAATGTGTGTAAATATTATCTAAGAAATAACGCCTACACAGGCCGACAAATTCAGGCAGCAAACTATATAATTACAGTATATACATACATACTATTAGTGTTTTGGAATACATATGTATCTTTATGTATTGTACTAACATTATTTCATTTAAGCAAGATCTGCAGAAAAGTAAAGATAGGTTTAAAGCTCTGTAATTTCTATAAGTTCACAACCTAAAGAAATTTTTAGACGTATTTATTAGCAAGTTTCAAGGACTCTTTTGGGAACGTGGGTAAAATTCATCGAGCAATTTAATTCCCAGTATCTAAGCATAAGAAATTCGTTAGAGAATCTTATAAAACTATGGAAAATTACGCAAGGATTCCCCAATGTTTTGTGTTGACAATTAGTATATTCTTTATTAAAAATATTATTTTGTTTTTTAAATTTTTTAATTATAATAATCAATCATTTTTAATAAAGTATCTCAGATTTCTAAGAACTTACATATCAGCCTTGCTTAAAACTACAAAGTCAGCCTCTTTAAATTCAAAAATGTATTAAGTGTTCTCCCCATTTGCGTGATGTTTTAATATTTTTTTTGTATTGATCCTGTGTAAATAAAACCCCAATTGTTATCACAACTGCTTTAAAAATGCCGCTTCGAATTAAAACGAAACATTCGAATAGCATCTAATTTGTTCTCTTATAGATTTTGAGAAACTCTCTTAGCCTGATGCTGGCAGAACGACAGTCGGCCCAATTAGTTTGTCAGTTAAAACGATATGCGCTATATTAAACCGGAACCGTATTATGAGGTAGCTGCAAATGCGTCCAATGGAATAGATGTTTTTAAACATTGGCGGTATTTTCGTTTTTCTTATGTGATTTTATCTATTTGCAGGGGCTTCCACCGTTCAATGTTTCCGGCAGTCCGTTCAATGTCGTTCCCATACACAATTTTCCAGAGCTAATGAAGGATACATGCGCGCTCATCAACTCGGAGTGGCCACGCTCCGAAACTGCGCGCATGCGCTCCCTCGAAGCATCATGCGACACCCTGCCCTGCAGTCTGGTCCTGACCACGGAGGGCATGTGCCGTGTGGTTGCACACCTGAAGCTCAGCCCCATAACGTCCAAGAAGAAGGCGTGCTTCGTCGAGTCTGTTGTCGTGGACAAGAGCTTTCGCGGCCAGGGCTTTGGCAAACTGATTATGAAGTTTGC
Organism: Drosophila subquinaria; assembly: GCA_037043405.1. Taxonomy (NCBI): domain Eukaryota; kingdom Metazoa; phylum Arthropoda; class Insecta; order Diptera; family Drosophilidae; genus Drosophila; species Drosophila subquinaria. Next base: position 478,900 of record JBAMBL010002830.1, read on the forward strand.
CGAGGACTATTGCCGTGTGGTGCTCGATTTAAATACCATTTACCTGTCGACCATCGATCAGGATGGCTTCTACGAACGCATTGGCTACGAGTATTGCGCACCGATTTCCATGTACGGACCGCGTCACTGTGAGCTGCCTAGTATACAAAAGAAAAAGAAATACATGAAGAAGGTCTTATAGACATCAGCACCAGTAGTAGTAGTTGTGTTGGCTTAAACACCAGCTTCCTCTTGATTGAACTTCAACTGTTTAAACTAGTCAAATTGGGTAAACGCTCGAGGGTCTAACATCTGATTAACTTCTACTGCCGATTTATGGTTTATCCCTTGAGCATTTACTTCGAATTCCATTACGATTACACAAAACATTCATATTACGCTCGTGTTGATTTTTAAATATTACTTTCCGCATGTATTTTATTTTGTTACATTTTCTTGAAAATGCTTGAGATAAATCTATTGACAATGCTATAAAACAGACTATAGCATACATAATACCATATATTAATGTTAATTTAATATTTAATTAATATTGTTAATTTAAATTTCATATTCATATGATTTATTGCGAATGAATGCTTACTAGACAATATCTACCTACAAACATATTATATTTACATATGATAGCTCAATTATCTTCCAATTAAAGAAAAGAAAAACGTAGCATAGATATACATATCGAGATGAAACTATTAGTAGCATTAAGCAACAAACAAAAGGCAATAAATTGTATTAATTATGTAGATACATAAATATGTTATATACCCAATTGTTTAAATTCTTTGTTTGTGAGACGGAAGACGTAACGAATACATTCATCTGCAATCTGTCTGAAAAATCTATGACAAGTTCAAGTTCATGGTGCGACGAGCCAAAAATTGATGTGCCCGGTAATGTTATTTTTATTACAGCTGCATCTGACAACCAGCTGAATGAACGGGAACGGGGGGAGGGAGCATGGTGAGGCACACGGGGATTCCACAGGCTGCCCAACGAACGACACACAGCAAAAGCATCTAAAAGTTTGATTTTGACAAAAATAAACCAAGCAAAGCATTTGTTTATCAGACAGAGAATATGCCAGTGGGTGTGTGTGTGTGAATACTGTACACATTCGGTAAAAGCTATATAGTATATAATCGGGATTAACATCGAAACGAATATCGGATACCGTTACGGTTTCGGCTATATTCGCATTTAGGTTTTCGGTTATCGGTTACGCAGAATCTTTGAATAAAAGTTTCGTAACGGTGAACCTATTTTTGTATGTTTCGGTTTTGAAATACCGGTTTGTTTTCGGTTCGAAAAAAATAACTGTCTTTGAAAAAATATAATTATTGTCGTTCACGTAGGGAAGTTGCTTGGAATCCTCAAAGGCTGATAGTATCGCCCAGTCGATAGACAAAGAAGCGATGTTGTTTTCCAATGTATAATCGAGGAGGATTTTATTCTAAAGAAAATACAAACTTAGTATAGACTTAAGAACATAACTTATTCTTACCGCAGTGACTGCTTCCCGTCCCGCGGTTTTAACAAAAGGCACTCAAAATTCCATTACAATTGCTTAAATGCATAAAAACAATGTGACCAGCGCAGCTGGCTATTCCAATCTCAAACTCTCTCATGCTTACAGCAACTATCGATACAAATTCTATCTATGTTACTTATCGATTCTAATGTGTCCCGCGACATCCCCTCCCCCGTGAAGAAGCTGCTTCACTCACATCCAAAATTGCCAATTTGGAGACGGGACGCATTATGACTCGGGCTCGATCACGATCGGCAACGCGCACACTTGCACGTCTGGGTACTCCATCGACTCCAGTGTAGACTTCTTCCACGATGCCCTTTCGCCACTCCCTGCGTGGCATGGCTGGATCGCATACGAACACCACATCTCCGGTGCGCATTGGTTCGGTGCTCCGGCACCACTTCTCTCGGCGCACAAGCGTAGGCAAATACTCGTGCACCCATCTCTTCCAGAATCGGTCTCTCATAAGGCGCGCCATGCGCCACTGCTTCCTCGTAGTGCATTTCTCAGGCTCCTGTCCATCGATTCCGGGTACATCAGGCAGATTTGCTACTCCCTTCAGCAAGTCGTTCGGCGTCAGAGGAGCTTCCTGATCCACTGCGACCGGCAAGTGGGTAAGCGGACGAGAATTCACAACATTCTCTGCTTCTATCAGGAAACTCTGAAGAACGTGCTCCTTGGGTGCAATCTCCTTTAGTGTGTGTCGCAGAACTCGCTTTACACACTGCACCATTCTCTCCCAGACTCCTCCTTCTGACGGATTTGCTGGGCAGTTGAAGATCCATTCGATCCCCTTTGTAGACAGCTCATCTTGTATCTTCTCTGGCTCGAATACGTCAGTGAATCTCTTTGCCTCACGATCGGCTCCCACGAAGTTCTTTCCATTGTCGCTACGCAGTCTAGCCACTGGCCCGCGACGACATAGAAAGTTCCTCATGGCAATGATGCACGAATAGGTTGACAAATCGTATGCCAGCTCCAAATGAATCGCTCTTGTTGTCAGGCACGTAAACAAGGCGACCCACCGCTTCTCCTTACGGCGACCGGCCGTGACAAGCAGTGGTCCAAAGTAGTCCAGTCCAGTATTTTTAAATGGCCAACCATTGGCTTCCAGGCGGTCCTCCGGCAGGGGACCCATCATAGGTGGCGCTGGCTGCGCTCGTTGTAGCTTGCATGTAGCGCATGCGTAAACAATCTTCTGGAGGAGACGTCGCAGATTCGTCACCCAGAACTTGGTGCGAATCTCGCTTATTGTTGCATCCAGATTTTGATGCTTCATCTTCTCGTGGTGGTGCGCCACTATCAGCTCGGTGAGTGGATGCCGGTGTGACAGAATGACCGGCCGTCTTGCGCTATATGGCATACATAGAGCTGCGTCCACTCTACCATAAGCACGCAAGATTCCATATTCATCCAGATACGGCGCCAATCCTAGTATGTCGCTTCGTCCAGCGACTGTCTCCTTGTGATAGGCGGCTCGCATTTCGTCCGGAAATGCTTCACATTGTGACCGTCGTATCAGCAAGTACTCCGCGTCCTCACACTCGGCAGCTGTGAGGCCGTAACGTTCGAGCTGCTCCCACTGTCCACGGCACCGTCGAATGAATCTCCGTACCCAGGCAGTGGTTCTCAACAACCGGTTGTAACTCGAGAATGTCTGAAATGATATAAAAAAGTCGTTTGCAGCGACCAGCGCAAACTCACTTGGCATCTCTTCTTCGTCTTCGTATGTTTCATCTTGTGCCGCTGGCTGCGGCCAACAGTTGGCTGCCTCTCGCAAAAATGTGGGCCCGTTCAGCCATCGGGACCCTGGGCTTAAATCCACATTGGATTGCGGCCTCGTTGCGTCATCTGCTGCGCTATCGGCGGTTGGCACCCATCGCCACTGTGCAACATCCGTGGACTCCAGAATTTCGGCAACACGATTGCCGACAAATTGCTTATATCGGCGGTGCGTGCTGCTTATCCAGTTCAGCACTGTCTTCGAATCTGTCCAGAGCACGATATCGCTGATAGCGATGCTGTGTTCCTGCTTCACAGTGGTCATCAACCTCGTTCCCAAAACGGCAGCTTGCAGCTCCAGTCGTGGTATTGACATCGTTCTCATTGGAGCACATTTCGTTTTGGCACACACGAAACGTACTCGTACGTCATCCTCGCTAGTGACCCTCCAGTAGGCCACTGCGGCAAACGCAGATTGACTTGCATCTACAAATACGTGTAGCTGCGTATCTCCAATTACTCCTGGGCCAAAGTAATAGCGTGGACATCGAAATTTCTCCACGTTGACCAACTCCTTGCGCCATTTCTCGAAGGCGCTGCTGATTCCATCCGGTAGTGGCTCGTCCCACTTTACTTGTCGTCGCCAAATCTCCCTCAGCAGTAGTTTGGCGGTAATCATATAACAGCATAGAAATCCCAACGGATCAAATGTTGACATTATTAGGCTCAGGAACTCCCTCTTGGTAGGGATTCGTTCGCCGTTCAACACTTTGACCGGGACTTTGTGAAACTTCACATTGAATTTGAAGTCGTCTGTGGCTGGCTGCCAGTACATTCCCAGTATCTTTTCCTCAGCGTCACACCATCCAACGTCCTTAGATGCTCCATATTGACCCAAGGCGTCGGTCACAGATGGCGAGCTGGAAGCAAATCGGCACAAATCGAACCCAGCATTAGCGTGTATTTCTCTCACCCGTGTTGATACAGCGATGGCCTCCGTTTCCGTCGGGAAACTGTCCACATAATCATCCACGTAGTGGTACTCGGTGATGGCTTTGACTGCACGTGGATCCGTGTGTTGATGTTCTAGCGCATTTATGGTTTTCACATAATGAGCCGCACTTGGCGAACAAGCTGCGCCAAACGTCATCACAAGCATCTCATACACATCTGGATCGCGTTCATCATTGCCGTCTCTCCATAGAAACCGCTGGGCACATCTGTCCTGTGGCTGTATCAACACCTGGTGAAACATCTCCTTGATGTCTCCGCATACTCCAACGGCGCCTTCCCTGAAGTGAAAGAGCACGGCTGGCAGCGGCTTGTAGTGTTGTGGCCCCTTCTCCAGAACAGAATTTAACGATGTGTCGCCCACTTTGGCTGCAGCGTCGAACACCAAACGAAGTTTCCCTGGTTTGTTTGGGTTCACTACTCCAAAGTGCGGCAGGTACCAGAGCTTGTCATTATTTTCCACGTCGATCTCGTGGCGTTCCAAGCGTCGGGCGTATCCTTTGCTCACATAGTCATTCATAATCCGCTTATAGGCCTGTGCGAATTGTACATCTCGTTTCATTTTCCTTTCCATATTGATAAGTCTCTTGCGCGCCATCTCATAGCTTCTTGGCAGCACAATCTTATCACTTCTCCATAGCAGTCCAGTCTGAAAGCGTTGTCCCACTCTCACCGTGGTGTCTTCGAGTATCTTCTGTGCCCTGGCGTCGGCGCTGGCTGCAACCGGCGGCGCAGGCTTCACTCCAAAGTTCTCTATCTCGAAGTAGTCGCTTACCATTTTATGCACAGCATCTTCCATAGACACTGCTAGATGGCATGACATTGGTGGTGGCATATCCGAGTGTCTGCTAGAGGGACCAAAGACCACCCATCCAAGCTTGGTGGCGGCTGCATATGGCCCTTTCTCGGCAAACCGTCTAGTTTGCATCGGTAATCCTAGATGCGCATGATCCAATCCAATCAGAAGCTTTGGTACCACGTTGCTGTACGGCTTCATTGGCAGATGCGCATTATCCATGGTTCCTTGAACATCATCTCGACGCAAGCTTTGCATCGGCAGACTCAAGCTTCGAACCGAATTCACATTCCTTAGTTCATGGCGTTGGCGTTTCCCTGCTCCACAAATTTGCAGGTTAACCACGGTGGTAGGTTCTCTGGCCGATTTCCCACCAAACCAATTGATGTTTAGCTGTCGTCGCTCACCCTTCAGGTTTAGCTCTCGTCTGAGCTCGTCATCTATCATGGTCACGGACGATCCTTCATCGAAGAGTGCGTACGTGTCCAGCCGCTTATTTCCCGCACCAAACAACGTGACGGGCAATATGCGAAACAGTAGACGTGTTCCATGTGGGGCGACGCAACTCAGATTCCTTTCCGGTGCCGCTTGGATTGCCATTGGTGGCGTCCTTCGACCCGTATTCCCATTCAGATCCGCTGGCGGCGGCGTCCGTTGAGCTTCTCTAGTGCGATCAGCTGCTGGCTGCGGTGATCTCCTAGAGGTATTCAAATCTTCGTGCAGCAGGCGGTGATGTCTTCCACGGCATCCATTCACTTGGCATTCACTGTCGTCACGACATGACCTCGCCATGTGACCGCCTCGTAGGCACGAGAAGCACAGTCGATGTTCCTTCACGAATCTCCACCTCGTCTGTGGTGAAGCTCGTTTGAAATCCTTACAATGTTGAACTCCATGTTGCCCGTGACATATTGGGCACTGTGTGTTCCTATTTCCGTCTTGTCGGTCATTGCTCACATGCAGCATCCGACGTTTTGGTTCCTTTACCTCGACATCAGAGATTGTGCAAACAACGTTTGCTAGTTCACTCAGCCACCTGCTGAAGTGTACAATCGTCGGGTAAGTATGCACTGTTGCAGCGAATCTGGCCCATTCCAATCTTCTGCCGGTTGGCAGTTTCGTGACCAATTCCTCAATCAGGGTAGGGTTTCCCAGATGCTGCTCTCCGTTGGGGATTGACTGAAGAAAGGCTGTGAGATTACTCACTCGTGTAGCAAACGGAACGATCTTCATCAACTGGTGCTCCTGTATCTGTTGCACCTCACGTACGCTTTGAAGCTGGCTTCGTATGAGCTGCTCCGGCCGCCCATATCTGAAGCGTAGTTGCTCGATCACAGCGTTCACGTTGCTTGGGTGGATGAGCAGGGACTTGACGGTGTCGCGTGCTTCACCCTTCAATGCCTTCAGTAATCGTAGGTTGTTCTCCAGATCCGTGCAGCCATATACTGCAGTTGTTTCCGTGTATGCATGGAAGAATATGGGCCAGTCCTCTGGCATTCCTCCGAATTCAGGAAGATCCGGTAATTTGCGTGTCGTCCTCATCGTCGACGTCGTGGATCCGCAGGCTAAAGTCGATGGCGTATGTGCTGACGCGCATCCAATAGCTGCTTGCTCCATGCCGTATGGCCTTGCGTGGCTCATAGTCACATAGCAGTTTGATGCTGGCGGCACTGCATTAATGTGAGAAGACGACGCACACAAATATGGCGGCAAAGTTCCACTCGAAGATGTCGACATAATTCCGTTTATTTGAGGCGGCACATTTCCACTCAAATATGTCGACGCGATTCCGTTGATTTGAGTTTGCAGATTTCCACTCAAATATGTCGGCACAATTCCGTTGCTTTGCGTTTGCAGATTTCCACACAAAGATAGCGGTGCATTTCCACTCGTTGGCGCCATAATTTGCAGCGGCTGATTTGCACTCAACAGCGGCGGTGCATTTCCACTCAAATATGGCGGCAGCGTGCTTGCTGCACTGCTCACTCCTATGTTGCTGGTTGCGACGGGATCACTTGCTGTACTCACATGTACCCGATCTGCCGTTGCACGCCGCAAGCTCTCCTCCAAGATGGCGATCCTCTGCATCAGGCTCGCGACCTGGGTATCACTGTTTTGCGCTTCTCCAGCCTGGCTGCTGGTCTGTGCGCACTCCATTTGCGTCACCGAATTCGCGGTGGCGCTCGTAGCTGCAGCCTGCACACTCAAATTGCCGGCCACTGTGCTGGCTGTGTGTTGCAGTTGCGGCTGACTTGACGCAATGCTCACTGTAGATGCCGTCGTCACCATGGCGGCTTCTGCATTCGTCGTCTGGTTCAGTCGTGAGCTTCTTCTGGGTGAATGTTGGGTTGCCATCGTCAACTTTCAATCCAGGGATCTGACAAACTCTCTAGCTGGGGTGGAAGCCCTTGGCCTGTGTTGCGTGATCAGTATCAACACACACACACTGCAGTTTCACTCACTGCACCACATCAATCTCCAGCGCAAGTTGCCCTTGCAGACTCCAAATTCACAATGGCGGCGAATAAGCGAAACGCCGCGCAATGTGGTCTGCGAATAAAAGAAAAGCGCCTGTCGTTCACGTAGGGAAGTTGCTTGGAATCCTCAAAGGCTGATAGTATCGCCCAGTCGATAGACAAAGAAGCGATGTTGTTTTCCAATGTATAATCGAGGAGGATTTTATTCTAAAGAAAATACAAACTTAGTATAGACTTAAGAACATAACTTATTCTTACCGCAGTGACTGCTTCCCGTCCCGCGGTTTTAACAAAAGGCACTCAAAATTCCATTACAATTGCTTAAATGCATAAAAACAATGTGACCAGCGCAGCTGGCTATTCCAATCTCAAACTCTCTCATGCTTACAGCAACTATCGATACAAATTCTATCTATGTTACTTATCGATTCTAATGTGTCCCGCGACAATTATATTAATAATATAATAATAATAATTAAATAGGCAAAAAAAAAAAAAAAAATACAAAACTAATAACAAAAAATCAGAGATCGCAAACAAGATTTTTCGTTTAAAATTATTTTTAACTTGTTTTTTAAACTTTTAAAATATAAATTGAAAATAAAACAAGCTTTTAAAATTGTATTTAAAAGTGACACCATAACTCTTATTTGCAACTTTAAAAATAACAATACAAAATAAAACTTTTTCAATTTTTATTATATATTCAGGCCTGTTCCGGTTTTCACTTTCGGTAAGATTTTGCGGAAGTGAATTTCTTTAACCTACTTTAATATCATTTCGGCGAAGCTCTACGGATTTATTTCACTTTGAGGTGATGAGTTTAAGTCCTATAAAGTGAAAAACGAGCATTTTTAAATACTAAGCCTTAATGGAAAGTGAATAAATGCATTTCACTAAATGCTATAAAATAAAAAGTGAAAACCGGAACAGGCCTGATTATTTATAAAATACCGAAATTAAGCCTTATAAATGAAAGGGTTATTTCGGTTTACAGAGTTTCGGTTTCAAGGTTACGGTCAAATGAAAATATTTTTTTCAGTTACGGTTTTAAATTTCAATCGGTTTTTACCGGTTAAAGGTAACGGTTTCGGTTAGGGTTTTAATCCCTGGTATGGCTGTCTTATACTTATACAAGTTGGCTATGTTCCCCATATCGTGTGCACACTGTACTCTCTGGCCGCTTTGCCTTACGCTCAATGAATTTGTTGGCATTGAGCTTTAAAGCGGAAGCAGCTAGTCATAGTTTCTGCTAGTTTCTGTGCAATTTCTACAGGTGCACAACATTTTTGAGATGCCTTCGTGACGTCAAAAAAGCGACAGCCGCTAATTGCTTGAAATTTCAGGTGTCGGATCGAACATTCCACGATTACGTTTGCCAATTGATAGCGCACGTAATTGCAATTAAATTTTGTTTGTTTATTCAAGAATGGAACGCTTACACACTTTGTGTGTACATTTATATACATATCAATTGGGTAGTTGAGCCATAAAAGGCTTGGAAATAATAATTATATTTGTACGTTTGAAAAGAAGCGACTACAATTTGATGCACGTTGATTTCCATTTTAATGTAGAACTCAATTGGCCTTGACGCTTTTGGCTATGCCACACACTTTGCCATAATGCTCTGGCTGATCCAAGGAATCTACAATGAACTTGCCCAAATCGTCTTTGGATACCAATCGTCCTGGGGCTTCATCATGGACTACAGTATATCCACTGGCCGGTTCATCGGCAATATGCGGCGGTAGAATCGCAATGTAATCCAAGCCCGAAGCCTTTGTCAAGTCCAGCATGCGCTTGTGCTCCTCGTTCAGTTTGTGGAACACAGCGGGCACCTCTTTAAGCGGACGCAACAGGAACGACGACATGACAATGGACAATTTCGTGAGCTTAGCATTCTTCATGGCCTTGATGACGTTCTCGGTGCCCTGGGACAGCTCTGTGGTGGCTTCCAGTTTATTACGTGTGCCCAATATCACACAAACGCCATCAACGGCGCCATCGCCCTCAATCAAATTCTTAACATCCTCCAGTTTGGTTGCATCGCCCTGAACCAATTGAACTTTGCCTTTAAAACGTTCTGGAACGGTGGGCTCAGTGCGGTAGAGTAAGCGCACCTTGAGACCTGCAGGGCAAAGGTATTAATACATTTAAGAGGGAACCTATGCAATGTTTACGTTACCCTTTTCCAATGCATGGTCCACAACACATTGACCGGTCATGCCGGTTCCACCAACAACAGCAATTCGTTGCATAATGTTGCTATTTGGTTATCAGTACTTTCAAAGTGAATAATATTACAGCGCTCTTGAGTTCAAAAATGCAATATCACGTCTGCTCATCCAAAAGTCTTGTGCACAAGTCAGAAATCAGAAATTACTGTTGTTTTTTGTGCCGCTCACCTGAGTCGTCCAGCTGATTATGAATTACACACACACACATGCACACACGTTCGTATCGGTGTTTGTGCAGTGCTCATAAGCGTCGCAAGCTTTCAAAAAATGAAAAGTATTTATCAAAAAGATAAGTTATCAGCACACACCTCTACAAATATGTACATTTATTTACAAATTTCACTGGTAATTGGTTTGTCATGAAATAATGTTGAGTAGCGATATCCGTGATACAAGCATCGACATTGCTATTTTTAATCTCTGCCATTTTAGAATTAATATTATATCAGTAAGCAATTAAGAAACAAAAAATATAAATGCGTTGTACAAACATAAATAAGCAACATTAATAAATAATTCAAAAATTACAATTTTGAATTTCGATTGCAGAGTGACCATGACTATTGTTGTTGAAAATATCGATTTAATACTAAAAAAAAATGGCCACTCTGTTTACTTTAGCCAAAATTTTAAAAGTTACGCGCGCAACATTTACGCCTGCGATTCATCCGTATTTGCTGCGGAATAAGGATTATCTGCTGGATTTTTCACGCGTCTTAAGGTGATGCCCAATTTTAGCTCGCTTAAGAAATCCGTTGTAGCTGGCTTCTTTTCAGCGCGTGGTTTAATGCCACTTATTGTCGCCGCTTTCTTGTCGACTTTCTGTAAGAGTATTAAAACATGAAGTTATAACTCACTATTATAAGTAAATTATTTCACTCACCTTTAGATGTACGCCGTTGCGTATGCTTTCCAAGAAAGCATCGCGATTATCACCTGCGGCTGCCTCTGCTTTGGGTTGCTCAGACTTTTTAATTACCAGCGGTAGAGTAGCTCCACCTGCTGGTGGTGGAGGTGGTGGCATAGGTGCACCGGTACCTGCTGCTGGCGGTGGAGGCGGCGGTGGTGGTGCTCCAGATTGAGCTGCCACAATTGGCGGAGGTGGTGGTGGCGGCGGTATGGCGCTGCCAGCTGCAGTCTGCGACTTTTGTGGCCCAGGAGCAAATCGGTTGGGCACAGGTTCATTATGGGATTGCACAGGAGCAAATCGATTGGGAACATGTTCATTACGATTGGGAACAGGTTCATTTCGTGGCTGCACTGGTTCATTTCGGGATTGCACTGGTTCATTAAATCGATTCTGAACAGGTTCATTTCGGGACTGCACTGGTTCACTGCGCGACTGAACAGGTTCATTTCGGGACTGCACTGGTTCATTACGCTGCTGCAGGGACGTTGTCTTAACAGGAGGTGGTGGGGGCGGCTGCTTAACCGGCACATATTGCACTGTGGCTGCATTTGTGCTGGGCACTATCGATGGCTTGGGCGGTGCAGGTGGTGGAACTCGCATTGTGCCCGTCTTGCGTTGTGTCTGTGGCGCAATTGTGGCGTATGTTTCATTTGTTGCCTTTGGCTTTGCAGGACGCACTTCCAAAGCCGCCGTTGTGGGTCGTGCATTGGCTGCCGTAACGGCAGAGGGAGGTGGCGGCACCTTCTGTGCGTTGGGTTGCGACTGCTGCAATTGAACTGGCACCACTGTGCCAATCTCCTGCTGCCTGCTGGTTGGCTGCACCATGGGCATATCCATGTCGGAGATGTCCACAAAGCGTGACGTAAGCGATGCATAATTGGAATATTGCGTCGCTTGAGGAGGAGGATTGTGCCTTACTGTTTGTGGTGGTGGTGGCGAAGGCGGTGGTGTAATCTGATTGTTCGTCGATATGGTGGCATATTGAAGTGTGGTCGGACTTGTCTTGGGTTTATCCAGTTCCTGCTTATTGGGCTGCAATGTAATTAAGTCAGTTATTTAAATTGTTTTTTCACTTTTGCTTAATCTTCCCTACCAGCCAAGTGAAATTGGAGTGCACAATCTTTTTGATGAGCTCCTGGCGCTTCATGCCGGCAATGTCCTCCTCGGCTATGCCATGCTCCATCATATACTTCTTCAGCACATTGTCATTGGCGCCAGCACTCAAATCAAAAGCATTGCGCGTGCGATCCCTTGTGACATCGCCAGAGACATGCTGAAAGTTGACGGGTCCACTTATCTCGTACTTGGAGCCCTTGTTGCTGACCAGCACACTGGTGCCAAAGCTTGGACCCGGCACAGCGCCTGGTGCGCTGTTAAAGCTACTCAAGCTGTTGGACGATGAGGAGTGACTCATTTTGAGACTATATGCGTCGGCTAGGTGACGGCGTTCGCTGCCAGGCGTTGATCTGGTCGATGGCGGAGGAAGCACTGCGGGTGGTGGCTGGGAAAAGACGTCACTGCTCACCTGCATGCAGGGTGGCTACAAATAGGCAGATAGAAAAGCTGCGGGTTAAGTTGTGCCTGAAATGCCAACTGATGATGATTACATGATGTTAACAATGATGATGATGATGATGGTGAATTCTTCTCTGGTTGATTGGCAATTACCACCCAGTAGCCAGGCGCTTTATTGCTTCTAATTATGTCATAAACATAGGCACGCCGCTGCATCGCCGACAACTCCTCAACGTCATCCGGGAGATGGGCCTTGCGCAGATACAACTGCAGCATCTCGTCTGTGCCGCGGCCGCGCACATCGAACGTCTTCCGAAAATCGATGGCCTTACCCTCGAGTTGCCTAAACTCAACCGGTTCGGAGATGTACGCGTATGTGACACTTTCCATATCCATGATGAGGATGCGCTGAAATCATTCTGAAAATGCGATACGTATGCGGGCACTGGATTAATAGAGCTACCACCAACACAACTACTACTCCCAAAACAGCAACAACGTAAAGTATGGACAGCCGTATCCGAACGTATCCACGGTGGCGCATTATCTTGTAGCAAATTTGCCGATAAGAAGCGTTTTTTTGTTTTTATCAATTTACGGATTTCTAACGTTGAATGCTGGTGAATCATTGCGTCCAAAGACACGCAGTAAGGAATAGATCACATCCAAGTTTCATTTACCGTGAGCAGGAGAGCCAGGGAGAATTCAACAAATCTCCAGAAGCAGCACTTGATGACCAATGATAATAGCTGTAATTTAGAGGAGGATTTGGATGTGGATGCGGAGCGTGGGCGTATAACGTGCCGTTCAACCCGAGCTAAAGTAACGCACTGATTAACCCAGGTGGTATGTCACCGCGTTTACTCATTTGGCGAAGCTTGTTATCTGGAAACGCCGACACTGATAACCGAGGGGCCAGTAATCACATTCACATTCACCTGGGGCGACAGTTTGAGCCCAAAAGAAAATATAAACAATTGGCTTAAACTATCTATACATCTATGTGCATTACTATATATTATACATATATACTTGGTGTAGCACGCATTGTCCAACTATTTGGGCAACTATTGGGATATATATCTATAATTAAACTGATTTTGACTCAGTCGCAAACTGGCTAAAATGTGACTAACTGATAAACTCTTGTTATGTGCTTAGGAGAGTGACAGGTATTTCACACCAGAACAGAAGAGACAGCAAGAGTTATATTTATTTTTAAATATTATTAACTAATAGAAAAGTGTGTAAATAGATCTTACTTTAGCTAATCCAGTTACTCCTTAGTGTGACTTCTTTATAATATTAAGTATATTTAATGTTTAAAGCATTCTCGCAAGTGTATTTATTGATTTACTGCCGGTTACCCATTGATTCATTGACCGCAAATTCTATACAATTATAATTTATTACAAGAGCTTGTGATGAGCAATTTATTAAAATAGGTTGGGGAAAGAATTAAGCAGTTGATTCAATTAAACTTGAGATTGAAAATTTTTAATTTTCAAAAAATTTGAGGGTGTTCCCTTTAAAATTCAATATACTATCAGTCCTGTTCCGAATTTCACTTTCAATAAGATTTGTCGGAATTGAATTTATTTCACCTGCTCTAATACCATATCGGCTATATTCAGCGGATTGATATCACTTTGAGTTTATGAGTTTAAGTTCGATAAAGCTAAAAGCGATCATTTTCAACCACTAAGTCTAAATTCAAAGTCAATAAATGCATATCACTAAATGCTAAAAAGTTAAAAGTGAAAACCGGAACAGGCCTCTATATAATAATATATAATGCAATAAATTAAATTTGAATGCATAGAGACTTTAAAAGGAAATGATTAAAATGGCATTTTGCTTAAAAATCTTTTCAGTTTTGACAAAGTTATAAAAGTTTAAAGTTTTTTATGATTTTTTACAAAAAATTTAATAAAAATAATTAAATTGAAAAGTAAATTTTTAAATAAACAATATAACAAAATTATGAATAATTTCTAATTTTAATCTAAATGGATAAAAGTAGTAAATAAAAGAAAGTTCTTGCAAAAATGCGGAATTAGTGAAATGTGTATGAAATATGTGCTTAATAATTTTCAACTTTCGAATGTACAGTTTAATGCCAAGATAGTACAAGGTATCTTATAGTCGAGCACTTGACATTCTGTAAGTGTCACTGCAGATGACAGAAGACACACAACAATCGACAGCGGAGACCTTTGACACTACGAACTGTAAGGATAAATGTGAGCAAACTTTTCATTTTAAGTCGAACTGTGAATTAAGACGCATCGCAACTGAATCGAGATTTATTTTTTTTTTTTTGTATAATTGTATTATTTTTTTTGTTAATTTCTGCGAAACATGGATGAGAACTTGCAGGTGTTTGGGGATGGTGAGTTCGTGATGGCGGAGTTCGAGTGCGAGGCCGAATTGGTGGATCGCAGTGGGGAATTGCATGAGGGAGCCACTGTGCTGGTGGCCAATGAATCGGATGGCATTGTCAACTTTGAAGATCTGAGCAAGTTCTTTGAAATTACCAATGTCATTGAGATCAAGGCTGAAGATACCGTTGAGCGCACTTTGAAGGATCCGGCGCTAAAGCAAATACTGCAGGAAGCCGATGGTAAGGTTGACTTTGATCCAGAAGCGGAGCAAGAAAAGTTGCGTGAATTCCTTGCGTTTGCAAACAATAAGATTGCCGGCAAGAAGCCGTTGGGTTTGTATAGTCCAGAGCCGGCATAAACTGTTCCAGTTCCTTAACCAGACATTTCTCTAGGGGGATCTTCGAACTCGCAACCGGTGATTGCGTCATCGACGGCTTTTCGGGTGATCAAGTGCTCCAATTGCAGTGGACTCTTCGATACGCCCTCTTTTCAGACTCACAGCTGTGGCTACGATGCGAATCAGAAGCCAATTGTAGCTCCACAAAAGATGCCACCACCTCCGGACAAGGTGGCGTTTGTGCCACCAAAGAAACCACCCAGTGAACGCATCATCGTCGAGAATCAGGTGCGCATCCGTCGCTATATGAAGGAAGAGCTCAAGTACGATCTGGAGACGGGTGTCGACTGTTCCAAGATCAAGAAGTCCTCGTCCAAGGGTCCCAACGAGTGCAACATTTGCGATCGCAAGTTTGTCCATGCCTCGGGATTGGTGCGCCACATGGAGAAGCATGCTTTGGACTTGATTCCCACTCAGACCAGTGTACAGCAAACGGCGGTGGCGACTCTAGGTCTTCTGGTCGTCCTCAAATGCCATCTCTGCGGTCGCATCTTCTATGATGTCAAACTGGCGCTGGAACATGTCTTTGTACATTATCAGCCGCTGGCCGTGACCAAGAAGTCCACAATTGTTAAGGAAAATGAGGCGGACTTAAAGCGACAGCTGGACGTGCTCATGGTGGAGGGAGAGCAGCTGCTGGCCGTTGCCGAGCAACTGGACAACATGTCCCGGGACGCGGAGAACGCATATTTCTCCTCGCTCGTTCTGAGCAACGTGCTCCAGTGCGAGTTCTGTGACTATATCTTTGCCGATGTCTCCTTTCTGCTGATGCATTCGGCCACCCACGTGCCGGAGCGACGCTTTGAGTGCACCGCTTGTGATCTGCGCATGACCACCGCCAAGGAGGCCAGTGTGCACTACCAGACCGACTGTGTCTACATGCGCGAGGGATTAAAGCAGCTGCCGACGTCGCCCAATCGTTACTTTGCCTGCAACGTGTGTGAGCTGAAGTTTGCCAATGTGGAGCTGCTTCAGGAGCATCGGTAAGTGGGCATAAAAGTTGCTTATAGTTACATTTTCCTAGTTGCCAAATGTACAGCTTTATTCCTTTGCCATTCGCCCCGACTGTACTTTTCAGTTTCGTGCCTTTAAAAAAAATCTCAAAATTTGAGCTCTTTGAAAAGAGCGGGCGATCTGAACGTGGCGCATTCGAAATTTTCAAGGTAGAATTTTGAAAATTTTACCAGAATTTTTGTTGCAATTTTCTCAACATTTTAAGATTTTTTTCACAACTTTTTTCCTTACTTCGCAACGCGTGGGCCAAATTGCACCAAACCTATTTCAAAAGAAAGCTTATTATTTTGCCTAATTTTGCATTTTGTTGCATTTTTGAATTTTGTTTTTAAAATATTTTAATTGATTTTTGAAAAATCTAGAGAATGACATGGGACCAAAATTTCTATCGATGTTTGTACATCTTTATTTGCCATTCGCCCCGACTAATTTCCGTTACATTTAAGGCAATCGACACAATGACACACTTCAGCAAAAGTGAGCGCCAAATTTAAATTTGAAAACGCATGCGAGTTTTAGGCAAATATTTGCACTTTAAATATAAGTAGAAGTTGTAGTAGATAAAAAAAAAAGATTAATCAATTTTAACTTTTATTTACAGCTACAGTTGCTATCACTACTTTCCGCGTATCAGCGAGACTGGCAAACGTTTGCTGCTGCCATGCGAATTCTGCGCCATCAACTTTGAATATGCCCACGAGATCCAGCCGCACTATGAGGAGAAGCATCTGAATAAGAAGAAACGTGAGAAGGAGATCCGTAATGTTGGTAATCCCACAACAGTGGGGCGACTTCGTCAATATCTGTGCGACATTTGTGGCAAGTCGTACACGCAGTCGAGTCACTTGTGGCAACACTTGCGCTTCCATCAGGGTGAGTGGAGATCAGAGTTGCCACTTGTTAAAATTGTATATTAATGTTGGTGCTACCAGGTGTGAAGCCCTTCGTTTGTCAGGAGGAGAACTGTGGCCGCAAATTCACCATACGTCCGGACCTCAATGATCACATTCGAAAGTGCCACACGGGGGAGCGACCGTATCATTGTCTGGTGTGTGGCAAGCGTTTCCTGACCGGCTCCGTCTTCTACCAGCATCGCCTCATCCATCGCGGCGAGCGGCGTTACGAGTGCGATGAGTGTGGCAAGAGATTCTATCGTGCCGATGCCTTGAAGAATCACCAGCGAATACACACTGGCGAGAAGCCATACGACTGTCCGTTCTGCACCAAGACCTTCCGTCAGCGTGGTGATCGCGACAAGCATGTCCGTGCACGCCACTCCCACCTGGATGCGAATGCCCGCCTGATGATGCAGATGCAAAAGTTTGAGCTGGAAACCGCCGCGGCGTTGAAGGCCAAGCAAATGCAGGAGACCAGCGATAATGAGTTCGTTGGCGAATCTTCGTCCGTTTCGCTCGCTCATTTGCCACCATCTTCCGTTATATCGGAGCAGCAATATGAGATGGTCGAGATAGACGCCAACGAGTTCGGCGAAGCACCTGATTTTGTGCAAATGTCAATGCCCATTGATAATACAGATTACGAAGTCATTAACTATGGCGAGCTTGATGTATTGGAAACTGTCGAGACGCCACAATTTCCCACGGAAAGCGCCAAAGTTGTGGTCGTTGAAAATAATTCATCGCAGCCGTTTTATTTCTAATATTTGTATTTCTTTGTTGACGAAAGCTATTAAATGGATTTCGAATTTGAATTAATTTTTCACTGTTAACCCACGGACTTCCTACTTGCACCACTGATTATGCTTTGCACAATCCTTTTCGCGTCTTATGCACCTGCTATAATTCTGTTTTTCATGTGTTCTCTTCGGAACAATCTCTATCTTCTATTAAGCTTTCTATTCTCTCCCATCTCAGGTTGGCTTCTGGCCAATCCTAACTGTGTGTTTTTCACTTCCATTTCTGTCTTTATCTTATTTCATTACTCTCTCTCATACTCTTCTCTATTGTATCTATACATTGTATATTTTTCTACTTCCTATGAAACTTGCAACCAACCCCAGCTGTGACCAGGGGCATAGCTTGCCGGACCGGCTAATAAACTTCCCCCATCGGGTTGCATTTTTCATCCTTACTCTAGCTTTAATTATATATTAAGTCTATTCTATTTATTTTTATTTTATTTTATTATTATTATTTACTATATTTTATTTATGTTTTTTTTTATTTTGTAATTCTTCTTTCTTTTCCTAACTTTATTTTGCTTCTCTTTCTATCCAGAATTAGGCTCTAATAACGCCACTGACAGTCCTTGGCTGTGAATAGGGGCATAGCTCGCCGGACTGGCAAATAAAATTCCCCCAACGTGTCGGTGGTGTTATTAGACTAAAATTGTAATTCTTTTAGGCTTTCTTTTCTTTATATCTACTTTTAATATTGTTATATCTATTGTAATTATTAATATTAATATATATTGAACATGTTTCATCTATGTATTAATTAGAGGCAGCAATGTTTGCTTTTAAATAAAATAAATAAATAAAAAATAAATAAATAAAATAAATTTATAATTATTATTGGTCTGTTTTTTAGATGTTGTGTTTTTAGACATCGAAAAGAATCGATGTTTCTACACCTCTATTTCAAATTAGAATTTAAATAAATTTTGTAAACTCAAGTGCTGCCAACTGTTGTCAATATTTACATCTGGCAGCATCAAGTTATGTGCAGTGCTGGAAAACATTTGATTATCGCAAAAGCTGGCCACATTGGAGAATGACAGTTCTAGTGTCAAGCAGCCATTTTTTCGCCTCTTCTTTCTTTTCGATTTTTCCATCGTAGACGCCAACATGGGTTTCGCTACTCTCTGGTACTCGCATCCCCGTAAATACGGCCAAGGCTCCCGATGCTGGTAAATATTGAGTAGATTGTTAAATTGTACATCGAAAGTTGTATAATTTGCATGTATGCTTGCTGTTTGAAGTTGTATTTTGTTGCATAGTTGATTTGCTTTGAGTAATTGAGGTTAAGCACGCCCCAAATTCGCATGGTGTTCACTTTTCAGTTCACACTTTTGCCATATGTTGATTTTTATGTATTTATGCTTGTTTGTGTGGAGTGCAAATTCCATGCCTTAGTGTTGTAATTTTGCCCCCGGTTGAGTACGGAAATTAAGTTGAAACGTCTTTGACAATTTCCTTAATAAAGGGTGGCCAAAGCAAATGTTGCAGCTGGGCAGTTGCCATTTTTTGTTGTTTAAGATTAAATGGTTCAGCCTGCTGCAGCGACAACTATGCAATGAAATGCAATTCAAATGAGCTTCAATATTTTAGTTATTGCAATTGTGCCCACATTAAAAGGAGTATTCTTTGTGTTTTTATTACTATTTCAGCCGCGCCTGCTCAAACCGTCACGGTCTGATCCGTAAATACGGCCTGAACATTTGCCGTCAGTGCTTCAGGGAATACGCCAACGATATTGGCTTCAAGAAGGTAACTTGATCTATTTTTATAGTAGTTGCAAACAAATATACTTATCGTCATTGTTTTCCGTTTTCAGCTGGATTAAGTGTCCGCTTCAAAAATAGACATGCTTTAAGTGTGTCGAACAAC
Organism: Drosophila subquinaria; assembly: GCA_037043405.1. Classification (NCBI taxonomy): domain Eukaryota; kingdom Metazoa; phylum Arthropoda; class Insecta; order Diptera; family Drosophilidae; genus Drosophila; species Drosophila subquinaria. Next base: position 498,465 of record JBAMBL010002830.1, read on the forward strand.
AAATAGGCATATTAATATAAGCAGTCGCTTTTGTATGGGGACTACGTATATTAATATGCCGACAGCAACAACAAAGCAACAACAGCAATAATCATTGGGAGATTTAAATGACAACAAAGCCAGAATAAACAAGCAACAGGGAATGTGCAAGAAAGTGCCGGATCGGATCGTGTATCACAACAATAAGAATTGCGTCTTTAAGCGCACAACAACAACCAACCGAGTCAAATCTCACATCAGTGTCTTCTTCTGCAACAAGGGGAGCACACTGAACGCCAGCGGTGGATTAAGTTCCCCCAATCTCAAAAAGCGTCAAATTCCTGTCTTGTAGTTGTTGCCTTCTACGAAGGTTCTTTGTTTAAATCTCCGTCTGATTAAACCCATAACAAGTAACAAGTAAACAAATGTCTTTTAATTTTATATGTATTTGTACAGATTTGCATCCTTATTGCATGTGTATCCATGTCACTTGAAATGACGGAAGTTAACTCTCTCCGTCTCCTAGTTACTTCCTCATTTCTATAATATTGGGTTAGTGGTAACCATCCAATTGGGCTGCATTCAAACAGCTCTTGGGCAAAAGTAAACAAACGTCTAAACAAAACCAGTTTATATAGTGGCCCACTGAGTGCAAAGAGCGCACTCGTATTACCTCCAACTCCAACTGCGCTCTCTTAGCTGCCTACGCTGATCGGGTCTCAGCTGGTCTGTCTGTCTGTTGTGTTTTGGCCAAAACTTAACATTTTGCACATTCGCCAATGAGTTGGATTCGGTCGGTCGAAGCCTAAACAACGCGTCGCATTTGCAGTCACACAACTAAAAAACTGCACAAAATGACTTGGGTGTGAAAATGTTGAGCTATTATTAAATTCGCGACTTTTAACATTTGAAAAAAATAAAAAATTAAGTGGTAAATCAATTTTCATTGATGCGCTGTTAAAATTTAAAGTGCCCGTTAACTTTGTGACCTGGTTTCAGCTGAATTAAATGTGAAATGGAATTGCCAGTGTTGTTGTTGCTACTTCTAAGCAGCTTTTGTTGTTTTTTTGTTGTGACCAGCACGGCAAATGATGCAACGCGACGTCTGAAAAATGCAACAGACTCGAGAGCAGCACAAACACAAACAGAAGAGGCCATTGTCCATATCAGCAGTTCCCGCGGCCAAAGATCTCGCAGTGTTGCACAATACAAGATACCGCTTGATGATGGTGTTGGTGTTGGTAAACGAGAGGACGGCGAGAGGAGTAATAACAAGACTAGAGTGCAGACCATGCGCAGGCGTAATCAAGTGGTTATGCGGCGCAGACCTGTTAAAAGCAGCACAAGTACAACCACAACAACCAGTACAACCACAACTACGACAACCACAACAACGACAACAAGTGAGTTGATTTATCAGGAGATTATTGCATTAACTGGACCAAAAGTCTGACCGCTACAAAGGCAAACTGCTTGAGCACTGGCACTGACCTAGCTTTCAGTTCAAAAGATTGGTAAAGGCGACAGACAACAACTGAGAAGTTGTCTGAATGCGCAGCGAAAACAAGCTCGTTCGATAATTATGCGGTGTCAGTGCCGATAACTGGAGCAATCGTTGGTCGCAGTCGCAGCGACAAAGCTTTCAAATTAACACTGTTGTTGTTGTCGCCGCTGCACCAAATGAAGAGACCTTGAAAAGCTTTTGACCAGACACTTGTGACTCGAGTGTTTTTGTTCAAATTAATATGCAAATGCAAATCTATTGCTGTGTACTCGGTCGGTTCAAGGTGTAATTCATCAATCTTATATTGCCCTTATCAAGGATATTGATTTTTAACAATAATAAATTTAAGTATGCTCACCTTGAACTTGACTCACAATTAAGTCACTTTATGATGCGCAAATTTTTTAATGTTTTTTTTCTCTTGGGGCTTTAAGTGTTTTAAGATGCGGCTCATGGAGCTAATCGAGGCAATTGGGTCGGTTGGTCGCTCTGTCAGTCGCCCAAAAACCCAAATCTGAAACTGTTGTAATTGCAACTGCGATTATTGTGTTGTTTTTTACGCTCTCGTTACAACTCGCATATTATTTGCTGCCCTCATACAGACATAGTATGTTCATACATACATATGTTTATACTTAGACCTCTATTGTTTACACCGTATAATTAAGAGCTGCATGTATCTGAGATCTGTTGAACAATTTATCAATCTGACTGACACAGTTAAAAAACATGTAAATAATTTTAAAAAACTATTTAAATTTTGTGTTCGTAGTTTGTAATTTATGAACTTGTTGTTCCCTTAACTTTAAGTGAGCACGATTAAATTAAACCGATTCAATTCTAGCGTTGAATCTTCAGAGAAATTGAAAATACTCTGATAGTGAGTAATTTCCCAAACAGCACTTTAATAAGAGTACGAAGTATCTGATTATGCTCGAAAAAATAAACACAAGTATAAAAGATGCAGAATATACAGCATTTGGGTTGATAAATTATTAAACAATTTAATCAAGTTGTCTTTCAATTTTATTGATGTACATTAGGGTGTCCCTTATTTGGTCAAAGTCAATATTTTAAAACGCATACGGGCTAGTTCTGTTCATTAGGTCCTAAAGCACTCAGAAATAAATTTTTACCTCAATCGGAGTATGATAACCCGTGCCGACTTGGATCGGAAAATTTAAAAATTATATGGGACAAAAAAAAATCTTTTTTTTTTTTTTATTTTTTTATTTCTCTATTTTGTTTATTAGGTCCTAAAGAACTCAAAACCAAGTTTTCACCTTAATCGGAGTACGATAACCCATTCAAATTTGCATCGAAACATGAAAATACAGTATTTTAAAACTGATTACACATTTTTCGATGATTTTTCATGTTTTGATGCAAATTTGAATGGGTTATCGTACTCCGATTAAGGTGAAAACTTGGTTTTGAGTTCTTTAGGACCTAATAAACAAAATAGAGAAACAAAAAATTAAAAAAAAAAAAAAATTTTTTTTGTCCCATATAATCTTTAAATTTTCCGATCCAAGTCGGCACGGGTTATCATACTCCGATTGAGGTAAAAATTTATTTCTGAGTGCTTTAGGACCTAATGAACAGAACTAGCCCGTATGCGTTTAAAAATATTGACTTTGACCAAATAAGGGACACCCTAATGTACATTCATAAACAATAATATTTATAGTATTATGCTTGATTTTTACTAATTTTTATTCATATTCACGTTTTATTCTAATGGGCATTTCAATTGTAGTTTCATCGGTTCAACACTATCATCACCCAGAAAATAAGTTTTAACGCCATTAATACCTGTAATATTCATACAAATATTGAAGTAGTTATTCACAAGAATTCATTAGGCTAATATTGTTAATAAATGAAATCTTACAGGGAGATGATCGAAGATCATCTTTAGCCTTAACAAAGCTGAAAATTGCGATTAGCAACAGATATAATGAAAACCACTGCATTCTGATTGATATATTCTTTCGAACTAAATAATTTCCCAGACAAATAAATATTATTCACTCTCATCAGAAACACAGAAAGACAAAAGTTCCGAATTGATAATGATGCTTATGAAGAATTTATTCCCAAATATAATTTAATAATCATTTCCCAAATATTTCAATTTATATTCGTCGCTTTTTCCCAGTTCTCAACTTAATTTTGAATCCACTCTAAATCTCTAAAATCTAAATGCTTATTTTTGGAAATTCTCAAAAAATGATGTCTACAAAAATATAGGGAACAGATTAGATTGCTAATTATAATTATTATTAATATTATTAAATATAAATTTATTATTTCGAATAGAAAAACTTGTAAAAAACAATTCATTTCCTGATTTCCTGTAACTTAACTTTAACTGATTTCTGCAAACTTAATTAGTAAATGGTTATAGCTTTTGTAAGGGTAAAAGTTGGTCAAAAAAAAGAGTGTGAGTACGAACAGTGAATGGTCATTTATATTCGCATTTTTATTTCTATTGGCAACAGGCAAGAGTGGGCCAGAGGTAGAAAGGGGGGTGTTTTAGCCGTTTAGCCGAGTTTTGACGGGATCGCTTTTCGCTCCAGCGCCAACGACAACGCTCACTTTCAGCTTTTAGCTTTTTATTTGATGAGTGGCTTTTTATTTGATGGGTGGCGGGAACTGCGCTTTGCTTGTCTTGCAATGTTTGTGATTTGGAGCAGAACTGGTAATGACCAATGTTGACTAATCCCAAAATCCCATTCAACAATCCCAAACACGCACAGCGCCGCGTCCAACTTTGGCCAATGGCTTCAATTTCTTCAACCCAAGCTTCTGGAGCTTCGGGCAACAGAGTCTTGTCTCTGTGAGTGCGCCCACAAAGCCACCACTGCATCCTCCCAAGAAATTCACACACTCGACGGCAATCAGTTCCAAGGAGGAGAAACTTGGCTATCACAAGCAACAGAAGGCGGCACTTAAACCTGGTTTTAAATCCGCTAGCAGAACTACAACAACAACAACAGCTCCAACAACAACAACAACAACTCGATCCACTGAGGGACCATTCCGCATTGCGTTGCCCACACTGACGTTTCCCAGCGCCGCAGCGGCGGGCAGCTCCAATGACAAGGAGAAGGATAAACGAGCTGCCGCCGATCTGAGGCAGCGCTTCAATTGCCCCCAGGAGAACGAGGTGCGATTCCAGCTGTTCCCCAAGATCTGCAAGACGGACAAGGACTGTGTCGTGTGGCAACGCGACGAACTCTGCTGCGACATCTTTGGCTCCAGCAGCTGTGTGACGGGCATTGCCAAGCCACTGGAGGAGGCAGCTCATGCACGTCAGTTGATCTGTCAATTGCCTCCTTGGAACATTAATGAATCTCCTTTTTTCAGCTATACTCGGCTTGATACCGCGCAAGTGTCCGACTCGTCCACTGGCCGAGCTCTGGTGGGATGTGCAGGAATGTCGCACGGACATGGACTGCTGGCCCCGGGTCTGCTGCCCGGATGGACGACGACGCTACTGTCGCACCTCACAGCCGGAGCTGGAGACGGTGCCAGTGCCTGTGAAGCGTTCCTTTGATTATCGTGAGTTACCGTTACTAATTAAAATATATATAAAAAAAATTATTGCATACTTTTAGGCACTTACATTGCTTAAAGACTTAAATCAGCCATTACCACCTTTCTATTTGCCCGATCTAGCTACGATTTAGTAGGATGATAGCAAATAATAACAGTTAACGTTAATTATCCAAAACAATCCTAAAAACTCAAAAACTGTGCGTGTAGTGGTTTTTCAAAAATTGGAAACAACCAAATTTGGTTGTTCTAGCTCGACTGTTGATGCTTATCAAGAATATATATCCTTTATAGGGTCGGAGATGCTTCCTTATCCCTGTTACGCACATTGCAACTAATACAATATACCATTTACTTATTTTTTAAGTTACGGGTATACAAAACAAGAGCATTAAATCTTTACAAACTTTATGCTCTGATCTATTCTCATTCACAGTGACGGAGTACTTGGAGTGCACAGCTCCGCCCCCGCCAATTTTTGATCTGCATCCCAAGGCCTGCACATCCACGCTGGATTGCTTCCCGAATGTTTGCTGCCAGGAGGCGGGACTGCGGCATTGTCGACCGCCCAAAAAGTCCGTTCTCACACTTATGGCCAATTTTCTCAACGTTGACTTTGTAAAGCGGCTAACACAAAATATTGTTATCAAATAGACAAACAAACACACATTGTATACATACATATATATTTATATAGTTGTCTCGTTTACACGTTTAACTTATGCCGATTATTAACCCATGCTTGCCCATATGAATTTTACAATTGCGGGATTTATAGCCTCTTTTTTACATTTCACAATTTCCAGAAATGTTTCAGAAATGTTATAAAAAAAATTAAATATTCTTGCAGAAAACCAGGAAATATTAATATATTTGTTGAAAAAAGAGGCTAATAAAATATATTTATTACATTTTAACACAATTTGTAAAGATATTTAAAATTTACCTTTACCGTCGTATAAACGAAGTAAAAGATAGATGTGAAAACGTTAACTTTTATTTACACAATTTCAAAATCACTTGTATTATATTTCCATCTCTCTCTCTCCCATTTTATCGTATGTTCTTCTACAACTGATAACCGTTGTACATAAGTATGTACATATGTATATACGGTTGTGCCAGTCAATGAGACCTACTTACACTTTACTTTTAGTCTTAGATAATAAAAGCGATTCGTTAAAGCTACCACTTGGCTGTCTTTTCTGTTTTAATGGTCTAACTGCGTCTCAGCCATTTCAATTTGCACTGGTTACCTGAGCCAATGACGGTCCATTAACTTGATTTGCGTTACAGGTTAATAGGGGTACAGTTACTTATGTAATTCTCGGCCTATTGGCCTTTTACAACATGGAAATAGAATCGCGTGAAGGTTTCATTCTCACCTTGGAGCAAGCTTCAAAGTTAAAAGTATTCACATCTGGAAAATGCGAATCTAAACTTAAAATTAATAAGTTCAAACTTGCGCTTGAATTGTATTTATATCTTTATTCCATTGAAAGATACATTCATTTAAAATTTGAAATATTATAATAAAAATAATAATCTGGGGTGCCACAGAAATCTATTTCACCTGAAAAATTACGTAAATTTCATACAAATTTACGTCAAATTCAAGTGAAAGAGATTTCTGTGGCACCCCAGAATAAGTTGAGAGCCACTGTATGATTTACACAGTGTATTTTTTACACAACGCAGTTTTTCATCGTAAAATCATTGTTTACATATTGAGGAATTGTTTTACAGTTTCACTTATCAGGTATTTCCTTGAATAAAGCAATAGCTTAAAAAAATGTATTCATAAATTTAAGTACATACAATTTGGCAAGTAAAAAAATACAATATTTAACTTTTTCAACAAAATTTGTATTAGCTGCTTATGGTTTTTTTAAAGAATAATACATGGGTAATAAAGAGATACCTTTGGGATTTTTTCCCCAAAATTTAAATTGCTGTTTATGGTTATTTAACTAATAAAAAAAAAAGAAATAATTAGATTATATTGGGATTTTTTTAATAAGAAACAAATATCAACATTTTTATGCACTGTCAAAATACCTACTTGACATACTGTACATACATACGTATGTTTACATATATTACGGCATCCAAGAACACAAAATTCCCCATCGACTAACTTTCCGTTCCGTTCGCCATGTAGGCGTTAACCGTTAACGGGGGCAACGGTGTACTTGAAAATTCATAGAAAAACGAATTGCTGCAACGACAAGTTTATAATAAAAGCGCAGAAAGCAAATGGGAAAAGGTTTCAAATTTCCCAAAAGCTGCAAAACAGACAGCGCACTATGGTTTTTTTTTTCCGTTTTTTTGGCATAAACTCTAATTTTAAACCTATTGAATTGAAATTTGGTTTGAATATATTTTTTAAGCTCCCAAGATGACCTACTTAGTTTCATATGATTTGGGGCACTATTTCATATAGCTGCCATATAACCGATCTGGCCGATTTGCCCTAACTTTTTTGTTTATCAAGCTATTGCTTTGAAATTTGGTTTGAATACAATTTTTATGCTCCCAAACTGAACTACCAAGTTTCATTTAATTTGAGACACTATTTCATATAGCTGCCATACATATAGTCAATCTGATCGATTTGACCCAACTATTTTGTTTATAAAGCTATTGATTTGAAATTTAGTTTGTATACAATTCTTATGTTTTTCAGCTGACCTACCAAGTTTCATATGATTTGGAACACTATTTTATATAGCTGACATATAACCGATCTGGCCGACACGCAACTAAGATTATGCCGTTCCATTAAAAAGTTTATTATATATATTATTTATATATATTTGATGAACAAAAATAATAATTATACAATTTTTATTTCAGTATTCATCTATTCCTTTTGTTGTCTAGTGAAAAGTCCTTTATTCTGAAAGTAAAGAAAGTGAAGATTTTATGAGTATGCTTTTGGAAAGCTATTTTGAGTGCTTTACCCTTAATCTTTCCAGAGTTGAATTACACTTCCACAAGTGCTTATTTATATAATTGACGATATCTTTATTTTTTTCATTTATTGACTTAATGATCTCGTTATTTAAATGTTTTTGTGCGATACTTACGATACGGCGTCTCCTGAGCCATTGTTGTTGTTCCAAATGTCAACCAGCTCAGCACGATTTAACACATATTGTACAAGAAAAATTTGATTTTTTCGAAAACGTGTGGATTCGGACAAAAAGGATTAGTTTCTTATTAATCTGCACACTTTGGTTAATAGTTTCTCATTTACAACTTTTTGCAACGTTTTGCCATGCAAAAGTACTGATCCACAAAACACAACTACACCTGTTAAGCTCGTTCTAAAAATACACATAAACAAAACACGGTAAAATTTGACAAAAAACTCATAACAAAGACAAAAACATAGGTGAACTATAGTTTCACATACCTGGACAATCATTTTCTACATTAATTCTTTTCACTTTGTGTAAGCTTTCGCCATAACAAACGATCAAAATCGCAAAATTTTTCCCGCCAATTTCATACAAAACGGGTGGTACATAATCAGCTGACTTTAACAGCGCGCAAGCAGAACAGTATTGCTCCTCAAGTTAAAGTTAAATAATTTTTTTTCTGACTAGGGTGTTTAACAATTAAAAATCAACAAATTTTTAAAATACTAAACAAAAAAAATTTTAACTTTATGCCAAAAAAAACGGAAAAAAAACCATAGTGCAGCGTTAAATAGAGAAAAGAAAAGACTAAGGCCAGTAAAAAACGACAACCTAGAAAATATAAATGAAAATGAAAAAAAATGACGCAGCGCAAGTTTAAATTAAATTTGGTTTATTGCATAATTGTGAGAATCGGACTCAGACAGTCAATTTAAAATGTCTGTGTGCATGTTTATATGTGTATGTATGTATATGTATGTGTATATGTTAGATTTTAGGGATAATTTTGTAAAGCTGGGCCATTCTACTGGAAGATTCTTCACTTGGAGGAGCAGCCGCAGGACTTTTTGTTGTCGCTGCCGCACTTGCAGTCAGTGCCACAGTTGCAGGCACCCTTGTTGGTCTGGGAGGCGCATTTGCAACCTGAAAGAATAACAAAAAAAAAACAAAATTAGAATTACTTCATACAGTTGTAGATCCTTGAGAACTTACCACTTCCGCATGGGCAAGGCATTTTGTATTGTTTATTAAAAGATTTCACTTGAACACTGAACACGAAGAAGACTTGATTTGTCTTGATTTGTCTTGCTGAGTCACTTTGCTTTTTACTGCAGAATACAACTGATGCCCAATCCACGGATGTCGCCCGATTTTATACACTTTCGAAACGAGGCTTTCCGCACGGCGAGCGGCCGATTTAATTCAAGTTTTGCACACGCCGACCGGCCGGCAATAAATCTGCCGTGCCGTGTGCAATATATGTATGTATGTAGGAGCTTTTGAAAAGCTTTATCGGGTTCATGTCTTTGCTAAACTTGTATGCGAGCCGTTACGCTCTTTAGAATTGACTGCGCGTGCGTGTCAAACAAAATAGAAAACGTGTGTGGATTAATGGGGCGGTACTGGGATTCTTATCGTACCCACCGTTCTCAATGTTGTCTATCTGTCCGTCCATTCATCATCGGCTTCGGCTGTGGATGTGCCAGCAAATGCGAAAGCGAGTACATCGGAGAGTCAGTGTTTTTTCGATTTCTGAGTGCGGCTGCAGCAGGAAGGAAAAGTCGTGTGACATTTTTGCAACGAATTTAAAAGTGCAACGAAATGCAAGAACTGAATGTAAATAATACGTTTTTTAAATTGTTATTGTTATGGTTATTCTAATTGACAAATTGGAGAGCCACAAACAAGGCAACGAGACAACAACAACAGTAAAACAATAGAGATTTCGTGTATTTTTCTATTTCAATTGCCTATTGGTTAATGTGGGTGTGTGTGTGTGTGTGTGTGTGCGTATATTATACATGTAGGTGAAAATGCAACACACATAAAATCAATAAATCCAAGTCAAAATAAAATAAGCAAAAATCAACGACAAACGTGTGTACAAAATGTTGTGCGTGTGTGTGTGTGTGTGTGTAAGTGTGTGGGCGTGGGAAAGAAAACAAAAAGAGCAAAACAACTACACTGCGTATTAAATTAGGTGGCAACGCACGACACAGGACATAGTGTGCGGAAGTGAACAATTTAAAGTTTGTGGTCACCAACACAGACATATTTATATATATATGTGTGTGTGGGTGCGTATAAAAAAAGGGCCAGCAAGCGATTATTTTACTTACCCACGCATTTAACTGATTGTTGTTGGCAATTTTGTTGTTGCTGTTGTTGTTGTAATCGCCTGCACTTCAAAGCATCTATTTATACACTGTGGGCGTGTGCTTGCATATATGTTTGTGTGTGTGTGTGTCCATAATGCGAACGAGTTTGATACCTGAGCCCAATCACAATCAAAATATCACCCGCACCCCTCGTGCCCAAGCCACCCACGTAGCAATAATAGTATGTAATCGTAATAATCATGAAAATGATGATGATGATAATGATATTGGCAATGACGTTGGCGTTGCCTTTGGCTACGTTTATGTGCCTAACGACTCGTAGATCTGTGCTTTCGTTAATTTAGGACAATAATACAAAAACAAAAACAAGAAAGAAAGATTAATTACGGCACACCGAAGACTTAATACCCTTGCAAGGAACTGAATTGAATTTTCGACTGATCATTCTTATGACAGCTTATTTTTATTTATTTTAAAATAAAATAAATAAAATTAAATTAAATAACTTAATATGATATTAATATAAACTTTTATGATTTATGTGTACATATATAATTATTGAGCCAAATTGGAATAACTTGTATAATTAATACCAAAAACACTAGTTAAGATTACTAAAAATCCTAACTAAAATTCCTATGACGGACTTATGGCATTTAATAGTCCGATTTAATACTAATTTGGGCAGGACAATACCAAATACACATCCATCCTTTCAAACTGGTTGAGATATTTAAAAAAAAAAAAAGAAGTTTTTTTCTTTAAGACTGTGTCAGATTTACATACAAAATATAAATGGTTAATTTTCCAGCCATCATTCCCATGGAAAAACGAATTTTATAAAGATAGCTTCAAATTTAAGTCATTTGCTGTTGTTTGCTTTTATGAGAGTTAAAGTCATAACAGAAAGCGCAGTGGGAACACTCGGAGCAAAGGCCGCTCCAGTGTTTTTCTATTTTAACGCCTACTTAAATGCCTTACGCATTTTGTAGAAAAATTATAATATTTATACCCTGCAAGGGCAAATCAATACCCGTTCACCTTTGCCGTAAACAGAATGCTAAAATTGGCACAACACGGTGTCATTCCTTCATCCTTTGTTGCCGATGCCGCATTCCGGAGCGGCTTTCCGCTTCGTACGCTTGTTATTAAAAGCAGCTTTAATCAAGCAGCTGAGATATACAACCGTGTCAGCTACCAATATTTTCATTTTTATAAACTCGAATCCAGAATAATTCCTAGAAAAGCCAAAAAATCCAAAATCCAGACACAACCGGAGCGTGTTAGAATCAGGTTTAAGGTTAAAGGTTGTTGTGCGTGTGTAGGCGCAATATGACGAATTCATTTGCTTCTTAATCGTTGCAGATAAACCAAATTATGGCGCTCAAGTAAAACGAACAACAAATTCCAACCCGGTCTACAGCAAAGCAAAGCAAGCCAGGACTTTGACTTTATTCCTTGGCAACTAACTAAGAAAAACAGGCAGAAAAAAGGGAAAATTATTTCAAGATGACGGACGCGCAAAAGAATCAAGTGACGAGGGCAGCGCCGGAGCAGAGCAACGACTATCGTGTCGTGGTCTTTGGCGCCGGCGGTGTTGGCAAAAGTTCCCTGGTGCTGCGCTTCATCAAGGGCACATTCCGCGAGAGCTATATACCCACCATTGAGGATACCTACAGACAGGTGAGAGTTAATTTATTTATTTATTTATTTTTGTATTTATTTATTAATATCTATCAATTGTAGGTCATAAGCTGCAATAAGAATATATGCACATTACAAATCACGGATACGACAGGATCGCATCAGTTCCCGGCCATGCAAAGGTTGTCCATCTCGAAGGGTCATGCATTCATCTTGGTCTATTCGGTGTGCTCCAAACAGAGTCTCGAGGAATTGCGACCCATTTGGGCGCTTATCAAAGAGCTCAAGGTAATATTTTCATACTATTTAATGGTCAATGGAATTATTATAAAAAGCTTTGTAATTTTAGGGCGATGTGAACTCAATACCCGTGATGTTGGTGGGCAACAAATGCGATGAGAGCGCCGAGCTGCGCGAAGTATCGCAAATTGAGGGACAGGCCCAGGCGACCACCTGGAGCATATCATTTATGGAGACGTCAGCCAAAACCAATCACAACGTAACCGAGCTGTTCCAGGAGCTGCTCAACATGGAGAAAACGCGCACGGTTTCGCTGCAGCTCGATACGAAAAAGCAAAAGAAGCAGAAAAAGGAGAAGAAATGCAAGGAGACGAATGGCGCCATACCGGAGAATGGCGAGGCGGGTGCAAGTGGCGCTGGCGTCAAGGAAAAATGCGGCGTTATGTAACGTGTTTTTTTTTTGCTATCAAATCAAATCAAACCACAAACAATAGAAGATTGGTGACAGACAAATACTCGCATTGGGACAGCGGCACTACTCGAAATACACTCATCCCATACACCACACAACACAACACAACTGCATATGCATATACATATACGAGAAATATATATATAGAAATATTCCAATTTGGGACTGATGTTATCAGAGAACAGCCTGCATACAAAAAACAAATATATATATTATTAATTATAGAAAAGATGAAAATAATAAGACAAGCATTACAAGTATATTTTGCATACATATAGATTTTAATCCGTAATACCTTCTAAAAGGTATTTCCCTCCATTTCCCCAAACCATTTCACAAATCATACGAAATATATATGGATACAAATTGATTTCTTTGGGTTCTGAATATAATTAAAATATTACAAAAAAAGAAAAACAAATGAAAATTGAAAACAAAAGATAACTATTACATCTGAAACGTAACGGCATACATATCAAATACATAATACATACATCGCATGACATACTCGCACATACATACATACATAATGTAAGATCAACATTATACGGATGATCATAATGATTATGATAAATATACATACATATATATAAATATAAATATCTCAAATGAAAAGCCAAAGTACCTATATAACAAATAAAAAGACATACAATTTTTATCTAACTTAACGAAATCTACTAAAGATAAACCATTTAAAAATAAAAACATTCATTAACTAACAGACAAGACAAATACAAATACATATACTTAAGACAATTATGGAGAATTTGTAACTGGGAACACAACGAACCGAAGACAATGATTGATTCCCACTTAATGTTGGGATCCGTTCCGTTCCGTTCCGATTGCTGCAAAGCCTCCTTTCTGACTATCAATCAATTGCTGTATAACTAACTATTTACCACCAAAAAATCTTTCAACAAATTACCAAAAAAAAACCAAAAATTTGCTACTTTCGTCGCTTAAAAATGTATAAATAATACTCAGAATTCATAACCCACATTCGATAAACACATACAAAAATTGCGTGCTAATTTCTTTAAAATTGTTTTCACTTAAAAATGTTAAACAAAAAAATGCATTTTTTATGTATGTTTGTATACTGGAATATGTATTAATTAACAATTATTTGCTGAACTTTATTAACATTTAAAGTATAATGCAAAATAAATTAGCTTTAATCAAAGGTTCAAGCTTCGCGTGGAGATCCGTTTTCGCATCCGAATTCGGATCTTGACACTAAGCAATAAGCACAATTTTTTGCCGCTCATTAAGAAATTGTAGAGTTAGTTCTATTAAAGGAAAATAAACAACAAATGGAAAAAATTAAAACTAAACCATGTACATCGAAGAAGGAGAAAATGTGCAAAGAATGGAACATATAAGTTGCCTGTTTTTTAAAAACGAAATTTTTAAATGAAATATGTATGTTTAACTCGAAGTAAAAACAATTCATGAGATGTGGTATTTAACAATTAATAATTTATAATATCTATTATAGTTGGTCGACTTGTGCATAGGCGTAGGAGTTTAAGTCTATTTGAGGATTAAATAGTTGGCGTTGTTTTGCTGTTAATTGATATTAAAATGGCATTAGTTAATTTGTAAAAATTATATACATACATATATCCTATTCAAACAAAACGAAAAATTATTAAATTTAATTAACTGATGTTAAACTTTTGTAATTATTATTATTATATTATGACTGCTCATTTCTTATGCACACAGTAAATAAACGAAAAAAGATCATACATACATATTAATATTACATACGTAGTACATACCTATATTGTTGAATTTGTGTAGTAAAATTATTAACCAAGATTTTGATAGCGGACCAATTTGCGTATAAGATTTCAGAAATCAATTTAGATAAATTCTCTCGGTTTGCCATAGAAAAATCAAAAAAGAAAAATTTACGAAACAATACATACATAGTATATTATAAATAATTATTATATACATATGTATATGTAATCCTAATGCCAGCCTTAGTTAAAATTTATGTATTGCTAGCACGATCCTGCTCCTTAGTTTCCATAGTTTTAGTTAGGTTTGTTAGGCAGTTTGTCTTGACAGCGAAACTGGTTATGGCTTAAATTAAATGTACGTGAAGTACAATAGACATAGATTACACCAAATGAATAATTAGTTGCATAATAATATTAAGGAAATTGTAATTTATAATGTAATACAGCAAACATTATTATGTACATGTACATGTATGTATGTAATTCAAAAGTATAATTTTAAATACAACGAATGAATATATTTACACCGAATTATTTTTAATTTTTTTTTTATCAATATACAAAAATATTAACTTATTATACACACAACATATTAGTTGTATATTAAACTAGTTTATTATTCATGATGAATATTTGATTATTGCTTACATTTCAAATATGCAACTCATAAAAAAACAAAGAGACACACTCAATGCTAATAATATGTTGTAAATATATGAACAAAGTAATTCAGCAACACGGCATTATTGGTATATATACAATTTTGAAGTGGCCGGTAGAATAATAATAATAATAATATAAACATGTAATAGAACGTTTTGGGAGGCCTATTAATGACACCTTATGAAATCTTATTGTTGAAGATTTAACTTATAATAATTATCGTGCAAAAATGAAATAAGTACACGCAAAAATAATTTAAATAAAGAATAATTTAACTATGACAAAAAAAATCAACTGGTAACTGAATTATTATTTGAGACTGTAAAATCTTACGCCAATTAACTGGTAAAATGTGCTTAACTACATATATATGATCACGAACATTATACTTAGTACGGCTAAAAGGTTGCAGTAAAACGCTAAGGAGCGGCAAAATGATCCACATCTTCATCATCATCCACGACTGTAAATCCAGCCTCCTGTGCGATGTCTGCAATGTCGACGGCGCCGCTGACATCGATTTTTTCAACTGAATTATTACTTGAGCTCGGCTTTTCGATTGAAATATCTTTTGAATCCGATGTACTTTTCGTTGGTGAGGCTGACGGCGCTTCCAGTTCTAACAGCTCCTGAACACCAGACACAGCCAATTGCGGCTGTTTTTGCGATTGTACCAAGGTCGAACTGTGCACGACATTTAACAGCAATCTTAGGTTTTCACCCGTCAGCCTATCCCCGGCTGCCTGGTCCGTTAGCTCCGCTTGTTGCGTGCCTGCAACAGGTGGAGTGGATCTTTTTTGAATGAATCCCATCCATACCTTGGGACTTATGATATATTTGAAAGTAAGCTTTAACATGAATCCTATCAGGAAGACTAATGCAAATGGAGCAATTAAGTTATAGGGAAACGATAATCCAGCTATAAAAAGAACGTTAAGAATTAAAATTTCTGATCAACTTTGTAATAATGTTCAGACTTACTGCTAAGACTGGATATAGTGTGTGTTGTTTTTTCGAGCAGCATCTCAATTTGTTTAAGAAATATATCGCTCGTATACATAATGAAAACGTGATCAGGACGACAAAAAGGCATACTCAATTTGCTAGATTTTCTGCAATTGGAATTGGTGAAATTAATAATAGGTATTCTTACAAGCGCTTACTTACATTAATTTCCGCTTTTGCTGCACTTCTGGGGACTCGTTTGAAAAATAGCTGAACATGCGTGAAAACCAGGATTTGTCAGCATTATCCGAACGCTCTTGGTGATTATCAATGACCTCAATCATTGCATCCACTTCCAGTTTCTAAAATATTTAAATAAATAAATTTTAAATATTTGTTTGTGGAGAGTAGAGAGTTCAAAACTTACCCTATTGCACTCCAAATAGGTATGGAAATAGCCATAAATGAAAAATCCGCCTAGTATAATGACAACAACAGGAAACCGATAACGTTTTCGCACAAACCAGCCGGTTGCAAACGCCAGCAGCACTATCAGCATAAATTTCACCTGGCAATACAAGTTTTTGTTTGTTCGTTAATTGCACCAAACAGGGGAGTCCCATAAAAGGCAATTCTAACCTCGGATACGCGAAGCAATTGTGCAAAATCCTTGAGCATCTCCGTAACAAGCGCACGCACTCCCATTCCTTGGTGAGCATAGGAATAGTCGCTGTCGTTCAAACCAGAAAACAAAGGCATATCTTTGGCTTTATCTAGTATTTTACTGAGCATAATATCGAGATCCCGCACATCTTGTATGGTCTCAAGTTCTTCGACATCAGACGGCTGCAATGTAAACAGCATCGATCGTTTGTAAAGCTGCGAGGTTTTGCCATACTAAAAAAAAGATGTAAAAAAGTTACACAAATAAATGCCTATTACATGACGTCACCTAGCCAAATTTGGGAAATCAAAGCACGTCAACTCTTACCTGCAGTTTGTTACGATTAAACAATGAATTAACGAACTTTTTAAAATATGTTAATGCCAATTGATCCTCAATAGATGCCAGGGATTTCTCTGCTGGCGCCTGGCATTGACACGAATCCTCAATAGGACGACTTGTTGTTTCTAGCGATATTTTTGACCAGTCGTAGGGCTCCACCCACATATCCTCATTGCAGCACACATTATGGAATAACAATAATAAACAACTAACGAGCGCGTTTGGCCGCATTGCGATATTATTTAGACTTAAGATGACTATAAAATTAACTAAAACTTGACCAGGTAAACATCTGATCGCAATTGCGCGCTTGTCGGTCCAGTGTTGAAAAATGTCAACTGTGATTGGTCTATTGAGGATAGTATGCTGATTTGTAAACAAGCGAAGCATATTTACTTGTGAGCTTGTAAATTTAGTTAACATGTGTAGTCATGAGGCATTTGCATAAAAAATATTTACGTACATTTTATTAAATATTTGCACAAATGTCGCAATATAATTTGGGTTTTGCTTGAGCTGCAAGCTAAGCAAAAGCAAGCGTTGCCAGACTGTTCTTAGAGAAATATAAACAATAGGGCAATGGCAACACTAAAAAAATGACTCAGAAGCAGTGTAGAGCTAAATAATTTAATAACAATAATAATTTCTTAGCGTTTCGCCATAAAAAGTTTAAAATGGGCTTATTTGGCAAAACCCCAAGCAAGGATCCCAAGGAGCAGGTTAGAAGACATTCCCATTTAGCCCCATTCATTTTTGCGCAGTAACAAGGCCGTTTGTTTGATGACCATGAAATGATGTCATGTTCCAGTTGTTTTGATTCACATATTGTTCTACCTGTCTTCTCTGCTTTCTCTGCCTTATTCGTAGGTGCAAGAATGGACGCACAAATTACGAAAAGAAGGCAATCAACTAGATAGACAAATACGGAGCATACAGCGAGAGGAGGACAAAGTGAAACGCTCTCTCAAGCAGGCAGCTCAGAAAAATGACCGGGATACTTGTATTATTCTCGCCAAAGAGATTGTAAACGCGCGGAAGGCGATAAACCGAATTTACACCTCAAAAGCGCATCTGAATTCGATACAGATGCAAATGAAAAATCAATTGTGTAAGTACATCTTATTTAGTTGAATTTGCTGTCTCCTAATCTCTGCATTTACTTTAATTTTCAGCTACGTTGCGGGTGGCGGGTTCGTTACAGAAATCCACGGAAGTCATGCAGGCCATGCAGAGTCTTGTTCGGTATCCGGAGCTGGCTGGCATTATGCGCGATATGTCCAAGGAAATGATGAAGGCGGGCATAATCGAAGAGATGCTGGACGAGACCATGGATTCGCTGGAAGAGTCCGAGGAGCTGGAGGAGCAGGCGGCAAAGGAGGTTGACAAAGTCCTCTGGGAAATTACAGACGGCAAATTGGGAGAGGCTCCATTACCACCAGAAGCAACGCCAGCTGACAAAACGCCAGCTGCAGCTGCAGCCGTCGCGTCACGAGTTCCCGTTGAAGTCGAAGAAGACGATGACGAGGGCGAAGAGCTGCAGGAGATGCAAAGTCGTCTCGCCTCGTTGCGCTCTTAAATAAGTTGCTGTAAGGGTCTACATATATACACAAACATATATACTAATGTTTAGATTCGAATCTTGAAATTCAGCTTGTTATTGTTTTTTTTTATTTTAGCACCTTGCACGCCACAGAAATCCAAAAATAATCCAAAACAAATTAATTCGTAGCCCGACAGTGAATTTGAGAGTCAAGAAATCGTGTTTTTGTAAGCTTAGATTAAAAACTTCAGTGTTGATTTAACATTAAATTTAGATATTATTTATTGCATTAAATTAACGTGTATTAAATGTATAACTTTACGAACAGCAATGTAGTTTATTAAAAATGAATAGCATACATTTGCTGTACCCAAAATACAATGCCATTGATAACGAAGACTTGCTAAAACTCTGATCAATAAAAGACGTTTTCTTGTTGTGGGGAATGCACTCCGCTTGTCTATAATTGCAACAGAACTAAACTATTTATATTTAGTCATTTTATGGCTGCAATGTTGCTTGTATCCAGTCCACATAAGCGCCAACTCGACTGTACACACCCGGCCAGCCGTTTAGGCCACAGGGTGTGGGTCCAAACGAAACGACGCCCGCCAGGAAGTAGTATGTGTTCACTTTGTTTGTGTCCAAGCCGATAAGTGGACCACCAGAGTCACCGCGACAGGAATCCACACCCTCCATGCCGCCGGCACACATCTGTGTGTTTTCCAGCACAATGCTCTGGCGACTGTACACATTTTGGCATTCATCCAGGGTGAAGCCATCCACGGCTGCCTTGAGCTTCAAATTACTGGCCGACAGCTCCTCCGTCTTGCCCCAACCGGCCACATCCATTGAGATGCCATCGAACGTGGCCGAGCGGAGGTTCGCATTCAAGGGCAGGCAAATGGGACGTACAAAGTCCGTATACTCGATTTGGCGAGCCAAGCGCAACAGAGCGATGTCGTTGACCTGGTTCTTGGAACTGGGATCGTATGCTGGATGTGGTATGGTGCGTTCCACCGGCACATCCAAGTGCGGCGGCGCACAGTCCTTCATGCCCCGAACGTCCAACTCACAGTCCGGATCCGTGGCCGTGTCCCATTCGCCCAAACGGACGCCGGTGAGACGCCAGTCCGCTGGCAATGATTTGCCATTGACGCAATGTGATGCGGTCACCACGTAACGCGTGCTGATCAGTGAACCACCGCAATGATGTCCTTTGTTTCCCGTGCCTAAAAATTAACCAAATTAATGCAGTGTCCATTCACAAAGTCAGATGGATAGACGGATAGATTACCTTTCGTGTACTCGACCAGTGCCATCCAGGGAAACTCATCGATTTTGGTCTTGACTCCGCCGTAAATGCGATTTGAAAGTATGTTGCCACACTGACCCGGCAATGGTAACAAATTTGTGTTTGTTTGCGTAATGTTCGCTGTCGGTTTCACTGTGGTCACCGGCGTGGTATCCCGATACCGATCCGGGCAGCAAATCTAAAAAAATAAGTAAAATGAATTAATTAATTTAATTTATTATAATTTTAAATTATTTGATTGATTTTTTGAAAATTGCTAAAGCCCCATTTAGACGAGCACTTTTTCACCGACACTTTTTGTCACATTTTGTCAAAAAGCTGTCCGTGTGGCGTAACCACACAAAATTTCAAAGCGTCGGTAGAAAACTAACGATCACCGATGGAAATAGAACACGTTCTATTCCATCTGTGAGCGATGGTGAGCGACACGTACGGTTTTTTGACAAAAAGTGTCGGTTTTTTGACAAAAAGTGTCGGTTTTTTGTCAAAAAACCGTCCGTGTCGCTCACCATCGCTCACAGATGGAATAGAACGTGTTCTATTTCCATCGGTGATCGTTAGTTTTCTACCGACGCTTTGAAATTTTGTGTGGTTACGCCACACGGACAGCTTTTTGGACAAAATGTGACAAAAAAGTGCTCGTCTAAATGGGGCTTAAAAATTATTATTTTCATTCAACATTTTTCTGAGATCATCCCACTCAAAAAATCATAAAAAATACGAGCAAAGAGATTTTTGCAAATTTTTTTAATCGAGGATAAATGTTGAAAAAGTTTATTTTTACAAAAACTCAAAAATTTTCAATATTTTTAAATTATTAGTTGATATAACTTTAGTTTTCTGTAAATACTTTTGATTAGGTTTGTATTTAAGTTAGTTGTAATTGAAGCCATTGAACAAAGTTGCTTTTTGTGCTGGTTGAAATAAGCTATGAGCTACTGTATTAAATTAGCGACTTACCAAAACTTTGCCATTAACATAGCCGCATTGACTGCGACTCAAATACAGCTTGTCCGTGTCCCTCAATGGGGATGTTGTCAATATGCCATATAAATATTTGCAATCCTCCAGGTGAATGCACAGGGCACGTTCCCTATTCGGAGTTATGCAGCGTCCATAGTTTGGCACCTGATTAGCCTCATTAGGAAAATAAAATTCTGCGTAAAAAGCACACAAAAAACGGTTGTCATAATGCCAAATAAAGATTAATAATATTATTTGTCCAGCGATTAGAGAAACTGGTTTCACACGTTAGATGTGAAGGCCCCTTCAAACAAACATACTCATACAAGCATATGTAAATGTTTACCAATACATAGATAAATTATTTATTCTTTTTGATTCTATTGCGATTCCATCTTTCTTCCCTTTTTTTTACTACTTACGCGCTCTGGTCACATTAAAAGAAACTCCAAATAAAGCAATAACCGCAATTAACTTAATCATATTTATAAAATGTTATGTATAACATATAAATGTCAGCAGCAAGATTTATTTAATTTGTATTATTGATAAATGTCGATTTCCGTTAAACTTCTCGTGTCGCGGCAAGCAGATGAAGACGATGCCAAAGTCAGACTTGGCGTACAACTGAGAGACCGCAGGCCGTGAGAGCAGCTTAACAGAGAACTTCGATGAGCTTTGATTGGAGCTTTTTCTTGTTGAATTGTTGTTGCTTTGAAGCTAGAAGTTGTAAGACGTTTTATAAAGTGCGAATGGAAATATTAGTCGTATTTGCAAATGTTGTTATACCCTAGCAGAGTGTTATAATCCCATAAAAAAACCTCTTTACGAGGTAAAAGTCTAAAGACTAAAAGATTGCATGCCCTAAAATTTCTGATATCAAATTTTGTGACGAATAATATCAATAATTTTCTCAAAAACCGCCAAATTGTGGGAGAAAATACCTCATTTCACCCTTAGCGGTTAACATATGCTTATAAAAAAAAACTTTGAAGGTATGGTTAAGAGCCCTTCAAAATACATTTTCAACGATATATATGTAAATCATATCTGTAGCTGCTATCGTCTGGATGCTGTGGGGGTTTTTGCGGTTTCCCGCTAAACTAGCAATTTTTATGAAAAAGTCGTAGAACAAAAGTTTCTAGATTTTTGATCGGGAACAAGTCCTCATTTACTCTCATTTATCAAATACTTAAATAAATGTTCCTTCTTGTGTTTAATTAATTTAATTTTATTATTTATTTTTCTAGCAAGCATTAAACATAACAGTGTTAGTTCTATATTTTGTAGGCTTTGGCATCTAAAAGCTTTGGAGTATTCGTGCCCCTCTCCCGTTCCAGTTCCCGTTCAATTATTGACCATTGGCATTGGCATTGCAGCATTATCACGGATGCTGTCAAATATCCAGTTCATAAAGGAACTGACTGCCGTGTAAACACCGGGAATAGTCGTAACGCCGCAGAGTGTTGGCCCAAATGCCACAATGCCAAGCAGCGTGTAGCGTCCATTGGCATTGAGCAGTCCCGAAGTGCCGTCATCCATGAAGGGTCCTCCGCTGTCGCCACGACAAACATCGTTCATCGGCTGTCCTTGGGCACACAGATGATTCGGCGTGATGACAATCGGCTGTTGAAAGTTCTCGCTGAGACTGGCGTAGGTAATCGCACAGCTCGTGGTGTTAACTATGGGCAATCGGATAAACCTCACCGATGTGGAGCTGGACGAGTTGGCTGAACTATTATCTGAATTCGAAATCAAAGTAGGCGGAGAATTGTATATTTTATTTTACTAGTGAGAAAGTTCAAAAACGAGAGATTCATTACATTTCAATTACTCTTTTTGTTTTCAAATAATTTTAATTTTTAACACATAAAAAAAGTTTTATTTTACTTACTTTCCGAAGTTGTACTCCAGCCGGCAACGACTCCCATTTGACCAATTAGACGATTCGCAAGTGCAGATGTGCTATTCAAAGGTAAGCAGATTGGCGTAAAATTGGCTAAAATCGGGAATACAGGAATCAGTTATCAGAAATAGAAATAGATGGGAATATTTTTACCTAGATTACTATTAAGACTTAAGAGGGCAATGTCATTGGCGTACTTTGGCTGATCGTAGTTCGGATGCACCAGCACTCGGCTGATGCCAAATAAGTTTGGGTTAGTGCAATTGGCAGCACTTGCGGCACAGTCTCTGGCCCCGGGACTGTCATCGCCTATGCGTACCTGGAATCTGTGAGAGGATTTATTTAAATATTCCAAAGATAAAGCGCATTAATTGTATTTATAGACTGCGATTTATCTTTTGACAGGGCTTAATAAACCTTTAAGTGGGCATTTTTTTACAATTTAACTGATGACTCACGCAAAAGCACGCAAAGTTTTCTTTTAGCCAGCTTAATTTTCTGCACATTGTCATTTGCTCAAGGCAAAGCCCATTAACGGTTTCACGCTGGATTAATTCTTTCGATTAACTATGATTAATCTTTTAGCAGGGCTTAATCAATGAATGAATGAATGACATTTGCTTAAGAAAAAACTCGACAGCTCGCTTTACAATGGATTAATTGCATTGTTTAATATCGATTAATACATTCGTAGAGTTTTAAAGAAAAAGAGAATGTGGCTCAAGAAAAATCACATTTAAGCTTTATACTGGATTTATGGGTTAGATTGACTCTCATTAATCACTTTAAGATTTTGCAAGTTTTTAGTTACTTATGTGTATTACTTACACTTCTAGATCGGTGACCAAATTGACAACGCAATGGGCGGCAGTAACAATATAGTTATTGGAAATCAGAGATCCAGAGCAGCGATAGTTGATGCGACCATTTGCTATTAATTATAGAATTAGAATATATAATATCATAATTATTAGAATTTGTATAAGTATTTTTAATTATAATCAGGGATTAAAACCGAAACCATAATAGTAACCGGCATTAACCGATGGAAATTGATAACCATATCTAAAGTTGTAACCGAAAAATGACTTATATACTATTGTACCGATACCGGATAGCCAACCAAACCCGTTTCCAACCGAAACAGCCGTTTAGTAACCGATTCATCCATACCGGTTAATTTCGGTTCGGTCAAGGATATAATTTAATTATGTGATTGTGTGATCCTGGTTTTTAGAAGTAAATTTGATTTGATTTAAATTTTGAATATTTGTTTTCAAATTTAAATATCTTTAACATTTTATCATACCGGTATTTGGAAACCGAAACATACAAAAACCGGTAATCGTTACATAACGTAAAGTATATACAAAAATTTTTCGAAAACGATAGCAGAAAACCCAGTTGTGAACATAACGGCAACCGTAACTGAAACCGATATTCGTTTCGGTTTGATACCCTTTCTATAGGTATCATTAATTATAATTTATTTTATATTAATTTGTATTCTTGCAGATTGTGCAAAATGAGTAGACCTGGTTGCAGCTGCAAAAGTGCCAACGAGCCAAACCCAAATTGTGCCTATTGTGGTAACAAGAACAAGCAACAAGGCTACTACAATGATTCATATCAAGGCGGTTACGGTTACGGAGCAACTCAACCCCAAGCTCAAGTGAGCTATAATAAGCCCGGTTGCTGCTGCAAAAGTGCCAACGAACCGAGTCCCAATTGTGCTTATTGCGGCAACAAGAACAAGCAAGCCTATTACGATGATCAATACAACCAAGGAAGCGAGTATTCGTATGGAAGCCAAAAGTCGCAACCTTATAGCCAACACAGTGCTGCTTCTGCCGCAGTTAATCCAAACACTTCATCCTGGGCTCTCCTGAGACCTGTTTTGGTCTTCGGTCTCGGCAGCTTCTTGACCTCGAAAATGGTGACGGTGGCCAGTGAATTGGGTTAATTGGAGCAACTGTTGTGCAATCCCATTTTTTTTTAAGGTATTCCATTTCTATTATTCTTGACAAATTGTAATCCCATCGATACACAAACATCCCCAAACCTTATATACAACAACATGTGCAATGCTTCGTTGATGGTATGAATAAATTTTACGTGCTGTGAACTTACTTCTATTGCGATATGCGATCCGTGCCAGCCATGGATACTGACCGGGCTGTGCTTCTTCCCCGCCCTGGATGCGTGTGCTCAGACTGATGCCACAATCCTCCGAATTCAGGCGAGATGCCATCATGGGTGCGGTGGGCGCTGTTAGGGATGGGGGCGTAACCGTGACCAAGTTGGGAGTTCCCATCTGTTCTTGAATCACTTGCTCCTGGCTGGCAGCGGACATTAGCTCTCCGTCGCCTTTGGTCTCAATTGACTTGAGAAAACGCAAATCCCCGGGAAACACAATTGGTCTATCCTTGGGCGCGGGACGCGGTGTTTGACTTCTGTGCTCCACTTGATACTCAAAGTGATGACCGCTATGATGATGGCCAAAGTGATGCTCATCATAGTCATCATCATCAATGGGCTGGGGACAATTCCGTTGCGCTTGGAAGTCCCGATAGTCGTGCAAATGTCTTTCCGTCTCGTATGCCATAAATCTGTTGAGCCTGGGATTGGATCTGGAGTTGGAGCTGCTCGGCGCCGCATCCCAGACCCAACGATTTGTGGGCGGAGCAAAGCGAATAATTCGATTGTTACTATGCAACGATGGCTCATGATGTTGCTGTTGTTGTTGCTGTGGACAGCAGACGAGCGGATCGAGTCCTTGAAAGCCACAGCCAGCTGAATGAACCATGGAGAAGACGGCGGCACGATCCTCTGGCCTGTGATGGAGCAGGAGTCGCACAAAGAACGAACACTCCTTGATGCGTATGCAGTGACAGACGTGACCGCTGACGCAAATAACTGCAAACATTTTAATTAAATTTTTTTATAGCCGTTACTTGAAATAAAGGTAATAAGGGATATTGTATTCGTTGCAGTGTATGTAACAGGGAGAAGGAAGCATCTCCGACCCTATAAATTATATATATTCTTTATCAGCATCAACAGCAAAGTCGATATAGCTATATCCGTCTATCCGTCCATCCGTCTGTGTGAGGGCCTAGATCTCAGAGACTATATGAGCTAGAGCACCCAAATTTGGCACACAGACTTATATAAACTTTCACCCAGATCAAGTTTGTTTCAAATTTTTTTTAATTTTTTAAACAAGTAACGAGTATGCTAAAGTCGGGGGCACAATTATAGCTTTTCCCGCTTGTTTTTATTTGATTTATAATTTTTAAGCTTTTTTTTTATATTTTTTTTTTTATTTATTTAAAGTTTAGTTTAATTTATAGTTTGGGGATTGGCAACAAGTGAAGTGACATGCCAATAATAATAATATAATAAAAAAAAACCAAATAGCCAAGGTCAATATCTGCAAACCAGAAGTGCCTAAAGCCCAAAGACACAAACCCAGACCAGACAAAAGTCCGGCACAGCAATTACTGAGTCACTTTTGCCATCTATCTGTCTGTATGTCTGACGTCTGTTTGTATGTTTATGTGTAGTTTATTGCCCTTCGCTTTGCGGCTCTGCGGCATGATGTTAGCACATTTGCTTGGGGAATTTCTAGTCATTGACCTTGACACACTGCCAAACGATTGTTCTTTTTTTTCTTTTGCTTTAAATTTAATTTCTCCTCGTAATTCATTAAATTGCCAATCTCATTCTTAGTCATACTTAAGCACTTTATGTAAATATCCAAGTGTTAAGTTCGTTGTTTAAGTCGTTAGATTTGTACTCACATTGAAAGCAAAGTGTGAAAATAACTGAAGTGCATATGAGCTTTGCGGGCAGCCAATGCATTTTGAGCTTTCCTTATATTGCTTTGGCTTCAATTTCAACACAGAATCTCACCAAACACACACACTTGCGCAAAATGCTCAGCTGATCATTGAATTTTTAGACACGAACACAACTTATGCCGTCGAGGTGCAAAATAAAATTGAAATAAATTGGTTCAATATCTGAGTATATCTTATTTCCATTTCCATTTCAACGCTGCGGCGCTCGTGCTTTGTTGTTTTTGTTTAAATATTAATTTTTTTTTTATCAACAGCGAATCAAAACAAAGAGGAAACACAAAAACAAATTAAACACATGCCCCAAAAGCTGAGCTTATGAAAGAGCAACAAATACACGCAAGCACACACTCATACACACACACATACAAGCATGCATGCACAGAGATAAATTAGTATAGGCCGATGTAAGGAGAGCGAACGAACGATCATAACAGACCCGACATTCGAGTCACACTGCCATCTCGTGCGTAAGTTGAAGTGCCGGCAACACAAACTACAACAAAAACATGTTTTGAGTATATGCACACACTCACACATGCATACACGCTCTCAGTATGAATTTCAATTAAAGTTTGTAGCCTAAAATAAATGTTCTTAGCAATTGATTGCTGCAGTTGAATGATCACGAATGTATGTATGTATGTATATATTTTGATCTTGTATTTGTTATTCACATATTACTAACATGTTTAGTAAATGTGTGTGTATGAAATGCACTTAAAATATAATGTCTAACTTTCTAAGAAATGTATGTATGTATGTATGGAATGTATCGATGCTGAGATGGCGTGCAATGCATATTAGGCTGCTCGTACTTGATCTTCTAAAAAAGCGCCATCTATGCCACCGGGACAACCTCTGGCACAGCAGCAGCAGCAACAGAGACAATGACACTGGCTGAAATGTTATTCTCGACCTGTTCTACAGGTTCGACGATCGGCTGCGACGGCGACTGCAACTGTTGTGGCTGTTGAGTTGGGGACGCATTCACCGCAATCGTTGTCACTGCAGCCGATGGCGACGGTGCATAAATGCCATTTGTATCATTACTGGCAGCTAGCTGCAGCTGAAGTTGATCATCATCATTATCATCAACTGGAGTTTCTTGACGCAATACCGCTGCTAAATGCCTATCATTATCTGTCTCCAAAGTCTGGTCAATAACATCGTTTATTACGACTGCGGCTGCGACTTCGGTTGTCGTTGCTGGAGTCTCTATTGTGCCTGGCAATGTATCTGGAACAACCGACGACGACTGCTCCAATTCACAATCTGTGCTGCCGCTAGTTCCATTTACATTTAAATAAACGGATACATCACCATTGTGCTTAGAATGCGGCGTCTTCAGTTCATTGATGATCTTTTCCCCCACTTTCGGGTCAATCTCGTTGATTTTCTCTTGCAGCTGGGATTTGAAGTCAGTCGGCCATTTGGGATTCCATTCACGGAACAGTTTAATCTGATTAGAAAAAAACAATATGCAGTTAGAAAATGTAAAAGATCTTTGAATGTTTCTATATAGTTACGCGGCATTGAAATAGGCTCATGGGCTTGTCCTGTACACCCGACGTGGCTATGGAATTGACGACGCCATTTACATACGTGTTGCCTCCACTTCCACTTCCACCTTCATCAGCGTCCCTGGTGAGATACTCCACAAATACATACACAAAATCGTCGCGTTGCAGCTCACTCCATTCGTTGAACCATTGAATAATATAACGGAACTCTCCGTCTACTGATAAGTTGCTCATAGACATGTTTGCTTATTTATTTGTTTCCCACGTTCTCTCACACAGACACAGTTACACACACATGCACAAACACCCCCGCACAGTCTCTTTAATTTTGGCCAAATTGCAATGAATTTGCTTGTCGCGATGGAAGTGAATCGAAATTCTAGTTATAGTTAATTGAACCCAGACTCTTCTTGCGTGTCTGAATACTGCTGTTCGCTATTAAGTTTCTATACTAAAACAACCCGTTTCTAACTTTTTTCACTGCTTGAATGCAAAGCCCAGCTCACAAACAGCTGTTGCTGCTTTATTTTATCGATAGTTGCATATCCGGCGTTATGCAGCACCTGCAACCTGCTCCAGAGAGAAAGAGAGAGAGAGAGAGAGCCGTAAATGAAACTAAACTTTACTAGTGGGGTTTACTGGCGATTTTTGTAACATTTATTATATAAATGTGTATCAATTACTTTACAGCTACATACCTTGCGCCATCTGACTTTGAAAATTGTAACATTTCGATAAGTTGCGCCTATTCGCTTGTTGCTCATCACTAGGCATTTGAGCATTTAACAACACTTGTAAATTTGCAGACAGTAAATAATATTAGAGAAATAGCCAGGCAGCAAGTAATCATCAATTAAAACAAATTATGTCGTCGTCCGAACTGGAAACTCAACAGAAATCCACGGATAATCTGCAGGAACAAGCGCCCAATGCTGAGATTAGTGCCGCCAAACGTGATTCAGCGCCGGAAGCCGAAGATCCAGATTTTGCCGCGGCCGAGCAGTACAAAAATAAAGGAAATGATTTGCTCAAAAGTAAGTTAATATTCATCACTTACACACGCCACTAGATGTAACGATATAGTGTGTAAGGCACATAAACCTTTAAACAGGTAGAAACTGGTCTATCGCGTCTTATGCTGTTAGTACGCTATATTCGACCTAACCTTAAAACCAATGGATTTGCTATTGTTGTTGGTATTGTGTGAGATAATTTGTTGTATCTCAGTGCTTTGGACAATAGCTTATCTTTTAAAACTGATAGTCATCTTGCTCTTCAACGTTTTGCAGCCAAGGAATTTTCGAAAGCCATCGACATGTATTCCAAAGCCATAGAACTGTATCCAAGCAGTGCAATTTACTATGCAAATCGAGCGATGGCGCATTTGCGCCAGGAGAACTTCGGTCTCGCCTTGCAGGACGGCGTTTCGGCGGTCAAAACGGATCCCACCTATTTGAAGGGCTACTATCGGCGTGCGGCTGCCCACATGTCCTTGGGCAAGTTCAAACTGGCGCTATCAGATTTTGAATATGTGAGTTTTTCGGTTTATGCGGTAAACAACAAATTCTTACAAATGAATTCTCGTCTCAGGTGGCCAAATGCAGGCCCAATGATAAGGACGCCAAGTTCAAATACTACGAGTGCAACAAAATTGTTAAAATGCGCGCCTTTGAGCGAGCTATTGCGGTAGATAAACCCGAGAAGACGCTATCGGAAATGTATAGAGATTTAGAGAACATCAGTAAGTATTCGGATTCTTTGTTTGATTCTTCACCTAATTAAAAATTGTATTTTAGCCATTGAAGACGACTACAAGGGTCCTCAACTTGAGGATGGCAAGGTTACTTTACAGTTTATGAAAGACCTTATGGAGCACTTTAAGGCACAAAAGAGACTGCATCGCAAATTCGCCTATAAGGTAATACAAGCTTAAAACATTAATTAGTAGTGTCAAGTTATTGTAATATCTTGTATTTATTTTAAGATACTCTGTGACATTGATGTGTATATGCGTGCACAACCATCCCTAGTGGATATTAAAGTGCCGGGTGAGGAGAAGTTTACAATTTGTGGCGATATACACGGCCAGTTCTATGATTTGATGAACATCTTTGAGATAAACGGACTGCCATCGGAGAAGAATCCGTATCTGTTCAATGGTGACTTTGTGGATAGAGGTTCATTCTCTGTAGAATGTATATTCACGCTCTTCGGCTTCAAGCTGCTGTATCCCAATTATTTCTTCCTGTCACGCGGTGAGTTGAAACCCCCAAAACGATAACTATGCCCAGTGATTTAATTGAATGTTATTTACAGGCAATCATGAAAGCATCAATATGAATCAAATGTACGGATTTACGGGCGAGGTAACCGCCAAGTATACCAGCACCATGGCCGACGTATTTACGCAAGTATTCAATTGGCTTCCACTATGCCATTGCATCAATCAGAAGATCCTCGTCATGCATGGTGGCCTCTTTTCGTCAGATGATGTTACTCTGGATAACATCAGGCGTATCGATCGCAATTGCCAGCCACCAGAGGAGGGTCTCATGTGCGAGCTGCTCTGGTCGGATCCGCAGCAATGGATGGGCCGTGGTCCGTCGAAGCGCGGTGTTGGCATACAGTTTGGCCCCGACGTAACTGAAACGTTCTGTAAGCTTAACAATTTGGATTACATCATTCGCAGCCATGAGGTTAAGGATATGGGCTATGAGATGGCACACAATGGTCAATGTATAACAGTCTTCTCGGCGCCAAACTATTGGTAGGTTTAACTGCGTTAAAGCAATTGAATTCATTATAATTTGGTTGCTTGTTTGCTTACAGTGATACTATGGGCAACATGGGCGCTTTTATAACAATTACTGGTAACAATCTAACACCAAAAATCAGATCCTTTGAGGCTGTGGTAAGTGTGACCCTGGTGGATGGTAATCAAGTGAATCTGCTAATGATTTTAATTTTATATTCTAGCCACATCCTGATGTCAAGCCTATGGCATATGCCAATAGTCTAATGAACTGGCTGGCGTAGTCATAGCAGCCAGTTCCTTTTGCATAACAATAGCTAAGCACACCACACTATAAACTCCTAAAGAATTCCCCCCGCCCACGCTTGAGAACCCACAGTCGCAGAACACAGTCAAACACACGGATTCTAAAATGCTCAATGGACCTTAATGCCAACAGCTTGCAAATTAATCGACTGTCAAACAATTAGCACTGTTGTGGTATGTAGGACTGATGGCAGCTGTATAGCAATCACTTTACAACAAATTCAGCTATATTTGATACAAAAACATAAAAAAAAGAAACGTTGATTATATGAATGTGGCTTCAAAAGTCAGATGCTAAGTTTAATTGGTGCTAAGCATCTGAGTATTCACTTTACAACAAAGCAAACAACCGGTAGAGTGAACTAGTGTATTATGTTTATGCATAGCATTTAATAATTGGCAATAATCTGCGTGCCCATCACACAGTCTACCACAAAACCCTTAAACCAATACCTTAATTCTATTTTTCCAAAAGCTTCAATTTTTTTTAAACTTAACATAAATTTTTTGTTTCATCCTTACCCTTGTTTATATATCAAGTCATTTTAATAAAAATACGCAAGTTAGAAACAAATACCTCAATAATCCATTTCAATTTTGAAAATTATTTAAAATCAATTAAACATACTTGTATTAGAAGCCAATGTGTTTGGTTCATTCATTCGAAATGCATTAAAAAGACATTTAGCATTAAATTCTGTAATCTTCAACAGAATAGATCAATTGTGTAATGATTAAAATTGACTTTTATTAATCAAGATCAACATCAACTGGAGCAGCTAAACTTAATCCAATGATGCGCAGAATTTCATTTACATTGGTCTTGTAATCCTTGAGATGAGCTCGCTGCAACAGCGTCACATACACAAAGGGTCCGTTGTACGTAAATAGATTTAAGAATACTTGCACTGCAATATCCTGCATTTCCTTGGGCTGCCCCTGGGACAGATACAATGCCGCAATGGTTAGCAAATCATGCAGATGCTTGCCATCAATCTGTAGACTGCGTATGAATGGCGCAAGATGCTGCAATAGCTTCAGCTGCAGCTTGTACTCCTGAGTGGGCGCTAATGACTTTTCCGTGCTGCTGTGTAAGCTGGCTGTCTTGAGGAACTGTTTGAGTTGTGGTATCACATCGCTGAGGCTGCGCTTCAAAATGAAATCCTTGGCATGCAGGCCGAGAATGTGCAGCAAGCTAAAGCAGCGACTCAGCACCAGCGAGTCCTTCTGACGAAACTTCTCAACAAGGGGCAGCCACACCAGATGCACCAGAGGCAACAGCTCGTTCTCATAGTCTGCGAGCAGCGGGACACCAGTGGCCAGGCAGTCCAGGGCCAGAATCTGCTGTGCCTGCTCCGTGTTTGAGAGAAATTTAATAACCTGTCCCAATATCTCTTTGGTCATCTCAATGTGACGCGGCAGCACAGGCTTTGAAGGCTCCTCAGCCATCGTCGAGGGATCCTCAGTCTCCGTTTCGGGCATATTTACATCTGGCTCTTCGATTGAAGCACTCTCCAAGTCAACGGGCACGTCAGGCGATGGCTTATTAAGAACATTGAGCCAACTACTTAAAATATCCTGCTCCTCATCCACTTGCATTTGAATGTCGCCAATCTCCTGTGCCGTATTACTTTGCCAGCTGGCCACATGCGTGAGGAATGCATTGAAGACGCGCAGATACGAATGAACATTGTCCGTCTGATGCAGCTTGGTGCATTCATCACAAATGGTTTGAAAGATGCTGTCCAGATGAGGCACATTGCCACGCGTGCTGTACTGCAGCACAACGGCGAGAATGTCAACGGCCGCACTCGACTCCGGTGACTATAAAGAGAAGGTTTCGAATGTAGTGGTAACCAGAGTAATCTATTCAAGCTAAGCTTACCCTCTTTAACAGCGTATTCAGATGAAATGTGATATAGTCCGTGGAGCACTCGATGAAATGCGATGGCTGTGCATATTTCAGGGCGAGCTGCATGGACACGAATGCAAATCTAGCTGCCTGGTGCACAACGGTGTTGCTGCTGGCTGCAATTAAGAGAGAGAGTTCTTTAAGGAATTTTAAAAAAGAAGAAAAAAAACCTAGAAAAAATTTTAGGAATCCAAAATTGGGAAGAAAAAATTAGAAATCATAAATAAGAAATTTTTAACCAAGAAAAATATTCAGAGTACAAAAATTAAGAAAAAAAAACTGGGAAAAGTATTTTCGGTTTTCCTGTCATTGGAGATAGGCCCGAAAAAAAAACAATCAAATTATGAAAGGGTAGATAACCGTCTTAAATCGCTACTCAATACACACGACCAACACAAAGTTAAAAAAATTGTTGATTTTTTATAAAAAGTGGCACAAATATAAACATGTAGATTTTGAAATAATTGGTTCGAATAAATATCAAATGCGCTGGCAATCGAAGTCCTGATTTTGATATAAATGGTTCGACAAATGTTGTCTTTTTGCTAATTAATAGGAAAAAGCCGAAATCAAAAATATTTTATTAAAAATCGCACGATTTCTAATAAAATATTTTTGATATTAAAAATCGCACGATTTCTAATAAAATATTTTTGATTTCGGCTTCTTCTAATTTTTGTTTTCCCAAATTTTGTCTTCCCAATTTTTGTTAATTTTGGATTCCTAATAACTGTATTCCTAATTTCGGATTCGTAATTTGGATTCCTAATTTTGGATTCCTAATTTTTTTCTCCGAATTTTCGTATTCTGAGTAATATCTTTCGATATTCGTATATAGAATAATACTATTCAACACTATACTAATTCGCATACGCAGCATACCCAACTTAAGTAATACCCTGTGCAAGCTGCGAAATATGTGACGATCAAAAGTGTCGCCAATAAATTTAGCGCAATGCCCCAAGGCATCCAGGACTAGACAAGTGTGCAGCACATTGAATTGAGCATCCGAAATGCTCACGCGACTGTTGATTGGCTCGCTCTCATCATCCGAGTCACAGTCCTGAGTGCGCACCTCCAGAGCAGACGAGTACAAGCCAGGTGTGTGATCCTTAAACCAAGAGGTGGGCTGTAAAATGATTTGGCATGAGCTAAGATAAGTTAATATGGGAAATAAATCAAGTGACAACCTTATCGACTTTTAGACGCCAGGCTGCATCTGGTTGCAGTGCCAATTGCCAGTGCTCATCAGCGAGTAGATGTTCCATGAATTGTTCTGCCAACACTAAACGACTTCCTCGTGCATTCTTTTGCTGTGGCGTCACCATAAGAGTCAGCAACAAAATACACTCATTAATGGCTGGACTATGCTGCTCAATCAACTCATGGCAAAAGTCAAAGATTAGATGATTTATGCTCGGTTCAGCACCCAATAGTTCCGCAATATCGTAGAGAACATTCACGCAACGTTTGGAGCTTAGATACTTGAATTGCCGCCAGGGCAGTTTGTCGAGCTGCGCAGCCAAATCCCTTGTATTGCCTGCCACAATTTCTCTCAGGGAGTACTCCTCATTAAGCAGATCACGCGACATCCGCTGATCTAGCGCCGACAGCAGACACATGACAAACAGCTCCAGGTTCTTGGGCACCAGCAGCAACAGTTGCAGCCGCTCAGGACTAAGATTGCGCAAGAGTCCCTTGAAGAAGAGCAGCTCGGCAAACTGTTCGCTGTCGTCACAGCGTCGCAGAATCCGTGGCCACTTGTGGAGATGTGTGTCCAGCAGGAGTTCCGCATTCTCGTCAAAGATGCCTGAACAGCTGGGTTGCTGTTGCAGATGTGCAAGTGTCGCTTGGCACAGCTGTGCGATCGACTCATCCTCATCCGTGGACAGTGCCAGCACACTCTCCAGCAAGTGTGTGAAGTTGTGCTTCAGATTGTGTGCGCAATTCCTGAGCAGGAGACAACAGATCTCGGCGTACGCTTGTCGCACTTTAATGCTATCGTGTGCTCGCAGTATGGTTGTCTCCACGAAAATCGGACTCATGTGCTGCGATGTGGCTGCTATCCACTGTGCTGACCGTAGATTGGTTTGGAGCTGCTTAAGTCGCTCCTCGTTCTGCTCCAGATTGTAGCGCTTGCTGCCAAAAATGTTGAAATCATTGGACTTCTCAACGGCTGCTGAACTAAATAGCGATTTGAATGCATTAACATCATAGCGTGCCGTGCAAAACTCATCGGTGGTTTCCTCAAACATAATGCAGGTGATGCGACCCAGCGCTTTGATAGCCATCTAAGTTGATACTCGAAATGGTCAATAAGAAAAGGTGAATTTTGGATTTATCTATTACATACCGACTTGATGGATTCGCCCACTTTATCATCCGCCTTGGATACCTTGAACAGCACGGTAACAACTTTGGGCAGAAATATGAATATGGTATTCGCGACTTGATTGCGGAGGACCACATCTGTCGCTTCGGCCTCGTCGTGGACGTAGAACAGAACCATCAGACAATCCAGCGATGCAGTGACCAACTTTCGATACCTCTCCTCTGGTATGATCTCCAACAGTGTGAGCAGTATTTGACCTATCACCATCGTCGTTTCCTTGGTGTAAAATACCTCCAGGACGTCGCTAGCGGAGCGTCGCAGTGCTTCCGTCATGCAAAGAACTGCCGACAATTTGATTTCCTCTGAGAGATTGGGTCGCATTGTGGCGCCTTTAGAGTCGCGCAACTGCTGCAGGGCCACCACGAGGATTGAGCGCAATCCTTTCTCATCCGTGAGACATAGCTGGGAAATAACATACCGCAGGCAGTGCAGTAAGCTGGTGCGCAGCTCCTGGCTTTCTCTGTAAGAGATTCCATAGGATTAAAGTTCGATTTCTCACATTCGTATTGCCAATTTAACCTACCCAACGAGTTCGTCTAGCTTGATCACAAGTGGCACCACAATTTGTACTTGGAATATGCGCGACTGTCCAAAATCAAATCCTTTCACTTCCTGCTCCACCTTCGCCAATGTCGTTTTGCTGGGCTGCTTGACGAAATCATCAATGGCCGGCTTAATGCGCATCACATAGGCCTCCAGCGATGACATTTTCGTCACAAAATCAAAACTAACAAATAAGTATTTCAAACAACAAACAAACGCAAATGCGACAAACGGAAAGAGCGGCTAAACAATTTGGAGCAACAGCTGTTTGCATCAGCTGTTAGACATTCACATGTTTACGTTCATAATATCCGTTAAATTCAAAATGGCTGCTTTCCAATGATTACAGAAATACGTTAACTTAACAAATGTAATAAATGGCCTTATGTATTATATTTTATATTTTTATTTTTCAATTCAGATTTATTGATTTATGTCTATTTAATTAATATCTCTAATTAATTGTAAAACTCGTGCTGCGCCTCATCCTTGCGCACACTCGTCTTATATCCCTTCTCAAAGTCCTTGGAGCATGCAATATAACGGTTCTCTCGAACTGCATGCATTCCCGCCTCCTGGCAAATAGCATTAATATCGGCATTTGAAATTCGGTCTGGACGAGCTATAAGCTCCTCCAGATCGACATCTTCAGCGAGATTCATTTTAGCCGTTATGGTCGTGAAAACCAAACGCTTTTGACGACGATCCGGCAATGGGAACTCAATTTTACGATCCAAGCGTCCGGGACGCAACAGAGCCGGATCTAAGGTATCTGCGCGATTGGTGGCCATGATAACCTTGATGTTGGTCGTCTCATCGAATCCGTCCATTTGATTCAACAGCTCCAACAAAATCCGCTGCACTTCACGATCAGCGCCCGTTTGGGCGTCAAAACGTTTTGTGGCAATTGCATCGATTTCATCAATGAATATGACCGATGGGGCATTCTGCTTGGCTAGCCGGAACAGATCACGCACCATGCGCGGTCCCTCTCCCAAGTACTTCTGGACAAACTCCGAGCCCACGACGCGTATAAAGGCGGCTGTCGTTTGATTGGCCACAGCCTTGGCCAGCATGGTCTTGCCACATCCCGGTGGGCCATAAAGCAGCACTCCACGGGGCGGATCGATGCCTAAGGATAGTCAGAGTTATTATTATATTATAAATAATATTGTTGTAGTTACCAATTTGCTTATACAAATGGGCGTGTGTCAATGGCAACTCAACAGCCTCGCGAATCTCTTGCTTCTGCATATCAAGTCCTCCGATGTCCGAGTAACTCACATCCGGCTTCTCCTCCGGCGACAGCATTGAGATGGTGCTGTCTGCCTCTGGTGGCACCAGATCCACCAAACAGTTGCTCTGCTTGTGCAAGGCGACGGACGCCGATGGCTTCAGTTGCTCCCGATCAATGGTGGACAAGATGCGCACGTAATAGTTCGAGCCTGTGGTGGAGGCAACGATGCCCGTGTTCTCGTCAACAGCCTCGAGGAACTGGCCAATAACCAGGGGCACGGCTTTGGCCCGTTTCACCTCCTCCTGGGCATGCAAGTACTCATTTTTCAGATTGCGCTGCTCCTCTTTGATGTAATCCTCCTGGACCTGCAGCAGTTCCAGCTGCAGCTGCAATCTCTTGTAACGCACATAATAATCAGCCTCTTCCAAGGTATAGTCAATGGTTTCAACCAATTCCTCCTTAAACACAACCATTTTATTATTTTTTAGCTTTTGACGGAAAGGCGAGCAGAGAATGACTTGAATTTTCAAATTGTCTGAAATTACAGTGTTGACAACTGTCACAAAAATTGACGCAGTGTGAACCTGTCGCAAACTGTGTTATCGATAAATTGTGTGAGCCTCGAACAGCTGTTTGCCAAGTCTGTTGTGGTTTTTTTTCGTTTCTTTCTTGTTATGCTCAACGTGGAACCAATCTATTTTTAAATCAAATTTCGATTTTATTTTGGAATTGTAAAATTTGTCTCAAAGCATATACACATACGTTTAACGCCAGATTAGTTTAGAAAAGCTTGGCAATGCTGACAAACTGAATTCGTTGAATAATAAGAAGAAACAACATTGTGAACGCCGGCTGTGTTATTTATTTGGTGACATAGAATTCGTCACCTGTGGAATATATGCAATTGCCAAAAACCGTGGCATTTGGTGTCACAAGAATGATGACAATTATGTAATATGCCAATTGCATATATTTATAAATTCGACTGATTTGAATTGATTTTGTCACTACAACAAAATACTGAAAATGGATGCACTCGTATTTCTGACTGCGGCGGCTCATCTCGTCTATACGCCGTTCACCAAAGTCGAGGAGAGCTTCAATTTGCAGGCCATGCACGACATTTTATACTTGAGGAACAATTTCACGCAATACGATCACCATGAGTACCCTGGAGTTGTGCCTCGCACATTTATTGGACCATTAATAGTATCAATATTGTCCGCTCCGTTTGTGCTGCTCTTCGAGACGATGAGCATCAACAAGTTCTGGGCACAATATGTAGGTAAAAGACGACCCTGGCCATTCCACATTTGATTGCTTCTCATGCAACATTTCTCCATTTCCATTTAACAGTTCGTCTTGTCTTGGCTGGGGCCATTTCGGTTGCCTGGAACACTCTGCGCCAAGCTGTGACCAAGATCTACGGCATTGAAGTGCGTTTGTGGTTCACCGCGATAACGATAACACAATTTCATTTCATTTTCTACATGACACGCCCACTACCAAACATCTTTGCACTGCCACTTGGTATGTATTCAAGGGATTAAATCTGTAACCGTTAACCGGTATTAACCGATTGGATTTGGTTACCGTAACTAAAACCGTAACCGAAACAAAACTATTTTATTATAATTATAACGATTAACCCAGATTATTCAAACCAAAATAACAGATCTGTGAATCGGTAAAACGGTTAGTTGCTATACAATCAAGCTTTAAATTGAATTATGTTTTTATAATGTCAAACTAATTTTGGATTTTTATTTTAAAGTTGAGTATTGATCTCATTGATTAGAAATTTTGTTTTAAAGCAAAGAATTTTGGTTTTTGTAAAAATAACAACAGCTTTTTATTTTTGAAGCCGAAACAAACACTTAATGCGAGCATAAACGAATCCGTAACTAAAACGATATTCGTTTTGGTTTAAAAAATGCACTCATAATTAAATGTAATTTTCTAAAATAATGTTTATCCATTTCAGTGCTCTATGCGATCGCTTATTGGATGCGTGGACAATACAAACCGTTCATCATCTGCTCGGGAATATCTATAATTGTGTTTCGTTCCGAGCTGGCACTCTTTCTGGGATTGCTGCTGGCTCTGGATCTAGTGAAACAGAAGTTATCCATTGATGGGTATGACGGTCATTAATTTCCACTTAATAATTTCCTTCGAATAATGTACATAATTCCTTTACAGCTTGCTGAAGATCGCATTGCCGGCAGGCGTATGTATCTTGGCTGCCACGGTGTTGGTGGACTCGTTCTTTTGGCGTCGCCTGTTGTGGCCCGAGGGCGAAGTGCTGTGGTACAATACCATACTCAACAAGAGCTCCAATTGGGGCACATCACCGCTGCTTTGGTACTTTTACTCTGCGCTGCCGCGTGCCATGGGCGTCTCATTGGCATTTGTGCCAATTGGCATATACTTTGAGCCGCGCATTCGACCCTTGGCCCTCTCTGCACTCGGATTTGTGCTCTTGTACTCCCTGCTGCCGCACAAGGAGCTGCGCTTCATAATATACGTATTCCCTGTACTAAATATTGCTGCGGCCTGTGCCTGTCAACGGATGTGAGTTAAAATCTATTGAATATTTGAAGATTTCATTTTATTTGACTGATTTACATCCCTACTTTTTGTCTTTCCCAGGTGGATGAACAGTGCCAAATCGGCTTGGCATAGCTTTCTGGCGCTTATCGCAGCATCACATTTGCTGCTTAACGTCCTTATCACGATATTTCTTCTTGTCGTGTCGGGCACAAATTACCCTGGAGGTGCCGCGCTCTCCCGTCTGCATCGATTGGAGGCGACCAATCCAAATGTTTCCGTGCACATTGCAAACTTGGCTGCCCAGAGCGGTGTATCACGATTTATGGAAATTCACACTGATTGGACTTACAGCAAAGATGAGACTATGAACTATACTCAAGCTGAGATGGCGAGATACAGTCACTTGTTGGTGGAGGCGAAGAACAAGCACAACACGGAGCTGTGGACGGCATTGCAGGAGGATTTCGAAACGTTGGAGTTCGTTGATTGCTTCAACAGCATTGGCATCCAATACAATTCGCTGTTCCCAGTACGCATCAAGACAAAACCTTGCATCGGCATTTTAAAGAAAAAATTCAAAGTCGGTTTTAATTTACCCAAAGAAAAAAAGATACCAAAGGATAAAAATGTTAAGGACAATACAAAAACCAAACGTAAAAAGGATAAAAGTAAAACTGATAAATTAGATTCAATAGAAGATACACCTTTGGAGACTGTAGTTCAAGAGGAACCTATACTGACTATCCAAGCCGATTCAAATGATTTTTCTGAACAAGTCTCAAGTGTGGAACCAAGGATTGAGCTGGAGCTCGACGACGATGATGGTATAGTAGCCACTGTGGAGGAAACCTCATTGGAACTCAACACAGATGCAGTTGAAGCTACTAAGGAAATTAATTTTCAGGAATTGCGAAATCTTGCCCTAGAGCACACGACTCGAAAATCTCGCGCCGTAACTAAACTGAAATTACGAAAGATAATCGAACAGCACTATAGAGCCAAGGGACGACATATAGAGAACGATTCGGCGGAACAACCTAAGCCGGTAGGGGCACGTACTGGAATGCGTCAATCAGTAAAGTCCATTATAAAGCAGGAGAAGATTAAAGAGATGATCGAGCAGATAGCTACAATGGATTTGACTCGCATCTGCGATTTGGAAAAGACATCGACAAAGGACTGCTTAAAACAGGTTATAGACAAAATAGACGACGAGAGCATAAAAGTATAATATATCGAGATTGTAATTTAAATTTGTTGTTTGTAATAAAAATGTTTTCGAAGACCAACTCACTTTTGATTTTTACTTGATGCTCTTAATTGACATTAAATAAATAAATAAATATTTTTGATCAAAATAATCTTTTTGCTAATGTCATGTTTATTGTCAGAGAATGAAATGCTGCTGTCTTAAGTACATATCTTGTAGTGTAATGGAAAATACAAATGTTTAACCCGTGGAACATTTTAAGCTTGTATTAAATGTCATTCAACCATACCAATGTTTAATATACATTTAATATGCATATAAGATCTAATCTTAGGCTATAATGTAGCCAAAAAATAGCCATAAATCGCCAAGAGTGCCTAAGACGC
Organism: Drosophila subquinaria; assembly: GCA_037043405.1. Lineage (NCBI taxonomy): Eukaryota > Metazoa > Arthropoda > Insecta > Diptera > Drosophilidae > Drosophila > Drosophila subquinaria. The sequence continues at coordinate 539,894 of JBAMBL010002830.1, forward strand.
AAAGTACAAGAGTAAGTCTGTACAGAATACTGTCCATGCCCCCACCCTTCAGGAAGACGGGCTTGTCGTTATCTGCCTGGAATTGCTGTTGTAACTTGGCCATCTTGGGAGTCAGTTTTCCAGGGCCGACGGCGCCCTTTTGCCTTAGATCCGGCGATGCCTGAAACGAACGTGTCTCGGCTAGCATGGGAGCTATAGCGCCCCACTTGGTGATGTCACTCAATATGGGCTGCAAAACAATCAGCCAAAACATCAATATAGTATTGTGTTAAATAAGTATTTTTATATACTTACACGAAATTTGGAAATAAAAATTCTCTGCATTTTGCAACGAGATTTTTAGCAGCAGATAATTTATTGACTATGTTTCAGTAGTAAAACGTTTTCAGAATGAACTAATAACACAAATGCCACGTTGACATCTGGGCCCGAAACAACCTGATGATATTTAAAGCCAAGTTTTCAAGCATAAAATAAAAAATAACGGCCAGCTTCCGTTGGGCGAAGGCTGCCATCGTGTTTTGGGAGCCAAGGCTGCCACTCTTTTTTGTTCACTCACATGCGTGAGCTGGTTCATGAACCAGTAAACCATTAAAAGTAGTGATGATGTTTTTGTTATCGATTTATGGCAGCACTGTTCGGGAGTCGGAAACGTAAAAAGCGCGCAGAATGTGCAGCGCCTTAATGAATTAAATTAACAACATTTTGTAAACATGTCATTGGCCAAATACTTGAATCGCTCAGTGGGCAAAGTCAGCAAAGAGGCTGTCTCGAGAATCTGCTCTCTGAAGCCCATGGAGGCCGAACACAGTGCCATTCAATTGACGAACGGCGAGAATATTGTTGGCCGCTGCAAGGAAACCGGCATACGAGATTCCCGGTGTTCCAAGAAACAACTACAGCTTCAAGTGGATCTAAAACGTGGAAGTATTCAACTAAAGGTGTTGGGTCTCAATCCATGTGGCATCAATGGTGTCATGGCCATGCAACACACAGAATGCGAACTCAAGCATGGAGATCTATTGGAAATTGTTTACGGGCGTCATCCGTACGAAGTGGTCTTTAATCCCATACCAGCGTCGGCATCGAAAAACAGCAGCCAGGAAATTGAGGAACCCAACTCGACGCAAGCTGCCAGTGAGGAAGAGAGATGGGATTCTGTTGCCAATGGTAAATTGGTGATCTTTAGTAGCGCCGGCTTGACAGCATCTAGCAAAATTGCTGGCTACGACATGGATGGCACCATCATCAAGACAAAGTCCGGCAATGTATTCCCCAAGAGCACTGATGACTGGCAAATCATCTTTCCCGAAGTGCCCGAGAAGCTTCAGCGGCTGCACAAGGATGGATTCAAGATATGTTTCTTTACAAATCAAGCTGGCATAGCTAAGGGCAAAGTGGATCTTAATGATTTCAAATTGAAAGTCAAAGGCATAGTTAAGAAATTAAATGTGCCCGTGCAGGTGTTCATAGCGATTGGTAGTGGCTACTATCGCAAGCCATTGCCAGGGATGTGGGAGCATCTAAAGAACGAAATGAATGGGAATGTAGCTATCAAAGTGGAACGTTGCTTCTTCGTTGGCGATGCAGCCGGAAGGCCTGAAACCGGCAAAGGAGTCACCAAGCAACGTAAGGATCATTCCTTGGCCGATCGTCTATTTGCCGCCAACATTGGAGTCTCCTTCTACACACCCGAGGTGCATTTTCTCGGCAAACGCGTGGAGGAATGGAACAAGCCCGAATTTGATCCCAGCAGTGTGCAGGATCAAATCCCACTATACGAGCCAAACGATGCGCAGTTCGACACAAATAAATGTGAAATGATAATCGTAGTCGGTCTTCCCGGCTCTGGCAAGAGTCACTTCTGTGCCGAGGTGCTGGCTGGCAAGGGATACAAAATAGCAAATGCCGACACCTTGGGCAGCACACAGGCGTGTCTCACTGCCTGTCAGCGTGCTCTGAGTGCAGGTCAGTCCTGTGTAGTGGACAATACCAATGTGGATGTGGCATCGCGCAAAAAGTTTCTGGCGCTGGCCGCGGAATTGAAAGTTCCCTGTCGCTGCTTCGTGATGAATGTGACACCGACACATGCCAAGCATAATAATGCTTATAGAGAGCTGCTGGACACTGGACACTCGGCAATCAGTGACATGGTATTCAACATGATGAAGAAGAAGTTCCAGGCACCGTTGCTAGACGAGGGCTTCACCGCCATCCACAAAGTAAACTTTAGGCCGCAGTTTTCCAATGATAAGGATGAGAAGCTATATAGAATGTATTTACTCGAGAAGTAATCACTAATCACTTTAATCTAATGTAAATATTCGTTTTGCAATGTCATCTATAAGCCAATCCATAGAACTCAATAGTTTTTCTCCTGTTACGGCGCTAACTCCAACTACCAGCCAGTGATGTGATGTGATGTCATCTAAGCTTAATATCTAGAAGCCACAAAATAATTGTAATAAATAATTGTTCACATATTTTGCTAGTACAAAAACAAACCTCTTTGATTTCGTTTGAACTTAAAGCGCCAGGCAAATCTTGTTTGTTGCAGAGCACAAGTAATGTTGCACCCGCGAGGCGTTCCTCCTGCAGCAGCACTTGCAGCTCCTGCTTGCAACTCTCGAGACGCATGCGATCCGCACTGTCCACAACCCAGACGAGGCCGTCTGTGCACTCGAAATAATTACGCCAATATGAGCGCAGCGACTTCTGGCCGCCCACGTCCCACATGTTCAGCGTGTAGCCCTTGTGCTCCAGGGTCTTAATGTTAAAGCCCAAGGTGGGCGAGATTTCGTCAATACGCTCGCCGTTGAAACGCTTGAGGATCGTTGTCTTTCCTGCATTGTCCAGGCCACTAGAAGAAAGAGTATGGAAAGTATGAATCACAATTCAAGAAAATTCATTAAGCTGGCAGACACTTACAGCAAGAGTATACGCATCTCCTTTTCCTTCTGACGCATCTTTTTCAATACTGTTAGGAATCCCATTGTGTTAATTTACTGCTTTTCGCTTTGTTAATACTTGTAAATAAATCCAAATTCAGCAGCTGCGGCAAAACAGCAAAACAATATTTTTTTTGTTTTTGTGAATGCCGCCAATGAATATGTGTGAATGGCAAATTGATCAGAAACGATACGGCAACTCTGTTCTCCATAGACGTCAAACAGCTGTCATAATCTGGGGCCCGTGAATTTTTCGCTTCAGCTGCCGTCGAACCATTCGCATTTTCAGCAACTAAAAATAAAATATACTTAAACAAAATGATGAACCTGTCCAGAGTAAGTTTAAATGCAGCGTGTTTTAGCTTCTGTGGATTGTGGCATGTATATTTTATCCATGCCATTCTCCTGGAAGCATAATATTGTGATTCAATTACGTAAGTTTGCTGGAGTCCCAAACTAACCGCACATTTTGTTATCGTGTCTCGCAGGCCGTTGTGCGCAGCTTTGCCACTGCAAGCACTCGTCGTGCCACAGCCACCAGCAAGGATCAGATCGAGAAGGGCTATTTCGAGATCCGTAAGGTGCAGGAGCACTACCAGAAGAAGGACGGCAAGCCCGTCTTCCTCAAGGGATCCGCTGTCGACAATATTCTGTACCGCATCACCATGGCGCTGGCCCTCGTCGGCATTGGTGGCATGGGCAAGCTCTTCTGGGAGCTCAGTGTGCCCCAAAAGGCGGACGAATAAGGCGCCTGCAGTATAGTCCTACCCATTAAGCTAAGCCAATTTACCAGCAAATCCGCAAATTGCAGCCCCTTACTCTATATATTTCTGTGCTTTGATAGTGTGAGTAGATAAACATAACAATCTCATATATTTTTGTACTAATAATATTTATTGATTGCAGGAGCTGAACCCGCTGAAACCTTTGTGTACGCAGTCCCAGAATGTTGCTTGTGTTAGAGTTTCTAAGTTTAAAGTGTATCTGAACATTCGCAAAAGCATTTTAATTGTGGAAATATAAGAACTTGGCTGTAAAGTTATATGATAAAACGACGTCTTTCACTCATTTCGGTAAATCAAAGAAGTCTCACGACACATGGTCTCTTATTTTTCATAATAAATTTGCCGAATATTTTGACTTGGTTTACACACATAAACAAACACACAGAAGGAATTAAATAAATTGCATTGACATTAAATAAACAAAAACAGCGAGCAAAACGAATTTCGCCGCCGTTGTGCCGATGTGTCGAGGAGCCCGTTTTATAAATCAAAGGGCGGCAACTCGGCGCGTTGCCTTTGGCATGGAAATGTATTTTAAATCGAGCGAATCATGCTGCGCTTTAACACACAACCAAAACACCATGTGTGTGTGTGTGTGTGTTTATTAATAACTAAAAAAAAGAATCGGGGAAAACACCAGAGAAGTGCAGCAAAATGTGCAATTTAAGGCGTTTTCATTAGTTATTTCTCCATAAACACTTAAATAAAATTAAAGCATTTTAAATAAAAATAAGAAATAAGAAAAGAAAGGAAACCGTAATATAGCCATTTTAAGAGTTTTCTGTGCAATTCACACATACTTTTGGTTCAGTTTTCGTATCTCGTGTCTCGGGAGGGGAAAAATATGGCGAAGAACAACAATTTTGCTATTTCATTTGCAGTTACGGACCATTTAGATTTTTGGATGTGCACGCGAAGCGCATAAAATGAACACGAGTTTACCGTTAACATATTTCGATGGATGTGTGTAGGTGGCTAAGTACCCAGAAGACCCAGAACTAAAGCCCGAGCATCCCCAATCCTCAATATTTTGTGTTAGTGTGGAGTTTAGTACATTGTAAATTCTCTGAATTACTTGATTCAAAACTGGGAAAACTGATAAAAATGTTTTTTTTTTTACTTAGTTGAATTTTCCCGTAGTAAATTATTTAATATTTATTTTTTTATTTCCCTATTAGTACAATTTTATTTGGAATATTTACTACAATTAATTTTTTTTTTATTTTTCGTCTCCAGTAATTTTTTATTTAACATTTTTCATCTCAAGTAAAATATAATTTTAGATTTTTTAGCCCCAGCAGAATTAACATTGAGAACCCGTTGCCTTTGAGAACCCATTTAATTTATATTTATTTCTTAATTAATTAAATGCACACAGCATGAGATAGAAATTATGTGCACTTGTCGCAAACTTATTATATTTCATAGACTGTGAAAAATGTTATAGTACTATATGAACAAATTCCAATTATGGCCTGGTCTACAATTATCACAGACGACGACGAGCCCAACTCCTGCTGTCGTTCCACACGAGTGCCCACTGTGGAATCACAATAATAACTCAAAATGCATAGAAGATGCGAAACTAAATGTTTTTCCCCCTTTTCCGTTGCCAAAAACAACAATATGTAAGTATGTATGTATTTATGTAGAAGGGCGGGCAGAAGTAGCGTGCAGAATCAAGAATCGAAAAATGTGTTTCATTAAATTTTATTTATAGTCAGCAATTTTATGCATTTAAAGCGCGTCTATCAACGGCAGCATCAGCATCAGCATCTGAAACTGAGCATCGCCATGCGGAAACGACAACGACGCCATATTGAAATTAACTGTGGCGCGCTTTTGATTAAGTGTGTGCGAGGGAGACAGATGCAGTACAGAGCGTTAATGTAATCGATAAACATATATTCCGATCCCGATTCCAATCCCAATTCTAATACACCTCAGCCCCGATTCGCGGCCAATCTTTTCAACGGTAAAAAGATATTCAGTCCATAAATAACATTTCGACCTCCCAAGTTAACTTAACGACTTAAAAGAAAAATGAAAAATAATATTCATATTTCGCTAAAATTACTAAAATGGGATTTTTTTTGTTTATTATTTATTTAATACAAACTAAGAGCAGTTGACCAAAAGTTCTTATAAGAATAAAAATAAAATTAAGTACCTTAATATGATACTTAATTAATATGAAGTATAAATAAATTTAAGTTTAAACTGAAAGAATAAAAATAAGTAAAACTAATCAAGTATTTATGCCAATATTTATTAGACCCCAGGGCAAGTCAAAGATAACGACAAGGAAACTTTCACCTTTGTTTGTATTTTTGTTTTTACTAAGGCATAGTATTTTTTTTTGTAGTTTAATTTTTCACGTGAAATATTGCTAGGCAAACGGCGTGCGTTTAAGTCCAGGCATAGGGCCGAGTCCCAGTCCCAGTCGCAATCCCAGGTCGTTGCCAATGCGCTGCAAGCGTTGTCGCATCAGCCGCAGCAGCCGCAACCACAAATCAGAATGTCGTTGAAGCATTCAAGTGCAACGGGCGTGAAGCGAACTCGCTGCTGCTGCTGCTGCGCCTCTGTCTTCATCTCTGTCTCTCCACCTTTCCCTTCCGTGTTCATCTTCCTCGGCGCTGCGTTGCGGCAAATCTCGACAACTCTCAGATGAACGGCCGCTGAGTGAACAACGTCAACGTTTCGTCTTTGTCAGATTGCTCTTCACTCTTACAACTGGGGGAGGTGGACAACGAAGAGAAGAGGAGGAGAAGGCCGTAGTAAACCTTTAAACAAAATTCGTGTATCGATCTATCTAGGCACGTCCAACACGTCCAAAACGAAACCCGTTTGGCCTATTAACACTTCGATTACAACTCAACTTTTGTTGCCGCCGCCGTTTGGCCAACGATTTTTCTGGGTGGTCTTGAACGACGCTTTTAGTTAAAATTTTGATTTATTTGAGCTTCAATTAGTCGTTGTACAAATCTGTTTATTTATTTGCTTTTAATTATTGTTTGAAACCACAAAGCCGTGCCACTGGCACAGGTTAGAGGGCGACACATCCCAAAATCTCTGGTACTGACACATTTTTAACTCCGAGCCAAGTTGAGTAAACCACCGAAGAAGGTTTTTAATTAACACCATCAATATAATTTACGAAAAACATCAAATACGCGCAATATTAATGGAAGTTTAAGTGATTTTACATACACATTAGGAGATAAAGTATCAACACTTTCGAGATATTCGTATTCAACTGAAATAAAAGAAGAAAAACTAAGGATATAAAAATAATTAATATTTTTAAATTAAAATTCAATTTAAAAAAAAAAAAAAAAAAATTTCTAATTGAATAAAATTTTGATGCAATGTCAAGTAAGAGGTCAAATAGGGATAAAATTGGTTTAGTTTTGACAAAGTTATGGGAGTTGTAACTTATAAAAAAAGTGTCAAGGGGTAGGTTACGAAAAAGAGGACATTTTAAATAAAAATTTAATTTTCTAATTGAATAAAATGTTGATGCAGACCCAAATAAGAGGTCAAACAGTAAAAAAATTGACATTCCGCAAGGAAATCGGTTAAATTGAGACAGATTTATGACAAAGTTTATAAATTGAAGATCATTTAGTTCTGTCGGTTCAACGGTTGAACTTATATCTTCAAATTAAAATTCGTTTTAAATACTCATATTAAAGTACTTAAAAAACGACTGCGAAAATCGAGTTTCGATTATTCAATGTATTTTACATCCTACCATTAAAGACTTGTTGCGAACCATGGAGAATGCAGCATTCTTAACTTTTCATAATTACAAACGCATCACAGCTTCTATTGTAGTGTTTTTGTTAATATAAATTCATTGGAGTGCATCCATCACAACATACTTAAGCACATCATGCCTTCAAAGTATATAATATAGAGATCATACATGATTGAATTTGGGGATTGTGTTATGATAAACAAACAAAAACAGATACGGATGATATGGTTGGCGGGATAAGTAAACTCTTAAAAATACTGAAATGCATATTTGAAATTTATAAACCATAACGCCCCCAGACGACGGGAAGAAAAGAGAATGGGAACAGAAACAGCAACAACAAAATCGAATCGGCGTGAAAGATGCGCTTCCCATTTCCCGATGCTCCGACAAGCGATGAAGATGTTTTAGCCTGTGAAACTGAAACCGACGAGAAGTAGAAACATGTGTCCAAATCTTTCACACAACACCGGACCGGACCGATGACTAGTCCTAACAACCTACCGCGCAATATTACAGGCAATTTCATTGGGTTGTTAGCAAAGCGCGGGTGCGAACCTCTCGGATCAGGTGACAGTTGCGGTGCGTTGCCTCTCAAGTGAGCCGCGCCAGTTTATTCCAATAATTCATCGTCAACTGCAGTTGCGCTGAGCCGAGCCGTTTTATGTCCACGCCAACGCCAAGAAGGACACCAAATACTCAATACTCAATACTCAAGTGCCCAGCCGCCGACCATTGAACAACATAATCATCAGTTACTACTTACGAGTAGTTCATCCCATCAAACTGGATCTGTACATGGGTCGGTCCTCCTACTTTAAGTGGCGTTGGCGTAGACAATTCGACGCTTCCGTCCAGAGTTAACACCCTTTGGTGTTATGTCATATATATTGTACATAAGTTGGGTCGATTCTGCTCCGAATGTGTCAATTTTATAGCACATTTTGCCCACTTTACGATATTTGAAGCCTCTACTGCCTCTACCGCCTCAGTCACGGATGCGATGCCTTTTGTTTTCTTAAGTGTCGTGCATATTTTGTCGCTGGTGTTATTTTTGTTGGATGTTGAATAACACTAAAATAAGACAGAGATTGAGATTGAGAAAAGAAAAGAAAGAAAAACACATAATATTCATTTGTTATGCTTGTCATTTGTCGCTGCTGGCGGCAACTTCAAAGCATGTCATCCAATTTGTTAAACGCAGCTAATTTGCTCTCCATCTCCATCTGGATTGGCATCCACAGATTCGAGATGTGGGGCCTTGACTTTTCGCATATGTTTAATTATTATCTTTTATGTACACTCATATGCTTATAAAAGTCAAAAAATTACATCATCAATACATATGGTTAAGTAATTTTATTACTAATATTATATGCATTTTCATTTTTTCAGGAATAGATGTTAATTTTATCAAATAAACTAGGATTGAATTTATTTAAGTGCTTTAAAGTTTAGTTGTCGATAATTATTCTATAAGGAAATCAGTTTAGTTTTGTTTTTAAACCACTTTGGAATCTTTGAAGGCAATTTATCTAAATTCAGGAAAGTCACAATTTAACATAAATAAATGTATGAACATATGTTTACTAACGATTACATAATTATTTTTATTTATTTATTAATATAGCATGACTAAAAGGAGTTGGCAAAAAGTAAAATCATTTTTAAAATTAAATTAAAATAATAAAATTAATTTCTGTAAACTTTAAGTTATAAGCTGAAAAGAAAAAAGTTAAAATAAGTTAAGCCTGGGATTTGGAATAAATTATAATTGATCCAACATTTGTAGCAAAGATGGGAAAGCCCAGAAAAACCCAATCAGATCAATAAAGAATAATAAGTTAGAAACCTCTTTTAACATGAAGGATATTGTAAAAAACTGATGCCATTAAAAGAATAGGAAATCACATTAAAGAAGAACATTGATGGGTCGTATACTTAATAAAGACAATAGATTAAGTAAAACATACCAGATACACTTATAAAATTTTAATCTATACTATTTTTGATTCCCTTTAATAATTTTTGAAAAAATATTGCATTTTCTACAACTTTAATATAAATTGAGACATTGAAATATGAACAATATGTTCCTTATGAAGATCGATTTAGTTTTGTTTAAAGGTTTACCAATTAATATTGTTTGAAGGACAATTACACTAGACATTATAAAATTTGTGAAATGCAGATTTATTTGCATTAAACTGTTTGTAAAGTAGAACTAACTTGTATGTATGACTTAAATATGGCTAATCTAAATTGATAGTTAGAAGCGCAGGGAAACGATTCACTAAAGAAACGTTCACAATGGCGATCGTCAGAGAGTGTGAGTGTGTGTGTGCGAAAGAGAGTAACGAGTTGAATTCGCAACAAAAGGTATGCGCAGGTAAGCCATAGCGAGATCAAGGAGGTGTGTCCAACTCGCTGATGAGAATGTGTGTGTGTGTGAGTAATGCACACATACACATTCGGAAGCTGTCAGCTCGCTCACACATACTAGCAAGCACGCACAGATTGATTTGCAAATATACACATGTGTATGTGTTTGTAAATGTAATCGAGTGACGTGAGACGAGAGTCGTTCTAATGAGCGAATGACAACAAAAATTGGCAGCAAGCATTAAATGACGAAATTAAATATTAGTGACAATCATATGAAGACAACAACATTTCTTATAATTAAGTCTAACCATGCGAATCGCAACGGCTCGGCGAGAATCGAAATGCGGCATCTCTCAGCAACGCCACCAGCAGCGGCAGCGGCAGCAGCATCCGTAGCAGAGACAAGGTGGAGAACCATGCCCATGGCAGATGGGAATAGGGATTTGGCCCTGTGCTGCTTTATTAGCAACAATGATCGCTCTAATGATACGATTTTGTTAATGAAGCAAAAATAGATGTACTACACTATGATCAGGAAAATGCATTGACAAACTTGGCGGTCGACATCGGCCCCGCCCTCGATCTCAGCTAGTGTCAGTATGTGTGTGTGTGTGATGCTAAAAAGTCATGACATCGCTCGGGCAAACTGCGGAACGCTACGGATACGCTTACTTGCTTCAGATTGGCCATTCAAGCATTCAAAAATTAACTCCGCCCGGTTGCGTATGGTTAGTCAGAGTCACAAGCGCAGACTACTCGTGCGCAGCTGAGATACGAACCTACAGCTACGAGATACACACTCATATAGCACACACACACACACACATGTACAGACTATTCGTTGTTAGAGCACAAGAGCGTCTCGCGGTCGATTTGAACGCTAAATTATTTTGCGATCGTGTCGATGATGGTGAATCATCAGAAATATTTATATACACATAAACAAAGATTAAGATATAGGCCAGAAATATGTGTAAAGTTTTTAAACAGTTTAAATCGGAAATTAATTAATTTTATAGGCAAACAATTTTTGATCTTTTAAAGAAATTAATAAATAAAAATATAATAGCTTAAAAGTTCAAAATTTATTTATTTAATATGTTTCTGATTGGTTGGGCGCACGCTCAACCGAATGCGCTCCTGTTCGCTTGAAGACATTCTTCATTTTTGTTATTTTGCCAGCCAACTACAAAACACGCACACCAATACACAGCAACAACGCCATTAAAACCAACAAATACAAAGCGATCGCCGCCCTCAGTGTGTGTGTGTGCAGCACGAATGTGAGAGAAAAGAGGAAACATATAAACATGCATGCATACACACACAGACATGCACGAACACATTTGCAGCAGCCGAGAGTGAGATGGAGAGAGAAAGAGCGAGATCTTGAGATGCTGCGTCGCAGTCGCTGTTGTCGTTCGTTTTGTTGGCTGTTGGTGCTTTTCGCATGTGGCTGCGGATTGATGAATACGAGCGACCGTTAGTCTCAGCAGACACGGGTGACGAACAACAACAAGTTGGAGCTGCATGTTGTGTGCTGTGTGAAACGTGCGATGCTCCCAAACGGATCACGGATCACGGATCAGTAACAGAAAGCAACGGGTAATTGGATTTTAATGCGGAATTGCAAGTGACAAGAATTGGTGTGTAATCTTTGTGTGTGTGCGAGTTGTTGTTGTTGTGCGATCAAAATCGATTACAATTAATCGGCCAAACGATATTCAGTGTCAGCCAAGTGAGTGGCCATAAAATACCACACACAAAAATCAGGTGTGAAAAAGTGCGTGATAATTTTTGAACAAAAGTTACCGAAAATGTGCTAATCAGATTACAGTTTTGGTTCAACAACTCATCGCAAGTATCCCAGTATCGCGTATCCAAAACTACTCGCAACGTATGTAAACCCAATCCAAATCCAATCAGGCAACCCAACTGGCGTCGCGCCGGCAACGAATGCCGTCAATTTGTACAAATTTCATGCCTTAATTGAAACTAACAATATAGCCAAGTGCGAATAAGTACTTAACGGTTAACCACAGCCACCACCGCCTGTTCCTTCCATTCGTCTACCCAATTACAATTAAATAATCGCAAGCAACGAACGAGAACAAGAGAGAAAGTATTCCAATTGGATTTGGAGCAGTTTTGTGCGAAGCTCAGTTTGATTAAATCAGATACAATTGTGGATTTCTTCAGTCTGGAAATGGACCCAGGTAAAGTACTTCCTATGAATAGTATTTCTATAATTAATCAAATTTTAAGATGAACTTGTTTTAATCCAATGATATCTTGTTGTAAGTTTGCCGTCGGCTTACAACAATTTTACTTGAACTTAAGTGTTTTACCAACACATGTCGAGTGGCGAAATTCGAGTTCAAAAACTAAGTGTTTCGGCACATCCACATCCTGCTAACCCAAGTCGGACAGTGTACGTTTACGACGTACACCTGACTTGTTGTCGCAATCTGACCTAATGCAAACAAAGAGTAGAGATCTACACTCAGAAAAATATGCCATCCTACAATTAAATAGGTCCATACTGGCATTTATATAGTTTTGTTTTTATAAATTTAAGATTGCAGTGAAATAAGTCTGAAAAGATCTTTAATAAATTTTTTTTTTTGCAAATTTGGTGTATTTTAAATAGTATGTTTCCAGATAACAACTAACTAAAATATGAGAAAATTATTTTTTGAACTAAGTTTTTATGCAAAGTTTAAGATTTTTGAGTAAGTAAATTAGGATGATCAGATCTTTTTCAGACTTAATTTCCGAACTCAGTCAGTCTTTAAAATTGTTTGTACTTGAATATCTTTTTGATGTTTTTTTCTGAGTGTATTTCCGAGTCCAAGTCCAAGACACTTTTCGGTGTATGTACTTGTTGTTTGCTTTTGATTTTCGTTTCAAAAGATGAGCAGCGCCGCCGACGCTGCTGTCGCTTGCTGCCTTCTGCGCATGATCGACAGCCTCCCGGTAGCAATGACAATTGTTTACTTTCCATGGAGATGGCCGACGCTGTATCTGAAGCTGAAGCTGCAGCCAAAGTTGAAGATGTCCGTCTGTCCGCCTATCTGTCTCTCTGGTGGCGACGTTGCCATTGCACAGTGGTTCCGCTTGTATGGAGGCGCGGCCAAAAAAATACTTCTAATGGTCCTAGAGTGCTGAAATTTTGATCAAGGCTCTTAAAATATATTAAAAAAAAAATGGTTAAGCGGTGAACATGATTTGCTGATAAACACCTCCCTCCTTCATCATCCAAGCACCACCACCACCATTTTTTAATTTAGTCGGCCAATAATTTTGAAGTTACAATCAAAAGCATGAGCATATAACAAAAATAATCAAAATTATTTATTTAAAAAAAATATATTTTAACTGACTAAAATTAAAACAAAAAATACTAACCTGATTTTTTTTTTGATAAAAATCTTATTTTTTTTTATTTCGGTTTGTGTGCTAAAAAAATGAAAAATGTATGATTTTTCCGTATTTTACGCCTTTTAAAGTGCCACGCCCACTTTAACTTTTAGTCCAAAAATTTCTTTGGGGGTATTCAAGCATTCACTCTAAATTTCAAGTCGATAGCTTTAAAATTACGACTGCTATTGAATTAAGTCCCCCTCGATTGGCAAAATCTTACACTGTGCGCTGGGCAAATTTCACCTTGAAAAAAATGACGGCGTGTTAGTAAATTAACGATTACAAGCACATCCGCAAGTTTCCGCAGCTAATCTTAACGGACTCATTACCTTAAAAGTCATACAAGTACACTGGCAAAAAATCCAATTGGGGAATTTGGAGGCAAAACAACTATAATTTGGGGTAAACAAATAAAAAACGATCAAAAACGCTACAAGCAAGTAGGTTAGATAAAAAATTAATTGTAAACAAAATTACTAAACAATTAGTTGTTATTAATTTCAAAAAATATAATAAACACATTGATCTTTAAAATCCATTTCAAATAAATACAATATGTTAGCTTGTGGAATTGCCGGACCAATTTGAAGTGCGCTTTTGCTTTGAAATATTTGACTTGCGCCTAGCTGCGCTTTGCAAGTGAACACGTGTTCATGCTTTTAGTTCTCTTTTTTAGAAAGTCCCGTTAGATTTCTAGCGAAAACCGGTTTACAAATAAGAAGACTGGACATTAGAGGGACAAATTGTTAACACATTTTGTGAAAATATTTTCTGCTCGTTTGTTTTGATTTTTGGCCTATGGGTGGAACCACTGTGCATTGCCTCTAATTTAACTAATGATCGTTGTAATGTTTGTGGTTTGTGCCGATGTTTGTCGTGCGGTCTTCACTTTTGCCGCCAAGTGCCCATGTCTCTGTTTGTCCATTTGCTTTGCTTTACTCCACTCCCCTGTCAACTCTTCTTACATATAAATAAAAACTTTACATCATTGGCCAAAAATATTGAGATTTGTCTTGGTTAGTTGCCGCATTTGTTGACTTGTCGATCCACAATTAACCATGTGCGCAATCTTCAAAGTAAATACCTTTTCAATATTTTGGCATGCGTTGCAAATCATTGGTGGTTGACTGAGTGCTTGATATTGATATTGTGTAAGAACCTGATGCCATCATTGCCCATTATAAATATGTAGAGTCATTAACAAATAACTCAAGAAATTTCATAATTTGAACGTATTAAGAAGTCGAAGTAACATTCTTGTTTTGTGGGGACTACTATTGAATTCCAGCAAGGCCTCAAAGTCTTAAAATTATATACACCTCCAACATGAACCTTAAATATTATTATTTCCGCGGGATTTTGAAACAATGGAAACAATAATATGCAAATTTATTACCTTCAGATAGATTAAAAATTTCAAAATTATGAATAAATATTAATATGTTTAAATTGTAATATTTTATCAGCAAATAAAGTTTAACTAAATTAGAAGAGGATGGAAAAATAATTAAATTATCATGCCAGGATTACTTTAAAAGTCTTCGGCTAGTCTCTCCCTTTCTCTCTTTCTCTCTCACTCTCTCTATATCTCTCCTTTTTTCCTTACAAGTGTAACCCACGTAGCGGCTGTTCTTTGGCATTCAAAGCTAGAGAATCCACAGATCGGTCCATTAATGAGTTGCTTTCGATGTTTTGACATATTGTTTGTACGCCGCATTGTTTGCCAAGCTGCTCCAGACGCTGTTGCAGACGCAGACACAGATGTGGAGAGACTTGGAGCCAGTGCTAGTGGCAGTGGCAGTGGCAGTTGCAGTGCCAAGGCAATGCGGCTATGAAGATGCAGAAATGCGTGACTAACGGCTACCGGTAGCCATCTACTTCGGTGGCTAAACATGAAAATAAAAAGCACAGAGCGAGATGCTAAAATCACAGAAATGGGCAGTAAAACAAAAGGCAACAACAACGCAGACCGACGACGACGACGACGACAACAAGGAAAAGGAAGGGAATGAAGAGGAAGACGAAGACGGTCGGTCACAAATGCAGGCAAACACTTGAGAGACGAAAAAGTCGCGTCAATGTGTGCACGCCTTAATGGATGAGTATACATACATATATACATATTGTATACGCACTCATATGTACATACAAATTCAGGAGCAAAGTTTCAAACTGAACTCGCCGTGTGGTCAGGGCATCATAAAACTTCTGATTCCGTCTGATTCCCTCTGATATTTCCCTGATTGCGTTCAAGTTTTGGCCAACGCTTCGCTGACTTGATTGTATGGCGTCTTTGGCCCGCACAAACGACATCGACTTTAATTAAATCACTTTCGGTTTTCCTCTGGTGCGTAAATTTCATTATGATGGCCGCCCACTTGGAGCCATGGCATTTGCTGTCGCTCCCAAAGGATTCGCTGACATGTGACAAGTGCAAGTGCAACATGAGCAATGAGCAACATTCCAAAACAGAACACAACTTCAGCTCATTAACATAAATTTAATGATTTTCTAATCACTGCATCTGCCAGGAGAGAGGGAGGCACGTGTTCCTTGCTTGGTGGTGGTAATTAATGCGAGATCATCAATCTGATGGCAACCACAACAAAACATCTGGGGAGCTCTTTGAACTCTAGCAAGTCTAGGTCTAATCCTAACCCCTTGATGACTCTCTAGTATTCCCGGAGGGTTGTGCTCTTTGAACTACAAACTACGATCTACAAACTACGACCTACAACCGGAACTGCAGTCTAATCTCGTAGTAAAACATATGTAAAACTTATTCGAAATTTATGTTTGTCAACGGGCGTTTCCTTGTCGCGCACATAGCTCGGATGCCAACGATGTGCTGCGGTGCTGGCGCTGGGGATGCGGTTCTAGTACATTGGCAATGATTGGTCGGATCTGGGCATTTTGTATTTGTATTCACCATTTGTTGTTTGTAGGCATTTCGGCAACGCTTGCTCGCTCGCATTGTCCACATTCTTGGTACGCGTAATTGAAGTCACCGCAGCATGTCTTGGGCGCGCCCCCTTTTACATGCCCAGGCAACGGGAACGGGCGGGAATCTTCGAGGTTCGAGTCCGCCACCAGACACTGTCATATTTTGTTCTAGTGGAACTCAGTTTGTGCACTTTGTGGTGCCTGCCGTGATTTATGGACCCATTCATTTCTGTTGACAGACAAAGTTGTTGACGCTGAAGGAATCTATTTAGTTTTATGTACTTTTGATATCCACGAGGGCGAGGGCATCTGTTCTGTTGCAAAGGCGGGATCATCCAAAGTAATGAGCTTAATTTATAATTTGAAGCACTTGCTGTGGATCAGCATGGAGCTAATCTGAAGTTGAGGAACATTCACAGACGTCTATATGATGCAATTTATTTATAAGCGCTGTTATTTCGTTATCGGGACCATGAGCATTACTCAGATGATTTCTAGGCATAAAGTCGGACTTATAACTTGACAAATATACACTACACTTTATACCTAAATTTATCTGATTAAATAGAGAGAATGCATTTCTTAAATCAATTTTTCCTTATTTTGCTTCCTTCTTAAGAAATTTAAACTCCCTTTAGATTGATGCGTAGCGCATTATACAATTATAAAACAGAAATTAAAGATCGGTCGTTGTTAAGTAAACAGATGATTATTCCTACTCTTTTAGACTTATTTTTTTAATTGCTTGATAACGATGGAAATTGAACTTTTGCTGATTAAATGGAAATAACATTGCCACAGTTCAAAAGGGACACACATATACATATGTATATAGAATGGACAGTCTGCGTGGCAGTTGCTTCCTTCTTCTTGGCTTGGTGACTTTCTTGCTTGCTTGTAAAATTCACTGATAAATAAATGCGATTGTGCGGCAAATTGTGCAACGCTCCGAATGCGAAATTGTCGACAAGCTCTAACAGAGCACTTAGTATATGCTTGATACACACATAAAACGTGTTGTTTAATCGTCAGCGAAACAAGCGAAAGGATTATTTTTAAAACTTAAATAATAAGCATAGAAAAAGGAAATGTAAATGGGGGCTAACCCTGCGTATACGTAATGTGTAAGCATAAGCGAAAAGCCTCAACAGAATTCAACTGAGTTGTTAAATTAATTTTTGCTGCATTTTTGCAAAAGAAAACCAAAATTTCTTTTTACAAACTACACATATAATTATAGGCTAAGGCTAACTATTAAATACCCTAGGCAAGTAGAAAGTGTTTGTTCGCTTTCAGTTGAGAGTTTTAGCAACTTGTTAATAAATTTAACAGCGCATTAACATACGGTGTTAACTGTTAATAGATGTTAACGAAATATTAGCAGCGAAATTGAATAAAGCTTGTTATGTCATTTGTTGAATGGGTATATCACGAATATTATATATAAGTTATACTTGAGCATCTAAATAAATCGAGATCACAGATCTGAAATTATTCCTTTTAATCGTAACTTATATCAAATATACCCCATTTGCTTATATATAGGGTATTCAGATGTTCTCCCCTCTGAGCTCAGGCAGCGGCATACAGACTGTCAATCAAATTGCAGGGTTGCCACGGGCAACACGGGGACAGTGGGACACTGGGACACCGGGACTGTGTTTGCCAAGAGTCAAAGATTTATGGCATCGCCACAGCCATATTGCAACTTGTAGTTTTTCAAAAAAAAAAAAAGAAAACAGAAATTTAATTTGCCATGCTTTCTTTGCGGTTTCTACAGTTTTTTGTGGCAATCCACTTTCGGGCGAGACTATAAAATAATAATACAGATAATGTCCTCAATATTTAAAAAAGAAGACGCCATTTCATGCCAAATTTATATTCAATTTCTGAAAATAATCTCAAGACAGTGAATAAAGAGTGGGAGACAAACTGCCAGACGACCATTTTATTTATTGTATTTATTTTAGTTGCATTTAATTTAATTGAAAGTTGCCTTTTGTCTGTAATTGTTGAACTAATTAAACACAATGCTCGACGTTTTCATCAAAATTATAATGGCAATTTGTATTGAACGCATCGTTTGAAGTGGAAACGTGTTAATTGATGTTTCGCTCATTCGTCAATTTTTGAAATTTTTATTATTTTCCCTATTCTTTTTTATTTATTTTATTGTTTTAAAAATATTGCATTTTCTATTGTTGTCATTGTTGGGGTCGCTGATTTGCTGAATCGCTGATTAAATGCCTATTACCCATGCCATAATCCAAGTCATAAATAATACAATGTATTTAATGTGTTCACATATGTACATAACGAAATTGCTTATCAGCTGGCTAAATGTCCAAATGTCCAAATGTCCAGTTGTCTGTTAAATTTGTTCATTTCAATTATGCATGAAATTAGTTTATTGCCTTTTGACATTTGAAATCTGTCAGCGAAAATTTCTAATATTCTTAATATATTTAAATGTTGTTCTGTGGAAAACAACAAGTTGATGAAAAATAGCAAAAGATAGAGAGATCAACGGATTCCCCAACGGGTTCAAACGTTGCTTATCAGCAGACAATATAGGAAATGAATTAGTCTCAGTACTATCTATCGTATACCCTGTAAATATAAAAATCGATTAAAAGGCAGATCGGATTGACTTGAAAAATTTGAAAAACTCTCCTAAAGTTGATAAATCTAGTTATTTAGATAAATGCATATTTCAGCATCTATATCTACCTGCTAATTATTGGATATTCTCAAGTCAACCCCTCTTAATTAAAACGTATATTTGATAGATTTGTTTTTTGTTTGATTGAAAATCTTTGAATTGATATGAAAAAGTATATGATTATCGCTGATGACAATTTTATATGTTTAATATTTATTTTATTCATTTTAAGTCGACCGCGTCCATTTTGTTTAGCAAAATATGATTATTTTTAATTAGTTCTAGTTAGTTAACATTTGTTAATTGCTCCTGTAATTGGATTTGCATGCATCACTGAGGCTTTTGGGTGAACTTTTAACGATTTTTAAAATCATTTATATAATTTATACATACACTTCAAATGCGGCATGCAGTTGCTTCAACTTGAACTTAATTGCCCAAAAGGAATTTCCGAGTGCGGTTTTTGTCAAAGCGCAAGTTTTGCATAATTCCAAGAAAGGGGAAAGTGCCGAGATACCATAAAACCATTTAGCTCAAACTACTCCCAGCTACTGTTGCTACTCGATTCTGCTGTAATTTCTTTATCGTCCGTCAAAGTCAGCGGCCACTGTGGAACAATGATAGCCCATTGTATTCGGCAATTTCCCAGAATTTATGAATTATAATTTCGCTTTATAGACAATTTTAATTGAGCTTTTTATGGTCTGCTCTGGGCCATGTTGGATGTTGCATGCCCTGATGATGGCAGGGTATATACCATGCCAGGCTGCCAGGGTTGCCAGCGTCATTGAGGCGTGTCCAGCTCGAAAAAGTGTTGAATTTCAATGCAAACAGAACCATTTGCAAGCCATTTGTACCCAACATGGCTAATGATGCAGCTACCGCTAGCGACTTCCGTTCATAAAACACGACGAGGGCGAGGAGTCAGAGTCAAAGACGAAGGACGCGCAGAAGGATAACCATTTATGTATACTATGCTAACCCGCAGTGATTCCAAAATACGAAAATCCATGTGCAAATATTGGTATTGGCACAACTTCATCTGGTTTCTGTCCCTGAAACCCTGAAAAATAAAATCGATTTTTATGATTTTTTAAGCTGTTTGCCCGAGAGCTCTTCACATTTTGTTGTAGCTGTTTGCATTTCATTAACAGAAGCTGCAGCTACTACTTGGATCAGCCGAGTTCTGTTTGCATTGATTAGCTGAGTGACTAGTGGAAATGCCAGGATACAGATACTCATTAGAGACAAAGTAGCACTAGGGATTGACGATTGACAATTGACGACATAGACATCACTGCAAACATGGTCTGGAGCAATGCATTTAAGAGAGCCCAAGCCCATTTCTGTGCGTAACCTAAAATTAAATAAACAATAATACATGCATTCTGATGTACACATGTACATATGTATGAAAAGTGGGCTCTCTAGATTCGAAGGTTCCCAAATGCAAACAAACACGCAAAATAAACCCAACGGCGACGGGGCAAACACTTCAACTGCACCTGAGCAGGGAGAGCAGAGAGAAGGGAGTAGATTGGAAGGGAGGTGGTCATCGGTGAATAGTGCGCTCTCTGATCGTAACCGACGCGACGCTTGAATTTGAATCCTCAACGGCGGTGGCATGTTTGCACCTTTAATAAGACCAACACTGTCAGACAAACTAAAATCGAACGCCGACGGGGCAGCAACAACAAGACCCCGAGAACGGTTCATTGTGGCACGATCGCATCCCATTCCATCTCGTCCCTTCAGTTCCGTCAATCCGTCGCGACGGTAGCTCGCAGTTAAGTCTCTTGTGTGGATTCTGGCCTTAAGTAGTGTTTACTTTCCTCACGCCCATTGCAATAGAATCTTTAAATAAGCATTTACTTTTTTTTCCGTTGCGATTGTTTTATGTTTTTCTTGTCTCTTAACAAGATCATCTCATATTTAACAGATCAATGTTAAGTTTGACCTTCAAATATATACAATTTTTGAGGGGGACAGTCTCTAACAATATCAAAATTGGCTTGGATATGCCTCCCGTTTGCATATTGATTCTTGACTCATCGACAATCAATCCATAATCCAAATGGGAAAGCTAAAGGAATTTAATTGTTGCGCTAATTGCAAAAATACGTGACTAATTTGCATGGGGACTTCAACTCTGATTCTGACTCTGACGGGGGCCGGATATGGCAATTGATCGTAAATATGAAGTTTAGTTTTTAAAAGAACATTTTAAAGACCAAACAGAGTATAATTTTAGGAACACTTTTCTATTTCATTTGGTGAAGATCTATTCTTGTAATAAGAAGATTAAAAAACAGACATTATAAATAAATAATGATGATCAGTAAAACCTATCAGATGTTAATCTCAATCCCTCATATATACAAAATATATTTAAATATATTTAAATATTTTTAATATTAAGAATCTATAAAATATCATTAAGTTTCAGCAAAATGTAAAACTATATAATGATTTTAACTGTTTTTATTTCGATTTTAAATTGAATATACGTTTTGATAACTGCAGAATATATCAAGTTCTTAGAGTATATAAATGTCCAATTATTCGGGCTAGTTAGTATGTGTCGTTGTTATCAAGTCTTTAAAAAAATGAATATCATAATTAAGTAACATCTTCAAATGGTCAACTTTGTCGGCCATTAATCTTCCATAATTGCCCAAAATTGATGTGATGCGTATTTGAAAGCCCATTAAAATGACGCAGTAAACATTGATCTTAAGCCAAACCCAATGAAAGAATGAAAACGAGAAGCATCATTCATTGGGAGAGACAACTGAAAATGTATTTGTGGAGACAAATTTATGAACGTTTAGCGCAAAAGTCAAGCACTCGAAGATAATGTTGTTGAGTAGAGCAACAAATTGCGGCTATCACTGAACATGCCACAAATGCCTAAGACAAAAAAAAAGAAAAGAAAAAAACACCAAATTCAGGCAATGAATGAGATGGGGAACAACAACAACAACAACAAGAACAACGTTGAGCATTTGTCGAATGTGTGATCTTACCCTCACAGGAAATTTGTGTGGCTCCTGTGTGGCTCTGGCTCTCCCTTTTGTAACTCAATTCGAAAATAATTAACGATCGCAAGATTACAAATGTCAAACATAATGTCAACTTGGGCTGACTTCGTATCACATTTGGCTGTCACTGGGAGAAATGCCTGGCGTTGCCAAGCGAAATGTTCAAAGACGACAGATTCACAGATACTACAGACTACAGAAAAAACCACCGAGTCCGTTGCTGAATGAAAGGAAGATCTCACTCTCTGTAGACTCAGACCCAGAGCCAAAACCAGATCCAGACCACAACCAGACGGCAGGCAATGCGTGTGGGTCTGCGTCGAGCGCCAGCCGATTTGTTGTGACTTATGTCAAAACAATTGTGTAAATCCGATGAGCTGGGGCTTTACAATAATTACCTGGCACTATTCCTGCTCTCTTATACATTCAAACTTTGCTATAGTAAATTCGCAAGGGATTAGAAAATTACTACATTAAATAAAAAACTGGAATTTTATATAAATAAAATAAAAGAAACTTTATTGCTCATCATTTTACCACTGAGAATTTGAAATCTAGCATAAATTTTAAGCAGAGTAATTACGAGTTGAATAATTTAAGATTAAAGATAGAAAAAACTTCATTGTATAGAAGTTCATTTTAGCGATGTAGCACTGTATATATAGTAAAACAATTTATTATAGAGTAGATTAATACCATCACCGTAAATTTAAATACTTGTACAAATTAAAGAAGCAGTTGAATAGCTTTTTTAAGACGCTCATCTGAAAAGTTGATGAACTGACTTCCTTAATCTCGTATACGAAATCCCTTTTTTGAAACTTATCTTTAACTTAAATGTCTATGGTAGTTATATAATATTCCTTGCAATCAGAAGGCAGAATACTTGAATGGCTTGCGAGGACAACGTTCCCAGTTAACCTTCAGCTGGAGTTTCAGGTGGCGTTGCAGGTGTAGCATCAGCTGGAGGAGGAGAAGGAGGAGGAGGCGCTGCAGTTGCGGCTGTAGGTGCCCCATTGGCTGCGCCATTATTGCCATTTGGAGGGGATGCGGGTGGAGCTGCAGTTGGTACCAGAGTTGCAGGAGCAGCTGTGGTATCCGAGCCATTTCTGTGATCCTGATTAACTACAACCGTGCAGTTGCTGCAGAGCACTAAACAATATTGTCAACATACATTTTGTTCAGCTTAGATACAGATAAATTATTTAAAAATATATTTTAAGCTCACAAGTCTCCTCGGAGTCCTCATAGTCAAACAGACTTGAGAGCCAATCGTAAAGATCATTGCTCTGCAAAAGTATTTAAAAAAAGTTAAAGTAACTCTAGGCTAACTAGTAAAAAATATATATACCGATCTTGCCACACGATGCTCAGAAGGATTTGCCTGTGCTAAAGTCAGACAAAGGCACAATAAAACAACTAGTTTACTTCCAATTGGCATCTTGACTTTGACTGACAAACGAGAGGCACGAGAGTCTGGCTTTTATAGGCGCACAGTTAACAGATATTACCAGACTATATATAGTATATATAGGTAGTATAAGGTTATACTCAACTCGTATGTAAATAATAGCTGCCTTTACGAGGCTTTTAACAATTAGAATTATGTGGGGTTTTGGGCACGAGCTGGAGATACCCAGACGAAGCTGGAGATTCTCAATGGAAGTCAAGTCGCCAATGCAGGGTATCCGAGGGGAGGAGGGGGGGAAGTTATTTATGCAGCTGCACGTAACGCTTGGCCCATTTGGCTAGGAACGACTAATGAGTCCAAGTGCGAACTAACTGAACTATGATCGAAGTGCAATTGACAAATGCGCAAGTGCATAACGCATAAAGTACATGAAATTCGATGCAGTCGATGATGATGATGTTGTTGGTGTTGTTAATGCAACAAGTGTCCAATGGGTCTCCAATTGGAACTGTAATCTGTAATTTGAGACACCTGCAACGAGTGCTTGCAACGAGTACTTGCAACTCGTACTAACTGCAATTTTCAGTTATGAATGAACAATCGAGGTCGATACACTTGTGTTTTCTTTGCTCGTTTTTAATTCTTCAGACTTTGCCCTTTCTACACTTTTCGAATCTCACTGGTCTTTGTTTGGTTCCTTCCTGCTTTCGTGCACTTGCTACTTGCCACATGCAACTTGCAACTTGCCACATGCAACTTGCAACTTGGCGCGTGTAACTCGGCAGCCCTATTGTGATTTTTATGGCGCTGTTCGAGGCACTTTTCGCCTTGGCCCTTGTACGTGTTCTTAGTTAAAGTTGTTGTTCTTATATTATTGTTGCTATTGTATTGTTCATGTTATTGCTGTTGTTGTTGTTGTTGTTGTTGTGAAACATGATGCTAACTACATGCTTCTAAATTAGACGACGGCATCCGATGCAGATGTGCAAATTTTCTTAAGTGACTGTAATGAACAGACTGTAGATCTAAAGAAGGGGGCAGCAGAAGTGCAGGTGATTCAATCAATATGCTGAGATTCTAGTTGCATTAGAAAAAGGGAAAATAAAAAATCTATTTTTATATAATGAATTTTAACTGAGCAGAAGGGCAGGTGATCCAATATTTTTTTTATTAATCATTAAAATCTATTGTAAAGAATATGAGAAATTCTTTAAGCTTTCACTTTTAGCGATTTCCATGAAAAATTGTAGAATTAGGTTCAGTTAAATATGACAGAAGTTGGTTTATTGTTAAAATATAAGATTTACAATTTTGAATTTTTAAAAAAGTAAAGGAAAGAAAAATAAAAGATAAAATGCTGAAGAAAGGATATTTATAAAAAATTGTTTTTTAGTTGCGGAAAGGTTATGAAAGTTTTAATTTGATCTGATTTGTTGGCAAGCAACTTTTCAAGTCAAAATTACCGCTAGTATTTTGAAATACAACTACGTTTCTACTATATACAAAATTCTTTTGGGAAAACTTGATGTATCGTTATTATTTGTAGATATATCAACAACTTGATTCTTCGTCGATTTTAACATTTTGATATTAACTTAATACACTGTTGTTTAAATTGCAAATATGCTCAATACTGATTTTTAAGCCATGTTCTAAAGTTAAATGGCTAGGTAATGTCTCAGTTTTAAACTTTTAAGTCGTTGAAGATAGTTTTGTACTCATTATCAACTTTGACTCAATGAACTCTTTGAGTCACCAATTGCTTTACGTCATATAAAGGATTCTTATACTAACTTTGGATTCAGTTAGGTAAAAGTCATGTCATTGCTGGGACAGCTCTCCCAGCTCACTGTAATCTTTGCGTTCGCATCCAAAATGCATTTCCGCACGTTCGGCGCATTTGTGTAGCTTTTCTCTATGCCACAATCTTAAGCAAAATTCACACACCCACACTCACACTCACACACACACACACTTACGTACACACATCCGCAGTTCTCGGAAGCAAAGTGTAGCGATTTTCAGACGAACCACAGATCCATATAGCCCCCGATCCGTCTCCGCCTCCGGCTCTGGATCGTTGCCATTGCCAACCGGAGCTAATTAGACGCAAATGTGCTTTTGTTCGCCTTTCTCGGCATTGCTCTTTGTAGTTTTTGTTGTTGTTTGTTTGTTTCTATGCTCTCTTACTCATATCATGCTGTTAACCCTCTATTACTGCTCCATCTACTTTCAGAGTCGCAGTGTCCGCAGTACGGCGAAGTGAATCAGCTGGGCGGCGTCTTTGTGAACGGTCGTCCGCTGCCGAATGCGACGCGAATGCGGATCGTGGAGCTGGCCCGACTGGGCATCCGACCCTGCGACATTTCGCGACAGTTGCGGGTGAGTCATGGCTGTGTGTCCAAGATATTGGCACGCTACCATGAAACGGGCTCCATACTGCCCGGCGCCATTGGCGGCTCCAAGCCGCGTGTCACCACACCGAAAGTGGTCAACTACATACGGGAGCTGAAGCAGCGGGATCCGGGCATCTTTGCCTGGGAGATACGGGATCGTCTGCTCAGCGAGGGCATCTGTGACAAGACGAATGTGCCCAGCGTGAGCTCCATCTCGCGGATACTGCGGAATAAGCTGGGCAGCATTGGACACCATCACAGTGGCGGCAGCGGCGGCGGATCTGCGACGCTGGGCATGAACGGGAGCAATGGCAGCGGCGGCGGCGGCGGCACTGGCGGCAACAACAACAACAACGGTGCCAACGGCGGCAATGGATCACAGCATTCGCATCACTCTGCGCATCAGCATCATTACCACCATCAGCACACGGCAGCCGCGGTGGCGGCCAGTGCCCATCACGCCCATGCCCACGCCCATCTCTACAATTCCATCTACCAGCCGTACACGGCGGCTGCGGCGTACAGCATGAAGGCCGTCTCCTGCGGAAGCCCCTCTCCCCCTCAGGCGGGGCAGACACATCAGCTGCGAGGCATGGCAGCCGCCCACTGGCCATCCTCGCACTCCGTGACCGACATTCTGGCCCATCACCAGGCCGTTGCCCTCCGCGCCAGCTGCCAAGGCAACACAGTGTCGCCATTGCCCATGACTCCATCGCCCGTGACAGCTGCAACTGGTGGACAGGCCCTGCTCGACTGTGAGGGAAATGCGGCACAACAGCCGCCGTACAACTACTACATGTACTTTCAAAACGGTGGCATGCATCATCATCATCATCACGGTGGCATGATGACGGCCGGGGCAACTGGCTTATGAGCTAGTCCTCCTTCAGTTAGTCCAGTTAGTCATTGGTGTAAGCTGATCTGGTTGCGAACCAAATCGAATTGTGAAGGGTTTAACTACGATATACACATATACATAAGGTACTACTCTAAGGGCCGTTTCCATAAAAGAACCGAAAGTTTTTTAATTTTAGTGAGAGAATCTCTTGAATCTCCAACAAATATTTGTAAAACTAATCATAATAATCGGATAAAACATCGAGACAACGGTCCTTAGTGTTTATTAAATGATAGTTAAGTGTAGTGTAGTGTACTGCCAGGTCATGAGGAACTCCATGTCCTGCGGCTCCAACGAGCTCGGTTTTAACGAATTTTATTTATGTAATTCTGGAGATTTTCTTTTATGTTTCTAACGTTTATTGACAACATTTGATTGTATAAAAAATATATATATTAAAACAAAAACAAGAAAAAATAAAGTATTGAGTTGTGTTATATAAAATGTATAATCTAAAATACACGAGTAAATACGAGTATGTTTAAAACTAGGTTCTTGTTCTCATAACTATTTGTACATTATGCTCATTAAGTAAATGCTAGTTCACTAATTTATGCCATAAATCTAAATTTAAAATTTTAAAAATAAATTTGTTTTTTTTAGCAATACATTTGTTGTAATAACTTTGCGGTAAAGAGGGGCTGACCAGATACATGCTCGTGTATTCCTTCCCCTATCTAACTTAATAATTAAAACAGATCTTATTATTTTGCATGCTTACTTTCGAGTTTATACAGACAATAAGCTTTCAAGTTATGGGTATTTTAGGGGCAACACTCGCCCTCCTTAGGATCCTTCTTGACCCAACCAAAGAAGAAGTAGCCGAATCCCAGGCCAAGAACCACAGCCAAGCAGAGCCAATAGTTAAATGTCATGAAGATCAACATGAGCAAATAGGAGATGATAATTTGCACCAGATTCAGCAGCGATTGGATAATGTGCGCTGAGCCAAAGATACGCTGCCAGTAGGTCTTCTCTCTCAGTTCAGCCAGATGTGTTTCCGAGTTATTCTCATTGCTCTTTTGACGAAGCTCCTCGGCCATGCGCTCAGCTTCCTTGCGTGCCTCTCGTCGCATCAGGTTCTCTCGCAGAAATTTCAGCAGCTCATACAGAAAGGCAACCACAAAGAGGGCAATGGCGGAGAGAACAAACTCGGTAACTGTCGCCGCGACCCAGCCACGCCATAGAATTCGCTCACAGTGGCCTCCATGAAACTGTTGAGAAGAGAGATGGCAATAGTTTAAGTAGATATTGACACGAGAGAGAGACATACAGGGTAATGCAGGTAAATAAGATAAGAAAGCATGGAACTGCACTGCTCTCTTTAACGAAGCACCCGCTATTTGTGTTTGGGATTTACTCAATATCAAACTCATTAGCAAGTGCCAGAGCAGAGCGTAACTAGGCGCTGGCGAGAGGGAGAGCAAGTGCTTGGGGAAGCGAACCTGTGCGCAGAGAGAGTGTGACATACACAAATACATACGTACATATGGTATGTTTGCTCCGACTGGAATCACACAGATCACAATATTTTGAAAGCAAATTAAATTAAATGAAATCTCTGCTCTTGCTGCTGGATGCGAACGAGAGCAATGTTAATTTTACAGCATTCCAGTTCAATGGAATCTATAAAAAGCTCTAAAGTTGCTGTGCAAAAACTATTATGAAACTTACAACCATAATCATCGGGCAAGATTTGGCAGTAGCATCAGCTTCTTCTTCATGATGATGATCCATAGTCATTAAATCCATTTTAAATGTGTATTTAAATTAGCCACAATACAAATAACAAATTACTAAAATACTTGTGTTTAGTGATAACCACTTGGACACTTGCTTAACTGCTGAGAGTAAGACGACGACTGCTTGGAACAATCGAGCGCTTGTTGTTTTTTAAAGAAAACAACCTGACACTAATCCCGCCCGCCGAGCCGACGGGCCGTGCGCTTATCTCTGAGAAATGTGTCTGTTATCAGCGGGTGCAAGCAGCGATATCAACGATAGCACAGAAAGAGAACGATGTCAACATCATTGAATGTCAACAGGTATCTGAGGGACTGATAGTAGCAGGGGGCAGGGGGTAATGATCTGGACCTTTAGATATGTGTGTAAATTATTATTTAGTAATTAGCAGATGTGTATTCTGTGTATCCGGTTGTCACCTTGGTCTGCACGAATCAATCAAATTGAATTTCTCTTCTGATACCCTGTACTAAGGCATGACTTGGAAAGATAGCTTGCAATTAGAAAATGGGGTATAAAGAATTTAACTTCCCCAAAAATTATTAAAGTTATAAGATACATGTTCCAGCCTCTGGTTATCAATCTTAGAGACTATCTACTACTATTTCATTCAGAAAAAATTAACTAACGTACCCGGAAAATTAACGTATCTTATCAAACAAATTATTTAAAAATAAATAAATTATTATTTAATAATTTTGTAAATAACCTGTCAGATAAGTCAAAAAACAAAAAACTACATGGTGAAATATGCAAACACCCATATATTGAACATTTTCCCATTTTTAGTGATCCCAATATTCATCAGCCGAGGGAATTTCCAAGTGGGTCATTAGCGATACAAAATTCAGAACTGCATTTGACTATTTTTGCTTCTGTTAAATAATTTATAAATTTTGCCAAAGTTCAACTAAACTTAAGAGCGACAAGTTATATTGTGGTAATTAAGATTATTGGCCATTGATCTACTACGTGTTCACAGTTGTTTTTCAATTTGTTCCTTTAGATTTATTGTTTGGTATGCGGTCTCTTTATGCATATACTTAGCTACATACATATGTGTGTACAGGCATGATTACATATTTGAATGGAGCTATGGAGCGATAGCAACCGTCGGCTAGCGAATTTGCTGTATGTCTGCTTAAGGCCCACTTGGCTTTCTTCCGTTCTGTTTCTAACTGCTGAGGTCTGAACTTAAAATTGATGGCCGTGCGCAAACAACTCTACGGCCGTGTGCAAAAGTTACGGACATTCCTTGTGACCGTGTGCAGATTTCGAAAGATTGGTAACGGGTGCAAAAATCGTTGTTAACGATATTGGCTTGTTCTAAATGGTTGATTAATTGGATTTTAGTATGAAAAAAGCTTTTAGCCAAAATTACTTACTTGAGAGTATAATATGGAACCATAAAAGGTGACTGTAGCGCACAATCCTTTATTTATGTTCATAAATATATTTGGGAGAGCGCACTGATTCTATTCCATCTCATTTATTTTTCAATCTTTCATAAACATTTGTAATTAACGAATCGGCATTAAAATTTTAATTTATAGTATAACAGCTAATTTTAAATTTTATTGCAGGAGCTGCCATACAATATACTCTGGTGTACTATTTCCATTGATATGGCAGCGTTTTTTTCAAGGGAAATTTTATCGTTTTTACAATTACCGTTGGTATTTAAATTACCAATTAAAACTATGAACCATTGTTTAGTTTTGCAATGACAATTAGACAAATTTATTTCAAAGTTAGATTAAATAAAGAAAAACGAACGAACGAATCCATTAAGCAACTGAGCTTTAGGAATAAAAAATATATTTTAATATAAGGAAATGTATAAAACGACAATAAAAACATCGTTCAAATTGACCGCCAACCACAGGGCGACACAATTATGTACTTGCGAACCAAACGAACGCTCGTCGCTCCCTTTGCTGAACTAGTTTAATCGCACTTGTTCTGAACGATTCGCTTATCGAATCGGAGAATCGGAATCGAAGACAGAATTCTTGCCATTTTTATACGAAAAACAGTGTTTTTGTCTATACAATAATAATTCCAACTGTATAGTTCAATGTGTAGTGCATTCCAATAAAAAACCCGTTGCGTCACTTGACATTGTATCAATATGTTTGCGTTACGACATTTACGGCTGCAGGCCAGAGTTAAACTACATTTGCCTCACACAACAACAACAATGCAGGCAAAACACATGCCAGCTGTGCCGGCGGCGAGTGTGCTAATTGGGATGCATACACAAGCGAGAGACTATCGAAGACTGTTGCTGCTCGAGGAGCACATGGCGAGATGGACGCAACACCAAAGAACATCGACGACGCTGTCCTCCGCCTCATCGGATGAGCAAAGTAAACCGCCAGTGAAGTCAACTTTAATACAGGAATTGGCAGAAGCAACAAAGCCTTATGCACATCTGATGCGCATGGATCGGCCAATTGGCACCTATCTGCTCTTCTGGCCATGTGGCTGGAGTATTGCACTCAGTGCCGATGCCGGTTGTTGGCCCGACTTGACCATGTTGGGTCTGTTTGCCACTGGTGCGTTGATTATGCGCGGTGCTGGCTGCACCATCAATGATCTATGGGATCGGGACATCGATGCCAAGGTGGAGAGAACCCGAACGCGTCCGCTGGCCTCTGGACAAATCTCCCAGTTTGATGCCATTGTCTTCCTGTCGGCACAACTCAGTCTGGGTCTGCTGGTGCTCGTCCAGCTCAATTGGCAGTCCATCTTGTTGGGTGCCAGTTCGCTGGGTCTGGTCATCACGTATCCATTGATGAAACGGGTTACCTACTGGCCGCAGTTGGTGCTCGGCATGTGCTTCAATTGGGGTGCCTTGCTGGGGTGGTGTGCCACCCAGGGAACTGTTAATTTGGATGCCTGCCTGCCCCTCTACCTCTCAGGTGTGTGCTGGACCATTGTGTATGACACCATCTATGCCCACCAGGATAAGCTGGACGATCTGCAAATTGGCGTCAAGTCGACGGCGCTGCGTTTCGGCGAGAATACGAAGGCATGGCTATCGGGATTCACGGCTGCGATGCTGACGGGACTGTCAGCCGCTGGTTATGCCTGCGACCAAACGCTGCCCTACTATGCTGCAGTTGGCGTCGTTGGCGCCCATTTGGTGCAACAGGTGAGCAGGCATTGATTCACATTTAATCCAGAGTTTATAATGTCTCCTCTCTCTACTTGACAGATTTACTCACTTAACATTGACAATCCGAGTGACTGCGCCAAGAAATTCATTTCGAATCACCAGGTCGGCCTCATTCTTTTTCTGGGCATTGTGCTGGGCACGCTGCTCAAATCGGAGGATACTAAAAGTCAGCGAAGATCCTCAACATCTTCAGCAGCAGCAGCTACTGCATATGTACCATTACCACAATCCAAACCAGACGTGATAAGCTGAAATGCGAGGGATTAGTTAGTTGGGTTCATTTAATTTCAATCATCATTTGCGCCTTCTCTTCGCATTAGACCAAAGTCTGTAGTTAGCCAATTAGTTTATACGTATTTTTAATTATTTTAACGAATTATTGTTGGACAATATAAAACAAAAAAAATACCTCGTTAAAATCAAAGAACGCAAAACAGGTTGAGCGTAGTTGATATCTTTGAACTTATCGACGCGTAATAACCTTTAAGAAAACAAACCGGTTTCTGTATTAAATCTAATTGTTATTTATTATTACATATACAGATTATGGTGTATTGAATGACAAATACTCTATCTTTCTATTGTATTAACTTCATTTGTTGCAGTATTTGCTACTGTTAAGAAAAGTGGATTATAGTTTTACATTGTGTAAAAAGCAACTACATAGGTTAGTTAGAAATGAAATTTAGATCAAATCTGCCACATTCATGGGCATCTCGTCGATTTGCGTCGAATAGTATTGCTCAATGTCGCGCAGAATGCGAATATCATCCGATTTGACAAAGTTGATCGCAACACCTTTGCGGCCAAAGCGACCCGAGCGTCCAATGCGATGGATGTACAATTCACGATTGTTCGGCAAATCGTAGTTAATGACCAGCGACACTTGCTGCACGTCAATGCCGCGCGCCCAGACATCAGTTGTGATGAGCACTCGGGACTGGCCGGCACGGAACTCCTTCATGATCTCGTCACGCTCCTTCTGGGGCATGTCGCCGTGCATGGAGCTCACTGTAAAGTTGGCTTCCCGCATCTTTTCAGTTAACCAATCCACCTTGCGCTTGGTGTTGCAGAAGATGACAGCCTGTGTGATGGTCAGAGTGTCGTAGAGATCGCAAAGCGTGTCGAACTTCCACTCCTCGCGCTCGACGGCGACGAAGAATTGCTTGATGCCTTCCAGAGTCAACTCATCACTGCAAAGGCAAAGGTTTTACAAAGAGGAAACAATATAAAAGGTTGCTTGCATACCGTTTGACCAAAATTCGAATGGGATCCGTCATGAATTTGGATGTCATTTCCAGTATTTCATGCGGCAGTGTAGCGGAGATGAGCACCACTTGTGTAGCTGGCGGCAGATAACGATAAACGTCATAGATTTGTTCCTTGAAGCCCTTGTTCAACATCTCATCAGCCTCATCGAGCACCAGCATTTTGATGGCTCTGCAAAGACAACATTGAATATTAAACGTTTACTGTGAAATGATATAATTTGTCAATGATTACCTTGTGCGCAGTACACGTCGTTTGATCATGTCGAAAACACGTCCAGGCGTTCCACTAACAATATGCTGGCCATAGTCAAGCTTGCGTATGTCCTCGCCCAGATTGGTGCCTCCAATGCACACATGACACTGCACATTCATCATGTCGCCCAGCGCCAGAATAACCTTTTGAATTTGCACAGCCAACTCGCGCGTGGGCGACAGACACAGCACTTGTGTCTCACGCAACGTTGTGTCCAGACTCTGCAGTATGGAAATAGAGAAAGTCGCTGTTTTGCCTGTTCCCGACTGTGCTTGGGCAATCACATCGCGTCCCTTCACAATCGGCTTGATGCTGCGCTGTTGAATTGCCGAGGGTTTTTCGAAACCTAAATAAAGTGTGCCATTCACAATATTAGCCACAAGATCAATGCAAGAAGTATACAGTAAATTCTTACCGTACGCGTAAATGCCGCGTAGCAGCTCCTCTTTGAGGTTCATGGCATTGAACGTGGGTATCACCTCGACATCTTCGCTAGTCTCAAACTCCACGTTCGAGAGATCCTCCGCCTGTGCATTTTTCCGTGCCATTTTTGACTTCAGCAGTATTTATAAAACAATAATATCTTATTAATTAACCGAGCAAACGAAACTTTTTTTTTTCTTCAACTTTTTTCATGCGGCTTGGGGATGGAAAATATTAGAGTTGTGTCGTTTCGTTCTGAAAAAGTTCAAATGAACGGGTCATTAAGATGAGCGAATGAACTTGTTCAGTCAATCATGAACTAAATAGTTCATTTTGAAGCTGGTCATTAATTTCTTTAAATTTTTATTTTCTTAATAAATATTGAGGCAATAAAATTTTTTAAATTTATTTAAGTAACGGGTATCCTAAAGTCGGGAGCTCGACTATAGCCTTTCCCACTTGTTTTTTTTAAATATTATAATTTTTTTTAGAATATTTAACTAATTTGTTAATGTCTTCACAACGCAAAAGCGACGTTCCCCAAACCAATTTTAAAATTAACTTTATTAATTTAGAAAATTTATGATTTTCTTGCTTTTTTGAATTTGTACTTACAATTTTTTTAATAATTTTTTTAAAAATAATTAATTTTATTAGAGACATGACATGGGACATTCGTGCTTGAGGGAAATACTTGTCTAAATTGTGGCGGCTTGGCACAAACAAGGTGGCAATATTTTAGTGTGACGAGGCGTCGATAGGTATTCAATGAGTACTCATGGTGCTGCCACCTCGGCATATCGATACTTTTTGCATCGCCACCGAAATTGCAAATGGAGTGGCAGCACTTCAGGCGCAAAACAACATTTTTGAATTGAATCGTGTGATTTCACATAAATTAATTGAGTTTGTGCGTTGCCTCATCTGCCACATTTTGTGACTCCGAAAATTAAATAACTGGCACTTGAGTTACCTACATTTCATTGAGTTGTTTTCAATTGCAATTGTTAAAAAAATCTAAGAGGATTTATGGGTTTCAGCACCATAATTTATACAGAATGATTGTTAAGCTTGAACAACTCTCTCAGCTCATGCTGATACTGCTGCTGATTCCCATTTTGGGCTACAAGTTGGAGGATAAGGTAACGAATTAATCGAGAATTTAAGATCTTCAGTAAAATAAACAATTTTAAAGGAATCGGATGTATCCAGTTTGGTTTATGACGATGGCCGCACTTCATTGGATGGAGGCGGTGACCACAACCATATGAAAGAGGACTGCGACATTAGTCCGATTCACAATCCAAAGAACAGAGCCTCGAGCATTGCCGTCAAAGCCGCCCAAGAGGCGAAAGCTGCATCCGATGCCCAGCTGCCGGCAGCGGAGAATGCAGCTCATCAGGTGATAATTCAGTTGGCAGACAAGGCTCTGGCGGCAGCCAAAGCCGCCGAGGCTGCTCTGGCGGGCAAACAACAAATCGTCGAGCAGCTGGAGTCAGAGGTGCGGGAGGGGGAACTCGTTGTTCAGGAGGAAGCCGCCTCTTTACAAAACTCCCAGGGTAATTGCAATGCAGCTGCGCAGGCCTCGCAGCAGGCGGGTGTCCAGCTCAAAACGTTGGCGGAAGCCGTCAAGAATGCCCAGGCGAATGTCCACAACTCGGATCAGGCTGCAAATGGAGCGCAGCAGGAGTTGGCCGAGAAACAACAGCTTGTGGAGGCGGCCAAGAAGCGCGTTGAATTGCTGCTACGGCAATTGGATATCGCTAGATCGGATTTCAAGAACACCAAGAAAGCCGCCGAGCATGCCGCCTGTGCCGCTCAAGAAGCCAGGCAGCGGGCAACGCGGGAACGTCGCATGGCCGAGATACGCCAGAAACTGCGACATCATCAGCTTATAAATAATTAAATGTTTTTATTGTTCTATTTATTAATACTGTATTTATATTTTTTGATCTGATCTTTTCTATCATTTGTTAAACTTTTTTAAAATTAAGACTAAGATGATTTAAACGTTGAACATTTATTACTAATTTATTTATATTGAATTCCCCATTATTTTTTTCTTGAAAATTATTTAAATCGATTTGTTTTAAGTTTTAACTGGAATCCAAAAACTTACACATCAGTTTTAGAGCTTCTAGCTCATAAAGTGTAATTACTCATAAAATGAATTCAGATGTTTTTAATGTTATATATTTATTACTAATTAATTAATATTATTGACCCACCCTTTTCTTTATTTTCTTGAACATTGTTAAAATTTAAAATCATCGAAAATTTAAAAACAACCTGATCTGCGAATGGAATTCAAGAACCTACCCACCAATTGCAGAGCCTCTAGCTCTGACTCATAAAATTAATTAAGATGTTTTGAATGTAATATTTGTATTTATTACTAATTTATTAGTATTTTTGAATTGTGCTTTCTTTTTCCCTGAACATTATTTAAATTTAAATGTTTAAAAATATAACCTACCCACCAGTTTAAGAGCCTCTAGCTCATAAAGAGTCTGAGATCGAAGCATTGACATAGGCGGATAATTAAAAAAAGGATTTAAATAATGAAAAATTCTACTTTTCTAATATTCATAAAACATTTTCTAAAATCTAGAATTAATCGACGATTCGGATATAGTGGAGTGTTTAGAATTTGGCCAGGGATAGAGTGCTGGTGCTCGTCATGCTCACACACTCGCTCGTGTTGTTCCCGTTCTCAATGTTGTCCAGCGAGTCGACGGAACGCGACAGATTCTCCGTGGCATTTGGCAAGAGTTCCAGATTGAGTGCATGAGTGTTGTAGCACAGCACCAGCTTGACCTTGAGTCCCTCAAAGATGCTGACCACACTGGGCTTCAGATTGAAGAAGATGATCTTCTGCTGACGTCGACGGAAGTCATCCACCATGGAGGAGATGACCTTGGCGGCGGTAAAGTCAGCGGCATAAATGTAGGTGCAGTCAATGACCACGGGAAGAGTTGTCTTGCTGCCCGACTTGAGGACCATGTTCCTCACGAACTCCACGGAGGGGAAGATCAAGCAGCGATCTGGAGTGATCTTTATGAACTTGATGCCCTGCTCCGTCTCCAGCTGCTCCAGCGTGACCTTGGGACGCGCCGAGTGGTAGAGGATGTACAGCTGATTGGCGCCAATGGCCACCATGATGCCGATCTCCAAGGGCAGCACCAGACAGGTGATAAAGGCCAGCACGCCAGGCACAAGATCGGAGCCTGTAAATTAAGGGAATCTCTTAAGGAAAATAGACATGGATAATTGATTGATTGCAACTCACGTTTGCTGCGCCACATGGGCATAACGATCTGATATTGGAGCTGGAACACCACGGCGGATATGATGATGGCAGCCAGAACCGCTTTCGGAATGAAGAAGAAGTACTCGGTGAGGTAGCTAATTGAGAGGACTACAATGATGCCAATGTAGAGATTGGACATGTTGGTGCGACATCCGCTGGCATTGTTGACGGCGGAACGGGCCAATCCTCCGTTGCTGCGGTATCCATGCACCAGGGAGTTGGCCACGTTTGCCACGCCGGTGGCAAACAACTCCTGGCTAATGTCGATTTGTTTATCCTTGGCAAATGCCTTGCAGACGGACACGTTCTCCAGGAGGGCTATAATGGGCACTATGATCAGGCCATAGCCCAGACTCTGGACCATCTCGAAGAAGCTTTCAGCTGGCACTTCAGGAATCCCAGCAGTGGCATTGCCCGGTTGTGCCTCAATCGAGAATTGGGGCAGAGACACCGTCGGTAATCCAGGTGGAATGTAACCGGTCAGACGGAAAGGATTGCTGCCATTCCCTTCCAGATACATGGCCACCAAGGTGGCCCCAATCACTATGGATGCATTCCGTGTGACGCCCACAAACTTGATCACCTCATTGAGTACACACTGTAGTCGGCTGCGTTGCGACTTCTCCTTGGGTCCAATTCGAATCCTGCACAGGCTGCGGATCAGCAGCAAAAGCGCCAGGCAACCGAATCCCAGACAACTGTCCCAGATACGTATGTTCCTGATATCACTAATCATGCTGATCCAGCTCTGCAGGAAGGACGCACCCTCGGCATTCACTCCCAAGATGTATTTCATCTGCGAGGTGAGCACAATCAAGGACACGGCACTGGTGAATCCTGCACTAACCGGACCCGAAACGAATTCCACCAAACAGCCCAGCTTGAAAACGGCCATTAGAATCTCAATGATGCCGGTGAGGAAGGTGAGCAACACAGAGCGTGCCCAGGATCCTTGGGCAAACTGAAAGGTCATCAACGAAGCCACAGCTGTGCTGCCTATCGTATTGTCCTTGCAAGTGCCCAACAGGACGTACACAAAGCAGCCCAGAAACGATCCATAGAGTCCAGACTAGATGGGTAAGGATTTGGAATTGTTAAAATTACAAAAACAGAGACAAAAAAAATTAAAAATAAAATTTAAAAAATCAAAATTAAAATGAAAAAGGTAAGAAAAAACTAGGAAATCCAAATAAGGTCATAAGCTAGGAAAAAGTTGAGTTTATTAACAGTCATATTAGGAAAATCTAGATTCGATTTATTGACTGCATTCGAATATTCCTTAATACTTTTATTTTTTTCAACTTATCCAAATTATTAAAAAGTA
The DNA here is from genome assembly GCA_037043405.1 of Drosophila subquinaria. Taxonomy (NCBI): domain Eukaryota; kingdom Metazoa; phylum Arthropoda; class Insecta; order Diptera; family Drosophilidae; genus Drosophila; species Drosophila subquinaria. The sequence continues at coordinate 578,051 of JBAMBL010002830.1, forward strand.
GTCGCAATAAATTCCAATCAAAAATATCTGATAAATAAGCATTTAACGGAAATATTTTCGACTTCAGACTTTCGGAATTTTTGATATTCCAGTTGTTTTCACACTCACCTCTGCGGGCAGACCCACCACGCCGGAGTAGGCCAATCCTTGGGGTATAACTGTCAGTCCCACAGTAAAGCCCGCTATAATATCGCCAATGGCATCGCTCCTGTTGTACTTGGGCAACCAGCTAATTATGGGCAGACGCTTCTTTAGCGTCTTCATGCGGAATGTATTCCTCACATAGTTGGAGCAGCAGGAGGGCTTTGGCTCCTCCTCCTGCTTGGCTGCCTCCAGTTGCTCCTGACTCTTGTACTTGGACGTGCGATGATCTGTGATCAGTATGAAGTCTGTGGAGGAGCTGCGAAACTGTGCCTCCAGATTCTGACTCACTTCCGCCCGCTTGCGGAAGGTCACCTCGTTCTCGATTGTCGACATTGTAACACTGTTTAAGCACGTGAATCCGAATGCAAATCCAATACCGGTAGGTCCGTCCGTTAACTTGGCCGGGCACTGACTAACTGATTACTGATAATAAAATCGGATGCTGAGCTGCTGCTAAACGGTATCTTATCGAAGCGCCAATATTTGTCAGTTGTCAGATAAGTTAGTATGAGGAAACGGGATATCGGTTGTTTGTTTCGGCCACACGTCTTGGCCATAACCAGATCATTGTTTGCCTTTGCACCTGGCACAGTTGTCACCATTGCCACAAATTTTCCATTCATCAATTGCACAAATTGAACCCGCAAATATTAAAATTAACAACTATTTTACTTTCAACAACAGCTTTGATTTCCACTAAATGAATCCAAAAATAAATAAAAGTCACATTTCATATATTTTATGAAATTTTTTTTTGGTTTATTTAATTTTAATGTTTTTTACATGATGATTTTTAAAAATTGTATTTTAAAAGCATTGCATTATATCAGATCAGATAGATATAAAGTAAGATATATCATTACAATATACAAATTGTATCCGTTTGTTTGTTTTTGTTTCTCTCTTTGTTTTATGCATATTTAAACATAGTTGTAATATTATGTTTAGGCAATTTTATAATTCAATAGCAGTAAATTGTTTCAGAGACCATGGCTATATATATGTATGTATATATATAATTATGTATTTATGTATATAAGTATTATGTATGTATGTGTATGCATGTAAATATAAGCTCAAGCACTTTTCATGTGCATTAAATTACAACTAAAAGAATTTTGATTTTATCCAAATCTAAAAAAAACAACAAATAAAAAGCTGCAGCGTAAATCTGAACAACAATTGACAAAATTGTTTAAGGAAAAAATCTCATTTTAAGGTTACATCTCGACACAATAAAAGCGGCTTCAGTTTTTTTTCTTTGTTTCGTTTTTTGTGTTTTTTTTGGTTATTGCAGAATTTTACAAATGCCAATTGTTCGTATCGTATCTAGATAACAATAATTTAATTTTTGTGTATAAGTCTGTGTGTGTGTGTGTGTATGACAACAAACATTTGCATAACTCGAATAACAAACAAATGATAACCGAACACAAGACCCAAAACTGTGGCCCAAAAAAATAATTTGTTGAAATAAATTAAAATTAAATGATCGAACGCAACAAACATTGAACAAAAGATGAGCAACCAGCTGAGTGGGCGGCAAACAACAACAAATTGACATTTAAGCTACATAGTTCATATAAGCATGTATATAATGTATACATAGATGAATATATGGTAATAGTCGGCCCAGATGCTCCAGAACGTCTCGGCGCCTATTGCCAAACGCCAATGGTGTAATTCCTGCTCAGATGACCCATGCGACGCTGTCGACCAACTGCAAAAATGGTTAAAAAATATAGTTAATACATGTTTTCAATTTTATAATTTAATATATGCATGTTAAGAGACGCAACACCAACAGCGGAGCAAAGATTGGTTAAAATACTTATAGATTATATGCATATAAATATTTTTAAAACGAGGCATGACGCACGATAAACACTTGCAGCTGATTTCAAGTGTCAACATTGAGTTGAAATACAAAATAAAAATCACGTAGATTGATATGACAGGAGGAGGAGAACTGCTAAGTTGCGCTATAAATATTTACTAAGCTACTTACAAGCTACTTTTATTGCTACGCGAGTTGAACGCGCTTAAAGATACTTTATGTAGTTATCAGATACTTTACGTACTGCATGTTAACATCATTCTTCGGTGTTAGTTTGCGGCTGGTTGTTGGTGGGTGTAGGTCTGGGTGGTTCTATTTGTACTTGTTGTTGTTGTTGCGATTACACATAGGGCGGTGTTGTTGTAGTTGTTTAACAAAAGGAGGGGGGAAAAATCACATGGCTGGTGTTGTTGTTGTTGTAGTTGTTGAGCTGAACACATAGAATGGTTGTTGCAGTTGTTGTTCTTGTTGCTGTTGTTTCTTCAGGTGGTGGTGTTGTTGGTTTGTTGGTAATTAGTAAAAAGTTGGACAATAAAAACAGTCACACACACACACAAATTTGATTGTTGTTCTTGTTGTTTTGCTGTTGTTGTTGGTTGATTGTGTCTTTTTATTTACGCTGATTGAGGCGTTTCACACGTACTGTAAGACATAGAAAGAAAGACAGTGGGATTGGGGGAAGAGAAGAAACAAATACAATGTGATTAGTCAAGTTGTTGCACAAAAGGAACAATTTAAATATTATTTTCGGGTTATACAAAATACAAAGTTTACAACATTTTGTCAAATATTGAGTCAATCAATCAAGTTGCGTAGGAATAACATTCAAGTTTAGGCAAAGTTTTTTTTCACTTTGCCAATATTTTTGGTTTCTTTTTTTAGTAGACAGCAAAAAATTGCTCTCAAGTCATGAAAGTTCGAGCAAAACAATTCTTAAATATAGTAGTAGTATTTTTTGTTTGCATTAGTTTAGGGCTGGGCTAATTGGAGAATTGGGCGGGTTTTAGTTTTGTTATTAGTTGTTGGAAACGTATTAAAGCTGGCTGCAAAGCTGTGGCACAAACAACAAACTGAGCTGAGAAATAATTTTTGGGTACCAACTGTTTTTGATATGGTTTTTTTGCGCTGAAAAGTATGCTACATTTTTCAAGTAGCTTGTTTTGGCATTGTTGTTGTTGCTGTTGTTGTAGTGGCACTGCTTTTGCTGCGGTTGTTGTTGGTTTTCGGTTGAATTATAAAAGAGCATAAACATATTTTCTTATTTGCTTTTGCATTGGCATTTTATGTTTCAAGTTTACTTTATTTGTGTTACATTTATATTGATTTATTTGTAATTGTTTATTGCAGTTATTTGTTGAGGGTTGTATATATTTTTTCGATTTTAGTTTCACTTAAAAATGTACATCGCAGTTTAATTCCTATACGAAGAGAAGTTCATTAGAGTTCTGTAGATTTTTGGTAGCAATTTTTTTAACAAAAGCAAATGGAAATTTTAGTTGTTGTTGGAGCGGTTTAGGGTTGTGAGGCGTGTGTGAGTTGCATGCCACAAAGATAACAAGGAACTTAAATAATAACAAATAAAATTAAATAATCATGCAAAATTATGATAAATTTGATGCATTTGCAGTAGCAATTGGGGGATGCATGACTGATCGATAAAAACAAGATGATTTTGTTGGGTAGTACAAAAAGATCAGTACGCTAACAGTCTTTGAGTTAAAGGATTTAATTTGTTTGAATTTATGACTACAGCAAACTGCATTCGCATTGTCTCTAAATTGCAAAAGCGCGTCGCTATATAAATATATTTATAGATACATATATATCGGAGCCAATTCGAAAATGCTTTTGGGTTAGGCGAATCATTGTCGACGCTTGCAAACATGATTAGAAATTATTTATTTAAAAAAAATCAAAGTAATTTACATAGATTGTTTATAGATACCTGTGTTAATTAATTAGACAAAATTATACACATTACGCCTAAAGAGTTTTTGTTTTTGGTTTTGGTTTTAGATGCCTTGACTTTTGTCGTAAATCAGTTTCAAATATATCTTCTCTCTATATATTTTTAATCATTTCTTTTATTTTATAGCGTAGATATATTTACATATACATATACTCGTATATATGTATGTATGTATGTATGTATCAGTGGTTCGTTCTGCGCATTATAAATATGTATATGTGTATATATGTATGTGTATATAGTTTATATTATTTACTTCTTGGTCTCTCTAACATATTTTTAGATAGTTTTTATATTTTTGTGATATATTTTTTTTACACGTTTAATTTCGATTAAACTTTTGATTTTCTTTTTTTTAATTGTATGTAATTACAAAACGCTTTAGAAATTTTGTTTAGTTTTTAGTTGCTTTGATTTGCTTTTTATATAGTTTTTGTTTTTCTTTCATTTTGAACTGCGATTTCAATTTCGCTTGGCTCCTATTGAATTCTTGTTGATTTTCTATGCAGATTATTGAAAAATCTGAACTGCAGGCGTAATTCAAGATCTTTTCTTACTGTAAACGAGAAACAGAGAGATGGGAAGAGAGAAAGAATACACATAAAACAAATGACAATAGACGAGAAACACAAGAAATATATTATGTAAAGCGCATTGAAACTGAATCTGAATCTGAAACTGAGTCGATTTTCTGACTTTCGGTCAATTTCTGTTTGTCTGTCGTGTCAACAGGAAAGTTTTTGGGGACACAAAAAGAAGACGGAGAGGGAGAAAAAAAACAGATACAAAAACTGATAATGTAGAACGGCCCGCTGAAGAGAAGATTTGCTTTTTTTGGGGCACTGTTCCAGGGGCGGGGCGTTAGTAGCACAGCTGATGCTGATGGATTGTGGGCGTGGTCATGGTCGTGTCCCAGTTATATACAATATGAATCAATATGATAATGACAACATCTACTTATATATCGATGAATGTGGAGCATTTTACAAGTTGTCTTTTGTGTGTTGATTTGAGATTTTTATTTACACGTTCTTGGTCTGCAAGACGTTGAGTTTGTTTGGGGGCTTACTTTACACCATGGTCAAAAACACAAAAAACACAATTGGCCAAGTAAGACACACAGAGAGAGATAGGGCAATAACAACAACGTTACAACGGAGTAGGTGAGGCGGCGAGAGGTGAGAGGTTTATACGACTGCTGTTTGACTGTCTGTACATTTGTGTTTCTGGGCGGACTCCGCTCCTGTTGTGGTTGTTGTTGTGTGCTCGTGTTGGAGGCTGTGGTGCTTGTAGCTGTGGTGTTTGTGGTGGATTGGCTTCAGTCAGTGACTCACGTGTGCGCTTGATAGACGCCCTCGTCGTCGTAGTTGGGCGTTACGGCACGACTGCCCGGCACCACCATATTGTCGGGATCGATCTCTGGATCGTAGGCATCGCCGCCGCCGCGTATGACCATGTTGTCGGGATCAACCTCCACATCATAGTCGACCGGCGGCTGTGGCGACGGGGATGGTGAGGGCGTTGGCGAGGGCGTGGCCGAACCATAGCCCGACCTGTTGCCCAGCTCACGTTCAATCTCCATGTTGCTGGGCAATATCAATTTGGGCAAATTCGGTTTTAGTTTTTGCACGCGGAAAACTTCAGTTCGTTGTGTTGTTGTTGTTGATTGGTTGGTTGTTTAATTGGTTGATTGGTGGGTTGATTGATTGTTGGGTTGCAGTTGTTTAATATACACAGAGGACAGTTTGATCAATTTTGGTTTGGTTTTTATATATAACAAATAATCGGTTAATAATGCAATTTATCGAATCATATTATAGACATGTCTGTCTATGGTAATTACAAGTCACGAAACAGAACTTACAAGAACAAGAACTAACAAGGAGCGACGAGACAGATAAATACAGTGGGAATTCTCTAGGGGGAAAACTGTACACAACTGTACATACAAATATGTGATTGATAGGGAAGCCGATGTGAAGAATGATTCGGCATACGAGTACTCGTAATACTGACTTAAAATGTAAAACTGACTTAGCAAATTGATTAACTAAATTAAGTTAAAGTGATAAACAGGTGTGTTCCACAAATCTCTAAAAATGTTCAAGACAATTGCTTTAAAAATTAAATTTTTCAGATACATTTAGGGAATACCAAAAATCAGATGATATTTGTAAAATTGTAGCCAAAATTGTAATTTTTATACATTAAATTTGTATATTTGTTGGGTTAAATTAAATTAATTTAATATATTTTTAAGTCTTGTAAAAAATTTTGACATTTAAAAAAATCTATTACGTAGATTTTGGGTTGTCAGAGATTTGTAAAACATGTCTGAGTATTTATATGTATATATATATAATAAGTAAAGACGCTGCTGATAATGAAGTTGATGAGGTGAGTGAGCAATTTGGTCTTTAATAAGCTCCACTTGTGTATATAAATATGACGCAAATGAGACAAGTCGAGGTGACTTAACAAGTAAGCAACGAGAAACGCAACGAAACGAGAGGTGATAACGAGAACGTGAACGATAACGTGAACGATAACGATAGTGAGCAGATGCTGATGTTAAGGCTGAACGGCTTTGAAGACGTCGGATGGGGGTCACGAACGATACGAACGCTTTTACCTGCTGGTTACCACAAAAGAGAAGAGAAACAGGAAACAGGGGGGGAAACAGAAGAACTACACTTTCGGTTACCAAACGCGTTTCGAGGGAACGAAAGATTTAGATTTCCTTCTCGTTGCCAGCTCGCAAGAGACTCAAGGCAGCTGAGGATGTGGAGGCTTCCACATGGGCACCATCGGCTGCTGCTCCCTCCGATGAAGATGCTGCTGTTGCGACCTGTAGATTGCGCACAATGCGCCCTGATGACAAAATATGATCAGAATCTGTGGCATTAGTCCAAGTGCGGGCCTTGACAAACTGCTCGAAGGCAGTCAAACTCTTGGCCTTTGTGGGTGAGATGGTGGCTTCAGATGATTGAGATGTGGATGCTGATGCAGATGCTGATGGGGATGACGATGGCGATGTGGCGGCGGCGCGGGAAGCTAACGTACCTTGCTGCAATTCACCTAAACGCGAATAAGGTATACACGAGTTTTTGCTCATAATTAAAAGAAAAAAGATACCTAAACATATGTTTAACTATATGGGATCTGGGGTCTTTTTTTTGAGGAAAAATATCGCGATCCTAGCGAGTGGAGCGAGCAAACAAAGTTGCAAGTTGAACCAACGCTGATAACCTGCAAATGTTGCGGGGAAATGAAGTGTTGCCAATGCGGCAACGGCCAACTTACTTCTGTCGATGTTGCGCTGCAGATGTGCGGCGACACGATGACGGGCATCGTTGAACTCCAGATGCAGTCCAAGTCGCAACAGCGATGGGTTCTTCTCCACCAAATTGGTAATCTCCATTTCGATCTTGTTGCCGAGCACCGCAGATCGCTGAGAATAAACAGAGTATTTAAAATGCTGATGTCTTATTTAAAACTTAATCAAAACTCACCTGATTGGAGGCCCTGAACTCCTCGATGGTGTGACACTTGAGCAGGGCTTGCACCAGCCTGACAATTACGGGCGGACTGATAAAGTTCGTTTCAACATTTAATACTCTCAGGGTTTTGCTTTTCTCGATCGCTTCGGCGAGCAGGAGAGCTGTCTTATCGGTCAGGCCGACGTTTGTCAGCGATAGAACTTCCAAATGTTCGTTCTGAGGCAGTGCGGCAATAAGTTGTTCGAGCTTCTCATCCGATATATTCTATGTAGAGAAAATATTTCAGTTATTATCATTATTGATTTTAATTTAATGTTGTTTGCTTAGCAGACAGACATCAATTATAATTTCAATTTTTCAACTTACCTTAATGTTATTGAAATTTAAATCAATCAGCTTGGAGTCATCATCCTTGACGCGCTTAATCGACTCCTCCACATCTGTGCTGTTGGGCGGATCCATGGGGAACAGCTTCTCCTTTGTGGACTTTGTGATGCCATCCCAGCCGAGGCCAACGGGTTGGCCCTTGTTCAGTAGCGAGGCATGGTATTGATCCTGGTTCATCATCGAGTGGAAGCCGAGAATGGCGGCCAAGTCGATAATCTCCTCCTGCGTGGCATCGTTGAGCGCATGCTCGTACTCCTCGCCCATATCGATGGCAATCTGTTCCTCCACCTCAATTTCACGCGCATCCCTCGGCGGTGGCACCCATTTCTTGCCACGCACTTTGCCCTGCACATAGGGCTCGAATTCCGGCTGATCGGGCGTCTCAATTGCCTGCTTGTTGATGTGCTCAATGAGCTGTTTACGATTCAGCGGCCCGGTGGCATCCTTGGTGCACTCGTAGCTGCAACGCTGATCTGGCGGCAGGAAGTTGTCCTAAAAAAGTCAAGATTAAGTTGATTGCAAATCAGATTTGAACATTATTTACTCACATCGGGATCAACTTCTTTGGCCAGAATGGTGATCTCCTCGGGCGACAGCTGCGCCAACAGACTCTCCACATCCACATCATCGTATTCGCTCAGATCCTTGCCATACAACTTGGCCGGCGTGGTGAGCGTCGTTGTCTTTGTGGTGGACGAAGTCTGTAAAACAGAAAGAGAAGATATTTAATTAGTAACCGATCTTGGCTTAAAGCTGCAGCTGTTTGAACCGCACATTGTTATTAAGCAACTTGAGGCTCAAAGGCGGCTGCGGTGCACGCCGCTTGACCTTTGGCACAGGGCGCAGCTTGATTTTCTGGAACTCGGCCACAGGCACAATGCTTTCCATGGCGTTCAGTTATGCCACTCGCAAATCAATAGAAAAAGACCAAAATAATAATAACAAAAAGTGCAAATCCAATTATGCACGTAAGCTCACAAAGCAAAACAGATGGACTATGGAATGACTGACGACTCTGACGACTCGACGCGACTGTGGCTGGTGCTCAACAGAGACTGGCACAACACACGGCAGACACAAGACATCAGACACCAAATTGAGGTGCAGACCAAAGCCAAACGCAACAACAACAATACAAGTCGCGACAGCTCGTGCAACATTCGCTTGACGCGCGCGCGGTTTGAGCCAAAAGCTGCAATCGCAACTCGCAACTGCCACTCAGTTGAGTCAGTTGACTCTTTGTTGTTGCCCAGTCAGTGCAGTGAGTCAGTGAGTCTGTCTCTCGTCTCGCGACTCTTGACTCGCCGACTCTCCTCGAGTTGGCGTAATCGACAATCGGTGGCAATGTAAATTAGGCGCATACATTAAAAGCTCTGGCAGCAGTTGCCAGTTGCCAGTTGTACTGCGCTGCGGGGCAACCAAGTGTGGCACGACGCTGTCTGCACTTAAATGACTTCCACTCCACAGCGCTGAGCATGATATCGAAGCCAAGCCAACGAACGACAAGGGCAAAGGGCCATAAATAAGCAACAAACCGAAAGTGATCGACTGCGAGATACCCATTAATCAATTAAAACAACCATAACTATCATAAGAATTGAACAGATCTTGATGAAATTAAGTAGAATCATTGAAAATATAAATAAATAAACAATAAGAACGCTATTGTCGAGAGTGATCCACTACAAGATACCCATTAATCAATTTAAACAGGTATAACTATTATAATAGTATAATATAACTATTATAACTTTTATAAAAGTTGAACAGATTTTCATGAAAATATGTTGATAGATTGACTTAAAAGGGAGCGTACCTGAGCTTAAAATCGGTGAATGTGGTGGAGTATTTGGATTTTAGAATCGGATGGTAACCTGGCAAATATTTCTTGTCAAATTTTGTTGCTCTAACTCTTAGTCTTTTATACAAATCCAAGATACAACATACCCTTGCAGTCAACGCTTAATGGGTATTTAAAAATAAAGCATGCTAAGTTGAAGCCCCAACGATTGATTTGTTGTTGTTGTTGCTGTTGAAATCGCTTCTCAGCTGTGGGAAAATATTGCGCAGGTTTTTCACTGTTCCAAAACAGAATGAGCTGAGATTTATAGCCCGCAATTGGAAATTAAAATTAAAATCCAAGACACAGTTTAAATAAATAAAGTCAAACACAGATAAATTTTTTGGTAAAGCTAACTTGGCTAAAAGCTGACAAAGGGCAGGAAGTCTCAGACACGATAACGTGAAAGAAAAAGCAAACTGCGGTAAGAGACTATAATTTACGTGAAAATAATTGTAGAGACACTCGACCAACCAAATGACCGACCGACCATAAGGGGGAAGCCTCATAGTTCTATTAAAGCGTGACCCAAGCAAACAAACAAACCAACTGAACCGAGTCGAACCCTAGTGAACCCCAAGTGAAGCGGGAGCAACAATGGTAGCAAAAGTGGTAAGAAGGCAAAAGCCAAATCAAAAGACGATCAAAAACTGGTTTTCGAGGGCAGCTTAAAGAGCAGCTAAAATGACGAGTGCGCCAGGAAGCGAGACTAACCACATAAACCACTTTTCGTACTTCTTGGCTGCAACTTCAGTGCGCCATTTAAGTGAAACCGGTTTCTCAAACATAAGGAATACAACAACAACAGCAACTCCAACTACTCCTCTGTATGTCTGTGTGTTGGCTAGCAAACAATTTACTTCACGTAAATGGCCATGTTCAAATGTGTATCCAAGTTTGGCTATAAGTTTTGCAGATGCTGCCAAGATACTTGGTATCTGAGTACAGCTAAATGCTCTCGATTGACCCACTTTAAAGTGAGTGGAAGTGGAGTTGAAGTTGGAGTTGGAGTGAGCAAACCGCGTTATTATGTCAGCCTTACGCTCTGTCTTCTGTCTGTCTCGCTGTCTGTCTGTCCGCCTCTAACGGCAGCAAACAGAACAACTCACTAAGTACCGAGTGTGTTGACATTTCAATTGAGGGCAGAGACTTGATTAATTGAGCGAACAGTTGCCATGGAAGGCCATTCAGAAGTTCAATGACGCAGCAAAGTCACAACTTGTGAATGGCTTTTCAATTCAAAACTTGCCCCTGTTTGTGGCGCCTCCAATGCGCTTTAAACTAACGGCCCCCCCCCCCCCCCCCCTTGGATTCAGTTAGTGTCGTAAAGTCAGGTAGCAATCTCAGCGCACAGCTCTGACACTGACACAACCCCGCAGCTCAGCTGTAAAAGTCACAAAGAAATATAATTGCAAAAATAATTGAGTTCATGGCACTCGAGAGATTCACGCACTCGCAAACAGATAAAAAACAAGCAGCAATAAATATAATCGTAGGTGGGAAATGGGGAAAAACAAGTGTTGAAAGAATACTGCGAATATTTAATGCACTCATAATCAAAAGATCAAATTGAAAAATGTACAAGTAGTGTCATAAAAGGAAACTTTCAGCTAAAAGATACATATGTATCTCAGAAGTAAATTTAAAGTATTTGCACACCTAAAAATTAAAGCAATCTGTAAATAAAACGAACTTTCTGCAAATAAAAGATTCGGCTTAAACATACATTTGCAATTCTTGTAACTTCTTCGGCACAGTATCTGCAAGTCTTGAAATATCTAGCTATTAAAGTAAGTAATTTATTTTATGCAGTATCTGCAAATCTGAATATGAAATTGTTTAAAGAGCTCTTTCAACAGTTAAGCTACAACTAAAAGATACATTTGTATCTTAGAGTCAATCTTAGAACAAGTTTTAACGGGCACGCAGGGGCACCCACCACGCAAATGCACCGTAAACACCATAAACAAGGTGGCGCAACGAAATGTATATTGTATCTGACAGATACGTTAGGCGCAGAGTTGTCAACGATGTGAGATAAACACAATCTGGAAGCTATTTAGTGTTGCCGCATGGTGTGTGAAGCCAAGTGAAGTGGATTTGGCTCATTAATTGCAACGGGCCTTGAAACGGGAGCAACATTGAGACATTTGGCCCGATACTCGTCTTGTCCAAGTCCAACCAACCAGGTGCCGAATGCGACCCACAAAATCGGTGTGTGTGTGCGGTGAATACTTGTTATCGCAAAATAAAATCAAAAAAACATGTCTTTTGCTATTTTCGGTGATTTGCACATTTGTTTGTTGTTGTGGGATGACAGATGAATGTTTTGACCGGCGAGCAACCACTGGAAAAGTGGGCCAAGGTGCTTAGCTGGTTTAATTAAGCGCTACAACAGTTTCGAGCCTCAGTAAAGCACACGTTTTCCAAGCGGAAAATCAGTGAAAACTAAATGCCTGCCCCCTAACGTCGACACAGCCCAGGTGAAAAGTGGCTCAGGCAACAGCCGCTAATGACTAATGACTGGAAATGTGCAAACACAACCGAATATGGCCAAGTAGGAAGTTCGCATCAGCGTTGAGGATGCGCACACCAGATGTTGGCAGATGCTCTTACCAGGAAATTGTAGCACTTGAGAAAACCATGGCAGGAAATTCCGAAAAATCTTAATTATCTTACAGCGGTTTCTTGCTAGTTTTATGGCCAACTGACAAATCTGCAATTAGCATGAGGGAAATTGCTACGAGGAAAAGGTGCGATGTGTGCAAATGGATTACACTAAAGATTTATGTGCGTTGCAGACAATTTCCATACGAAACTAATGCAGGAAAAGACCTCGACAATTGTTACAAGATACAGAGACTTTCATACGATTTTAATGACAAATGCTTTTGATAAGAGATTTAAACATGAAACATATACTATATTATGCAATAAATTAATTTATTTAAAATGTTTGATTTAATTTACAAATTGAATTAATTCAATAATAAACTTTACATCTTATGAAATCCCACAAAAGATTAAAGCATTAAAAAGCTACGTTTTGGTTTCAGAAAAACCTTGCTTTTGGTTTGTTAGAGTTAACAGTTTAGAAATGCAAATTCCATCATAAATTCTAAGAGCTGACAAATCCCAGTTGTTATAAAGGAATTTAGACCATTCAAGTGCTGCAAACATTGAAAATCATTTCAGTGGCTTCTTCATCGGCTTCTTCTTGGCGTTCCTCCGCCCTTTTTGGTAGACCACAACTAGCATATTCAGTGAACAGCAATATGCTCTTACAGCAGTGCAATATTTTATGCAATTTGCATGCCTCGACAGCAGCAGCAGCAGCAATAAACCCAAAAGGCACGCTCCAATGCAACTGACAGCACTGGCATCCCATGACAATAAAAGAGAATAGAATAGAATAAAGTAAAAAGATAACTTGGCCCTGGGAAAATCGTTTGGCTAGAAAGTTGAGACCACATTGGTCATTCTCGAGTGCTGGAAACTGAAAGCTGAGACACAGATACTCGTACTCGAACTTGCAGTTTGCCGTTTGAATGCATTCGCATCTGATGGTTTGTCGCCTGATTGAGCACGCACAAAAACGAATGCAATGACTGAAAACTTTTATATATACAACAGTGTATGTACATATTTATCTTGGCTAACAAAGGCCAATTGGCCTTAGCATTGGCATTGCACTCAAGTTGCAAATTAACAACAATGAAAAACTGCTAATGGCGTTAAAAAAAAAACACTTGCCACAAGCCAAGAGAAAGATAGAGAGAGACTGGGGCAAACTTTCATCAGTTGCGGTTCGATTTGTCACAAACATTTGCACAGATGTTGGCAAAAAATAAATAAATAAATAAATGGAAAGAAAAAGAAAGAGTGAAATTTAGTAAGCTATATCCAGACATAAGTAAGTCTGTGGTTATTATACAGCCAAGTGCGTCGTCAATTGTTGTTGTCTTCTGTTGAATGATGTGAAGTTTTTTGCTCGATTTGAGTCAAAATGAGAAACGTGCAGCGCATTTCTTTATGTCGTTCCTGTTCAGATCATCAATAAAATGTCAAATAAGCAGCAAAACAGCATCCAAACTAAGTAATGCCTTCCCCTCTCTTAGACCCCCCCTTGGGATTTTTGCCTGTGGATGGGCGTGAGTGTGGGGCAAAAGGAGGCGTGCCCGTCATGAAGTGTGCACAATTTATGTAGTTTGCATTTGCCTTTGAATTTTAAGTACGAAACTTTTGTCACGTCGCCGCATTTTTGGCGTGCACAAAAGTAAAAAACATGCTATACTAGGAGATACCTTGTAGCTAGCTGTTAAATACAATTAAGTTCTTTTAAATACGTTCATTATACTGTTCATAACCATGCACATTTTTTTTTGACATTTTTTTATTATTTATTTACAATTATTTTCACCAAAATCGACTAAATTAACTCGACTGATTATCAAACATATTACCGAGTTAAAAGATATCTTCCCAGTTATAATACCCATTTTTAACCTCTGTCATTGTAGTCTGCATAAAAATTCACAAATTCGTGAGAGCAAATTGCCCAGGAATATTTTCTGGAACAATAACAAAAACCAGAGCTGTCAGAGCAGCAGCAACGAAAACAACAACAATAAAATCACAATAGTAATAGTTGGGAACTGCGAGTGAAAGTTAATCAGTCTGCGTTGTAGACAAAACAAAAAAAAAATGTTTAAAAAGGAAAACAAATTTCTTTGTAGGCTTTTATGCAAAGCAAATGAAAATTAATGTTTTGAAGAGTGTATGTAAATTTGTTGTGCCGCTGGAGACCCGTTGGAGTTGGGCGGTGGTTGTTGACTCGCTGCGTGGCAGACAGAGAGACAGACAGACAGACATAGAGACCAGACAAAGGCTAGCCATAATTAAGCGGCTTGTTTATACTATGTACATCAAATAGTTTAAACATTGGGTAAAAGCCAGAGACGTGTCACTGCGACCGACCGTGCACAGTTTTTATGTAGTGCGTGTTGCATGTGGCAGATCAATGAACTTAACCCAACTAGAGGTGCAGAAACATCGATGTTCGTGTCCATCGATGTTTTCGATGTTTTCAAAAAAAACATCGAGTGAAACATCGATGTTTAAAAAAAAAAAAAAAAATGCAAAAAGAACAGAAACAGCACAAACAGTAACATGAGATTTATTTGAGATCATTTAAAGTGTCTATTTCTATTCAGGAACAAAAGTTGATCAACAACTTCAGGTTTAAGCCTTGTCCTGCGGTCAGATATGGTTTGTCCAGCTTTGCTGAATACACGTTCAGACTCACAGGTCGAGGCTTGTATACAGAAAAATTTTTTTGCAACCAATTTCAGTTCGTTGTCAGCAGTCATCTGTAAAAAATATTTCTTATTTAACATGTTAGTCATAATTATTTAAAAATCATACCTCCCAATACTTCAAGGGGTCGCAAGTGTCAGGAATGTTTTCTTTTTCCATATATTGCCTTGTGGCAATAATGGCATCGGCTCTGGTAGACTTTACTTTAGGCTTATTTTGCAAAAATGAAAATTTGCTGCTTGCCTCGTTTGAAGTTGATTCTGGTGTTGGTGGACGTCGTGGAGTTGTTGATTTAAGAGAGAGCAATTCCAGCTCCAACGCTTTAGCTGCTTGGTCTGCGTTTGAACTTCGGAGAAAGCCATCTTTTTTGAAGCGCGGATCAATCAGAGTAGCGATGCGAGGCATTGTACGAGCTTCAAAGTTGTCCAATCTTTCGAATAACCGACATTTCATAAAATTCCATACCGATATTCCTTACTGTGTTCTTAATTTTGCATGTAGTTGATTAACTTTATGGTGAATTGTTATGGTAATTGTTGCGTTTAAAAACATTCGATAGTGACTTAACAAACATCGATTGTTCCGATGTTTTGCAAACATCGATGCTATCGATGTTTCACTCGATGTTTCTGCACCTCTAAACCCAACCCAACCCAAACCAACTCTGCTGAGTCGTTAGAACTGCCACGTCTGACATTTGCAATTGCAGCTAGCACAATTAGAGTGGTTTCTGTTGCCCGTTGCCAGTTGCTGGCAATTATGCAAATGCCTTGCGAGACATGCCACACAGAGACAGACGCCGCAGTTGCCCTCAAATTGGGCAACACTTGGCCGCAAGCGTGTGGCAAGTAACAGAGGGAACGACAACCACAACGACGACAGCGACAGCAACAGTTGGAGATGATTGCATTTGCCAACACGACACAACGACGACGATGTTGCAATCGAGTCTGATTTGTGCACAAATCACAAAACGCGACCATTGCATGCAACGCGATTAAAAACGCGCACAGCGCAAATCGCGTGCACATGGGCGTGTTGCAGTGGCAACAGGCAACAACTTGATAAGTCAGTGAGGCAATCGGTTACACACAACAATAAATTATAAATAAGTGATAAAACAATTACAAGCTGGACTTTTGGATAAGCTATAAAAATAACTCGAATAAACGAATAGTTTATTCTTTAGAATGTAGAATTTACTCAGCCTGAAAGATTATAGCTGCATCCAATGAATTGATTTAAATTGTTTTGAACGCCCTTGAGTGCACTCATGTTGCATCTTCCTTGCGACACTTACCTGCAATTAAAGGAGAATAAAATGAGAATTTAATTAAAGAAAAAGCGAGGTAAATCGTTGTGTATGTGTGTGTGCAAAATATGGTGGCATGAATGGAAGTAAGAAACGTCCACAACTTTTGACAGCTAACGCAGCTGAAAACTTTCCCAAGTTCCCTCGCCGGAGATGCGGGGAATTGAGGGAAACGCGCGTCAGGGCAGGACGTGAGCAGGTAATTACATGAAAGCCATACATTAAATTATGTAAAAAGATTAAATTTGTAAGATAAATTGGAACAGAGCCGAAACCAGACCCAACTTCAGCTTCTGCAGCCTACAGCATCGAATTCAGTGCAGACCGGAACATGGCTTGGAAGCTGAAGCCCAGTCACTTCCCTGGGAATAAAAACTGCCGCTTTATGTGGCAGATTTCATGGCTGGATATAAAAATGGTTGCGGTAATAAATGAAAATTATGCAAAGTTTGAGCGAATGATGAAGTAAGTAATGCCCATACCATTCCATCCCATCCAAGCCAAATACGTTAACGGTTAACGGAGCGTGTTATAAGACGCACCAAAGTCCCCCGGCCACCCGTCATCAGATGAGTAAGTGGAAATTTATGAAAATATGTCTAAAGCCAGCCAAATTCACAAGTAATAAATATGCCTGCCCAACCAGCTGCCTTCTATGGAACTTGCATTGCCACAAAACCCCCAAAAAGTTTCGACCCAAAACAACTTCAGGCTTTCGACGGCGATGCGCTGTGGAAAAGCGTTAAGATGCTTCTACTTTTCATTTTGTTTCTCGTTTTTTTTGACAATGTTGTTTACAGCGAAATTTAAGTGGCTAACAACTTGTACAAAAGTTTGGCTGACACTTTGAGACGACAGGCAAAGAAAAGAGATGAAAGCTTTAATTGTGTCATGACGTTATATGATTATTTTCAACTCTTTGAAAATTTCTATTTGCATTTGCATTTCCATATCTATTTGAGTTTTTATGTGTATTTGTTTTTAATTAACATCAAGTTTTTAGTATGCGATGATGATTCTTTGCTAAATATCTGTATAAATAAACATCAGGTTAGCTAATTAGTATGCCAGTAATAGACTTGATTTTTTGTCGTATTAAAGAAGACTTTCAAATATTAAGTGCGAATTACTAAAACTTTTCTAGGTTCCATACAAAAATATTGGATACAGCTTCCGTCAACAAAAACTTTTTTTAAATACCTTTTGAATACAAATATTTCCTGGATTAATAGAAAATTTGCATTTATTTTTATTTAACTGACAAAATCTGTTTTATCCTTGAAAAGTTTCTTAATATCGCTTTTACTTATAAAGACATGTTTCATTTAATATAAATATGTTTCCACTCGTCTGTTGAAGCCCACATGTTCTCCATGGTCAGTTTTATCAAGATAAGATTAAGCATTCATTGGCCTCCCGTTATCTAGTTAAAGTTAAAGGCATTTACTCGTCAAACTTGAAGAGAGCAACGTTTTTGTTTATTCTGATTTCTAGCTTTATCTCATTTCTTATTTAGCTGACCTTTTTTGACCTATAAATAACTGAATTACTGACCTAGTATTTCAGTATGTAAATTCATACTTGCTGCGTTTATTACATTTTTATGGACCACATGTCCATATATAATCCACATCGTTTAGTCATACTTTTCATCTAAATAAAAACGTACAAAAATACTATTACTAAATATATAGACAAACTAGTTTTATTTGCTGTTGATTTTTTGTTCTTTTTGGTTTTGTCTTCGACAATTTTAGTGTGCACAGCGTCAATTAAATGCCGGAAATGGCCAATTTTTTGTTGTTGTTGCTCTTTGCTTTTCCTTCTGTCTCGTTGTCTCGCTGGTCTTTTGCGGCTGCCCCCATTTCGAGAGGGGGCTTTTCATGTTTTGCTTTGATGGCCGTCAAACGGTTCAAATAAAGGCGATTAATTACGTGTACTCAGCTCTAAAAGCTCACAAAAGACCATTTAATGCGCTTTGACGCTTTGCGTGGGCGCTTAAATGCGATTCCGCTCAAAGGGTTTAATTGTGGGACAAGAAATTGCGGCTTAAACAGGGGATAAAAGGGCGAAAACACTTACAATAATTAGCTAGGATCAAACCTAATTGAAACATTTCAATTTGGATAATCAGAATGTTATCTGAAAGTATGGAAACAAAGCCAAACATCGCTTATCTAAAAACGATGTGTCAGTGCTCTGTACTCAATATTTATATTATATAGTTCGATAAATTCGTACTCATAAACTGGGTAACGTCAACGTCATTAAAGTGCGATGATTAATTTCATGAGCTGATAAGCACAGCGAAACAGCAGAAACAATGAACAGCTGTTAATTATATAAAATGCAAATTGATGATATTACAAAATATGCGAAATATACATAAAAACATAATAGGAGAAACAATGGCAAAAGAAAGCGGCTTTGTGATGATATAATAACAAGATTTACTTTATAGCCGGTATAAGGGAATCGATAATGAAGCATGGATGGGATAGGGTTTCAAAGAGAATGACGCGACTCCAAGCCAGCCCACTATGGGGCGAAATCCGAAAAATCGAATATTTAGTCATTTTATCAAAGTATTAATAATGCTATATTTTTTATGTTAACATGTAAAGAAAACTTTAAACTGTAAAGTTCGGTACCAACAATGTTATATAACAGACCAATGTTAAACCTAGAAGCTGTTAAAGTCCGATGTTGCTGTCAAAAAGCACGTGCTTTGAGATTGCAATATTTTTGCAGCCTATTTATTAATTGGATTTCTTAAAGACTAATCATTTATTTTACAAAATTTAAAATGGAAACCAATAATACGGGTTTGTACTATGTGTTGATTGTACTAGTTTTCTGTATTTGTGCGTGTTCTATTAATATTTTGTAAAATTAGATAATGCTTTGAAAGGAAATTTCTTGGAAAGAAATTTCAACTTTGAGGAAGCTTTTAACAAAGTTGCTTAACGAGGCTTAATGTACGTCCAACTGTATGTCGTAGATCCATTCATTGTTATTTAAAGGCAATATGTCTCATTTTCCACAATTTCCCACAATCTGCGCAAATGAATATTTTAGGACGTAACCTCACCATTTTTCAGTGTTGATTTGCTGGCTTGTCGTATGAGATATTTGACCAGTTTTTGAGGTTTTTATTATTAACTCGAAAACTACTTCGGATATTTTGATGCGGTTTTTTTTCCAGTGCTATGTGTACCCATAGAAATTTTTTGAAAAAGTGGGCATGTCAAAATCTCCGCCCCAATTTTTTTTTTTTAAATTTTATGCTCACAACCATTTATAAGAGCACACAACTTCCTTTGTCAAAAAATTACTTTTTCTCTTTATTGCTAATAATAAACAAGGTCAAAGCTTGTTATTTGAAATAAAAATTATGAGCTTAGTAGCTTTTATACATACAAAAAAAAAAAAAAATAAATTAAGGGCGGGGGTGGCGACACGCCCACTTTTCCAAAAATATTTCTGAGGGTGTACATAATATTAATAAAAAAGTCGCATTCAAAAACCTAGCTTATTTTAAAAGTTATTAATAAATATTCGATTTTTCGGATTTCGCCCCATAGTGCAGCCCTATGGGATGGCAACAACATAATCAGCAGAATACCAACAACTAAAACAGCAATAGCAACACCAACACTAACACCAGAGAGTCAGAGCGCATAGGCAAACGCCCAGAGCGCAAACTCCAGAACTTCAAATACTATGAGAGAGAGAGAGCGTTAGTACAAGAGAGCGCGCACTGACGTAATCGTTATCGTTGTTCGCTTCACTCATACACCATATACTAGCGCCGCCGACTGCCTTTCAATTGAGTGAAGGGGAAAAGGGAAGGGCTGAAATTGTTGTTGTTGTCAAATAATAAATGAAATGAAATCATACAGCAAACATCAATGAAAAAACATTTAAAGTGACAACAACAACAATTGAATGCCATACATATCTTGTCCAGCAGCAACAACAAACATTACTACTAACCTCCATTGCGTTTTTCTCTGCTTTTTGCTTGCTGATGTGATGTGTTTGGAGTCTCCTACAATAATTATCAAGGTCTCTTTTTTATTCGCTTGCCGCACAGTTTTTTTTGTAAATGATTGTTTTTATTGCACTTTGAATTTTGCTACACGCACGACAATCTACTGGAGCTGTTCTTTTTTTTCGTTTTGGGTTTTTGGGCGTGACACACACAAAACGAATCGAAATTCGTTGTGGCCTACAAAATTTGTTTGTTGTGGTGATTTTTTAACTTTTGTCGCTCTCCGACTAACCCGAGTTCTGTACAGCTGGGATTCGGTTAACAATTTGCAACCAGCGCAATTGTTTAATGCTCACACGTTACTACAAAACAGCGCGAAAACAACAGCGGTAGCGACAACGACAGCGACGACGAAGTTTGTGGGGAATTGTAAAAAAACCAGGTGTGAGAAAACCAGGTTTAATTTTACTACTGAGCACTGACTCAAACGTTCAGTTCAGTCGTTCAGTTGCTTTGTTCGTATGTATTGATGGCGATATCGAAAGTCGCTGGCGTCTATCGATAGTGCGCGAAATGTTTTAATTTTAGTTTATAGTTTAGTTGGAAGTACTTTGCATAATTTTTATTATTGAAATTATGTAACTATTAATAAATCATATCTTTAACAAATGCTTATATAAAGTTACGTGCTTTTTTTTGTATGTTTTTAGTTTAGCATATACGATAGTATCGATAGATAGAAAATCTTTCGATACTGGCAGCTTGGTAATTACTGAAAAGTGGCAACGCTCCGTAAGCGGGCGCAGTTTTGAGGATACTGCAGCGCCTCAGTTTGACAAGCACTGTTTATTTGAAAGCAGCTGTTTTAGGTTGTATACTAAAGCTACTTATTATAAAATGCAAGGTAATCAAAAGTGTTTTCACTTTTATTAAGATCCACTTTTATAGCCACTCAAAGTGTGGTCATAAATTTGTATAATTATAAACACACATTTAGATAAATACATATATGTACATACATATGTATGTATGAGGAAAGTCAGAGGCATAAATCAAAAACTTGAAATTAATTTTTATCTATGGAATTTTCGAGTGTTTTTGCCTTGTGTTTTATTAATTATGGTAAAATGTTGTGACTACGAGAGCAACAAATGGAAATGCCAAAAGTCACTTGGTCGGCAGTTCCATTGCATACTTCAAGGTGGAGGGACTGGGATCATGATGGGGAAGGGGAAGGTTAGAGGAAAAGGGAAAAACATAGAAGATATCATAAAAATGCCATTGTAAGTAGTTCAAGCCAAAAGACTTTGGCATTGTTGCCATTGTTACCGCTGCTAACTCTTGTTGTGCCTTCTTATGATTGTTGTTTTGATTGTTGATGTTGTTGCTGTTGTTGTTATTATTATTGCAGGCAAATCGACAAAGACACGCAAAAACAGGAGGCAAACTCATTTCGCTTGTGTCGAAAAGATAAATGTGAAGCGCTTAAAAAAGCAATTACCGCATAAATTGCGCTCGACGCTCGTCGCTTTTTGCTTTTCGCTTGGTACAACTACAAATAGGCGGATCCAGCGCAGGATGCGGCGCATAAAACTTGCTACAAAGGACACTCAAATACTCGACAAACAAACAACTGGAGCGAGTGAGAGAGACAGCATGCATGTGTACATGCACTAAGAAAAAAAAACCAGATTATCGTTTTTAATTAGGGTATATTCAAGTACAAAGCGATTTCAAAAACTGAGTTCGGAATATTCCAAAAATTGGAAAATTGAAAATCGAAAATTGAAGTTCGCATTTCGCTTTTATTTAAAAATCTTAAAATAAGATTATTTTGGCATACTTTAGTATGTTTTGGGATTAATTTAAGTTCATTAAAGATCGGATCGGATAATATACTTGTTTCTGGTTCAAAACAATCTCATTTCTATATTCGTTTCAATCTTGAAATATATTAGTTTAATTACATAAAAATCGTACCAAATATTAATACGCAATACAATTTAAAAAGGAAAATAATAATATTGAATTTAAAAATTAAAATTTAATAATAGTGTTTCTTGCTCATTTAATAATAGTGCAATGCTATTAATTTTACAAACAAAAGGGTATAAAATCAAGTACGGACATACTTAATTTTAGGATGGCATATGTTTCTCTCAGTGTACATACGAGCACATCCTGGCTATAAGGCATTTTCACAAACAAACAAATGCGCAAAACACGCGAAAACATGCAAAATGCATTGTGAAATTGAGACAACCCCGCAACCATCTCAGACAAAAAAGAAGGGGGCTTAATTGTAAAATCAATAGTGGGCCAAAAAGGCGCGTAAATCAAGTTTAAAAAATCGCAGCAATCAAAACACCTGAAGCGCAATAAAAACTCATTAAAAAGCGCGCGTCAGGCCGGCCGACATTCAGCCAGGATGCCAGGATGTGGATGCCAATTGGGGGCCAGGTGTGCTGTCGACCAAATGCTCAAATTGGATTTAAACAAATTGAATAGGACACATCGATTTCTCATTAGGCCGAGACGGAGACTGAGACTGAGACAGAAACGCAGACAGAAACGGAGACCGAGACAGTGTCTCAAGCTGAGACTGATGATATTTTATGGCGTCTGAAATCACTTAAACAAAAATTTAATTGACTTGACGGCGGCTGGCACGTAACTTGGCTCAAACGGGAAACGGCTGCGCAACACGAAACGGAAGCCAGGACGAAGTCGACGTCGAGAATGAGAACGAGGACGATGCTAGGGAAGGAACTCTATATAGAGTTGGCGTCAGCCTGTTGGCCTGCCAATTTGTTGCTGTGCCGAGCGGAAATTTCTTCAACTTCCTGATTTAAATAATAACAAACTGTGTGCCGACGACGACTCGAAATGCCACTTGTCACACCAACTGACGGCATCAGCAACAACAGCAACAACAACAATTACAACAACAACAACAATGTCCAAAAACGACGTCAGACGTTGATTACCATCATCAGCGGCTTTTGGCCCAATGCGTCAACAACCAAGTACCAGGAGTATCAGGAACATTTTGAGGATTGGGGGGGAAATGTTCAATGATTGCGGCTTAGCTGAGTGTCAATATTTTGTGGCTGGCCGAATTTTAAATGTTTGCAATATGATGTTGTGACAAGCGACAAGCGAGTGGGGGAGGACATGGCCCAAAGTCCTGATAAGGACCAACTCTCTGCAC
This sequence comes from Drosophila subquinaria, assembly GCA_037043405.1. Taxonomy (NCBI): domain Eukaryota; kingdom Metazoa; phylum Arthropoda; class Insecta; order Diptera; family Drosophilidae; genus Drosophila; species Drosophila subquinaria. Next base: position 601,561 of record JBAMBL010002830.1, read on the forward strand.
CATTCCACAAATCCACAATTTCCGCATGCACAACAAAAACAAAACAAAACAACAAGTAAAAAGATTTGATCAAAATGTTGCCGACTGCAGCCGAGAGACGAATGCGAAATGCGAATGCGACTGCGAATTTGCCGAAGCAGTTACCCGGCAGAACAGGACTATAAGACAGGAGTTTGGCCAACGCACGAGCTGAGTCGCGTTAGAAACGTCGAACGAGACGCAACGCAACGAAAGCTACATTGAATAGCTGCGAAATATTACGCATACGCGCCGTGTGCCACAAGTGCCGCAACATTTACGACAAAAAAAATAAAATAAATAGAAGCAGCTAACGAACGATTTGGCTTGCAAAGAGAAAAGTTTTTGCCACGTTGTTTTGCATCGTTAGTGAAATTCCAGCAGCGAATGAAGAAGTCGGGCGCATAATTTTGGGATAGCAGCGGCCAGCGAAAACGGGTCCAGGATAACATATCGTACTCGCACTCGCACTCGCTTCAAGCTGGCCATAAACGTGCGTGTTAACAAAATATTTGTCCAGCCAACGGGCAACAGTAAACAGGCAACAGCCTCTGAGCAATCTGAGCATTAGCATTGGCCATGTGGCAAAGACAACGTACAACGGTGCGTATGAATGAAAATGGCGCGCGTAATGAATGAATGAATGAATGAATGTGAGTCGAGACGAGTTCAGCTGAGTTGAGTTGAGTTGAGAGGGTCGAGACCGAGGCGGCTGTCAGAGATTTATGTTTATGCCGCGAGTTTGCTTTAATTATATATGTACGTACATATGTCTTTCTCACTGTGTGTGTGCGTGTTAGCCCCATCGTCATCGTTATTTGTTTTAGTTGTGTGTGTGTGTAGCATTATGGAAACAAAGCACGCAGCTTGCCACGGGTTTTTGGCCCAGTGCAAACAACACTCGTAAAAAAGACGAAAAAGTTAAGCCCACAAAAACTTGGCACATGACCATTGGCCAGTATATATTGTAGCAGGAATGGAGTTAGGACTGCAGGATATGTCAAATTTAGCAGTCAACGCCGCAGGACATTTAACACTTCATTGACTTTTGTGGCACAGCGGCAATTTGCTTGGAGTTTTGGCCAGTTTTTGGCTGGTTTGGGCCAGGCCAAAGTTTGAAATTAAACTTTCATTTGCATTTGTGCCACGGCTAGCTAAATTAATGGCCAAAAAGAAGTCCATGACAAGTGCTCGCAACCAATTGGTCAATTTATTAAGTTCTGGCTTTCAAGTTGGTAATAGATTTTGGCCAACAAATGAAGACAGAAACTTTTTGGCCCCAATCGATCACATTTCGGCGTCTCAGCTGCTAGTTCAGTTTCATTTTTGACCCTTTTAACATGGGTGTGGATGAGTGTGTGTTGGGGTGTGTGCTGGGGTGTTAGTGTGTATTATTGCTGTCAAAGTCCTCGGCTTTGACGTCTAATTTATGAATGTTTGCAGCAGCCCAGACACGAGTCCTGCTGTTTTTGGTTTCATGCTCTATTTACTTTTCCCCTTTTTTTTCCATTTTTGTTAATATTCTAACATATTTAAATAAATTGTTTTTGTGTCCTTTAAGCCATAAGTTGCACATAACGCGTCCTTGAACATATTTTTATTGCAATTTCAAACGCTTGAGTCGAAAGTTGAAGGATAAATTCCGTAGTCTTCCTTATTTGTTTGTTGCTCTTTTCAAAAAAATGTTGCCCAAAAAACTTTGTTAATGAGTTTTATAATCTTGACTGCGCTTTATCCTTAACCCTTTCCATTTATTTCTAATGATGCCAAACTCTTTCCCAAGTAAAAAGTCCTTCAGTTTGCTGCGCATCCCCCACTTCATACCCTCTGTTGGGCTTGAGAGGGTCGCTTAGTTCAAAGCAACTGCAGCGCGCGCGATAAGCGTTTAATTGAATGCTGCCCAGTCGAGCCCTTGATTGAATTTCTATACAAATAAGCGTCGACTAGAGATTTGTATGGTGTGTGGAGCTGAGCTGTGGTTGTTGGTGGCACCACTCGTCAGTCGTTACCACAGCCGCCGCGTGGCCAGCTCTTGATAGCCACGTTAAGAGGGGGACAGATTCAGGCCCCAGCTGTGTGTCGAGTGTCCTTTGGCTGTTCGTCCCCTTTGCGTTTTTGCTCAAATAAATTTCAATACACTCGCTGCTTTTTTATGAATGCACTCATGCGGTATTCACATCACTTTGAGTACGAGTCGTTTAACCTAGGCCCCCATTAGCGTCCGTTGCACTTGGACATGTGAGTTTAATTACGGGCACTTTTAATTGAATTTAACACATAATTTGCTAGTTAAAGCAGAAGGAAATGCTGTGCTGTAATGTGCTCGACTATGAGATATCCATTGATCAGCTCTAAAAATTACTTGGTGATATTTAAGCTGACTTTTTATAAAAAAATACATAAAAATGTATATTACATTATCTAAAATTCAATTTTAGCTCTCAGACATTGGAATAATAAAATTTAAATTATTTTCTTAAATTAAAGTCTTTTAATATTAAGAAAACATTTTAGTTGCTAATTTTCTTAAAAATGAAAACGAAAAACCAATCGTAATTTACTACTTTCAATTGCTACAGGGTATTTTAATATGAACAGCCATTAGGGCTTTAAACATTTGATTAAGCTAGGAATTCAGTTTCAAAGTGGTTTTATACCTGATAGTGGTACAGATAATGAGAGCGATTGAAATTGTGTATTGCGTCGCAAATTCTCAAATAAATTCACTGACAATTCCAAATATGCAATCGAAAATATTCATTCGACAAAATTCGGTTGATTGAATTGCAAATAGAAAAGTCAAATGTAATAGGAGCATGTAGAAAACAAATTCCAGATTTATTGAATGCATCGAATCCGCTTTCTGGGCAATAATATTTTTGCAGTTTCTGCAATAAATTTCAAAGCAAAAATGTATAAAAAAAAAGGGTAAAATAATTTTAAATTTTTCTGAGACCTTTTTCTATATCTTAGAAATTTTGACAAGTCATAAATTGAAACCAGTAAATTCTCTTTATCTAGATCTTTTTGAATACTTTCACAAATGATTTCCATGTCTATGAAATAGAGCACATATCTAAATAAGATCTTCATTATTGATGATTAAGTTAATGTATGAAATTGTTTTTTTATTTTTTTTATAAGAAACTCACCTACCTTAATCCTAGTGTTAGTTTGATCCTTAGTTTTCGCCAAACGTGACTATTTTAACATAGAAAATTAGTTGTTATAGAAAACCATTTATATTTTCATAACAGTTGACTTGGAAAACTAATAGCAATTTTATATATAGCTGCTATAGGAATATTTTGTATGTGAAAATAGCCACATTATAAAAAACAATATGTTCTCAATTTTAAAGAAATCTGGTTATGTTCTATACTTTTAAAGTAAATCCACTAAAAATATTCAAATTAAAAACGATAAATTTATAAATGCTTAATTAAAAATGTGGCAAGTGCTGTGTAAAAGCATATTTTTTATTGGCAACGATATTTATGTAAATAACAATTATGAATAAAGGGAATAACGTTTAATATTACGGTTCGTGAGTTTGTCAGTTGGTCCGTTTATCAGTTGGTCGTAGAATCATATTACAACAGTTTCGTTTCAGTAAACGTCATTGCGTTAACTTTTCGCAGTGGAAAATGCGTTTTAAATTTCGTTTATACTATGTACATTTTCTTTTCAATTTTCATTTGCTCTGATTCATGTGCATGTTTTTCTTTGTTTTATGCTTCAACAATGTTACCGCCCCTCCTCCCGCACTGTCTGACAGGCAGTCAGGTTTTTATTGTAGCTGCTGCTGCTGCCAAAAGGAATGCGTTTGCTGAACATATTGGCCAACATGCAGCACACAAATGCGACTATAAGTGCAACACCAGCTGGCAACATGCAACGCAATTATGCAACATGTGTGCGTGTGTTCGTGTGTGTGATGATGATGGAATTTGCTGTAGCTGTCTCCCTGTCTATCTGCCTGTCTTTCTGTCTGCTTTTCCATCTTTCTGTTGCTCCACCCGCTACGTATGGAAATCCTAGACAGTCGGACTGTTAACGCGGCTTATACGTTTTATACTTTGCTGCCATCAAGGGATTTGTTTGGAAGTTCTCCATTGTAGCAGTGAAATATCTCAACGATTTTGTGTCACAGAGCACAGCGCCATTTTAATGTCGTCTCCCCATAGCTCTCAACTTTTGACTTACATACTAATATTTCAGATTTCAGCTCAAAACTTACTATTATTATTACTTATACTCTGTCTTTTCTCTTCACTTGCAGCTGCTGCTGGCCCCGGCACGGGCAAAATTAACGGCACTGGGGCAATGAGATAAACCACAACCCACGAAAGAGAACCACAAGCGACAGCACATCCTACCAAATGCAATCTAAAGTGTACGCTTCTTGGCCAAGTGCCACGTAGCTGCCTCGCATACGGGCCAAAACAGCCAGAAGGAGCAACAACAGTCAGACCGTGTTCGGAATCTGAGACGGAGAAGGAACCACAGCAAAGGAAGGAAGAGAGGCGAAGAGAAAGAGATAGATAGGGCCCGTCATGTTGCGAGATATCTTTCTATATTTAGTTCTAATCGTTTTATTTTGCTTTATTTTCATGGCGCAGTTAATCGTCAACGTTTACGCATTCCAACGCCAGCCAACTCCAGCCCAGAGGGCTGAACGCAATGAAATTATATTTGTCTAACGGTTCCCAAGGTGTATTGCCACCCTCCCTCCCTCCCCTCCAGGGAGAGAGACGACCCCAGAGGCATAAGTCAAGCATTGCTGGTCTGGTTTGCTATTTTATGAGCAAAGAGACTGTGCAAAACTTAAAGCTCAAATCAAAGAAAACTCGTTGAGCCGAAGGAGGAGACTCTTGCTGCCTGTTGTTCGGTTGTTCCTAGTTGGTATATAGAGCTCTGGCTAAGAACTGATAAACTAGGTTGCGCGCTAATTAGTGACGGTGGTAGTCTTGGGAGTGCTGTCATGAATGCACACACACACACACACACAATACACCCAATGCACAATGAAACTTTGCCGAACAATAAGCCGCCACTGGAGCTGCAGCTTCACTTGGAGTTGGAGCTGTGGTAACAACAACAACTGAACTCGACTGCAACTGCGAGTAAATCGCGCAAAAGTTATGCAAAGTTGGCAAAATAAAGGCTAAAATATATGCACTCTTAATACTTGACTCGCAACGTTGCTGCGTTGCATTTAAATATATGAAAAAAAAATAAAATAAAATGAATTAAATTTGAATTCATTAATGCGCCACGTTGGCGCATTTTTCATTCATAATTAACTCGATTTCAGACCACACTTTTTGTGGTCACATTTAAATATTCGCTGCATGCAGATAAATACGTTTATAATAATTCTTTTTATTATAATCATTTCATTAAGCGGGCAGAGACTGTGCACAATTTCATTGCCTACTTTTGAGCGCAAGAGTCGCAATACAATAAATCCGGCTCAAACCGAATGTGGCGGAAAAAAGTGGCAAGTGCCAAGTGCCAATTGCCAAGTGTCGAGCTGTGGGCGTTGGGGCGTGGCAAATGGCTTTAGTTTCTATTGATTTCCAGTGCACACATTTTTTGCTCAACAATTCTTTTGCTTTTTTTATTCACTATGTATATAAAATATATAAATTCTTTTTGTTTTTCTTGCTTCTTTTTTGTTTTATTGTTTTCTTTTGGCCAAGCTGGCAATTGGTAGCGTAGAGCTGTTTCTGCCGCCTTGAGCACTTGAGCGCCATATACACACTTGACCCCATTCGCTAAGAGACTTTACAATAGGCCTGGCCAAGGGCCTGGGCTGGGCAAACATTTAAATTGACATGGCCTAAACGGGGAGGTTGAGGTTGCTAAAATGGGATTTATTTCAAAAACTTCAAAGTGTGGCAAAATGTTCGTTCATATTGTGTGTGTGCGAGTGTGAGTGTGTGTGCCTAATTGATAGCCGGATGTTTGACCAAATGGAAACGAAAGTTTCATTCTCCTTGCCAGCAAGCAACTAAGTATAAATTTTGATATGCAACGTTATTTTTGCCCAGATTTTCTCATTAATTTAATTGCAAACTTGCACTTTTGCACAAGGCTAAGGCGAGTGCATATTTGCCATTTGACCTTTGATAAAGGGCTTAAAGGATTTCTCAAAATTTCAAAAATAAACCATATCGTAAGCACATTTCAAATTGAATTATCGAATAATCAAAAAAGAGGCAACAAAAACAATGAAAAAACCAAAACAAAACAAAACAAACATTTTACGAATTATATTCAATGAATTGATGAGTTAATGAATTAATTATAAACGCGTACATTCGAACAATAATAGTTTTAGCTATCCTATACAATATATATACCATAAATATATACAATATATAATCCTTATAACGATAGTCATAAGTGTCTGATCTTCAACATAAGGTTTTATCCAAAAAGACATGCGACAACATTTACTGTACGTACTGTAGTTAGTGCTGAACAATGAATATCAAATTAATTAAACGAAACAATATCGAAATACATATAAACCAAATAAATGTTGAATAATAAACGAAAGAAAATACACTCTGCACTTCTTATTTCCACACTCTGTAAATGGATTGTGTGAGTATAAATAATTTTCGCTTCAGTTTTGATGGTAAATAAAAAAAATAATCTAAGCAATAATTTAATTTATTTAGTCGTATATTTTTTATATCTGCAAAAATATATATTCTATATGGAGTATATTTGAACATACATATCGTGCAGTCATAAACATATTATTTTTATATTAATAATATTTTTATTTTATTGCTTCTTTGTGGACAAATTGCTGTCAAAAACAAGCAAGTATATTTTTTGTTTAACAAGACGAATTTTAAATTCTCTTATAGATAGAAGGCATGTAAACAAATGTAAAGAAGGGATCAACAATTTTAAGTGCAAGCTGCTCGAATTGCCCAAGATGTCCTTTACCCAAAGTTTCAACGTCTCATAAAAATTTAATACGCTGTTAACTAGAGTTAAGTTGAAATAACACAAAACTCCATTAAGCTTAGCACTCGTTTGCTCAAGTCACGCAACTCAAACTCAAACTTAACCCAGTTTAAATAGTTCTTCGAGTACTTAACACTTTTTAATGAGCACAACATAAGAGCTCTGAGTTTTATTTTAAAACGCCAATGACCTGAATGCGAGTCAAGTACATTTATCGCAGAAATCGTTGATCATTTTTTCCGGCCATTTCCATTTGGGTCTACATAAATGCGCCTTATTATTTGGCCCAAAGTGTTAAATGCAACAAACAGAACCGAGCAGTTCAGTAAATTTTCCATTTAGCAGCTGTTGGGGCAAAAAGCGTCTTAAATTTTGTTGGCCACAGTTCGACGCCTTTTGTGTCAGGCCCAGAGCTATGGGCGCTCCATGGACCGCGCTGTGTTCACTTTTTGGCATTGAGCCAAGGCAAAGAAAAACTCGCTGCCGGCCTGTGCAACAAGCAAATTGCTCCCTCTTGCCCCCTTGGCCCCTTGGCCCCTGTCCCTTGCCACATGCCTCAAGCAGGCCGTGTTCTCTGTTGGCTGCAACTTTGGCCACGTCTTGATTTGGTTTTATTATGCCAAGCTGTCTGAGCTTTAAAAGTACAACGACATGGCCAACAATCATAACAATGAGCACAACAACAACAACAACAACAACAGCCACTACAATAAGTAGAAGAACAACAACATCGCCGCCAAATGGCTTTTTGTTTTTGTTTTGCGCATTTTGTGTTTATTGCATCAAGTTTTGAACTGCACGGCCGGAGGCGCCTCACGATTCCAAATTTGGTCAAGCCCTGAAAGTCGACGTATATATTGGGGGTGTCATTATATATACAATATATGTGTGTAGTTGAAAATGTAATTGAAAATCGCTTAAAATGCCTGACAGTCAATTTCGCAGCAACTGTTTGCGGGGCACAAACTAATTTGCAGATACTTGTACTATTTAATATTAATATTTATTTGGTGCTCGTTGACTATATGACATTTTTCACTTTGATCTATGACAGGCGGGTGGGCCAAGTTCTTTGCCAAAGTCACGTCCTTGTTGCGGACAATTGAAGCAAAAAATCAAAACTAATTAGACGCAAATTAATGAGAGAGAGCAACAGCAACAGCAACAACAATAATGAAAGGCAGCTCTCTCACACAGCTGATGAACATGACACAACAATTTGGCAGCTTGGACAGCCGGGCAAACAGACAAATAGACGGACGGACGGACGGATAGACGGACAGTCGCATTCAGCTTTTGATTTAATGCACGAGGCTGTCGTCGCCGATGACAGCAACAGGCAGAACGATTTCTTGGTCCTCGAGCTGCACACCTTTCAGCCAAAATTGCAAATGCAAAATTACAAAATACGAGCACGAAATACAAAATATAAACATCTCATTCAATATTTCTTTTTCCTCTTGTTTTTTTTTTTGTTTATTTATAATGTAGCCAAGTTTTTGGCTGTGTTCGCTCTTTAGTCGCGCTCTTAAGAGGCAAACACTCCAGAGCATAAGCAGCTAGTGGAGAACTGCTACCAATACTAGTAAGCTTACGCATACAGCTACAACAACCCATACAGATGTTGGCCCGGTCCACACGGCGTATGCGCAATTCGCTTTGGCAAGCTGCCAACGCGCTATACTTGGAGATCAACGGAAAAAATTGCTGATTTTTTGCCAGAAATTATTTATAACTGCTTGTTCATACACACACACGCACATGTATGAGTGTATGTAGGTGTATGTATATATATTTTATTTTCAATTCTATAGACGCTGTTCTAAACGCCCCGTTTACTTGACAAGTAAGAAAGCAAAACACAAAGAGCAATTTATGTTGGAATAAATCGAAAAACTAACATTGATGGTGAAATTACTTACTAATCAAATGGCGGAAGAGTGAGTTGTGGATTAAGATTGATCTGTAAATTCCTGGTGCTTACCTAGAAATGAAAGACAAAAGAGAGATGAGAACGTTGGCATATAAGTATTTTGACAAAAATATCTTAATATCTATATGTAAATATATATCTATCTAGATAAATATCTATACAATGGTCTTATGTATAGTTAATGCTGAAATATGGGCAAATAAAAATATATGGCAAATAGCTAGAATTATTTGATTTATTGGTAAATAATGGCATTTGAGTCACACGGTCTCGCAATTAGATATCAATTATTTAATAGATCTTGTAAATATATCTGTACAAAATGAAAAACCAAATAGATTTAATAATTGCATTTTTTTCTGATTTAGTTCATTTCTCAGCACAATTTATAGTTCCTGAATTGTATTTAAAAGGTAAATAAATATTCAAAAATAATTAACATGAAATTATAATTATATTGTATATATTTTAATTATTTATCCACTGTTTTCAATTTTAATTTCACCAAGATATTTACTGGCATTAATCTATTTTAAATCTATAAAGAAATATAGCTGTGTACCTTAAACAATTGAATAATAAAATCTAATAATGAAACTCTTCAATTTGTTTGTGGAAAGCAAAACACAAGAAAGTTGACTCATTTTGAGCTTTACTCATCTTTTTCAGGCACATTGCAATTGTTTGTATTTTCCTTATGCGAAATGTTAAAAAATAATGTTGAGTTTTAGTGGCAAATCAGCGAGAACATCTTTGATATGACCCAATTAAGCGGCGATTGTTTATTTCATTGCCACAATTCGCCTCAGCTGGCACCCAATTCCCAATTCCCAAATGCCAAAGAGGCCAAAGAGCCTCAAATCAATTAGCCTCTTGCTGAACCCTGAATATGAGTGCCCCCTGGCCCCTTATCAACCTGACTTTAGCAACTTAATTGGCCTAAATGAGTGAGTTTGCCACGCCCAGCTCGTTGGGCACTCGAATGTAACAAAATATTTTATATGCTCGTCAGCTAAATAAAATAAAATAAATGTTTATGCTGAGGTTTTAACTTTTTTCGTTGCGGCAAGCGGCATAAAATGCTTAATTAATGCACCTCATCTCCAAATGCTCATATGTTGTTTTTGTAGGGGTAGGTCGTAGATGTTATCGCCCCCAAATAAAATAAAAAAGGGAGCAGACGCGTCAGTTTTAATTAAAAGATAAAATTGCCTGGCCAAAACAAAGAGAGAGAGAATGAAAGAAACAAATAAGAACTCTCGAATTAAAGCACATAAAACAATAAAAATGGTCATGAAATTAACAACAAATAAACGCAGCTAAAGTTGGAATTTTGCAGCTGAAGTAGTAGAACATAAAACAACAAAATTGTTGTTAGGAAAAGCGAAATGAGGAGAGAAAAAAAATACAGAAAGAAAATACAGCATGCGGAAAGGAAAGGAAATGGGAAATGGAGCGACGGAGCGGAAACTTTGCACTGAGATCGCTTTTGATTGCTGCCATGAAAAAAAAGTAGAAACTACCTGCCAGCTAAAAAGAGAGAGAGTGAGAGAGTCAAAGCCAAAGCTAGAAACGAAGCCATGGCCAAAACTGGAAACGTCAACTCAACGTTGTTGGCTTCATTTGAAGGCAGTGCCAAAATGCCGCCGGGCAAAGGCAAACGTCGGGTTAACAAGTGAAGTCCCAGCAGCAACAATAAAAGGCAGTAATGATACACAGTAAGAGGGTAGAGAGAGAGAGAAGGGGGAGGGTAGAGAGCTAACAGCACCAACTGTTGTTGTGTGTATATATATGTGTTTGTTTGTGTGTGCGTTGGCGCTTAAACATAATGCATGCCTCTGTGTGTTGGTATATTAAGTGAAATGAAATCCTGTTAAGAGAAACAATGAAGCTATTAAAAAAATGGTATACAGGTGTGAGAGTGTGATGGCGTGTGATTATACATACATATATCTATATACTCGTCGTATTTAAGAGTGTGTGCATATCTGCTGGTAAACCTCATAATATCGTTTAATAAATACTTTACAGCTTGATTGATTGCAGGTGCGCCGAGTGTCGAGCGTCGAGCGAGCGACAGGTGAATGGTGAATGTGAGTGTGGCTTAAGGATGCCTAAGTAGCTGTTGCTCTTCCTTCCATTTTTTGCTTCCACTTCCACTTCCCCTAATGCTGCTCTCGATGCTGCTCTTGTTGTTAGTCAAAGTAATTTATGCGCCCGACAACACGTCGTGGAGCAGCTACCACAGATTGGGTCCCATGTGGCAAGCATATAATCAATGTGCCGCCCGCCCATTGTGCGCTTATGTTTATCCTTTATACTTTATCCTTTCGGATCCACCTACAGCTACAATACAACAGGAGCCAGCTCCTGGTTGGAGCTCCAGCTACTATCCGAGTACAGTATCCATCTCAGCCAGCAACGGAAATTCACTGACCTGGAAACTTTCTAACATCGTAGTCGTCGTCAGTTTTTTAAGAACGAAACCCCTTTTAGAAATGAATGTATGTGCATGCATTATGGGTATTCCCTTCATTTGCCATATACATACAAGCATAGTTTCCTTTCTGATTAATGTCCAAAGCAAAGCTGCTTATTTTTAGACACATTAACAGTTAATCAAGTGCAAAGCTCATCAAAATTCGCTTCGCTTAATTAGCAACAATTTCAAAAAAGTCTCTTTCAAATATTCATTTTTGTCAGCAACAAGTTTAATATATGCACATATATATAGTACACATATATGAGAATATGTGAGTATATATATTTATTGTTGCTACAAATCAGCAACAAATAAATTCTTTGTTTATTTGGCCGCCAAAAAGCGGATCGGAGACGTCGCTTTCGACATCTTTGTCCGTCGTCCATTTGGCAACTTTCAATCTGTCGCATTTGTCAGCTTCAAATGTTGAGTGAAGTGGGCGTACGCTGGTCATGCGATTGCCTTTCATTACTTGACGCATCTAAATAGCCCCAGAAAATACTCACATTGTACTTTGCAAACACATATTCATAGTCAACGAGGCGAGACAATTGAAATTATGAGAGTACTCTTTAGGTGACCTCACTTTATATTTAAAAAATATATTGTTAGGGTCTTTGAATGCTTTTACATTAAATGCAATTGAACATTAAAGTGCTATTTAATTTGAAAACTGTTATCAATTTTTGCTCTTAGAAACTTCTGAATATATGTAGGTATTTTGGATGGTGATAATTCTGAATAAATAGGCTGTATTCTTATAGCATTGCAACCTTTAAATAATTTTGAATTCTTTAATTTTTGCGAAGTAATTTATAATATTTGTGTATTTCACTTAACTTTGAATTCTAAATAAATTAACACTATATGCGGATAAAAAGGAAATCTTCATTAAAGTAGTCCAACTTATCCTGAAACCTTTAACTTTATTATAAAAATTCGGATAATTCAAATATTTGCGGAGAGGGAATTAAAAAATCTTAATTAAATCAAATATTTCGAACCCAATTTAACAAATTCCGAGATTAACCAACTTTTGAAACCGTTTGGAATTAATTTTATCCCGAAAACCCGGAATTTTGTTTCTGTGTATTAGCTTAAAACCATCATATTTTTATCCACCCATCTCATTTATACTGAGCTTATACTTTTCTAATCCACCATATAATCTCAATAATTTATTCACTTAATTTTTGTCTTCTTACAATAGTAGCAAGTTATGAGACCGCCCTCGCTTATTGGGCGCTCTTCTCACCTTTGTGGAACGCGTTTTGTGCCATTGTGAAGTTTTCTTCGTTGTTGTTGTTGTTGTCTCCTCTTCTTCCTCAATGACGTCAGTGTCATTGTCGTTGTCGTCGTTGTTGTTTTTGTTGTTTTTGTCATTGGCAGTGTCTGCCATATTGTAGAGTGTTTATGTTTGTGTTTTAATCCTGAGAGGTGATGAGTGTTATCCTTATGCTTATCCTTATCCGTGCAGTATGCGTGTTTGTCTGAGTGTTGTTGTTGTATTTTTTGTTGTTTGTTGATTTTTTTTGTGTTAATTTGTGAGTTTATTTCATGGCTCTTAGCAATTTACTTTGGCACTTGAACACAGAAACAGAACAGAAGCTGAAACTTTGTTGGCTTCTTCAATATTTGCAGTATTCACTTTGGTTGATTTGTATATTCACTTCTTAATCATTTCACTCATTTTGACTGGAAACGCATTATGATTTTTATTAGACGAGATATTTTTATATATACCCAGACATGTATATATTATTAAGATGTATAAAATATACCATGTTCTTATTGTGCTATAATTTATTATTGCAGCTGCCTTGAATCGTATTTTGGCCAACGTTGTTAAATAAAAGCGAATTGTTTGTATTTTACGAATAAATACAATTAATTAAACTGAACGAAAATAAACGTTGCTTTTCAATTACAAATTTGTTATTATTTTAAAACAAAGAAGAAACCCGACTGATTTATGGCGAATATCAGAACTGAAGAGTTACATTTGTTTACTCAATTCACAAATATTGAGTGTGCGGTGAATTATGTCCACGAGTTTCGGATATTCACAAACGATTCACTTCAAAAAAAAAAAATCACAATCATAATTTGATTTATTTACATATTTTGTGTCTCAAATTTGAAATTAAATTGATATCCGCAATTGAAGTGTGGTTTTTGTGGTCTTGCCAACTTTATGACCAAGTCTTAACCGAATCAAAGCAACTGCCAATCCATTGGGAGCTTTGCTGCTTAAGAGCCGGACATTGTGGCAACAGACACACACACACACACACACACATGGATACACACTCTCAGGCACACTCTTGGGCACATGTGTGTATAAGAGTTGAAAGTAGTTTCATTTACCCAAATGCCTTTCAACTTGAAAACTATTTACGTCCACACACCCAATGGAAAGTTGCAGAAAAGGAAATAAAATTGAAAATAGAAGGAGTGGTGAGCCAAAGTTTAAATACTCTTGTTGACTATTACTATATTCTTTAAATGTATAAAATGTATATTTCTAATGAGTTTTCGTGAAATATCAACGAATGAATAAAAAAATATTATAAGATATTTCATTTTTAGATTGATTGTTCCGATGACAGCTATAAGTTTTGTTAGTTCAGTCCAACTACTTTCGTTATAAAAGTTAAATAAAATTAAATCCAAAGACTTCATTCGCAAAACTTTAAAAGAAAGAGACACTCTTATATAGAACAATTCAGAAAAATATACAGAAATTTATATTATATTAAATTTTTTATACGAATAGAAATGTAATTGTCGCTGAAAATGCCATAATAAAACTTAAATAGCCTTTGCAAAGGGTATGTGGACATAAAACAACAGAGCAGGTGGTCAAAATCAACTTCAACTCGGCGAACAGCAGAAAGAAGAGCTCTAAAAACAGTTGTAAAATACAATAGCATAATGCTTTTCTTTTGTTATTTGAGTATGGTGTTGTAATGTTATATTAAATAAAATTGTTAAATGCATTGTTCTGTTCATTTTTAATATCACGCGCAGCTGTTGTTTAATACTATTTCATTTTTTTTGGGGTTTTAGTTGTTTCATTTTTGCACTGCTATTTTTTTTGTGTGGTTGTTTGTGTAAATCATTTTTTAATCGATAGGCTTTGTTGTTGTGGTTTTTTTTGTGTGTGTGTTTTGATTGTTGTTGTTGTTGTAGTTGTTGTTGAAATGCACTTTGGTTTTTTTTGCAGTATTTTATGCATGTTTTGGGTTTTTGGTTTTTTGGTTTTTGCGAGTATTTTGTGATAGCGCGTGGGCGTAGTGTTTATTGTTGTTGTTGTTTTTGTTGTAGTGGTTTTTTGGTTTTTTGTTGTATACCAGTTGAGTATATGCAGTGCTGTTGTGTGGTTTTTATCGCCTCGATATGCATGCAAATATCAAATGCTAAAAACTCAACTGGGCCATCAGGCTGAACTGACTGTGGCATCAGCATCAGACGCGCTCGCGCTCGCAACGAACTGAGTTTGCTTGATTTTTCTTTCAGTCAGCCAAGCAAGCAGCCACAAGCAGCCACAGTCGGCCTGAGGACAACACCAAGAGAGGGTGGCTACACAGCGGGGGGGTGGGGGTGGGAGGTGAGGGTATTGGTGCCCTGGTGAGAGGCAGTCGCTAATAGAGCGCCGCACACACAATCAACACTTAATGTTGCCGCGGGGACGGCAGAGACAGAGGCTGACTAACACAATTCGCTCATAATCTTAAAAATGAAATGCTTCACATACATATGAGTGTGAATAAGTGTGTGAGAGAGAATGTGTGTGTGTGTGCGTGTGTGTGTGTATGGCCACTTTAAATTATTCACTTTTCAAAGTGTATGTGTGTGCGCAAAAATATTTGCCGCTTTACATTTTGAGTTCTCCTTATTATTTTCCTTTAGTTTTTTTTGCAGGCCGTCAACGCGTCGTATGCGTAATGTATGAGCGTATGTGTGTTGGCAACAGAGAGAGCGCGAAAGAGAGAGAGAGAGAGTGAGAGCAAGTGCGAACTTTCGAATACAAAAACAGGTGAATATTTTTTGACCACACTCGCTTGAAAAATTATTATAGCGAATTCCTTTTCAAAAAAATGCTCGAACAACACTTTTTCTTGGCCGCGCGCAAAAACAAAAACATGAAAGACAAATTTATACCCGAGCATTAAAAAATATCAAATAGAAATTTTAAAATGTTATATGTTGTATGTTGTGTTCTTAAGAGTGTGTGATTGTGATTAAATTTGTCTAGCCGCTAAGACCTGTGCTGCGTTCGTGGCACTCAACAGAACTGAACTGAACTGAACTGAACCATGTGGAACTGATGCTAGGATTTGACTGTCATCCACAGTTCCTGGCCCGGCCTGGCCTGGGTCGAGTTCATTCCGGGCAAAGGCAGCTGCTGCTCTTTGTTTCTCACCTTTGTGACGCAGCTGTAAGCAAATTCAGCGGAATTCGCATTGTTTTTGCTGCTGTTGCTGTTGGCTCTTTTGTTGTAAGTAAATCGCACGGCGCCTATTGCCTATTGCCAACCTTGTCGCGTGAACAGAACAGTTTATTGCGTTGCGAGCTGCTCTGGCAACGCCATTTGTCACACGGCGTATTTATAGCTCAAATCATCTGCTCGCTGGCCACACATTCACCTACATATACCATATATATATTATACATATGTAGTTATACTCGTAAATATGCTCCATAATCATCATTTATTGCCAATTTGTTGGGACTCGTCGTCGTCTTTGGCTGGGGCATGCCGCTTGTCCGTCTAATTGCTAACAATTTGCGTTGCATTTCGCTGGCCTGGTCACCATCGATTTACCAGGCTAATCTGGCGTGTCACCATGGCAGATGCGGATGTGAATTCATCTCTTCCTCTTCCTGCTTCTACCCCCTTTTCGAGTATGTCAATGGAGCTCGTCAAACTGTCAGCATTTCTTTTTATACTCGCAAAGTGCAGGAAAATATTCACATCAATTTAAATATATTTAAAATTTATATATTATTTATTTAAATATAACAATATAATATATTTAAAAGTGAAAAAGTAGAAAATCTATTTTCAAGTTGATAATTATTTTATTACTTTTTGTTTTATTACTTTTCGACTTGTTTAATGGCTGCTAAATTATTTATTACGACTAATTTTATTTATCTTCAATTAAATGAAATTTAAATTGCATTGACATCGCGCGTTTTGGCAGCATCTTCTGGCCAGTTTCTTGGACAGAACCCAAATCAATTTGAAACCCTAAAGCAGCTGTCCCTTTAGCCATATAATTAATTGTTTACATTTTGCTCGCCAACTTCACACAAAAGTTTCTTTTCAGTTGCCCGCGGGGTTGGAGGGTGAGAAAAAGTTAAGACTCCTACCGCGACCCAGCCATCCCCCTCCCCCCTTTTCTATCCCCTTCTGCTTGTATACGAAAATGAAGAACAACACAACAAACGAAACGAATTGTAGGCTCAACGCCTGCTAAATATAATGCGCTGGAAATTGTTCCAAAAAAAGCAAAGAAATTAAAATATTATTTATAGCCAAAGCAACAAAGCAGCAGAGCAACAATAACAACAGCAACACATACAAAAAAATCGATATGCGTTGAAATATTTTTGAATTCGAAACGAAATATACGAGCAGAAGTCTATGAATGTGCCTGTAAATCTGAATTCTGATGCTGTTGTAAAACTCACAGATGGAAAATTAAAATTAAAAAAAAAATAGGCTAGATAAATGATAATTGCATTTCTTTTTCCATTTACTTTTTTCTATTTTTCGGGCAATGGAACAAATCAATATGCGAATGCATTTACGTCAGAGCTGCATCAAAAAAAGAAACGATTCAAAAAAAGTTTCGGCCTGAATGCGTTGAAAATCGAATGATGAACGAAGTTTCCCAGCTTTTTTCTCCCCATTTTCAATTTCATTTTCATTTTTTTCCGATTCACTGGCGTATCCGGCCCGAGGGCAACGGCTTCGATGCCTCTTCTCGTCTCTCTGCCTGCTGTGAGTTTGTTGTAAAAATAGTTGTTTGTAAACAAAACACTGAGGACTGGGAATGAAAGTGCTTTGACCTCGGTCTGTACAACGTCTGAGTGCTGTGACTGTGTAACATTTCTTTATCTAATTTACCTGTTAAATGAAATAAGCGCATTGCCACCTTACAGTTTGAGAGTCATTGTGCTGTGGTGAGTTTTCTATTTTGCGATTCTCTTGGCAGCAAAGGCAGCTGTGCCACGCCCACGCCATGTCCATGTCAAAAATGATCATTGACATTGTCGTGCTGAAGGTGTTACACACACACACGCACAGTGAGAGTCACACACACATAGACACACACACAGCTACACCTGCTGCTCTCACAGGTGTCGGCAGCTAAGAGCGCCTCATCAACAGCCAAAATTGCTCTTCCCATTGCGCTAATTAGCTCTTTGACACAAACACATACTTACACTCTCACACAAACACACACACACACACTCATACACCTGCTGCTCCTATATGCATATATGAAAAGTGTTGCCTCCACTTGTTTCGCTTGCCATTCGCCGTGCTGTTACTCGACCATCTTATTCATAGTTCCATTTTGAATGGCGTCGCTGCTTTCAAGGTAATTTTTCAGTGTGTTATTAAAAACTTGTACGACTGAGTATACTTATTAAAAGGCAATTGTATAAAAATAGTTGGCAATTGAAAGTGCAGTGGAAAATACATAGTTTTTATTTATATACTACTTATACTAGCTAGTTTTACGCTGTGTTGCTCGTGTTTTTATAGAGATATTAACAATTTGTCTTTAAAAAGAATTTAAAATTTAACAATAATAAAAACGAAAATAAATAAATTGGACAAGGGTGCAAAATTCTAGAAATTGGTGAAAAATTTTAAAATCTTTGAAAACCAGTTTTAGATTGAGCACAACAAAATTTACTTTGTGTGTAGAATTTTCCCCTTTACAAAAACATGAAATAGCTTAAACCTTTCAGGAATTTAATTTCTCAACTGGAAGTTAAGGATTTCTAGTTATTAAATGAATAAATCAGTAAACAAAAAAGAATTTTATATATTAAGTTGCATATATAACATATATTCGAACTTAATCTATTACATAGTATTCATATATATTATGCAAATATTTCACATATTTCAATATGAGTGATAATTAAGCAAATTATTAATGCTTTGTTATAATGAAAATAATAAAAAGATTCTTTAATTTCATTATATGTATGATGGTCGTAAAGGATGGCTCGAGACATTAGCCTAAGTTTCATATCTGGGAGCAAATGTTTGGCCATGTGCCTGTCCACGCCCCATAAATATTATTAAATTATATATTTCTTTCTTGGCCATTAACATTATGTAGGTTATAATTTAAATAGTCAAAGAGAGAGCGGCGGGCATCACATCAAAACATCAAATACCAGAAAATAGGAAAATAAGAAAACAGACAACAACGAGAATAAAAGAAATGCTTCTAAAGAATTTCGCCTCGACTGGGGTCGCCATACAAGTATGAGATATATACAGACAAAATACAAATATGAAGCATATATTTATAGAAAATGTTGTCAAGACGTTTTTATATGCAAAGGCAAAACAACAACAACAAAGCTAACAAACAAGCGCGTGAGTTAAGGGCATCCAAGAACAACTCATGAACCCCATTTGAGGCCAAGGAAATCCATTCCATTCAATGCAATTTTCCATGTCATCTTTCGCATTGAACAAGATCATTGAGTTTGCCATGTTGATGAGTTTAGGTGAGTGAAAAATGTAAAGCATATAAGAATATTATCTAAAGATGTGAAGCCACCATTAAAAACTTCGATCGAATGTGTCATTAGCTGCAGCAATCGATTTGGGAATACCCTGGGTATAAGTTTTTCTAAAACTATATACAAATATTTTCATGAATCTGTTTGTAGTTTATATACCTTTTAAATGCACTTTGCATTTACAGGGTATATACAAATATTACTTAAATCGATACATATTGAAAAATATAAACATCTAAAAATAGCAAACTAAAAATAATAAAATACAGAACGAAAAATGGCTTTAATAAATCAATTTCTATATGAAAAATTTTTAATTGATGAAAAACTAAGTAGAAGAAAATACTTTTTAGAATTTACTACAAGTCAATAATAATGCTAAAAATCGATTGATTCTTAGTTATATAGTTAAAGCAGGAGGAAGCGTATCTATATCGTATGAATATCAAATTTTACAGCTCATTAAAATCTGTTAATTGATGACACCATTTTCGATCGCACGCTAAGAAGAAGTTTAAAAATAACTTACCAATAAAGTCAAAGTCATGTGATCACGAAGGAATAATTTGAAATGTGATTTTAACGATCTATATATTTATCTATGGGTTTTCTTAGCTGTAGCTGCAGCTAAAGCACAAGCGACATACATTCGTATAAAATATAAGATATAAGGTAGTTTAAATTAATATCTTACAACGTGTTGCTGTTGTTATTTTTGCCGATGCTGCTGCTGCTGATGTTGTTGCAGCTAATGGGCAGTTGATTTACGGATCGGTTTGCCTGCTCGACATTTTTATGTGTGTTTCAATTTATATGCATTTCTAATGGGGCGCCCCCCGGGCTAATAGTCGCCGAGGGCGACAGGCAATGTGGGCGCATATTAATCATAGGCACTGTTAAACGCTCGAGTGACCAAGAATAGCTAAAAAAAACATCGACAACTGTTGGCCAGATTAGGCAATCAAATTGCAGCAGTTTGTTGTTCGCATTTCGCATTTCGATTTAAATGTCGGTGCGAGCTTCCGGGATTAGACCCGCTGAATGTTGTCGTTGTCGTTGTCGTCATCATTGATGTGGATATGTTCTCTGTTCTCGTTGCCTCCCTAATCCTGCCACTGTTCAGTCAACTAATTAGAGACGCATGTGGCAATCAATTTGCGTTGCAGTTGCTGGTCCATTTCATTGAATTTCATTTCATTTTATTTGATTTGGTTGTGTATACGCCGTGTTGTACGGACCAGCATTTTATTTTCGTTGCCCATTACAAAACCGACAACAACACCAACAGCAACAACAAGAACGACAACTTTAACGTCAGGGCAAAGCGTTGGCGGCAACACAAAAACGTTTTAGTGAAAATAAATTGAAAATCTTTGGAAAATGATTTGATGTATTGTCTGTTCATGTGTCTGTGTACTATATGTGTATGTATGTGTCTGTGCCACACTCAATCTATGTATACATCTGCATGTGTTTGCATGTTGTTGTTTGTTTTGCCTGTTTGCGTTTGCTCTGATTTTCAGTTCAGCTCAGTGTTTTGACTGCGAGCGCAATTCTGCAACAGATGCCAGCGTCGTGTTGTTTGTTTTTTAACATGTTTCACTTTTTGGCTGAGCCACATTTTGATTGATTACAGCGAGTGCAGCACACGAAGAAATCTATCTGACAACTGCAGCTGAATTTACAATCCACACAAGTTTGCTTATAGCCCAGAGACATGAGCGAGGCGAACTCATCAAATTAACACCTTAACTAAATCAATCAAAGCAAGTCAAACAGCAACAACCGCCAGCAATTTGTAACTAATTAAACAAATCAAAGCGACGAGACGAGACAGGACTTTACTCTAGAAATTAATGCAAGCTGCAACAATAACAATAATAGTAATAATAATAATTATGCTTTTAGTTGGTCGCCTGTTGAGTGCAGCTATCAAAACAAAATTAATTGAAAAGACGCAGACGGCGAGGGAGTTGGAGAAAGCAGACGGTGAAAGCTGTTAAGACGCTTAAACGGAAAACAATTTGTTGTGGCTCTGAATGGGAAATGGGGCAAAGGGAAAAGGAAAAACTAGTGCAAAAGGGAAAACAGTTTTAGCCAGGCTGCAGCATCAGCAGAATGATGAGCAGTGGGATAAGCTGGACAGAGGCAGAAAAATTGCTAATAAGCCACAATCAAAGCAGCCCTAACCCTAAGTAAAAGAGCCCAAAGACAACGACAATAGCCCAGTCAGATAAAAAGTGTATCGATAGCAGTTTAAGCACAATGAAAAGAGTCTTTGGGAGCAGCAGAGAGGAGAGAGGAGAACAACGGCAGAGGCAGTCGGGCTATCGTTTATTTTTAAGCATATTGAAAAGCAGCTAAAAAGCAAGCGCAGCGAATGAAAACAATTTTATTAAGTGAAAAATACGAAAGCAGAAAATAACCCGCAGCCAAAATAAACAACAAATTTCAGAGTAAAACAGCCCAAGCTAAAGGCAAAGTCAAAGCGAAGGCAACAAAAGTCCTTGGCAGTGGCAAAAGTTGTACAAAGACAAGCAAATAAAAGTGTGCAAAAAAAGGGGTATCTGTAATCTTAATTAAATTTGATATGAATTTATAGACAATGTTAAGTGAGAGTAAGTACATAAATAAATTAATTTAGATTTAAATAAATATATATTTAATTTTTAATCAAGTATCTAACTATTTCTACAGAGTATCTGTTAGTCTATCATTTGTTATAAATTCAGCTTTTCTTTATTTATTTTCTAACAACGGGTTGCGGGTGCTGCCAATGGGGAAACGATTGAAAGATGCGTTGAAGTGTTGGCGTTGACTTCGACGTTGACGCTGACGTCGACGTCGACGTCAATTCACCTTGAACCAGACGCACAACAACCGCAGCGACTGCGTATGCGACTGCGACTGAGTAGCAGACACAATTAAGTGCAAAGAAAAACGGAAGCAGGCGACAAGATTTTACGAGCGAGGTAAATGACAGATTCGGTGGCGGCATCTTTACATAAAAGATTGACAAGTGATTTTCACACCTCCTACAGGAAAACATACAACCTCAACAAAAGCAACAACAACAATGCGAACAACTTGAGCACCTAAAACGAGCACATAAAACGGGACTTAAGGCCATAGAAAAGTTCGAGAATCTGGGAAAATTGTTGTTCATTGTTGTTGTGGTCGAGTAGCAGCTTATTTGGATTTTAATTTGCTTAATAACGATGTGGGTCTTACCTTCTCATCTAGTATTGCCATGGCTTTCAGCTGCCACTGGAACTTTGCTTAATCCGCTTTCAGAAAAATTTAAAAAATTGAACTTTTGCCAGTTGCCAGTTGAATTTGTTGCGCAATTCTCAAACGTAGCGAATTTATTTATTTTGTGTATTGTAATGTTACACTATTATTTAGCTGTACACCCACGCACATACACTACACACACACATACACATAACGAGTTGTAGGCGAATCAAGACGAGATGAGGGAGGAAAACACGCGTCACAAACTACGCAAAATGCGCACCGAAAAATCACATATAAACTAATCTATTTATTTGCCATTCCAGCAATAAATCAATAGTTTTTCCAATAGTTTCGAATTTTCTTTTTCGTTTTTCGATTCGATGTTTGCTGCGCCTTTTGTTTTTGAGTCTTGTAATGCAACTAAAAATCGGAGCAACATCGAAATGCAATCAAAGTGCCGCAGTTCAATTGCAATCGCAGTCTCTACTTTCGAGTGCCTTTTGTTCTTTTGTTTTTCTGGGGACTTTAGCCAAAAATGTAAATACCAATGCGCATTATACAAAATAACAAAATACGTACATATGTGCAGTAAGTGCAGAGAGATGAATTAAAAGCATTACAAAAAACTTTCGATTTCGAGCACTTTGTCAAATTTTTGGCATGTTTGCTTATATTTTGAGCCAAAGTGTTTAGAATTTTTGCATTTTGTGGGCTGTGGCAAGGGAAAATGTGAAGTGATGATGCCAATAAACTGAGAGCTTTAAATTATTATGAGTGCTATCGATAGAACAGTGGCAAAGTCAAAGTAAACTGATAAATTGAAGCGTCTGATGATGACAAGTGACACCGTTCAACAAGCCGCAAAATGAGGCAAAAAGAAAAATAAAAAAATATGCGTTCCATATTTCAAGCGGCAAGTGTCATTTGCCAAACACTGAGCTATGAGCCGGATTAAATGTCAATTGCAGCCCCCTCAGAAAATTAATATTAATTAACGAGCAAAGAATATTTATCAACAATGTTCACAAATTCGCAACAAATCACGCCTCGATTAGTGTAAATAAACAGCCTTCAATTCGCATTTAGTTATTAATTAGGTTATGCAAATGGCAACATCAAAACTAGACAAAATAAACTAAATGCAATTGAAAGCAACAGCTAAAGTTTGTTGACTGGAAGCTGTGTAGATACATGAACTACTTATGTCTGTCATTCAATTTGGCCAACTAGCTTTTAAAGGCCACGCAGCTCGCCTAATTGCCTGAATTGAGTCTGAGCCAATTTAATTTGCATTCAGCGCTTGGGCAAATTAGTTATTTAAATGCCTAAGGTGTGTGGACTTAAATGAGGTTTAGTTCTGAACAAACTGGAATATAGAAAATTAAATGATTGTGCCCAACAATTGTTTGGAATGAAGTATAGAAGTGTTAATGCTGCGATTATGTGTGACAATAGGATATTTAACAGTCTATAAAATTTTAGAAAGTTGCGGAAAATGTTAAACAATATTTTAATAAATATATTTAATAAATAATATAAAAAATATTAAATCAGTTAATTATTTTGGATTATTAGATTATTTGGGGTATTTATCAGTCTTAAATATATTAAATAATAAATAATATTAATAAGCTTCATTCAATTCATTTAATTGTATTTAATTTTACAGAGTATCTCATCGTTCAGCAGCTGCAATTGAAATCAGAGCAGAGTGTAACACCTTAATATAGCTTCCAACGATTATTCAGTTAATTCACGCCAATTTTCGACTATTTCCGTTTCAATTTGATAACCATTAAAGCCGCTCTGGATTCTGACTTGTCTGTCTCCCCGTTGTTCTTGGCCAGGCTATTTAATTGCGTTTTCTGGCATTTGCATGTGCCGCTGTCAGACAAATCCGACAGACAAGAGGACAGACAGACGGACAGACAGACGGAGGGGAGAACAGCTGGCCTACAATGCGCTGAATATACTCAATTTGCAAATTTCCTCATTGATTTGCCAACAGACAACAGAGAACAGAATACAGCAGAGGGTGCGGGGAGGGGAACAAAGAAACGGAAGGGGTAAAATACAGAAGATACTCGTCGTAGAGAAGATTGAGAGGGTTTTCTGCAATGGCACTTTGCAGCTGGCTTTTGCCATTTATTCTCTATGGCCACATTTGGGGGTGATCCGTTTTTGGCCAGAGCTAGAAAAAGATTGATACACATCTGAAGTGCCTGTGGAAGGGAGGGAGAAGGCGAAGGCGGATGGCGAGTTGCAAAACTACGCAAAACATTTTGTAAATTGAATTTGAAAATGTAATTGAAATAAGTAAATATCAATTGAATATCCGCCAGCGGGCGGGCGGAAGTTTATGGCAGGCAATGAAATTATTTGTTTTTGTTTTTATTCTGGTTTTTGTTTGTTATGCCCCATTGATGTGAGCCTAAAGCATAGCATATTTCTGGCAACAACAACACCAGCAACAACTTACAAAGTAAACTCTTTGTAGATTGTGAACAATTTCCGTTGCGGCAGGTCAAAACGAAAGGAGGCTGGGGTAATAAAAGCAAATCTAAGTCTAATCCCATAAAGCAAGCGAGTTATGAAAAGTGCGCTGTAAATTACAAGAGATATGCCACTCATAAAACTGATTTATGCCAAGTACAACAACAACAACAATTGCTCACGTTCGCCGCATATCGTGCAAAAATTGCGCTACTCAAAAGTCTTTCGACAGCGGCCGAATGCCAAAATAAATGGCACGTTTATCATACGCCCAGTGGGCCCAGTGCGTTCAACAATTTTGGCAGCAGTATTTATATACTACAAACACACATACATTCTCATACAGTAGCATATTCTATAGTGCTGTGTGCTGGGCATATGAACATTTTGTATATGCCACGCCCCGTCATGTTGCCGCCCCCCTTGATGCCTACGCTCGTCTGACGTACTGGCATACTTAGACTCTATGTTTTGCTTGATGTTTTCGCGTTTGCTTTTCAATTATATAAACATATTTAGATTGTATTCAGTTAACACACACACACACACAGAGTCACATTTGCTGTGTGCGTGTATGCATTAAAATTATAAATTGTTTGCACAGCAAAAAGCAACCAAATAAATAAAAGCGTAACCAACGCATAAATAGCTGACCAAAAACACAGTATTTGTATAGAATCGAATTGCGTGATGTTGTGTGTGTTTTTTAGGCTGTGGCTGTGGCGAACGCGTCGTATACGCAACGGGAGGTTTGGCTTTGCCACCTTGAGCGAGAGCTGCAACAAATGAATGGAAATCAAGTGGCCGAAACATGACATTGAATTCATATTTTCTTTTATTTTCTTTGTATATTTTCAACTTGTTTTGTCACACCTTAAATGCCATAACCATGTCAACTGCATGTGTGTGTGTGTGTGTTTGATGACGCGTGTAAAATATTCGCTTGGACTTTTAGTGGCGCCAACAGCAGCAGCAACAGCAGCAGCCACGTTGACAGCTGCCAATGCGTGTGACGCAGGGAATTGAATGGCTAAGACAATGGGCCAGGGCCGTGACACTGACTCGACACATGGCTGCATTGACTCGCAACATGTTTATGCCTAAGCCTAGTCAAACAATGCAAACTTGGCCCAAACACACACAGATATCCACAAACTAATTTACCATTAATATGTTTACCCCTATTGGCTGTGTGTAATAGTGTGTGTGTGTGTGTTTATGTGTGATCTTTCACGCATTGTTGCACTAATTGGCATGCCTCATTGGGCGTCCCTTTCCACCCCTCCCCTCCTTATACATTTCCCTCCATTGCGTCTGGTTCCATCATTTGCTAATCTGTTCTCCTAACTGCAGAAATACATTAGGAAATTAGCAAAATCAACAACGTGGTCAGCAAACTACAGTTAAATCAACTGTGAAATTTATGGCATTTCTCATATTTATCTCCTGTCCGTGTCGCTCATTAAACAGATTTTGCATTCTCATTTTCAACTTTAGTTTGGGTCACGTAATCTTGCGGCCAGCTACTTTGACCCCTTCAATGTAGAAAAATGACAAAAATGCCACGTGCCTCATTATGTGGAGGCAACTTGGCTTGAAACAAGCACGCAACGTAATTAGTTGACCCCCAAAGTTACCCTACAATATATTGTAATCAGTTTCAGCTTAAACAGCAATGACACTAGCTGAAAGTGTTCGCTAAGATTGAATTAATCACAAAAAAGTATTTAAATAATTTTAAAGTGTTTGCAAGATATCAAACCGCTTTTAATTATATTGTGCATAAATATTGTACACTTTAAGTGGATTAATCTAAGATTAATCAAGTAAGTAAAATATTTTCCTGGCTTTAATTTATGACGACTTTAGATACGTTAAATTGATAATCTTTATTCTGTCCTTAGATTATCATTAAATCAACATTCATTAAAGATTCATCTAAGATTAATCATAGCTTTAAACGGCTATTTATAACTTAGTGTATAAATAATTTGCTAGCATTAATTTATTACTACTTTTAATAAATTAAAATAATAAGCTTTTTTCAGCCCTTAGATTAGCATTAAATCAATTTTCAGCTCGTGTCATTAGAGCTGCCCAAAATCTACATATGTGCGTTTGTGCGTCACGCATACATTTTCATTACTTTTATGGCTGCAAGTCAAAGCACAAAGGATAAAGGACAAACTGGCAACTCCTCCGGCCGCCCCACAGAAGCAATCGCAATGCAAATTTAATTTGGGATAACATAAAATTTAAGCAACGCACAGACGATCATAAAACTGAGGCAGACACTGCATAAAGGAGGGGTGTAAAGGGGAGGGGAGGGGCAGGCAACGTTAGAAGCAAAAGTCGAGACACCCTTTAAATTCAAGATATCGTTACGTTAAAAACGTTGCAATTTGATCGCACGCGTGGCTGCCCCGCCAAACCGGAAATGCAATTTGTAGTTTGTACAACAAAATTTGTAGCAATTAATTGCAATGCTACAATTCAGTCTAGTCGCCTCAGCCTCCTCCTGTTGCATGTGGCAAGTTGCATGTGCGCCAGACCGCAAAACACGGAAACCTCAATATATGCCTCGTTTTTCCGCCACTTTTGTCGAGCAGCACGGATTTATTGCATTTTACTTTGAGTTTTTATACTGTAATTTTTTTAAAATCGTATTATTTTTTATAATTCTGTACGATTCTTGTTCTATTTGTTCATTTGGGAGCTTTCGCAGCGTATTAAGTGATTTGTGCCTAACAATAATTTGGGATTTTTTGCGTTTTTTGATATTCGCAATTTGCGCCGAAATCAAAACAGCTGCACAATTTGTGATCTTTACGGCCAGGCGTCGCCTATAGAAAGTGTGGCTGAACTAAGAGTATACATATAGATATAGATATATCTAATAGATATATGCATATATATATATTCGTAGAATCTGTACATATGTGCGATGATTTACCGCCCTGTTGCGGCTATATAAACAATTTGTTAAAACGCACACAGCCAAATAATATAATATATCTTATAAGTAAATAAATAATTTTGACATGTTTTGGTTGATGTGGAATGCCCCTAACAATGCCCTTGTACAATATTTCCACCAAAATATTGCGCAGATAAAATACAATATTCATAGTTATTTTTTAGTAACTCACCTCAGTTATTTTCATGGTACGCTTGACCGTCTTGCGGGTCACTTCGGTCGTCTCCTCGACCACATCGCCATCCTCGTCGATTGTCTCGGTGACCATTTTCTCGCTCTCGCCGGGTATTACCTCCTCGGTTCTATCCGTGACGACACTGGTTTTGCTCTCCGCATCCGGTTCGGGGACAGGTTCCGAGCTTGCTTTGGTCTGCTCCTCCTCGGAGGCACCGAAAACATCCTCAATGTCCGACATTTTTGTTAATTGGGCGATTTCTCACTTGTTTGCTCAGTATATGTATGTATTTGTATTTGTTTAGTTGTTTTTTTTGTATTTATTTATTATTTCTTTTCTTTTTTTTTTTTTTGCTTTGGGGTCACTTTCACTTGGTTCGGCGCTCGCTCACTAAATTTTGAACTATAGCGACTATAGCGGCCCACCGACACGCACACTAGAGTAGCACACACACAATAGAGAATTTCTCAACTTGTTTCGCCTGAAAAAACCAAACCAGAAATGAATATTTTTATATTTTTCTCATATATTTCGTATTAATTTCTATTTTTTTTTCTTTTTCTTTTTGGCTTTTCTTTTGTATGTGCTTGTTGTGCCCGCTGTGGGTTATTATATAAACCACCGAATAATTTTCTCAAATATTTCACTGTTAACGTTCACTATCGCGATCACGATTACAATCCCGATCACGAAACATAGACGTATACGTAACTTGTTTGGAATCGTTTAGTATTAAGTGCTTTGGGGAACTTTTTAGCTCCTTGAATGATGATGATCACTGTCGCTGGCTGTGCTTGACACTGTGAGAGTGAATGCTCAGCTAGCGACAACGAAAGACGCGTCAACAACGGAGCAACGAAACAACGAAACAACGAAACAAGGAAGAAACGACAACAACAACAACGATACAAACAGAGGCGCTGAAAACAACGACAACGATAACGAAAAGTGACAACGACAACGACAAACGACAAACGAACGAAACGACGCGACAAATGCAAAATGCAAATGGAACAAAATGAATATTAAATGCTATTAAAATCGCATAATTCGAGTATATTCAATTTTGTTTCACTTGCTCGGCAATAAATTTCAATTGTGTAACTTTTAGAATAATAATGATAATAATAATATAATATAAATAATAAGCCAACAGAGCACAGAGCGCCCAGCGACAACGCACGAGGCAAATTACACGATTCTAAAGCTTCTGTCCCGATCGATGGCACTGCTCGCCGTCTGGCCTGGCCACCGGAACCGTCGTCGTCGCCGTCGTCGTCGTTGCCGTCATTTGCCGGAGAGCGACCAAAATACCCTAATACACACATCGAGTTGGACATAAAACTGTCTATGTATATGCCAATGCGTGTGTCTGTGTTGGTGTGGACTGTGCTTGATTTCCCGGCGAGCGACAAGGCCAACTGCTTAGGATCATCAACATAAAGCAAGCTAAGCACAAGTGCGAACGGGATAGTCATAGTGCAGGTACGCTCTTTTGTTGCTGCTGCTGCTAATGCTTCTTCTTCTTCTGCTAGTTCGCTCTGAATTTTGATTTTGATGTTGATTTTGTATGTTCAATTCAAAATTTGTAGACGAGCAGCTGCTGCCGCTGCTGCCTCTCGTCCGTTTGCTAATTGTTCGTCTGCAGCAAGTGCTAAAGCCAAATCAACAAAAATGATATTAAAAACGAAAGAACAGAAAAAAAAAGAAACAAACTGATGAACTGACTGCAATTAGTGCCTCTGACTGAGGCGTGAGCCGTGACGCATGTCAAATCTGTAACTGGTCCCCCACTCCACTCCACTCCACTCCGCTCCACTCCCCACCACGTGCGTTGTTGGCGCTATTTTAGAACGAGTCCCGCGTCCGCTGCTAAACAATACAAAGAAGAAGAAGAAGTAGAAGAAAAGAGAGCGATCGCAGGAACACCGCTAACGAAATACACTTGCACGCACAATTGTTGATCAATGCTTAAAATATAAATGTTGGTGTCGTTAATATTTTGGGAAGAGTTTCTTTAATGAAGACATGAAAAATAATTATCGTGTTTTTATTTCTAAGCATAAATATTGCAGAGCTGCAATCAGTGTTAATACACTTGGAACATTTGTATTAAAACTGGTACACTTTCTATTCATTGGTCTGTAGAATCAATTTTTTTTCTCTTTAATAAGAAATTCCATGTTTGGGGTTTTCTGGGTTTCTCCCAATCCTTGCAACAAATGTTGGATGAATTATAATTTTTTGCATACCCCAGACTTAACTTAACTTATTTTCTTTTCAGTGTACAGTTAAAATTTATATTAATTAAACTTATTACTTTTTAGTTTTAGTTCTATTTTAATTCATTTAAATTAATTGTCAAAATTCATTTACTTTTTGCCGACTGCTTTTAGTCGTACTAAATTTAAATTTTTATTTAAATTACTTTTTTTTTGTTTTTCCTCACACTGAAAGCATGTAAATTTGTGAGTTTTTTAAGAAAGTTCTTAAACATTAACTACTTTATTGATTAATGAAAAATTAATTGTGATATTTTGACTGTTTTAGCTTTAAATTTAAACTTTTAGCGTGATGTATTACACAAATTATAAATAATTTTTTTATTCATAATTTCATAAATTTCATCCATGCAATCTATTAAATTTTTAGATTAAGATAAAAGAAGTTTCAAAAATTAAACATGTTTTCCCTAACATCAGGTACAAAACCAAAATGTATACCTTTTTAAATATATATTTTATTTTTTAATCTCTCATATTACAGCTATAATACCCGCTGCAAAGTGTCTCATACACTAATAGAAAACATATTAAAGACTGCCTGCCTGGGGGACTGTCTCTGTGTCTGCGTCGGCGACTGCTACTGCGACTGGGCCATTGCTCGTGTCGAATCTGTTGCTGCAGTTGCACTTTTCTCCCCTTCCCTCCTTCTCCCCTCTGTCGTCATCTGGTGCTGTATCTGGCTGTCTGGCCGTTTGGCCTGACGGCATTTGCGTTTTGCCCGGCGTTCGACAGCTGAGCTGAGTTGCATTTGGCATATGACTGTGCATTGCACACACATACAAATGTACAAATACAGGGTGTCTAATAGTCAGACCCAACTATCGCACTGCATAGTGAATGATTTCATTCATGATGCAAACTGCAAACTTCCTGTGTAAATCGACTGCTAAGATATATGAAAGACAAGTGCTGCGACGTTGTGCAAACAAAGCGTCGAATAAACGCAACACAAGAAGATATATTCTAAAATTAATGCTCGACAAATGTCTTTTTGGCTGCCCAACGCAATAATACACAGCACGACACAAATATCTGCATATAAATATACAAATGTAGATACAGCTACAGCTACAAGAGCTATAGATACAGATACATAATACTCTTGCAGATACATATGTACATGATTATACTGCTAGGCTTTGATAACTTGTGTATTGAGTAATTAGGTCTGTATTGTGCGGAAATCTGTTAAAGCCGCCGAACAGTCGCTTCTTCAGAAAATTACAGAGCAACAAGCAAGCAAAGGATTTCAACCCCACACACACAGACACACACACATACGTGCCTACTTGGTCTGACGAAATATCAGTGCTCAAATATGATTAATAAGTAATTTCCTTGTCAACAGCTTCCTGCTGCTTGTGGTTTGACGCCAAGACTAAAGGCATCTGTGACAACTTCGACTTCGACGACAACGACTTCGTCGAAAATGCCATGGAAAATCTTTAATAAAATACATGCATAAATAAATTATAGGGCAGACAGCAAAGGGAAAACACACACAATGGGTAATAAAACAAAGCGAAGACAGTCGCGAAAAATAATAAACAATAAACAAGATACGAGCAGCTACATATCTACAAGGTGTCGACAGTTAAATACCCTTATAAATATTTTATAGGGTAGCTAGAAGTTTATCCCATCCTATTTGCAAGTAAAAACGTATCTGAAATTTGTTGCACTGTTTTTTTTGGCTATTCGAAATGCCTAAAAAAAGTGAACATACCCCTTTTGTTAGTGTATTAATAAAGAGGAAAACATAAAGAAAAACTCGCTTATATGGGAAAATGCAAACGGAACATACACAACCACCTCCACCCAACCCTCCCCCCTTTGGCCTTGACTTACTATGTTTATCTCCCAGTTACACAGTTGAAAATTGCACAAAGTAATTGAAGTACTTTTTATTATAAACCAACAAGCTGTCGTTCCTTTCAATGTGTCTCGCTCCCTCTGGCAAGTGTCGTTGACTTGCGTTGACCTAGGATCTGCCACAGACCAAAAGATAAAGAGCAGAAGCCACACGGGGAGTGGGGGAGTGGAGAGGGGATGTGGAATGCCTTAATGCGTTTTGCTAGCATCGCTTGACTCATGTGACTACTATCGACAATGCCAATTTTCCACACAAAATGAAAAGTTTTGCGGCAAATGGAAAATGTTGCCAATTGACGCTGAGATGTAAAACAGAAAACAATTCATTTTTCTCGACTTATGCTAAAATTTCGAGCATTGACATCGGTCAGTCGAATAGTCAGTGGGCGCCGAGGGGTGCTTTAGAATTATACAAAACAATGTTCTAACACTTTAAGTGAAATAATCTTTTAAAGTAAGCTTTTAAATATGATTCTGATACATTTAAATTATCTTGGTAAAATTATAATGTTAATCTCAAATTCATTGTTTTTGTTTTAAAGAATCTTAGTTTTTAAAGTCTGCTCTTAAATTCACTTTGGTAAAACTTCCATATCAATTAAATAGCTTTATTTCAGGATACCTGGTAATTTTGTTTTTCAATGAATTTTCAAGTAAAATGCAGCTTACATTTTCAATGTTTAACACCTTCCTTCAACTACTCTATTCTGTCGATGACAAGTCTCTTAATAATGCCGAAATATTTGCTTGTAAATAATTTATTAAGTGCCAATAAATTCCAAAATTACATCTCGATTCTAGCATTCCAATGCTGCTCAGCATTGAACTCACAAGAACTGAACTCCTCTCGATTCCTTTACAAATAGCGAATTTTTCAAACTGTGTTACAGTCCCTTGGCCATACGAATTGTTTGAGTTGCGATTTTGCTTTCAACTAGATAAAGTACGAGGAAAACAAGTGCACAAAAAAAAGGGACACACGAAAAGCAATATGTCCTTGCAATCGCTTGCAATCCTTGCTTTGCTTTTTCTTTCTCTCTCTCAAAATATATCTGTAAGTCTGTCTCTTGTTGGTTATCAGCGTATCGTGGGCTGCTTGCGGGTTCTCCTGTTAAACCGACAAAGAAGAAATGGAAATAAATAGTTGCTTAGCTCTTTTCTCTAATTAAAACGTTTCGTTTCGTTCCCTACTGTTTCTTTTTCTACTTTTCCCTGTGTGCGTTTCGCATTTGTGTGTGCAGGGGGGAGGGGAGGGGAGGAAGTTCAATTTGTAGACGTCACACACAACCGCCGAGTGCGTGTGTCCTCTTTTCGGACTCTATGTTGCCTGTCACACGGTTTCATCTTCATTTCATTTCGCCTACCTACGGCCCAACATACCGACCAAGTGCCGGGTCCTTTTGCCATTATGATGATTTATGGGCGGAAATTATTTTGGGGCCGAAAGTCTACGCCCAAAAGCATGCAACAGTTTTAAGAATTTCGATTCAGTTTGCTGCAAAGTTTGCTGGCATTTTTCACACTTGGCTGCCTCTTTTAATTTGAAAAGCGATTTACTGTCATTCGATTGGAACGTGCTGCCCACGCAGTGGAGATGACCACAGACTGACGAATCTTATCTCTGCAAAATGTGTAATTTTCCTGATAGAAAAATCTGAAGAATTTGATTTTGATTACTTCATGTGGTTTTGGTTCATTGAGCAACAAGTGTGCGCTGTTAAATTTATGGTAAAAGCCATAAACGAAAGCTCTGCGAAGCTTTTATAGCAAAGCAAAAAGCGAAAATATACGTA
Organism: Drosophila subquinaria; assembly: GCA_037043405.1. Lineage (NCBI taxonomy): Eukaryota > Metazoa > Arthropoda > Insecta > Diptera > Drosophilidae > Drosophila > Drosophila subquinaria. Next base: position 635,601 of record JBAMBL010002830.1, read on the forward strand.
AAAGCTTTTTAGCTGGAAGCCAAATAAACTTGAAAGCTTAGCGAGTGCAACATATCGCTTGACGTTGGTTTTTAATGAGGAAAACAAGTTTACGGAAATAATAAATTCTGGTACTTTACCAGTTGCGTTGAGTCAGCTGCATAGCTGCGGTTTAAGCCAGACTCGGCACTTAACCAGATATGAATCAGCTGCTGGCCAACTGTTGTTTGTACACTCACTTTCAAAAGCTGACACTGAGCGCGCTTATCACTTGTCTTTGGAAGGTGGCCAGAAAAGTCAAATGTGCTTGAAAGTTCGCTGCGTGTAGGTGAAACTGGAGCGCAAGCTGCGACTGTCTCTCTCTTTCACTCTTGCTCACAGACAGATGCAAGCTCTTCCAGTGTGTAAGCCAAGTCAATTCAAACAGTGGCGACCCGAAGCCTTTGGCAGTTTGAATTTCGACGTGTTGCCAGTCACAACGTGAGCGCTTCCAAATGTAATAATATTAATAATCATACTAAATATCTACAACTTGTTACTAAAGTGCAAACAGAGAGTGAAGTGAGAGACTGTGAGAGATAGAGAGAGAGGAAGAGAGAGAGGCAGAGAGTGTGAGCTTTATGTGTGTAGTCAGAATCACAACTTTAGCCTCTGCCTTTGGCTTGAGTGGCGTTCGGGGCTCTTCTGATAAATTGTTTTGATTGCGAGAGCGCGAAAGCAACAAACATAAGTTGTTATTGCGGCGTATTATTGTTGTTTACTGTTACTGTTACTGTTACTGTTGTTGTTGTGTTGAGCATCTGAATGCTAAGTGAAAGTGACTTAAAATTACAATAAAAAAGTACTACATTTAAAATAAATATAAATATTAAATACCAAAATTATCAAAGTTAAACGCGTACCTTCTTTATTTACCCTTACGAATTTTTAACTTAGTTTACTTTAAGCCGTTAATTATTTCTAACGTTTTTGTTTGTACCGCGAAGGTCATTTGCTGCTTTCAGTTTTGTTAGCTTAATACACTTGGTTTAATTTCAAAACGGATAAGACCTTTGAAAGGCATGAGTTGAGCCTCTGTTGACTCACTTTTCAACGGAACTGTTATTCACGAAATAATCAGAGCAAATAGCCAAAAACGTGCTTAAAAATAAAATACAATAAAATACTCATAAATAATTCTAAATAAATTTTGAAATTAATTCAGTTATCTTCAACTCGCCGTAAAGAGAAACTCCGTCAAAATGAGTGCCGTGGATGCTATAATCAATTATAAACGTAATCCCAACGAGGATTTTTACGCTCTGCTTCAGTGCGATGAGACCTCATCGGTAAGATTTTCAGTATATATTCAAAGCCGCTAATTAGTCAAGATCATAATGAGCTGAGCAACCGAAATTCAAATGTTTATCAAGCAACATTGCCAGTAGCAGTTGTTGTCAAAGTTTGTAATTAGAATTTAATTCAATTAAGTTCGAGAACTTTTTGTCAGTAAGTCTCAATTTTCACACGCAATAATGAGATATGATGAAATGAATATGATGAAAATGGCAACCGCAAAGGGGACGCTTTTCCAGCCAGCCACCCCAGACAGCAAGAGATAAAGATACAAAATTAAGCTTGAGATGGAGACAGAGATAGAGAGACGAAGATATAAAATGAAATCAAATACAACTTGACGTTTGCTGACTTGGCTTTGAGTGTCGGGGCATTTGCTTTGAGAATTAGTTTCAATTACGCATTGCAATCACAGTCAGATTGAGATTCTGTTTCTATTTCTGTTTCAGATTCAAAGCCGCAGATTGAAGGAATTGAAGGCAAAGAGATGCAACTAAGTAGTAGCCTGATAAGTGCCAATTAAATGCTCATATACTTAGTTCGGAAAAACAGTTGGCTTGATTCTGGGTAAACAACAACTTTTTGGCATCACTCTGAACCCATTAATTAACTCGAAACTTTTGGCTTAGATTGTTTCCTTCGGTACGTTTGTGTGATTTCTTAAGCCTGGCAATTATTTGTCAACCTTCCTTTCTTCCTTTCCTTTACTCAGCAGGTGTCGGATTGTAATCTCCTTTATGCTGACACTAAAACACTTTAAGAACGATTTTCGTAGCATTATGTTGGCTTTCCAAACATTTCATTGAGCTGGATTAAAAGCGAAATAAAGACGCTTTCAGTGTTCCTTGACTTGACACATTCGCCTCAGGCTTATCACATTTTCTGGATCAGAAATTTTCAATAACAAAATTAAGAGCACTCAAATAGCTGGAAGCTACAATTTCCATTCCCAGCCTTGGTGCGAGCATAATCAAATTCATTGGCATGAAAAATGTTTGACGTTTGCCGCAATTTTCTACCTGAAAACATATTAATGTTGGCAATTTTTCAAGCTGTCGATTGCATCACAGTTGTGCCATATATTGAATTATGCACGAACTCTCGCAGGTGATAAGGGTACAAGTAGTTGATGAAAGATGGAAAGGTCCTTGGAGGGTCGAAAATGTTTTCCCAATTTATATTACAGAAACTAAGCCCCAACCAAAGTCTGTCCATAAAAAAAAAAACAAAATGAGTATATAGAATAAATTATTTATATGATCAAAGGAGGAAAATTTTGTGATGCGTATTTTTAGAATTTATTAGGGAGATAAATGTTTGAGTATAAAATAAAGAGAGTTACTTTTATTGGAAATCACTTGTTATTTTGACTTGATTTGTTGCTGTTCTTTGATTTTATTTTATCAGTCGCTGTCAGCTGCATTTGTCCAATTCGAAGTCCGTCAAGTTCTGAATTCCCCCAATGAAATTGCAACAATTCAAACGCCTCAGTTTCTCGCCTTTATTATAGAAACTGTTCTATGGATCAATTGTCTGCTCCGCAAATGAATTGAATTGTTTGCAATAGAAACCTCAGTCCAGAGGCTCTGTCCCATCTATTCTCGTTCAGATGAGCTGCCCATTGTGTCCAGATAAACCTATGTATGCGAGGTGCTCTACTGTAAATTTGCATATGTCAGATACACAAAGCACTGCAGCTGTGATCTGAGCATATACTTATTTATATTTATAGTGTATCCATACACTATGATAAATCTGTGTGCAATCCAATTGGATTTCGGCCTGGGAGCTCATTTGCATACATATTTATGCATGTACTCGTAATGTACTCTGTCTCACAGCATTTTGGCATTATCAAAAACGGAAATTTGCTATAGTTAATTTCATGGCAATGCATATTAATTGAGCAGCTCGATTTTAATTGGCAATTAAATTGCACTGCATTATGCAATTATTACAGTCGATGGCGTCAGAGAACTTTCTCAATTCAATTCGCTTAAAATGTCAACTATATAGTAAACGGGGGCTATTCCAAAAGTAATATTTCTCTGGACAAAATATCTATTATTATTAAGTATCGTAATTTAAAATCAAGAAAGTGCATTTTCTTGTTGAATAGAATATCCGAAGTTTTGTCACGACTTAAACTAAAAGCGAGGGTTTGCTTAAAAATAACTCTTCTATATTATATTTTGTTATTGAAAAGGAAAATTATTCAATTAAATTTTCTTATGCAATAGAATAATCAAATCTCACTTAAATATTCCAAGAAACGAGATTTTTTCTATAAGCAGTTTTTATTCAGGGTTAATTCATAAATAGAAATTTTTATTGGCTATTAAAAAATTAAGTTCACTCCAGAGCTAAATTCATTTTTTTCGTCAGATTCTTATGTTTTCTTTTGTTTGTTTTGTATTCGCCCTCGTTTCTACATTAGACAATCTGTAGACTGTTGCTAATTGGTTGAGAGAGACTAGAAATTTCTCATGAAAAGTAAAATTCTCGCACTGTCAACATATCATTTGTTGCCCCATATTTCCCAACATGGGTTCCCATTGATATGTGACACACACTCAAACAAAATGTGTATATCAATGAGTGTGTGTGTGTGTGTGTTTGGGGACATGTCATGTTTGAATGGCCATGGAAATGCGAAGAATCCCAACACACGTATTCGCGCAGGAATGCAAAACAGAAGCCACAGCCAATGGATGTGCTAGAGATTCATTTAGTTAATTATAGGCGTGTTTTTGTGTGTGTGTGTGTGTGTGTTTGTGTGTGATACCCATGTATATAGTGTCATAGTCTGTGTCAATATAATTTGCAAGTTGCTGCTGTTGCCGTGCGTATGAGTAATATTAATTGCGTCGAAATTAATTATACGACTCGTTGCCGTTGGTTGAAAACGAAAGCAAAGAAAATTGAACGAATCTAGTCGTATGCATATTAAATACCTTATTGGCCTCTAGTTCTTTGACAAATATTCCCATCAACAATGCGCTGCTGATGCCTTTGGCAGATTTATGTCAATACTTCAGTCATGCTGAGTAAATATTCCCACTCAACAATAGACAAAAGAACGACAACTGACGAGCTGACGAACTGACTAACTGACAAACTAACTGGGCCTTAACTGCAACTGGGCATCTGTCTGCATTGTGCGCGAAAATCCATTTTCATTTACAATACAGGAAAATAAAAAAACAAGAGGCTCTATTGTGTTAAAGTTTCGAGCACCCCTCGCCGTAGTCCCCTGTGCAATTGTTAAAAGGATTTTCCGTGCGCTTTTATGCCCGTCGCTATTATTGTTGCTGTTATTATTTTGATGCCAACTGTCAAGTCGACTGGGCATCCGCTTAACTTGGCCAACAGCAGTTGACTGTTTGGTTGTTTGGCTCGTTGCAGTAAGCTGTTGCTGTTGCTGCCATCAACTTGTTGCTGCCTGCCTGCCTGTCACTGCAGACACTTTGGCTTAATTAATTTTCAATTGTTTTGTACAGTTGCTTTCAAGGTCTTCTCAATGAATTAAATCAAACAGAAAACTTCTGTCGCCAAAAAAGTTTTTCAATTTCGTTAGTAAACTTGGCTCGCATTTGATGCGTCTAAAAACGAGTAGTATTGCATTTCTATTACTTTAAGTGGTTTTGATTTTCACACGAATTTTCCGTGTTCCCTTGTTGGGCTGTTATTCGTTCTTCTCACATCCGTCGCACACGGAATGCCTCGATTGTAAGGCCCTGTCAACTGAGGCTTTGGCTGCTCCTGACGGCTTTGCCTGCCTCGTGTCTCATGTCTCGTGGCTACAGCCACCATATCCCAGTTGACTTGCCTTTGCTCCTGTTGTGTGTGTCCTTCATCATATGCTTTTCATTTGGGGGTAAGCATAAAATCAGCATGTCACAACAAATTTATTTTTATTAAGAAACACGAGTCTGTTCTGGGCTCTTTAAAAGTTGATGCCACAAAATGCTTAGTTAATTTACGGCTAAAACAGAATTCCTTATTGCAATTTACTTAATTTACGCCATTTCATTTTCTGCCCTTCTCCTTCACAGCCGGAGCAGATTCAGGCCGAGTACAAGGCCCTGGCACTTCAGTATCATCCAGATAAGAACAGCGGCGACAAGGATGCCGAGGCCAAGTTCCAGCTGCTAAAGGTAAGCAACAATGTACCATAAAAAAAGAGAAACGTAAAATATATATAATGAAAAATAAAATAAGAATAAACAAGAAAAGTGGCAGCAACACAACAAGAACAAAAAAGGGCAAACGTTGAGCATTTTGCATATTTAATAAAGTGCCAGGTGAGTCCTTAAGCTGAACGCGAGGGGCGACCCACAACTTGTGCGCCTCGAGGGCAATATGTTTGAGTTGCCAACTTCACTGGGAGATGGCGAGAGAAGGGGCGGGGTAATGGATGATAAGGCTAAGAGAAAACATGTTTTCATTTCAGGGTTACAAGTGGTCTTGAAGGCATTTGCTGATCTGTTAGAACTTGCCACATCAATTTGAAAGTAAAAGCAGTCAGTTACCGTAATTAAAAAGAAAGACTAGCACACACACGCACACACATACGCACACATATATACAAAGCGTGTGCGTAGGACATGCAAAATGGCTGCCTGACAGTTGATTAAAGTTTTCAAACACACTCACACGGAGTCACATCATTTACACTCAACCTCAAATTGAATTTGACGCACAACAAAAGGAATGGCAAACAGCAAGGGGCGTGGCTGTGGTGCTGGTAATAGAGATCGCTGTTGCGAGAGATTGACATATATATATAGATACCCTATATTTTTTGAACTTAAAAAGGATTATTGATTTTCTGCGGTGTCAGTGCGAAAAGCGTGTGTGTGTTGTGTGTACGTGTGTGTGTGTGCTAGTCATTGTTAGCCAACTTCCCGAAAGGGAACGACAGAAAGTTTGCCAAACAGTTGCCGTTTGTTATTTGTTCTTCTTCTGCTGCTGCTGCCGCTCCTCATTAGATTCCTGTCAGCGACAGCGACAACAATAAAAACTTGTTGTGCGTTTGGGCCAACGCCAACGCCGATTGGTAACAGTGAGTGGCAAGAGTAACTGCACGAGTATCGGCAACAAGTCGAGCGGAAGTCTCCCTTTTGTGAATGATAGTTATGGGACCAAAAGCGGAGCTCGAAGTTACCATAAAAACCGTAAATACAATTTGCAGCTCGTAAAGTTCTTACCGTATACATATCAGATGGGAGAGAGTGCGTATGTCTGTATGTATGTGTATTAGTATTAGTTTGACATATGTATGCACTGGCGGTTTTTATGGGCGCTGCAACGTGAAACCATTAAACAAAAGCCATAAAGCAGAAATTCAACTGAAGTGCAGAGATTTTAATGAACACTACAAACTTACCTTAAATGATTTAAATTGTGTTAGTACATCGTAAATATTTAAAAGCACAGATTTAAATTAATATTTTATATAATTATTATAATAAAATATATACATAAGTAAATAAGGGCCGTTTTTACAATGTACATATAAACTGTATCTAAGATATAATTTAAAATTTGACAGTAATTTCTTTGCATTTTACGTCAATATATATTTTCAATAGTTATCAAACACATTATTTAGACATTAAAAAAAAGGCCTAAAAATATAAATATATTTTTATAACAACTACTGTTAAATAAAATATATTTATATGTTTGAATATTTAAGAATCTAAGCTGCTGTTAATAATATCCCCAGCAACTGATACGAACTGTTGACAAACAGCTGTATTTATACCTATGTCCTGCTCTCTCTAACGCGCTAGCACGCGTACGTCAGATTTGATCATGAAGAGCGAGAGAGAGCAGCTTCCACTCTGAGAGCTTGTCCTTTTCTTGCTCTGCTGCGCTCTACGTTTCAGACTCTGCTGGACACACTCGCACGCACACGCACATATACAGATGCTGCTACGACCAATTACTGCCCCTCTCTTCTCTCCTGCTTGCTCAGTGGTTTAATCACAGCTCCTGAATACACACATAGCGACAGCATATTTGTTTGTATAGTGGTAAATGTCTGTGTAAAGGGTATTTGTTTGTCAACAATTCGAATATGTATTCCTTTTATTAATATCTTTTGGTAAATGCCATTTCCCATCAATATAACTTTCAGTTGCATACGACATTTATTATTGCACAGCACTGAAACTGTCATTTTTAATAACATGTCAGTATAAAATGAATATCCTTTCATATTTATATTTATTTCGTTACTGAAAAGAACTCTTTTTCAATATAAATATCCTATAAAATAAATATATTTAAAGGACGATGGCTTACAAAATCATTGAAGTTGACAGAGCTTTGTGGCTTGAAAAAATTCAAGCAAAATTCAATCCTCTATTGGCAATAGCTGAAGGGTGAAATAATTAAAGAGAAATAAACCAGCAATCAGCTAGCGGAAAATGGAAAATGGGAAATGGGAAAACTCTGCATGGCTGCGTGCGACCCACATAGTCAATGAGTAGTGAAATAATTGATTATCGTGTAAGAATCATCAGCAACAAAGACGCCAATAAAATCTCAGCGTAGTAAATGTGTGTGTGTGTGTGTGTGTGTGTGAGTGAGTGAGTATGTGTGTGTGTGCCTGTGTGTGTATGCGGGTACCAGGACGAACGTGGGCTTTGAATATTAAACAAGGCGTAACAGTAGGCGGCTTTGTCCTAAAAGTAGTAGATACACATACACAGATAAACACATATACGAATCATGGCCAGATTCGCTATCAAAATCACTTGAGCAGCGTTTCAATTTGTTTGTCTATGCGCATCATTCCGTGTGTGTGTGTGTGTGTGTTTGTGTAAATCTCGGCATAGCTAATAAGTATGCTACGGAAATTGATTATAATTCAAGGCAAGGCAAAAAAATAGAAAACGGCTTTTATGCTGTTTATTTGGGTCTCAAGCAAATTGGACTTTTATTCTCCAATACAAATAAGCATTTAAAAAAGCGATGTAAATAGAATCGGTTACGAAAATCAAACCAACAACAAACTTTCACAACTTTGCCAAAACTAATGCGAAACTTAATTAGCTCGATTAATTTACAAAAAAAATCATTGAGTAAAAAAATTAGAAATATCTAACGGAAAAAATTATTTCTTGATGTTTTTATGTATATTTACGTGACTAATTTACAGTATTTGATTTGGAATGCTTTTGCAGGAGGCTAAGGAGACGCTGTGCGATCCGGAGAGGCGTGCCATCTACGACAAGTGGCGCAACAGCGGCATCTCAATGAGCTACAAACAGTGGCTCGGTATGAAGGAGCACGTCGGCCAGGTGAGAAGATACACAATTGCCGAGAAAGTGGATAAAGAGGTATGCGTATGCGCCAGGAATACAGCAAGATAAATCAAAACAGAAAAAAAACATAAACAGAGAAGTAAACTCCAAGTCCCTAAAAAAATGTAAACTACAAATGAGGAACTGTTTATTCCGAGTGCCGTTAGTGCAGTTTATTTAACTATTTTATTTATTTATATGTGCTACTCGTACTTCATTTTAATTTAATGGTACTCTCGTGTCAGTTCGCAGCTAATGAAATAAGTAATTCAATCCGAGTGCAGTCGCATTGTTGCATATTTAATGTGATTAGTTGCAACTTCGAGTTGCCAGTCTGCAGTCCGCGTTTTATGCTAATTTCCGTTGTGAATTTCTGTTGTTGCCATCATGGCAACAACCCTTTCCTTTGAAAATACTAGTGCATCCTGCTTAAATTACTGCTCCCTTTGCCAGCTCATGATTTTGCCCTTGCACACTCGACTGGGCAAATTGCCATGGTTGCAGTTTGCGCTTGTGGTTACCTGCAATTTGGGCACGTGTTGCCAATTTCATGTTTGGTTTTGGACTGTACGCACTTCTATGGCCACTGCGGTTGTGTTTTTTTCATTTACGTTTCATTTGGGACTTTGTCACAAAACGGCACTCTGGGAGTCCAGACCTCAACTATGTGTACTATTAATAACAAATGCCAAAAATTGTGATTTTGAAGCTTTCAACAATATTTTGATTTAAACTCCTATTTTAAAGCCTGTTTCCGGTCGCCTGGTAACCTCCACTTTGTAAATATTTGTGTGGTATTTTTTGAATGCGCCTCTTCATCCAAAAGTGTTACACGTGTGTGTACGCCTAGCATGCAAATAATTAGGAGTAGCTAATGCATCTGTGATTCCAAATCCATTTCGAGCACAAATCCAAATCAAAACCACCATATGCATTAGCTGCTTCCAATGTAAATTTGATTTTGACTGAACAGCTGGCAAACTAATTATAATTACTTTCGATTCAATCAAAGTCCATGCATTGGGCCACACCCAAAACCAAGGATCGCATGCTACCCGAGCCCGGAACCGTCGCTGGAGCTGGTCCGGCTGGGGCAGGTTGCAGCAGCGGAGGCCTGACAGCCGCCTCCCCGAATCCGGCCCATCGGCGGGCCTCGGAGGGCGGGGCCGCCCTTTATTATGGCAACCGCAAGGCCGAGTGGGGCACTGAGAACACAGATGTGGCCAATAAATTTCGCAATTACGAGATCTAAGCTGCCAAATTTAAGCAGCTAAAATGGAGGAAGGGGAACGTGATGAGTATCGATGTTTCTGAGATGAAATCCAACCGTGAAGTCGTGAAGGAAATGCATATTTATAGCCCCTCAATGGGCAATATATCTTGATGTGAGTTTCAGAAAAAAATACCATATTCCAGTTTAAAAAACAAATACTTAAATATACAAAGTCAACTGCAAAATGTGCAAATATATCAAAAAACAGCATTGCAAACCAACTCAAGTTACACAAAATGAATGTTTAATCAAATTTATGAGAATTATATTAAAAGAGTACATATAAGTACAAGTATACAATACAAATATTAATGTGAGCCTACAGCGTTCAGAATTAAATAAATGTTTATAGGTGTATAAAAAATATGAACAAAGAAAATGGTAATTAAATATATACATAAAAGAAACTGTAATTTCAATAAACATAAGGCGGAAGGTGACGAGTTTTAGGTTAAGAAGTCAATGAAACAATTAAATGCAAAAAATAAATTAGTGAAATTTTTTGTGTGGTTATCAAACTGAACAATATACATATACACATACTTACAAGCACATAAACATACATATATGTATATGTATGTATGAATATATATTTATCTACAACTATTTGTATATCGATGTATGTAACATGTCAACCCTATAAGACAATCCCTTTGGAAGTGTTTACTTGTGCACTAAAAACAAAAGAAATGATGAGAAATCAATAATAAAATAATAAAACTAGCAGCAAAGCGCCCACCACAAACAAATTTGCATATGCTAAACAAAAATATAAAAGAAAATACATGGAAAACTTACAAAAAAAAGCGAATTTAAAAACTTTATACACAAGTTAAACTGCATAGTCAAAAAGTATAAAACTGAACTTTCACTTGGTGTCCTTTAAAATGCAAAACTAAGATTGCAACTAAACTAAATAACTGAACTATTTTATTTATGAAAAAAAGCAAAGTCACCAAAGGCTCATAAAAATATAATAAACAAAAAAAATAAAAAAACATAGAAAAAGGAATAAAAAAAATATATAAATATTTGAATGCATTGTTGTTTTAATGTCTCAAATGTTATACATATGATTATCAATTCGAAAATAAGAATTTGCTAGCATCAAATACTTTACGAGTATATAAATGTTTGTTTTCAAGTCATATTGAATTTACTCAAATACACACATATTATAATTATAATTATGATTATTATTATAAACAGCAAATAGGCAGACAGAGTCTATAACTGAAAAAACAGAATATTTTAGAAACTTGCAGCTGCAAGCCAAAGGCGAAGGCAAAGAAAGTCGAGTCAAATATAAATGTTGAATTTAAATTAGATGGATTATGAATGTAAACTGGCATAAACCAATAAAGTCAACTATTTAAACGAGGTCATCTCAACTTGAGAGGCTTCACGAATTAAACAAAGTGTCTTTTATTTAAATATACAAATTAAATTTAGTTATTTTCCTTTTTACTTAGCTCTAAAAGTTGACTTATCGTGATCTTTGAATCATCCCACAGCTCGCAAGAACGTTTATCTGACTGATGGAACTCGCGTATCCAGCGATTTAGCACTATATAAATATATATTTGGGTTAAGTGAGATTAACAGCGGTCACAATAGGTTACTCACCCCATTTGGAGCCCACAATGATGGGGCAGGCGCCATGTAGGACACGAGCATCGCCCACGCCCGAGGCGTGCAGGTTGTACCAAAAGACGGCTAATACAGGGATAAAAATACAACTAGAATATTGGGGAAAAGCTTAACAACAACGTGACAGGACACGTACCCGCATATTTCTCTGGCTTTAGTAATTGCTTTATAATGGGAAAGGCGGTGCCGCCGCCCTGTGCCACATCGGTGAGCTGTGGATAAAATTCGGGTAATGTAAGTGGCTTGACACCAACAAGGATACAAGTGAACTCACATAGAATAGGACGGTGGCAATACGATTTCCCATTTCGGTCATGGACACCTGGTTGGTTTCGAACTAGAAAATATATTTATTAAAGACAAATTTAATTTAATCTCGCCTTAATTACTTACGGCATTCGGATGAAACCAGTCCGTGTGCTGAGCATAGTGTCCACCGATGCCATAGTTGGAGAATTGATGATCCTCAGCATAATCTGTAATGAAAGTAACGCATCTTATATAGGAATTCCATTCGTTAGATTTTAAAACATACCCATATTGAGATCTGTCATGTCTGCCACACGCTGATCGATGGTTCTCAGCACCTTGTGACGTGACTTGGGAATAAAGGTGTACTGACTAGTCCGAGCATTGGACACAACTGACGAGTTCTGACCCGTGACAGTGGCTCGTCTAATCTTATTCCTTGTCAGTTCAGCTATCGCATCGATTTCACTCTGATAAATGACCTCGTGGTAGAGCAGCAGCAGCGGATCATCACTGAGCTCCTCGACCTTGAGCGGTGCCAGCAGCAGAAAAGGATGCGTCTCGGTCATGTAGCCACAACGCAGATGACGCTGCTCCCGCGGCGTCGTCTTGATGTGGCCGCTGCAGGTGTAACGATAGGCGTCGAATTCACTTAACCTGGTCAAGTCCTCGGGCACAGGCTGTGATAGTTAATGGATAGATATTTTATGAAGAATTTATTATTTATTTGAACGGTTAAAAAGTTAATGAAAATTTAAAAATTTAGTTTAATATAAAAAGAATTTAGTTAATTAAATAAAGAGGGATGTTACTTTAAATGAAAAATAGTTGATTTTAAATTATTTTAAATTACTACTTGGATAAGAAAATCTGTAAAAAATAGGGTAAGGTAAGAGCATTTCAAAATATTACATATTAAATTAAATACACTTAAAATAAATTTTATTTTTAAGCGCAAAAATTAAATAAAATTATATTTTTAATTAGTAATAAGATGATTAAATTTTAAAATAAAAATTAAGAGTATTTCAAAATTTTAAATTTGAATTGAGCTATGCTTACGGGATGCTCCTCGATTTCATTTTCTGGTTCCAATTGAGCCTGCAACAAGTCCTGGTAGTTGCTTAGGTCCTGCTCTTTGTCCTGCTCCAGTTTAAGAGTCTCCGCTGTGCCATTCACACCTCGATAATTAGCTAACCTGGCTTTGACCTGAGCCAGTTGCTCTAGAATTTTCGGCTGCAGCACATTCCCATCGTTAATGGATAGACGAGTGTGGGCCTCCATTAGCCAGGCGTGTGCTAAGTGCAGGTGCTCATCCCGGATGGCCTGCTCTGCAATGTCCAGGCAATGCTGGGCATTCAATTGGGTGCTGTGATGGTGATGGTGATAAAATGATGCTAAGTGAGTTTTGCATAGCTCTAAAACAGATGCTTACCCATAGGACACACCGTCCAGTATTCCAGCTGCAACATGCTTCGCTTTTAGCCGGTAAATGGATTGTAAACGCAGCAATCCATCGATGGCGCCCTCCAGCTCCCTTTCGTTGGGCATGTACTTTTTGTGGCGTAGTTGATGCAACCGAGCGAGTGACTCTATATGTGAGAGAGACAGAGAGAGAGAGAGAAAGAGAGAAAGGAAAGCAACGTTTGCTTAATGAAATTTGGTTATAAATGGATTTGGCACTTACTTTCCCCCGTTGCGGCTTCCATGAGATTCGCAATACGTTGCCAGTCCACCGTCAGCCGTTTGCTCAGCAAATATTTGTTCAGCGGACTCTCAAAGTATGCCACGCCCCATTGCAACGCCTCGCTACGCTCTCGCTCGAACTCGTCCAGTCTCCTGTATCAAAGGTCATTAGTTGCGACTGCCCTGCAGCTTCCACTTGCAACGTGCAACTTACGCTTTCAGAAAATCCAATTTACTCTCATTATCAGCCATGAACTTTTGCATGTACTGCAGCATTTTCTGCTCATAGCCAAATACCTTGGACATCTCGTGTATCGACGAGTAGAACTCGCCGCTTACTCCGCACGATACGAGCACTGTGAGCCCGGCCAGTGCCACATGAAGCCTCCATGTTGCCCCCAAGTGTAGCATTCTCGATCACGTCTCGCGGTCAACTGAATTCGCCAAATGACCCTACAATCCAACGACTCCATCGATGGTTTATCTATGGTCATGACATTTGTACACACATTATATAATTTCTGAGAATCCAAGAGATCGACGCTTTTAGCTCATTAAGAGAACCTGTTTTCGAGTGTTTGGTAAGCGTAAAGAAAGCTCGAGGTTCATTGTGCCCAACAGGTTTTGGCTCGAGAGCTCGGATATTGGCTAGAACTGGCTTACAAGTTGTAAGAGTCTAAGCATGTTATCACAAATCTAAAGAGCTTTCATAGCTCAATCAATTCATTTAAGGGAGGTAAGTATGTAAGATAGAAAATTCCTGAAAATATGTTCAAAATATCAAAAACTTATCTCTGAAATGTAAGTATTATTTAAACTATTTATTTTTTTAGTGACAAATCAGGAGTCAACTGATTTAAAAAATTAAATAAACATACAATTTTAAAGTGGATTAAAAAAATTAATTAATAAAAAATTAAAAAAAAATATATATTTTTTAGGCTTTAAAACTGATAAAAGTAATTGGATTGAATATAAATTATTTTCTTTTAACCAAAAGTCCTAAAGACTCAAATCGTTTGTAAAAATAAAAAATTATTCAAAAAGCTTAAAATAAATTTTTTTTCAAGCAAACATATTTTATTTATACTTTAAAACTTAAATTATATTTTTAGATTAGCGACATCTGTCAATTAAAATTTATGATTTCCCAATTTAGATGTGTGCAGGGTAAAAAAGTAATACCAACAACTGTGTAAATGTTGACATATGTAGCTGTAGAAGTAGCTAAGTAATTATGACTATAAGAAAGTGGAAGTAGAAATTGCTAAGCAGAGTTGTTAGAATGTTTCGAGTTAGTGCGGTTCTCTTGACACTTTGTTTATGTCTAGGATTAGACAGTGCTAGTGCAGGCAATAGTATTCAAGGACTAATCGATTTGGAGAGCATCTTTGTGAAACAGTTGGAGTCATATGTAAACAATGTTCAATTGGCACAGTCAAAAATCAAAAGGTAAATACCAATAAAGTAGACAATTCTTAATAGATACATTTAATTATTTGGAAATTAGATTTTTAGACTACGTGGATGTTATGCACGATGATCTGGATGATTCTGAGGAATACTTTGGTAATCCATTAAATGTCTTTACCACGATAAGTCGCCTGGTTAACAATTGGCAGCATGAGGTCATTGATGTTGTCTTGGGTAACGCAGAAGTTGTGGAACATCACAAACAAGTGAATCTGGAGCTAAATAAGCACGAGATTGAGGAGCCAACGAGCGATGACTTGTTGGATGCAACCAGCGAGATTTTAGAGTTGCAGGAAAGTAACGATCTGTCCACATCAGAGTTGGCCAACGAGGTGCTCTTGGAAGACCAGGAGGGAAATGTGAATGTCAGTCTCAGTGCTAGCGATTGCTATGTGATCGGTCGAGGTCTCCACAAACTTAATCATAATGATTTTGCCACCGAATGGCTGCTGGAAGCCCGATCTCGCCTATCTCACGATGAAGCTACATTCTCCAAAGTCGAACAGCTCCAGATACTTGAAGAGTTGGCTCCCGCTCTTCAGAAATTGGGCAGCTACAAGTTGGCCAGTAAATTGAACAATGAGATCCTTAAAGCTGAGCCCAAACATAAAGCTGCACTGGAGAATAAAATCATTTTGGAGAATAAGCTGACACTTGGACGCCTTGCTAATCGGAATCTCAAAGTAGTGCTATAATTATTTAAGAGACTGTAAACAGTTTTCTTCTCTTTAAGACAGTCAAATTGCTTACTGTAAAGTTGATGTCCATTCTTTTATTATTTTCAAATAATCTTAATAAACTTGATAGTTCGTTACATTATAATAATTATGATAAATCCCAATATTCATTGGAAAACTGAGACTGTGGTAAGGACTCGAATTCATTTATAATGGAAAACTTTTAGCAAAGTATGGAACGATTTTCTTGTAAGCCAAAAATTATAGAAGTTTTCCGAGCACTTTAGCTTTCAATAAAACTAATTTAATTTAAAATGTAACCTAATTACGTTGTGCAGAGTTTAATTCCAGAAATTTCACAACAAAAATTGCACAACTGTTTAAATGTTTACTAAACTTTTGCGTGAAGCTCTAAGCTGCTGACAAGTGAATAGTAAAATATGTATAGCAACCATATTTATGTATTTTCCAGAAAAGTTTTAAAGTTTTATGCCAGAACTAATGCAACTCGGTTAATGGAAATACCTGACTGCGGTAAAAGTGGCCTGCAGATATTTAATAGCAGATTAAGTTGGATATGTTTTGTAGAATTAAAATACATAATTATTTAATTGAGATAAAAATTGTATGACAAAAAAAAATTTCTATCTCATTTTTTAGGTAAAGTTTTTTAAGAATAATTATATGATTTTATGCTTACATGGAACTCTTAAAGATAAATGAAGAATGCCAGAGATAAATAAGAAGAGAAATACAGGGAAAAAGTAAGTAGACAGAGGAGAGTTGTCTTTTTCACCTTTCGCATGATGGTGCAAAGATTCGTAATTTCAGTTGAGCTGGAGCAGCCAAGCCGGTTGGTCAACCGTTGCTTATATAACTAAACATTGAATAATTAGCCGTTGAGTTCTAGCAAATGAATAATACATAATACATAGAAGCAGGCCAAAAGCAAAGCAACAACAACCACAGACCACTCATCAGCCATTGACCCGGTCAACAACGAAGCAAAAACAAAAACCAAAAAAAAAACAAACAGAAACTCTGTCAAATATCAAAATATGCAAATGCCGCAAGCAATTCGAGCTGGATTTCTGTGGTTGCTGTTGCTAGTTGTTGTGGTTTGGCCAAGTGATGTGCGTGCCGGCAGCGAGGAGCATTTGCGGGAACTGGTGGCCACAGAGACATCGCTCATCGATGCCCTGCGGGAATACATTGAAGCATTGGAGCAGCAGCTGATGGTAATCAGGCGAGAGACATCGGCCATAGAGGAGATCCATCAGCTGGTGGGAGAGCGGGTGGAGGAGCACATGGGTAGTCCACTCAATGTGCTCACAATCCTAAAGCGTTTCCAGAGCGTTTGGCCAGTGATTGAGCATCAGGCAAATGCAACGCTGACTCTGTTTGATAATCTGCCAGACTTTGAGATGGAACTGCAACTGCCCAGCGAGGAGGATTATGAGACAGCTCTGCTCAATTTGCTGCGATTGCAGTCGGTCTATGATTTGGAACCGGCCACCCTCTCCCTGGGCATAGTCAATGGACTCAAGTTGGGGTAAAGTATTCACCACAAAAGAAAACTGAATGATAATAAGATTGCATACCATTTTAAAGGTCTGCCATGTCCTGGAGTGACTGCCTCGAAATGGCGCGTAAGTCGGATCGCAATGGAGACTATGCCGTGGCCAAGTACTGGCTGGAGACGGCGCTGGGAAAACTGCCAGCTGCTGGTAATGCCACAACCCACTCAGTGGTCAGTGAAGAGGAACGCGGCAAGGTCCAAATTCTAGAGGCATCTCTGAATATGCACTATCGAGCAGGTGCGTCTCCAAGTCAAATTTTACCAAGACTCGTTTAAATTTGAGTGCGTTTTCCAGGTGAATTCTCAAGTGCCCTGGCAACGGTCGACGAGTTGCTGTTACTGCGACCCACTAACCAAAATTGGCTGAAAGCGAAGGCCAAAATTGAACGCACCATAAACGGAACTGAAAAGAAACTTCTGCCACAGCGAAAGTCCAAGGCAAAGGTAATAGCAAAAGTATGGAAATTGTGAATTATGCAACAACAAACTAGAGTGTAATGTGCATAGAAGGAAGTAGTCAAAAGTTGACAGTTGAGCATGCTAGGCTAGGTGATACCCTGGGCATGGAGATAGTCTATGAAGAATATAAGAAATTAGATTTGTTAATATATTCACGACTTAAACTGCAAAGGAAAATTATGATGATATTCTCATTTATGCATATCGTTTAATTATATAGGGACTATGTTTTATTATTAGAATTTTGAAACTCAGCAAAAATGACAGGACAATATAACAAGTACATATACTATAAATCAATATATTCTTAATCATTTATATTCTTGAAACGTGATTTGTTTTGTTGTATAGACTATGCAAATTTAAGTTAAAATCCTGAATATCCACTCAAATTCATGACTGTTATTGTGATAAATGAAATTAGTCTCCATCTGTATTTCATAACCAGTCCTTATTATATGCAAAACTTACATACATATATATCAAAACAATTCGTGTCTCTCTGGAATAACTTTAATGCTTAAGAACTCGTCTATTCCACACGGAACTTTCCGTGAATATTGCGTGCATTGTGACTGTATAACTTTGTTAGCCTGTTCTATGGAAATAGTTAACAAACTTCTATTTGCCTAAAAGTGTATCGATTAATATTGCATAATAATGTAGATATTTTTATGACCGTTTTCAAGCAGTCCAAATCGGTGGAGCAGCTGCTTATTGATGAGCTCTGCCGCGCGGCGACGCAACAGGTGACAACAGGAAGTCGAGTTTTGGAGTGTCGAGAAGATAACTCGTATCTGCGAATGCTACGCTTGGAGCAGCTCAGTGAGGATCCACATATAATGCTCTATCACGACGTGATCAGCTTCCGGCAGGCAGACAAATTGATTACTTTATTAGATGACAGAGAACATGAGCAGCAATCGAGGGGAGTCGCCACCTTTGCACCGATGGAAGTCAGCAAGTTGGGGCAGAAAGTGTTGCGTGGCATCAATTATCAACTGGGGGGAGTTGGACAAATGGAGCTGTGGCAGGCACGTCGTCACAGTCACGAGCACGTGACGGAGCCAGAGGTGCCATCAAAGAATGTGAAGCATGTGGCACGCGCAATGCTCAATGTGCGTCATTTTAATGAAATGATTAGTTAATATATAGCACTAATTGCCTATTATCGCTCTCTCTCTTTCTCTAGCTTAAAGAATCCAAGTTGGGCGGTGCTCTGGTCTTTCCACAGTTGGAACTCGGCGTGAATATCCCACGGGGTTCCCTGCTCTACTGGCGTATCCGCAGTCCTGACGAGTTGCCGAGACTGGATTACCGAAGTCGTCAGCTTGTCTGTCCCGTGTTGTTGGGCACTCAGTTGTGTAAGTAAATACTCCATCTCCCCTGTGAGCTTATCAGCTCTGACTTCACTTCCACTTGCCATTTTCAGCCCTCTGGACAAACCTGAATTGAATGCCGGCAACAACTGAAAGCCAAAGATGTTTATTTCGCCCTTTAATCTTTCGCTAATTGCCGCCACGCAATAAATAAGAAGCTGCAATGTTGACATTTCATTCAGTTTCATTTGGACTTTCATCTGTCATTTAATGCTCATTTCAATGGACTTTGCCTTTTATTTTTTGGCCATTTGAGTAATTAAAGAGCAAACAAATTTAAATATTTATGCATCAGATCTCTGAATAATTAGCATAACGCCGACACTTTGTCTGCTTCCCAGCAGATGTTGTTCTCTTGACGACATCAGGAAATAGTTTAGCCAAATATTGGCTCATAAAACCAATGCGAATGTGCCAAGTCAAATGTTGAACAAAACTGTAAATCAAATGACAAATCAAACATAAAACCACACAATATCTGTATTAATGAATTTTACTTGCTCGTTAATTAACGCAATAAAATCACACACTTATCGTAAAAATACCCTGAATTTTCAATGCAATATTAATTACTCTTTCTTTAACTATTAAATACTCTTCTATTTAAAATCAAAACTTTTAAATTATTTTTGAAAAATTATCAAAATAAATTTTTTATAAAAAAAACATTATATTTTAGATTTATGCATTTTATCTCCCTATCAAACTTCAATTCTTCCACTTTTTTTTAATATTTAATTAAAAAATGTAAAAATAAATACTTTGGAAATTTCTAAATAATATTCTAACTTTCTTCAATCCATTAAATTTTTAAAATTCCTTCCTTACCACTCAACATTTTAGATTTGAAAAGTGGTTCCTAATTTCTTTGTGACATTTCTTTTTTAGATTTGTCAACTTATAAAACTTCCGCGAATTGAAGAAAACGTTTAAGTTTATCGCAGAGCATCGGAACACCCAAACTGAATATTCAAAAATCGAGTATAATAAACTGGCTCAGCGTTTACCAACACTGTCAAAACAGTAACAACGTACGTGCGACTGCATTATTAAATATCAAACGACTCGCAGTTAATTAGCTTGAATTAATAAGCGATCGAATAAAGCAACGATATATTTTCGAAAAGAGAGCGAGCAAGAAAGATGGCAAGGGAGAGAGAGAGAGGACGAGCGTGAGAGAGAGAGAGAGGGAGATGGAGATGAAGTAGAACTTGGGGCTGGTCAAAGCCGAAACGAGCTCATGATAAGCATCATTAAATCAGCTTTGGCAAAGCTATAAAACATGCTTAATCGCCACGAAACTCGTATGCTCTTCATTAGAGTGGCTCACAATGCGAATAGTTGGCTCATAGACAAAGACATCGACATCGACATGAGGAGTTCGACACATGGATAGACAAACATCAATTGGTTATGCAAATATCATGTAGTTAGCACCCGGTCTAAGCTGTCGCCGATCAGATTCAGAATCAGAACCGATTCTGCCAAAACGTCTGTCATCGCTGGTTTTATTCGCCGCGAGATCATTCGGGATGTTTGTTTCCGAGCAACGCCTTCAGTTCATTGTGAGACGCGTTGAGACGCGCACGCCAAAAAGAAACACAGCCCAAAACCTAAACATATTCTAAGCCGCAATAAAAACGTAGATTAAGTATACGACGGGGAGTTTATATTGAGTATACGCAAAAGGAGCACACACATAAATCCAGCTAAGATGCGGGAAAGTGTTAGACTGCTGGCCACTTTGTTATTGGCCAGCTTCGGATGTTTTGGTCAGGCTTCGGATTATTTTTCATCCATTACAGGACTGGAGCAATTACTGCACACGGAGCACACATTAATGAGCGACTTGAGTTCACAGCTAGCTCAGACTAGGATTACTTTGGAGCACTTAGAAAAGTGAGTACTTTGATTCCATTTAATAAAGTATTGTTTAATATTTAATAAAATGATAAGCAACCATATTCAAGCTGTAATCAACTGGTTGTTGTTTCATGTGTTTTATGATTCAACTTAAGATTCATAATAAATATAAACAACTATTGGCATTTAGCATTTCGCTTTCGTTTTGCATATTGTGCTTAAATCGTAAAAAAAGTTTTATGTATTTGAATCAGAAATAAATTAGAATTAATTAAAATCCACGCTATCAAATCGCTGTGGGGTTCATATGTACGTTATTATACTTATGACGACCAGCGTCACAAAACAAAAGAGCAGAAACTGGTAGCGGCCGATTTATGATTAGAAGTTTTAAACCCGTCTAAGCCCAAATCCTAATAACCTGATCCACACAGAGAGCTGGCCGCCATAGAGGTGGAGCATGCACTGGCTGCCAGCGGCCTCGAGAACTATCTGACCAATCCAGTCAACGTCTATCGGCTGATAAAGCGCCTGCACACGGACTGGACCCAACTGGAAGGTCGAGCCCAGCAAATGAGCAGCCAAATCCGTAATCATAATAGTCATCAAATGTGTCCGATGTGAAACTAAAATTTGATTTCAACTCTTGCAGATTTCAATATAACACAATACTACGGACTGAACTTTCCCAGCCAGGTGGATGTCGAAGGCTCCGCAGTGGCGTTGGTTCGCCTGCAGAGCACCTACAAATTGGACGTGGCCCAAGTGGCTGCCGGCATACTGAACGGCATCAAATATGGGTGAGAGGGCCTTCCCCAAATAAGCAATAACCAATCAGGCTGGAAATACATTGAGTACGACATACATATGCATGTAACTCACACACTATGCCAAAGCGTACAGGAGCGGATTTCGACAGTTGGGGGATTAAGTCTTTAAGAGATAGACGATTATAGAAGTTTGCTTCAATGTTATAGTAGATCCACAGTAGATCACAGTAGTAGTAAATCCAATCTCTGGAAATTTTAACCATTCGAGAAGTTAGAAAAATTCAATTTGAATTTAAATTACCGTACAGTCTTAGGTTGGTTCGTTGCTTGTAAACGATTCCTAAAATTTTACTTTTCTTTTAAATTTAAAGAAATTCAATGGAAAGTCAATAGACAATTCGAGTGTCTGAGAGACAATTATTATTTTTTTTTTAATCTAATATAACTTTGAAAATGAGAAGTTTGTTCTGATATCTATCATTCATCGGATTGAAATCTCTTTCTAGTCTTATATCTTTCAATACATATTTTATTCTGAGATTATAATTGTACTTGAAATTTATCAAAATTTGAAACAAATCTGAATCGTAATCACGCGTAAATTTTGACTTTTAAAGTTTCTGGGTTAAAAATCAGACTAACTTCCATGCAGAATGCATTCAAATTTAATAAATCTCGTTTTAATGATTTTTTCCTCAAGATATGGATTTTGACGCAAACTTAATTCTGCAAATAAACTACGATGAACAAACTTCAGTGAGTTGTCGGTTGATAGTAAATAACGTATTAAAAATAGCTACTGTTAACACACATACATATGCATAGTTCACTCATTTAAATTCAACGCCCAACTTGGGCCCCTTCTGCCTTCGTAATCCGCTCCTGGTTGTAATCTACTCCAGTTGTTTCATGTCGATGAAAAGCTAAAACCCCAATCATATTCATGTCGATTTTTGTGCTGCCTTTATTTTTAGCACGGACATGAGCTGGCAGGATTGCTTTGTGTTGGGTCAACAACTCTTTGAAATGGAGGACTACAACAACACCAAAGTGTGGCTGCGCGAGTCCATGGAACGATTGCGCCGCCACCGCCCACACCACAACACAGTGCCCGAGCCATCGCTGGTGAACAGCATGGAGACGGTGGCCAAGAGTTTATTCCAAATGGGTAAGCAGAGACCCGTCAAGCAATCGGCGAACTTCGTGTATACATATTTACCAAGCGACTTTTAGGCGACTTCGACACGGCATATGAGCTGAGCCAGCGTGTGCTGGAGCTGGATCCATCGCGTATGCGGAACTGGCAGCTGGGGCACAAGGCCGTCAAGCTGGTGGACGGCGAGGTGCAAGTACAGCACCCGGATGACTATAAGGTGAGTGCACCACCAATTCGATTCATCTGGGCAGTGACTAAATTTAGACTTGAACTTCACAGCTCACAAAGGAGTTCGCCCAGTATGAGAAGGTGTGCCGTGGTGAGGTCATTCCCTCCCCGGCCCAACAGCGTCCCCTGCGCTGTCGCTATACTCGTGGACGGCACGCCTATCGGCTACTGGCGCCGCTCAAGCTGGAGGAGCACAGCTTGGACCCGTTCGTGGTGACCTACCATGACATGCTGAGCCCACACAAAATCGCAGAGCTGCGACAAATGGCTGTGCCGCGCATGAAGCGCTCAACGGTCAACCAGCAGAGGGGCAAGGGCATGAAGTCCGAGTTTCGCGTCAGCAAAAATGCTTGGCTGGCCTACAACACACACCCGACAATGGGGCGAATGTTGCGTGATCTGAGCGATGCCACCGGACTGGACATGACCTACTGCGAGCAACTGCAGGTGGCCAACTATGGAGTCGGCGGGCACTACGAGCCACATTGGGACTTCTTCTACGACAGCCGGCATTATCCCGCCGAGGAGGGCAACCGCATTGCCACAGCCATATTTTATGTGAGTTGACAACAGCCTAATCCACGTTGAGACCATGAATTATGAAATTTTCATATTGCAGCTGTCGGATGTGGAACAGGGCGGCGCCACAGCATTTCCCTTTCTCAACTTTGCAGTGCGGCCGCAGCTAGGCAACGTATTGTTTTGGTACAATCTGCATCGCTCCCTCGACATGGACTTTCGCACCAAGCACGCGGGCTGTCCGGTGCTAAAGGGCAGCAAGTGGAGTAAGTACGACCCAAAACAAAAAACAACTACTAATCCCAGCTACTCTTATTTTCCATGGGTATTATTAATAAGTCAAAAATTATGAATGCATTCTTGTTGAGGTTGCCCTTTAAAGGGTGTCCGAAAATAGACTATTAGAATTACGAATATTATCTATAGGATATAAACCTATAAAACTGAAGTATACTTTCTCTTTATCAACAAAATTAATCAGAATAAAAAAATTAATCCTTTTACTTTGATTTTACTGTCGTAGGAATAGTTGATAGATTTAATTGGATTATTTTTATTATGGGGAATTTTAAATTTTCTCTTTTCACTTTTCTTACAAATTTTTTTTTATTATTATTATCTATATTTCATAATTTTTATTCAACTTAAAGCTCTTTTAAAAACTTGCTCAAAATATAAATATATCTACATTTGACATTTTCAGTACTCGATTCAAAATCAAAAATTCATAAGTCCTTAAATTAGCATAACAAGCAATAAATCTAAAATAAAAATATTCATATAAACTTTATATTAAACACACAAATATTGCTTAGCATATTTTGCGATTAAAATGAAAGTGTTAACAAATTCAAGGTTAGTGAGATAAAAGCAGTTCAAAAACAATAGCAGTAGACATTATTTTTAATTATTTCAAAAAGTAAAATAACAGCTAAATAATTTCAGAATAATTTAATTCTTTATTTTTTTCTCGTTAGTATTATTTAATAAGTATTTTCTAAAAAAGTTATGTAAAATCTTTATAATTTATATTTATTTTTTTTATTTGTTATATTTATTTTTCAGTTGGTAATGTTTGGATACATGAGGCTACGCAGACATTTGCTCGGCCCTGTGACGTCTATCGGGATAATGAAATTTCGCTAGGTTATGATATTATTAAGTAAATATATAATATATAAATATATTATTTGTTAATTATGTTGAAAGCAAGTGTTGTCTTTATTCGTCACTAAAGAGTTTATGGGGTTAAGAGCTTGACTCAAGCTAAAAGCTTAACTTGAGTGCTTTTGACGACTGTCAAAATTGACTCAAAACAAACCGAGAGTTGAAGATCCGAATGAGACGAAGCGAGCTGAGATTTGCCGGCAATTTGCATAAACAAGTTCACGGGCAGAGTTTCAGTTTAGTTCATTTGCATGTTAGCGAGAAATGCTAAGAGAAGTGACAACGACTCTAAACTGTCAGCCAAGTGAAAGTAATTAAATGCGGAGAAAGAAAAGTTGTGGCAATTGTGGACTTAGAAGGAGTTCCCTTAACAGTTAGACATTGAGACAGTTTCCCAGATTTAGAGACAGTTTATTAAATTTACGATTTTTTTGAAGTTGGTCTCAGTTTTTAGGAAAGGTATTTCTCCTATAATTTAAGTTCGTTGCCAGCTGTGCCTCTTATCGTGGTCAATTCTATAATTAAATTACCCCAGGGCAGTTCTTTGACCACGTTCAAAAAAATGCCGGCATAAATAACAACCGCTGACAAAAGCTCAGCACCACCAACCACCGGAGCTTTTTCGAGTCTGAAGATCCACTGAGACTCGAACACCGAGCAGTTGCCAACGAATCGCTGCCACGAAAACAGCTCGAGTTCTAAGTCGATTCATTTGAATATTATAATTTTGTTGAATGAAGTAATGAAGTGTCTGAGTATTCTGGCATTTGTCCTGCACTTGGCCATTTCCAGTGCAGAGTATTTTAGCTCGACAAGCAGCCTGGAGCAGTTATTACGCACGGAGGTGATCCTGCTCTCAGAGCTACAGAATTATGTAAACGAAATCAAAGAGCATGCGGAGACATTACAAAGGTGAGAAACAAGCAAGAAACAGCTGAATTCTAATCAAAATTAAAACTAGAACTCTTCGACTGTTGAATGGGGAGCTGAAAAGATGAAAGTCTCAGCCAACAAGAGAGTTCAGTGGCCAAATTCAATCTGGTTTAATTTGCAATTTTATTTAATTCAAATGAGATAATTCTTTGGCTGCCATTTCAGCCCAAGAAGCTATAGGAATGGCTAGTTAATACACTAGTAAACTTGACCTTATGAATATTTCAAAATTAATAAGCAACTGACGCCTACGATCGATAGTATTTATATTGATTATAACGATGTGGTTGGTGGCCCCCGCAAATAGTTTCTTTAGTCTTTTTGTCAAAACAAATGGTTGATCATCGACTTAAAAAACGACCTCAACGGATACTGAAAGTAGCTTTATTACTTTAGCTGGATTTGGTTTTGTCTCAAATGAACGGCCGCCTTAAGCAATTTTATTTCATTTAATTACATTTTGTTTTCGTATTCCAACTTAACCGGTTTACATTATGGCTTCCAGAGCTGTCTTGCTGAAAAGTAAAAGTACAGACATGTATAATAAAATATATTAATTTATTTGTCATAATTACAATACTTTTTTACACCTTTGCTAATTACTATAATACTTCGGAAACTATTTTTTAGTGTGTAAAATTTATTAGTTGCTAATTTTTTTAACATTAGAATTTATGAACAATTACTTTTGCTATGTCTCGGCATTTTTTGATGTTTGAATTAAAATTTATATTGCACTGCAGCTGTGTTTTATATAATAAGTAGATAATAGCTGAATGTTTATGCGCTTATTAGGTTAAAAGTGTCAACGGCTTGCCAACCTTTTGTTTTAGAATGAAATTTAAAATACAAATTCCATAATTCACATTTTATTTTTGTTGTCTTGTCTCAAGTTGCAAACCGGCTGACAAGAATCTCATTAGAAGATCCGTTAAGAAATTATTTTTAACAAAAAAAATGTATATATACTCGTGTATGTATATTTTGTATACTTATAATAAATTTAGCTTTATATCGAGCAAAATGTTCAACCTGTTTCGATGCTGTTTACATCATTCAATACGCGAATTGTGTCGAGCAAATTGCATAGTTGTTGATTGTTGCCATAACAATTTCTTTATATTTATCTATTGAAAAATGTATTGAACATGGACCGCAGATTGTTATTTATGACTGTGGGGCGCTTAGAACAAACGAGTGCTACCACTTAATGGACAGTGTCGATAAAAATCGCCAACAATCAACTGGAAAGATGCTGCAACTTTTTGCCGTTTAAAGTTATGGTGCTATTTAAATGTTCGATTAATGTCTTTAAGAACAAAAGTGTCAAAAACGAAGCGAACAAAAATAAAACCATTAACTATTTAACGCCTGGAATTCTATATGAATATATTTTGTACCATTGCTGATTGCATTATAATATTGTCATCAGATAAAAATAACAAATGTAGACTTTCTACAAACATCAAGTCAAACTGAAATGATTTAACTACTGAGGTCTGTCAGTCTCTTAATTATATTATGAAATGAAGAATGAAGAAATATACAATTCTAAGTATCATATCTTATCTTATTTTATTTCATTTATCCTCTAGAGTATTTCAGCTTCGATAACATAAAATACTATAGAAGCACCTATTTTGTTTTTTTTTCGTCTGTTTAATAAAATTCTAATTCATTTTAACTGTGACAAAGTAATAAAGTGTTTTCAAATTAGTTGGCAGTTGAAATGGCAACACCTGAATTTGGGACCCAACAAAAAAACACTTGACTGATAACTGAAATATGTAAATTTTTGTGGGTTTATGCAAATTGAAAACAAATATGAAACAATTTAAAGTCTGATTAATGTGTAATGTAGTTAATCCCAACTGGAATTTTATCAATGTTTTTGCAGCGAAATTGATGCCATTAAAGCGGAGCATCTAAGCGCCTCGGACAGCATCGAGGGTTACCTCAACAATCCGGTGAATGCGTTTCGACTGATCAAACGACTGCACAGCGATTGGGAGACCTTCGAGAGCAATGTGGAGAACGAGGCGAGTCGCATAAGTTGGTATCTCGACTGCAAGATGTTATCTACATACTTATATCTATCTAAACCACTTTGTCTATGCTCCCAGATTACCTCGAGGCAATTGCCGGCCACAGAGCGAACTTGAGCTACCCCACGAGGGAGGATTTCGTGGGCACGGCGTTGGCTCTGACGCGACTGCAACAGACCTATCAGCTGGACGTGGCCGAGCTGGCGAGTGGCATGTTGAACGGTGTCAAATACGGGTGAGTGACGACTCTGCATGTTGCCTGTGGCAGTCACAAATCATCGGCGACAGTTCGTTGTTGCAGAGCGCCCATGTCCTGGCAGGATTGCTTTGTGCTGGGCCAGCATTTGTATCAGTTACGCGATTACAACAACACCGTTCCCTGGCTGCAGCAATCGATGCAGCTCTTGGCGCAACAAAGTTACGCCGAGGAGTCCGCATCACTGGATTTCATGGAAGCCGTCGTCAGCTACCATCAGGCGATGGGTGACTATCAAAATGCGCTGAATCTGATCAATCATGTGTTATCCGTGCAGCCGGAAGAGCGACTGCATCTTTTGGAGACGCGTTTCCAACTCGAACAGCTCATTACGGATGGGGTTAAACGCGGATTGATGCACGAGGTGATCCGTAGTCCAGGGGATTATCACGCCAGCCGGGAATATCAACTCTATCAGCAGGTGTGTCGTGAGGAATTGACTCCAACTCCGTCAGTCCAACTGCGCTGTCGTCTTCACGGCAAATCAACTTATCTCACCTACAAACTGGAGGAACTGCACCTAGATCCCTATGTGGTGCAAGTGCATGACGTTATTAGCACCAAGGACACCATTGAGCTACAAAATCTGGCTCGACCTGCACTGCAGCGATCACAGGTATATACTCTGGGCGGAAGTGATCCAACGTCTGCCAACTTTCGCACCAGCAAAGGCTCCAGTTTCCCCTATAAAATGCATCCAGCCATGCAGAGATTAAGGCGGAAAATGAGCATTATATCGGAGCTAGATATGAACTCGGCGGAGTTGCTGCAAATCGCCAACTACGGCATTGGCGGACACTACGAGCCCCACATGGACAGCTTCGACGAGAACCATGACTACACTCAGGATGTGGACAACACAAATCGCCTGGCCACGGGCATCGTCTATGTGAGTACAACTTCTAGCTATTATGCTCGTAAAATTATTATTCTTAATTTAGTGAAATTTATAATTTGCTAATTTTTATTTTAACATTCGATTTTATCCACACTTACTAAGCTACATATATATCGTCCTTTTTTGATGCTTAAATTAAATTTTATTAATTTAAATTTTATTCAAAAAGTAGATAATGTCTGAAAGTTTATGCGCTTATTAGGTTAAAAGAGTTAACGGCTTGTCAACCATTTGTTTTAGAATGAAATCTCATGTACAAATTCCATAATTCATGTCTGTAATCTCATTAGAAGATTCGTTAAGAAATTATTCTCAAAATAAAAGCTATGTTTATGTACATGTATACTTCAGTATATATATATATTCAACCTGATTCGATTCTGTTAACATCATTCTCTAATCATTTCCTTACCATTTGTTTTTAGTTATCTGATGTGGAAGCAGGTGGTGGCACCGCGTTTCCCTTTCTACCACTTTTGGTGACACCTGAGCGAGGCAGCCTGCTCTTCTGGTACAATCTACATCCTTCTGGTGACCAGGACTATCGCACCAAACACGCTGGCTGTCCTGTTCTCCACGGCAGTAAATGGAGTGAGTAAAAACATAATATGAAAAATATATTTTTTATTTTATTTAATTTTATTCACTTTTTTTGTTGTGCAGTTGCCAATGTCTGGATACGCTTGAAAAACCAAGATGGAGTAAGACCCTGCCATCTGGAGAGGAATCATGAGATCTCTTTGCCCTTTAAGGACTACAATTAATAGAAAAGTATTAGGTGATAATTTAAATTTATTCTGCCGCCATTTGTGATAAAAATTAAACAGAACATTGTAGTTGAGTAATTAACTAATTTCCTTAAAAAATTCATATTGAACAATTTAAACAATATATTGAACATGTTTCATCTATGTATTAATTAGAGGCAGCAATGTTTGCTTTTTTAAAATAAATAAAAAAAAAAAAAATATCAAAAAGAAATGACTGTATTCTTAATAAATTGAACGTCATTTCTCAATTCTCACTTGGGAGATTTCATCCCTTACTCATTTGAGTTGAGAGTACACGGCAATCGGAACTCCTGCAAGCTCGAATGAATCCAAATATTGGCAACTATAAAAGAAGAGCATAAGCTTCAATTAATATTAAAGTTTTACCTAAAGCTCATTAAAACTTACTGCGCTTGGAGCCCTCTAGAATGGGACAGCCTGCGTGTAGAATGCGATCATCCATCTGTAGAGATCGCAGCTGATTATTCCACACAACCATCGAGCCCTTAATGGGCTTTAGAAATAAGTTGAGCTTCGGGAAAACCGTATAGCCGCCATGCAACACATCCGACAGCTGGAAGATTTAATTTTTGTAGAGAATGTTTCACAATTTGCAGTTGCTGAAACTCACATAGAACATGACAGTGAAGAGGCGATTGCCTCTGCTTATATAATCACCGCGTAGACGACTGATATAGTCATAATGGGGCGTGTATTGTCCACCGACGCTGTAATCTGCCACCTGCATTAGCTCGGCATTTGCCATATCCAGGCCAGAGATGGCGGCAACCAATTGACGTAGGGAACTCATGATGGGACTGCTGTAATTTACCCAAACCTGTTGGCTAACTCGGATATCACTTAGCTTGCCACCGGCGAGTGCAGAACGAATTCTTTCAATCTCATCAGATACTTCAAAGATGGAGTCGATTTGTCTATCGTTGATCAGCTCATGGTAGATGTTAATATCTGGATTGCGGTGTACTTGCTCCACTTTCAATGGTGCCAACTGAAAGATTCCATGACGCTTCCAGTCTTGGTAACAGCGTAGGGAACTTTGGCTGGGAGTCTTTTCCGGCAAACGCTTTCCCTGACAAAGCAGTGTATAATTGAGCGACCAAGGCATCTCTTCAGACTTTTCTGGACACTTGTCTGATCTGTGCTCCAGGTAGTTAAGTGAGTGCTGGGTAGGATGTGTTGGGTCCCAGGACAGCACATCCGATAGCATTTCCAGGGCCAGTTGCTTCTCACCCAATTCAATGTATGTCAATGCCAGATATTCATATACCTCGGCTGCTGACTGTTGTCCCTCTTCGCTGTCCAGCTCATTGAGCATATTGGCTGCCAACACCAGCCACTCCAGGGCGGACTTGTAATCGGCCTGTTCGTAGAGCTGCACGCCAATCTCATAGCAATCCCGCCAGACGAAGACAGCGTCAGTGAAGACGCGGTTGAGTTTGCCATCGGCAAATTCACTAGCCGATATATTATATATTTTCTGCAGACGCACTAAACCTCTGGCTGATCCTCGCAGATCATCCTGCTTTGGATAGCCCATTTCCTCATAGACTGTAGTCACAAACATTTGGTAATCTAAGAGACAAGTTATGTATAAGTTTCTCACTTAAAGTTCCCTTAAACACGACACACTTTTCTTTTGGGAATTCTTCTCCAGCTGATCGTAAAGTCTTTTCCAATCCTCGACCAGACGTTTGGTCAGCCGGAAGGCGTTCAGTGGCTGTTCCCAGTACTCGTCTCCCAGGTGCTGGGCAACTTCGTGTTCACGCTTCACACGTGCCACAAAACTGTCAACAACATCAATCAACAATCAGCCGCAGATACGTGCAACAGTTTTGTACTGCATTTTTTCATACCTGCGATACTCGTTCAACTCTCGTTGCTGCTCCTTTAAAAAGAGACGCGTGCCAATTACCAGCTCCTTCTCCACGTGCTCCAGTTCCAGCAGTTTATCCACAGATGAATAGATTTCGCATTTGACAAGGATGCCGGACAGTAAAAAGCACACAATTATGCCAAAGCTTTGACCTAACATTCTGATATCTGGCCAGCGACTGGTTGACTAATGAAAGTATTTTAAATTAAGTTCTTTTGTAGTAACAGCTAAGCGTGTGTTTACCTTTCTGCACGCTTAAGAATCGTACAAAAGTTCCAGATAATAATGTCACGCATCCAGGCAAAAAAAACCAGATGTGTCTAGGTAAACAAAGCGGGGAAAAATGTTTTCTAATGTTCTATTTTTAGCTCTTGCGCCACATTTTTCATCTGAAATCCACTGAACAATGGTTTCAACTTATAAATCAAATGCGCCCACATAATGCCCACACACACACAGATACACTCACACTCACACAGAGAGAGAAATCCATGCACTTTGGTGTCTGCGTAAATTGAATTAGCCGCGAGCGCTGAAAAGTATGCAACACATGTTGCAAGCTCACCTTACAGCAAACAACCTGGGCCAGGATAATGATTATCTACCGCTACAGTGAGCACTCGTTAGGTCGGTCTTTCAAAGAAAAAAATGCATGTTTCCATTTCTCGTATTTTATTTACACTCGTTTGGTGTGTTCGTTTTAATTGAGATTGTTTGTTGTCTAGTTATTAAAACTATCAATATACAAAAAAGTTAATAAATTCAATAATAGTAGCATGCCTAAGGTAAAAACTAATACCAATACAGTACAGTGGTATGTAGTTGAAATATAAAAGATATGAGTGGTTGTGTGTGTATGTGTGTGTATGTTGAGCAGCAGCCGGGCCTCCATTTTAGGTGTGGGTGCTGTATTTACAATAGGAATAGAATTCGATTTCCGGCTGGTCAAGTTGCATACATATGTAGGTATGTAAGTAGAGGGAGTAAGCACATATGGGCAGCTGGCAGTTGAGATATCATCCAGCTTGAGCATGCTTTTAGCAATTGCACTAGATAGCAAAATCACCATGATCCGCAGTCAGATCGCAGGGTCTTCTGAACTCCTGACCACGCTCATGAATCCACTTGTTGGACACTGTAAAAGTTTAAGAATTAGTTGAGTAAAATCAATTGACAGACACAATAAAAACCTACCCCATTTGCTGCCTGTCAAAACTGGACATGCGGCATGTCGCGTTCTCACATCCCCCTCGCCCGAGCGATGCAGATTCATCCAAAACGCCGCCGTGCCCTGCAAAGACAATACCTTATATATTCCGGTGCACAAAACTTACAGTTTTTGTGAGGCAAACCTTTTTGGGCCACAGTGCGGCATGCAGCGATGTAAAGACGGTGGCGCCACCCTGCTCCACGTCACTCATCTGGAAAAGAAAATTAGTTAGAAAATGTTATAGTTGGGTTATATATCAAAGACCGCAATTAATGATTATTGAAATTATTTTACTTCAAAAATGATTATAATTATAATTATAATAATATTATTATTATTTTTTTAAATGATTACGTAATCTGTTTTAAAAGTAAGACTAATTTTAGCGAAAAAAATAAAATTATAAATAATTATTATTTGTGAGTTTTATTTTTTCGCTCAAATTTAATTATTATCATTGAATAAAATCCTTAAAAATCTTTAAATAATCATTACTATGTAATTTTTATAATATTACTTATAATGGCTACGGTACTTGTTATATATTCCTTAAACTTACGTAGAAGAGCATGGTGGCAATGCGATTGCCCAGATTGAGACCCTCAAAGGCGCGACTTTCCTCACGCTGTGAAGTGTAAAAGTAGAAAATTAAATTTATAAATCTAATTTATATTTATTCAATTCTCACCCTCGCAAAGTCAAAGTGCGGCTCGTAATGGCCACCGATGCCATAGTTAACCACCTGCAGCTCCTCGGCAGAGTCCATGTCGAGACCCGTCATGTCGGCGGTGCGTTGAACCACTGTGCCAATAACACGATGCTCGGCAGTCTTTAGCCAGGCCGACTTGCTGATGCGATAGTTGGCGGTTTCCAGGGCGCCCGTCACGGCATTCTGAACTGTGGCGCGACGGAATCGGGGACGAGCCATGCGCTTGAGCACCTCAATCTCGCTGTCGTACATGGCGTCGTGGTAGATCACAATGTAGGGATCCATGTGGGCCTCCTCAAGCTTGAGCGGCGCCAGGCGCAAGAAGGGCACATTGTTGGACACATAGCGACATCTCAGCGGTCGCAGCTCGGTGGCAGAAGGTTTCAGTTCACCGCGACAGAGCATTTCGTAGGCCTTGCGTTCGGTCATGTCGAAGACACCAGGATCGCTTTTGGCCACAGGCTAAAGTAGATAGTAAATAGGAAATGAGAAAGGCAAAGCGTTGAAAGGAGAACTTCATTCACTTACCAGATCGGAAACGGGCATCTCGTCGGTGCCATCGTCGCCCTTCATTTTCCTCAGCTCATGCAGGTGGGCAATTTCCTTTTCGTAAAACTTTTTGTTGCCATTGGCACGCTCGTGGTTGGGCAGCAGTTGGAGCAGCTCATTTGTCATGGTCAGTGCGCTTTCCACGTTGCCTGCCCATCACGAAATTCAGAGATGGAGGTGAAAAAGAAGACAAAATTAATTAATGCCTAAAAGCATGCTTCAGTTTATTTCTTCTTCAATTTGGCAGTCTTGCCAGTCTTGGCCACTGCGACTACAGTAGCCACACGCTTAGACTGACTATTTTTATTTAACACAATCATTGTAAATTCTCTGTGAACTTCCATCACTTCCAGTCACTTATTTAATGTGCTGCGCACAAAAGTATGCAATTCTCTCAAGATTTCCATTTACTTTGAATTGCTCTCAGTTAAATGATTAATACATTAAACGATGGCTCCCATGTTAAATGCATAATATATTATTTATACACTTCCCTCTCTTTGATGTTGACTTTCAATGTCAGACAAGAACAACAACGGCCAACAAAATAAAAACAAGTTCTATTTGCAGCCACAAAGACAAACTTTTGACGCTCCCCTAACTTGTCCTTCTTCATTTTGTTTCTGTTGCGCAAAACTTTGAAAATATGTATTCGCTTTTATTTGTGTCCTGACCGTATTCACAGTAAGTTCTCAATGTCCTTTCGGCTTTCAGCCTTAATTAGTTTGCCAGACACTTAAAGCGCACACTGAATTTCATTGAATATTTTCAGGTATCTTCAACCTCAACGTTTTCAGCTTGGCTGGATACTTAAATCTGCATTTTGCATGCCGTTGGCAGAAATTCTGACACATGTGCACTAGACACAAGGCAACGCTGTAAAAATATTCGAGAGAGAAGTCAGGAAGGCAAAGGGTGGGCGTACATGTTTTTCCCACAACTTTCACGGGTTTCGTTTGCCAAGGACCGCCCATAAATTCTGTCGAGCCGCATTTTTTACGCGGCGCTAAAACAACAAAGGCAAAAAATGTAGGCAGGTCACGCAGATACAGATACGGATACGGAAGGAGCTACAGATACAAGATACACACAGAGACACGACAAGAAAGAAAAAGTTGTATTAAGAACAACGCTGTTTTCATACCCTTGCAGATTACTGTAGATTTAAACAAAATATGAAAAAAATGTAACACAAAGTAATTTCTTTAATTAAGATAAAATGTCTTAGAAATCGAAAACTCTTTTTTTATTTTTTTTTTTAATTGTTTTGGTTTCCTTGACTATTTGCGAGGGTCGGCTGATAAGTCTTAAGTAGAAAAACGGAACTTTTCTAAACCAATTAAAATATTATTGGAGAGTGTAATCCATAAACTGATGGCTGACTAAGTTTAATTAATGTTTTATTTAGTCAAAATTTGATTGTGAACAACTTATGTTTTTATATACAAATGACAAATGACTCAAGTAGTCCTATTGATTAAGAATACATATCCTTTATAGAGTCTATTAAGCCTTCTTGAATGCCTGACATATTTCGTGAGATAAATAAAATACCGACTGCAAGCTAAAAAAGACAGATAGAGTTATGTGCGCAACTTTCGCAGTAAATTGTCACTGTGAACAAGGACTCGAGGTTAGGGGTGCGAGGTTAAGGACCTAAGCAGCTGCCATATCCTTGGGCAAGTATCGGGGTAATAAGGCATTAATAAACCGTACTTTGGGATTGCGCAAATACGAGTACGTGCATTTGCCGACGTACTTAGCCGTAGCTGCGGTAGAAGTAGCTACGTGCTTCAGAGAATGCCCCGGAGGCGACACTAAGCCAGTCACAATATTGTTCTGTTCTGGCAACAATTTTTCGCACTTAACGACCTGAGCTTAATCGCTGGAGAGCGAACCGAAGTGCAGCTCAATCTCACCTGGCAACAACAAAAAAAAACAAAAAACAGAAAACTGGCCAGCAAAGTGCAATTTCCTGCAGCCAAATGGGCAGTGACAACAAGAACCAGGCCCTCAAAGTTTCATGCAAACGAGAAGAGACGAAAGGAGACGACAGAGAGAGAGAGAGAGAGGGAACAACAGTAAACAGTAAACAGCCACAGGCAAATGGCAACAAATGGAGCAGGAGAGAGAAAAACAGCTGGTCACGTATTTTGTGTACTTGTACTCACCCTGTTTGTAGGTGGAGAATGCCAGGTACTCGAGCAAATCGGCACGGGTAAAGCTCTGCGTCTGATTGTGCGGCTCCTCCAGCATGCGGGCCATGGCCTCGTTCATCCAGAGCACCGTGTGGTAGTAGTCCCGATTCACATACGACTGTCGCCCCAGCTCGAAGCAATCGTCGGAGGACATTGCCGTGCTGTTCAATCAAGTGCAATTCAAATCTCTGGTCAATGATGGCCGAGAGTAAGTAACCATTTGCATGCACTTACCTGTACTGGATGCCATTGAGCTTGCCGCGTGCCACGCTGGACGTGTCCAGCTGGTAGGTGTCCTGCAGACGCAGCAAGGCCACCGCCGCCCCATTAAGATCCTCGTCCGAGGGAAACTTCAACACGTTGCGATATTGCGTCAGATTTTGCACAAAATCTGTAGAGTGAATGACAGTTCAAATTGGGGATTACCAAGTGCTCAGAATCTCTATCTCCATCTCTGTTGTCATCTTACCCGTGCCCACGTCGTGCTCCATGAGATTCTCCACTTGGCGCCAGTCGGTGGTCAGTCGCTTGGTCAGCAGATATGCGTTGATGGGATTCGAAACGTAGGCGGTAATATCACTGGATGCATCAGCATGTTCTCTTTGGTATTCATCCATCTTCCTGCAATGGCAAAGTTGCAAAACAGTTTACTAACTCATTTTGTTAGACTTACAACGCAATTACAAACTGAAAACTAAATAAACTTGTTTCCAAGTACGTGTGTGGCTTACTGGATGCTTAAGTTTAAGGATTCACTGAATTGGGTTGCAATCGGCTCATTAAATAATTCATTTTGTTAAGCGTCATTTATTGTGGGCAAACAAAATTAAAGATGGGAAGGAATTTTTAGCTCTGTTTGGTTGGAAAGTAGCCAAAACCGGAAAAAACGGGGTATCTTAAACTAGTATATTATCTTCAGAGTGAACTTTGAACCCTCTTTAAAATGAAAGTAAATTCTAAAGAGAAAAAGCAGCTCACTAGAACTATGTATTTTAAATTGACTAAAACTGTTTATCAATAATAAAATATGGTTAGGTCTATCTTAAAACTCTAAAAAGCCCGCAATTGAACGCCTTTTATTATAATTTAATTTTATAGTGACTGCAAAGAAAAATTTTAAAATCTCTTCGTTAGTATTTTTTCTGATTTTTTGAAAATTGCCAAAGCTGACTATTTTAACCCCTTTTTCCTCATTTTCATACAAAAAGTTGCTAAAGGAACAATTTTCAAAAATCATCAAAAATATTAGCGAAGAGATTTTGACAGTTTTTTTTTGCAGTCACTATTAGAATTCTTTGAAGAATTTTGTTGCATCCAAACATTTTTTGTTGGAGCCCGAGGAAAAAAGTTTAAAAAATAGACTTTTACAAAAATTCGAAATTGAAATTGAATCGAATCAATAGCGTACTTAACAGGTTAAGGCCTTTTTTCCCCAATGGTCGAATAAATAAACACTTTAAAAAAAGTCAAAAAACCGCTCTTTTATGGTGTCCGGTTTTCTTTGTCCGCTACTGTATATTCATTTATTTAATTATTAAATATCTTCTGGATAATTTTAAAATCAATTCTGACGACAGTTCTTCATTCTAAGACCAAAATTTAATCAATGCTTCTTGGCCTAGATATTTCATGGATAAAAAATAAACTCATCTAACCATCATTCTATGAGTTAAAATCTGGCTCCTTTAAGTGAAAATATACAAATCAAAACTCATAAAATACTCTTCAGAAACAAAGACACTGAGAGAGAAGGAAGGAGTGAGATCGAGGTAGATAAACGCGGACAGCTTGTATAAATTTATCATGCTCCGAAATGTGCGCTTCTGCGACTTTAAGCAAGACGAATGTTCGAACATTTATCAAATTATTAAAAATATTTTGAACTTGTGTGTTATGTGATTTGTCGTAGCATAAAATTCAATGGGCGCAACGAATAATAATGAATGACAATTTATTGAATTTCGTGCGCTTTTGTTGTATAATATTTATTTGTGGTGCAATATGTCTTAGCTTAAGTTTCGAACAATAATTTAAAATTGATTTAACAAGAGATGCGTTTAATTAAACGGAACCCAATTAGATTCCTATTATTATTAGATATATACAGTCCTTGAGAACAAAACTCGCTGAAGGGAATTTCGCATCAATTGAATTATTAATACTTTTTTTGGTCTCTTAGCCGTTCCGGGTGTTGCTAGCTGGAAATGAAAACTAAATGCTAAAACTAACTAAGAGCTAGGCTTAAAGTAGAAAGTGGTGTTTAGGCCACGTTGACGCGGTTATCCGGTGGTGGACGATAGCACCACAAGCTGCCAATGACGCCGAGGCCAATGAAGAACATGGTGAAGGTGGACAGTCCCAGAATGACGCCCGTGGTGACGTCGTGCAGCGGCAGACCAGGAAACGGATCCAGGACGAGAATGAGCAACAGGCCACAGCACTTGAACAGGCAGAAGATGGTGACCAGGATGTAGCCCGAGGTGTAGCTCCGATTCGGCAGCCACTCGCAGTGCCGCGACCGAAAGCCGAGGAAACCGAGTCCGATGCCACAAAACGAGGCAACCAGACCAAACTGCAGGTAGAAGGACTTGCCAAACTGTGGAATGGAAATAACATGGAATTAGTAAGGGAGATAAGCGAGAATGCTACAATGGAGTGTGCTCGACTGTGAGATACCCGGTATATAGGCGCATGGAAATCCCGGACTATTTATTATACTTTTCATGTCGAAAATTAGTTTTTAAGTTGCTTCAGTAATTCCCTTCTTTTTTTTTAATTGCAGTATCAGCAAATTAGGTTGCTCTAGCTATTATAATCTC
Source organism: Drosophila subquinaria (assembly GCA_037043405.1). NCBI lineage: Eukaryota > Metazoa > Arthropoda > Insecta > Diptera > Drosophilidae > Drosophila > Drosophila subquinaria. The sequence continues at coordinate 674,640 of JBAMBL010002830.1, forward strand.
TGAGATCTACACTGAAAACCGGTTTCCAAAAGCAAAAAAAAATTAAATTCCCCCGACTTAATTGATGTACATTTAACTTTTGTATTTTTTCAGTTATGAATTGAAATTGTTTGAAAATTATTTTAGTTGTTAATTTTGCATTCATATTTTTAGCTCTCTTAAAATTGTATAATTTTCTTTCTTTGTTAGTCTATGTTAAATAAATAAAAACGATAAAAAAAATAAAATAAAGAAAAATTCTTATCATTTTAATGTTAATATAGACTGAGAGTCCGACAGACTCAAATGCTGATGCTGATCAAGAATATATATATATTCGTATATCAGAGATGCCTGCTTCTGTCTGTTACATAAAATGCCATATTAAATGTCGGTACCGGGTAGTTAAATAAAATGCGAGTTACTTACGTGTGCTATCATGTAGATGATGAGTCCGGCATTCATGGTGCTGCCCAGGACGAGCATCAGCGAGACAATGGCCAATGTGATGGTGGCATTCGCCACCTTCTGTGGATACGAGCTGTTCCCATTGCCAGACTTGCAGTGGAGGCTGCTGAGATCCTGTTCCTGCACGCGGGGACTGATCACAGCCGTGGTGCGGTCGTTTGCGGTCACCGCTTGTGGCGTCGACGTCTTCACCGTCTCGTAGTGCAGTCGCTGCGGCGAGAGTCGCTGCTGGCGCAGGGGCAGAGCGGGGGACGTGGACGAGGCCAGGACGGTGGCGACTGTCGCCTGTCGGTTGAGGTTGATGTGCTGCTGACTCTGGTAGAGCTGCAGTTGCCGCTCGCGTTGCAGCTGCTCGAAGTGCGCGGCGTTGCGGGGCGTGGAGTGTGCGAGACGCGGCGGGGGTTGCATTTTCCGCGGTGTCGACAGCAGTTCGTGCAACGCGCGTGTGGCAGCTGCCGCATTTCGCTGCTGCGGCGTCGATGTGCGCATATTGAACTGTTGTTGTTGTTGGCTCAGCTCCGTGTTACTCAGGCAGGTCTCCTGCTGGGAGGCGGATTCCTCGACGAAATCACCATCATCGTCATCCGCCTCGGTGGGAATCACCGCATAGCGATGGGCGCGTCCATTGTGCATCTGGATGATCTCCTGATTGTCATCCACCAGCTCTTCATCCTCCGCTGTGGGCACCATTTGGTAGCGCTGATTGCTGTTCTTGTCCACAATCAGGAAAGTCTTGCTGCCAAAGTCACTGGAGAAGGCGTGTTTAATTTTGGATGACGGCTTGACGGGCATGGAGTTCAAAGTGGGCGGCAAGCTGGCAAACTGCGTCTCCTGCTGCTGTTGCTGCTGTGGTTCCTCATGGAAGGAATGCGGCTCCTCGTCCGACTGCAGGCCGTGCCGTGAGCCATAACGATCGAGATTATCCTGGGATCTGGCCAGACGCTGAGCTGCCTGGCCGGGCACAATGGCATAGCGACTGCCAGCTGCGCCCAGCTCCTCCAGAGGCACCAAGGCATAGCGTCCACTCTGCGACTGCTGCTGTTGTTGTTGTTGTTGCTGATGTTGCTGATGTTGCTGATGTTGCAGCTGCAACTGTTGTTGCTGTTGTTGTTGCTGGTACTGTTTACGCGTCACCGAACGCGTCGACATGCTACGCTGCATGCGCAGCGGCCCCTCGCGCGGATCACGACATGGTGGTGGCACCACTTGACCCGCCTGAAAGTTCAGCTGCAGGCTGCGGTTGTAAATCGACTCGACGCGATTGCTCGACGGCACCGGATAGAACTCGCTGTTCTGGCAAAATGCCGGATTCGTATAGTTGTGCATGGACATAGCTGCACTGTACTTTAACCTTTAGCACTCACTGTTCACTGTTCACGGTCACTGATCACAGTCACAGTCACAGTCACTGTCAAAGTCAGAGACTTTTTAGGATATTTCTCCTACAAATTGATCTGCTTGCGACGACAACTGCGTCTCGACTGAACTGCGATGTTGGCTGCCAGTCGCTTCTGGACTTGGCAATTTCCTGCGCAGGCGCGCAGTCGACTGGATCGACAGCGACAGCGACGTCGACAGCGACGCCAGCTGCGACTTTGGCAGCGCGTGCGTTGTTCCCCCTTAATAAATATAAGCATTTACTTGGCTTACACACACACACACACACACATATATATATATGTGTATTTATACACATAATAATTGCGCTCAAGACACCCGTATAACAATAACACTAACAGCAACAACAACAACAATAAGAGGCAACAACAGGCGACGTTTGGCGCGTTCCGTTCCGTTTTGTGCTTCAAACATCTGCTCCTGTTCCTGTTGCCCTTCTCGTTGTTGTTGTTGTTGTTGCCCCTTGTGGCACTTTGAGGGTTGAAATGTCTGCTGTATATTTCGGCCACGAAACGAAGTCGCATTCATGCTATTTTATCAGCATTTTTGAATTTAATTTGTATGTATATTTACTCAACTCATAACAGCGATATAACGAAATAGGCGACGCCTCGCACTCTGTAGTAAGTATATAAGAATTTATAGAGGGGACTCTTATATACTAGCTTCGAACTAGGCAGAGGAAAGTGTATAAAACTCCCCTTGACGGTGTTGAGCTCAAGCGACCGTTACATTTGAACTGGGAGTGTGTGTGAGTGTGTGTGTGAGAGAGTGTGAGTGTGCGACTTATCGAGTGTCAATAGTAAGCGCCGGATCAAGGCAGCGACTGTCGCCCCCTCCGTACTGCACCTTCCCTTCTGACAACCTTATCATCTTTCCATATTTCTGCCTCCCTCTTTTCTATTTGTTTTTTTCTCTATAACTTTATGATAATTCTCATATTTTTCTACTCTCTTCCTCTATCAAACCCACATCCTCTGCCCAACTCTTCTCACTGCACCCTCTTTCTTCCACTCTCTTTCCTCTTTCTTCCTCACCCTCTTTTTTTCACTCCTCCCTCACCATTTCACTTATAACCTCTTCTGACTATCCCTCTCTCCCTTACCGTCTCTCTCAACATAACTCTCTCTCTTTCTCTCTCTCTCTTTATCTCTCCCTCTCTCAACGTCTTCCTCACTCCCTACTCTCTTCTCTCCATCTTTCTTCTCCAACCTCTCACTGCCCCCTATACCTCTTCCTTTCCCTTCCTCACATCTTAGTTCTTACTCTCTCTCTCTCCCTCTGTCTCTCCCCCTCTTTGCTCCTGCCCATCACCCCCCCACTTGCTTCATTCTTCCTCCCTCACAACCTCTCCCTCTTTCTTCCTTCACTCTATCTCCCTATCTCTCCCTATCTCTCTCTCTCTCTTCCACTCCCTCTCTCTCTTTCTCTCTACTCGACAGCCGCAGTTTTGCATTTATGACCCGTATTTGCCCTTTGTCTGTGGCCTCTCTATGTTGGCCAACTTAATTGGATTTTGGCCGCTACAAAGTCCAAAGGCGAAAACATATCAAATCAATATTGAAATAGGGCTGCATAGGGTTGTCGCAGCTTCCCAATGTCTCTAAGCTGCCCCCACTTCCCCATGGCCAAGTGAGACTCAAGGACAAAAGGATCTCGGGCAAATGCAGCTGACAAATAGATGAAACATTCGAAAACATTTTTATGGAAATGCAAAATTGCAGTCAGCATTAAATTTTAATTCGAGGCATCAACGGCACGCGCCACATGCGGCAGCCAGGATGAGAATGAGGAGGATGAGGACAGGGATAATAATGATGAAGACGATTCCGATGTCGATGTCGATGTCGACAACCTCTGCGACAAGGACAAAGCAGCTGTCAGCTGTTGTGCAGCGAGGATCTCTCGACGCGTCCCTATTGTGACAAGGCAGACGTCGAGGGAGCGAAATGAGATGGACTCCGATCCAGACTCAGACTCAGACCAAGGACCCGATACCCGATTCCTGGCTTCACAGTTGATTAGGGGAGTTACCTTACCGCATCCGCTGCGTCTTTTTATCCTGCACATCTACACATCCTTCCGCTGCATGCGACTATTTACTAAACTACATAAACAAATACATACATAAATACTGTCAGTCTGCCGGGGGTAGCAGAGTAAGATACTCTGGGTAAATAGGGCTCTTTGAGTTTGGCGCCGCATAGATACAATGGCAATGGCAATGCATGGGATGTATCTACAACACGTTTACCAGCAGATGCAACAGCTGCCACACGCACGTGGCAAAAACGCTTGTGCAATGACGGCAAAAGGAACAACTCAGTATGTGTGTCACCTGCCCTGTCCACGAGTTAAACTCACAGTTTTATCTACTCTATGCAGCCAAATGTATCTCACATGTATGCAAATCAAACTTAAAGATACTCAACACTTTAACAAAAATCAATTTGATCATTTCGCATCTCGCAGATACTTTTAGTTCTTTGTCTAGCTCAGAAACTCTGCTTTGCAAAATCTATCTTATGTGTATGCAAAGGTAAAGGTAAAGATTCGCATGGCCAGTTTCACATTTCAAAGAGTCAAATTTACATTTATGCAAATTCAGCTTAAAGATTCTTAACGCTTTAACAGAGCTCAATTGGATAGTTTTGCATCTATGAGATACTCAAAGATAGTACTCACTTTTTAAGATACAACAGCGTACATTTGTATTTACACTTTAGAAGATACATGCATGTATCTTAAATACATGTAACTTAAAGACACGCACCGCCAGTTACACATCTATCAGATACTCGCAATACACAAAAAGGTTGATTTCTTTTATTTAATTTGCAAATTCAAAATAAATGCATACTTTTGACAGTTTTAAGTCTTCAAAAAGTGTCAATTTTTTTTTAAAATAAAATTTTTATGAAATTAAAAGTCGAACAATCATAAAAATTGACATTTCGAAAGGAAATCGGTAAAGTTTTGGCAAAGTTATGACAGTTTGAATTTTTTGAAAAAGTTTTCGGTTCATCAAAAAGCAACAACTGAACCTAAGTCTTTCAATGAATAAACTTTAGTGAATTATTCAAGTCAAATAAAATTCTTACACAAAAAGTATTTTAAATGTATGCAAATTGAACTTAAAGCTACCTGCAGCTAGAAGATACTTTTAGAATGTACTCACGTCTTGAGATAGCTCAGCTTGTCCTCCTGCACACGTATGTAGCCCTCCAAATTGCTTATTAATACGGATTCAGTCTCAAGTAGTTCCTCCATCTCCGCCAGCGCCGTGTAAACTTCGCCGTGCACCGAAATCGTCAAGATTCCCAGCACAAGGACGCCGAGCGTCAATTTCCAACGGCGACAGGACGACATCGCGTAAACTGCAAGGACAGAAGTTGAAAGGAAAAACAAAATGGGTTAAAGCATTGGCAGTTGCACTTAATGTTGAGTAGCCCATCAATTTGTACGAGCATTAGCCTATTAATGTCGACAATGTTGCCAGTGCAGTTACTCGTAAAAGCCTGGCTAATTACTAACCCCCAAGCTGGCCAGAACTGACTTTGTCATTGATTTTGCATTAAAACCATCAGCCATGTGTGAGACTTAATACTAATTAAGGTGATTTTCAAATTAGACTTTGCCGTGTTTAGTGAAATTCATTGAGCTCGAATAATATCGATTCATTTTGTGTGTTGGCCAAGCTCAAGTTGGCAACAGGCAACATGCAAGAAGACATCCTTCTTATCAACAAACTGGAAGCAAGATTCGGTTAAAGTCTGGCCACAAAGCAACTTGATCTCGTCATTTATTTTAATGAGCTATTTGGATACCCTGTAGTCATAAAAAAAAATGATAAAATGGATATGACAATTTGATAATTTGCTAATCATACATGAATTTTTGAAATGTATTCACTTTAAGAAATAAAAAGTTACTAAATTATTACTTAAGTTCTTCCATTATATCAATAAATAGCAATATATAATACAAAATATCATTATAACACAAAAATGATATACAAAGTGGACATAGAATATCTCTTCAATATTTAAAATAAGACAATATTCAAAAAATAATCTTTGCAAATAAAAAGCAGGATATCCACCAAGTCAATCATTCTCTATAGTATAACTCCTCTTGTATTTTATTTCACTTGCCGTACATCGTATTTGTTTTATGACTTTTGGCTTACGCTTGCTGTCTAATCAGAGTATAACAGTAAAAGATGAACAGCAAGTTATTTGCGACTAGCAAATACCCTGTAAATAGATACACTCCGGTCTGAATCGTATTTTTAACCAATTAATTAGCAATCCACTTCCATTTTCATACGCCAATTAGTTGAGGCATCGTCGACACCTTGTAGTTTTTTCTGTTCACTGTGCAAATAAATGAATTATTATTGCCATTAATTAGTGGTTCTTTGTTTATGCCCCTACTTAAGATAAATGCGCTTTTAAACATGTTTTATGGGTTGGCAAATAAAATTTAATTTGCATTTAAAGCGCTTCATCGATTAATTTTTAATTGCGAGGCGAGTCGAGTCGAGTCGAGTTGTGCCTCAACTGCTGTTGCAGTTGAACAGCTCAAGAGGACACGCGAATTACAAATGCTGTTTAATTAATCAGCATAGATTAATAGGTTACACCCACATACACACACGCACACACCATACTACACAACACACAACAGATGGTAGATATCAGAGACCACAGCAAACAGACCGCACACTGTTCAACACGAGACAATATTGTACTACACTTGCACTCCAGCGATAATTACTCTCATTAATTAAATGTTCAAAACGTTCAAAGTCAAAGATTTGGCCAAAACCGGCTACTTGACTATATTCAAACACGGCAAAACATTCACTGAAAACAATGACAATATTATCTTTCGGTCTTCTGTCTCTCTCCTGTCTCTCTTCTCTCTTTTTCTCTCTTCTCTCACTTTCTTAGCTTTTCGTATGCAAATTAGATATGCACAACATGCTGTCACACTCAATATTTATAGCCTTATTCAATTGCAAACACAGATACAAGCAATAAGATAGAAGATAAGATAAAATATTTAATTTCAGTCCAAAATTTATAGAGTGTGAAATTGATATTGAAACAAAGTTCAACCTTTTAGTAAGACATGTAGACTTAGTTTGGCAGTCTATAGATTAGACACTAATAATCAATCAATCAATCACAAATTATCAATTAAGTCATAATCAACAACGTCAATCACGTATACTGATTGATAACAATAATTCTTTCAAATCACAGCATATTTAATTAATAAGAATCGAGATTTGCATTCATTCATAATTCATGTGATTTTTAATTCGACGTGGAAGTCTGAAAAGATTATACTAACTTTAGTAATTACCTAAGTAATAAGTGTAAGTAAGTCTATGTTTAATCTTATCAAATAATTACAGATAATCTTCAGTTATTTTGTTGGAATTAAAATACATGTTTAGTTTTGTATAGGTAAGTTTGCTTCTATCATTAATTTAAACATATCTGCTTTGTGCTATATTTTGTATTTAATTAATTGTCCAAATATTCTGAATTAATCAGAGTGAGCACATAAAGATGTGCTAAAGAGCACCCAGCATGCTGTCAGCTTTTTTATTTTAATAGAATTCTTCGCCCAAATAAAATTTGGTCAGTTTTTGATCGTCGAACCGGTTTTGCATAAAATTCCAGTTTTCAGAGTTGATCTTAGCTGTTTGATTACAATAGAAATGGGCGCCAGAACGGACAGAAAAAGGCAACAGAAAGTGGGAAGACTAATGGCTGCAGTAACGGTTTACCTAGACAATGACAAAGTTTTGATGTCGATTGCAACATTTGTCGATGGTGACGATTAATACGAGTTCAAAGAACTTTTCGGTTAAGAGGAAATCAGTTTACCGCATAATTATGCAAATGTATCTGACGGATACGCGTGGCTGATGCTGCAGCAGAGACAAAACTCGCATTGTTATAGCCAACAAACAACAAATAAAAAATAAAAAGCATTTAAATCATTAACGGTACTCGCCAAGAGCCAAGAGAACGTTACACAATCAAACTTATTGAAATGCAAATATTATTTCCACTCCACATCTGCTTCAGTTTCAGCTTCAGCTTCTCCAATGTTTGCAGATACTGCGAAAACTCAATGAAATGCGTGAGGAATGTTTTCTTTAAATGAGTTCACTGAACCGCACTGAACAGCTGATCATTCTGGCTTTCTCGTTATTTTCTTAAAAATTCACATTCGTTTCATTTGCTGCAACACAGCAAAAAGGAAAAGCAACAATAAAGGCAACATTAATGAAATTGCGAAACAAACAAAATATTAAATGTGGGACACGAAGAATTTATGCTTGAAACGGCAAGAATTTCTCAAAAGTTCTACATAAATATTTCATTTACCTTTGAACCCGAAATAAATAAACGAAATAAACAAATAAAAATTAAAGTTTAAATATTTATTTGAGTTAAAATACGCAAATGCAGCAAAAGTTACTTTGGTCTACTTTAAAATCGAAACCACTTTAAATTTTTATAAAGTCAAGCTTGTATATTACTCATATTTAATATTATCTAAATGGAATACTAAATACAAATAACCGCACAATCCAGATGAACAAAATGTCAATCTAAAATTAACATAGATACTTGAAAGTTTGGTTTTTGGATATAAATAAAGACAAAATTTATAATGCAAAATGTGTTGATTTCATGAAATGCAAGCGATAAGAACTGAAATTATGTTAATTAAAAACAGAATACTTTCATAAATATGCAAAAATTCACACATTTTGATTTGAGCATATCGTTCATTCATAACTATAATCAAAACGGATTAAAAGAGATTATAAAAGAAACTACGTTCTAAGTTTATGACTCTTACTTTAATAACTTATCTATTATTATGAATAGCTTTATCAGCTGTCCTACTCTTGAAAATAAAAACAGGAAACATTTGCTACAAAAAGTTTAATTTATTGAAAAATTAAATAAATTTTGTAATAATTTTGTGTTTACCTCAAAATCAGAGATACATGTTTGCAAATTTATAGACCTAAAAGTTTTTATCTTTAATAATTTAAATTTAATTAAATTTAATACCATTTGATTTGTTTTACTGTAAACTTTTAGCATTCGAAATCAATTAGTAATTAAATTGTGTCTGATGAAAGTGATAAATAATCGAATAGGACACGTTGGTCAACATAAGCATAATTAAATTAGTGTGCAACATCATGTTGCCACATGCCACATTCCATGCAACGTGTTGTTGCCTCAAAGTCTCTTGCGTGTTTTGCCCAACGTTGTTTTGTTGTTGTTGTTTGTTTGTTTGCCAAATGCGTTGGTTTATGCAACAACCAAATTTGCTTTTTTTTGTTACTTTGCGGAGACTTCTTCCTTCTTCTTCTTTTTCTTGTTTATTGCTTCTGCAGTTTACCGCAATTCTCCATGGCAACAAAATTTAATTGTTTTCCTCTGTTTTTTACTCTATACACACATACAAACATATTTCTTTTTTATGCTTGCATTTTTCACTTGCGCTTCGTTGCAATTAAGTTATGAAATGCTTTGCACAAAGCGCTGACTAAGCTCATTAGCTAAATGAAGCGACCGAAGGCAAACTGACAGAATGACTGACTATCAGATATTTGTGTGATGTATATCATGTATATATTTTCATATTAAAGTCAGCGTAAATTTCCCTAACAACATAAAAGGCGAGTGTAAGCACAGCCCATAAAACCTGGAGCTATTTATGTGGCACGTTGCAACAGAACCACAAGGTGCATAAGCTACTGCCCACACACACACACCCCCCCCCCCCCACACATATTTATACATACACTGAAAAAAATACAATTACCATTTTCTAAGAATATATTCGGTTTATGATTGTTAAATTAACACAATATGCGCCTTAGATGGCAACTATTCAACATAAAAATAGTCAAAAAATAATTGAAAATATTTGATTTCACTGAAAGAAATGAATTATATTATTAAATAATCTAAATATTTGAAAAACCTTACATGAATCAAGTATTTGGTACTTGGTTTAAGAAACGAAAGGATTACCGATGATCTGACACTGCTTTTGATTGATTTTAACCAGGAATCCCTGACTTTTCTTCTTGTGTATATGCACACACGCTTAGCTTGCCACATGCAACAGACATCAGAGGCTATTTTCCAGCTTGTTTCCTGCCCCCTCTTTACACTGCGCCTTCGGATGAGGCAACCAATTCAAATGAAACTGTCAACAGGCAACAGGCAGCAGCAAAATAGGAGACAATTTCAAGCGAACGTTGCGTTTGTGGCCACATCATTCGGGTGCAAATGTCATAGGACAAGTGCCCCCTCCCCCTTTATTATGCCATTGGGGCGTGCTACCTGTTCCACCTGTTCATTAGTGTTGTGTGCAACTCTGTTGCACGGAGTTTGCCACTCTGAGGCATTGTCATAGCTCCGACAAAACAGAAGCTGCTGTGACATTTATGCGACTTTAAATTTGAGGCGCCACCAACAGTTCGTGTTGACATTTGGCCACAAAGACCATTGTCTGGGCCATAATGCCACACGGATTCGTTGTTTTGGCTTTAAATGCCAGCCAAGACACTTGGTGACCTTCTGGCCAATTGCAGCTCGCAGCTTGTTGGCCAAATCCAATTGACAGCTGCTTTGCGCGCAATTTCCATGTGCAGTCTGTCTCTGAATTTGATTTAATTCGCTTGTTAGATGCGCCTTGTTTCCGTTTTGTGTGTCTTGCCACGTTTTGCTTGTCAGCCAAGTTAACGGGCTGCTAAAAAGTTTCTTTAACAATTTTTAACTCAATCTGCGGAAAACGCTGTGCTGTAATACTTTGATTTGTGCCCAATTCAGTTCTAACAAAAAAAAACTTTTCAATTCCATTTGACGTTAATTAAATTGCCATAACTTTTATGATGATGATGATGATGATGATGCGACCCCGAGCAAACTGTCATCAACTTTCAACTCGAACCCAACTCAAATGCGGAAAAGGAGCAAGCACAATATTAAATATTAACAAGGACAAAGATCCGGATCCGGCGTTTAATGGCCAAATGCTTCAAGTGCATCAAACAAGTTTCTTAATTATGAATGACAAATTACAATGTGCATAAATTTTACATAGCGATTCACCTTGAAGAGGCTGGAAAAGCATAAGCGCGCAGTTCAAAACCGGTTGAAATAGTTGAGATAAAAGCATAAGAAAAATAAATAAAATATGTATATAAAAAAAAAGAAGCGACTTTGGCTAATACGAGTAGTGCTGCCAATTATACAATAAACTGGCAGCTGCAACTGCAACTGCACTTTAAAATGGCAATTGAAAATACAAGTGGAAGTGGAATTGGCAATAGAAATGGACTTGGAATTGTTAGCTGAGATGTTCGCGACTTGTTAGGAAGTGTTTTCATTTCAGGGGCAGGCGGCAATTAGAGCAACACTTTCATTTGGCCTTTTGAGATACTTTCCTTTTCCAACTGAAGATGCTCTTATTGGAGTCTAGTTTAATTGAGTAAACTCCAATTGAGTTAACAGCATTACAATTGGATTTCAATTGGACAAAAGCTGCTCACGTTTTCTGACCGGTTTTTATTATTTGAACTTTTGCTTAACGGCTTGCGAGACTTGTGAATTGAGAAAACAATCAAGAGAATTGCCAAATGCCATATATTACATGCAAATGTTAGCTAATTTTGGCTTAAACACATACTTATAGAGAATAGACGTCAAAAACGATTTTAATTTTATTTTTTTGTTGTTGCCGAGTGCAACAAACTGGTAAGCCAATTACTAAAAATTAATAAATTTAAACAAATTGCCATTTAATTGCTGTCATTGATATGCGCAGAAAAACAGGGTGTGTTGCTTTTTTTAATTAATAAGAAAACGAATAAATAATTAGCAAATTTTATATATATCTAATTGGAATATCATTAGCAGTTCCACTGCGCGCTCAACTCGAAATTCCTATTTGAATTTTGTGTAGTTGGCAATACTTGGTCGTAGTTCCAGTTCCAGCACTGGTTCTATTCCAGGCATACTCTCGTTTAGGGGTGCTTTTCCCGTGAACACGGGAATATAAACACAACCGAATGACGGGCTAAAGGAAACGACGACAAGAAGAAAAACGAACCAAAACAAACGCTGGCAAATGTCTACGTGACTGCGGGAGACTGAGAGTTCGATTCCCTTTTCTATTCTCGTTCCAATGCAGGCACAGCATCCACATATTTGATTTGAAATACTTTACTTATCGCATTTGACGCGTGTGACGGTCAGCGACAGCGGCGACGTCGTCATCGTCGCTGGCAGCGCCATCAATTGAATCCACACATGTGTGGACAGTAATAGCAACGACAGCAACGACAACGACGGCGATTAAATTAACTGCACAAATACTTAGGAAAAGGAAAAACTAAAATAAATATGTACATAAATGTAAGCATAAGGAAGTCATATTTCTGTAATGACGTAGGCTCAATCTCTCTCTGGAAATTTCTTTCTAATCAATGTAGCATTCAATTTTGTTGACCCATATTTTGATCAAGGCAGAGGAAGAGAGCCATAGAGCGACAGATACAAGACGCTTATCAGTGCAGGACGGAAGCTGCACACGCACACAAACATACATAACTCGATCATGGAACACGTCAGCCTCAGACTGATTCTTCCCTCCTACTTACACTTACACAGTCTATGATTTCCTGGTCACTTGTTGCCCCTCTCCTTTAACTTCTATAGGTCTGCAGTTAAAGTCTTAACGCGTTGGCGGCAGTTTGTTATTGTTATTGTTATTGGACGTTGTCGGTTCACCTTTTGTTTACAGTTTATCAGAGTTCTTTCACACACGCAGACACCGCAGCTGAGTTGAGTTCTTTAAGTTTCTTGTTGCGCGCACTGCACTTGCAACTTATAGTTCACATATAAAAACGATATATATACTCGAGTTTATATATACATGTCTGGCATTAAACAATATTAATGTAAGAACACACACACTCGCACACACGTGCGTAATTTTCGTTCAGTCCTGTATTTTATGACTTTTGCCTTTGTTTTTGCAATCGCTATTTATTGGAACGTGTCCACAGTGCGTCCGCGCACTCAGCAGCACAGAATGGAACTGAAACTGATGTTGTGCCGCCTTAAGCGCACGTACCTAAAGACAGAGTGAGAGCGAGCGCGAGACAGGCGTGAGCATGACCACACATTTTTGTCTTGTTTTGTTTTGAGTTTTGTTTCGTATGAGAGCTGTAATCCACTTGTCTTCCACACTCAGCCAAGACAACAACCAACCAGTGGTACCCATTTAAACAGCTGGTTGTGGAATCTGCTACTGTTGGCGGGCAATTTAAAATGGTATGTGTTTAATTTTCCAATAGTTTTATTAAGTTCTATCAAATTTGGCATTCATTTTACTTGTATTTTATATAAATAAAGCTTTTCTCGATCATTTATAATTGTTAAATAAAGACACGGAGCATTAATCCTCCTTGACGAAGAAGGAGTGCGTCAGACCCTCGTAAGGATACTTGCCACCCAGGATATACTTGTACTCGCCCGAATGACGGATGCGATACTCGCCGGGTAGCGTGTGCGGACCGATAATCCAGAATATCTCCAGTTCGCTGAAGCCCAAGATGGTGTTGGTGCGATGCCAGACCATTCTAAGAGATGCAATTTAAATTAATATAATTAGATACAATTAATTAACTAGACTTTCGCTCACTTTGTCTCCCAGCTGGCGTCGGTGTGGGTGACCTTCCAGCGATCCTCGTTGATCTTCCGCTCGATGGTAAAGTACGTCTTCTCCGTGAACAGATTGTTGCGGGGATTACCCGAAATGTAGGTGGCCTTGACGGTGTCATTGATGCCGTACTCCTTGTTGGGCTGCGTCTTCACATAGCCAAAGTCCGTGCCAATGGGATGGCCATCGAAGAGCACGCCCGTGTTCAGGGACAGCATCACGTCGTTCATATAGGGCGGACTCGGTCCGGCGTCAACGGTTTCGTTGCGCATCAGCGCCTTGGTCAAGTGCTCGAACACGTCCATGTAGATGGTGTGCGTGTGCGGCCCGAAGATGGTCGAGGCGGCCTCGTAGCGCTGGGCCTGGTACTCCTCCGGGGTGACCGTGTAGCTGGTGTAGATGTTGGTCAGGCCGGCAATGATCACGTCCGTCTCCACGTTGCCATTTGCCTCGGCGGCGGCCCGAATCTTGTTCCTCAAGCGACGACCCGCCATCGTGGTGAACTCACAGGGCACCGCGGCGATGATGACATCGCCAATCTTCAGCAGCTGTGTGGACACGATTTTCGGTTGCCACTCGTACGGGAAAGTGGCCTAAAAAAGAGAGCAGAGAGTGAGAGCTTAGTATCTTAATTAGTATACTCTAGTGATGCAAATCACAATTATGGAACAAGAATCGAGCTGTCGATTTATCGGAAAAGAAACTTATCGAGATAAATTTTCTAGAAATTGCTTCTGCGATAATCGAGTTGTCGGTTTTTCGATGTAGTTTACATGACTAAATATAAAAATTGTAAGTCCACTTAACAAATCGAGTAGATTATACAGGTATTTAAATATTTTGTATAACTTCGGTGAATTAGTTTGACTCCTCGCGTTGTTGCCTCACTTCTTTTACCGAAAAGCACTTCAACTCCAGAGTTGCATTTTTAATTCAGAAAATTTTCGATTGTAGATCTCTGTCGATCATTAAAGGCTGAACGACAAAACTTAAATTCTGCAAATTATCTATGTTGAGCAAAACTTCAGCGAGCTTTCGATTAAATCAACTCGATAATATCGTAAAAAATGATCGACTTTAATAACAGTTGAACTTTCATAACTTGAACTTCTATAATTCGAATTTCGCTCTAACTCGAGCTAAATGAGTGGACGTAAAATTAATAAACTTAAGAAAAATAACACTATAAGTCGAACTTCTCCACAATCGAACCTTTTCTTTGGAAAATGGTGATTCGAGTTAGGGAAGTTCGACTGTACTTGAAAATCGCATCCACAAAAATCGAATTGTCGATTATACGATGTATTCTTACATCTCTAAAGTAAACTTAAGTCAAAACTCACTCGTCCTGTGGCCAGCAGAATGGGCTTCGGGGCGTGGCAGCTGATGTCCTCCTGCGTGGGCGGCACAATGAAGTCGCGCACAAAGTTCCACATGGGGTTGTCGGTGGTGGTGCCCTGCTCGAAGCTAAAGGCGCCGGGGCCGTCGGTGGTGCCAGCTGCGAAACTGTAGCCCATGGCAGGCTGGCAGCCCCGGATCTTGTCCAGCTTGCGGGTGAGGGGATTGTAGGTGCTGCCGTTGTAGTTGGGCATGTCGACAAACTGATGGATGAAGCGCACATCTCCGGTCACCTCGCGTGCCGTGGACTCTTGGCTCTGTTGGTTCAACATGCTCAACGCTCCGTCGGCCAGACGCTGGCCAATGATCTGGGTGCTCTCGACCATGTCGCCATTCCGGCCCGGGCCCATGGCGAAGCAGTCGCCCTCGCCGACGGGACAGTGGGAGGAGAGCAGGTCGCATTCCTTGCCCGAAATGGAGCACTTGGGACCCATGATATTGGGCGAAACATCGCCCAAGTTGGAGGAGCAGAAAGAGCCCACGAATTTGCCCTTGCCGGGCATCTTGTTGGGATTGAATTCCTTCTCCAGCATCAGAGCAGCGTATCCCATGTTGTCACTGGTCACCAGTTTGTTGGTGTTGTTCATGGAGGTGGCATGCACCGCATACCAGTTGAATGCCCCCAGCAGATTGTTCTCCTTGTCCACGAACCTCAGCTGCGCCAAGGTCTTGTCCACATCGTGCTCGTACTGGGCGCGTTCCTCGACCGGATTGCGCAGATACGAGCTCGGCGAGCGATTGATGTTGGCGTTCAGCACTGTCGTCTTGGAGAAGTAGATGCGACCATCTACCAAGTTATCCGTGGCACGCTTGATGCTCTGAAATGGCAGCAGATCAAGCATTAGATACACTTTGTATCTGACAGATCCACAGATATTAGTTACTCACCAAGTAGATTCCTTGGGCCATGACCTCGAAGGTTTGCGGCACAAAGCCCAGAATGGAGATGTCGTAGAGCAAGTGCATCAGGAATCCTCCGGGTGCACCGTGAGTATGTGTTCCACTTATGGCCACATTCTCGGCATTGTAGATGTTTCCGTAACGCGCCTGAAGACGCTTAACCACCTCCCTCTTTACACCATAGCCCATCATGCCACAGTCGGCACTCACGAATGCCACGCGGTGTCCCTTCTCGTCCTCCACGACGAAGGCCCGGGCAAAGGTGCGAGTGTGCAGTCCCTTTCCGACCTGCTTCAGGTTCGCATAACCCATCTAAAAGTATTTCAATTATACAATTTATTCAAATTTTAAAAGCTCCCTTAATTATGAAAGATTGCAAATAAGATATCCTTTTTTGGAAGTGGAATCTTTTAAATGGATAAATTTGTATATTAATTTTTTAGAAAATCTAAGAGATTTTTTTATTTTTATTATCCGGGTTTAAATGTAATTTTTGTTTGTTTTAATCTTATTAAAAATAGCTAAAAGTAATTAATTTTTATATTAAAAATCCACAATTTTTTCTTTTATTTGATAATGATTGTTAAATAATTAATTTTATAATGAAATTCATATTTTAAAAGTTGTTTTAATTACGAAAGATTGCAAATAAAATATTTTTTTTTTGGATGTAGAATCTTGAAAAAAAATGAATTTTTATTTTATTTTTATAAAAAAAAATATTTTTTATTTTTACTATCCAGTCTTAAATGTAGTTTTTGTTTTTTTTTTTACTATTTTATTATAAATAGCAAAAAGTAATTAATTTTTATAATACAAATCCACAAATTCTCTTTTTACTTAATAATGATTGTAAAATAATTAATTTTATAATGAAATTATACTTACAAAATTGATTTCCACTGGCGGTCCAGTTATGTCCGCCCTGCCCACGCCCACTTTGTAGCCACTGACCAGGCTGGCCAGTCCACATAGCGCTAACAGCGCGTATAAGCCAAATTTCCAATTAGCCATGGTTATAAAACGCGCGAATTAAAATTTAATCAACTGTAACGAAGGTGATCGATTAAATAGAGAGATAAATTAGATTTAAAAAGGTGTGAATAATTAAGTATACAAAATTATTAACTAAAAGTGTAAACTGTATATTATGAAATTGTGTTTACAGCGTTAGGTTAACATCTGTAACTTTATGTTAACGTCACTTTGACATTCATGCTCCTACTCCTACTAAATATAACATTTCTTTAGCATTCGTAAGTTTTTGTAAACAACAGCCTTATGTTAAAGTTACTTTAACTTTTCTTATCAAGAGGTATTTAACTACTTTGTTTACTTTAGCTTACACTTTAAATGAGTGCATTTACCTTAAAGCTAACATAAATAAATCTTTTTATGGGATAATAAAACGATGCTAAGTCAACAAGTAATTGAAATCGGACTGCATATTATCTATTACGTTGTTATTATCGACATTATCTATTCAACACAAAACAACAGAAGTATTATCGCACTGTTCAGAAATTAAGCAATTTGTTGTCAATCAATTAGTAGCGCTTAAGTATTTTGCAAACATTATCGATTGCCAATAATTGCGAATGGCTGGACAATAAAATCAAATGTCAAACGCATCAAGCCAAACAGACCATTAATAATAGATGCATATACAATGTGAATATATGTAGATACATTTTGTAAATGGTAAAAGCGCGGTCGATGGCCAACAACAAATGCTAATTTATTGAGGTGTCTGTAATCGATGTGACCTCCAAGTAGTTGCATCATTGAATAATGTAAAAGAGAATCAACTAAGGACAAAAACAACAAACTGAAGCTCTTATCAGTTGAATGAATGAACAACTGAGACTTGTTACAGCAAACCGGTTATTATCAGTTGGCGAAACAATCAGGCTGCTTCTGTTGCAGCTACTGTTACTGTTGTAGCTACTGTTACTGATGTAGCTACTGTTACGTTACACTGTTACTGCTTATGTTACTATCGATGTTATTATTACAGCTCCTCGTTACTCAGCTTATTGACTTTGATCCAGCGGAAATAATCAAAGCCAGATACTTTTTAAAAAACTCTATTCAGATACAAGTTTAAGACATATTCTGTTTTCTATGCGGGCCACGTTCTCAACAAAAGAACTTTAGTTAAGGCGGCGTTAAATAGGAAATCGGTTGAATGTGAGTAATTGCTTTGTATGTTTGCCATGTAATGCAGCAGTCGCTCTCAGATTGTCGCGCGCTTTGCATAATTCAGTCGACAGGCTGACATTGAAAGCGAAAATTAAATAACTACATAGTGTCCGATCAGTGCTGTCTACTTTTGAGAAGCAAAAAAGCTGTTTTTAGCGGGAAAAAATACAAATAAATTAAATCGACATCTGATAAATAAGTTAAGACTGTTTTAAGCTTGCAGACAGCTTAATTATTGCAAGCTGTAATTATCATTTCATTGTAAATAAAATAATGTTTATGTAAATTGAGGAACGGGTATCTTATAGTCGGAAAATCGAATGGTTATTACGTGTTTTGCTTCTAATCTTTTGGGATAGTAAGTGCATACATTTGCTTTTCATCAAACAAAAAATAGAGATGGGAAACGTACCTTGTACAGAAGAGTAAATATTTATAATAAATTCTATAAATAAGACGCAATGTATTGGACTGTCTAAAAATGTAAATATTTTTGTTGAATCAAAGAAAAAAGCGAAAATAATTCAAGACTCATTTGTCCGCTGTTTTTGTTTCTCTTCCGCAATTGGCCTTTAAAATGTCATGTTTGGCGGGATAAAGCTAATTATGACAACACTATATTTACAAACGGACAGATAGATATACTTATAAGTTCACATGCTGGTTTGGGCAGCCTTTAACAAAAGCCGAACAAAGCAAAAAACAAAAACAAACAACGAAGCCAACGATAACAGCTGCAAGGCCTTCGCGCAGATACAAAGATACTCGAACAAAGATACAAAAATATACAAGTTCAAACTTGTAATTTACTGAATATAATTTTTTTTTTTTTTGTGATAATAAATATGCGACATTATGTATCTTTATAGTTTGTACCTGCAAATATTCGCAACTGATTTAAAAGTATCTATATTTCTAGTTTTGTTTGGTTTTCATTTTAACAATTTGCAATTCCGCCTTAGTCCAAATTGTAATTGGGTTTTATCTGATTTTGATTCGTAGCCGCAATTTCAGCTTCGGCTTTGGCTATTGTACTGTGTGTGCTTATCACTTGCCTCACATTGATTCACTTACAAAAGATTCAAATGTATCTCTTGGATACACGCGGCTGAACAACACAACGAACGCAATGCCGCCCTGGCATCCAATTGAGCAAATTACAGAAATTTTTCGGCTGATGAGCCTTTTCATACACTTGATTTTTGTTGATTTTCGCAACTTAATATTCTCCTTCGTTCGCGTTTTGAGTTTTTCGAGGTTAAGAACAAGTAGTACAATATCTCTTATGCAATAAGTCTCCTTTTATTTTTGGGCCACGTTAACGATAACCGATAAGATTGCACGACAGCGTTTCATTGAAATTAAATTTAAATTATTTGTTGCGCATTTAGTCAAGTGATATTTATTGCACTTGCTACTCGTAGTATAATTAAATCCAAATCCGAATGATCCAAATGATGTTCATTATAATTGTTGCTGTTTTTATGGTCTTATCTCACGCACGCCCTCTAATTAAGACCGTTATACTAGCAGATTAACGGAAAAACACGTAAAACACTTGTTGTTTTTAGTTGTTCAGTTTTTGTTTTGATTTTTCAATCAGTTGCCAAAGGGCTGGCATTTCAAATGCGAAACCGATTTCAAAACACGGCTCATCTTGTCATGGCAAAAAAACAAACAATAAACAAGACTTTGCCCCCGCCTACCACCGAGCACAACAAGAAATAATGCCAAAGAAAAACCCAAAAATCGAAACTGAAACTGAGACTGAGACCGATACCGAAGTCGAAGTCGAAGTCGCGTGGTTTTTTATTTATTTTGTATCGAAATAACGCCCGCTATGCGCCCAAGTTGGCACTCGACTGGGCCACTAACCGCTGACAACTGACAACCGCCTGACCACCGAGCAGCACCAGGGACTGACCAAGATGGATTTACGCTCTCAGCTCGCGCTCAATTCAATTCAAGTCAGCTCAGCTCAGCTTTGAACGCAGCTTGCTTTGTGTTTATATTTGATTTTTTGTTTGTTTTGAATGGACTTTTTATTTTGCTCTTGCGTTCACTTAGTCATTTGTCAACTTGTCATGCAGTCATTTGTTCAATTGCTGTGCATTATCGCAGCCAAAGTATCTACAGTCAGTGGCGTTGCTACATAGATACAAATGTATCTGTATCTGTGCAGTTGAAGCCTGAGTTGAATCAGTCGCAGTTCGAGTCCACTATTGAGCAGTTCTCTCTCTCTCTTTCTCTCTCAATCTCTGGTTTAGTCTCTCTTTCTCTGAATTTTGGACAAGTTTGACTTTTGGCACTATTTTTATTGACTTAATATTTTCTTGTTTTGAATAACCCAAAGATAACTTATCATATCGCACTGATAGCTGTTACGGATCAAAGGCAACAGATTATCTTTGATTGAAATGCACTTTCTTACTTCTATTTTCATCTGCTTATAAACTGCAACTTTAATATATGTATGTATTTATTTCTTATATATAATTAAACTTACTTTTGAATTCGCCAACTTCTTTAGACACACTTCAGCTTGCTGGCAGATTCAAGAACTGAATGGGAGTGCATAGCTCAGCAGCAATATTCGAAAGTTTTGGTCAAGTGGGGGTCTTTAAATATAGTAGCTGATAACTGATAGTAGCTATAAGCGTACATGTTTTATGAAGATTAGCCAAGTTATAAGTATTTTGCGCTGCGATAAGGATTAATGGTATTTGCGAAGGTCCAACTAAACGCACTTGTCACTCCAACAACAACAACAACAATTAATATACATATAATATAAATACTTTTATTGCAGTTGTAAGTGTAAATGTAAAAATAGTTTAAAGGCTTTAATTTAAATTCAACCGCCATTTGCTGTTGCTGACAAACAGCTCAAAATTGCGTTAACAGTTCTAGCTATCGAAATATCGATATGAGTACATCACTGTTAACTAACAGCTGTTAAGGCAGCTGTTGTACTCGCACATATATTTTTTCTTATTAGCGAACAGCTGTTCTCGCAGTTTTGCAGCTCCGCCAGCTCCACCACCTGCGTAATGAGTAATTGGTTTACAATTCTTACAAAATAAACGAAAGCAACGGTAAACCAAAACTTTGGCCCAAAGCAAAGGCTACAAATGAATAATAAAGACAGATCCCAGTGAATTGCAAAAGCAAGAGGAAGCAAAACGTCATCAAGGAGGAGGGACAAGGACAAACTGAACAACAGTTGAGCCAAAAAAAAAAAAGAAAATGTCGAAGGCCGTGAATAATATGAACATGGGCATTGTGGAGCCCCAGGAGCGCATGAAGAATTTGTCCCACTGTGGCACCGTCATCGAGGTGGACAAAAACTTGGCTGTGTCGCGGTGAGTAAGGGATTAGGAACGCCAAGAAAGATGTGGCGGCAAGTGACAGAAATTGGCGAGCAATGGCAATTTCACAGTGTGCCAGGAAAGTCCTTGGACGCGTATTTGCCTTTGAAGGATATTCTCATTGGCATTCGCTATTGCTGTGCCTATGCACTTGTGTGTGTGTGTGTGTGTGTGTCCTTTGGCAGCTGCAAAGAAATAACAACAACAAGAATGAAGGGTTTAATTCGGCACACCGAATGTGTGATACTCTTGCGCAGCACTGTATTCAATTTTCGAGTGTTTGTTTCTATGACAACTGTATGCATAAAATGGTTAGAATATAACTAAATTTGTTTAGGATATATAAGAAAAGACTACAGACAGAATCTTTGAGATTGGTTAAAATAAACTTGGAATCAAAGAAAAGATTTACATATAAAAGCTAGGAAACCATATCGATTTAATGCATCTTTGATATTGATAACTGTTAATGCGTTACACATTTCTTAACAAAATAAGAATACCCTCAGCAAGTGTATTATAAACAACAACAAGTGCCTAGTCTAATTTATGGCCAATGAATAATTTGGGTACTATTGCAGCTATTATCGCTCTGGCACGGAGATGCTGCGCATGGCGAATGTTTATCTGAACGAGGGCAACCATGAGAACGCCTTTATACTCTACATGCGGTACATGACACTGTTCATTGAGAAGATACGCCAGCATCCGGACTTTGAGAGCGTCAAGCCGCAGGTGAAGGCCATCAACAAGACCATCAAGGACGAGATCATGCCCACAACGGAAAAGCTGCGCAACAAGCTGCTGCTGCAGTACAAACGCGAATATGAACAGTTTCTGGCCAACAAGGAGGCGGAGCGGTTGCAGGAACAGCGGGAGCAGGCAAACAGGGCCAAAAGGGCAGCGGCAGCTGCTAGTGGTGGTGGTGGTGTTGTGCCATCACTGATTCCAGCCAATCTGCATGTGCAAATCGATGCCAACAACCAGCCAACGGCACCAGATCTGGGTCTGCTGGATCAGGTGGTTTATCCAAATGATTTTCCAACGGGCACCAATCGCTCCAATCTGCCCAGCTCTGGTCTCTTGCTGCCCGGTGTGGATACCACTGGCGCTGACAGGTCATCCAAGTGAGTACAGACTGTAAACTACAAGATTCCCCCAGATTGATTACAGGCTTTGTTTATGTTCTCTCTTTATAGCGCGTCCTCGAAGCCCGCCTTTGATCGCAACCAGAAGCCGCAATACAGTCGCACCGACTCTTTGCTGGCGGGTTCACTGCGCACCGTCAACGTACCTGCGGACACCATGAATGTGTTCCTACAGCTGGCGCATGCCAACACCTCCAAGAGCATTGAGACTTGCGGCGTCCTCGCCGGGCATCTGGCGCGGAATGAACTCTACATCACGCATATTATAGCGCCACAACAACATGGAACGCCCGACAGCTGCAACACGATGCACGAGGAGCAGATCTTTGATGTTCAGGATCAGATGCAGCTCATTACGCTCGGCTGGATACATGTAGGTGTCGTCCACACCATGTACAACTTGTCTTAATACTAACTTGGCCTTACTTTCTCAGACACATCCCACTCAGACCGCTTTCCTGTCCTCCGTTGACTTGCACACGCACTGCTCCTACCAGATGATGATGCCCGAGGCAATCGCTATCGTTTGTGCGCCCAAATACAATACGTGAGTCATTCTCTAAATTTAATTAAGTGACTCAGACATTGAGTAATCTTAAAAATGCCTTTCCAGAACTGGTTTCTTTATACTTACGCCACAGTATGGCCTGGATTACATTGCACAGTGCCGGCAAAGCGGCTTTCATCCGCATCCAAATGATCCGCCGCTGTTCATGGACGCCCAGCACATCAAAATGGATTCGCAGGCCAAGATAAAGGTCATCGATCTGCGCAGATAGTATGCTGAACTCCTAGTCTGAAACCTTCAGCCAAAACGTACTTTGAAGCTAACTAACAGCAGCACCTTGGATAGTGAATCACCCACGGGATGCAAGAGCAGCGAATTTATCAAATGCTATAACAAAAGTCATTGAAACAACCTTAAAAAGCAATAGCTCAGCCGCTTTTAATTAACTGCATTTAAATTTAAGTTGAACTACTTTCATAGCTCGGAAATTAGTATCATTTTCATTTAGTTTAATTTTTAAATTGATATCAGAAGTTCGAATTTCTAAATTAACCTGTTTCCCTATACAGCAAATGATTTATATGCCGATTAATATTAGTTTTAGTTTGTTTAAAATTTCAAATTTATGTTACTTAAATAGTCTAGTTTCCGAGCGTTCACATTCTTGAGATTTCTCGTTCAGATAGCACCAGCAATATAATGTTAAAAGTTTTTAAATATCCAAAAACAAATAGAATCGTGTGATTAGAACAAAGTGATTGTATTTTTGCACGCAATATAAGATGGAAATAATTATAGTCGCATTTTTATGAGCTCTTTTAGTTTGTCTGTTTAGGTCTTAAAGTTATGAAATTTGTTAATGTGGTTTACAATTGTGGCTTAAACTTTTTTGTTAACACTATTTTTACGTATGCATGTATTTATTATATTGTATCTATATCTGTCAAGGAACTCGGCACACCGCTAATTACTCAGCTAAAGCAAATACCTTTGAATATTATTCATATACTATTGCTAAAAAACTATGCGATAAAATGTTGTTTATTGAGAAAAACAGAACACGTGTTATGTATGCTTACTAAATTGCTAAATTTAATAAAGATGTAATTTATTTTAAAGAAATGAGCAAGAATATTTATTTATTATCAACCGTCAAGTGTTAACAGTCAAAGCTAACATAACAGGATTAGGTTACGACTTTTCAATTTGTTACTTGCCGACAGTTTATCGCATCCGAATATCGATTACCAGCTCTGCTCCTCACAATGCTGTGCTCCTCATGAGAAACAGCTGTGCTTGTCAGATGCAAATCGACATTGCGCATTTTTATTTGTTTTGTTTTGTGTGTGTGCATAAATGTTCGAAATAATAATCATTTCGTAACACCACACCGCCGCCGGGGGGGGGAGGGAGGAGTTAGGAAGTTGTTAGCGTGTTTGCGGTATCTGTCGGCGCCAACGTAGGCCATCGCCCACGCCCTGAGATGTCTGGTAAGTTCATTGTTGTTGTTGTTTTGGCTTTGCTAGCCGGGCACTAAACTTGTGTTATTGTTTCAGATCTTTGGCGTGGAAAATGCCCAATGGATCTCCTTGCAACGTCTCCAATTCGTACAGGCTATTTCCTATGGCTCGCACGACACGGCATTTTGTGAATTTGCGGCAAAACTTCGCATTGATGTTGCGTCGAAAATCGCTGAGCACAAAGTTGCGTTTGTACAGCTCTTGTCCAGGTGAGTACTGCACGCATCTGGTCTTCAGATTATAACGTTTCTCGGCTGTTTCGTAGGCTTTGTGCAGTGTCTCCTGGATTCGGGCGCGATATATTTGCTGCTTTTCTGAACGAGCCAAAGGTGAGATTGCGGCCTCTTCGAGGGCTCCTAGCTTTCTGGCCACCGCATAGTCGCTGCCATGCAGGAACATATTCTGTCCAAACATCGCGAAGTACGGCGACACTCCAATGCTGCTGTGAATAGCACTGCACAGTGCTACTTGTATCTCCGGCAGCTTCTCGTCCCACGTCGTCTGGTCTGCTCCTACGTGTGTACGGATCGCCGCGATCACCGACTGATTCACGCGCTCAGAAGCATTGGCCTGCGGTGAGTAATATGCCGTTTTAAGGTGTTTTATCCCATAATGTTGCATCAAAGCTCCAAACTCCGAGGACGTGAATTGTTTCCCGTTATCGGTGTGGATGACCTCCGGTACTCCAAAATGTACAAAAATGTCCTCTTTCAGGATCTTCACCGTAGCCAGTGTCGTCGCCTTCGGAATCGCCCTGAGCCAGACGAACTTCGTCATGTGGTCAAGCGCGATGAGGATGTACGCGTTGCCATGTCGTGATCTCGGGTATTTCCCTAAAAAATCGAGATATATCTTTTGCGCGGGACGATCAGTGCAGACTTCTTTGCCCATTGGAGGTCGGCATATCTGCGTCGTGTGCTTCGTCTCTTTGCACATGCTACAACCCAACACGAACTCTCGGACCTGCACCGTCATCCTTGGCCAGTAATAAAACTGCTTGAGTCTGGCCAGCGTCTTCGCAATGCCTCCATGCATCCGGTTCTCGCCTTCGTGCGCTTGCTGGATAAGAGTGCTCGTGAGTGCCTCGGGTATCCACAGCTTCCAATGGAATTCTTGACTGTCCTCTCGCTCAAACTGGACGCGTTTGAACAGCAAGTCCTCCTCGACACGCAGATCTGGGAACTGCTCCGGGTTCTCCTGCACTACCTTCACTCGCTCCACGTACTCCTCATCCTCAAATGCCGTTGTTTCAAATTCGAACAAGTTGAGCTCCTCCACATCAAACGGACGCGACAGCATGTCAGCCACAACGTTATCCTTGCCCTTGCGGTGTTCCACGTGGAAATTAAACGCCTGTAAAGACAAAGACCAACGAGCCAACCGTCCACTCAGGTCTTTCAGCGTCGTAAGCCACTGAAGACTGGCATGGTCAGTGATGACAGTGAAGGGCATTAATTCGACGTATGGCCTGAAACGTTCAATCGCTTTCACGGCTGCCAGGCATTCTTTCTCGGTAACACTGTAGTTGAGCTGCGCTCCTTTCAGTTTTGCTGAGAAAAATGCTATGGGCCTGTCCCTTCCCTCATCGTCCCTTTGGAAGAGCACTGCTCCTATTCCAAACTGGCTGGCATCGCACTGGATATAATAGTGCCGTTTGAAGTCTGGATGCACCAGCACGGGTGCGCAGGTAAGTGCCTTCTTCAATGCATGAAATGCTGTTATTGCCTCGTCGCTCATCGCAAATTTCGCATTTCCTTTCAGGCAATCCGTCAAAGGAGCTGACAAGTTGGAGTAATCGCGGATGAAACGCCGATACCATCCTGCCGTGCCCAGGAAACTTCGCAGCTGCCGAACCGTTTTGGGCACCGGGATTTGGTTGATTGCCTCCACTTTTCTCGGATCTGTTCGCAATGCTCCATCTCCAATGACGTATCCAAGATACCGCAGATACCTGAACCCGAATTTTGACTTTCCCAAGCCTATGGTGAGATTCGCGTCTCGCAGTGCCTTTGCTACTTCTCCTAACAATCCCAAATGTTCTTCCCAGGTTCTCGAGATGATTAGGAGATCATCCAGATAAACGAACACCTTGCTTCGTAATGCTTGTGGGATTACTCGATCCATTAGTCGGCATAGACGCTGCGCTGCGTTGCATAACCCGAAGGGCATCATACGGAATTGGTAGAGCGGTCGCCCAGGAATCGTGAACGCAGTGTACTCGCGACTTTTCGGCTCCAACTCGATCTGCCAAAACGCATGTTTAAGATCCACGCTGCTGATGTATACCGTGTCATCTACTCTGCTGAGGATCGACTCTATGTTTTGTAACGGGTAAGCATCTTTTATTGTCACTGCATTCAGTTTCCTAGCATCTAAACATAATCGATTCTTCCCAGGTTTTCTAACGAGCGTCATCCGATTGCTCCAAGGACTCTCACTTGGTTCGATTACGCCGAGTCTCAGCATCTCGTCTACTTCGGCAAAAAGTAGTTGCTGTATTGCGGGCGAGACTGGATAAAATCGTTCCTTGATTGGTACAGCTCCTTCGATCAACTGAATTGTATGCTGTTCCAGGTGAGTTTTGCCTAATCCTGTATTTTCATACGCTAGAAACTGATTTTTAACTTCTTCCAGTTTTTGTTGCTGTTGCGGATTCAGAATGTGAGGTTCAACGGGCTCGCTTTTGGTGATAAATTCGGAGTCCAGGTGCTCTATAGATTCTACACCTAGAATCTCTGGTGCAAGCTGGAATTTTCGCCAAAAATCGACTCCCAGATACAGTGGCTGCTGCAACGTCGGACACACATACAGCGTGATGTCTTTGCTGTCTCCATTATATGCCATTGACACCTCTACTTTTCCCACGATGGTATGTCTGGTTCCTCCTGCCGCTTGAACTGTCGACTGCGAGTGAATTAACGTTGCTCCTATCTTCTCCAGGAGCTCGATGCCGCCGCTGCCGAGCAAACTAACTGAGGCTCCGGTGTCTAGTAATCCTGCTATGGAATAGCCATGAATCTCTACGATCGCAAAGACCCGCTTATCGCCTGAGGCTGCTGATTTAATTGCTGCACACACCAGATTCCGTTCCTGTCGCCTATCCTGGAATCGTGATCTTGCACGCTGTACGTACTGTGTGGCCTCACAGAAAATACGCGCTCTTGCCTCCTCGTATGCTGCTTGCCGAACCTCCAATGGATAACGAACTGAGTACTCGCCGTGTGGTATGCTACTTTTATTCTTATTTACTAATATTCTCTTAACGCATGCTTTATCTTTTATCCTAGTTTTTAAATCTATCATGCTTGGGGCAGAGGAATTTAGTTGGTGCCTAATGGATTGGAGCGCGACTCCTCCGCTTGCGTCTTGCTCCGCCGGTGGTTTCCCTGCTGACATCTGGAGCATTTCGGGAACACCGTTCCGGCCAGTCCGCATTTGTAGCAGAAGATTGTACGCTCAGTCGACTCACAATCCCAAAAGGTATGTCCTGTCTGTGAGCAGTTCCAGCAAGTTAGATTGCCGCCGCCTTCCCGTGGCCGATATAATGCCTCCACTGATTGCTCCTCTTCTTCCTCAGCATTCGGCTCTGCTACCGGAACATACGCTTCCTGGACGTGATATCTGGGCACCTTTGGTGGCTGCAGAGGCTGCGCTGGCTTGGTCCATCTGGTTGCTAGCCATCGTTCCGCCTCATGACACTCATCCCGCAGCCTCTCCAGGTTCGTGATCGTCATCGGGTATATCACTCGCGAAATGCCATCTCTGATGTTTATTTTGATTGTTTTTATCAGGTCGTGGTCTGAGAATGGAGTGGGCAATCTCGAGCGCAGTGAGATCATCTCCTGGAGGTAATCATCGATGCTCTCTCCTGGCCGCTGTTTTCGCTCCCTCAGATCTTGCTCCTGCTCAAAGCTGGACTTGCGACTCTGGAAATGTTGTTCCAGACAATAGCGCAGATTTGGCCAGTCCAGGATGGTGGCGGTACGGACATGAGTCCAGAACCAGTCTCGCGCTCTGCCATCTACGAGCGCATGGAAATCCCGCATCACATCCGACCACGGTACGTTGTATGCTCTCTGCATGTGCTCAATTCTAAAGATGAATTCTTTTACAGGCATAGATTTCGGACTGCCGTCAAACAGGATTCCCCATCGCTGAATCTTAATCGGATCGGCTCGCCGCTGTGTGCCTCCTGATGGCCACGCGCCTTGAGGATCTGCTCCTGGTGCCTGCATTCCGGATTGCTGCACGCTGTAACGCTCCGTGTAGCCCCTCTGGTCTGCTTCACGCCCACGATCACCATTCCAGTGATTCGGTGGAATCGAGGCTGCCCTAGCAGTGTCTCCAAATAGTGCTGGAGGGGGCACGGAAAACATTGGTGCTTCTCCTGCTCCAAAAAATGCTGTTGGTGGCGGCACATTGAACGTCGAGGGAATTGTCGGCCGTGTCAGAGGATTCGCCTTTGTCTCCAGTGGCGGTGATGGTTTTGGTGGCTCTGGTGGAGGCGGTTGGCTCGGTCTCACTAGCTGTTGAATATCCATCATGAAGTTGAGCATCTCCCTTCTCATCTCATCCTTGAAATCGGAAAACTCGCTTGACTGTGAACTGCGGTACGTTTGGTGAGCTTGCAGCAAAGCTACATTAATTGCAGACTTCAACTCGCTTGACAGGGGTATTGTTTCCGTAGTTCCACCTGACTGACGAGTCTCTGATAACTTGCTGAGCTGTTCCTGGTCAGCGGATCTTCGCTGCTTCGACACTGCTCCTGTGCCGACGGAGCTATCGAGGAGGCCACCTACTGCTCCGAGTTGAGACGTGTCCTGGTCCATCTGTGACAGCTCTAGCGATGGTTTGTCAACTGGCATGTCGGATTTCCCGGACTGAGAACGAGTCACTGGGCCGAGAATTCCCTCTCCCCTATTCCGAAAATATTCCAAGCCTCTGCTCAATCTTCTTTCCTCCTTTTTCTTTTCCCCCGAACTGTGAGACATTGCTTCTCTGCGAGTCACTACTACTAAGCCGGTTTTGTAACTATTCCTAAGTTTTTCTATTTCTCTCCTGTGAAGAGGTGCTTTCACCATTTAGTAAATATTTATATTTTAATTTTTATATTTATTGTCATTTATTAATTTATTGAGTTATTATTCTATTTTTTTATTTTTATTACTTATTAAGATTCTTGCGAATTTAATTTTATAATTTAGCTGCAATTAAAACCATTATAATTCAAGTCAAACTATAGCTGATGTTATAGTTTGAATTAATATTACAATAATTCCAATTGCCGCAAGAATATGATTAACTATTTTATTTTAAACGTAAGTGAACTATCACGCGACAATATTAAACCAAAACAACATATACTCGAATAAATTAACATAAATAGACATAAGTACCCGTATTACATATATTACATATATAAATACAAATAATTACAAATATTCACATTAATAACAAGTATACACTGCTTTCTTAATTTAATATTCTAGCTTGTAATTCTTTTGTTTGTTTTATTTTTATTCTTTTTAAGTTAGATTCAAAAATCTGTTTGTTTTATCTTTTCAGACACACATGCATAACGAAAGGGGTGAAATGAACCTAACATCACGACTGGGCTTCGATCAGAAAGACTCATCGTTCTTGACCGGAATTACAACGCTTCCTCCTCCTTGCTTTTCCAGGAACGCCAGAATGCCTCGTAATTTGGTCTATTGTAAAATATCAAAATGTTAATAGCCTAAACGACTATTGCGGATAGCGAGTATGATTTCAAATTCAATCTTATTTTTTTTATGTATATTAATGTGATATCCTTTTAGTGAAGGATCTAACAACGACGGCAACGCGGCTTTGGAACGATTGACTCCATTCCGGG
This sequence comes from Drosophila subquinaria, assembly GCA_037043405.1. NCBI lineage: Eukaryota > Metazoa > Arthropoda > Insecta > Diptera > Drosophilidae > Drosophila > Drosophila subquinaria. The sequence goes on from JBAMBL010002830.1 coordinate 705,188, forward strand.
ACCAGCCGATGCGCGATCAATCGCCAATTGGATTTTGGGTACAGACGTGTCCTCTTACCCGCCAACTTCATGTTGGCCGAAAACTGTCTGTCGACGGCAACGCAGTTTTGGGCACGTTATAGCCCATCCTGGGACCAGCCGAAAGACAATTTCTGCTATTGCGGGTAGCACTGATTACGCGTTCCATTATGGCAACTACGGTGGATCTCTATCTCCATCTCGCGGACCAACAACTTCAGCGAAACTTCTGGCTAAATCGGACAACTGTATGCTACTGTAAAATTAATTTTGCAATTTCTGACTAAAACAGACATTCAAAGATTCTCCTATTTTCAGATTGGGCGCCATGTGTTACTTGCCGACAGTTTATCGCATCCGAATATCGATTGCCAGCTAGCTCACGGCATTTCCAGGGATGGATAAGACCCTCGATAGACGGATAGTCGGGTAACATCAATTTATTTGTTACTGAATTTCTCCGGTCATCTGTTCTGGCGTTCCTGTTTGAAAAGAAGGGAAATTATGGCACTGACAAACTGCCAGCACCCGCGTCGCCCACCCTACCATTAGTTGATCATGGTGAAATGAGATCAACTCCCTACTCCGGTCACTCCAGCCGTGTGTTAATCCACCTCACCCCATAAAAAGGTATTTACTCCACTTTTTGCATTATAACTTATCACAAGACATTTATTTAATTAATCCTAACATTTTCTTGTCTATTTCTATTTTCAGCGCATTCGTAATTTAATTCAACCTGGCTGAGACACCCTATAAAACACCACCTAACGCTCGAGCAGTCAGAGAAGCTATAAAGGGACCCAGGGGCTGATGACAATGGATTAATAAGTTAACGAATAAGAAAAATTAACAATAATAGATTAAACAATAAGACAAATAATAAATAAATAGTTAAATAAATGTATAAATATGCAAAACAATAATAAATAAATATATAAATTATCAAATAATAAGTTAATTAAATAATAAGTAATTAATTAATAATCCATAAAAATGGATGGCATATTTAGATGACGATTTGTGTTGGAGATGTGGATGTGGTGTATGTTATTAATTGGTCATTCAATAAGCATGTCAATATTGCAGCAAATGAAAAATAAATATGCTTTGCTTATTCATACATATGTGTGTGTTGTTATTTAGTTATTTAATCCTCATTATCTTGATTAGCAGTGAATGTAGTACTGCTTTGTGGTGCCAAACGCCACAGCAAGCGTACTGCAGGGTGTTTAATATAATGCTCCTTCTTCTAGCTTCAATGTTGAATTGAATGATTGAAAGAAATGTTATAAAAACCTTGTGGCCACCCAGAGGCGGTGGCCAATCGCTCCTCTGGTGGCGCCCTCCTGCGTACTTTTGCTTGTCCAATTGTGCTCTGTCGGCAGTTGGTTGCTGCACAATCTGCTGTCTGCTGCTTGTTGCTGTTAAACAAAAACAGTATTCGTTTATTCCCCACGCACAAATTACCACTAATTTAAATTGACAAAAATACTGACCCAACTGCGGTGAGTTTTAATTCAAACTGGTTTAGGCTTTCCCTCCAAATTGTCCACTAAAATAGTATGTCTTCTGTTGCTTTTTATTTCTTTCCTTGCCGATCCACGTTTTTAGAAAAAAAACACTTCTTCTTCCTCGCAAAATTGTGTAATTCAAAGGAAAACAGGAGAAAACCAAAAAATACTAAGAAAGGGAAATTTCCCTGCAGCAAACCGCCCTCAGCCCTGGAAATAACATAACCAGCTCTGCTCCTCACAATGCTGTGCTCCTCATGAGAAACAGCTGTGCTTGTCAGATGCAAATCGACATTGCGCATTTTTATTTGTTTTGTTTTGTGTGTGTGCATAAATGTTCGAAATAATAATCATTTCGTAACAAATTAGTTCTCTTTTCAAATTTTATCTGATTTAATGCATTTCTTCCACCTTGAATAATTTTCATTCAAGACTTTGTTGTTTACGCAATGTTAGTAACATAATGCTTGCTGGGAAATTTTGAGGCTCTGTTAAAATTTCCCTCATTACAGTTAGGCCCTTAGCGTTTACAATTCCCGCCCACAGTTTTGCGTGTTTTCTCGTCCCGTGCGGTCTGCTCCAAAGCATAAATAAAGAGCGCATAATTCAATGAGCGCAAAACACTGCAAAAAGTTTAATTGCTAACCTTAGAGTTCAAATAAAGAATAAAGCATATTTTTGTGGTGTGTGATAAATAATCAATAATAAGAGCAAACGCATCAAACCAACACAACGCCTTAAAAGGGTCGCCAGCAGAACAGAAAGGCGGTAGGGGAAGGGAAGGGGACGCGTTCGTGTGGCATTTGCCCTTGATTAAAGTTTGTCACGGAAAACGACAGCAAATTAAATAAATATATAAATAAATAAAACAAATAAACAACGAGCTTAGCACAATCAAATATTAATTGTAATTATTGTTGTTGGTATTGAATTGTTGTTTAACAGTGCGCCGGAACAGCTGCTCGGCATTCCTGCTCCCCCTTCCCCACATCGACAACTTTAACTCCAGTTGCTGATATAATGCCATTACTCGATCCGTGTCCATTTAAATGGATACCAGGATTAAAAGTGGTTCAATGTCAAGAAGTAAGTGTAGAAATCCTAAAGTTTATAAAAGAGGATTTTCCATGAAAAATGTGTTAACTGGTATGACAAATTAAAAGTATTTTATTTTGCGTAAAAAGCCATATCTTGTTTTTTTAAATATATTTTTCTCTTTTAAATCTTATAATTAGTCTAAAAATGAATAAAATGCATTGAGTTCGAATACTTAAAAAATGAATACGCTTTTGTGAAAACAGTTACCTGACATGCTAAAAATAAAAAAAAAATATTCGTAAATAAAAGAAAGACGGTTACTTCACCCTTTTCAGTGTTGCCACACTTGTTTTAGCTGGAAATGCTCAAGCAGGAAAACGGAAATGTTCTGTTGAGCATTGACAGCGATTGTCTGTCCGTCTATCTGTCCGATTCACCATCTGACTGCCTCGACTGTGCTCGTGCCTGGCGCTCAGCAAGGGAAAAGGAACACGACAGCTGACACAATCAGCTGCTGATGGTTCCATGCAGTGACATTTTGCTAACCTTGATAACAATGCCAGAATTCCCTTGAAAGCGGAATGGAGTTCTGTTACGGATTCGTGTGCACCTTCAACCTGTAATTGATGAACGTTTTGTTTAATGAATTGTATGTATGAAGGGTTCTCCTACCCTTACAATTTACCACCCCATCATCCCGATACACCTGTGTGACCCTCCTGTCACTTTGCGTATACATATGTATCTACAATAAGCAGTATAAACATTTCTATTCTTTGCTCGCCCTGCTGCTTTTTCTTTCTTTCTTGTTTATGTCTCTATCTATTTTTAAATCAACCATGCGCCATTCACGTGCGTGCGCCCGGCCGGTCAATGTGGCGTATACGCAATGTTGCTATTAGAAAAGTATTAGCTTTTAGTTTGCGACAAGTTGCACGTGCTAAAATGCAAAGTGTAAAATTTACATATATTATGAGTAAATTTGTATGTAATATCAAAGTCAATTAAATAATTTGAGCAAAAGTATTCAAATAAAAATTAAGAAATATTGGTAAATGGAAAATTTAAACGTACGAATTTATTAAAAAATGTTAAAGTAAAAGGTTAAAAATAGGAAAATCGCTCAAATTTATAGCTCATATTTATGAAAGAAAATTTAAAAAAATTAATAAAAGTAAATTTTAATAAAAAGTAAATGCATAACTTATTTTTCTGAAACCTAAGAGTCATTTCTGCAATCAAATAACTCTCAAATAACTGCCGCTGCCTGGCAACTCTATGTCTGCCCTGAACGATTGGAGTAATACATAACTTCTATTTATCTATCAAGTTTAGAATTTATTCAAGCAAAGCTTTTTTTCTATCAAACTTGGAATTGTCGCATAAAAATGCACCCAGCAAAGCTTCAGGCAAAACTGCAACGATTTCCTGTTTACACAAAGTGCACTGTGTGTGCGAGTGTGTGTGTGTGTGAGTGTCTGTCTCTGTACTGCCACAGGTGGTTGTTGTTGCACACACACACCTATTGTTTGATTGTGTTAAAAATTTGCACGCTTTAAGTAAACAAATGCAAAGCTCTCTCACCCACATGATAATGCACAGTTGTTGTTATTTCTGCTGCTGTTGTTGTTGTTGTTGTTGGGGCACATAAAATGCATTTATATGCAAACACAAAATACAGAGACAATACACAGTTAGAGATTACAGAACAGCAGTTGGCAAATGACGCACACAAATACATCAAAAAGAATATTAAACAACAACAACAACAAAATAAATGTAAGCCTTGTCAACGCCGCAGTCGCAGTCGCTGCCTCTGTCGGCGTCGTCAACGGCAGCAGCGAGATTATTATTATTACTGGGAAAAGCTTTTTTTGCCAGTGCCTCAGATTTTGATTCAGAACGGAAAAGTGACGCGTCGCAAACGCACGGATGAATCGCAAACCAACGCGCGTTTCACTCAATTATTTTCAAATAAATACCACTTGAGATACATAAAGAAAATAAATATATAAATATATCAATACATATATTTACGTAGCGAGCGAACGAAAGCGAGATCAATTGGTCCACGGGCGTTTGGCAAAGTCGGAAAATTCATAGAAATTCATAGCAATTGTTGGGCCTGGAATCCCATTGGCAATACGAGAGTCGAGTCTTCATTAGTTTTGCACTCGCGGCAACAGTTGGTTTGGTTCGCGACGTAAACGTAAACAAAACAACCCGAATAATTAGCCAAGCTGTGAGATATTGAAACCCAATGTAACGATTACGATCGACAAATTGCAATAATATCATAATTTTCAATTTGCATCAGTTACAAGTGAATCTAAAAATGCATTCTAAAACGGAAGAGGTAATCTACATATGATATGTACAAATATATTAAATGTTATAAAATACTGAAACTGGGAAGTCTAGACTTAAATATAAAATGGTTATATATTTATACTTCCATATTTATTAAATAATATTTTAACTTTTTTTGCTTCCTGTCTGTGCATAATCATTTTATTGATAGCCATCACTTTTAAAACTAAAGCAAACTAATACAATATTTTTAATCAGTTCAATGAAATTAATTTGCATTTTTAGTGTGAATTTTGAAACTTAAAAATGGACCCTAGATTAGATAAATGATAAGCACTTACGCAAAGCTGATGAAATCTGCAGTAATCATAAAAAATACATATTTCAATTATATTTGAAGGAATTAAATAAATAGCTATATCGACTTGGACAAACAACTGTGACTGCCTGTCATTGTTTCAATTCACATAAGCATTATAATTATATAAAATAGACAACAAAAAATTTAAAATGACAACACACACACGCACAAATATATAAATACATATATTGTACATATGATCTATAGAAACAAAAAGCTCGACAAGGCATCATATGTTTTTTGGCGGCCGTCCCTCAGTTTCCATTCTAATGTCACACAACAACAAAAACAATATCAACGGAATCACCTTCATTGAAAAGCTAATTTACTATATCTCAACGCTATCTCAGTTTTCACTGGAGATTGTTGTTGTTTTTATGGTTTTCATTCATTTCGCACATTACTTTAGAGCGGTTTCTGTTCTCTGTCTGCCACTGTAAAAGGGAGGCTTGATAATTCTCTCTCTCTTCCTCTCTCTATTTATATTTATATCTCTCTTTTTCTCCTTACCCTCTCTCTATGTCTGTTCTCACTGCTATTTTCATTAAACTTTGACGATCGCCAATTAGCTGACTGGCCGCCCCTGCGTATACGTAATCCGTCATATCTATATGTGAGGTTTTCTTTCAACTTGGCCTACTGAAATTGGCTTCATACTACAGTAGCAATTGTAGCTCTGGTCGTTAATAATAAATATAACAGAGGGTAGCAAAAAAGTTGTCAGAACTGGCATTAGCTTTGACTTTAATGCGTCCTTAAGCTCAGTCATTATAATTAATACGATTTGTTAAATGCATAAATAAATTTTGAGTTTCTCTCCTGCCACAACAGTTTGTGGCGCTTTCCGAGCTGTGGCAATGGCGATAATGAACAGCTGGAATGACCTTGAGAGAAATTGCGAAACTTTGCTGTGTTTCTTTTTTGTTTTGTTTTTGCAGTGCACAGAATTTTGCTTAGTGATACGAATACGAAATGAAATACACATATACATATAAACGGAGACAGTAGCACGTGCCACTTGCTGCAGGTGGAGGAGCTACTGCTCCTTGCAGCCCCTGCTGCTGCGACCTTTGACTGGGCGGAGCAACAGCCAGAAAGTAGCAAATATAATAATATTACCTGCCGGCATACATGGCGTATCTGCAATATTATGCGCTATTTGACGCTGCAGGCAAATCCTTTTCATGTGTCTGTGTATTTGTGAGTGAGTATATGTGTGAGTGGGTGTGTATATCTGTGTGTGTGTGAATGTTTTTCAGATTTCAAGTTCAACGTGCAATTGTGGGCGGATTTGGCGCTCGAAATAATAAATGAAAACAGCTTTTCCTTTGATTATTCAAGCGCTGAGCTCGTTGGGTTTTGATTATGGAAAGGATTTTTTGCAGCTTTGTGATTTTATATCTCGTTGCACGGATTTAAATTATAGTGAAGGCAGGATATTAAAAGATTAAAACATACAGTTGAACCTCCATAACTCGAACTTCTATAACTCAAATTTCACTCTAACTCGAGCTAAATGAGTGGCAGTAAAATTAAGAAAATTAAGAAAAATAACTCTATAAGTCGAATATCTCTATAACTCTAACCTTATCTTTGGATAATGGTGATTCGAGTTAGGGAAGTTCGACTGTATTTGATATGAAATTTTGATTTTCTTTCTTTAATTTTACTAAAAGCTGGAAAATTAATATTGAAAAAGTTATTTAATGCGATATTCGATTAATCTGACAGCACACTATTCTGATTTAATATTGTTTCAATCTCTGCACAAACAAACTGATAAGATTGAATTTTACACACAGAACTCAATTGAATGTTTTTCTGTTGCTGTCAATGCAATAAACGTATTTGTTTATTTTAGTATAAAAGAAAAACAACAACATATACTCGGTTCTTACATACACACATAAATGCACAGGGGGCTGTAAATGGGGCGTGGTGGCCCCCAGCAACGGAGAGAATGACGATTCCCCCATGCATGATAATCGCATTACGTCAATGGATTAATTGATAAATGTGAGGAGAGACTTAAACGAAATCGAACTTGTTGACGGAATTACACCAACGTTGTTGACCCCGTGGCCCTGAACAAAGTGTGTGTATATAGGAAATGCAGAGAGAGCAAGAGCGAGATATGCAGAGTTCATCAATTAATTGTTAATTGTCATTGAAAATTGATTGCAAACAAACCATAAAAATTGCTTTATTTATGATGTCAACAACTGAGCGAATAATTCAAGAGAGAGTGGAATCACATAAAGAGCGCAAAAAGTTTAAGAGAGCAAGCGATCGATTTTGACCGAATCCCCTTCCACAAAGCAAGATAAAACGTGACGCTCTCTCTTCTTCAGTTTGCTTAAAATTTGCTCACTTTGTTTGCTCTCTCGTGCTGTCTCTCTCTTTAGCATATGAAAGAACAGTAGAAGCAATTTGGGCAGTCAGTTGGTTTTGTGCGCTTCAGCTCGATTCAGTTCAGTTTACTCTGCTTCTGTTCAAGTGGATGAGCTAATTAATGCCCAGGCATATAACTTGTCTCACAAGTTGTACAATTTTAATATTACCAAAATGCCAATTGCCGCAACTGTGAGTTCTACAAAAAAAACCTTTGGCTTTTATAGAGAGTAAAATGTGTTGATTTATGACACGTGTTGCTTTTGTTGGTCATGAAAGAGTGAGCGCAAAATTGAGAGAGCGTCTGTCATATGACGGCATCTGAGTGTGTGTGCGCGTGTGTGTGTTTATGTAAATAATATGATTATAATCACGGTTGCCACAATTGGCGTTTTTGCGCCAAAACTGGCTCTTTTTTTTCCTGTTGGCGCAATGGCACTTTTTCTTTCGATTTGGCTCTTTTTTTCATCAGTTCAGAATCAGTTAATTTGTATAGTTTTAGGTTGAAGTACATATTTATTTTGATTTAATAACATAATCACTGGATTAAGATGATAATGTAAAATACTTTGGAAACATGTGTTATTGCTTTAAGTGTTTGTGATGGAAATATTTATTATATAGTTAAATGCAAAAATAACATGAGTTGCAAAGAAAAGTTTTGGCTCATTTTTAGTCAATTTGGCTTATTTTTTGTTTGTCTTTGGCTCAATCAGATATTATTAAGTGGCAACCGTGATTATAATATGTCTGCTCTCTTCTTTGCAGTCTCCTTCACTACTGAAGCGCGCCGGCACCGACAAACTGCGTGAAGTCTTCCAGAAATACGCGTCACTGCAAAAGGATGGCGAGCATTATATGACCAGTGAGGATTTCGTACGCAAATTCCTTGGCCTATTCACGGAGGCAGCTTTCAATGATGTAAGTAGTTCCCGTCGGGCATCATCATTGGGTCATTGCAAGGTTATATTCAGCACAGTCGCTGCCAGTCGTACTCTGATAAGCAATCGACAACAACAACGGCAACCCTTGCTCTTATCAACATTAAACAGATAGCAATTACACCTGTGTGAAAGCAACATTGGAACTGTTCAAACATCATATGCATCTATATTCATAAACATCTGAAACTGATTCACGAAAAATCACTTGGCCGCCTCGTGCTTAACGTCACAACATTTAAATTGCTCTCTTATCAATTTGTTTGGTTTAGTCGGGACTCGTAACTGATTTCCAGCCGCGACTTCTAGGTCGAAGTCTGCAAATTGTACTTTATTTTTTTTTGTATATTTTATGGATTAGTGATAAAGTCTATCAGTCAGTTCGACTATCCGGTTAAACATTGAACTTGTTTAATTTTATTTAATCTAGGAATCGGTGCGCTTACTGGCCGGCATTGCGGACACGAGCAAGGATGGCCTCATTTCATTCTCGGAGTTCCAGGCATTCGAGGGTCTGCTCTGCGCCCCCGATGCTCTCTATAGAACCGCCTTTCAGCTGTTCGATCGTCAGGGCAATGGCAATGTCTCATATGGTAAGCAACAATAATATTATTCAAATATGTATTTTTAAATTCTAATTGTATACAAATCTTAGCTGATTTCGCTGATGTTGTACAAAAAACTGAGCTGCACTCAAAGGTTCCATTTAGCTTAGATGGTACATTTATAAAACGATACTTTGGAGAGGTAAGTTCAAGATAATTTGATTTCAATTTAAAGCAATTCTAAATTAAATTTCTATTTCAATTTGTAGAAGAAGCAACGCCTTATCAACTATGCTGAATTTACGCAATTGCTGCATGATTTTCACGAGGAGCACGCAATGGAGGCATTCCGTAGCAAGGATCCAGCTGGCACTGGATACATATCCCCCTTAGACTTTCAGGATATTATCGTTAAGGTTAAGCGGCATTTACTCACGCCCGATGTCAAGGATAACTTGGTGGCGGTAAGTATATCGGATATTTCCATTACAGAGAGAGTGATGTTAAATTCCCATCAATGTGATTATGACAGGTCACGGAGGGTCACAGAGTGAGCTTCCCGTATTTCATAGCATTTACCTCGCTGCTGAACAACATGGAGCTGATCAAGCAGGTCTATCTGCATGCCACCAAGGGCAGTCGCACCGAGACCGTAACCAAGAACGAGCTTCTCTATGCGGCACAGACAATGAGCCAGATCACGCCCCTCGAAATCGACATTCTATTCCAGCTGACGGGCGCTGTTAATCAGCCAGGGTGAGTTTACCAATCTCTACTAGATATTCACCTGTTTTTGTACCACATATAGAAAGGTTTGCTTTGGCACGCCGAAGATTTAATACCCTTGCGGAGCACCGTATTTCAATGACAACTATATGACATGATATGATATAATATAGTAGTCCGATTTTAATCTCATTTTTAGTCAGGATGTTTAAGATTGTGAGTTTGATTGTGATATTTTAAAAAATTAAAAAGTTTTTTAAATTAAAAGTGGATTTTAATAGTCCGACTTTAATCTAGCTTAGTCAGGATGTTTAAGACAAAATCAAAAACATAATCAATCAAAAATTATAAATGTTTTTCATACAAAAAGTGGACAAGTCAAGATATATATATTCTATATATGCGTACACTTTATACCCTTTGCATGGATATCATAATTGATATTATAATTGTTAACCCAACACCAACAACAAGAAGTAGAAGATGCACTTGATCAAAAGGAATTTCCACATGAATTCGGTGTATGTTTTTCCGTGCGTATTAACTCTCTCTCCCTCTCTCTGTTTCTCTCTTTCTTTACCTCTCTCCCCTGCATAATCACTCTCACATTCATTTAATGAAATTGCATACAAATTTTTTGAAATAATTGTAAATAACTGATAACTAGAAGCTGGTGGAATCGCAAAAAGATTTATCCTAGGAGGCAAGTGTTGTTGTCCTTGTTAGAATTGTTATTTGGGCATGGTTTTCCTTCTCTTACTCCTTAATTACTACCATTGCCATGCATCAACCCATCGATGTGTTTTCTTTTTTATCTTAGATATGTAGTTATCTTTTAAAGTCTTCAATTTCTTGATTAATTATATTCACAATTCTATCTCAACAGCCGCATCGACTACAGCGACCTGAGCAACATTGCACCCGAGCATTACACGAAACATATCACGCATCGTCTCGCCGAGATCAAGGCCGTGGACAGTCCCAATGATCGATCCGCCATGATTCAAGTGCTGGAGGCCACTTATCGCTTTACTCTGGCTTCCTTTGCGGGCGGTAAGTTTTGAATAAAAATAATTCTCTTTTTACCTCATACGAAATTCAAATATTTTTTTGACCTAACTAAGAATAAAAATATGAAGTCAAAAATTAGGAAAAGTCAAAATAAAATGATTGCTATATATTATACCTTTTGTTAGTTTTTAGTATTATAAATTTAACTATCAATGTTAATAAATAAATAAAAATAATATTAGTCTTCAAATTTGTTTTTTGATGTATAACGTTCCGAATTTATATTTTCATATAAAATGCTTCCTAATTTTGTTTTATTAATTTTAATATTCAAATTTCGATATTCCAAGCTTTATTTTTCGACATTCGTATAAGGAATCCTTTTTATTCCGACCTATGCTGACTTTATTTTGAATTAATCTCCTGCAGCTACTGGCGCCACGGTGGTCTATCCCATTGATCTGGTCAAGACGCGCATGCAGAATCAACGCACTGGCTCCATGATTGGTGAAATCGCCTATAGAAACTCGTGGGATTGCTTTAAGAAGGTGCTTGAAATTGAATCTCCATCTTGTATACTCTTTAACCACTATCATTTCTTTGGCAGGTCATTCGCCACGAGGGCGTCCTGGGTCTCTATCGAGGTCTTCTGCCCCAGCTGATGGGCGTGGCACCGGAGAAGGCCATCAAGCTGACGGTCAATGATTTTGTGCGCGACAAGTTCACCGACAAACGGAGCAACATTCCCGTCTGGGGTGAGGTTCTTGCCGGTGGTTGTGGTGGTGCCGCCCAGGTTATCTTCACCAACCCGCTAGAGATTGTCAAGATTCGACTGCAGGTGGCGGGAGAAATTGCTGGTGGCTCCAAGATCAGTGCCTTATCCGTGGTCCGTGAGCTGGGCTTCTTTGGACTGTACAAAGGCGCCAAGGCTTGTTTGCTGCGCGACGTTAACTTCTCGGCCATTTACTTCCCAACCTATGCACACGTCAAGGCCTCCCTGGCCGACAAGGATGGCTACAACAGTCCAGTGTCTCTGCTGGCAGCTGGTGCCATTGCCGGCATTCCAGCTGCCTCGCTGGTCACGCCCGCGGATGTGATCAAGACGCGTCTCCAGGTCGCCGCACGCAAGGGACAAACGACATACACGGGACTTTGGGATGCCACCAAGAAGATTATGGCCGAGGAGGGTCCGCGTGCATTCTGGAAGGGCACAGCTGGTGTGTAATCTAATGAAACCCTTGCCTCTCACTGTCTTCATCTATTAATCTTCTTGGTTTGCAGCCCGCGTCTGTCGCTCGTCGCCACAGTTCGGTGTCACCTTGTTCACCTATGAGCTGTTGCAGCGTCTGTTCTACGTGGACTTTGGCGGCAATCAACCCAAGGGATCCCAGGGCAACAAGTCCGCCATTGCGATGGACAGCACGCTGACGCAGCAAGTGCGTCCCGATCACATCGGTGGCTACAACGCGGCTGTGCCTCTCCTCGCCGGCATTGAGTCCAAGTTCGGTCTGTATCTGCCGCGATATGGACGCGGAGGTTCCGCTGTTCCAGCAGCAGCAGCAGCTGGTGGAGGATCGGGAACGAGTTCATGATTGTATTGGCGCCATCGCCTGCCCTGCGCCAGTTAGGTCTAAACTTGTACAGTTGTAGCCATAGATACATAGATAGATTCATAGATACATCTAGAAGATCTGTTCGCATGTAAATATATCTTTTGCTAGAACACATTTACACAGGACAAACAAAGTAGAAAAGTTAGAGAGAAAGTGTGGAAACTAGTACAGAAATTGCTCGATTCCTTATACCCCAATATTCATACATATATATTAGGGTGTCCCTTATTTGGTCAAAGTTAATATTTTAAAACGCATACGGGCTAGTTCTGTTCATTAGGTCCTAAAGCACTCAGAAATAAATTTTTACCTCAATCGGAGTATGATAACCCGTGCCGACTTGGATCGGAAAATTTAAAGATTATATGGGACAAAAAAAATTTTTTTTTTTTTTTTAATTTTTTATTTTTTTATTTTGTTTATTAGGTCCTAAAGAACTCAAAACCAAGTTTTCACCTTAATCGGAGTACGATAACCCATTCAAATTTGCATCAAAACATGAAAAATCATCGAAAAATGTATAATCAGTGTTAAAATACTGTTTTTTCATGTTTCGATGCAAATTTGAATGGGTTATCGTACTCCGATTAAGGTGAAAACTTGGTTTTGAGTTCTTTAGGACCTAATAAACAAAATAAAAAAATAAAAAATTAAAAAAAAAAAAAAAAATTTTTTTGTCCCATATAATCTTTAAATTTTCCGATCCAAGTCGGCACGGGTTATCATACTCCGATTGAGGTAAAAATTTATTTCTGAGTGCTTTAGGACCTAATGAACAGAACTAGCCCGTATGCGTTTTAAAATATTAACTTTGACCAAATAAGGGACACCCTAATATATATAGTGTGTATATATGTTTATAGCAGATTCAATTTATGGCACACAATTGACGGCAACTGTTTTTACCTACACTAGAGAATCGAGAATGTAGCTTGAAATATCAAAACTTTAAGCTGTTTTTTTGTAAACATTTTTTAACTAGATGCATAGTTTAAAGTTAAAACCAATCACTGAACGTCAACTTTTGCACTCAATGAACTATTTAAGCGTAAAACAAAATTAAAATAAATACAAAACCGTTTTATATTAGTACGAATTTGTTCAAAAGTTATAAAAGGAAAATGCAATGAATTACCTCTTAGTTAATAAATTTAATAAATACAATTTAAATATGTACAAAAATTGAAAATCAACTTTTTTGTGTATTATCTTTAATTTAACAGCATGAATAGTGGATAAAAGAAATTAAAATTAACAATAATTAGATGATAATATAAGTGCGTTGGATCAAAACTAGATCTGATGAAATATTGGGAGAAAATCAGTTAAAAAGTAATATTTAGATATTTTTGGTAAACCATTTCCAAACCATTTACATACTAGGAGACAGCATTAATTCTACGAAAAATCTATATAATGGATTTCATGGCCTCCACAATATTTTTAAAATATTGCAGCTTAGGAATCTTGAGGTCGTTTAAATTATAATATTTTAATATATTTTAAAAGAATTCGAAACCCTTAGACATTTTATTTCGTTGATAGCTTCATTTATTACAAGTTTCTAAATATTTTCAAATTCGTTATCTTGATTTGTTTATTGATATCTCTGCCTAATCTAATTTCTGTCTGCAAATTATGTACCTACAAATCTAAAAAGCAAACGCTGAATTAGTCCAACGATTTGCACAACTTGTCGCTCCACAAATTGAAAACTCATGTCCATGGCCAAGTCAATGAAGCGCTTTAAACAAGCCCAAATGAAATAAACTGCAATTATTAATGGCAGATGCGATTAGAATACTTTGGCGCTGACAAGTTAATTCCATGTCTAGGCAGAAGGTTTCCAGGTCAGTAATAAAATTCAGTTTCGAATTCAACAGTTTTGTGACATTGTGATTTACTGGGTTTTGGTTACACCCCATTTGATGTGGGAGTCTGTTGACCATGACCGTCAGAGGCAAAGTGGAAGCAATCGTTGACCGTTAAGCATTTAATTCTGTACGCAATGCGTAGGCACTGCACTGCACTCTATCTAATCACAGGTTGCATGCCCCACAGAGAGGTTTCCATTTCCATTTCCATTGCGGGCAGCCATAAAAAGCCGCCATCGATCGCCGAAGCAGCCGCAGTTTCATTTCGAGCCTTGACGCGATTGCAACGATTGCAGCGAAATGCAAGTGAAATTTAGTTTGAATTTGATATTAGTGTGCCTGCTGCTGCCACTTGTGGCATCTCAAACGGATACGCGCATCTCATGGATATCCCAGCTGAAGCAGCTGCGCCATCAGCTCCACAATTGCCTCCAATCCGGAGCAGGAATCGGTTTGTGGTCCTGTTTCCGCACGCGCAGCCTGCAAATCTTTGAGAACATCATGAGTTCGGATGTGATTCCGCTGTATGAAGGCGTGCGTCTGATGGCTGCACCAAATGCCACAAGACCAGCTGCCAAAGATGATCCTAGGGATCTTAAGCATCTCACCTGGTTTGATCAATTGGCAGGTAGCTTGGCCAAGGGATTAACTACACACACTCTACAAATCAACCTGGCGAAGCTGACGGAGCGCTATTTGGGCAACGGTAAGTGGCAGACACTGTTATCGTACTCCTCCTTCTTTAACATATGAATGTCACCTGTAGATGCACCCGAGAGTCAAAGGGATTCGGCGGGCAGTGCTCGAGTTCGAAGGCATCGCTTCAACATGATTATCACAATGATGTTTGGCGTCACGGCTCTGGGCGCTGTGCTCGTTCCAATGGGCTTTCAAATGCTATCCATAGTCAGCGGCAAGGCTTTGCTATTGGCCAAAATGGCCCTACTTTTGGCCTCCATTAATGGCCTAAAGCGGGTGAGTTTTTGCTGGGGATTCCTATTCAAAAAAGGGCTTTTACTCAATTCGAAACACTTTTCTTACGATAGGTGGCCAATTCGGGACTGCATTATGGCCTTTATCATGTGCCTGGCGATCATCTGAATGGATATTACGATCGTGGCGACCTCAATCATCCACGCAATGTGCCCATTCCCGTTGCCGTGGCGCCTTCACTAGACATGGGCTTAAAATAGTTTCAAGAACTAAAGTCTATTGGTGTAGTACGAATTAGTTCAATTAAAAGTTTGATTAGCTTTTAAGCTTTGGTTATTTATTTGCAAATTTTAGGAATATAATAACAAAATCGTAATATGAAAAAAAATTTAAATAATCAATGAGTCTTTAGGTAAAAAATTCGAATATAATAAATCTCAAATTAATTGTTATAAATTTAAAAATATTCCTTGAAATATCAGCAATTTTTGTATTAAACAATTTTTTTGGATGAAAAAATATGTAAAAAATAATAAAACAATGAAGAATATATAAATATTTGTTCGGTATTAATGAAAAATAACAGTTTTTGTATCAAAACATTTTATAACTAAAAAAAATGGGGGAAAAATAAAAAAACGGTTTAAAAAGATTTAATTGCATAATTTTTATACATTTTATAAATTGCGTCATTATTTGAGTCTTCAACTAAAATAATTAAATAAAATTAATCTCAAATTAATTGTTATCAACTAAAAAATGTTCCTTAAAAAATTTGCAATTTTTGTATAGTTAAAACAATTTTTTCGACTGAAAAAATAAGTGATTTAATAAAAAATGAGCAATTTTTGTATTCAATGAAAAAATAGTTAAATAATTAAAAACAATGAAAAAAATGAAAATATTTTTTTAGTATAGATTTGAAAAATGGTTCTAACCAAATTGTAACAAGTTGGCAGCCCCGTTGTAAACTTAAAGCTTTTTCCCCAATTAAGCTTTCAGTGTGGTGAATTTCTGTTGGGCGGCAGACTTTTTGAATTGAAAATTGAGGCAAATGAGATTGTTTAAAAACACTTATTAACATTTATAATATTTTGAATATTTTTATAAATTAAAAGAGAGTGTTTGTCAGATAATGTGATTTAAAAAAGTTTAAGTTACTAAAGTTAAAGCAAAACTCAAATAATTTAACGTACACCAAATGTGACGAAGGCAGCAACGAACAAGATGACGACGGAGAAGGACGAGGCGAGCCGACTATGCATGCGTGTGTGTGTGTGTGTGTGAAGTTGTCGTCGTGGGAGTGTAGATGGCACTCGAGGCAGGACTATAAAAGGAAATGCGCCGCTGATAAGGACCAACATTCTGTCGTCGTGCGGCAGCGTTGACATCTCGTTGGCCAACCAAAAACGGAAACCGCGACTTACAATTCCCATTCGACTCGACCCGACTCGGTTCAGTTGTGTTCACTTCGTATCCTTCGTATCCCTTATCCTTAGATTGCGTGTAACGGTTCCTGTGTGCCAATTCAAAACGCGTTTAGTTCTCTCTAAGCCCTAAGTGCGATTTACGTGCATGCTCCTCTAACGTCTCGTCAATTTTGTCATCAACTTCTTCGTAGCGTGATTCCTTCCGTCGCTAATCCTTTTAATCAGATTAGCACCACGAAAATAAAACTGGACAACACAGGACGCTTTTAAAATTTGGCGAAATTGCTTAAGGCCGTCGGTTAATTGAAATCCAACGACTTTAACCGCAAATAGCGACAATTGGCTATTTAACACCACAGTTTCTTGGCATTAAGAGACCCCAAAGATTGACCGAAATGAAGCTCGTGGTTTATCTATACATGTCCATGATTGTGCTAGGCGTCCAGGTGAGTGAGAGGGAAACGGGAATGGTAACGGTGCTAATTCAATTTCGATCAACAAGTTGAGTTAACTTTTCTTTCGACTTGTCGCTTTTCCTTATGTTTCAATGGCTTAAATGAATTTGGACCCGTTGTGACTCTGTTAGTTATTCTCCTTCTTCTTTGTTTTTTTTTCTTGGTCTTTGGACGATTGATGAGCCTTGGTCCTGCCGCATTTTATGAGCAAAGTTTTTGAAACCATTGACTTTGACTTTCACTTGGTTTTTGTTTTGGGGACAGATTGCTTTCATTAGGCTCAAATTATATGAATTGGCTGAGGCGTGTGCAAGATTAGAGGCCTCTGACTCGAATATCATCAGTATTATTTGTTTTCGAAATCAATTTTATGTTTTATTGCACACATGTTCCCTCCTTGCCCTGTCATCGTTAGAATTGCCTATTTTTAGCCTTGGCAGCAGCGATTAAACGATTTTGTTCTCTTTTGATATTTATCAAATTACAAATATTTCACATTAATTAAGATATTTCGGATTCAATAAATTTCTTTCAGCTAAGAATCATGGCGTGACTTTTAAGTTCTAAGTAACTGAAATAATTGTACTGGACTTTTTAATTCCCTGACTGAGTTTTAATCAATTGCGATTTAAATGGAAGCTTATTTTAAAAACCCAATATAATTATTTTTAAAATAGTTTGCTGAATATATATTTAAGTTAAAGTCTTCAAAATGCAATAAATATCTAATAATTTTAATTTAATTCGACTGTGTAATTATTTATCTAATGATTAAATAATATTATAATAATGATATTATAATAGTTAAGAACTTAAATCCTTTTTTATGCAGTCCAAATTTATATCAATATTAAATTTGAAACTTTTCATATTTAAATCCAATGGGATTACCGGGTTCATAGAGTTTCAAACTAAATTCAACTAAGAATAAAAGCTTTAGTTACGAGTAAAGACTTTTAAAATAGTCACCCAACAATTCAATTTTCGATTGATTCTTCTTAGAATAGATTTATTGAACCGAGCGAGTTTCCCGATTCCTGTGAATATCAGTTTTAAAACTTAGAAAGCGTTTGGCATAAAAAAACGACAGATAAGCAGATTATTGATAAACAAAGAGACTGACAGAATTAGCTAATGTTTTTATAGACACTTTAAAAGAAATTCAATCAAATGTTTCGGTTTGCTTACCTTTTTAATTAAATTTAAGAATTTGCTTGTATTTGTCCATATCTCAAGTTTCCCCAGCTGCAAACTAAACGCACTTCTCAGTGCTTATTCAAGTGCACACAGATGTTACCCCGATATAACTCAACCTACGCACTGGCAATGAGTTGCACCTTTGACGATAATGCTATCAATAATGTCATTTATTCTATGATATGTTATGATAGCTGCTGCAGTCGACTTCCCTTTGCAGCTGCCTCACCTGTGACTGACTGAAACAACAATGTATTCGCATTTGCAATCCCAGTCCCAGTCCCAGTCCCAGTCCCAGTTGATGTAAATGGATAAAAAGCAAATGTAAATTTTTTTAGCTGACATTCAATTGTGTTAAGGGGCATGTCAAACATGCCACGCGGTGTCACTGAGGTTGTGTGAGAAAAATGTGTGAAAAATCAACAGAATCAGGAAACAGGAAGGGGCTGCAAATGATGGGCATTCATTGTAGCTGACCAAACTGGCCAATGCCAATGCAATCTGCCTCAGTCTCGATTCTCGATTACCCGGACAGCCAGTCAGGTGGAATTTGTGACACAGCCAGGATGCATTCTGGCCGTGATGGCACTTGATGCTCGCTTAATGCCGCATGTTAACAAGAGCAAAAGCTACACTTTGGCCTTTTACCATACAGGCATTTAAGACACAAAATGGGTTGGGGATTCCACAACGAGCCGAGAACTTTGACTATGTGACATGTGAGTGATGGCAATTAAAATACGAAGGTACTCGAACTTTTAGGTGCTGGCAAAGCTCTAATTGGTAAACACCAATTTGTAGAAGACACCTGAGTACCTGAATACTCGAATGCCCGCATGAAAGAATCAAACTCATTGTCATTTGTTTGAGGCCACAAAACTTTGTTAATTACCGCACATACATCAGGCCAAAGTGTATTAAAGTATTTTGCCAGGGACAAAAACTTTTAATCAGCCCAAATTTGTCAGCTGTGCCAGCCAGGAGGACAGGAGGACAACAGGGCATGAGCATACAAAGCTGCCCTTAGACCAAGTCCCAATAAATTCAATATTAGATTCTCAGTGTTGTTGAAGCAGCCGGTTGCGAGCAAAGTCTTTTACCCTATGCAAATTTATGCCAAAAACTCGATGCTTCCACCCACTGCATGAAATATGATGCGTGGTGCGCACTTTGCATAAAACCCGCTGCAATATACGAGCATATTTAAAAAACGACAAAATGAAGCAGCTGATATGGTAGGAGTATGCAACTAATTTCCGGTACTGTACTGGTAGTAATAGATTTCTTACCACATGCATTAAGAACTGTGCGTGGGGGGAACCACACGACAAGCCATTTGACTTGTGTGTTGTGTGTCATCGCAGTGACATGACATAAAGTTAATGAAGCTTTCTCAAAATGAAACTGGGCTGAGTAATTTCACAAGTGCTCTCTGCGGTAATTAGCCCCACTTTCAGTACTCTTGCCACACAGCAAGGTGCCATTTTAACTGCTGTTGCTGTTGCTGTTGCACTTGAAATGGCAGTTGCAGTTGCAGTTGCCTCTATCTCCTTTTTTGGCTGCACTAAAGTTTGCAGTTGACTTTGTTTTTTTATTCGCAGAAATTAATTAATTACTTTATCTGCGCGTCAGCAGCAGGCAGCAGCCAATAGCACACGTTTGGATGGGACAAGGGGCGTATGAGTTATCGAATTAACGTGTCATTCATCAATTTAAAAATAAACTTTTTATTATATTTAAATCAGGCGTGACATTTAAAGAATGGCTTTTGATAATTGGTTAATGAGAACGTGTGGGCAATGCGATGTAATTAATTTAAACGAATCAGGCAATTGACTTGATAAGTATTTTAAATATTTGTTTAAGCTTAAACGTAAATGTTTCTTAAAATAAAACTTAAATTCATTTAAAACACAAGCGGTAAAGACTATACCCGACTATAGGATACCCGTTACTTATTTAAATAAATATAAAATATTTTGTATTGCATACTTTTAGGCACTTGCATTGCTTGAAACTTAAAACAGCCATTACCACCTTTTTGTTTGTCCGATCTTCTTGCGACTTAGTAGGATAATAGCAAATAATAGTAGTTAATATTGATTACTTGTACTTAACTTGTATGTAAGGCATTCATTTTATTTAAATTTTATTTTTTTTTTATATCTAAAGTATTCAAAGCAACATTCCAAATACATTCTAAAAAACTTTATTAATGCTTTATGTTTCTGCTAAGATTATAATAAGACAGTTTTGCAAAGGCATGCAAATTTCAGATATAAAAAGTTTGTCTTGTCTAAGTACTTATATCCGACATTATGCGCATATTTAAGCCAATCAATTTCCTTGAAGCATTAGCTACAATCCTTTACTGAAAGCCATTGCGAATTAATATTGCGAAATTGCACAAGAGATCGCTTAAAAACACGCAGAAACACATTCCTCTTTAATATTTGATGAGCCTTAAAAAGCCAAAGAACCAAAGAAGAAGTAATCTTTTTATTGGCCGCCTGTTGTCTGCTGACTGTTGCCTGTTGTCTGTTTTCCTGTCGAACTGTTGGCCAGCAAACCTTTTTTAAGCCAGTAGTGGGATTTTATTGTAGCCCAAACAGCTGTATCATGATTAAGTCATGATATGTTTCCGCCTCCGTGCTATTTCTGGCGCTGTAAGTAAATATTTGTATAAACTCACGGACTATCGCGAAAATCCGGCGCTGTACCGGTAAAAGGTAAATATTTATAAAGGATACCCGAATACCTTTTAAAGCATTTCCGCCTGTTAGTCAATTTCTGTAGGTGTTAAGTTGTTGTTGTTGTTGTTGTTGATGCTTTGCCATCTTGGTATTTTAATTAAGCCATCAAATTGAAGGCATCCTGATGCGGATGCAGCCTTTCGAAGTCCCGACACGCATATTTGTGTCTAATTAACGATTGCGAATTCAAATTCAACAACTTTGTCAGAGATTCCATTCCTTATTCCGTGCTTTTAAAGCTGACAATGAATTATTCTTAATGAATTTCATATGCATGACAAAGTAATTAAAATATGCTCGGATAAAAAGCAGAAATTTTATTTTTCAAGCGACAAAAAGATGGACAAAACTTTTGTGTGCTCTCATCGAGTATAAGTATGGATGGATGTGTGGGCATAAGAATTGAAAGCCAATAATAAATATGAATATCTGTTGTAGCAGCTGTTGATATACAGAGACTGAGACTGAGACTGAGACAGAGACTGAGTAAGAGAATGAGACTAACAAGTTGAACAAAGGCATCCTGATGGCTGCCAGCCCAAATCCCGGCCAGGACAATGCCATTATGTAAATGAACTGTTTGCCTCAAGTGTGCTCAAAGGGATCATGTTTATAATTTATTTACTGGCTGTCATCAGCTTCATTTTTTTTTGAGCAATACTTTTGCGTATTGCCGAAAATTGCCTGACGATTGACTTTTCATTGCGTGGGCAAAGATTGATGACGTCACTTGGGCATACAATTTGCATGTATGTATGCGTGTGTGAGTGGAGTGTTATTTTTCGCACCCTGCTTTTGGACCCCCCTTTGTCACAGCTTAAAGTTGTTGCTGCAAAGCCGCCACTAATTGACAGTTTCATAAGCAAAAGGCGCTTTTGTTCCCAGCTCGTTATAGACCGCGATTATGGTGGCATTTTTTTTCATCGAGTGTTGCGCAAACAATTTTATATCAACTTAGACAACATTATTGGGCGGCCCAATTCATCAAATACTCTTTGGCAGCTAACAAAAATTCAATAATTGCAAAAAAAAAAAAAACAAGCGGTAAAGGCTATAGTCGGGCTCCCGACTTTAGGATACCCGTTACTTATTTACAAAAATTAAAAAAAAAAAAATTGTGCATGCTTTTAGGCACTTACATTGCTTGAAACTTAAAACAGCCATTAACATCTTTCTATTTGTCCGATCTTGTTACGATTTAGTAGGATGATTGTTAATAATAGTAGTTAAAGTTAGTTAGTAACAAATCTTAATTTCTTGAAAACTGTGCGTGTGGTGGCTTTTCGCGATTTACGGAGGCGGAAAGGGTCGTGGCAGAATTTTTAAAGAAACTTGACCTGCGTGGCGTTTATATAAATCTGTGTGCCAAATTTTGGTTGCTCTAGCTCTTATAGTCTCTGAGATCTAGGCCCTCACACTGACGGACAGACGGACATGGCTATATCGACTCGGCTGTTGATCAAGAATATATATACTTTATAGGGTCGGAGATGCTTTCTTCTCCCTGTTTCATACATTGCAACGAATACAATATCCCCTTTTACTTATTTTTGAAGTAACGGGTATAAAAAGTAAAAATTAAAATGAACCTTCAATCAATCAAAATATAAAGCAAGGATAAAATAACTGAAAAGTTTTGTTGAAAACAGTTTGACCCAAAACTGAAACTTAACTGATTTCTGGAGAGACAATAGCCTAAGGCTATTTGTAGAGTTTAAAGTGATGATTTTGCTTAAAATTCAAGTGGCATAAGCACTTAAATGTTGCATGTTCAGCAACAGCTGCAACTAAATGTGTCTCGTGAGTATATCGAATGATTCTCTCTAAACTAAACAGAGTTTAATTAAAACTGGCAACTGCATTCGACTTAAAGTACAACATTAGCCGAGTTGGCCTAGACGATAGTGCCCCCGTTGCACGTCTGGCCCATTTGAACTTGCCACAATGACTCAATAATAACAGCAAGCAGCCTGCTGTTCGCATTTGTGGCAGCTACAAAGCGCAACTTAGTTTTTTGTTGGCCAACACAAAATGCTGTTATTTGCTTTGGTAACCCGCTGATTTTATCGCATTTGGCTTTCGCTTTTGTCAACAATATTTTGTGTTGCCTTTCAATGCAGATCTTTTGAATCGCCCGATAAAAAAAACGGCTATTCAAAATCTAAAAAAAAAATGAAAAATAAAAAAAGCCCTCGCGCAATATTTGTTTTACACTTGTTATCTCTTTCTGCAGGCCTGGCCAACAGTGAAGCGTTCTTTTGAGCTGTATCCAGGTGCGGCGATGCCCTACAACGAGCACAGAATCTCAGGTAAGATTACGCTGGTTAACACACACACAAACACACACACACTCACGTGCGGAAGGGGAAAATGCGTTAACAAATTGCTGGCTAAAAGTTTTAGCCAAGTGCCTTTGGCTGAGCTGCAGTTCGTCGGCCGTGACAAGTTTATGGCGTTCACAAAATGTTTTGAGTTCAGCTCAAAATTGTGTTTTAAATTGCTTTGCCTCGCAACTTGTCAAGTGTCATGCCCACAACATGTGTGTACAATTTATTTCGGTATTATTATTTCATTTGTAACGGCCAATCGACCCTCTATTGACCATTCACAGATCTAACCAACAATTCTGTGGAAAGTTCACTTGACCTAACACGCTAAAGTAGATTTCAAAGCAATTCGATTAGCATTAAACAGATATTGGTATTAATATGAAAATTCCAATGAAAAGTCCTGTAACTGAACGCAAATAAATGTAACTAATAGAGTACCTATAACTGTGTATGTATATGCATAATCATAATCATAGCGTAAACAAAGTTGGCCAACGGCCAATTGGCAAGGCAACCGCAGAGTCGTCCTCATTGGGGGACTTTTCTTACGTAATCAGCATCAGCATCACAGTCTCAATCCACTTTGTTGTAGTTGTTATTGTATTTATTTATAATTGCTTTTATGTATAAGTGCCAGGCAACTGTCAACTATACAATTATGGCGTCAGTATTTATTTATGACTTCTGTGAGGTCAGCATCTTTTCTTATTCTAGATTTAAATTAGTATGCAGACTTGGTGTGAAATTTTAATTGAGCATCGTTTAAATATAATTTATTAAGCATCATTATGACAGCTTCACATATTAAATATCAATTGTTCATAATGCTCATTTAATTGTTAAGCGCTTTTAATTGTAATATTAAAAGGGCCAAAACTGTGACTGTTTTATGCAATTAGGACACATCGTAAACAATTAGGCGCCAAACTTAACAAAATGCTAATCACACAAGCACAAATACACACATCGCACACACACACTCACATCACATATAAAATTAATCAGAAACTCAAGAGTATCACTTCTACATAAACACTCTTCCAATGTTGTTAAGAAACCTGAAAGCTGAGATTTATAAAAGCATAAATTTAGTGGCAGGATTATTAGATTAATTATTGCAAAAATATTACTAAAAATTTATAATAATTTTAACACTTTTTAAAATTATATTTTTACTGTTTCATTATAATTGCTTGGATTGCCCCATTGAATAGAATCTTAGCAGCTAACATGTTAAAATTTGAATAAATAATGGTGGTCCCTGAGCAAGGATATTAATTAAGCCTCAAATATGTCTGTATCAATCATCTTCATGATTTTTTTTACTCATATTGATGAATCTCATTAAATGAAGGATTAATTTCATTAGAAACAATCATTCAGCTTGAGATTAAGAAAATACTCCAAAAAGGATATGTTTTATTTCGTGCCATAAAAAATTATCAAAAATATAAATTTAATTAAAAGATACAATCGATATTTGCACAGTAGTACTTCAAATCAAGGACACAGATTGAAGTATATACACTAGCCAGCAAAACTCTGCGTACAACTTTTTTTTTTACTTTCACAGCTATTGTCAGTCAAGTTTTCATAGTAAAAAATTCGAATGTTTGTGAACGTCTGCTTTTAAACTTTTATCCTCTTTTAAAATATAAAAAAATATTCTGTTGCAAAAAAAATTCTTAAAACGATTCTAAGAGTGACTGCAAAAAAAAATTTTAGAAAATAAAAAAAATGTACTTTTTTTTATGATTTTTTGAAATTTCTGAAAACTACTATTTTAACCCTTTTTTCCTACTTTTCACACAAAAGTGGCTTTTAAGAAATTTTAAAAAATCATAAAAAATATTTTTGAAAATGCTTGAACATTTGTTGCAGTCACTCTTAAAACCGTATTAAGAATTTTTTTGCAACAGAATATTTTTTTTTTTTATAAATCGTGAATTAAAGTTGAAAAGCAGACGTTCACAAAAATTCGAATTTTTCAATGGGTGCTTAATTGGTTAGGGAAATTTTCGCATCATTCGAACAAAATTTAAACGACCTTTCCAAATATTTTTTTTTACTATAAAGACTTGACTTACAATAGCTTTTAAAGTAAATAACTGTTGTACGTCGAGTTTTGCTGGCTAGAGTACATGGCTTGCATTTTTACAATTCACAAGTGCATTCAAGTACTCTAGGCAAGAGTATACAAATCGACAGTACTGTTTCAACAGTAAGCGGGTTTATGGTCATTTTATTTGGATGACTGACAAACACACACACACGCACGCTGTCATATCCACAGTTGAGTGTGTGACAAGCATGTGAAATAGTCAAAGTCAGGCGGTGGTTTAATTGTTTTTTGGTCATGGACAAAATGGTCATAAAATGGTCAAAAGGCTAACTGAATACGAGCATGCGATTGTTCTTATTCAAGCGTGTGTGTGTTTGTGTATGTTTGTGTGGGTCAACTAATAATGCGAGCCATAAATCAGGCAACAGTAGCCAAAGCCAAAGCCAAAGCCAGGGCAATAAGTGGACAGCCTACAGGACTTTCTGTGATAAATTAATTGTTACAGAGTTCAGAGGTCGAAACGTGGTTACAATTTGCATCTTTGCTCTTTGTTGGTCAAGTAATTTTCAATTATTACATACACACACACACATATACACACAGAGATTTGTTTACAATAAGAACAATCATCTGGAGATGTTGCTGCCAGTGTTATTGCAATTTGCTTAGTTGGCCAAATTGGTTTCAAATGGCCAACAGGCATATCAGTTAGTTGCAT
This sequence comes from Drosophila subquinaria, assembly GCA_037043405.1. NCBI lineage: Eukaryota > Metazoa > Arthropoda > Insecta > Diptera > Drosophilidae > Drosophila > Drosophila subquinaria. The sequence continues at coordinate 731,408 of JBAMBL010002830.1, forward strand.
TTGGATTTTGATCCGTTACGTCTTCACAGATTGCATGCATGTGGCCTCCGAGTCAGGTGATTACATTTTCAAGAAAGCAGCGCCACCGCCAGCAGCGCCACCTTTGGCCGCTCTCAATTTCAATCGGAATGCGGAGCTCCTCGATCTGGAGGCCCTTGGCGGGGAGGAGCTGGAGGCAGCTGCCATCGCTGCCGCTGCCGCTGCTGCTTCGGCTGTGTCCGCCGACACCGTCTGTGGTCTCTATGTGATTGGCGAGCCCGACACGATTGTGGAAATCACCATGAAGCACTATGATGTGAACTGCGAGTCGGGCGGATTAATGGCGGTAAGTGATCTTGTAGTTTCCTTCTCCTGCCTCTCTGCCTCGTCCGAGTGAGACAGAGAGACAGGAATTGATCTCATTGCCCTGCCTCTCTTTAGTTTGTCGATGGCTGGGAGCTGAATGGCGAATACTTCCCCGCTGTCAAGGATCATCATCGTGTGCTGGACGAGCGTGTTTACGAGTTCTGCAACAACAACAAGCAATGGTAGGTATTACTTTATTCCATTCGGTTTCGGAGTAACTTCTTCACACTAAAAACTTCCTGCAGGCCTCGATTCAGCAATAAGAAATTCTTCCGCTCGAGCCAGAATGCTGCCTTGCTGCAGTATCGCATTCCAGGACGCGGCTCCTTTGTGGCCAACGTGCGTTTCCATAAGATTACCCAACGTAAGTGGCTGCGATTAATCTTCGGTTGATTCGCTTGTCTTTTTTGAGTCTTTCAACAAATGTATTGATTTTTTAAATTAATTTTTGTAACATTAATTTTTTAACTGCCTGAATTAGTTGTTGTTTATTAAAATCAAACTTAATAGAATCCTATGCAGTTTTTGCGAACGGAGTCTAAAATTGATCATAAATTTAATTTAATTAAATTTTATTTATTTATTTTGAATCCCAGTGCTACAAGCGAACGCTTATTATTTAAGGCACTAGTCACTATTAATAACATTAAACAATTCACAATTATGAGGTTAATATTAAGATTATTTTAAATTCTAGTTTACAATTTTCATTATTTTGATGATCTAATGTGGTAATTTTAAGATAACTATATTTTCTTTTATGTGTGTCTCAAACCATTCACAATTATGAAGTTAAGTACTAAGATTAATTTAAATTCTAGTTTACAATTTTCATTATTTTGATGATCTAATGTGGTAATTTTTAAATATTTATATATTGAAATCTTTTTCTGCAGCTTGCAATGTACTCGTCCAGGACACCGCCGCCGTTTATAAGATATCCAACTTCGGGCATCCTCGCAACTGTACGCTCTCCGCACTCTTTCCGGCCGCCGTTTCTCTGGGAAGTCTGCGCATTGGCAGCAAGAGTGTGCGGGCTCAGGAGAAGGTCAACTATGATGTGAGTATTGCAGATAAATAATTTACAGATTGGCATCTAAATTTCAAAATAAATTTATGAAATTGGTGTTTTTTTATACAATTCATTATTTAAATTTTGTATATTTTTTTCTATATTCAACGTCAACTAAATGGAGTCAAAAAAAACATTATCTGAAATAAAAATTAAGACTTTAGACTTTAAATGAATAATTCAAAAAAATTACATACATATTCATTTATATATAAATTTATATGTAAAATTAAAATTAAACGCTTAATTTATTTATTTATTTATTTAAAATTTATATGAAATAAAAATAAAACGCTAAATTTATTTATTTATTTAATTACTTATTTATTTATTATTTATTTATTTTTTTAAATATTTTTTTAATTATTTATTGACTATTTCCGAGTACAACAAGTAGGAGTACTTTTAAATTATTGCACTAGTCACACTATAGGAAAATTCAATTTCAATTTAAAACTATTATTTTAATTTAATTGCTTTAAATATATTTGAAATATTTCAACATTTATTGGTATTTAAAAATTGACTACAAAATTTTATTTTAAATCAAATCGCTAAGTTTGACTTTAAATAAATTAAATCAAAAAAAAAATGCAAAATAAATCTGTCGCTTTTAGTGTCATCTGCTGGAGGATCGCTTGGAGATTGGCGGCTCCGCTGGCCTAGACACCACCAGCATGGAGCAGGCGAGCGCTGTGTGCGGTGCCAGCGCCGAGTTGGGACCCGAGCAGGCGATCTTCTGTGGCGTGACCAGTGTGCGATTAGTGTCCACGGGACGCTATCAGAACCAGGCGGCTGTCATTATACGAAAGGCGGACGAACATGATCTGGACATTGCCACGCTCATGTGTGCGCTCTAAGGGAATGATAATGAAATGATAATGATAACAGGGACGAGGCCGGCACAATGATTACAATTACAATTTCACGTTTGTAAATATGTATGTGGTTGGATATGTATGTACAAAGAAGAGAGCGAGATAGAGGGAAGGTGAAGCAGCGAGATAAATGAAGAAACAAAACAAAAAACCCCCAACCATTCAACTTGGATTCTATTGTAGCGCTTAATCCTTAAACAATCCAAGCAACAAGTATTCACCATAGAAAAAAACACAAACAAAACAAACAAAAATTCAATGAACTTTTATGTAATTAAATGTGTATATCAAAAATTCTCAATGTTAAAAACTATAAATTGTTTTCCTAGAGGGCGGGGCGAGAGGGCGTTAAAACCACTTGAATGGCCATTTTATGACGCTGAAAGCTAATCGAATCAATTAATGACGATATGCTATAAATAATACAAAGCGACAAAGATAAGCTATGGATTAGGAGACATCGTCTCTGTTTGCCATTTCAATTACCACCAGTGACCGCCAAAAAGAGTTATGAGAAAGTAGATAAACTTTTATTTAAAATTTTTTTTTTTTTTAATTATAGAATAAAAGTTTTTTTTCAAAATTTTTATTATAAAAATATGAAATAAAAGTTATTTTCCAATTTTTATAATTAAAATTCAAAATAAAAATTATTTTTAAATTTAAAAAATTTATTTTAAATTAAAAAATTAACTTTTATTTTCAATTGCTAAAATACAAATTAAAAATAAGAGTTTTATTATAACTTTAAAAGAAAAATTGAAATTTAATTATTATTTAATAATTTTTTTATTTAGATCGAAAAATAAGAGTTTTCATTTAATTGTTTTGATAAAAATAAACAGATAACTTTTATTTAATAATTTATATTTTAAAAATTATAATCGTTACGGTCCCTGACTAAAACAAATAGCGCAGAGCACAAAATAGAGCCAGCAAAGTGGAGAAGCTGTAGGCGACCAAAGAGGAGGCGCCATCGCCGTCATCGTCATCCTCGGGCTGCTCCTTGGCCAGCTAAGCAAAGATAAGACAGTTACCTAAATGAGTTACTTCCTGTGGGATTATCTGGTTAAACTCTACTTACACTCTCCCGGAGTATGGTCTGGAGTTCGCGACAACGCTTCCTGTCCTTGAAGTTGCTGGTGGCCAGGCGGCAGATGGTGCTGCTCAAACAATCGTCATCGCAGCCAGCATTTAGCTTGGGATCCGCCTGTGTCATCTTGAACGTCCAAAACTTGCGCAATACATTCGGTTTCTCGGCCATCTCCTGGAGGAGTTTGTCAATGCCAGCGGGACTTGTGTTGCTGGTGAAATCCTGTGAGAACTCGTACTCCTTGTACCACTTGGGCGACACATCCGGCTGAAGATTCGCCTCGGTCAGGTTGAATATCCAGGTCTGGTGGTCGAGCACCTGCCAAGTCTGCGGATGGAGCTCGTACAGCCGATAGTTGGGATTCTTGTCGGAGTAGGTGGTCAAACTGCCGCCGTTCCAGGACACGGCAACAGCTGCTCCCGATTCCGCATAGTGCAGATTCATCTCATCCTTGTGCGTGTGTCCGTTAAAGATGCCCGTGATGGTTTTGCTGAAGCGAGCCAAGAGGCGATTGTATTCCCTGGCCCAATCCGACCAACAGTCGCCATCTCCGGAGGGAATGTGAGCCAGGACATGGACACGCTCGCCCGCCTTCTCGGCGGCCAGGAGTGTGTCGTGGAACCACTGCAGCTGCTCCAGCACAATGGAGCCATTGTGGAAGAGCCACCAATTGAAGAGATAGCAATCCATGCTGTTAAGTGCAATGATGCGTCGACCAGCACTGGGTGAGTGGGTGTAATAGCCACCGCGACGGACGGTGACCTCCGCCTCCTTGGGCAGGAACTTCTTCCACAAGCTCCAGACGTGGTCGTAAAGCCAATCAATGCTCAGCTCAGCGGGTATCTCATTGTTGCCAAAGCTGAAACCGAAACAAAGGAAAGTGAGAGGGGAAAGGGAAAAGGGAGAGTTACATTTGATAGACATACACATTTGTGGGATGAGGCTCGTGGTTGCCCAGACACGAGTAGACGGGGACATTGGGGAAATACTCGGTGAGTAATCCGTCGATTTCAGTCAGCATATCGATGTTGCCCTGCTTCGTGGTGGACCAGACATTGTGCGGTGGCACATCGCCCGTGTGATAGATCCAGTCCAGCTTGTGTGTCTTCTTAATCTGCTCGAAGGCGTTCAGGATCAGGTGCTTGGGTGTGTCGCAGTTGCGAAAGTCGCTCCAGTGACCAGCTGCCACCTCAGAGGTGGCTCCTGCGGGCAACTCATCCCGACAACAAATGGGTTCCTCGCAAGCTGCGAAGCTGCCCACTTTGTACTCCGGATCGTAGTGAATGTCGGTCAGGTGAAGCACCAGCAAATCTTGGTCACTCTTCTCTGGCAAATCCGAGTTGGACTCCAGGGGCATTTCACCAACGATGGTCAAGTTGAGGTTGTATTCCTCCTGGTCCAATTGGCAGATGCTGATGGGCAACATGCCGCAAATGGAGCTCGGCTCAGCGATGGTCTCGTTGAAGATGTAGTCCAGGATTGGCCAGTTGAGATCGAAGAGACCACTGCAGACATTCTGCGTCTGAATGTGGAAGTACTCGCAGAGACTGAGCATCGTCTTCTTGGCATTCGCATCCCGATTAGGACCAGTCAGCTCCCCATCGGGACCCGTGAAGGTCCGTCCGATGACCTTGACCGTGGCCCGACAGAGTGTGCATGTGAAATACTGATCAGCCGAGCTCAGTTCCGTCATCGACTGGGTGAAGATGTCCTTCTGGCTGTGACTCCAGCGCAACTCGGCCCCGAGTTGCTTCAGTCGACGTGATTCCACACCCGTCTCCATATACTTGGCAAACTCTCGGCTAATCTCTTCCGCCACGCTGGCTGAGATGGAAAGCAAAATAAATTGTATCTTGATCTCTAATTCGAAGAACACTCAGCGACGATAACACACCTGAAATGGCCGATGTTAGACGCTCATCGGTGGTGAAAGCACTCGGCACTCCGGCTAAATTGTATGCCCAAGTGCTGGTTAGGGAGGCAGCCACGCCCAGGAGCACAATACTCCACTGGAACCTCATCGCACTAAACTGATCCAAGTGCAACTAATCGTTCTTGGAACAAACAATTCACATTTATAGCATTTTGGGCAGCTATAAATCTTATCAAGCGCCTAGCTACCGATAGCTTTAAATAACTTAACAACATAATTGATACAATCTAAATACAGATTTTTATAGTCACACATTACTTCATTTACAGCAAGCGGCATGAGGTTTGAATTTCAGATTTGAATTGCTCAAGAAACCAAAAATTGTAGTCATATTTACAGAAAAATATAATTTAAATAGCTCGACAAAAGTTTTTATTATAAAACCGCAACCAACTTAAGAAAATGACATTTACAAAAATATATGCCAAAAATAAAACAAAACAAAAACAGGGACCGTAATCATTATATATTATATTATAAAAATTATGTTTTAATGACTATATTTTAATTTTTTACTTTATCTTTAATGAAATTTAAAAAAAATAAAACTCAAAAAATAATTATTATCATTGAAGAAAAAAGTAAAATCATAAAAATAAAAATTTTGGTGGAAATACATACAGAGATTGTGAAAGAATAAACATTTTGGTGTAAAAACTTATTTTATAGGTCTTTTATAAATGTGTGATTTTTTATTTAAAAACATTAAAATAATCAATATTTGCAGTCCCTAAAAAATAAACAACAATAAAGAAACTATTAAAAATTTAATAAATAAATCTTATTCTACAAATTAATAAATATTTCACTAAATATATTTCAATAAATATTTGAATTTATCATATCTCTAACACCACCAAAATGAAACAATTCTGAGAAAGATGATATTGCATCAAAAACTAAAATCCTTTAAATTGTAATTGTAAATAATTATAATTGATAATTGCTTTTTTTTTTTGTATTATTTCCTTTAATTTGTCTCAACAACAAATTAATATTTTCTTGATTTCAGCAGTTTTTTTTTTGTGTAGTTAGTCTATCTGTCAATTTCAAATATTGATCTGACATCAGGAAATTGAATAAGAAGCACAAAAAATACCCATTGATAATAAGCCAATAAACACCTGAACGCTCTATAGATTATAGATTATCGTGTTAATATTCACGTGCCAAATTCTAACGATATGATCAAAAGTCAAACAGCAAAACTGAATGGGCTGTAAACTATATACTATAACTATATGTTCATACTTTGTACATCAGATGTATTCATAGAAATAACATTATATAACACGATTATTAGCTGCATTTTATGGTTTTATTGGCTAATTTGATGTTTTTTGGCTTAATCTGGATGATAGCCCAATATCTTGAGCACCAAACAGGCCCCACATGTAGCGCTGTCAAAGTCTATTCCGGGCGATAAGTTGTCCAAAACCAAAAAACAAACACCAGATTAATCAAATCGATTGTATGTACTTACAGATAAATGTATTTTGAATTTTTGCACTTAATCGTGCCAAAGATTGTTGAATACGAAATGGAATTTGCGATTGTATAACTTATAATTAGAGTATACACATTAAAAGTCACTAGAATCCAACTCTCACGGAGAGGACGAGAGCAAGGAGCGAGGTTAAGCTCAGGACACCCAGAGCTGCAGCTCCATCGCCATCATCATCATCATCATCCTCGGGTTTTTCCTCGTCCAGCTGTGAAGGTCACAAGATTAATTAACTCGTAACGGGCAAGAAATAATATTTGCTTTCACTTACGGCCTTAAAAAGACGCTCCCTGAGCTCCTCGCAACGCGACGTCTGGTCGTTGACCGTGACAGCTGCCCGGCAGAGGGAACCGGCCAGACAGTGGCGATCACAGCCGCCCGACACCTGTGGCTCCGCCGAGGTGACCCTGAAGCGCCAGTACTATGAAAAAGAAAGGAATAAACATCATAAAACCGGTACCTCATACGAATTCCGAAACTTTTTTAAGGAATTTTATAAAAGGAGCAAAAAAAACTAAGAATACAATTTTAGGAACCCAAAATTGGAAGGAAAAAATTTGGAATTAGAAATTAGAAATTTCGTCTAAGAAAAATATTCAGAGTACAAAAATTAGGAAAAAAAAATTGGAAAGTATCGCGCGATTTTTAATAAAATATTTTTGATTTCGCCTTTTTTTAAATTTTTGTTTTCCCAATTTTGCTTTCCCAATTTTTGTCTTCCTAATTTTGGATTCGTAATAACTGTATTCCTAATTTCGGATTCCTAATTATTCGATTCCTAATTTGGAATACCAAATTTTCGTACGAATTTTCGTATTCTGAGTAATATTTTTGAACACTCGTATGTAGAATTCATAAAATCAATCCTCATTCCCTTCACTTACCTTGCGCATCAGCGCTGGCTTGTCGGCAAACTCGTCCAGCAACTTGTCAATGCCCGCGGGACTCGTGTCCTCGGTGAACTCCTTGATGAACTCGTACTCGAGCAACCAGTTGGGCTGCTGCTCGGGATTCTTGTTGGCCTCATTCAAGTCATACATGTAGGTGCGATGGTTAGTCACATCGAATGTCTCGGCATCGACATCGTATACCCTGTAGTTGGGATTCTTGTAGCTGTATGTGGTCAAGGCACCACCGTTCCAGGCAACCGCCGTGGCATGACCCTCCTCCGAATAGTGCACGAACAGTTCATCCTTGTGGGAATGGCCATTGAAGATGCCACTGATGGTCTTGTGGAAGCGGGTGATGCAGCGATTATATTCCCTGGCCCAGACGGCCCAGCAGGTGCCGTCTCCGGTGGGAATGTGGCTCAGGACATGCACCTTCTCGCCTTTGGTCTCGGCAGCCAGCAGAGTGTCGTGGAACCACTGCAGCTGTGGGATCTTGTCCGTGCCATTGTGGTACAGCCAAAAGTTGTCCGTGTAGCAGCCGTTGCTGTTCAGGGCAATGATGCGGAAGCCCTTTCTGGGCGAGACCGTGTAGTAGCCACCCCTGAGAATGGTCTCCTTGGTCTCTGCGGGCAGCCACTGCTTCCAGTCGTTGTACAGGTGCTCGTATAGCCACCTGGTATTCACCTCATCCGGCACATCTTCAGGACTGAAACTATATAGGGAACACAGGAGGATTAATACAGGAATTCCATATGGATTTGATTGTAATTACTTGTTGAGCGGATGTGGCTCGTGGTTGCCAATGCAGGGATAGACGTTCACTTTGGGGAATACCTTGGAGAACTGATTGCTGACCTTGGTCAGCACTTCCGAGTTCTTCTTCACCGAAGTGGCCCAGACCATGTGATCAATGACATCGCCAGTTTGATAGATATAGGTGCACTCTTCCGTCTTGGCCGCATGCTCCAGGGCTGACTCGAAGGATCTCCAGGGCAGATCGCAGTCACGATAGTCTCCCCAGAATCCAGCTGCATCACTTGTGCCCTCCACGTCCTCCTTCTTACGCTGGCAGCACATTGGCTCGTTGCAGGCAGCGAGACTTCCGGCCTCGTACAGAGGATCGTGATGAATGTCCGTAAACTGGCAGATCTTGATGTCGCTGTCACTGTGACGCGGTGTATCCGACTTGGAGGCGGTCATTGCCTCGCTGTTGTTGTTGACATTCAAGGTCCAGTTGTACTGCGGACTCTTGCCCTTGTCGCAGAACTTGATGCCCATGAAGAGGGAGCAGAAACTGTCGGAATCCATGTCCGAGTTGCGCATTATGTACTCCACCGTTGGCTGCTCCGCGTCAATCAGTCCCTCGCACACTTCCTCCGTCTGCAGCTCGAGGCGACGGCACACATCCATGGCGATGTCCTTCATGATCTTGGAGCTATTCTCGCCATTCAATTCGCCATCTTCCTCGCGCACGGTGCGCATCATAATGTTGATGACGGATCTGCACAAGGTGCAGGCCACAAACGAATCCCGTGGCTCCAGATCTGGCATATTTTTGGTGAACAAATCCTTTTTGCTATGGGCCTTGGCCAGTTGATGCGTCAGTTTCTTAAAGGCCGGAGTCTCGACGCCCGTCTTCAGGAACGTCATGTACTCCTCCTCCAGCCGTCCAGCCACATCGTCGGCTATCGCTGACAGGACCTTGTCGTCCAGGTCAAAGTCAACTGGCACTCCGGGCAGATTCACTGCCGACGCGAGCAAAATGCCGCAGCACAAAATAAGCAAACACCTCATTGCAATTTTGCGAAACTACTGAAACACTTACCCCACCTGGATTACCATTTATAGGCAGCTTATCAGCGACAAATATTCGGACTGTCAAGTGGTTGATAAGGATAATCATTATCACAATGCAACTACTGATTAGGATTAACCTAAAGTGAATTTGATATCTAAAAAAACTTTCGCTATGGCTAATAAATTTACGACTACCAGCAGAATATAAAACATTTGCTATCAACACTGAGGCTCATTAGATTGATTTGTTTCATTCATGTTTAAAGTTTGGCGCCAACTTTTGTATTTATCAACAATCGTCGTATTGTCGTGAATGTCAAAATATCGATAACGCCATAATAATCGAAACTAAACAGCCGCGAATTCAACGCCATTTAATTAAACACACATAAAACAACACAAAGAAAATACTTTATTATTATTTTTTTTATTTGCATAATTAATATTTCTTTTTGCTAATCATTGTTTTTGCATTTATATGACATCACCAGCAGATAAACAATAGCGCTTTGTTATTAAAAAATACCAAATGGTTTCTGTGCGTCTATTAGGCAACTCTAATTTGGGCAGCTGGCTTCACTATTCTAAACAGCTGAGTTATTAGCCAAAAAAACACGAGAAAAAAGCGAGATATATCTGAAAAGGCCAAGGATCATTGAAAAATTAATAGATATTCCAAGAAACTAATAAATAAATTTGTGGGCGCATTGTTGCGTGTGCGTGTGTGTGTGAGTAACTGTGCGCGTGCAGGTGAGGCGTGAGTAATCAACAGCAAAGATAGAAAACACAGGAGCGAGTGACGCCATTTTCTGTGCGAATTAGCAGAGAAAAAAATCAGAGCAGGTGGGGCAAAAACAGACGCAACGGCAACGCCGCGTGACCAAACAGCATTATTAAAGAAGAGAGAAAGAGAAGGAGTTGGACGACGACACACGCATTCAATGAGCAGCCTAATCAACTTTCTAAATCCAAAACTAAAGCCCTCTGTGGAATGCGACGCCGTCTGCGAGGATGGCTACACAGCTGCCAATCTAATCGCAGATGATGCCGAGCAGCTGGAGCGAGGCTTCTTGTGCTTTGCGGTCTGCAAGCCGCCCGTCGAGATTGTCTTTGACTTCCCCAAAGCCATCGACATGAAGGTCATCAAGCTCTGGCCCAGCTCCGGTGCTCTACGCTCCACTGGGTTCGAGGTGCACGGCAAGCATGACGGCATTTGGGAGCGCGTCGCCTACGTACGTGACCTTCCCAAGGGTATGGACTCGGTGACCTTTTGCTATCAGAGCGATTACAATTCACGCAGCAGCGCTGCCGCCGCACAGCAGCAGAGCGAGAAGGTGTTCTTCTTCAAGACGGCCCACAAGATACTGGCCACCACCAACAGCGTGAAGATTGTGATCCGTGCCACGGAACGCTGTCCACCCGTGCTGCGCAAGATTCAAATGTGGGGATTGCCCGCCCGCTGCCTGGACAAAGCGGATCGTGAGCTGATGAAAACCATATGGAGCGAAATAAGCGACCCCTATGGCCTACGGGACCAAGCCCAGCAGCAGCAGGCGGGTCAACGCTCGCCCTCGCGTCACATTCCCGAGCTGCGCGAACAGTCGACGCTGAAAATCCCAGAAGACTTTCTTGACTCCATCACTTGGGATTTAATGGTGGGTAGTTGAATTCGTTACACATTTAATATTGATTTTTATAAACTTGTCTGTTTGGTAGATATTTCCCACAGTGCTGCCATCCGGCAAGGTGGTCGACCAATCCACCATAGATAAACACTCGGAGGAGGAGGCCAAGTGGGGCCGGTCGCCATCCGATCCGTTCACGGGACTTGAATATACCTCACAGCGCAAAGCAATACTAAATCTGCCGCTCAAGGCTCGCATCGAAAAGTTTCTAATGGAGCACTCGGAGCACTTCAAGTCAGTGCCGCGTTCCCTGGGCAGCTCGCGCATGCGTCGCCGTCACGCCTCCCAGTTCGCCAGCCACATGTGTCAGCCGGGACAGGGCAGCATGGCCGCGGGCACATATTCCTCATTGAGCAGCGTTTACAAGCAGCAGCAGCAGCAACAACGCAAGACCAAGTCAACAGTCACTGCCACGGCCACATCGGCATTCTCAGGTTCCCTATCGCCGACGTCGCCGCCAGCAGCGAAGCGTGCTCGTCACAGTCACTCTGTGTATGCAGCCAGTGCTACTGTCACGGCCAGCAGCGTTGACCAGACGCAGACGCCTACCTCATCATCATCATCGTCGTCAGCTGCAACGTCGTCGTCGTCGTCTTCCATTGACCAGGCCATACAGCAGGCTCTGCAGAAGATTACCCGCTTCACCCAAGTGAGCACGACCCTACAGTCGCCTCCTCCCAGCTGCATCAACTGTCGCAGCGGGCAATTCGCCTACGAGATACGGACATGTCGGCATTTGGTATGTCGGGAATGCCTGGTCATGCTCTCAACTGCACAGCAATGCGTCTGCAAGGTGTCTTTCCGGGGCGGCGACGTGGAGCGCTATCACAAGCTGCCGTAGTCGTGCCTGCCCATAACATTTAGTCTCGTATTCTAGTGCTTCAATATATATACAACATAATTAGGTTCGTTTCTAAGCATTTTCTGTTGCCAATCTTCTTCAGAAATCATCCGAGCGTCGTCCTTTGGCGGCGCCTAGTTTTTTTTTAAATTTGGTCTTATTCAGTTCGTAAGCTCCTCGTACACATAAATATTTAGAATAATTTCTAATCATATCAGCGTCGATTTTAGAACAGTGCTGAGATTTTTATTCAAAGCCAAAATACACTTGGAAATGGTGGATGGATTAATGCTCATTCGCCAGTTATCAGTATCAGGACACACTTAGTCGGCATTGCGATTAAACTTAGTATTTAAATATATAACACAGATACATATATGTAACGTACATATGGATACATATGTATGCAATTATGATCATAGAGCGCGCATAATTTTTGTAGACTTTATACAACCCCCATTGAAAGGACGAGAGTATCAAGCGCGAAGTTTATATATTCATAACTGAAATAAAGTTAAAACAAAAATCGCTTACTGAGTATATTTTATTTTGTTTTAAGGCAACCATTAAATTCTCATTTGTGAACAAAAGAACAAAGAACAGGTTTACAAGTCAAAAATGCCATAATTATGACCTCAGCCATTGTTTGGCATTGAAATCTGAGGGCAGTTTGGAACTGGCGAACTGAAACAGCTGTTATTAAAAACATAAACATTTTTGGCATCACGGTTGCCACAATTGGCTCTTTTTTGACCTGTCGGCACTTATTTTTTCGAATTGGCTCCTTTTTATATCAGTTGAGAATTAGGTTTTTGTACGTTGTGTGTTGTTTGTTTGTTGAAATTTGTCACTCTCCCTTTCCTCTCCTCATCCTCATTGTCAAAAAACAAACAGCTGGTAGGCGGCCATTAAAACTTATACACCAAGGATAGATAGCCGCATCAGTCACACCAGTGTGCTGCAAAGCGCGCTCTCTCGTTCTCGCTAAACGCAAAACGTTTTCTGCGTCATCTACTTGCTATGTTCGCGTTTTTCTGATCGCCTGGCATCCGATTTCAAAATGTAATGCAAACCAATATCATTAATATTATTATATAGAACGGCGCTGTTCCCGCTCGGAACACGAAAGAAAGGGGAAACGAAAACTCCTCCTCCTTCTCACATTGCACATGGTAGCCCCCTGGCGGCTAAGCACCAAAACGCAAAACGTTAACAGAAAAAACTGCTTAACAGAATAATTGCTTAACAGAAAAACTCTTAACAGAAAAACTGGAGCGAACTTAACATTTTTTTTGGCGCGCATTGCGCGAAATTTGAAATGAAATTTTCAAAATTTAAATTTAAAAAAGCTGAGGAATTATTTTCAAAAACACAACAAAATCCAAAATTAGGTAAAATAATTAAGTTTATTTTAAAGTTGGTTTGGTGGCAAAGTTGAGAAAAAAACAAAAAAAAATATAAAAATAACAGGAAATTTGAGAAACAAAAAACGTACGAAATTCGAGAAAAATTCAACAAAATTTCTGATATTTTTTTCAAATTTCTAGCTCAAAGTGGCCAAAAAAGCCAATGTCAATAAATTGGCATTGAAACCACACTTATTTTTGTCCGGCGGTGCAGGCGCGCAGAAAACATAGCAAGTGTTAACAGAAAAACATTTTGCGTTTAGCGGGAGCGAGATAGCGCGCTTTGCAACACACTGGAGTGACTGGTGCGACTAGCTTTTGGCGTGAGTTTTTGCACAAAACTGCCGCAAGGTGTCGTTATTTACTGAACAATTTCAATTTGGGCCTACTGAGCAAAGCGCCATCTCTCCTCTCGTCTGTTTGCAATTTCTGACAATGAGGAGACCAGGGTTGTTGTTTGTTTACAAATGCGATCGTGAGAGAGAAGAAGAAGAGAAAAAGTGCGCAGTTTGACCAAACTTGTTTTTCGCCGGCTCAATAAAAACCCACCCCAACATGTCTTCTCCACCAATTATGGAGTGCGGCATATTTGAAAAGTCGTGGGATTCGTCCAAAAGACTTATTGCTTTATGTTCTCCACATCGTGTTTACTTGCTATGTTCGCGTTTTTCTGATCGCCTGGCATCCGATTTCAAAATGTAATGCAAATCCAGAGCATTTCGAAGACAGAGATTTTGTGACGGCAGAAAAATTTAATTTTGCAATTTTTTAGCTAGAATTTTGAAACCTTTACCAGAATTTTTGTTGGACTTTTCTAGAATTTACAATTTGCTTACTTTTTTTTTCCGAGACGCGAAGAGCTACCGGCACCAAACCAATTTTAGATTGAGCGTAAATTATTTACAAAATTTTGGATTTTGTTCCTTTTTTTCAAATTGTTTTTATTCAATTTTTAATTGATTTTAGAAAATTGCAGCTTTTCAGTTCAAATTTTGCGCGCACAAATACTAACAAACCGCACTAATACTTGCAAAAACGCACTAATACTTGCAAATTAACAGAGAAGAGTGCCAAGAGTGGCAGCACAGGTTAGTGTTATACGCGTTAACAGTGTAGAAATTCGGCGCTCTTTTAGTGAATTTGGCTCATTTTTCGTTTGTTTTTGGCTCAACCGTGATTGGCATTTAAATCTTTCACATTAACAACGCTCATACAAACATGCATCTGTATTATTTACATATGTATGTATGTCGTACAGATCAATTATTTATTTGTCTGGCAACGCCCAACTGGAAAGTAGATTGGCAACGCTGTGTAAAAAATTAAATTGATAGATTTTTGCGCCCGAATGTCTGAACGGGCGGATGTAACACCCAAACCAAGGCGTCGTCTGGGCTTGCGGCTGCCCAAAGGAGCTACTACACCTGGCCTGCGTCGGCAGGTGCTGCCGTCGACGCCAACGCCACTCACCGAAGCGAGCAATAGGATGAAAGAAGCCGAGGCTGTCGAAACTCCGCGCGCATGTCCCGTAAGACCAAAAGCAAGCTCGACAAATTGTCGGCGTCTCGGCTTGTCACGTTGCCGCACGGAGCTGAGCAAGAAGAGACTGGAGTTCGTCACTGCCAGCGATAAAGTCGAACAAGATGCCGTAGCTGAGAACACAACGAACCCGGAAAAATCCGAATGGCGGCAGCGCAAAATACTTGAATTGGAAGCAGATATAGAAACCTGGAAGAATGGATTTATTGCAGCTATGAGTGATCTACAGGCGTTGGCACCCGCGATTCCAAAGGAGACGCTGCTGGCACAACTGAAGATACCGCTGGAAATGTTGCAGTACTTGGATGAAGACTGAAGTAAACTAAATTTAGATTTAACTAGCAAGAAAAATGTATTTCACATGGTTCAAAACAAATGGCGAATAAAACAGGGTTTCTAATATTTATGTGGTCGCACAGGCTTCTCGGGATCGAAGAGCTTGGGATCGTGCAGGAAGTCCAGATCCTTGTGGTATCCCGGCATAAGCAGACAATGCTGGGCACGCTGAATTGCCTGCTCGACGTCCTCCTGCTTCTGCTTGCATAATCCGGTAATGTGGCGGCCGTAAATGCGACCCGTATACGGGGATTGAAACTGCGACAGCAGCTTTACATTCTTGTAGCTGGGAACAATGTTGTGCTTGCACAATATGCACTGTTGGGGATCCTTTTCAAAGGGATTTGCTATGTCAATTGGTTCATCGGCATTTTCTGCTGCTGCTGTTGTTGTTGTGGCCTCCTCATTCACGGCAGCGGCATTGGCAAATAAACGTGAGCGCATGTGACGGCTGCCCGTTAGATTGGCGACATTTGCTGCAGACATGGACATTTATTTAGAGCTCGCTTTTATTATTGATGTTTTACTCACCATTCCGTGCAATCAGTTTAATTATTTTAAGCATTTTTATATTCTTTTCATTCAACTTTTATATTGTTACGTTGAGATGGAATGCAACTTCCCAATTGAGGCCGTCTGGCAACGCCTCGCACCAATAACGCATGATTATTGATTGTGAAGGTTGCACATTTGAAAATGAATGACGTCACTAGTGGGATTCCGGTAAACGTTTTTGATTTGCTTTTGATTTGATTTTGATTTTTCAGTCAGCTGTTCACAGCTGCTCCATACAAAATTTTCAGTGTGCCCAGAGCAAATCAGGAAAAAGTGGTCTTACTAATTGATTTCGAAAAATCAGCTCTGAGACAGATTATTTTTTCATTTTGATTTGGTTTCGAACAGCTGTGTGTCAGTTGGTGTTTGTTTGCATTGTAAATCTACGAATATTCAATAAAAACATATTCGATGACTTTCTTTCGGCATTTTGTGCAATTATGCCCATTTTGGTATACTTTTTAGTTGTCAATTAGCTGTTCGCCCAGGCTGTCAGCTGTTCACGAAATCAAAAAATAATCAGTGTGCAAAAAGGGTCGTTCCGTCAACTGATTTATATTTGGTTAAAAATAATCAAAAGCAAATCAAAAACGTTTACCGGAATCCCACTAATATGTTCTCATCAAGTCAGATATAGAAAAATATTGGTTTGATTGCAGTAACTTAAAAGACTTTTATTTATTAAAATTCAATTACAATTAAGTGCCTTTGATTACCAGTATGGCTCTGGCATTACATCTGATGAATAGGTGAACTTCCTGGGCTTAGGTTGGATTATATCACCATTAAAGTTGGCATTTTCTCCGGTTCCGCTGGTAATCTTCTCAGTTGTAGTTTTTTCGATGTCATTGGCAGTGGTACTTGTCTCAATAGATCCAATTTCAGTTGTAGTATCATTTTCAGAGGACGATTCCGTTGTAGAAATACTCGTGGTAATTTCAGTTGTCAAATCTATCTCTTCTGTTGTAGTTTCCAATCCGAGTGATGTCGATGTTATTACAAACTCTTCCATTCTAGAGTTTTCTAATGAATTAAAATTGTTTGGGGTGGTCGAGTCTATTTTTTCTGTAATACTTTCAAAAGTTAATTTTTCTAATTTTTCTGTAGTACTTTCAAAAGTTACAGGTTCCATTGATGTCGATGGCGGCACTTCTGTTGTGGAAACGGGAAGTTCGGTTGTCGAGTCTCGCACTTCAGTCGAGTCTATTTTTTCTGTAGTACTTTCAAAAGTTACAGGTTCCATTGTTGTAGATGGCGGTACTACCGTTGTAAATAAGGGAAATTCGGTTGTCGATTCTCCTACTACAGTTGAAGAGTCTAAGCTGGGGGTTGTCGTTGATATTGTAAACTTATCCATGCTGAAGTTCTTTATTAAATTGAAAGTATCCGTTGTACTTTCAAGAATTGCAGGTTCAATTGTTGTAGTCTCATTTCCAGACGGAGCTATTTCTGTTGTAGATATAGAAAGTATAGTTGTCGATTCTGTTCCTATAGTTGTGGTTTCCAGTTTCGGAGTTGTCGTTGAAATAACAAACTCATCCATACTAGAATTATCTAATAAATTGAAAATTTGCTGAGTAGTCGAGTCTATTCTCTCCGTTGTGCTTTCAGGAGTTTCAGGTGTTGTTATTGTGGATGTCTCTGGAAAACTTGCTTCGGACGTTATTTCTGGATCAGGCAATAATGTTGTTGTAGAAATTTCAGTTTCGGTTGAGAAATTGATGAACGGAAACTCGGTTGTAGTGTAGTTAAAATTGTCCTGTCTGGTAGTTTCCTCGAGAACGTCGTCAAATGGTGTTTTAGTAGTTGTTTCGAAACCAGGAAAATTTCCAATAATTGATAGCAGCATTGTGGATGTTTCAGGAAACTGAGTGGAAGTCGAAAATGTTTCCGTCGTTGAATCGATGGACATTTCGCTGGTTGTCTCGGTTGCTTGATCTGATCTTGTAGTACTTTCAAAATCCAAATCAATGGGTGATGTTGAAGTCCCAAAAAGTGAAGTTGTGACCTCAGGAATTGCCGTGGAGCTCGAAAATTCGGGAATTACAGGAATTATTTCCTTGTTTGAAGGCCTATAAGGCACATACTTCTTCACATTATACGGCTTGTGATTACTCACATAGTATTTGGCCAAGTTAATCCAATCTTCCCGACTGACAATATTGTTTCGTAAGGATATCGGATTATCAGCAATAATCACTTTACTGTAAATTGTCCTTGTGTAAAGGAGAAAAAGTAACCACAATTTCATCTCGATGCGTTTGCGTGTAAATGACAAAGAGGACTCAGCAATTTCAGAGGGATACCCGCAGTTTAAATCATTAGCGGTTTACCTGTCCTGCCTTGACAATTTTTACCTGCTTTAATGACGGTCAATGTTGTCTGTAATTACATGGCAGATGGCGGAAAAACATTTAAAAATTATGTGGCAGCAAAAAAAAAAGGTGGCAGCCACCAGGTTCAACGGGTTCCTATTTAAAACAGGGAGTTAATTGGAACTTGCTTAATTTTGAAACTGGAGCTTTGAAATTTGCACTCAAATTTTTGTTAAATTTTTCTCGAATTGTTAAGATTTTTTCTTAAAATTTCTTGCCAAGCTTCAACACGCGACGAGTGTCGTGCACCAAAAGGACTTTAAAATTAACTTCATTATTTTGGGAAATTTTTAATTTTATTGGTTTTTTTAGTTTGTTCTTACAAACTTTTAAAATTTTTTGGAAACAATTTTAATTTTATTAGATAAATTCCATTGGACCAATTTCCTATCTAAATATATCGATATCCGATAAATTTGTTTTGCCGCCAGGGCTGCATTTGCATGCTCTGTAAAATTGTTGGCAAGTATCGTCACACTTTTGCCGGCCAGCTGAGTGCTTCATGTGAAGAAGAAGAGTGGCGTGCTTCGTATTCCGCGTTGTCTCTCTGAAAATATTAATAAATCTGTGTTTACTTACTTAAAACTAAATAAATATTATTATTAATTGCTATATAATCGAGGTAAATTGATTGTGGTTCGGTTGAGTGTGTATAAAAGCTGTTTAAGCTGTGCCGGCACAAGCTTGTAAACGTTTACGAATGTGCTGCAAATGTTTGTGTGTGTGTGTGTTTGTGTATATTAGAGTGGACCTATATTTGCAGGATAATATGATACAAATGATAAATTCTAGGATTTGTATTTCAGTGACGCTGCAGAATGGATTCCGATTTGTATGATGAGTTTGGAAACTATATAGGCCCCGATCTGGACAGCGACGAGGATGACGACCAGAGCATTTATGGTCAGCCTGATGTGCCAGATGATCAAGATGTAAGTGAAAAAAATTAATTAACTATTGATATAATAATAATAATTTCCTTAGGAGGATGCCATGGATGAAGATGAGGCCGAGCCGCAAGATGATGAGGACAAGGAGGTGACGGCCGTTGTGCTGCATGAGGATAAACGATACTATCCGTCGGCTGTGGAAGTCTATGGACCGGATGTGGAGACGATTGTGCAGGAAGAGGATGCACAGCCGTTGGACAAACCTCTCATTGAGCCCGTGAAGAAGCTCAAGTTTCAGATCAAGGAACAGGATCTGCCCGAAACGACCTACGATATGGAATTTATGGCTGATCTTATGGACACACCACCATTGATTCGCAACGTGGCGCTCGTTGGCCACTTGCATCACGGCAAGACGACCTTTGTGGACTGCTTGATCCGCCAAACGCATCCGCAGTTTGAGAATATGGAGGAGCGTTCCCTGCGCTACACGGACACACTATTCACGGAACAGGAGCGCGGTTGCAGCATCAAGGCCACTCCGGTTACACTCGTCCTGCAGGATGTCAAGCAGAAGAGCTATTTGCTCAATATCTTCGATACGCCCGGTCATGTCAACTTCTCCGATGAGGCAACGGCTGCCATGCGCATGAGCGACGGCGTTGTGCTCTTCATCGATGCCTCCGAGGGCGTCATGCTGAACACGGAACGTCTGCTAAAGCATGCCGTGCAGGAGCGTCTGGCCATTACAGTGTGCATCAATAAGGTATTTCTATACTTCTGAATATTTAGGGATTTCCATTAACATTTTGATTCCTTTGCAGATCGATCGTCTCATTCTGGAGCTGAAACTGCCGCCACAGGATGCGTATTTTAAGCTCAAGCACATTGTGGAGGAAGTCAACGGCTTGTTGAGGTAGATGTGCCCGATTCCATTTAATCCTTTCCACATCTAAATGTACTCCATCATTGCAGCACTTATGGCAGCGCCGAGGACAATTTGATGGTGTCGCCAGTTCTGGGCAATGTTTGCTTTGCCAGTTCCCTCTATGGCTTCTGCTTCACGCTCAAGTCCTTTGCCAAACTCTATGCGGACACCTACGAGGGCGTCAACTATATCGAGTTTGCCAAGCGTCTCTGGGGCGACATGTACTTCCACAGCAAATCGTAAGCAACAATGTTAAAGTTGCTGAAAATTAGTTTATTAATTACATTCCTTATTCAGGCGTAAGTTCACCAAGAAGCCGCCACATAGCTCGGCACAGCGCAGCTTTGTGGAGTTCATACTGGAGCCGATGTACAAGCTGATTGCCCAGGTGGTGGGTGACGTGGACACGACTTTGTCGGACACCTTGGCCGAGCTGCAAGTGCGCGTGTCCAAGGACGAGATGAAGTCCAACATACGCCCATTGCTGCGCGTGGTATGCAATCGATTTATGGGCGATTGCAGCGGATTTGTGGACATGTGTGTGGAGCACATCAAATCCCCGCTGGAGAATGCCAAGCGCAAGGTGGATCACATTTACACTGGACCCAAAGAGGGCGACATTTACCGGGACATGATCACCTGTAACCAATATGGCACACTGATGGTGCACAGCTCCAAGATGTATCCCAACGACGATTGCACCTTCTTTCAGGTTCTGGCCCGCATTGTGTCCGGCACATTGCATGCTGGACAGGAGGTGCGTGTGCTGGGCGAGAATTATACACTGCAGGATGAGGAAGATTCGCGCATACTCCAAGTGGGCAGACTTTGGGTGTATGAGGCTCGCTACAAAGTGGAATTGAATCGTGTTCCATCTGGCAATTGGGTGCTCATCGAGGGCATTGATCAGTGCATTGTAAAAACGTCCAGCATTGTGGATATCAATGTACCCGAGGATCTCTATATATTCCGTCCTCTGAAGTTCAACACCCAGAGCATTATCAAGATTGCCGTGGAGCCTGTGAATCCCTCAGAGTTGCCCAAAATGTTGGACGGCTTGCGCAAGGTCAACAAATCGTATCCCTTACTCTCAACACGTGTCGAGGAGTCGGGTGAACACGTTATACTTGGAACTGGCGAACTCTACCTGGACTGTGTGATGCATGATCTGCGCAAGATGTACTCAGAGATTGATATCAAGGTCGCCGATCCCGTGGTGGCATTCTGTGAGACTGTCGTGGAGACGAGCTCATTGAAGTGCTTTGCCGAGACGCCAAACAAGAAGAACAAGATTACCATGATATCAGAGCCTCTGGAGAAAGGATTGGCCGAGGACATAGAGAATGAGACGGTCTGCATCAACTGGAACAAGAAACGCATTGGTGAATTCTTCCAGGTTAACTACGATTGGGATTTGCTGGCGGCACGTTCCATTTGGGCCTTTGGTCCGGACACAACAGGCCCCAATATTCTGGTGGACGATACGCTGCCCTCGGAGGTGGACAAGAATTTGCTGACCGCCGTCAAGGACTCCATTGTGCAGGGCTTTCAGTGGGGCACGCGAGAGGGTCCGCTCTGTGAGGAGCCCATACGCAACGTCAAGTTCAAGATTCTAGATGCTGTCATTGCTAACGAGGCACTGCATCGTGGTGGCGGTCAAATCATTCCCACGGCCCGTCGTGTGGCCTACTCGGCTTTCCTGATGGCCACGCCGCGTCTGATGGAACCGTATCTCTTTGTCGAGGTTCAGGCCCCGGCCGATTGTGTCTCCGCTGTCTACACGGTGCTGGCGCGGCGCAGGTGAGTGTTTTTATTTAATAATAATGAATTAAATATGTACTCATATTCCTAATCTTTGCAGAGGTCACGTCACACAGGATGCTCCCGTTTCAGGCTCGCCGATATACACAATCAAAGCCTTTATCCCCGCCATTGATTCGTTCGGTTTCGAGACAGATCTGCGCACACACACCCAGGGACAGGCCTTCTGTTTGTCCGTGTTCCATCATTGGCAAATCGTGCCCGGCGATCCCTTGGACAAGAGCATTGTCATACGGCCGCTGGAGCCACAACAAGCCTCCCACTTGGCACGAGAGTTCATGATCAAGACACGTCGACGCAAGGGACTCTCGGAGGATGTGTCCATCAACAAGTTCTTCGACGATCCCATGTTGTTGGAGCTGGCGCGACAGGATGTGCTGCTCAACTATCCACTATAGATTTAGACCTGTAATACGACCCAATAAACCAAAACTTCCCATGTGAATGAGAATGGCAATTGCAATCTAACGCAGCGGTGGGCACGCAGTGGCTCCGGAAGCAGCGGCTGCTCCCAACTTAGGTAGACTCTAATAAGGTTGTTGTTATCGACGTTGTAGTGTTCCCGAATTCAGAATTTCGTGTCCACCGCTGATCTAAAGGATCCCAACGCAACCCAAAGAAAAGCAAGAGAGTGAAATACTAGGTTTACCATTTATTAGCTGCCTCAACTTGTGTCCACATGTTCAGATAGCTTATTTTAAAAGTTAGTCATGCGGCAAATTACAAGCAGAAAGCATTTCTATCGAGTGCTGGACTAGGCGTTGCCATTCTGGAGCGTCTCCGACTCGTAAGCCTCGTTTTCAACCTGCTCATCATCGAACTCGACATCATCGTCGGCGGTTGCTTCCTGCAATGAGGGAAAAGGAAATTAGTAAGATACCTTAAACAAAAGTATATTCATATATTAGACGCACCTGATACTGTTGATATTCGGATATCAGATCGTTCATGTTGCTTTCGGCCTCAGTGAACTCCATCTCGTCCATGCCCTCGCCGGTGTACCAATGCAGGAAGGCCTTGCGACGGAACATGGCCGTAAACTGTTCGGAGATGCGCTTGAAGATCTCCTGTATGGCCGTCGAGTTGCCAATGAATGTGGCGGACATCTTGAGGCCGCGTGGCGGAATGTCACAGACGGCGACCTTCACATTGTTTGGTATCCATTCGACAAAGTAGCTGCTGTTCTTGCTCTGCACGTTGAGCATTTGTGTGTCCACTTCCTTCATGGACATGGGTCCTGTTAATTATTCAATAAGCAAACGATAAAAATACTTGAAGTCAACTTATCTAAAAACAAACAAGGATATCACAAAAAATACGACAGTTGGCCAAGTTTTTTTTTTTGCCCCCTTGACGCATTTACATCAAACGGCAACGTTGTTGGCTTTGATGCGTCAAGTAAATCCCCAAATCCCTGAATATGAAATACTAAACGCCTTCCTAAAGCTTCCTGGCAGCACACTTGGCCACCTGGGCGCTGTCTGCCTTGAGTGGAAAAGGGGAGGGAGCAGTAGGAGGACACTAACAGAAACTCTCCCAGGAGGCAACTAAAAAAGCTGTTTAAATTCCTGTCGGTTGCTTTTTTTTTTATATTCTACTTATTTTGTTTCTTTACGCTCATTTTTGTGATTAATTATTTTGCAAGCGGGAAGAAACGGGGGAGGAGCAGGGAGAGGGAGGGACGGAGGCACTGCAGCCTTAAGTCACGTTCAGCATGATTAGTTAAGGCCCAAAAGCCGTGTCAGGCAGCGGTCGCGGGATTGGGACTTGGACCGACTGGCAATGGGAGCTCGCAATTCCCCAATGGATCTTGAAAGTAAATTTCTAATTACGCGCGTTTTGCGAGTCATCAGTCAAAGGCAATGGCAATGGCAGGGGGAGCGGCAGCGGGAGCGGGACAAGAGGGGGTTGGGCACACAAGGAATAACAAATGAAATATTATGCGGCATACTTTTGGGCGCCGCAGCGCAGCAGTTTATTAATTTAAAAATTAGCGCGAAAAAATGCGACCTTTCCCCAGTTTCTACAGTCTAAGCCGTGAAGGGAAGGAGAAGGGTGTCAGGGGGAAGGGGGGAGCGGGGGTAACAAACAAATTTGCGCTACGTGCGCGCTGACGGATTGCAGCCTTTTTAGCCGCCAGTCGACGTGCATTAATCATTTTTAGTGGCGCCCATAAGTAGGCTTTGAGTTTGCTAATAAAATTGTCGCTGTCGAGCTACGTGAGCTGCGGCCAAAGCCAAAGCCAAAGCTGAAGCCAAAGCCTATGGACGGCACACCTGCCAGCCATGACAAAGCGTCTATGTTTGTCCGTCCAAGCCAAGTTAGCTGCGGTTGCCGCTTCTCGAGCTGCTTAGCTGCTTTGTACTGAACTCCAACCCAACACTGACGAATGGCAACATGAAAACTCTTTAGGGTTTCATGCTAAAAAAAAACTATTTTTCTTTTGATACCCATTAAAACAAGGGGAAGACAGGGTATTATAGCTTTGTGAAAATGTTTATGAAATACGGAGAGATCTTGAAATTTGTAAAGGATTGCTGATGAGTTTTAAAGAGTCGAGTCACTTTAAAAATAGTGTGGGTTTAAAAATCTCAATTAGTGTCAGGAAAATTCCGAATTAAATTTATAGACGTAGAAAAAATACCAACGAAGTTAGTTTTAAAAAACTTAAGTCAAATATGAACTGAAATATGAAATAAGAAAGAGTTGAGGTAAAATTTAAAATTTAATTTAAAAAGAGTTTTAGTGAACAAGTTTAGAAAAAAATATATCGATTCTTTTGATTTACCAATTTTTAAAAATTGTTTCAAAAATAATTATTTAAATGTATGTTGAGTTATCTAACACCTGGGAGCAGGGTATCTTTTAGCAGAGCACACTCGAGTCGTGCAGTTAATACTCGTATTTTTTGACTCGCTAAAATGTGGGCGCGACTGTTATTAACGTGTGTGTAAAAGTCATGGAGTACGTGGCGTCATGTCAGCACCACTTAAAGGTTCAGCTCACCACAAAGGGCGGTCATTCAGCAGACAGAAAGGGAAGTAGAAAAGCAGGTGGAAAGAGGAAGAAGGGGCTTGTTTACCTCTGAAGATGCAGGCCACTGTCAGGTAACGTCCATGCCTAGGATCACAAGCCGTCATCATGTTCTTAGCATCAAACATCTGTTGGGTCAACTCGGCGACAGTCAGGGCGCGATATTGTTGCGATCCCTTGGCGGTCAGTGGGGCAAAGCCGGGCATGAAGAAGTGGAGGCGCGGGAAGGGCACCATGTTGACGGCCAGCTTGCGGAGATCAGCATTGAGCTGACCCGGGAAGCGCAGGCAGGTGGTCACTCCAGACATTGTGACCTAGGTGAGAGAACAAAATAAATTAGTATTTATATTTTAAATTCACGGAATTTAGGGGAATAGTTCTGGTTTTGGTTCGAGACTGGAATCAATTATATTGCAAGTTTTATTTAACTGTCTGAACTGTTTTCTATTATTAATTTTTTATAAATTACTAAATGCTCTATCATTTTTTAAAAGTTTCCTTATTTTAATTTAACGTCTAATTAATTTATATCTATATGAAAATCAAGCTACAATTAAATTGTAGATATAAAAAATATAAATAAATTTATGCTATTTTGTTTTTGAACTAAACTTAAATTTTGTTAAAGAAATTCGGGCTCGTAAGGATTATTATTTTAAAGGTGGACTTAATACGCCATGTTGACTTGAGTCTTTCATCTCTGGTGTTGCTTCCATTGGCCAAATTACTTACGGACACCAAATGATTGAGATCCTGGTAGGTGGGGGAGCCGAGTCGCAGTGTTTGATAGCAAATGTCATACAAGGCCTCATTATCAATGCAGACTGTCTCATCTGTGTCTACGCACAGTTGATGCACCGACAACGTCGCATTGTATGGCTCAACGACAACCTCCGACACCTGGACAACAGCAGTGGGAGTATGTAGGGTAGTTGGGGCGGGGTGGGGGGAGCAACAAAAACCGAAACACAAATTAGTTCAATATTGATTAAGATTCACTTACGGAAACCAGATGATTCAGATCGCCATAGGTGGGGGACGATAGCTTCAGCGTGCGGAAGCAAATGTCATAAAGCGCCTCATTGTCAATGCAGAAGGTCTCATCGGTGTTCTCCACCAGCTGGTGGATGGAGAGCGTCGCATTGTACGGCTCCACAACGGTATCGGATACCTAATGACGCAACAACAGCAATGGCGGCAATGACGATGAAGACAGCGGCGACGGCATGCGAGAAAAGAAGCAGATACATTTTGTTAATTGCCAAAACTTTAAAGACTTTATAAGAATACAATACTCGTAATTAATTAATAATGTTTCGATGAAGAAATGGTAATATGATGATTTAGCTTATATGATGAGAAAAATAAGGTTGAAAGTACTAGAAATAATTTTAATTCATCATGACAATGTCTTAACTTAATGTGAAGTTGACTATTACCACATACATGAGTAAAAAGACTTAACCCCTAATCATAAAATATGTGCATTAAGTTATTTGGGACTGCATATTGATGGAGTTAATGTCACTACTGTTTTCTTATTGCCTTTTAGTTCAGAAAACAGAAATAATATTTTTGGTTCATATTATAAATATACGTTAATATCATCGTAGTCTTTAATTAAATTGAATTTAAAGTTCCTAAATACATAGATGAAAAAGCAGAGCTAATGCCGTTTGTTCAAAATTTTGAAATGATGGTCAAGTTGTATCTTTTAGCAAAGCCTTATTTATTTGAAGACTAGCCACCACAAGAGAAAACGAATTTATCTCAACCTTACGTTACTTTATGAAATTTTTAATAAAAGATCCATCGGATATTCATTCTGTTGCTTTCCAGTGGCCAAAATCTTTGTTCTTCACCTGAAAATCTTTCACAATTCATATCAAAAATTGCATTTTCAGATGGAAACATTGAAATATCATCCAAATTAAAAAAAGTTTCAATGGAGATGTAGTTATTTGTTACCAAAAGATAGAAAACTGTTTTAATGAAGATGAGAAAAGGCAAACTAGTTAAAAACTAAAAAAAAAATAAAAAGAAAAAGAAAAGAAGGTACAATTTTTGATTTCTAAAATGAATTTCTGGATAAGTTTGCATTGCATCGAAGTACATGGAAATTGCATTTCCACTACAAATGCATAAACAAATATTTCGAGTGGGATGAGAGGGAATTTTGGGCCGGACAGACACCCCGAAAATTGTAGGCTCACCTGAATGTGGCAGTGCCTCTAGCTGCACTCAGACTTACATTTGTTGTGCTAAGTATAAATGTACTTGCATATTGCACAAAACACATATCGTATTACTGTTCGTGTGTGTGTGTGTGTGTGTGTTTAGTTGTTTGCTTGTTTGTGTGCGGCAACTGCAAAATTATGTGTAATACTTTGGTTAGCCCTCTATTTGCACAGGCAAGATGCATTGTCTGGTCAAAATAAGCAACAATAAGAACAACACGAGTACGAGTACAAAATGCAGTTTTCAGTTAGCCGAAATAGGCAAAATGTTTGCACATAAATCCTTGCAATTATTT
The DNA here is from genome assembly GCA_037043405.1 of Drosophila subquinaria. Lineage (NCBI taxonomy): Eukaryota > Metazoa > Arthropoda > Insecta > Diptera > Drosophilidae > Drosophila > Drosophila subquinaria. Next base: position 758,862 of record JBAMBL010002830.1, read on the forward strand.
AATGGAGCAGGGCCAAAAGCGATAACGAACGGGCAACGGGAGCACTGAGTTTACCTGAATCTAATTATAATGAGTTATGTCTGGACATGACTTGGCTCAGTATGAGTGTGTGGTGTGTGTGTGTGTGTGTGTATTTGCCAACAACTCTAACAAAATATTAGTTATGCACTTGTGAAAGCAAATCAAATGGATTTCCAGGCGTATTTTGTTTCAGCTTTAATGGCAACTTCACATTAATCACATTTCTGCCCATTAAATGGTAATATAATAAGCTAACATAACGCTAAACATTAAATTACAAACGAATACAGCCAAAAAAAAGGATATTCAAATGAAGCGCATAAATTTGCAAATTTGTTATTAAATGACAGGCGAGTGTCAGTTTCTGGCCACAACAAAATGGCCGCCAATGCCAAAACATTGCGGTAAATCTACACAAAGGTGGGCGGAAGGCATGCAAAGGGTTTTGGTCAAAAGTATTGGTCATTGTTGCTGAAGCGTAACAGTAATAAATTTAACATGGTAAAACATAAGTTTAAATTTATCTGCATATGCAGTAAGAGTGTGTGAGTGTTGAATGGAGAAAGGAGAAAGGGAGAAAGAGAGGTATTAAAATATATTTATATTGGCATAAGCAGTTTGTCAAATGCTAATTTCACGCCTCAATAAACTTTTTGTAGCTCTTGTGTTTCGCCTTTTAAATTGAGTGCCAAGTTAACCCTTTGGGGCAGCATATTTACAGTTGTAAATGTGTGTATATGTCTGTATGTGTGTGTGTGTAGTTTACTGTAATTGTATTATGCACTACAGATATCCAACCAATTACACAAATATGCAGACAGTTGCGTAGCTCCATTGATGCCTTGCCAGCGATTGCCGTTGTGGTTAACCCCGAAAATTGCTCAAATTGTCTGTCCCATTTCGAACCCATTCTGACCCCGTTGGGACACTACAAATATGGCTTAAATTAAAGCAACATACGGTACTTTCAACAATTTAATATAAACTAAACTGTTAAGCAATCCATTTTCATTGAAATTTCACATTTGATGTTGTTTAAATCCAAAAAATATGTTGTACTCGTTGCGTATACGTAACGTGGAACAGCTTGAATAAAATGTTTAAAATGCAAATGCAAAATATTCCATCTATATACGCGCATTATGCGCAGCTTTTGTAATTTTCCATTTATTTAAATTATTTTAAATACCCATTAAATTATCATTTTTTTTATAATGAAAGTACAAAATAATAAAAAATGTTGAATAAATATTCAATTCCTTTGTGGCACCTGGTTGATGGACATTGTGCACCGCCTGTTATTGACAATCAATTTGGCACTAAATTAATTTAATTAAATGGCAAAATGTAATTATATGCTCATGATGCTTATAATGCAAATGAAGGCGTCTCACGTGCCTCCAGGGCTGTGGACCAGGGCTGGACTGAAGAGGGCATTTCAGGGACGTGCGTGTAAAATATGCAACTAGGTTAATTAAGCTATAATTGAGGCGTGGCGTCAGACTGCAAGCTACAGCATTCAATTCTTTTATGCACATACATCTATAAACTATCCACGTAAATGCATTTAAACTATTGCATTGTCAATTATCCGCAGGTCGTTTTGGCGGCTCTAAATTCGGTGCGCAAATTAATTTAAATCATTTGGCAGATCTGCGTAACGCCGTCAATTAAAATTGGCATAAAAGCTGCACATAAATATAACAAAATCAAATAATATGATATTCAGCAAAGGTATGGCAAAAACTGTTTTCCCTAAAAAATAAAAATTAAACAACAAAAAATTACACTTGACGATAGAATTCCAGATAATTAATAATTATAACTAATCATTATATACTTTTGAAGGCCTCACTTTACTTTCATTTCAATTTCAATTAAACCTACTTATAAAAGAAATTTTTCTACAAAATTAACAAAAATAATTTACTTGCAAAAAAGTTAAATTAATTAATTTGAACTTGAATTAAATGATTGCTTGGTTAGTTAAACTTTGTATGATATTGTTGTTGAATGTTTTGGAAAGTGTATTTCAACAAATTTTCGTTCTAGCCACAATTGTTGCCATGGTGCGGCTCATGCTGCTAATTTGGCCAAAACGCGTGCAGGTGTAAAGCGCTTTGGGGTTACCTGGTCGGCTTACAGCCGCCGGTGTCGAATGCGTGAGCTAAGCTGATTTGGCTAAGCGGATTGTCCTGGTCAGGATCATGGGGCGCATGAATGTTGTTGGCGTTGCCATTGAAATGATGATCTATGTAATTGTAGTGTGGGCTTACCTTGGGTGAGGGCACCACTGAGAAGGTATTCATGATGCGATCCGGATATTCCTCGCGTATCTTTGAAATCAAGAGTGTGCCCAAACCGGAGCCAGTGCCTCCGCCCAGGGAGTGAGCCAGCTGGAAGCCCTGGAGGCAGTCACAGCCCTCGGATTCGCGGCGTATCACTTCCAAAACGGAATCAATCAGTTCGGCGCCCTCTGTGTAGTGACCCTTGGCCCAGTTGTTGCCTGTGAAAACATAAAGTTGAAATTTAAGCATGTGATATAATATTGAATAACAATTGCGAAAACATATTTATCTAATCAACACACACACACACACACGCAGAGAGAGAGAGAGAGACAGCGACAACAATAACAGCACGGCGTGATTACTGACATGTACAAAATTAATTTCCATCGTCAGCCGCAGGCTATTTTATAATTGCAATTAACATCAACAATCCGGACAGCCGTGTCTCTGGCAGCAGCAGCGGCTGCGGAAATTTCAGTCGCAACAACAACAACGATAGCGAAATGCACTGTGGATTTTAAACAGTTGAGCCACCCAGAGCACCACCTATGGTCCAACTTGGCACTCTGAACTAGCCGCAATTTCATCAACGTCATCTTGTTTGTACTTATCAAAGCAATGACAACAGGCCGTGATGCTCTCGCAGCTGCAACAACTGTGGCAAAGAGCACCGACTATGATGACAAGACTATAGTGGCACCCAAATGTCGATCAGCTGCCTGCCACATTCTGGCCAAGATAAACAAAAGCACAAGGAGATGAACGAATAGATTGTGGCACATACACTGTGGACAACTTAACCTTTTTTTGGAATTATTATGTTTTTTAAAAGTATGCAAACTAGCTGCTTTAATTGAAATTACCAATATATTGGGAGTATTATATCCACGAAAACTGGTGAGTTTGTTAACCATTTTTTAGAAAACAAAAAAGTTTATCATCAGGAACCTGTCTGTCGAATGTTTTGTCGTATGTCAGCTAAATGCATTAAGAATCAGTTCTTGATAATTTGTTTTCAATATATCAAGAGCATAATATTTTCCCAAAATTGATGAGTTTGCAAACATATTATGGAAAACGAAAAAATAAAGGGTTCAGACAAGAAATTGTATTTTGATCGATTGCTTTAGTGTAAGCTTTATGATGTCCAAATCGGATAGATTGTTTTGTCAAATTGTTAATTGCATCATAATATGACACACAATTTTGACAACAAAATAAATTTAACCTCTTTCATTATTAATTTATTACCACAGCTTTACAGTTCCACTTCCAATTGATATTATGATGCTTAGAACTCTTCCACTAAATTTAACAATAAATTACTCCCAAAAATTGGGCAAACTGCCCACAGTGACATGCAATGCATGCAATTGTTGAAAAGGAGCATCAGGTGATGGCATTGGCTGCAGAACTGCAGCATATGATTAGCCGCATAACTGTGCAGCGTGTGGTCAATTCAACAAACAGCTTTCAGACTTCCAGCCACATTTGCTTACCCGCTCCCGATTGTCCGAAGACAAAGTTGTCCGGCCTGAAGAGTTGGCCCATTGGTGACTGACGCACCGAGTCCATGGTGCCTGGTTCCAAGTCAATGAGCACAGCACGGGGCACATACCTGCCGCTGCTTGCCTCATTATAGTAGACATCGATGCGTTCACGCTGCAAGTTCGATTCGCCGTGATAATAACCATTGGGATCGATGCCATGCTCATCCGAAATGATTTCCCAGAACTGTGCGAAAGAAACCAAAATAAAAATCGGTTAAATGTTAGGTCGTTTCAATCATTAAAGATAAATATCATTTGGGGCATGCATGTCGTATACGTGATATTTTATGACAACCACTTCACCTCTGCCCTTTGAATGCAATGAAATTTGAGAAAACCTCGACGACATTTGCAGCGTGTGTTTTTTTGATGTTGTTGTACCGTGTAGTTTACCACGCGGCGCTAAAATATTATTTTTCAATCAATATTTGTATCGGTTACTCTCTGTGTGTGTGTGTGATTGTGTGTGTGTATTGCACTGCTTTGGCAATCAGTGCATATAAATACGAGTGTCCTTTTTACATGCCGCTTGCTTTTATGGCCAATGCCAACGACAACGCTGCCATCGTCGTCATCGTTCTTGTTCCTATCTGGTTGCGATTTATGCGCGTGCATATGCTATTACTCCCCCTCCACTCTTACACACACACACACCCACTCACACACACACACTAGTCTACCCCTGCTGGAGCACTTTACATGCCGCGAGCAATTTCTGTTGCATACTTTTATGGGCGCGCACTTTTTGCTGGCAGAGTGAGCGTCATGTTGTTGTTCTTGTTCCTGTTGTTGCTATTCCCTTTTTTTTTGTATATATATATATATTCTTTTTTTGTTGTGTAACGAGGGGGAATAATTGAATCCTTTTAGGTGTTTTCATATATTTATTTATTTTTGCCGCTTTCTATGGGTCGAGCGTTTCAGCGATTTCGTTGCGCTCTTCCTGATTCTCCCCACCTCTCCTCATTTCTTCTCCTGTCTCCACAAACACACTCAACCCGCTCTTGTATTTATTTGCACGAATATTTTTCTTGCGTGTGGTTCGCTTTTATTTATATTTTTTTTTTTCGTTGTTTTTTCTTTTGCTTTGGTTTTGTTCCGAGTTCGGTTCAGTTTGGTTTGGTTTGGTTTGGTTTTATTGCCCAATACGCTTCGTAAAACATTTCACGTTTGTTGCGCATATGAATTTCAAATTTTTAAAAATGTTTCAATCGTTTCGTTCGCTTTTGGTTCAGCAGGTGTGTACTGTGTTTGTGTGTGTGTGTATGGGCTGGAGGCTGACATGGAGCATGAAGAGAAGAGTAAGGAGACGACCTGGGATGCCAAAATGCTAATTGTGAGAAAAACGCAATGTGCTGCGCTGTCCGTCCATCCGTCCGTCCGCCCGCCCGCCACTCACGTTGATCGAAATGATTTTTAATGGACTTAAGCGCCAACGGACATGAATTAATTTATTTTCCTTTGCATTTTATATATAAGAACGAGTATTGTATTATTATTGATATTTTGGCATTTGTCCGAGATTGGCTTCGTGCAGAAAAAGTTTATTAATTTATTCCCTCGACCTCTCAGAAGGCATCCCAACTTACACAATGGTAAAAAGTTAACCACACATCATTTCATTATTCATTATGATTTTTCGTATAAGTATTGTTTTAAAGCATTCCCAACTCTTTGATATTCCTGATACATTACACACTGTCAACACTTTTGGCTGTCATTACTTGATTGTCTTGTCGTATGTCTTTTAAAGGCCTGCTCAAAAATATCCTTAAATTATTCATGAGCCTTAAGATGAGATGTATTAGATAGCATTGACTGATTTTATGCCAAATGTCGTATGCCCATATCATAAATACTCAGAGTTCTCAATTGTTAATGGCTGTGCGATATCAATAAGAAATGAAAGAGTCGATTGGTCGACAGTTTCGACTCAAACCCATTACACAAATAGTGCTTGATAAAAAAATACATTTTAAGGAAATAGGAAGGGGTACTAAAATGTCCATTTTCCTACAGATAGTTCTTAGAATCTTTGCATTCCACAAGGAAATTAGTTATATTTAGGCAAAGTTTTGACAGTTTGAAGTTTGAAAAAGGGTAAGTATGGAAAAGTGGACAGTGTTGGAAAAATATTTAATTATCAATGAATTAAATTTTGCTGTGATATAAATAATAATATAAAAAAATTCAATAATGATATTTAATTTTCAAAATGAATTAAATTTTGGTGCAATATAAAATTAGATGATCAAACGATGGTATGATTGATATTCCACAAGAAAATTGGTAAGGTTCTGACAAAGTTATGATGGTTTGAAATATTTAATAAAATATCATAAAAAGACGTATAAAACTTAGTGATGTAAATTCATCAAAATCTAGATTTTTACATGTCTGCTCATCAGAGATCTTTTGCAACACTGTTATATTACAGTATTTCGATTGTTCTGGTTTAATCTGAACATTCTATATTTTTTGCAGATGTATAACTTTTATTGCGTCTTTCAGTCTCACTTTAAGCTAATGCCATTAGGCCAAAATCGCTTAACATTAAAGATACGGGTGCATGGCATCAGCATTAAAAAAGCTGTATAAAAATAAGATAAATGCCATAGGTAAAAGTTGGAAAGCTCTTCACATGGCACTTAAATTGGATAATCATTGATTGCACAGACACACACACCCACACACACACACACACACACACATGCAATATCATATGAATGCAATGTTGTACGCGTATGTTACAGTTTTCTGTTGTTGTTGTTGCTGTTATGTTAATCGTGGCACAGCATAAACGTTGGCATTGTTGCCATTGTTGTTGTTGTTACTGTTGTTGCTGCTGCCGCTTGGCGAAAAGTTTTATTTCTCCATTGGCTTTTAGACACGCAACAATGATAACAAGTTGCACATGGACAGAAAAGCGGAGGATGAAACAGAATCAAGCAAAATTGTAGGAAGCTGTGCAGAAAGTTTTGACTTGAGTTTGGCCTGGCTAAAAGTTTGCCCTCGCATATGAGCGTGCTCTCTCTCTATCCCTTCCCCCTGCCATCTCTCTCTATTTAGCCGAGTATGCTGTTCCCTTTTGCATACATAACAAACTGGAAATATGACACTCAATTGTACGCATCGGTAGACACTTTTGGCCTGACAATAACTTTGATTTGCATACGCTCCAACTTCTATTTGTATGTTTGGCTCTTACTCTGGTTTGTGTGTGTGTGTGTGTGTGTGTTTGTGTGTTGTTAGCCACCCGCATATGAAAGACAACAAGTTGACTGACTTTCGTCCTGGTCCTGTTTGCTGTCCTGGCACTTGTTGCCTTTGGGGAAATTTAAATATGTTTCGTATATTTTAGTCAAGCCAATTGCAGATAAGCGTTTTTCTTTTGACTACTTTCGGGCTGTGTTTGCTTGCTCTTGGCATTGAGTGCCAGCTCTCAGTTCCCAAAAGGGTGCTACGCTTTTTCTTTTGTCTATACTCTAACGAAAGGTTAACTCATTTTTCAAATATATAACATTGTGAATTGCTTCTATAAAAGCTACTTCACAGATTTCGTCACTCGTCAGTGAGTTAAAAGTGCTTCAGAAAATATATAATATTTAACAAAAAAAATCGTATTTATTTTTATATTTTTCTAAAACTTTTAATAAACACATTTTTCATATAATTTTTGTACAATATATGTATCTCAACGTACAGAGTATTTAACAAGTGAATAGCTTTTTTTTATCAAATTTGTTTTGCTTCTTTTATAAACATAGAGAGCATATTATATATGTATATTATGGAAAACTTTTAACTTTTTTGGCTGATGGGCAGGGGAAAAACCTGAGGGGGGGAAACCTAGCTGTCGAGTTGTCCGACTGCCCGTTTAACATTTTGTGGATATCAGCTCGTGCTTCTGACACGGCAGTGTCAGCAGTTTGAGGTGGGTATGATAAAGTGGCCTCAACAACGCACCTTCTTTCCCTTGACTCGCTTCCATCAAAAACAATAACATAAAAATGATGAAGGGGGAGTAGGAAAAAAAAAATAATTATACTGCATTCATTTGCGTGAAACTTTTGCTGCGGTCAAATTGCTTAATTACAAAATTGCGCACAAGTTGAAAACTAGAGAAGTTTCGCAAAAAAAAAAAGAAATGGAAAAAAGAAAAGAGTGAAGAGAAGAAAATGATCAAATTAAAAGTAAACAAAAGGCAACGTGCGTTGACCAAAGCGGCGCCATTTTACCAGCCATTGCCATTTTGTGGCGCCGTCTTTTTTATGTGGGGAGCGACAAACGTCGAGCGGCGCATTGGCTCGCACTTAAAAGAAATTCAAAATTAAAATTCTCAAAGCGTTCAAACAAAAACCGAAATACGATGGCGGCGAGGAGCAGCCAAGCAAAAGTCAAGTGGCAAAGTCGCCAAAGTCGGGGTCACACCAGTAAGAAAAAAAAAACGAGCATAAATTAATTGCGGCCAGAAAAGAAGAAATGAATGTGCACTCTGTGTAGTTTGAGCTTTGTTCCTGAGACAAAAGGACATTTTAGTTTGTGTTAGCTGAGGATGCAAAGGATGCGAGCTGCGCAAAGCAAAGCAAAGCAACGGAAGTGCATGTCGCACCGGATGTGACTGAGAGAGCGCCATGGGTATAAAACTGGGGGGTCGACAACTCCAACTCCAACTCCAACTGCGACTATATACAACAAATTTGCCGGCCAACTGAGTTGGAATATTGAATTTGACGTTTTAGAGCTCACGGCGTGCGCAATGCATAAATGAACAACTGCAACAATAATAAATCCTGGCAAAGAGATTGTTAAAGATACATGCAAGCTATAAGGACCATTAGTCGGAATGCCAGAAAAGCTGATGCGTAACTTGAACAGAATCTATTGATTATATTTTAATTGAACTCAATATGGCCCTTGCTAACTGAACTGCGTAAAAAAAAAAGAAACACAATTAAAATATATAATTAAATAAATCTATGTGCAATAAAAAAAGTCGATAATAAAATCTGCATTTACTTGAATAAATTACAAATTAAAAAATATATTTCCAATTAACATTCCATATCCGGCATGTCATTAATGGACTTGCCATTGACCGCTTCTCAAATCTTTGGACATTTCACAAAGTCAAGAATGAATTTATGAAATATGTAAAATATTTTTATTTAGATGTCATTGCGGCATTTTGCACGAGTTGAATTCTAATTGAATTTTTGTGAAAATGCTGCTGGGTGTTAAGCTAATTAGAAAATAATAAACAGGATTGAAACGCTTTGGCAATTTACAAATGTCCAGAAAAGCCGTGCGATTTGCGTGTGTTGAACGCGTTTAAAATGCAAAGCGCGCGATGTGAACTAAGTCAATTTATTTTAATTTCAGCGGGGAATGAACAAACAAAATACATATACATATTGATGTCTGTATACTTATGTGTGTATGTGTGACATCCATTAGCGTAATGAGCTTTGCTCCCGGACAGAGGAAAGCAGCAATAAAATAAAAATGGCAAAACACACTCAAAGCTTAACGGCCGCCCATCGATAGATGACATTTTGCAGCCGTCGGCCATAAACCATTTTGATGCGACAAAAAAATACAACAAATACAAAAAATGGAAAAAAAAAAGTGAGTAAGAAGAATTGGCAAAACCCTTTATGAACAAGCAACCGACCTGACCATCTGCAGTTCGAGGCCGAGCTGCTCAAAAATACAATTTATATGCGCGCGTCGCAAATAACGAATTGTACCCCAAACTACACTAACTGCCAGCTGGGCGCGTGTCAAGCCCAGCCCCAAAATATAAGTATATTTTGTAATAACACTAAAAGGATCTGGGCCGAAATACTTACAACCTATAGGCACATATCAGCCGTTTATGTTATCGTCGTCGATTTTGTCGGGCGACAGTTTAGTGCAATCAAACTCCATAGCATACGTTTTGGGGCAGGTATAATTATGCAACTCGTCGCTATGAATCAATTGCCTTTGTATTGTGGCAATTTATAGCTGAGTGTGTGTATACATATGCGCTCAATTTGACAGAACGTGTGAATATCGAGGCAACTTCGGTTTACCAGAAAAAAAATGTAATTTTTACCCCGAATGCATGTACCGTAAATTACCCTTTGTCTATGTGTTCGTGTGTATGCATGAGAGTGTTCTGTGTGTGTGTGTTCTATGTGTGTGTGTTCTGTGCGTGTTTGAGCGAGTGTGGCAGCTGCATTTGCAATTGCATTTCTCATCAAGTGCATCAATTTAAATGTGGCCACTAATTGTCATTATCAGCGCATTGCCGGCACATTTGTTGTTGTTTTCATTATTATTATTATTGCTGCTGCTGTTGTATTGTTTTTTTTTTTTTTTTTTTACGTAAATGCGCATTGGTTTTTCATGCAGCTGACATTCGGCTTTCCAAAATGCATTTCATCGGTCCGAATAATTGAAATAAGATTTGTTTTGTGGCCTCAACTCCAATAACGTCTAATTGCAAGCATAAAGATCAACTACAATTGGCAACATTTAATAATTTATAATTTAAACTTTTTTCTTATTGTTATATATAAAAATGTAAACTCAATAGTAATTTGAAATATTTTCTTTAAAATGTATTTTCATAACTTGTTTGTTTGTTTCATTTATTTCATTGTAATCGTAAAGATTAACTACTTTTTCATAATAATATCAACTCAATATTTATTTTAGACTACTTTATAAATTGATTGTAATTACTTAAATAATGTATAGGTTTTCTATCAAATCTATTGCCATGATGATTAAATATTAAAGCAATTTGCTTCTTGGCTTTAGCAAAATAATAACAAACAGCCAAAAATTTGCTATTGTGGATTCGGTTTTGTAACAATTCACACAAAAAACACACAAACACACTCTCTCTCACACACACACACTCTCACACACACGCACACACATAGATAAACAGGTATATGCGCAGCTGACAAACAATTTCAATTGAGATTTCAATAATTGTCGATTTAGATATGTAAATATTTATAGTATACTTATTTGGTTGGTCGGCCTGCTGTTTATTTAACTAATGTGCAGCGTGTGTTGTGGCAGTCGCAATTGTTGTATTGCTGTATTGTTGTTGGCCATATTGAGGTAAATATTAATATTACCAGTAACCTGCATATTGCCATATTCATTTCCCCCATTGCCATTACCAATTCCTTCCTGCTATTGCCACCATTTGATTGCTAGGCTCAGATGTCCTGATCATAAGGCGCATTTGCATAGATTGGTTGACTTTACATTTTTGTGGCAACCTGCAGAGTTTGTGGTAGATCTCGTTTAAAAGTGCTCGAGCGACAACAATAATATTTTATAATGGCCAAAGTCTTTGAACGGTTGCTGTAATCATTTTGAAGGTCCTAAAACATGTTTCAAGGGTCTTCGTATGCATAGAAATGACTCGACATGCACTTTATCATTTACTCGTACCAAGGTGTACTTATTTATATGGTCTTTTTGTGGGTCTCGAGGCGAGGAAATGGAAAAAGGAGAGAGGAGGTAGTGTAATAATAATAATATTTATGTGGCAAGTGATATGAACTTCATACATTGGAGTATGTTTCGGCAATAGCTAAATAAATAAACAGCGTCGGAGCAGGAAGTGTGCACACACACACACACAGATACAGTGTATACATTGAGTGTTGGTCTGATGTGTGTTGCCTCATGTGGCACTAAACATCAAGTGCTGGGCCCAACTGCTTCAAATGGAGCTGCCGCAGATGTGTGGCAGCAACACAACCCAGAAACAAGTTGGAGTTGAGAGATACTTTGGCAACATTTGAACTCTATTGACAAAAGGTGAACTTAACAAATTGTAAAGTAAATATCTAATAGTTTGACGATTATTTGTGCATTGAATTATAAATTGTTACAGAATTCCTTTTATCAGTGAAAATATATATTACTTTAATTAAAAGATCGAATTGGAAAATTATCTGTTGCTCTCTCAACTTTATTTACTGTTTAAAATAAATTTGTTTGTTTTAAGCTCATGATTTTACAATAATTTTATTATATATTATAAAAAAAAAACATGGTCTTTTGTGTGCTTTTTTTGCCTAATTCCATTGTCATGATACCAGCGCGGTTTTGTATACATATGTCATGTAAATAAGTAGGTTGTTGTGGTCCATGTAAAGAGTTTTTCTCCATACGCTTGGCAATTCAGTCAGCTTTCCCCCTGACTGCCTTTTTATGTGTGGAATAAATAACTGTAGGCTATTAACGCAAATATGTTGGTTATATTTTTTTTATGAAATTCATTTTTTAACAGTTTAATGACTGAAAATGTCATTAAATCAACGGCAAGTGCATCAGATAAAGAAATGAATATCAAATATCAACCCTATAATTTAAGGTCAATTTCTCAGTGACTTTCGGTCTGCAATTTTACAGATAACATGGTTATATTGTTGTTTGCCATGACAATTTAAATAATTTTTGAAATATATTCATAATTTCATGTAAAATATTTAACATAAATTGGTCATTTTTTAATCAGCTAATAGTGTTTTTAATAAAAGGAATTGTTTCTTTTTTTGAATCAATAATTATAATCGATGAAGAACTCTGATTTCATTTAAATGATTATGTGATTTTAAAAGAACCTCTTACTCTCTTTATTTTTTTATTTTAATTGCAATGCATTATAAATGTATCTATTAAAAATATCAACATCTTTTGCGTTTAATAACGTTTAAGAGTTATAGCTTTTAAATAAATTTCTGGACAAGCTGCCAGGTGATAAATATAAATAAATGCCAATGTTGTTTGTGCTTGGAATTGAATAGAAATGCAAATAGATTTGCTGTTCTAAACAACTGTTAATATTATGGCTGATCAATTATTTCGCCTGGACATTTTGGCTATTTGTGGTTTTTGGTTTGCGTATATCTTTGGGCTAAATGCGCGCCAAATGCTCACCTGCTATAAATTATAAAACCGATGCCAATTTTTCAAGGGTACACAACCAAACAGTCGCATATGGCATATGTGTGTGTGTGTGATTTTATATAAATGATAAATATTTTGACCGCATTTGGTTTTTAATGAGGTTTCTCTTATTTTTAATGCTTTACGCTTTCACCTTGTTTATTTTGGAATTCCATTTAACTTGTTTGGTTGCACAATTTGTCAACGCATTTAAGCAAATAAAACAAAACAAAACAAAAGCGGAAACCAAAAATGAAAAACGGATAACCGAATACAAATCTTGATTATTATTCTTTTTTTGTTTTTTTTTCTGTATGTATGTGTTTGTGTTTTTGTTTTGCATTTGCACATTTGCAATTACCATGATTTGTTTTTGTTAATTATGTTTCGCTATGCAATAAATTTGCCATACTATCGCAGCATGTGGTTAATATCTGTCAGCATTATCTCGCCTCTGCGACCCGGCTCAAAGTTATTTTCTGTTTCTGTTGCCTGCTTATCGCCGCTCCGACCGACCGGCAAGACTAAAATGTAAATGTGTAATTGCCAATACAATTGCATGCATAATTTACACTTGCCCAGCTCCAGGCAATACACGTATCAGTGTGTGTGTGTGTATATGTGGGCATGTTTGTATGTATGTATGTGCAATTACGTGAATGCAGACCGAATTAAACCTGAAAGCTTTAAATGCATTTTGAGCTTTATCCTTTTTTGCCATTCAATTTTTTTTAATTTTTACCACCCGCTTTTGAATACTCTGTATTTATCAAAGAATCGGGAGGGTTGGCAGACAGTATTTAAATTTATTTTGTTCAGTTTAAGAAGTAAAATCAACCCAAGAAAGTCTTAGCAACAGCTCTATAAAGATAATATTTATAGAAAATAATCAAACATCGGAAATGAAACAAACTGAACTAATAATGTTAGTTTAGATTAGGCAAAGATTCAGATTATATTGCAGATTATAGCTACATTTTTGCTAATCGAAACTAACATATTTAGTTCAGTTTGTTAATTTTCGGATAAGACAAGCAAAAGTCAGTTTAGAAGCCTTTTATAATATTTAAATAAATAAATATATTTTTTTTGATAAGGTATCTCCAAGTCCAGCACACTTTATCGATGCATTCCAACATATTATTGCTTTATTTAATTCGTAAATACCAGATTACAAAAGCGCAACATATTTCAGGTGGATCTCTCCAGCTGCCAGAGTCGCTGCTGCCTGTTGCCATGTTGCAGGTTGCACGTTGCACGTGGCAGGTGGAAGGACAAAGCATAATTACAATTTGTGGCGTGCAATTTCAATAATATAAAATTACCAAAGTAATTGAAAATTCACAAAACAAAAAACATGCAGAAAAAAATAAAATGAAATAAAAGCCAGCAAGAATAACAATGATAATGAAAATGAAACATATGCCACGTCGTGGCACGAATGTCAAGTGGTGGCATCGCTGCAGGGGCTGCAGAGGTTGCAGCTTGCAACGGAGCTGATGCATTAAGAGGCAACATGAGAAATTAATGAGCAAAAGAGTGGAATGCTTTTTAAAAGTGTTAAATAAATAAGTAAGAAAAAGCCTCCAACCATCCAGCCATTTGTCGACGTCTGTACATGGCCAACAAAATGGTCAACGGGTCGACTGGTCGACTGCGGCACAGTGGTGTTGCAAGCGGCTTATCTATGACCACAAGTGCTGCACTTATGGGTTGTGGCTGTTTGTTTGCTAGTTTGATTCTTCAGCATGATAGCTGTGTCTCCCAAATCTACTAAAATTTATTTATAAAATTATTAAAAATTATTTTTCAAATTAAAAACTGAAATACTAAAGTAAAAATATATAAAGTTACAAGGCCCCACAATTGGCATGTACCACTTTTGGGTGCATAGCTCAAAGAGTAGCATAAATATATAATTTTTGTAATATTTGTAATATGCAAGCGGGCGAACAAAATATTTATAAAATAAAATAGAAAAAAACAACAAGAAAATTCGCGTTTGTTTATTCATAATCAGTTTGTGCAGCGAAGCGGAGTCGCCTCCACCACAGTGAGCCCCAGGTAATGCGTCCGCCCTTTTGAAGCTTTGCTGCAATGCGTTTGGCGTTAGGCAAAGGGCGTAAGAGGGCGAGAGAGGGCGGGGCTTTTGTGTAAACTTCATTTTGTATGCATAAACGCATTTTTATGTAAATTGAAAAAAATATATTTTCAAAAAATGTATATTTTATCTTTTCAATTTTTGTTGCTTTTCTTTTCAGCACGTGTGTGTATATATTTATTTATTTTTTATTTTTAGAAGCTGCTGCTGTTGTAATAGAAAACATATTCAAACATAGCAATAGCTAATGTGATATAAGAGATGTTTTACTATGAGTGTGATGCCAAAGTACAGCTTATTAGCTGCTAACTGACTGTGGTAACAGTAATGCAAGTTGACCTGCCAACAAAGTTATCAAATGCTTTTCCTATTTCCATCAAACATGCAACAAGGAGAGAAGTTTTGCCAAGGAGCATATCAGTATTGCATTTGCATATTGCCAGCTGGCGGCATCCATAGCCTGTCAGACAAGCGGGCTAGAAACTTGAGCCACATGAGGCAGCAGCTGCCTCCTCCCTCGCCCCTGGATGTGCAACGTGTAACCATAAAGAAATTATAGCTGCGATAGTTGCCAACGCCATCGATAATTCAATTTTTGTGCATTATTTTGGTGCTGTGATGATGCCCCGCCATTATAAGCTAAAGCTAAATAAATGTATCCTAAGGCGTTGCACATCACACACACACACACACACAAACACAAACACACACACACATAAACACATACACTAACCACATTTGCATGCAGTATACGCCATGTTGTATCCTTTGCTTTCGTTGGCTTTGCAAACTCTTTAATTTTATTGTCCGTTGCTTGTGTTTTGGCATTTTTATACCCTGTACATATTGATAATGGATAACATATATGGCTTGGACATAGCACAAATGGCTTGAAAATATCTTGATGAACGCTTAATAAATACAAAAGTTATTTTAAAGACTTTTTTTTCCATTTGGTGCATAGCAAAAGAAACTTGAATAAGTCAGAGTAGACTACAGAGTATCTCTTAGTCCATCAGTCTCAGTTGTAACTTTCTATTCTTGTTGTTCTTGTTTAAAGCACGACATCGTTGCACTCGTCTATAAATTTTCCCCACACTTTTCTCATATCCATTTCTTTGGTTCTTTGCACGCTGTCATCGTTTGCTATTTTGGTGGAGACGAAGAGACTAAAAAGGGAGAGAAGAGCTTGAATTAAGGGCGAAGACGGCATGCCGTAAATAGATTTTCCCTGTTATTGTTCACAAAATGATTTAGGGAAAATTAGGTTTATGTAAATAATGAAAAAAGCGTTCGCTGCAGGCCATGCGAAATATCCAGTCATGGGTTAAGGTTTATGCATGCCTAAATGGTATATGCTCGTATGTGTGATCAATTTTGGGACGGAAGACTTACGGCTATATTGCAAAATTAAAGCACAGAATGTGCCAGAAAATATACGACTTATGCTGGGCAAATGTTTGGGATTAATCTGTAAGAGTGAGTGGGAAAAGCTTTAAGAGAATAAGATAAGATGAATGGGGAAAAAATTGTAATTAAAGCTTATGCTTAAGCAGCTGGTGAAAGCTTCTTAAATCTTTAGAACACTCGCGAAATAAGGAAATAAATCTGATAATACAAGTAGCTTATGTGAAAGCATAAATTCCCATTTCCCAGATTTTTATTTCATAAAAATACTTCAATAAAAACACACGTGCTCGGATCATACATTTGTAAACCATATTTGCTTAACAATCTATTCTTTTAATTTATGATTTAAAAACTTTTGACAAATTAAAAAAAAAATCCATTGAAAGTTGATGTAGTTATTTTTGTTAATTTTGCTTTTGTTTTCTTTATCGCAATTGATTTAAAATATATATGTATGTGTGTATAAAAAATAGAAGTAAATTTTTTATTGCATAAAAACGCGCTTTTGCTGCTGTGCATAAATTTGACTATTTAGTGGGCTTATTTTTTCGCCACGCATGCACTTTTCCCATATTTATTATTTATTTATTTTAGCGCACAAACAATAATTCACCCTGACAGCCAATTAATCAGAAATGGACATTCAATTAAATTACAAAATAATATCAAGCGAAAATGAACAAATTTATATGTAAATAAATAAATAATGCCGCTGGCGAAATATGTTCAATATTATAGTAAAATTTAATACAACTACAAATCGTGTGTATTTTTTATTATCACAAGTGTTGTATCTGCAGCTCAGCTCGATACTCGTGTGTCTATCGGCCTTATTGTTCAGATTCTATAAATAATATACTTATTTTAATAAACTTGAAATTACGAGGAACAATGGGGGCAACAAGCAAACATTAATGAAATGTAAGTAAAATGGGAACATAAAACCTGATGGGATAGGCCATGGCTTTGTCAATGTAAAGTGCGGCCTAATTAACTTGGTAACACGCAAAAAGCAGCTTTAAAATATGTTTACATAAAATTGAAGTGGAAAAGCGTGTAAAGAGCCGAGTCAGAAAACAAAACAAAGCCAAAAACAAAAACAAAATGTAACCAAATATGCAGATGGGGTAATGTGTAATGTGGAGAAAACGCCGCTGGGAAACGAAGAAACAGAAAGAAAAGTATATAAAAAAAACTGTGTCAAACGTCAACGACTGCGTTGATGTTGTTGCTACTTTGTTGTTGTTGCTGCTGTTGCTTTTCTCTGGATTTTTCATAGTGGGGTAAATTGTGCGAGTTAACATTAATGCGCTAAATTAGCTTAGAATGGTTCACCAAAATGGGGGTTTTTTATTTTCATTTTTTTGAGGCTGGGCCCACAGTAACATGTTCATTTCGTATGCCTTTAATTGGCTGCAAGCATGCGTCGCTTGAGTGCAAAAGTAACCAGCTTGTGTCAGTCAAAGTGGGTCGACAACAATCATGTGTAATGTCTATTTTTGTCTATGCTCGTTTGGCGATACAAAAACTTAAATATTTATGACTTCATCTTATGGGTATGTTTTCAAAAACATTGTAAGCTCGCTGATTACGCTCTGCGGGAGAGGGGAGATTTGAGGAGGGGTGTTAAGCAGGTGGCCAACTACAACTAGAGGCTGATAAGAACCTGTAGTCAAGTAGAGAATCGTGAACAGTGCGTCATAGGCTGTGAAGGTATGCGGAACAATCAAAGCAACAGATACAGATACAGATACAATAGCTACAATAGATACAAACAGTTCATGCTGCATTAATTATGTATCTACGAGTTTGTGCCACATTTCTCAACTCTGCTCAATTATCCGACTCTTTCTCTTGCTTTCAATTCATGTATTGTGTGTATGTATCTGTTTTAGAATGGGCATAGAAAAACAAACATAAAACAACGGGTATGATGTACGAGTTGATTCACATCGTAAATTTAGTCAAGTGTAGAGGGCCAATGGAATAAGCTGAAAAGAGATCTTAACTGTACAGTGTACACTATAAACAACATAAACATTAACTGTTGGCAATAAAGCCTTCATAAAAGTTTTGAAATACAACAAAGAGCCTTGTGTGTATCTATTACAATTGTAAATCAGCTAAAAACTCGTATGCTAACCAAGTCCAAGATCATTAACACACCTTGAGTTTAACTGATTCACATACGTGTTTCTCAACTCAACTTGAAATGCCCAAAATTTATATTTAAGCTTTAGAAGTGGACATTGAGATTACTTTCCTATTTCGCTGACAGGTTAATGCTACAAAATGTATTTAGTTCTGGCAGCTGATATCAGTAATTAGATAAGATACGACTTCTCAAGCAGTGAAAATAGTTAAATATTTCAACTTTCAGCTCGTTTAGTTGCGTCAGTTTTTGTTGTTGCAGTTTTATAGTTTCCCCTCCCCACCACAACGATGACAGAGCGCCACCTCTTTAATATTCAAGCCCCCCTTCCCACCCCATGCCAATAGTTGCGGCAGTCGGCACAGCACGGGAGAGCAGTCCAAGCAGAGAGGCTCTCTCAAAGAGCGTGTGAGAGAGAGGGAGATGGTCAGATTGTGGCACGCAAAGAGAGAGCGCGTTTAGTTCGTTCAGTTTTATAATTAAACATGTGAGGTTAGGAACATAGTGAAAAAAATAAACTACATACATACGTATGGACATATGTATGTATGCATATAGAGGGGCGTCAAATATGTGTCACACTAATTGAATGTTAATTATACGCACCTTTGAACCAATTTGATTGCCACATTGGCCAACCTGTAGATGCACAATTTCCCTCATATCGATTGGCGGCTCGGAGACTTGGCAAAGGTCAGGAAAATTGTATGTGAACTTGTCGTTGGTCGGTCAACTGACTCGAGAATATTCCCGAACTAAATCAGAGAGATATGCACACTCACTCACTCACACAGAGACACAGGAACGAACACGAATTGAGAGCGAGAGAAGGGAACACGCGGGGATTTGAGTTGCTCAAATAATCAGCTTTCAGGTACGGGTTATGTATATGTATATGTATGCTTTGAGCGATCGTCGCGTTCGCGTCAAGATTCCAACGTGCACTAAAATCGGCAACAGCTACAAATAGTGTGCGACCCACTGAGTGGGTATGCCGATGGGTTTTGGTGGCAGCGGCAGCAGAGAGGGCCGGAGAGGCGGCATTAGTTGCGCTTTGGGCATTTTTCATGCGGTCGCATGGCAATGCCAGAGAGAAAAAGAGAGAGGGTGAGTTGATGTAAAAGAGGCAATGCTGCGGCAACTGATAAACACGCTCGGGCAGACGACACCAAATGTGTCACAAGCTGCAAATGGCATTGACAACAACAACAGCAGCAACAACAACAGCAGCAACAACTATGTAAATCAACAATAACCACTTCTAGATTCTAGAACGTGATATGGAAACCCACCTAGAAATAGTTGAAAGTATTTGTTCTTACTCATTGTAGCGGCCGGCAGGTTTAAGAAATTTTCATTGCTTTTGCGGTTTTGTTGTTTCGTTACTTGTTTTCCCCGTTCTCTTTCATTCATTCTTTATTCTTTCGCTGTCGCAGCCGCCGCAGTCGTCGCTCTCTTGTTCTTCATGCTTCGCAGCGCATTAACAAAAGCAACACAGAGAGCGAGCGCGTGAGCGAGTGGAAAAGAGCGGGAGAGCGAGTGCCAAAGAGCGGGAGAGCGAGAGCGCCTGCTGATGCTGAGAAAGAGAGAATCTCGTTTGACATGTATTTGATTTGAGTGTAGAGATTTGGTGCATTTAAGTCTACACGCCATGTGAGATCTGATCAGTGTTGCCAGGAGTTGAGCGCTAGATTTTGAGTAAAAATAAGCTAAAATAAGCTAAAAATAAAAATGGCAAGAAAATGCAAAAAAACATACAAAAACATTAGGTTTTCGCTGAAATTAAATTTGTTAACATATCATAAATTTAATTATTTGCTTCCTCACTTAAATATTTATCGTTTTTTTTGAATATGAATAACATATTCTTGTGATTGAACTATTGATACCATTGATGATAAATGTTTTTTGGACGCCGCATGCTGCCTTATATAAAAAACTTTTGCTGCTATTGTTGATTTGCAATAGCAGCAATATGCTTTTGTTGCAACTTCCGTAGCCAATCCTTAAATTCACTACTTTCCATACTACACTCCAATATTTTTGGCATTTTTGCAAGCTTCACTTTGATTTCACAATTCAAAATCGGCGATAACACACCAATCAACATATCGATGACACCACCGATTAGATATCTTGTTCTTTGTTACGTGAACTTTATTCTAATGATCATGAATTTGTGATCATAAGAATAAAGTTCACGTAACAAAGAACAAGATCCATTATTTTTATGAC
Source organism: Drosophila subquinaria (assembly GCA_037043405.1). Taxonomy (NCBI): domain Eukaryota; kingdom Metazoa; phylum Arthropoda; class Insecta; order Diptera; family Drosophilidae; genus Drosophila; species Drosophila subquinaria. Next base: position 779,589 of record JBAMBL010002830.1, read on the forward strand.
GTGAAATACTTTAAACTTTTGAAATATTTCGTTGATGTCACGAAAACATTTATTGCTAGAATATGCTATATGAATTTTAAAATAAGCTAGATTTCAGGCTATAAGCTATTTGCAAATTTTATAAGCTTTTTCATTTTCAAAAATGCTAGATCTAGCCTGAAATATGCTAAATTGGCAACACTGGATCTGATCAAACGGATAACTTAACTCTACAGGGAAACAGGGAAACTTGTTGCTAGGTCGAAAGTCAGAACAACTTCAAAGGGAAAGTCATTTAAATCATGCTTTGTGGCCTGTTATTTTTTTTTGCACTTAAATGTAAATTAAATAAATAGAATTAAATTTATTACTCGACAAATATGGGCATAATTAATTCACTGTTGAAAAAGTTGTGATTATATGATGATTAACATACGATTACAAAAAATCAGAAATAATCTGAAATTATTACAATTATTCAAAAATAATCAGAAAAAATCAAAAATAATCAAAAATAATTTTTTCTTTTTTTTGTTTTAACTACTTTGATTGTGAAAATTTAAAATAATTTGATTTTTACTAATTAGTCATAAATAATCAGAAATGATCAAAAATAATCAGAAATAATCCGAAATAATCAGAAAGATTATTTTAGATGTTCTCTGATTATTTTTGAATAATTGTAATAATTTTAGATTACTTCTGATTTTTTGTAATCGTAATCATTAAATAATTGTTAGTTCGACTTTTTAACAAAAATAATCTAATTACTTATGATTATGATTACTATTAATTATTTAACAGGAAATTTAACAGAAAAATATTGTGTTTATTCTTTTCAAATCCTAATCACCCATTTCTTTAATTGCATTTTGTATAAAGTTGCGATAGTAGTAGACACTCATGTAGACGTCGGGCTTGATGTTGTTGCCGCACCCATATGTCCAAATGCTGATGCCGCACAGTTCTCCTTTAAAGACCAATGGTCCGCCCGAGTCGCCATTGCATAACGTCTTACCATTGTAGCCGGCGGCACAGACCACATTGATGGGCATCCTTCGGCCGATCTGCTCGCTGCACTCGGACTTGGATACCAGGGGGACTTCCATTGAGCGCAGTGTGTCGTCCCGCTTGGCATCGGTTCTTCCCCAGCCAGATACGGTGACCATATTACCCTCATAAAGAGCCCTACTGCAGAGGGGCAAGTATCCAACGTTCATTCCTCTGATACGGACTTTTACACCCAACACCGCAATGTCAGCAATATAATCGTACTTATTGTAATCCGGGTGTATTATCGCCTGGACCACATAGTTTCTATCCTCCGGATATAAATAATTCAACACATCCGTTTCTCCAGCGACCACATAAAAGTCCCTATAGTTCTCATCCTCAAAACAATGGGCGGCTGTGAGAACATGACGTTGGCTCAGCAAACATCCAGTGCATGTCGAACTTTTTTCTCGCAAAATCTGCACAGCGTAGCCTCCCAATTCCCTTTGAGTGGTTGGTTTACCTCCAAAGATTCTCGGCTTCACCAGATCCCTGTCGTAGAGTTCCTCTGCGGTGATCAATGTAATCACTAGCAATTGAATTACTGTTCTCAGATACATTTTAGGCTTTGAACCATTTGAAATTCCATTTGAAACTGTCTAGAATATCAGTTGTGTAATCAAGACTGTTAGTTCCACTTAACTAATTAGTTGCACCATTATATCATGGCTTATTTTCTCAAGTTACGGCTGTAAGTTAAAATTAAATTAATTAAGTCAGAACAGCTTCAAACCTACATAACTTTGCCAAATCTGATTCGATTTTCAATCGGAATGTCATTTTAGTCATGGTTTGGCCTCTTATCCTTGGGCCCTTGTTCATTAGAATTTTTATTAATGACCTTCCGTCCATATTATCACATTATCGCATACTAATGTCCCCTCAATATAAGAACAATGAGGTCCGTATTGAGTCGATCCAAATGCAATTTCTTCTCTTTGCTCTACGTAGTTTAAATTGGGACCCCAATCTTCGCCTACCCTTTTATTTCAGTAGAATTTTACTTAAAAACCTTCCTCTACTATCTGATGGTAGAAAAATTCTAGTGTAGTTTTTTTTCATAATTTTATTATTGGCGACATAGATTCTTCTTTTCTTTTAAGTCTTCTTAACTTCTCTGTTCCTTGTAGACCTACTAGACACTTTCTTCCATTATCTCTTCCTATTTGCACCACTGATTATGCTTTGCACAATCCTTTTCGTGTTTTATGCACCTGTTACTATATAACTCTCTTTTTCATGTGTTCTCTTTGGAACACACTGTGTCTCCTATAAAGCTTTCTATTCTCTGTCACCTTAAGTCTATTTCTGGCCAACTCTAATTTGGTGTCTTACACCTCAATTCTGTCAATATCCTGTTCTTGCTCTTTCTCATATTCTTCTTTATTCTTTTGATCTTAATACTTCATTTAGGCTTTCTTTTTTTTTAATTCTTATAGTATTGTAATGTTTATTGTATGTTTATATTGTATTTGATAACTAACTAGAGGCAGCAATGTTTGCTTGAAATAAATAAATAAATACATTCTTTTTGTATTTAAAGGTAAATTATTTCGTTTAAATAATAATAAATTACTCAACAAATATTGGCATAGTCGTTTTTTTATTAGATCCTTTAAAATACACAAATTTTGTATAAAAAGATCTTATTTATTCTTTTCGAAGTGTCATATTATCTCCGCATTTTTAGGACTGCCTAATCCCCCAGGGTTTTCATTGCATTTTGTATAAAGGTGCGATAGTAGTAGACACTCATGTACAGGTCGGGCTTGATGTTCTCGCCGCATCCATATGTATTAACGGCGACGCCGCACAGTTCACCGTTGTAGACCAATGGTCCGCCCGAGTCGCCAAAGCATACCGTCTTACCATTGTAAGCGGATGCACAGAGCACATTGCTGGGTACACTGGCGTGGACCTTCCGGCTGCATTCGGAATTGGATACCATGGGCACTACCATTGAGTGCAGTTTATTGGATGGTTCTTCGGATCTTCCCCAGCCAGCAACGGTGACCATCATACCCTCATATAGAGTCACACTGCAGAGGGGCAAGTATTCAATGTTTCTTCCTATGATGCGGTCTGCCACACGCAACACCGCAATATCAGCAGAAAAACCGTAACTTCTGTAATCTGGATGTATGATCGCCTGGACCACATAGTTTCTATCCATCGGATAGAACAATTCCGATTCTCCAGCGACCACATGAAAGTCTCGATAGCTCGCATTATCAAAGCAGTGGGCGGCCGTGAGAACATGACGTTGGCTCAGCAAACTTCCAGTGCATGCCAGAATTATTACTTGCCGAAAGATCTGCACAGCGTAGCCTCCCAATTCCTCGAGAGTGGTTTGGGTACCTCCATAGATTCTCGGTTCTGCCACCACATCCGTAGCGTTCTTTTCCTGTGCGGTGATCAATGTAATCACCAGCAATTGAATTACTGTTCTCAGATACATTTTAGGTTTTAACCATTTGAAATTTCATTTGAAACTGTGTGAAGAATATTAGTTTTGTTACCAAAGTTAATTAGTTCTACTCAAGTGATTAGTTGCACTATTATATCATTGTTAAATTATTTTTCTCAAGTTACGGCTGTAAGTTCAAATTGCTGAAGTTTTGCTTGGCCGTCAAGTCGCCAAAGGAAATTAACAAGAGATCTAAAAACGGATATCTTGACTCTACAGGGAAACAGGGCAACTTGTTAGGTAGAAAGTCAGAGCAACTTCATACTGATCAGATTTTAAGCGAAATATCATTTTAATCATGGCTCGGCCTCTTAATTCATTCTTAATTTAAATGTAATTTCTTCGCTTAAATAATATGGAATTACTTGAATTGGTATAATCATATTTTTATTAGATCCTTTAAAATTCACAAATTTAATAGACAAATTATAAGTTGATTCTTTTCGAATTGTCATATTATCTCCGCATTTATAGGACTGCCTAATACCCCATTCTGCTCATTGCATTTTCTATAAAATTGCGATAGTAGTAGACATTCATGTAGACGTCGGGCTGGATGTAGTTGCCGCACCCATATGTAATAACGGTGATGCCGCACAGTTCACCGTTGTAGACCAATGGTCCGCCCGAGTCGCCAAAGCATACCGTATTGCCATTGTAGCCGGCGGCACAGACCACATTCCTGGGTACACTGTCGTAGAGCTTCTGGCTGCATTCGGTCTTGGATATCATGGGCACTACCATTGAGCGCAGTACATTGGTTTCCCTGAATCCATTGGTTTTTCCCCAGCCGGCAACGGTGACCCTCATACCCTCATAGAGAGCTATACTGCAGAGGGGCAGGTATGCAATGTTCCTTCCTCTGATGGGGTTTGCCACACGCAACATCGCAATGTCAGACGAAAAACGGTAGCTACTGTAATCCGGGTGTATGATCGCCTCAACCACATAGTTTCTATTCCCCGAATTATACGCCACATACGTTTCTCCAGCGACCACATAAACGTCACGATAGCTGAATTGTTTAAAGCAATGGGCGGCCGTGACAACATGACGTTCGCTCAGCAAACTTCCAGTGCATAGAATACCTGATTCTACCAAAAGCTGCACAGCGTAGCCTCCCAACCTCTATAGTGGTTGGTCTACCTCCAAAGATTCTCGGTTCTGCCACCACATCCGTAGCGTTCTTTCCCTGTGCGGTGATCAATGTAATCACCAGCAATTGAATTACTGTTCTCAGATACATTTTAGGTTTTAACCATTTGAAATTTCATTTGAAACTGTCTAGTAAGAATATCAAGATTGTTATTTTCACTTAAATGATTAGTTGCACTGTTATATCATGGTTAATTTTCTCAAGTTACGGCTGTAAGTAAAATTAAATTAATTAAGTGAAAACAACTTCAAACTTATATAACATTGCCAAATTTGACCCGATTTTCAAGCGGAATGTCATTTAGTAATGGATTGACCTGTTGAATCTTTTTGCATTAAAATGTTAAATATTTCGTCTAAATATTATTGAATTATTCGACAAATATGGGCATAGTCTTATTTGTATTAGATTCTTTAAAATACATAAATTCATAGGAAAAATTGTATGTTTATTCTTGTCGAATTGCCTTTTTAGGATCACCTAATATCCCATGCTGCTCATTGCATTTTGTATAAAGTTGCGATAGTAGTAGACACTCATGTAGATGTCGGGCTTGATGTAGTTGCCGCACCCATATGTCCAAATGCTGATGCCGCACAGTTCTCCGTTGTAGACCAATGGTCCGCCCGAGTCGCCAAAGCACATCGTGTTACCATTGTAGCCGGCGGCACAGACCGCATTCATTGGTATCCATCTGTCGAGCTGCTGGCTGCACTCGGACTTGGATACCATGGGCACTACCATTGAGCGCAGTACATTGGTTTCCCTGAAACCATCGGTTTTTCCCCAGCCTGCAACGGTGACCCTCATACCCTCATAGAGAGCCACACTGCAGAGGGGCAAGTATGCAATGTTCCTTCCTCTGATGGGGTTTGCCACACGCAACACAGCAATATCAGCAATAAAATCGTACTTTGCGTAATTCGGGTTTATCATCGCGTCAACCACATAGTTCCTATTCCCCGAATAATACGTCACATACGTTTCTCCAGCGACCACATAAACGTCTCGATAGTTCGTACTATCAAAGCAGTGGGCGGCCGTGACAACATGACGTTCGCTCAGCAAACATCCAGTGCATAGCACACTTGTGTCTCGCAAAAGCTGCACAGCGTAGCCTCCCAATTCCTCTTGAGTGGTTTGCCTACCTCCAAAGATTCTCGGTTCTGCCACCACATCCGTATCGTTCTTTTCCTGTGCGGTGATCAATGCAATCACCAGCAATTGAATTACTGTTCTCAGATACATTTTAGGTTTTAACCATTTGAAATTTCATTTGAAACTGTCTAGAAAGAATATCAGATTGTTATTTCCACTTAAATGATTAGTTGCACTGTTATATCATGGTTTATTTTCTCAAGTTAAGTCTGTAAGTTAAATTAAATAAAGAACTTCAAACTTATATAACCTTGCCGAATCTGATCCGATTTTCAAGCGGAATGTCATTTTAGTCATGGTTTGACCTGTTGATTCTTTTTGCATTAAAATGTTAAGTATTTCTCGAAAAATATGGGCAGAATCATATTTTTTTTAGATCCTTTAAAATACAAAAATGTATGGGACAAACTATATGTTTATTCTTTTCGAATTGTCATATTATCTCCGCCTTTTTGGGATCACTTAATATCCCAGATTTCTCATTGCATTTCGTATAAAGTTGCGATAGTAGTAGACACTCATGTAGAGGTCGGGCTTGATGTAGTTGCCGCACCCAGATGTCCAAACGCTGATGCCGCACAGTTCTCCTTTAAAGACCAATGGTCCGCCCGAGTCGCCACTGCATATCGTGTTACCATTGTAGCCGGCGGCACAGACCGCATTCATTGGTATCCTTCTGTTGAGCTGCTGGCTGCACCTGGACTTGGATATCATGCGCACTACCATTGAGCGCAGTACATTGGTTTCTCTATAACCATTGGTTCTTCCCAGCCGGCAACGGTGACCCTCATACCCTCATATAGAGCCACACTGCAGAGGGGCAAGTATCTAACGTTCCATCCTCTGATGCGGTTTGCCACACGCAACACCGCAATATCACCAATAAAAGTGTACTTTCTGTAATTCGGGTGTATCTTCGCCTTAACCACATAGTTTCTATTCCCCGAAGAAGGCTTTACATACGTTTCTCCAGCGACCACATAAACGTATCGATAGTACGTATTATCAAAGCAATGGGCGGCCGTGAGAACATGACGTTGGCTTAGCAAACATCCAGTGCATATCACACCTGTGCCTCGCAAAATCTGCACAGCGTAGCCTCCCAATTCCCATTGAGTGGTTGGTCTACCTCCATAGATTCTCGGTTCTGCCACCACATCCGTATCGATTTTTTCCTGTGCGGTGATCAATGTAATCACCAGCAATTGAATAACTGTTCTCAGATACATTTTAGGCTTTGAACCATTTGAAACTGTCTGAAGAACATTATTTGTGTTATTTGTTAGTTTCACTAAACTGATTAGTTGCACTATTATGTACGTTCAAGTTGTCCAAGCGACACCAAGTCTAAGCTTGTTACGCGCGGATCAAAAGACACGTTTGCGGGCGGACGGAAACAAAACGTACGCATGCAAATTAAAAGATCCAGAGAAGAGAAAGAAGATAGAGGATGGAATAATTTCTCAAGTTATGGCATGTCCAAGGCGTCGTCAAGTCGACAAGTCGCCCAAGGAAATAAACTTGAAATAAAAGAGTTAAGAAAAGGGAAAAAATTAAACTCCCTTTATTCTTTGAACTTTTCACAAAATCACCGCACGTTTTGTTGCTAGTACATTTGCAGTTATGTGTGCTTATTGCACACATAGATACTAAACACATACACACACACACACAGCGCTCAAATACAAGGATAAAATGTAAATGTGCGTGCGCCTCTTGCCAAATTGTCGATTTTATTATTTGTGTTTATATGATTTTTCAGCTGTTCTGCATTTTAAAGTGGCTACAAAAGGCACAAAGACTGAAATAGAGAAGGGGAGAGAGAGAGAGAGAGAAAGTGAGAAAGGGGAATGGGGCGTGGTCATAACATGCGCCGCGCGTCCTCAGCCTCATTTCTTATTATAATGTGAAAAATATCCTTTTACAAATTCACAACGTTGAAATGTGCGATTTCTTTGGTTGCCGCTTTTAACTGCCAGCCATGTAGCTCTATCTTTATGTATTTGTATCTGTATCTGTATCTGTGTGTGTGTGTGCGTGTGTAAGTAAATATGCTTATATGATGCCCGCTTGTATTGTATTGCCAGGACAGTTGCTAGAGAGAAGCACGTCCATATTGAACGCACGGCAATGTTGTGTTACTTACAGATACAGATACTTTCAGATACGAGCACACTTTCGTGCCCACTCTCCAGCGATATATATGTACTTATATTTATCATTTCGTATTGAAATATTCTGCGCATCATTTGCTTGTAATTTTCTACATGCTGCGTTAGTTTTGCATTGCCATCAGATTTTATATTCTACATGCCTTCTTTCACAATTTATTTGCCAACGCATTGTAGTCATTTGAGGCTGCTGCATTTGCTTGCAGCTTTTTTAATGCACTTAAGAAATGTTTAGGTTTTTACTTTAAATATAGAAAATTTTTATTAAGATGCTTAACACTTAGGACATCTATGCGAAAAAAAGTTGAAAGAAAGTTTCTCACAATTTTGTTTTGTTTGTTTTCCTGTTTTAAATTGTATTTATAAGTTTGTTTAAATTGTCCCCCAATGCGTATTAATATAAATAATGTATTGATTACAAATTTGGTGCTCAAATGCATATATGTACAAAGTAACTACACTATAAACAGGGATTATAACCGAAACGAATATCGGTTTCAGTTACGGTTTCGGTTAAGTTCGCATTAAGGTTTTCGGTTATCGGTTACGCAAAATCTCTGAATAAAGGTTTTGTAACGGTGAAGCGGTTTTTGTATACTTCGGTTTCAAAATATCGGTTTGGTTACGGTTCACAAAAATAAAATTCTTTGTAAAAATATAAATATATTAATTATATAAAAATAATAATTCACACATTTAATTTTACACATAAAAAATAAAAAATAAAATCAAAAATAAAATAAAAAACTAATAACAAAATTTCAGAGATCACAAACAAGACTTATGAGTCGGAATAAATAGAAACTGTTCAAAATTTTTCAGTTTACATTATTTTAAACTTGTTTTTTAAATTTTATTAATAAAAATTGAAAGTAAAACATGCTTTTAAAATTGAATTTAAAGATTATTCCATAACTCTTCTTTGCAATTTTTAAAATAACAATTAAAAATAAAACTTTTTTTCAATTTTTATTATAAAAATTGGAAATAAAAATTTATTTTTGGATGTATGAAAAACCGAGTTGAAAATTTTTTTTTTCGGTTACGGTTTCAGTTACGGTTTTAAATATCAATAGGCTTTTACTTGATAAATGTTACGGTTTCGATTAGGGTTTTAATCCCTGCTATAATATAATTATTGTAAATATTAATATATCACTGAACTAAATTAAAACTTTGTAGAAACTCCGTTTTAATTTTGAGTAATATAACTTTCAAAATGATTTACAAAATATTTTCATTTAATTTTATCTTTATGAATTTGACTTGTTACTTAATAATTCATATCTAATAGTGTTGGGCATTAAGGGACTATCTTATATATCCTCTAAGTGCAGAGCGCTTTAATTGCACTACAAACCAAATAAAAAATTTGTATTTGTATTAACTTTTCAAATTTAGAAAAATGAATTTCGATTGCTTATTTTGCGCAAAAAAAAGGATGAAAAAATAATGAAAAAACTGAGAAAAAAGAGAGATCAACGGCAGGATTTGAAAAGCAATGGAAATGTGAAATGTGTGGACAAACGGACGAATATGGCAGTTGCTTTTATTAGTTTAGTTTTTCAAATTAAACGTATTTGCATGTCATATGCAATTTAGCCATGCCACATTTGCATTCGTCTGTGTGTTTGAACAATCTTTTATATTTTTTTTTATTTTTCTTTCGAGCAGTTTTCAAACTATTTAATATTGTTGCTTAGTACTTTTTTGTTGTTGTTGCTAACGCTTTGTTGTTATTCTTGTTGCATGTGAGAGTGTGCAATTTAATTGCTTTTTCGGTTTTTGTTTTGCAGCTGGGCGACTATTTCATTGCGGAATATGTCAAAAATGCTTGTCGTCTAAAAATTTGACCATTGCATTGCAAACGGCAACAAGAACAACAGCAACTGTAACAGCGGCAACAAAAACATAAAGTAAAATCGACTACGAAATGAAATTCACGCAATGCAGCAGGAGATTTATACACACACTCTCTCTCTCTCTCTCTCTCTCTCTCTCTGTCCCTCTATCTATCTGTCTCTCTGTCTCTGGTACAATATTTTGCTTTTAAGCTTCAGCTTGCAGCAGCATTTTATTGTCTTTGCCGTATCGCTTTACAGAGGTCTTCGGTTCGACAGCCTTTTTTGTTTTGTTAGTTAGGCAGTCAAGCAGTTAGCAAGCAAACCCGAATCCGTTTCGAATGTCAACGGAAGCCGACGTCGCAATGTTGGTTAGTTGGCTGCCATCGAAATTCCGGATTTAAGAGCAAAGTAACCAAAATGCAATTGTTTTGCAATTGGCATTTTGACCACATTCTGACACCCTGGCCATATGGCCGGCACAGTGTCAACAGCGGCGACTGTAAATTGCCAAAAACTATATCCATATACATATGTGTATATATCGCATACAAACGTATACGTAATATATTTAACCCATCTATACTGCATACACAATACACAGAATGCATTAGACAGGGAGGAAGACAGGGAGGGAGAGGGATGCGACACTCTGTCGATATGCAGAAATGTCCTTAATTGAAAATGAATTTGGTTTTTGGGAAAAATGGTTATTCTCGTTGTTGTTGCTGTTGCTGCTTTTTTCGACTACTAATTCGGAATGTTTTGTGTTTTATCTGCATGTGACGCTTCGTTCGAAACTAACGAAATGTTATCGAAGAGCTAGAGCAAGGGAAAGTGAGAGGGTCTGTGTGTGTGTGTGTGTGTGTGTGGATATATTTGCATATTTGCAAAGCCTGCAGCGCAGACAGGCCATGGGCATCGCCGTCGTCGTCATCGTCGTCATCGTGTGTTATGCTGCACCACAGCTGCGCCATTGTTTACTTAGTGTCGCCGAATCTGAATCTGGACAGGACATGCAATAGGATCGGTCAGGCCAACAGTGAGAGAGAGATAGACAGAGGGGGAGACGGTACTCTACTGTATACTCTTTTACTAACAACAATTGCCGCTTAGTGTGCGTTTCGTATGCGCATTGTCAAATAAAAATACACACACACATATTTGAATTCGACAACGACAACAATAACAACAACGAACGAGGAGTTGCGTTTCCACTATGGGCAAATAGTTCGATCTGGCATAAATTCGAAATATATGATAAGCGGTTTTGACATAAACTTTAGTTAAAATAATGTAGATTCTTGGTTTCTTTTTTAATTGCAGCACGTCTTTGAAAAAGTTTAATATTTTTAAGTCTAAATATAAAGCTAAAGACTGGAAATATTGCAGGAACTTTAGTTAGACTAAAATAGAATTTAAAACTTAATTTGTTTCAGGGAAAAAGATCAATTTCTTTGTTATGTTGTTGTTAAAATCTCTACTAAGAACATATTTTTACATAGCTTGATCAACTGTTTTATTAAAAACAAGTGGGAAAGGCTATAGTCCAGCTTCCGATTATAGAATACCCGTTACTTACTTAAATAAATTTAAAAAAATTGTATTGCATGCTTTTAGACACTTATATTGCTTAAAAGCTTTAATCAGCCATTACCACCTTTCTATTTGTCCGATCTTGTTACGATTTAATTGGATGATACGTAATAATAGTAGCTAACGGTAATGAGTAAAAAATCCTAATATCTTGAAAACTATGCGTGTGGTGGCTTCTCGCGATTTACGGAGGCGGAAAGGGGTGTGGCAAAACAACAAACTTGACCTGCGTGGGGTTTATAGAAATCTGTGTGCCAAATTTGGTTGCTCTAGCCTTTATAGTCTCTGAGATCTAGGCGCTCACAAAGACGGGCAAACAGACGGACAGACGGTCAGACGGTCAGACGGACAGTCGGACATGGCTAAGTCAACTCGGCTATTGATGCTGATCAAGAATATATACCTTATAGGGTCGGAGATGATTTCTTCTCCCTGTTACATACATTGCAACGAATACAATATCTCCTTTTACTTATGTTTTAAGTAACGGGTATAAAAATCGGCTTTGATCAAACTTCAAATATAAAGGGTAGTCCCTAAAATATTTTAAAACAAATACATTTTGTGCTTCCCGGTGAATGACTAAAAAACTGAAACAATTTTAAGAAACTAAACAACAAAACAAATTTACTTTTTTGATCAAATATCGGTCTTTTTCCCAGAGTGTCAAGTGTCCAGTGTCCAGTGTCCAGTGTCCTATGTCCAGTGTCCAATGTCTGCTGTAGCATTTGATGAACGTAGCAGCTAAATGCAATAGCATTTGTATCTGTATCTCTGTATCTGTATCTCTAGCTGGCAATCTGAGTATGCATTTATTTTGAATGGTACAGATAGATAGATATGTATGTACATAGATGGACACGGCTGGTGGTGGTGGCTTCAAACTGGGCCTCAATTTGCTGTCATGCATGCAAATTGCACTAATGAGCGACACAAATTTTGCATAGACAAATGGATGACCAAACACAGTCGCAATCGGGGCTTATATGTATATAGCAGAGTCCCTCTATATCTGTATAAATATATATACATATAGAGAGAAAGAGAGAGAGAGAACTTGATGACACTCCACAAATTCTAATGGCCTAAGCTGGGAAAAACACTTCAATGGGGTTAAACCACAAGCTTACGAGCATTTTTCCCCCTCGTCCTGCCAAAGAATAAAGTTTTCACGCACGGTCGCGTCTTTCACGGACTTGTGACTGCAACTGTTACTTTTGCAGTAACTGTGACAGTTTTTGTTGCCATTTTTAGTTGCCGGTTGCAATTTTTGCTCATTAGAGTAAATGCACTTAATTAGAGCATGAAAACCGTTTGGGGCTAAAGCCCCGAAAAAACAAAATAAAGAATGCAAGATAGAAAAAAGCCAACTGGCAACTGAGATGGCTGAGATGATTACGCCATTGTTAATAACAAACGTGGTCACGAGGGGAGACACAAACCTGCTTACTGTAAATTAGTGCAAATAAATAAACGGATAAACGAAATGCGACAAATGTGCAAAAATAAGCAGCAAATGTTGTTAACAATGTTGCTGTGCATTGTTTTTGTTGGTTCTGTAATTTGTGCTTTACATTTGCATTTTTCGCAGCTCCCTGGCTTCATTAGCTTTTAAGTGTGTGGCCAGAAACAGATAAACCAGGTCCTTTGATTGCAGTCATTAAAATTCATTAGCATGGATATTAAAATAGCCTGAAAAGAGACCCAACAGAAATTTGCGGCACTCAATGAACACAGCTGGATATCACACAATCTTAAGATGATTCATGTCGGAATGGGTTGAGTTTCTAACAGTTACTTAGAAAGTTTTTAGGATGAAGTACTGCTTAGGCTTAAAATTTGAAGAAATTGTTCTAAATGCAAAGTAATTGGTTGAGTCTATGGCCGCGTTCACCAGAACTAATCAATCAGTAATCATGTATTTTGTTTGCTCGATAACAAAGCATCACAATCAGAAAATTTCAGCGTACTATTTTTGTGATGAATTTTCAGTCATCATAATCACAAAATTTGAAAATGTTTGTTTGAATTTGAAATTTGAAATCATGATTGCTAATCACTGCATTTCACCAGAATAATCATGCAAATTTGATCGATTTTCTGTTGTCGATTTGTTCTGGTGAACACGGCCTATGACTTTAATTGATCAGTAGTTATTTGTCGGTGATCTATAAAAATCTGTTATATTTCAATAGTTTTTTTATTCAAGATATTGCAAAAGTATAAATATATGTATTCATGAGCTGCTGAGTACAATCAGACCTGTTTAGTTTAATTCCATTGGCAATTGGCGCAAGAGAATCTGTCTTTTAAAAGTACCAAAATTATGAGAATCTTTTCGCGTTAATAAAACACATTTTTAAATAGAAAAAGGCATAAAATTAATTTTAAATACATTTATTTATTGTAAAAATAAATCAATTAATTATAATTATGTCGAAATTTTACAGTCTCGAAGCACGAAATGTTTAAGTGCAACGAAAAACGTTGCAGTTTTAATGTGGCGAAGTGACCAAACAAATTTAAAACCCGGCTTCCGTTCTGCGTCTCGTTTTACAGCTGCAACTGGCAATTGACTTCAACTTTGACTTCTCGTTTTCCCTGCGTTTTTCCTCTGCTGCTTTTCCGACTGCAGTTAAGGCCCAAAGGGCACACGGCAGCATCAGCATCAGCTTCAGAGTCGCCGCTAGTGATGAGCGTTGGGAAAATTGTTCGTCCTTTGTATTTCTTTTGTCGTTTAATTAACTAAAAAATTGCTTTTTTAAATAGTTGCTGGCAACTGGATGCACTCACTGAATCTGAATCTAAATCTGACTTTGAATCCGAGTCTGTAACTGAATTTGAGTCTGGTTCGAGGCATGCAAAGTAACGCTTGAATGATTAAAGGCTGTAGGCCACTCTGCCAGCTGGAGGAATATTATATTATTTTGCTTTTAGCCTTGTCCGCCCCCTTTTGCCGCCCCCTTTTTTTTTTGTACGGCGCATTGCAACGCGCCTTTTAGTTATGCAATATTCATTAAAGTGAAAATAAAGCGAGCTCTGATTTTAGCTCGCATGTAGTTAGATTTTCTTGTTGTTCTTGTTGATTGCTTAAATATTCTCTTTTAGTTAGCTGCGAGTGTGTCATTTTTCTACACACGCACACACACACACACACACCTGCACAAAGAGACCCCAATACACTATGGCAGCCACCTACAAGTTACAGGTTGTTGTAATCTGTCTCATATCTCTATTAAATATTCACAATGTAAATATATAAATACCAGAGTAAGACGCTTAACCAGCACACACACACACACACACACAAACACATAAACACACACACTTTGCTATTCCCTCCCCTTCACCTAGACCTGTTTGTTGTAGTCTCCAACTTAACAGGTTCTCAGCATTCCATTTGCCTGCGCAAATTCCATTGCTTAAGTTGCCTACACTTCATAGGCTCTGCTGAGATTGCCACTCCCCCTAACGCCCCAAAACCAACACCATCATCATGTGGTACGAGTGTGTGTGTGTGTTCCTACTTAGCATTAATGCGTGTACTTGGGCTTTGTATTAATTTAATTGAACAACAGCGACTCATTTACTATGCTCTGTGAGGCTGTTTCACTCTCCTGCCCTCAGGTTTCTTCTCTTCTGCGTATCTCCGACTGTTTGAGTTGGGTTGAAATTGAAAAAAATAAAGGTTTCAATGATGTTACATTTTGTGATTAATTTAAGCATAAAGTATATTTCTCACCAGGATCCGTGAGATTAAAGAGAAAGAGGTAATAAAATTACTATAAGTTGTGAATTAATTTCAAAAATAATTTATTGTTGATTTTTTTTATAACCATCATAAATAATGTATACGGCTGAATATTATTTAATCCTTCTTCAAAATTATTTAAAATATACTTCAGTTTTTTCAGTCTTCTGTAATTGATTTTTTTTTTAAAGAATTTTTCAAAGAAATAAAAAAACGCAGATTTAATTTGAATAATAATTGATGTGAGAAAGACTGACATTTAATACATTAAATACATTTAAATTCGTCTTAAAATAATGTTTCATAACAGACATTGCTTTTAATTTTTTTTAGAGAAATAAACTAAAACTCAAATTACATTTTTAATTGAATTTTTTTTTATAACAGACAAAAATAATAATATTATGAAATTTTATTTTTTTCTGACTTTTGCAAAAAAAAAAAATTTAAAGCAAATTTAATTTTATTTATATTTAATTGTTGATATTTTTATAACTATCAATAATAAAGATTTTTAAATGTACCTTTATTTTTTTCAGTTTTTCATATGAGTTATTTAAGATTTTTTTCAAAGAAATGAAAGGACAAAAGCAGATAGTAAAAGGATATCGGTTGAGGAAGAATAGTTATAAAAGCACGATCTCAATGCTTCATAGCTGTGCCAGTGAAACTTCAAATTCCACGAACTAAAAATAATATTTTAATAAAAATTTATTATGAGCACTTAACTTATTTTCAGCATAGACTTATTTTTAGTCTATTTTTTAGTCCTTCAACTATTTACAAATATTTTTAGCAATCTCCCCGGCAACGCGTCCACTTGGCCGCAATATAATGAAGCTCCCCAATACACAAACACTCACTTACACACACACACACATGCACACAGATGATTGCGCTGTAACTTTTCATTTGAGTCATTTTGTACGTGAATACATTTATTTTTTTAGTCTTTTTCGTTTCATTTTATTTCTTTCTCTCTCTCGCTTTCTCTTTCCCTCGCTGCTTTAGCCTGATGTCGTGTAATTTTGTTTTGTTTGGAAAAACGCAAATTTTTCGGTGCATAAATTAAAATGCAAATCCTCTGCATGGAAAATCCTCTGTAATTAACATACATTAGTACGAGGAAATGCAAAAGTTGTTTTTTTTCCGTTTATTTTTCGACCATTTTCGGCCAGAGTTGAAAACTTGCAGCGCCTTCAGAGCCATCAGAGTGTCTGGATGTTTTGTGTACACTCTTCAGATACTTCTACGTAGTACATGTAAATGTATATGTGCACACTACATATATTTTCGTTAATTTTGCTGGACAATGACAGTTAGGTAATGTGTGCAAGGGCGCACGGGGCGTATGCGCAATGAGCGCTAATATAAAAATACAACGGCGCAGTGCAGAGGGCAGAGTTCAGAGTGGAGCGACCGAGGCAAACTGGCCAGAGGACTACTCATGCATATGCACCAAGAGCCCGGCTAAATGACTTCTTTCTTCTCCTTGTTGTTGCTATTGTTGTTGTTGTTGTTGTTGTTGTTACACTTGTTGTTGTTTTGTTTGTATGTAAAATGAGCAAACACTGGGCCTGCCAGTCTGCACTTTCCATAGCACACTTTCAAGCGCAGGCACTAAGACTCACACACACACACACACACACACACACACATGGAGTGTGCTTGCATAATGAGTAAATTACACAATGAGCCTTGCGAGCAGCTGCTTGCACTCGTTTTGGCCAGAATTTGTGGCTCACTTGACTTTTGTTGTGTTTTCCTCTCGCTGGCTTTTTTGTGTGTGTATTTTTATTTTTTTTTTATTTTTAATTTGCAGTTTTTGTTTTTTTTTTCTTTTCATGTGCTTGAAATTTTTCCACATGGAAAATTATTTGATTTATTTCCACTTGGACACACTGGCACTGCAATAAATCTTCGTTCAATATGGCAGAGTCACACACGCTGGAGGCGGGAGCAAGGAGGGGAAATGAGGAAGGAGAAAAGATGGCAGGCTGCACATGCTACGAGTATATGCCCAAGGACATTGCGGCATTCTCCTGTGCGTACATCTGTATATGTATATGTACATGTATATGTGTACGCAGTTGCAAAACTAAAATTTTATTTAGTGTTTAGTGCGCCTTTTTGGACAGCTGCAACAACAACAAGAACAACTAAAGCAACAACAACAACACGAACACACAACAAACAGAGTGAGAGAGTGCAACTGTAAAAGTAGTTCTGAAGAATTTTTGCTGGGCCAGAAAAACGACAAAGACACTGACCGCAGCAATGCTTTCAATTTTCTACAAAACTTGTGAAAATGCAATAGCAATAGCAACACTAACAACACTAACAACACCAACAACAACACCAAGAAGAGAGTGGTCTGAGGTCAGTGTGATGAGCACGAGTTATGTCTCAAAAGACTGCCCTTTCCTGCTCTTTTCTGCTCTTCTTTGCGGTTCTGGCGTCACCAATTGTTGCCCCCAGAAGTGCTGACAGGTCTATAAAATGAAACTTTATTACACGTCACACACACACACACATACGCACACACACACACACACACACACACACACATCTTACATGCACTCGTAGTTAGACATTTTACAGCGTAATTGAATTGTTTCAGGCTTTTCTTAACGGGGCAGCAGAATATACTAAGTACACAGAAAGAAAAAAATCATTAGTAAATTCAAGTTTAAAATTCTTGATTTTAGCATGTATTTCTTAAGAATGTATTGTGGATATAAAATTGATAGCATTATTAGTCAATGAAGCATAAAATATTTAATTTTACTGAAAATATTCGAATAGAAATTAAAAAACTGTGCTTGTTTTAATTATTTTGTGCCGAATTTCTGATCCCCCGTTAGACTGATTTTGCTCCGACATCCCGCATATTTTCTCTCAGTGTACATACATCCCCCCCCTTAAGTGACCGTCGCCCACTTTGAACAACTTATCTCAATTTTCTTTAGAAAATGTTGCCTATGCCTGGAAAATTTGCCTATGCCTCATTTGGTGGCTCCTGTCTTTCTGTTTTTCTGTTCCTCTGCCTTTTGGCTGGGTAATTTAATGAAATTTTATTATTATTAACATGGCCATTAAAGTTTATTTGATGGCTCAAAGTGTGTGCAGTTGAATCGCTGCTTTAAAACGAGGGATGGGGATTTGTTTTGTTGTCGTCATTGCCCTTGGCTAACCACCAAAACTTGCTGCATAACTTGAGGCGTTGCGTCTCTGCAGAAAGCGGGGGAAGAAGCAGGAAGAAATGAGACAGGAGCAACGGCAACAACATTAAAAGAATAGCTGAAAATCATTTGACCAAGCGCTCAAAGGAATTTTCTTGCAGTTTGTGGCCCAAAGGCAGCTCCTGTGCTTCTGTTTGCCTAACGGGGGAGGGAAATGGAAAATGAGGGAAACAGGGGGAAAAAGGAACTGCGATGTGGGTTTTACGCCTGGCATATTGCAAAAGGCGTTCAAGCATTAAAATAAATACAAATTAAAATATTTGCTCACATGTGTGTGAGAGGGTGTGTGTGTGCGTATGTGTGTGTGTGTGTATTTCGGTTGGATTAAGCAAATTTCTAGTCAAAATTGTTTTGGGTTTAATTGCTTGGAAATGTTTTTGGTGTTGGCAAAAACGGCAGGCAGGAATTTCCAAATTTCAGCGCAGACAAACACACAATTAAAACTTATAAATTTTACAGAGAACAAAGGTTTGCAGGTGGTTTTAAAGGTTTATCCACAAAATGACGATAAAATTGACCACATTACCTTGATATCTGAAATGCAGTTAAAGTTGAGGGTATAACAAAAGATAAAGTGAGAATGGGAGTTGCGGTTACGTTAGGTATCTGATCTGAAGCCTAATGATATAATGAACAGGAGAATCAAGGGAGAAGTACTTCATTTAATTTCTAACAATTATCAGAATAATTCAAATATTTTTATAAATAAATAATTTTAAATTGTTTTCAAAATAAATATTTAACTTCTTCGTCACTTTATATTATTATTATTTTTATAAAAATATTTGTTTTAAATAGAGTAATGTGTTTAATTGTCGCCTACTTAAATATTCTTTCTCCCTTTAGTTTACAGGGTATAAGTAGTATTTTTTTTTTAAATTACTTCCTCATTCGTTGCGATAAAGCCTTGGGCTTAACATCTGCTGTTCGATCGTCTTCAAATGTATAAATTACTCTTTTAATTTCATGCTTAAATTAACATTTAATAATTCGAAGGCTCGAGTTCAGCAGGTAAACGACACAAATGATTTGAGCTGGGGCTTTGTTTAATTTTGAGATGATTTCAGGAAACAAATGAGTGCTAGCTGGCAAGTCTATAGGCGAGCTTTATTTTGGGTTCGTTATCACATTTGACGAAATCATAAGACAAGAGTTTAACAACGTCTGACATGATATTTACGAAGACGGGGGGGAAAGGGAAATGGACTGAATACAAGCACCGTTCAACCAACCACACAGCAACAGCAACAAAAGCAACAGCAACAACAACAACATGAATTACTAAATATTCAAACCTGAATGTGCCCCAAGTTATCCCCTGACTGTGGAGTCGAGTTGAGTTTCATTTTGGTTCTCGTTGCGCTTGACTGAAGCACAAATACCGGAAATTGTTGTCAAGATAATTATTGTTATTTGTTTTTCAACAAAGAGGGAGTCTCCCCCTCTTGTGTAACAACATCAACATCAACAACAAGGACTGCCTGAGTGTGATCCTGGCTAGTCCTGTCCCTTGTGCCCCCGGAATGTCTCATCAATCCGCCAAAGACATCAAAATTCAGCATCACTTGGCAGAGTATTAGAAAGTAACACTGTACGAGCAACGAGTAACGTGTAATTTGTGGCTGGACTGTGGCCATGGAAGATATCCTTACCCGTTGTGGCAATTGTAGTTGTAGTTGTAGTTGTAGTTGTTTTGTGGCCTGGCTGCGGCTTGCCATCAACAAAGTTGAAGAAGAGTTCATGAAACTCGTTTGTCGAACCACTGATGAAACTGAAAATTTGAGCACTTGATTGATTCTGATATTGCAAGGAGCCGCCGCAAGTCAAGTGCACTTGCCAGCAAATTTCATAACTAAGGCAAAAATATTTACCTTTTGAGAACTTGAGAGCCCGATGCACTTTCACTGACAGGCAGCACTTTGTCTAGGATCTCGTCATCATCAGCAGCAGCAGCACAGGAAGTTTCAAGTGCAGTCAGCGGCAAAAATGAGCAGCCAAAGCAACAACAACAACTACAACAACAACAACAGCAACAACATCAATAGTGAGTTGAGTCCTTGTCTCCTTGTTGCCAGCTGCCTGTTGCGGCTGAAGTTTCGTTTCGCTTCACAATTTGTTATTGTTTTCGTCAATTACAAAGACCATATCATGTGTGCGTACAGCGAACTTCCCTCTCCCTCTCTCTCTCCCCCTCTCTCCCATGTCCCCCTTGGACATGTGTGTGCACTTGACATTTGAACTGCAGCTGTCAAAGTAACTTCAGCGCTCAGTGTTGTAAAATGAACGCACACGTTGGCAATACTTACGTTGCCAATACTCGTACCAACGTCAAGTTTTTACGGCTTTTAATTAACCCTTTGTCTACGCTTATACAAGGATGTACACTGAAAAAAAAGCATATTTTTTTAGTGAAATCAGACCTTTTAATCTTTTTTTATACTATTTCATTTTTTTTTAATTTAACAATAATAACCATACATAATTAAAAAATAAATGCTTTTATCAAGAATTTGAAATGTTTTTTCTGTCTGTGCAAGTACATGTGTGTACATATGTATGTGTGTGTGCCACATAACGAAGTGTGGCCCTGACACGAACATCAAGATTACCGTTTGCCCGTTTGCCCGTTTCGGTAGTAAAAGCTTCGGGCTTGCCGTTTAAAAGGATGGCAACTGAAATAAAACTTTGGTAATTAGCAAAAGGAGTTAACTGATTTTACAGAAGGCTAGCAACATTAACAATATAGCACAGCAAAGCGAAAAATGCCTTTGGCTGTGGCCAGGAACAACAACAATAATAACTAAAAAACAACAACAACAACAACAACAGAAACAATGACATGTAGCGTAATGAGGCAGAGTATAAAGTGCAGGTCGACCCCAAAAAACAAGAGTCACAAATAAAAGCAGGAAGCATTTAGCGCAATGCGGAGAATCGTTACCGTTCCGTCGTCTAGATGAAAATATAACGGAATTAAATTAATTACAATCATTATCGCCACACACACACACACACACACCTGGAGAAAGGTGAAAGTATAAAGGAGAAAGTAGTTGCCGCTTGCAACTTGGCTGCATTAAGAGAGCGGCAACATTGCTAAGCAGATAATTTGTGCTTCATTAGCGCACCACACACACCACACACACACTCGCACAACAAACACACATACACTTAATAAATACACAGACATAATGCAGCTGCTGACTGCCAAATGGCGATAAAGTTAATTTGCTGATTGTTTTCGCTGCTCTTTCATTTATTGCTTCCGAATTCTGCCCAACAAAACCAACTTTGCAGAATAAACGGAAAATTCTCTTGTTAAAATTATAGATAAAGAATATTGCATTGACTTTATTATAAGTAAGATTTAGTGCGAGTTGATTAAGCCTGTAAGTCTGTAGCAATTAATCATTCTGACTTAAAGCTTTTGAGGTTGCATCTAACTTATGCTTTAATTTACTTTCTTATAAACTAAAGTGATTTGATCTCCTTATAAAATATCCCGAAAGTATTTACAGTTTTCGTGTTAAATTAAATTATTATTTTACATGTTATTTCCATCCTAGCTATTAGCTTGTTTTAGTAAAGCTTAGTTTATTTATGAGTTACATTTTAAATATAACTTTTGCATTTAAATTAAAGCTCTTAGTTTACATAATTAAGACATCATACAGTTGCTAGCTTTATTACTTATACTCAACGGACTTAAAGCTTTAAAGCGCTTTCAAAGTTGTATTTCAGCTTATAGTTGTTGCCAGTCAGTTTTTTGGTTTATGTGTTCCAAAACTTTCTCAATAATAATTTCATATTTTCAGCATTGGATAAGATTAGATTAGACATTAGGAATTTATATGCACAGCTGCTGTGCATTGTTTAATTAAAGCTGCAGTTGTCAATGAAAAATGCTCGACTGTCGAGTGCTCAACATTGCGACTTACCAAAAATCTATGGCTTTTTGAGTAAATTGGAGAATAAAATGGCAAATAGTCCATTGCACAAAGACAGCAGCAACAAAGCCGAAAGTTAAATAAACATTTGCTTTTG
The DNA here is from genome assembly GCA_037043405.1 of Drosophila subquinaria. Classification (NCBI taxonomy): domain Eukaryota; kingdom Metazoa; phylum Arthropoda; class Insecta; order Diptera; family Drosophilidae; genus Drosophila; species Drosophila subquinaria. The sequence continues at coordinate 802,047 of JBAMBL010002830.1, forward strand.
GCAATGACAGGTTTTTCGGTAGAGTTGTAAATAAATATTTATGACCAGCAGGAGCTCTCGAGTTGAAGCAATGGACAATTGTAATTTACTGATAATAAATATTAGATGGCAAGGTAATGGCTAAATCAGACTGGGCTTAACAAAACAGCAACAACAGCAACAGCAACAATAAGAATGACTTTTAGCCAACATTTGTTAGCTGTAATCGTATGCAGCACTAATTACGAGCAACATTATGCATAAAATATGTGCGCCATATAAATCAAGTGTGAGGCGAACCAAAAAATCTAACCAAGAATAAATATTTCCATTTGTGACTGTTGTTGCGGTTGTTGTCGTTGTTGTTGTTGTTGTTGCTATTGCGATTAATTAAGTTGAAAATAGAAAACACGCAAAAGCACTCTTAGCCAGCAACAGCGAGTGCAGCCTATTTTTAGGCTGCATGGCCGACAGCCCAAAGAATGTGAGGCCAAAATGCAATTAAAATGGCGCAGCCCATACGAAATATGTTAAAAGCACTCACTGCCACGCCTTTCGCGTTCCCGCTCCCGCTCCCGCTCCCGCCCCTTGACGTGCCCTCCTCCGAAAACAGGTGCCCAACATTTACAGCTTGTTTTCGACGGGCGATATGTGTTAAATGTCGGCCACGCCCCAAAATAAAAAAAATGTGAAGCAAACTACGAAACGTCATTACATTTGCCGCCTGTTTTAGGGTTTTAGTTTATATTTTATTTGTTGTTTCTATGCCGTTTGGTTAATTTGCAAAGCGCATGCAAACCGTGCAGCGAACGGCGAACGCGGCGTATGCGCAATGTGCCGCAAAGTGTAGAAGAGAACACCAAATGTGAAATATATGTATGCACAGTGTACATTGTTAATTTTTTTCAACTTTCTTCTTGTTCTTAATTTCTGTTGTTTTTTTTCAACATTTTTGCACGCACTTGCGAGGCATGTGTGTGAGAGTGTGTGTGTGTGTAAATACGGCAATTTTAATTACTGTGTAATTAGCGACATGAAATGGGCGAGTACCTGAAATGTTGGCGAAGCGTGCAAGGCGGGGAAAGGGGGGGATGAAGAGGCAGCGTCCCATTAACTGAAAGGCGTGCAGTGCAAATTACGCGACAATGAATTCAAATCAAACAATGTCTGCCGAAATGGCGACATTATGTGGGCACAGACACAGCCCAAGTTGAGAGGAAAAAAAGAAGACAGAGCAGAAAGCGCGCCACGCAAAAGGAAAGTCTAAAGGGGAGAAACACAGAGATGCAGAACCATAGCGAAGAAAGGATACCCTATAATTTTGTAAAGAGACGCATTTCGACAGATTTTGTTGACAACCAAACGAAGTGTTGGAGTTGCTGAAATATCAGAGATTTTTTTTAAAATTATAAACAGTAAACAAAATAAAAATATCTTCTACAAGGATTTAAATAATCTTATGTTTAGACTAATCATCCATTATTGATCTTATTGAATGTCGCAATTATATTCACTTTTGCTTTTATTTTCTTTCACCTTTTAATTTTTTTATTTTAAATATTTGTTGTTTATTGCGATCTTTTTAAGGTTTCTTCCCTTTTTTTTTAATAAATAATTTTGTTTTTGTATTCAGCAACAACATTGTTTCCTCTCAAACGATACTGCTTCAAGGATGAAACTTGATGCGAGTGACATGTCTGACAAATTTATTGTCAAGCAATGCCAATATCTTAACCTTGGTACACACCAGACTTTAGGGTATATCGACATGGCAGTATTCCCCGGAGAATAGAGAATGCCAATAGGAGAAAGGTGACATCAACAAGCAAGTCGAGCAGGACATTAAGACAGCACGAGGACACGAGGACACGCTGCTGTTCAACCGACAAACAAAGCCTGCACTGAAGCGAAATCATTGGGAGAGCAAAGCGGAATAGAGAAGAAGAGAGAAAGGAGGAAGGAGAATTGGAGAAGATTCAAGAGAAGGGCTGCTCTGGCGGCAGTGTCGCTATTGCTGTCGCTGCCCTTGTCCCAATCTTTTGAATCTGGAGTACTTTGGCATGTCATTCGCATTTTAAAGCAGCTAAGCTTCAGCTTCAGTGATAAGCACTGAAATTAGATTGAAGCAAGGTGCAGCAACAGGAGGAGGAGGTGGAGGGGGAGGAGAAGGAGAAGGAGAAGGATAAGGGGGAGAAGGAGGAGAGCAGAAGCACAGAGCTCTGGGTGCCCGCCATGAAGACTAACAAGTATTTTGGCTTGTTGTTGTCACACAAGCGTCAACGCAGCAGGGTGAATCAGTCGAGTATCGAGACCGTGTGGCCATTTTGGGGGTAGAAAGGGCACCAAAAGTTAAGAATGAGGGGGAGCGTGAGGGGTGAGGGGCGAGTGGTGCAACAACCCTCAGCAAGACCTTGCTTCACTTATTTCAATTATTTCGCTTTGTTGCTGGCGCTTTAAATATTTATCAATCACAGAAGTTTGTTAGCTTTCCAAAAACCCAAACCATGCACACTTCTACACACACTCACACACATATACTCACACACACACACTCAAACAGCCGGTAAATGTGCGCGCCTTATTCATTTCCGGTTTCCTTCGGGTTGTGTTCTTTTGTTTTCTTCTTTATTTTGGGTATCCAAAAATTGCAGTTTTGTGCTTTCAATTTGCATTCATGGCTCAGCGCTTGATCCTTGCCTGTGGACTTTTAGCACACACTGTTGTTTCTGTTTTTTTTTTTTGCTATTGTTGTTTTTGTGTCAAATCTACGTAAATCACAGTCTGTTCATGCTTTCGAATTGTGCGTTGCCTAAAAGTTTCTTAGATTATTTGCTGCATGTCGACTTAATATTCTCTCTGTTTTGATGGGTCTTTGTTTTATATGTGTGTGTGTGAATATTCGTTTATATGTGTGCGTGTGTAGCAGCTTAGTTGTCAGAGCTGTGGTCTGGAATGAATGCCACGTTTGAAGCGCTGAGAAACTTCATTTGCCACTCATTAATAAATTCATGTTTCTCCCAACATTGTTCTTCTCTTTCTCCGCCTATTTTCGTTTTTTCCACTTCAACTTTTCCATCGTCGTCTGGTTTATTAGCCATATGAAATACGATGCCCTTGTCTGTGCAGGAGACACCCCTAAAAAGGCAGCTTACAACGCCTTTTTTGCCATGCGGCATATTTTTGGAGTTCATATTTATATTGCATACCTTAAGGCGCACAGTTGTTAGAGGGGGAGTTGAGGACTGTAATGAAGTTACAGGTGTGTGTGCGGAACTGAATATGAAGATTATATTGTTGTTGCATGTCAGTTATTTTGTGTATGATAATGGGGCACGTGTAGTGTGCAATGGATGCTCGGGTATATTGGCTGAAATATACCCTACCTAGAAAAAAATTATCTGAATATGAAATGCCTGATAATACCACTAAGCAAACAATACATAGAGGCGTCAAACAAGCATTTTTGTGATATCATATTTTTTGTATAGCGTGGAACCCCAGAGCGTTCGGCAAAATCCGACCGCGTTTTTCTCTAAAGCGCAAAGCGCAGCTGAGAGAGAGCGCACACAAGCGACGGCATGCTCGATCACCCGTAGTAACATACCCTGTTTTAGATACAAACACTTATTTTCATTCTCTTTGCTTTGTATTGTTTATTAATTATTATTTGCAGTATTATTAATAAAAAATCATATTTCTGTGACATACAATTATTAAACAATGAAAAAAGCAAAGAAAATAAGAAAAAAAATTGTTTGTATTTGCGTATTTTTGTAACAGGGTATGTTCCAGCGGGTGATCGAGCCCGCATGTTTACATTTCACGCACACTAAGAAGCGTACGCATGTTCATACACACATACACATAGAAACGATAATGAGAGAGAGACTGAACATTTTTCGTGTGCGCTCTCTCTCAGCTGTGCTTGCGCTCTGGGGTCCCCCTGCAAAAAGCGTTCGGCTTTTGCCGAACGCTCTGGGGTTCCACGCTATACAAAAAATATGATATCACAAAAATGCTTGTTTGACGCCTCTATGTATTGTTTGGCTTAGTGATAATACTTTAATAATATCCTAAATACATATTCATTTGATACATGCTAAAATAAAGAAGAAATATACATATTTAGAATGATTTTATTTTCTGTGTCCATTTGTAAGGAATAAATTGATAGCAGATAACTTCCTCTCTTCCTTCCCCTGTTTGTCACATCTTCAATATGCCAGGTAAATAATTCCTTGGCTCCCAGTGCTTTGATGTAGCGTATAATTGAGTCCATATAGCCTGGAGAATTATGAGTTTTAGCCATTTGACAGCAATGAAAAAAATGAAAAGAGATGAAAAAAAGCAAAACATTCTGGCTGTTGATACTGCCATCTTTGCGGGGTCTGAGCTTGAGTCTGAGTCAGAGTCAGAGTCAGAGTCTGGGGCGTACTTCACTCCAGTTTGAACTTAAGCACTTCCTGTTTGATCGGAAGCGCCTCTGGGGAAATTGAAAAAGGCACTTCAGTGCCGTCAGCCAAGAGCACAAAATAAAGGCGAGGCCAGAACATTAAGCACAATATGAGTAGCTGCTTTTGGGCCAAGTAAGTCCGATGGACAGACAGCGAGACAGTGGGACAGCGGGACGGACAGACAGGTAACCATCTAGCTATGCAGTTGTGTTGCCTTGGTTGTTTATCAAATGAAAAGCCAGAGGACTGTCTGTTTGGCCCAAAAAAGCAACAGGATGGGGCCTTCTTACCAAATTGCTGGGTATTAAATGGATTGTGTGTGTGTGCGAGTGTGTGTATGTAAGTGTGTGTACTTTATTTTGTTTACAGACATTTGCGTCTTAAAGAAAACATGCTGCCTTGTTTGGTAGCTGCCTCTTGTCTTAAGTTCACTCTCTCTTTGTCGGGGAAGTATTAAGTTTGCCTAAGCAGGAAGCTGCTAAGGAAGCGCAGGTGATTTGCCAAATAAGCTGCTGCCTGTGCCACGCCTCCTCCACCCCACTCTGACTCTCACTCTCTTTGACTGCGGCATTGTTGGGCCAAATTATGGCATGAATGGCCAAGGACCTCATGTGGTTAGACGAACGCCTGATAATAATAATATCAGCCGCAAATGTTGCCACATAAAAAGTAAATCTATGCCATTATGTCTTTATCAACTGGCCAAGAGATGGAAAGAGAGCGAAAGAGAAAGAAAATGAATGAGAGAGAGAGAGAGTTGGCAAATTGGTGCAGAGACGTGTGTCAACTATTTCGTACACATGTTGCAAGTTATTAAAAAGATTTGTCCCTTTTCGCTGAGTCAGCAATTTGGCAGCGACTTAATGGCCACAAAGCAGTGACAACTGTTTGTTGTTATTGTTGTTGTTATCCTTGTTGTTGTTGTTGTTGTTTGGCAATCGCCGCATTATGTTTGACACTTGACGGAGCTTAGGCGTAATTGCTGTGACAGCAAAGCGTGAAAACGCTTATGGAGAGAGAAGAGCCCAAAGCCCAAAACCCAAACGTAAATGGACTTAATGGTCAATAAGTATGAAATTAATGGCTTATTTTGCACACGGCTTTGCCACTCGCCATTGTAATTAGAGCTTCAGCTTAAAAAGGATCTCATGTGAATGTCACAGCGATTAATAATAAACAGTTGCAACTCCAACTACAGCTACAACTCCAATTTGCAACTGCATAATGTTGCATTTTTGTTGCCACTTGCAATATGCATTCAAGTTTTTCCATTTAAACCCAACGACAGCCTAAGGATTTCGCTTTGTTCTGACTATGAAAAGTCATCATCAGTCTTAAGAGACTTTGCGGCTAAAAGCAGAAAAAAGTAATTTTCAATTTGCTTTTTCATTTCCGTAGAATAACACAAATTTATGCTTTCGCTTATTTTCGCATTTCGCTTTACTTGAATTTTTGTTCATTTGTTTCATTCCCAGGGATGATGGCCATAAAATAATTAATATGTTGGCTGCTTACCTGTGTTGCAAGTACACGGAAAGAAAGTCCAGGAGTACGGCATAAAATTAATCTGAATTATTTAAAAATAATCTGAGAACTCTTGATTCAAGCTCGTTTTTTCCCTATAAAATTGTTTTCCGTAAAATCATATTCCTTGGACTTTTTTTGTGTAATTTAACAATAATATTCTTAGTACATACTTAAAAAATACATGCAAAAATCATAAAATAATTTTTTTTCTCTGTAGTTGTTGTTGTTTCAGTTGTTGTTGCAGTTGCAGTATCGTTGTTTATGCAAATGTGCATCAAATTAGACGTCAGGCAAACTTAAAGATGGCTTTGGCTTTCCGCTCTCATGCGTTGTTCTATTACATGTGACGCATTTGTTTGCCTTGAGGGGGCAACCTAATTGGCTGGGGCTCAACTGTGAGCTAAAAGGGAGAAATGAGGGGAGGAAGGGGAGGTTGCAGCTCCAACTGGTAACTGCTAGCAATTGGCATGCAAATGTACGACATCGATTAAAATTTTATTACACGCCATGTCGACTACGGGCTATGCCACACGATGCCTCGATGCCTCGTTTCCATGCCACGACACGGCGCATGCCACGCTGCACGGTACGGTACGGTAAGGCAATAAATCAGGTCGAGTTTACAGGTAAACCCAACGAAAATTGTCAGTCGCCTGGAAGAGACGGAAGGCCAGACGAAGGCAATGGCAATGGCAGCTCTAAGCACATCAAATGTGGGATTTTAAATGCCAAACTCTCGACAACAACAATAACAAGACGGAGAATTGGGTGTCCTCTAGATGTTGCAGCATTCTCATCGTCGTCGTCGTCGTTGTCGATGCTGCTCCAAGCTGCCTGCCAGACACTTGACGGTGACACTCTTAAGGTAATTGAATTGAGTGAAATGTTGTCGCTGTTGCCGTTGTTGCCGTTGTTTCTGTTGCCATCGCATCGATGAGACGGAAATTTAGAAGACCAAGACTTCGTGGAGTGACAGATAAGAGTGGAGAGGGGAGAGTGGAGGAAAAGACTGGCAACAAGGGAAACGCATCGTTGTCGTCGTCAACGCAAGGACAAATATTTAATAGCACTCGTAAAGGTTGCCAGGATGCAGTGTCCCTCTCCCTCTCTTTCTTTATCTCCATCTCTCTCACTGTCCTCTGTCTACTGTCTTCTTTTTCGAGAGGAAAAAGGCAAGGGAGCAAGGGGCAAGTCGCGGGGCAACATCATTATGGCCAACATATTTTTACAATATTCAATTTAATTTCGTCTATGTGCAACGTGGCTGCGCAGCAGGTGGCAATGCTCCAAAGTCTGTAGAAACTTGTCTCTTCCTTATATATACAAAGGTTGATACACATATAAAGGATATGAAATTGAATGCAGCTCAGACTGAATAAGCTTCAGGATACCAGCAGGAAAAACAGCTTTGATGAAATCAAAATTGAGATTTAAAAGGTATCTGCAATAGCTGCAATTCCTTTATATACCTCGTAGAAATAAAAGGATACAAAAGGAGGATGCAACTGACACATCTAAACTGATACATGTCAATAGTTTATGTTTGTACTATAAAAAGTTTACTTTATTTATTTATATCCGACGAAGATAAAAATTGTTTGGAAAGAATTAAAATCTTTGGAAAAAACTAAATTATAATTTAAGTAGAACTACAAAAAAAAAATTATGAAATTTACAATTATAGTATATTATATTCAAAAACACAAAACAAAAAGTAAAAACAAAAGACAGAAAGAAAAACAGGTTGTATAATTCAAGTAGAGCTATATAATAAGAATGTGAAATTAATAATTAAACGTAAATAAATTGTATTAATTCGTAACTGAAAAGAAATAAAATTCTAAGATAATTAAAGAGTATTATGCAGTCTCAGTTTAATCACCATCACTTTTTAAAGTAACCTTCATTAAGAGACAAAATTGATTTTGCTATCTCGGCAGGAAACACCTGAATCACAGGTGAATATTAAAGGACTTTCCGAAGGACTTTTTGAAGCGTCAAAGCAAGGGGCAGAAAATTAAGTAATAAACAAGCTCTTAACAAGGGTGCAGCCAAATCAAATGGGTAACTCCAACTGGTTGTGTAAGGCTGTTAGCCTTGTCATCTAGCGGTAGTTATCGTGTTGTGGTGCGGTGGTGCTGCTCCTGGGTGGTGTGTACGAGTATACCTTGGAAAATACGAGTACTCGTACTTGTACTCTGCTTATAAATAAAACATGCCAATGACATGGGAGTCAAAACATGAAAAATTTTGCTGTTTGTATTTTTATCAAGTTGCAAACTCATATGAACAAAAAAACAACCACAAAAAACAATGAGAAACAAACGGGAACTATTATCATTGGTAGGCCGAAGAGTGAATATCCTTATGCATGTTAACTATTTTTTTAAGATATTTATTTATCATTGATATTATTTTTTTTTTATAGGAGACTTGAAGTTAGTGAAGAGTAGGTCTTAGAAAAAGTATTTAAATTATATGTTTTACACATATGGAATTTATTTTGAGTGACAAAAAAACGTTCATACATTATAGTCGTTGAATAAATATTATTTGAGTATTATTATTATTTTGAGTGATAAAGTTGTGAAGAGAAAAACATTAAATAGTATTTTAATTGATGCAATAAAGTTCAAAATAAGTATTTTTTTAACTTTTATCTTAAAAAAAGTCGAGAAAAATCTGGATTGCTAGTCCACTGATATATGAACTATTTTCAAATAAAAATTATTATATTTAAGAGGAAATTTCTTGATTTTTAAAACCGGATTAAATTCCTTATACACAAAGTCAGCATCAGAACAGATTCTGCCCCAATCAAGTATGTGCAAAATTACTTTATAGATTTGAAAATACTTTCATAAATACGTTGCCAATAACAAGTCTATAAGCAAGTCAAAAAGGTAGAGTATCTCTTCGATGAGGGGGGGCCGAGTGTGTACCAAGTGTGGTAAGCATGGCATTGGAACCTGCTTGTCAGGTTGTATATTGGGCATGTACACCAATTATACGGCTTGTTATATTTCGAGTACAAGCACACACGCACACACACTCACTCACTCACTCACACTCACACACACATACAGACAACAAGAGGAGCATGTCGCAAATTTTGTAGCCAAAGGCGAAAGATTTTCAATTTCTGCTAATATCAAACGACTAAACAAGTTCGTTGCTTGGGGCGAGGCAAAACCAAAAGCTGCCAATGCCATTGTTAGACATGGGACTGGGAGCTAACGTATAATTCCATCTTTCCCTCTCTCTCTCTGTCTCTCTCTCTCCTTATTTCTCACTGATTTTCTCTCAATAACACATTCTCTGCTTCTCTTGGTGTCTCTCTAAAATGACAAAACAATTTATGCCGCATGCATGACAATAATCGAATTTAATTAGAAAATTGCTGCGGCCAGACCAGAGAATATTCACGTATCCAGGATGCAAGCTCGTGTATTGGCATTGGCATTATTATTGGTCGACTGGATGAATTCAGCATGAGTTGAAACGGAGGCAAATGTTGACCACAATTCCAATTTGCGCCACAGAATGAAAAATAACTTCAATTTATTTTGACATCATTTGACAAGAAAAATATATATGCTCACTATCTACATGCATATTTCAAGTATATGCATATATAAACAAAATAAAATGCGAATAAAATACAATAAATAAAAACACAAAATACGAAAGAGAAAATCAAATTAGAAAATCGCATCAAAAGCATACGCCGAAAATATAATTCTAATGGATTTAGTGGCCCGAGGAAAATGTCGGAAAAATGGCAATGGCATAAAAGTTTCCGGTTGTTGCCAACCAACCAACCAACCAATGAACCAATCCCCCCTTTTACCAAATATGATCAAAACTATTGAGCAACTATTTCGGTTGTCACGTGCGTTTTGGGAAGATACCAAAGATTTTCATTCCGTATGAAAATCCTACCTCTCTCTCTTTCTCTCCACCTTCAGTCGCCCTCCTCTCTCCGTGCTTCACATCCAAACAATTTAGCTACGTGCTCATGCTGGGCTATCTGCCATTTTCATACGTGATCTGAGCATATATGTGTCCGTCCGTCTGTCTGTCTTTCGGTCTGTTGTGTGGTCAGCGTTTCGCTCAGATACACGTAAATAAAAGACCACAAATTGAAAGGAAATAATGCTCAGCGATTAGCGAAAAGTAATCATAAGTAGCGCTGCGCGAATTACGTTGCTGAATTTACAATTTCACAACAGTTGCAATTGCAATTGTTGCTGTTGCAGCTACTGCGCTCCGAATTTACTTGCTACGGAACACAAAAAAAAACAAAAATATGGAGTTTGGTTTTATACGATTTTTTTGCTAGCCAAATGGTAAGTTTTCTGAAAATGTGATTAGATCCAGGGTCTCTGTTGGTCTTTAATTGCTTTGGAAAATCAAAGCATTGCATCTATTGAAATACCTTAATCAAACCTCAATTGTTCTTTAATTTTTCCTTTTCAAAAATAAGTTCAAAGCCTTAAGTATTTAAGACTTATTTTGTCATGATCACCAGCTAAAAAGCAGTCATAAAGTACTGTTGGAATATCCCTATTCAAACTAACAAAAATAACATTATACAACACTACACTCAGTTTTATTGTGTGATATGTGTTTGGTCACACTTAAATGTATGTTTCTTCTTTTTCTTTGAAGCTGATGGAAAGTTTTGTATCATTCAAACGGTTCCTAGACCTCATACGTTTTTCCTATGATCTAATAAATAAACTACAAAAACACTTTTTTATGGTGTCCGGTTTTCTTTGTCCGCCACTGTATATGTTTTATTTTACTAAATTGGTTAAATCCTTTAGCACAACTAACACCATCAAATAAGTGTTTATAGTTTTCGATCTTAAGTTTTTTAAGTCTGACCTCCAAATTGTCGCCTTTTGACAGCTTAATATGAGTTTCAATGATTGCACAGTTGTAATAATTTGAGTTTTCCTGGAAGTATGGGTACAAGTGCTATGGTCACAGGATATCCTATATTGCAGTTGAGTTCTAAATCAAGCTTAAATCACGCCAACTTACAAACATGCTTCTCACACCCTTTAAATAACTAATGGTTCAGGCTTATCGTAAAGGAAGCAGCAAAATGCCACAAATGTGTGTGACCTTTGTTGTGGAGGGGGATTCACTTGTTTTCTTTGTATCTGAGTGTATGTGTGTGTGTGAGTGTGTGTGTGTGTGCTGTCCGCTAATATTGCAAAAGCTCTCACGGTAGCGGAAATTGCTTCGTGCCTTTCACTCCAAATGCTGCAATAAACATCGAAAGCCGTCCGAATGCCAAACTGGACACAGCGCCAGCTTCAGCTTCAGCTCCTGCTCCATCTCTAGCTCCATGTCCAGTTCCATGTCCATGTCCATGTCCAGGTCCTGCTGTGGCACAGCATAGCGCGCACTGCGGATCGCTGCCCGCATGCTGTGACTCCTCTGAATTGTTGTTGTCGTTGTTGTTGCTCTTGTTGTTGATGCGAGCTTACAATGGGAGCACACGGCGGAAGCGCACAATAAATTGCTTATTTATGGCTCAGCTTTTGGCCATAAGAAACATGCTGTTTTTATTGTTTTTAATCAACTCGAAAAGATTTGGCAGAGCTTATAAAATAGACGCAGCGCACACACAGAGAGAGAGAGAGAGAGCGAGAGAGAGATGCCGAGCGATGGAAAGATGAACATCCGGTTGCTTCATAATGTACTATAGTTCTTTCAGCTTCTTCTTCTCCCCTGCGATTTCTATTTGGACAGGAAATAATTTTTTACTTGCCAACTGCCAAGAATTGGCAGGCCACTACTTTTTGAGGAGAGCCATTAATATATATGTTGGTTAAGCAGCGCGAATCTAAAATTTAAATCTATAAAAGCCAGGCCTCTCAATGAGAGTCGGAAACAGGTACAGGTACAAAACAGGACAAACAGAAGTCCTTAAGTAGCTCCATTTGCCAACTTGTGATGCCAAAAAAGGACAAAGAACAGCAAAAGGATGTGTTTATGTTATTCATTTACTCGTAGTTATTTAGCTGCATATACTAAACTGTTGTTCATCTCTGTGTGTTTTGTCCTCGCACAAAGTCCTGCTAAACAAAAGGCACTTGGCACAAAAGGACAACGAAATAAAGGGGGCTAAGAAGGCGTGGCCATTTGATTTAGCTAATCGGCTTTTTGTTAGTGCGTTTTGCATTTGCCATTGGCCATGTTGTTGTTGTTTTTTGTGCACTTGGTCGTAAGTAGTTTTACAATGAGCCAAAAAACGAGGAGAGCACAAAATGGAAGCCACTCCAATGATTAATTAAAGCGCCGCTGGGTGCCGACTGCTTTGTCTGGGCCAAATCCAAATGCAAATGATAACAAAAATAAAGTAATTTCGCCAGAGACAGAGAAGAGTTGAGAGAGAGAGAGAGGGGAGACTGCTGCCTTTGTTGTGTTTATTTCGGTTGCAAACAATTTACGAAATAATTTAACGCTTAATAAAAGCGCAAATCTAATAAACCTTTGAGCTTTTTGCGGTTGCCGAGCAACTTGCCGAGTCAACTACCAACAACAACAACAACAACATCAACTACCAGCAACATTTACCCAAAAGTATGCAGTGCATGTAATTGCATTTTGTTGTGCGAGTGTGTGTGTGTGTGTGTTTCCAGCTGGACTAGCCTGGCTTGTTGTTGAACATGTATTTATTTTGGTTAATTTAACTTTGCTGAATTATGCACAATGCTTCTGCTCAAAGGGCAAAGAGGAGTGGCAAGTGTGTGTGTGTGTGTATATATGTATGTGTGTTCGCTTGTTATTTGAAAATTTAATTTTTGATCAACAGGAAAACAACAACAACAGCAACAATGCAATAGCTGTGACTAATTTAGTGCTAATTTTGTGCGCATTATGGGCAATTAGATTATTAATGAAACATTTGTTGTTCAATTATCAGCAAAGCGAACAACAATTTTAATTAAAATGCTTATTGTTTTTTGGCCTTTTTCGCCGGAAATTACAATTTTCGGTACATTGATTAGCTCATTAGGTCTTGATTAAAAATACAACAATTAAAAAAACACACACAAAAAAACTAAATGTTTTATTATAATTACCAAAAAAAAAAAGAGAGCTATAAAAGCGAAGGGAGAGATAAAAAACGAGGCCATAAAATGTTGCAAACGTAAATAAATTTGATATCTTTGATGGATTCATTAATTTGCTGTCATTTCTTCGAGCGGGCCGAGAACACTGTAAAGGCGAGGACCAAGTTAATGACTTTAATGGGGCTTTCATTAATGGACAGCACGAAAATGTAGAGCAAACAGTTGGACATGCCGCTCGTTCGGTTGATCCTGTTACAGGTGCATTGGTTGAAACAGTCAGTTACTGACAGAAGTTTACCTGAATTTAACAGACTAACGACAGCAACAACTGCAACAACTGCAACAGCAGCTGCAACAACTGCAACTGCCACATCAGAGACAGCTGCTGCCCGCGGCGGAAGCACAAAAATGCAACTGCTAAAGTATTTTTGGTGGAAATGCTTGTGGCACGCATCAGAAAAACGAATTCGAAATACACTAACTACATTGTATTATAGTAAATTAAAACAGTGAATCGAACTTAGTAGCAAAATGTAAAAATATGAACCCTGTTTTCTGCATATATCCAAATAATATTAATGTATTCAATTTTCCCAAGAATAAATTGTAAAGAAAATATAGTTTTATGTACAAAATACACGGGTAAAATTTGACTTGTAAAAATGCTAGGTAAAAATTAAGACCAAACTTCAAAGTTTCATAATTTTGCCACAACATTTTAAATGTGGTTTGATCTCAAAATTTAATCTGCATTCTAGTTTAATTAATTTCGTTCACATCATACCTGTTAGTAATTTAATTATTTTTGTTTAAAAGTCGAGCTAATGATTAAACTACGATTATTTTCGGTTTTGCCCAACTATTTCATGATTACGATTACAAAAAATTAAAAATATTCTAAAATTATTAAAATTATTCAAAAATAATCAGAAACGAATAAAAAATAATCAAAAATTATTATTTTGAGTATTCGGAATTTTTTCGATTTTTTTCTGATAATTTCTGATAATTTTTGATTATTTCTGATTATTTATTTTGTAATCTTAATCATTAAATAATCGCAAATTTTTCAACAGTGAATTATTAAGTCACTACGATTATTTCTAAAAATAATCGAATTGATAAGTAATTCTAATCGAAATTTAACAGGTATGGTTCAAATACATATTTTTTGATTGTGTTTTTCAATAGTTCTAAACTTAAAATCTCAAGTTATACTTTGCAATTCGCTGGATATTTCCCTGAAGTTTTTTTTAATAATAATTTTATAATTAATAGTGAAGTAGTTTAACCCACTCACTTAGCTTATGTATCCGTTTGGCAACAGAGAGTGTATTGGAATCAAAATACGAAATCATGGGTGCCCACATTGTGTCCACTTTTGGGGCAGTGGCAACAATGCGCATATCCTGCGCTTCGCTGCCATTGCAGCTGCACGTTTTTGTCTAATGGCTTCCGGCATTCTCACACACACACACACACACACACACTCGTACACTCTCACACATACACTCAGGCATACTCACGCACTTCACGCACGACTGCTTAGCGCCGCGAATCTTTGTTTTCTGGAACAACTGCGCGCATATCCTTTTTTGTTGTTGTTTCTTTTATTTTGGCGCTACCTTTATTGTTGTAGCTGTTGTTGTTGTTGTTGTTGCAGCTGCACTTGTTGTGTGTGTGCTGTTGACGGCCTTTCAGATTTTTGAAACTTTTGCACATTGGCATCCGAGTTTTGCTTTCTGCGAGCTATTGTATAAGGCAGCAGGACATGTGAAGTGGCTCATGCAGCAGGGAGTTGGAGTCTGGAGAGCTGAAGCTGCAGCTGCAGCTGAAAGGGAGTGAGGTTCACCCAGAAGTCGCCACACTCCACTGACAATAAGAGCATTTCATGCGTTTTTTTGCTTTCCATTTGTGGCGTCTGGTTCTGTTTCTGGTTTGGCCTTTGTTTCGCCAACTGGAAGTGCAGCAGTGTCCATCAGTGTTACAATTAAGCACAGTTGACCAGCGACCATGGACAGCAAATTCTTTGCCACTCTCTCTCTCTCTCTCTCTCTCTCTCTCTCTCTGTCTCTATAGGCAAAAGTAGCCACCCTTTTTTGTGATTGTTGTTTCCATAAAATTTTAATCTTTGCACTTTGACTTTTTGAAATTGTCACAGGGCGACACAATCGACACTCTAAAGTGGCTAACAATGTTTTTAAAGACTTCAAACGATCGTTTAAGAAGTCTGTTCATACAGATACGAGTACCCTTTAAATTTATGCATTAAAAAATGCTCAACGAGCTGTCGCATTTAATCAATTTTATTGCCATGCAGCAATCATAAAAGCAGAACGATTCCACTTTAGCCTTTCTCCCATTTACTTTTCATTTTTTTGTTGCCAATATTATGATGTGTTTTCTCCATCTTTTTTTTTGCTATTATTACATTTGCTGCTTTTGTTGTTTAAATATGTAAATTTATACATAGCTTTCCATGGCGGCCAATGGAGCAAGAAGTAAAAGTAAAAAGCAGGCGAAGACTGCGACTGCCACTGAGAGTTGAGAGTTGAGAGACTGACGTTTTGCTTGATTTATGCGCCAGTTGATGACGCTTCAATGGATCAACATGAGGCGGGGTCCATAATCAATTAGCAAATGCCTGGAGATTCAAGGGGACAACAAAAACTTCTGCGCTTGGCCTTTGACCCAGCCGTAAACATGGAACACCCGCAGACACATTAACTATAAATTCATGTTAATTTACCGCCAAACAGACTCCGAACGGGAGAGTCATAAAGAGTCCACCTCACGGACTGGCTTACCAGGCACGTGCAGTTGCATAAGTTTATCAAAAAAAGCAACAAAAAAAGAAAGCTGGAAAGTCAAATGATGGGGAGTGGCAAGTCGAGTGCTTAACGGCCAAGATAAACGGCGCACGGGGCACAAATAATGTCTGGAGATGAAATTAAGCCGCAAAAGTAAATCACGGCACGCGATGCGCACGAAATGTAAATAAGCCAAAAATTCCAGCAGATAGAGCTGAAGTCTGAAGCATTTTTGGGATGATCACAGAATGTTTTGGTGATGATGAGCAGCGCTCAATAATTTAGAGCAACTGCAGCCCCAGCTACCAACTAGTTAGAGTTGCCACAGCACCCAAACAGCCGAAGGAACCTTGGGCGCACACCTTGGGCGGCTGTTTAGAGTTGCCGCCTCTCAAATATTTATGAGCAGGGCAGACACAACAGTTGGGCAGGTTGTAGGAATGGGCAGGAGGGAATGGCAGAAACTTTAGTGATTATTACTAACGTGGTTACGTGACTGTTTTGGAAAGTGTCGAAAATGCGGCACGCGAACAGCAAGAAGCACATTCTACCTCTCTCTCTCCCTCTCTCCTTATCTGGGTGGGAGAGAGTCGTTTCACATTATTAACAAGTTTGTGCGCTGGCTTTGATTTTGGCGCCATAAAAATAAATCCACTGGCCGAACTAAATTTACTTTCGTCGTAAGTCAAATATTTATGAAGAAATTTAATATGTGAAGTTGCTGCAAAAGTGTCATCAACGCAATCAGCGCGGCATTTAACACTAATTCATAATAAGATGTCGTTGACAGTTAACCCATGCTCGTGGCCAAAAAGGTAAGGATCACACGGAGAGTGGCAGAGGGAGGAGCGGGGGAAAGGTGTTGGCGGTCGTTCCAGTTGACAATGAAATCTTTATGCTGTTGTCCTCGTTGTCTCTCCGTGATGAAGGCTGCGGCCAAAAATGTTCAAACTTTTCACTCTGCTTTTCTGTGTTTTTTAACCCACAACGAGTCAGCATACTTTCAGTTGTTTTCTTCTTTTTTTTCGTTTTATTTTTATGGCTGCTGTGTTTGCGGTTCTTTTGGTTTTGTCCTTTTGGCTTTGTCGCGAACGCTACGCTTCACGCTCACTGTATGGCTGTGTGTGTGTGTGTGTGTGGACGCGTGTTTTATGTTGTCTGTCTATGAGCTGCTTTATTTTGGCTAGAACTTCTCTCTCTTTTAGTTGCCCCCCATTTTTGTTAAATTTTTTATTTTTTTAGCCAGGCGGAAAGCTGTCATAAGCAGATAAGCTGCCGCAATAAGCCTGAGCTGGGATATATTTGCTCTGATTTACGAGATTCGCTTTTGCATATGGTAATCGCAAAGGGATCCCTCACGGGAGCAGGGAGAAGGGGCAAGCATAGGGGTTAGAAACAACACAGAGAGATCGTTCAATGAACTTAGACATACGGTGAAAAGATTTTTAAACTTAAAGAGCAGGTTGTGAGCGGTGTGTCTTGTCTACTAATTTCGAAAGAAAAGGCATATGAAAATTGCTGTGAAAATGTGACAATGGAAATGTAGATAGAAAATCTTCTTGTTGAGAAAGAAGTTCACAAGGACATTTATTTAGTTTTTTATTTATTTATTACAGCTAGAGAAGTTACAAAAAATGTAATTATTTTGATGATATAACTAAAACGTAAGGAGATAAGTTAAGTCTGCCGCCTGTTTAGCTGATGTCCAATATATTCATATTTTTTGAAGTTGATTTTAGATAAATGTTAAGTTTATATTAGATTTAATGATTTTGCCTATAAATTGGATATTAATTTTGCCTACCTTAATTATTAAATATATGTACAATATTAAGTATACATTTTAATATAAGAAATCCAACTATTTCATAAGTAATTTAACCCTATAGTAATATAATAACTGGAGAAAGTGAAGAATATTTTTTAAAGGGCTTCGCTGGACTTTTGTCTATTATCCAGCTCACTGATGGTGTTGTCCTCGAGTTAGCACATGAATTAAAATTTAGATTTAAAAGCAATTTTGTCTTTGTCCTGCATGCTAACTACCCTCCCCTCCCCTCAAGCCAATGCCCTCGCTTTTCCCTTTCCTCCACAGTCCCCTTCGGTGCACTTGGCAAGGTGGAGTCGAGCATGAAATTTAATCAACAAAGTGCAGCGCTTTTTGTGAGCTCTTCACTTTTGTTTGCAATGTCGCTAGCTGCTGTTGTTGTTGTTGCTGTGTTTGTTGTGGCAAGCGGCAACCTTAAAATATGTGTCGCCCGCGTGCTTCGCTTTAATGCAGTATACTTAGAAATGTGGCAGCAGATGGAACCAGAGTCTCCTCCTTTTACTTTTTTACTCTCTCCCTCAGTTTCAAGTATTTTGTGCATATCTGCTGTTGGCCAATTTATTTATTAATATTTTACAAACTCGTTGCGATATTTTGCTGCAACTTCTGGTTGGCGGCATTGGCGCCACAATGAAGTAGCTCGTTTTGTTTTTTTTGCCATTTTTGCTGGTTGTTGGTTGCCAATTAAATTGGATTAAAAATTCCATTTTCCATTTTCTTACAAAAGCAAATTTGACTGTGCATGTTTGTTTGTGCCATATGCGTCAAAATGTTTGCGCAAATTGGCCGCTCATTGCAACAGGGCCCGAAGCGCCATTGTAATGAAATAACCGAACCGAGGCTACGTGCCGGGGCAACGCCAGCAACGAGCAACGAGCAGCGAGCAGCGTGTGGCAGCCACCAACCAAATCAAACCAATATCGAGCTGCAAAAATTGGCTATGCTGCCTAATCAAAATTGTAAAAATTGCGTTTTCCTATGCAACAAAAAACCAGAAAAATGAAGAGCAAATAAAAAAATAAAGGGAAATTTCAAGGAGCACGTAAAGGACTCTTAAAATTTCTTATCTACGAATTGGGGCTTTTGGGGTTAAAACAAATGCAGCTGAAAAGATCACGAGCTCTTAGTTGCGGACTGTACACAATATTGGTTGAAATTTTTGGGTTTCCAAGAAATTCGCAGAGGCAGAAAAATGACTCTGACTGGCGCTATTGTTGATATTGATGTTGTTGCTGTTGTTGTTGCCAACAAATTTTTGCCAAGTGGATGCCCAGGTTGCTCGTGACGTTGTGGCCATGTGCAATCTGTGTGTGTGTGTGTGTGTGTGCAGTGTCGAGTTTTGTTGGTTTTTAATTAACTTTTGGCTGCAGGATACAACATATTGTGAAAATTAACGCTCCCACTCACACACGCACTCGCACACACACCTTCAGACCGTAGCAAATACAAACATTTGCCTGCGTGTGCGTGTGAAACTTTGCTGGGCACTTTTGTTGAATGCCACGCCTCCGCCTCCGCCCCCGCCTTGCAGCCAAGTGAAAGATTGAAACATTGTTCGACCATCATCGGAAATTGGAAACATTTTTGAGAGTTTTGAGCCAAGTCGAGATGCTGGTTGGTCATTTTGAGCCAGGCAAAACAAAACAAAACAAAGCAAAGCAAAAAGAGTAAATTTGATTTTAGCTTCTATTGACCGAGAGAAGACGTTCAATTAAAACTACGCAAATTGAATAAATGTCAGGCATTTTGAACAAATTTGAAGTAGTTAACGAACAGTTTGACCACGAGTATATTGAACTATTCTTCAACCATTTAACATGATATTATTGCTGTTTTTGGCAGTGCAGAGAGTGAGAGAGAGACAGATAATAAACGGCATTTATCTCCATTAATCTTAAACTTTGTCTAGTCACTGGTCACTGGCAATCAAAACTTTTAATTATTTTTTGCCAGTCAAAAATGTATGCAAGCATTTTTGCTTCTATTTTTTCAGCTTCTGTTGTTGTTGCTCTTGTTGCTTTTGTTGTTGTTGCTTGTGGCATGTTGTTAACTTTTGATGTTTTAATACACTGCAATTACAAGTGCAACAGTGAGGGGAAGGGCAGTCAAAGTGCAACAGCAATAATTTAAAAAAACATACAACTCGCAAGAGCAACAACAACAACAAAAACAACACCAACAACAAGTATTATACAACGCGCCAAAGGGGCGAACAAATGATGAACGGCTGTTCTGCTCATGGGGCGTATGAGCAATGGCTGGGCATTAACGCGCGTCCACGGGGCGTATGCGCAATTTCCAATTGTAAAAAATATATAACAGAAATAAACACAAAAACAAAACAAAAATGGAAGTACATTTGGCGCTGATTTCCTGCGGTCATTTGACTGAAATAGTTTAGTTTTGGGAATTGTTTTTAGTTGACCAAGGCAGCGGCCACGCCTCCTTTTCCCACTAACAATCGCATATGTTACTTGTTGTTGTTGTTGTTGTTGTTGTCAGAGTTACACTCATATTTGACTTGTTTTGCTTATTTTTGTATGCTCGTATTTGTTGCAAACCAAATATTTATATTACTTATTGTTATTGTTGCCGCTGTTCGTTGTTCTTTTTGTTGCTTCCATATTATTGTTGTTGTTGCACTGCGCGCTTTATTTGTATATTGCGTTTCGATGTTGTTGCTGTTGTTGTTTTTTGAGCAAAAGTTAATTAATTGAGTTTTGTAAAGTTTTGGCTATAACATAAATTCCAATTGCTGTGCACGGCTGCGAGGCCTCGTTTGTGATTCCACGGCATACACTTTGCCAAGAGCGGGTATGCTGACTTAAGAAGCAACTTGAACATGCAACTGGAAGGGAAAATAAAAAAAATATATTTACTGGTGCTGGAAATGAAATTATTGAAGTTTTGTTTTTTTCGGGAAGCTCTATGGTGGGAAAGATGTACTTTAATTTAAATTGATTCAAAAGTAAGTTAAAATATATATCAAACTAATAATAATAACTATTCAAAATAATTAAAACAAATTAAGTCTTAAAATGTATTTTCAGCTCAGAAGTTAGCAATTGTTTTTTTCGGGGGTTTTCTTTTAAATAAATACATACAAATTTAAGTGAAATTCAAGCGAAAGCGATTTCTGTGGCACCCCAGTATATAATAAAGTAATTAAAGCGAAAATAATTAATATAAATTTAAATGAAATTTTTATTGTCTGAAAATTATAAATGAATATTTAAAATAAAGATAACAATTATATTTTTCTTTTATTTTAATTACTTTAAGAAGTATATTTATAATCTCGACTTGTGTATCACCTTCATTTCTGCTCGCTTTGTTTCTTCGCACCTTTTGGAGTAAATTTATTTAGGCCATTGCCGCGGCTGTTTATAAATTGCATTTACCAACAGGTAAAGGGGCAGGCAGCAGTTGGAGCCGTGTCTGCAGCAGTTAAACTAAACTGCAACAGCAACTGCAGTCATTCAGGGCCACTTGATTGCCGCTGCTGCCACATAGATTTTCGCGGTAAAAGTTTAAGGGGCAATTCGCCAAGACTGATGGGGCATTGTCGAAAAGAGAGAGACAGAGAGAGCGGGACAGTGGGAGAGTGGGAGAGAAGTAGAAGCATTCGCCTATTAGTTTCAGTTAATCAAATGGCGCAAACAAATTTATGTTAACCACATAATCATTGCAGCACCTGCGACAGCCGCAGAGAGAGAGACACAGAGAGAGAGAGACAGAGAGAGGGAATGAGGAAATATTGCTCATACGCCGCGTGCACGCCTTTAGCTCATATGTTGCATCTGAGCGCGTTTGCCACATATCAAGCGCAATCTTTATTTATCGCTTTCAATAAGCTGGCGATGCTGCCACAGATTGAGCTTGGCGGGGATTGGAGGCACGCAGAAACCATTAAAGGCATTACGCGGCTGCCATTTTTCTCGAACCGCAAAGTCGCGTGCCATGCCCCCTTTTTGCACCCCCCACCACCAACTGCGGTCATATAGTTTGGCATATTTTTTTGTTTTTGTTTTTTTGTATAGCTGTTTGTTTTTTCTTTTGCTCATCGCGCATTTTTTGCGGCAAATTAAAAACGATAAATTTGGTCGAATGCTGCTGCCATAGACAAATCCGCATGCATCAAGCGGCAGCTTGAGCTCCCGGAATGAGACCCCGAGATGGGACCTAGAGATGGCACAGCAATGTTGACAGCACAGAAGGAACAGGAACGAAGAAGACAACAACTGAGTGCCAGCCAAACAAATAGCCAAATAAAAGCGCAAATTGCATACTGTTGTGTGTTGGAGCAGTTGTAATTGTTGTTGTTACAGTGTTACACTGTTACAGTGGACTGCGCGAGCGACAAATTTTGAAGTCATGACTGCACAATAACAATAAAACAACCGACGCGCGCACGCCGCACGAAAAATATTCTTGAGCCCCGTTTTCAACTGGCCAAAAGACCAGCAACAACAACAACAATTGTAACAAGAGCAACAACAATAGCGATGACCGGCAAAACTGACCGGACAACCATTGGACAACCCGGGCCATGGTCAGTGGTCAGCGGTCGCCGCATACAAGAAATAAATTCGCGACGCTTTTCGACGACAAGTGCCACATAAATTCTAAATGCATTTGCCACAGTCCCAGCAGAAGGCGGCACTTGCCTTACACACACACACACACACACACACTCAACACACACTCACTTGTATAACTCTATCGTATTTGGCATATCGCCCCACTAACCATGAATTAAGCTTTGCGGGTTTTCAATTGCGGAAAATATTGTCGTAGAACAATTTCGAAATTCTTGTCTTTCCCTTTTCAGTTTTTTTTTGTTGACACCCGGAATTCAAATAAATAATTTGCGGTTTGCATAAGATAAATCAATAGAGTTGTTATTAAAATTCCAGTTACCATATGGAAACATAAATAAAATGTTTTGGTTAGAGAAACACGCCAGATTATGGTGAAGATTAAAAACTCAAACTTTTATTTATTTTTTATTTATTTATGCTCGCATGTCCGTCATGTGATACGTAGTGTAATTTAAATTTAATCACGGTTTTTAAATTTATTTTGTTTTTCATATTCAGTAACAAAAAAATGTCCACATCAAATGAAATACATTTACCCTTAAAAACATTTAATTCGAAATATACAAAGGAAGTCTTAGGATAATGATTAAATTCACAATTTGTTATATATAATATATTGGAATTAATACGAGATAGTTTCGTTAGCATTTGAAAATATATTTGATGAAAAAAATTGCCTGTATTTTATAGAATTTCTTCATTAAGAAAATTGATAAAATTGCTGTATCATTTATATTTTAATCATATTTCAATAAATCAAACAATCAGATATCAAATGATCCCAAATATATTATTCGTTTAATGTAAATTTAATTTGAAATTTTGAATAATTTAAAAATATATACATATGTTTTATTATTTTACCTTTAAGCGATTTTATTTTATTAGACAGAGATTATTAAATTTGATGCATAGCAATATTTTTACAGTTTATATTTTACTTTACTTTAGCCATTATGATATATTTTGGAATTAATACGAGATAGTTTCAAATGTTAGCATTGGAAAATATATATGAAGAACAAAATTTCCTGTATTTTATAGAATTTCTACATGGAGAAAATTGATTAAATTGTTTTATCATTTGTATTTTAATAATTTTCAAGCAATCTAATAATTTAATATCAATTGCTTTCAACTTTATTTTTCGTTTAATGTAACATATAAATATATAAATTATTTTGTTGCCACTCAAATATTTACTGCCTAAATTAAGCTATTTTATTTTATTAGAAATAGAGATTATTAAATTTGATGTATAGCAATTTGTTACAGTTGATATTTTACTTTACTTAAGCCATTATTATTTAAACTGAATATGTTAGCAATGCTAACACAGTTATATCTGTTTCATAATCCGAAGTTTTTCATAGCTGATGATTTTAACAACGTGTCCCTATAATTCCTTTATTTGCCGTTGCCATTGCGCAAATATTGAAATACATTCAGTATATATGTATATGTATTTATAAAACATGGCTCATGAGCATAGATTTAGCAAAAAGCCAAACCTAAACCCAAAACAAAAAAAAAAGAAAGCCAAATGCGTTGCCAACATTGCAATAACAACATAAAGCTCTACAGCAACAATAGGCCAAAAAACAACGGGGCAAACAAGGCAATTACAAAGTGCCAAAATTGCACAAGCCATAACAGCGACGATTTCTGTAGCCTCTTTTCAGCCCCCTCCTATACCACTTACCCCTTGCCCTGGCCATATTCGTACCAAAAACAAATAGCCAAAGCCATTTCAATGTATTTATCCCATGGTCGGTCCACATATGCATACCCCTTACCCCTTTATGCCCCCCTTTCGTACTGGACCCCATGCGGCTTTTGCAACTGGCAAACTGTCATCAATTTGGCGTGTGTGTATGTGTGTGTGTGTGTGTGTGAGTGTGTGTCGTTTTGGCCAATGGCCATATTGTCAATATGTATTGAAACTCACTCAAGCTATTAATGCTGAAAGCTTTTACGGTCACTTCAGGCAGAGAGAGACCAAGCGGCAAGGCGGAGTGGCAGAGGGGGACGTGGCACACACACACACACACACACACTTACACACACCCAGAGTGACCGCAGGCAGCACCAGCTGGTGTCAAACTCAAAAGTGGTTTGCTTTCTACTTTTTTGTTATATATTTTTTTTATTTTTTGTTTTTAGTGCAACTAGAAAAAACATTAGCCAAAATATAAACATGAACTTTGGATTTGAAATATGAGTGTGCGCCATTTACTATTTCATGAGGTGAGAGACGAGCCACAGTGCACTGTGTGATATTGAGAGTGTGGAAGGCTGTTTAAATTTTAAAGCCAAGTCGGGCAGTTAAAAAGTTGGAAGACGCACGAATTTGTAGATAAGACACGAAACGACAGCCGCTGTCTGCACAGGACGCACAGCTGGACAAATTGAGGGAGGAGAGGAGTTGGAGTCAGATTGGGCAAAAGGAAAATGTGCGGAAAAACTACGTTTAGCGGGCAGACATGCAAAAGGGACAGCCCGAGAGAGTGGGAGGGAGACTGGCAAACAGGTCTACAATTGCAAACTTAACGTGTCAATGGCAATTTGAAGACGGTGGCAATACAAGGGAAAGGGAAGGAAAGGGAGAGGGAAAGGGAAAGCAGCTGAATACACAGTGAGAGTCGAGGACGATGAAGGCATGAAAGGAAAAGAAAAGAAAAGCAAGCAAATCGCTGGGGCAACCCGAAACGTCTGGTAAAAGTTCTTCAAAAAGTTTCACTTTAACTTGAACAATTGACTTTTTTCCCAGATCCCAGCGATGGTTGTTGCTGCTGTTGTTGTCCCTCCCACATCCACAGGACAAGGACACTTGACTTGCGACCAAAGTCAACCGGTTGCTGCCTCATCTATACATAAACTCGTACATCTATCTAAGTACAATTGAAACGTGGTTGCGACTCTTCCTAGTATTGAAATGTTTGCAAGTCAAGTTATTGTTATTGTTATGGGCCTTATTGGTGTTGTTGTTATCGTTGTTGTTATTGTTGTTGTTATTGCTGTTGTTGTAGCAGCAAATCGACGACTTCAACACCAGATACAGAGGAGCAGCATTTGTTGCCTGCTCATGAAACTGTAAGCGCAAAGTTTGCTTTACTTTTGTGTCACGCTCTGTTGCTTTCGACTTTGTCCTCGCACGCGGCGTGGCAAGTGGAAAGTCGTGGAAAAGGAAAATTGAAAATGCTCATAATTTGGCTGTAAAAGATTTCAATCGTGAATCGTGAAAGTTTACGCTGAAGCTTCGAGTTTATTTCAACTGATTTTACAATTGATTTTAATATACACAGCGTGTGAGAATGAGTGCAAATAAAACAGAGACAAAGAGAAATAACAGAAAATGTGGAAAAGTGGCAAAATGTTGTAAATATCTTGTCGATTCAATCGTGCAACTAATTGAAAATTTGCTAATGAAATTGTTGAGAAAATTTAAATTTATTTTTCAATTTTTAAGGCGAGTTGGGATATTTTTAATGGATTTGACAATTGTTGGCTTTGGGACACGGAAGTTGATTAAAAATTTATTTAATTGTCATGTCATTTAGGCTTTTATTTTATTTTTATTGTTTAAAATTAATTGAAATAAAATAATGTAACGATTCCGAAAAGTTTTAAAAGTAGAGATAAACTTGTATTTACCAAACGTTTAAGTACTTTATTTATGACAACATAAGCATTTGTGATATTTTCTAATATTTTTTCATTAAATTCAGAGCTACTTATAATCATTTAATATATGTATTTGCATAAACTGAAAAGTTGAGCTATTCTAAAATTAGACCATCAACTGAAAACTGAGGCTAGAGCTAGAACTGCCACAAATGGAACGTGAGACACGCGCAGGTACTTGACGCAAAAAACAATTTCGAGGAAAATGAAACCGAAACTCTAATCAAGCCGTGTTTCAAGTCCTGCCACCAGCACAGAGTGTCCTTCCCACCTACCTTCCTTCCACGTTCTGTTGCCAACGCGCGTCTGACAAATCTCAGCACACAAAACGACAAATGAAGAGGGATTTTGTTGCCGTTGTTGTTGTTGCTGTTGCAGAAGGGGCAAGGGGACAAAGTCGCGACATTCGCGCTTAACTCCTGGCAAGTGCTCTGATTAGCCAGAATTTTGGGTTGCCATTGAAGTGTCTGACGAGTGAGAGAATTTGTGTGTGTGTCTCTCTTTCGCATCTCTCCGTTGATGAGGTCGAGTTTCAAACAATAACAAACGAGAGTTTAGGGATTTATGATGTCGCTTTTCAAGGGGGGAGAAAGGGGGCCGTTGTGGGTTGTCGTTTGTCTATTGTCATTTCTCAAAACTCGGCGTTGCTCTCGATTTGTTTGCGCTTTGTTTGTCAATGCTCATACGCCATGTTGCCCGCTCGTTAGCTGGTTAGCCGGTTTAGCTGTTATTGTTCTTGTTGCTGCTATTGTTGTTGTTGCTACTAGTCTGGCCCGCCCGCTTGTAACAATATTTATTCATGTTAATTAAATTGTGTGAATATCACAATTTTCCATATGACTGCGCACATTTATTGTCTTTCAATTTCGGCTATGCTTGCTCTATCTATCTCACTCACTCTATTTCTATAGCTATCTCCTTCAGCTTTGTTTGATATTATAGTAGCAGCAACAGACTCAGGGTATTTTAGTTAATAATTGAGAAAAGAGTCAATAAAACAGGCAGGTTGATTTATGCTTCAAATTAACTTAAGAGTATGATTAATTATTTAAATATTTTTGAATGGAAGATTTGTAAATCTTTACATACTTTACAGGGCATAGACAGAGTCGACTACTACTAAAAACTAATGAAACTGGCAGTCTGATTTCTTCTTCAAATGAACTTAAGAATATGAATTAATTATTTTCATTTAGTTTTCAATTGAAGACATGTGAATCTCTTTAAATTTTACAGGGCATAGACAGAGTCGACTACTATTAAAAACTGTTCAGCTTGTTGCTGTCTTTCAATAAAACTGGCAAGCTGATTAAGTTTTGAAAATAACATAGGAATATGAATTAATTATTATTATTTATTTTTCAGTGGAAGACTTGGAAATCTCTTCATATTTTACAGAGCATAAAAAGAGTTGACTTCAGTAAAATTCAGTTCATGTTGTTGCTGCTTTTGTTTGAGGTTTAGCTAGTCATCGCGGTGCTGTAAGTTGGCCAGCAGGCTTTTATTAGCATCGAGTCTGTAATTTACCACGTCCAACTGTTATGACTGTAATCCCTGAGAAGCCGCAACGCATGCAAAAATAACCAATAATTTCTTTTCAATTTCCATTCGCCTTGGCCGCAAATTGCACGCAAGTAACGGCCCCAAAACCCGGACCCGGTCCGGAAGCCAGCGTTTCAGCCTGGCCAACTCTCCTTTCAGCCATCGTCAGCTGACATAATAATTTGAAAGCAATTTCAAACGCCGAAATGTCCCCACAGTCAGTACAAGTATGACTGCACCATGGCAAAATTGTCAAATTCGCACTTTGACACTAGAAGAGTGAAAGAGCGAAAGAGAGAGATAGAGAGAGAGTATAGAAGCAGAAGGAGAGGCAACACATAATACAATTTTCGGCACACTGCAATAATATTTCAATATGTAATTTTGGGCAAATTCCAGTTGTGCCAATTGTATTGGATGAGTTCCGAGTTGGGAAACCAACTGAGCAGCAGCTCGAGCTGTGATAATTTCCCCCAAGAACGCAGCATTAACACGAGACGCAGTTGGCCGATGGCCAGGAAAAAGGCAGGGAAGAAGGAAAGGGAATGGAAAGGGTATTAGAGCAGTTTAGTGTGTTTGTCATATTTGCATGCGCAAGTAAAAAGGTTTCTTGCTGCAGGCAAATTGATCCCAAGTCCCTGGCTTATGAAGGACACGGACACGGGCACGGACTCAACTATATTTTCATTGTGGGTGGACATGCACTGCAGTTGACTGTATTCGTATTCGGTTAGCTGCGATGTGGCAGATAATAAACGTAGCTGCAGTTTGCAAAATGAAAAAAAAAAAAAGAAGAAATATACAAAAAGAAAAAGAGAAAGAGGAAGAGAGGGGGAGAAAATAAGAAGAAGCGATGGAGCGACGATGGCAGCACAAAAAGCAAACTCTCAAAGGACCTGTGACAGGATAATGCATGCTTGCATTTTAGATGACAATAATGCATTTTTGTTTTAAGGGTAATTTTGCAAAATGCTTTTTCCGCTGCTGCGCTCCCTCTTCCTCACCACTTTCTACGCCATCTCCCTCTCTCTCTCTTGCACTCTGCTGTTTTCCTGTTTCGTCTCAACAGACTTTAGGGAATTTCATTATAAAATAAGTATACAAAAAGTTTTCCTATTTTTACGCAAAAGACACAAAAGATTTGCACAAAAATTGCAGGCGACTTCCATAAAGTTGCTCGAATGAAATCTGCAGCTCGGATTTGCCCAGAAAGGCAACAAAAGTGTCCCTTAATGTCACATATTTTATGAGCAACTCTCTCCCAATGATTCACATACAACTATTTAAAATTTGAATTACATTTTTAAGGGGGCGCAAAGGTACTTAAAACTCGGCAGTTAATTAAACTCGCGTTTAACTCGCTCGAGCTGCCACTGCCGAAGTTTCTCTCGTCGTCCTTCTCGCTGGAGACAGAAAACAGCAAACAAACACATATTTTTTATGCGCCTTACATTTTTTATGGCACAATAATTTTTCAATTAGAGCAACAACCATTTTGTCTTCAGTTCGCAGCAATAAATGAAATGTTGCAATGGCCCGAAGTGAAGTCTTGACTTGGCTCTAAATTAACTGACGACGGGGAGAGAGAATGACTGCAAGTATTTGTAAATTATGTTAATGACAGCACATTGACTTTATTATGAGCATAGACAGGACAACGAATTGCTTATGAAGTGGGGGAAATGATGGCTGAGTTAATGGCCAAGTCATAGCCTGTTGCCAACTTTCATTATGACCAGTTTTAGTTAGCACTTTAAGAACTTTCGCTTTATGGCCAAACCTTGCCTGGCCTAATCGATTGGCGTTCGTTTCCGCTCTCCGGGGATTAAGTGAAAAAGTCTATAAAAACAGACACGGGACTGTGTGACTGTTTGACTGTGTGTGTGCGTGTTTCCGGCGGCACAGTTGACACTCAACAGCTGTGTCTGCCTTATGTCTGGGGCTAATCCTCGACAGGCACGTTCGCGTTCTCGTTCTCCAGGGGCGGAAAACGATGCTTAAAAATTAAAGATTGTGAACTCGCACCTCACTCAACTCACATGCGGGATGATTTGCCGGCTACTCTGTTGGTATTCTGTTTGTTTTTCATTTCCTTCAACAGCTGCCAGAATCGGTCGTTGTCCTGTATATCAATGCTGGAACTGGAACTGGAGATCAGCAGCAGCAGCTGCCGGCGGCATTGGATAAATAAACAAAGCAACTTTCAGAGCAATTCACAAAGTAACTCAGTCCAGTTGATGGCATTTGTTCTTCTTCCTTCATTTTTACATACTTTGGGTCGCATTTTTTAGTCGCACTGTCGCACTAATTTGCAAGACAATTAGAAGGTCTCTTGGCCAGAAGCAGACGGTCGTTAATGAAAGCGCCGCGCGATAAGAAATTTTTAACGAATGTCAAATGGGCGACATTCGCCTTGGCTTCGAGATGGCTGCCTGGTAGTCGGGCAGTCTGTCAGTCTGTGCTGAAAAGTAAAGTAAATGTTTACATTGAAAATCAGAAATTTGCATAATTTGCCCAAAAAACGTTTGGGGAAAAGGCATCGGCTCTTGGCTCTGGCTTTTGTCGCTGGCGCAGATAAGTCCCCAAATATTATTCATTGCTTTTTTTTGAGGACAAAGTTTTTTATTTTGTTTAAGAGGGGAAAAAACATCCATTGTCCGTGGGCTATGCGATAATGTCACATGTGACTGCCGACGACTTGGCGATAATGTCCAAAAGCTGTCAAACTGGACGCCGGTTGTGGAGCAGGTGTCAGCTGTTCTTGACCAGCGTTCAACAGGATAACAAGGATATGCCGGCTGTGTTATCGTACTCTTTTATATCGTTGTTTTTGTTCTCGTTGTTGTTGCATTGTATCGTCGAGAGAGAAATAGAGAGTCTGTGTTCTCGGCAAAAATTGCAATACAACTTTCGCTCTTTCGCTGAGCGACTCGTCTCGTGTTTTATCCTGTATCGTGTTTATGTTTACGGCCTGTTGTTGTATCGTGTAAACAGGTCGTAAACAAAGCGCAGAGGCGTCGTTGCAACTGGGGTTTTTTATCTCAACTGTTTAGCAATTATATTCATCAATTGCTGACTGCCGCCATTTTGTTCGAGTGGATTTATTTTGGCGTCTATTTACTGTGTGCAATGTGAAGCCACCTCCCTTTTGGTA
The DNA here is from genome assembly GCA_037043405.1 of Drosophila subquinaria. Lineage (NCBI taxonomy): Eukaryota > Metazoa > Arthropoda > Insecta > Diptera > Drosophilidae > Drosophila > Drosophila subquinaria. The sequence continues at coordinate 832,720 of JBAMBL010002830.1, forward strand.
TATATAGAAAGCATTTACATGGCCAGCGAACAGACTCCGCCTCTGTGCTCTATATGCAGTTCTCAATGTGGCTGCTGCTGACGTTTTACTGGCGCCTGCAACTGTGTTGGTGAATGCTCGCTCTCTCTGAGAACTGTTCGGGAGAGCACAAAAAACAGAGCATACTTTTGTGCGCAACGGTGGTGAATTGCGTGAAAGGACTTGGTGGACACATGGAATGCGCTACAGTTGGTTGTCGTTGTTCGGATTGGAAACTCAGCTGAAGGTTTTCCAGATCAAAAGATGGATTATATTTAGCGAGATTATTGTCAATAAGAAACTAATGATATTTCTGTCATTTATAGAGAGCAGATGAACTGATAATATATAATTTTTTATTGTTGTATTATATTTGACGTCGCAGTCGAAAAAAATCAATTAAATCAAAAATGAAATTTTAGAATATAGCTTAATAATTTTAAGTAGAATTCACTTTAAAATAATTTTAAGTTGATAAAAATGAATATTATAGTAATATTAAGTAATAAACATTCTTTGCCATTAAATCAGAGCGCAACACGCTCGTAGCACCGTCAACGAGTCCGAGTTGCTCTCGTGCGATACTTGAGCTCTGTTATGATGACGATGGACGAGTCGGTTTAGAGGCAGCTGGTGGTGGCTTCGGTGCTTTAAGCGACTCTCTGGCATTCGAATCTTCTGTGAAATCGTGCAAATTAGCATATCAAATGCCATAAATGAAGGCGGGTGGAGTGTGCGGAGTGTAAGGTAGTGAATACAAGTGTGTGTGTGTGTATGTGCGTGTTATTGTTACTCATACGCCGCATTGCACGAGCGAATGAGCGCACGAAGGGGCGGTGCGACACTGGGCGACAAGTGTGAGGACGAGGCATCCACTTGGCTTTCCTTTTGTCCTCACACACACACACATACGATTGCGTGCCCTTGCAACTGTGTATGTGTGTGTGTGATTTAGTTGCACACGATAATGTCAACCACAGTACGCCTTTTATACAGCTGCCTGGTTGAATTTTTTTATTGCTGCCAGCTTGGGTTGGCCAACGTGCCGGGCCATGGTCTATATGCCGGTGTGTGTGCCTGTGTGTGTGTCTCTTTTTGGTGGTAGTGCAGCTGCGGCTCTGCCACGGACAACTGAACGCTACCTAGCGACGACTGCCGCCGACTTGGCTCTTCAGCTCTTCAGTGTTAATTCGTCGACACGAGACGCTGCGTTTCGCTTGAACCTCAACGTCAGCGTCTACAATAATTGTCTTCAGCCGAGCAACTAACGGGGATCCTCGTGTTTTTGTTGTTGTCCTTGTTGTTTGTTGTCCCTCTCAACGTCGCGAGTTTTGTTGTGTTTCGTTAACAAAAAAAGAGCGCACAAAAATATAGTTCGATACAACTCAAAGTGTGCCACTTCTCAGTCGGCTCGTATTTCCGTGTGTGTGTATGTGTACGTGTGTGTGTGTCGGTGTCATTGTGCTGGTGTAGGCTACTGAGAGGCGCTTCGGCTCATGCAGTTGCGTTGCCGCTGCGACGTAGTGTGAGTAACCATGCTCTGAATTTGCCTCATCCTGTTGTATAGTGTACTGTGTCGTCATTTTCTCATTTACCGGCGCTCGGCCTGGTTGCCCGGTTGTTATGGCCTTAAAAGCCAAGACACTCTGAACAAAGTCAGGAAACGCAACAAAAAAAATTATAATTGAAAATATTTGGATTCAGAAATATCACAATTTTAAAATCAACAAGAATTATTTTTTCAATTTTTTTGAGAAATTAATCCATTTTAAAATTATTATAAGCCTGAAAGAATCACAAGAAAATTTGTCTCGTTTCTCAAAAAAAAAAATTTTAAAAATCTTCAAAAATTGCCAAACAAAGAATCGAAAATACATTGGAAACATTTTTCATTGAATATTTTTTGTTTTATTTCTTTAAGTTTATCTGAGAAGGCAGATTAGAAGAAATAGAAAAAGATTCTTTTACAAAATTATGTTCACATATTTTTGGAACAGTTCAATCTTTAACCTTTCTTTATTTCTAAAGTCTTTAAAATTTCAAAACTTGACATTCTATAAAAAAACACAAAGATATCCCATATGACATTTCTTTAAGTTCTGAAAAGTAATGAAAAAAGGGAACAACTGTTAATTTTTTTAAAAAAATATTATATTTTTTTTAATCTAAATCACACTTTAGCTTATTATGGACTACTTTTTTCGATACTTGTATTTAGAATATTTGATAAAGAATATTTTCATAGTTTTGGAAAAGTGTATCTTTTTTGCATTTATATTAATTTATTTTAGAACGAGATAATAGATTATTTATTTATATATGGTGTTAAACAGATAACTGTATCACATAATTGCTTAAAAACAACAATCTAAAAATTAGATTTTACCAATTAGTAATATATTTTTTTTAATTTCCACCAACCATATACATTTATTTATTTTGTTGTAGTAAAAGCTGTAACTTTAGTCTCTTGCTTTTGGATTTTAATTAAGTCCGTTTAAAAATTCATTGGATTTGTTGTGTATAATTGAAAACAAGTTTTTTGTATTTCTCTAAGCTAATAAAAAATCAATTTTAAAATCATTTCGTAGTTAAATCAATTTATTTCAATCAATTAAAAATGCATTAAATTTGTAATGCATTCTTTAAGAACATGAATATGCTCTGTATTTATTGTTCAACAATAACATTAAATTTATATACAAAAAAAAAGTATAAAAAACTGAAATTATTAAGCTTGAGCATTATTAAAGACATTTGCTTTTAAATATTGTCTACATAACCCTCGGAAAAAAAAATAAACTCATTTAAAATATGTTATTGTAAAAGTAGTAAGCTAAATAAGCTGGGATCCACTGAATATCTATTGTTTTATATAATCACTGGCAGATTACATGTTTTAATACCTTATTCAAAATCCGGAATGTATGCAGAAGAGGTAAATGATAATTTATGGTAAAACTTTATAACCCAAAGAGGGATTTTTTGTCCGATGCTTCATTAATTTATGAATACGAAATTGTATGCTGACATTGGTCAACAAAAACTATTCAAAACTTACGCCTCTTAGGAGGGTTAAGTTCTAAAATAGAGACCAGCCTTTTTCCAAAAGCCAAAACAGAACAGAAATGAACAGACCGCTTTGTTCAGCCTGCTCTTCCACATCCCTTGTCCTTCTCCCAGTTCCCTTCTTGCCATGTTGGCGATTCAGTTTGGCGCATGATTGAAGTACCCGCATGTGCGGAACATTTTAAATATTTACAAAGATATTTCAAAAAACACTTCTGGCATGTTTTGTTGCTGCTGCTGTTGTTGTTGCTGCTGTTGCTGATGTTGTTGTTGTTGTTCCTCCTGCCGCCCCGCATCCGGAGGTCCACAGTTTTGCAGTCATCCTGTTTTTTGCTGAATGTTTTGCTCATTTTTTGGTCGAGCGCCCAAAAAGGGAAGTTCAACTTCAAATGCGGCATGAGGGCAGCAATTGCGCGTTGGCAGCAAAGGGGGCAGGTGGGGAGGCGTAGGCAGGGTCAGGGGGAAGGGAAACTATAGAGATGGGGGCGTTGCCGGGACTGCGGCACTTGAGCGCGTGTATGTCCTTTTAGGCAAGTGTCAAAAACCGTTGGTCAAAAAACCGTATGGCAATTATTCAACACAATTGAATATGAAGTGTGTGGCAAAGGCAACGACAACGGCAACGGCAAGGCAACCAAAAAAGTTGCAATGCTTCGCAAATAATGAAAAATACACCCACATCAGTATTTTTTGGCTGTCTGCACTCGTACACACACAAACACCCACACACATCAACAGCCTCACACAGGACCAACATTTCCGCACCCTTTTCATGGCCAGAGTAGCTGATGTTGTTGTTGTTGTTGTTGTCGCTGTGCAGTTGCTGCCGCCTGGCAATTTTTCGGTGATAAAATATTTAAATTTAATTAAGGCCACCAAACGAGCAACACGATTTCCGTGCCATGGTCAAAGAGCGGGGCGCTGACTGGACCTATGAACCTGCCCCCTTCCCTCTCCTCGCCCTTCTCTTTGCTGCCTTCTCTTCCCCACCAGCTTTAGCATCTGTTCTGCCCTTCTTTGGTCCCTTTTTTTGTTTTTGGCCTCAGCATTTGCGTGTGGTGCGTTTTGGAGGCTTTCAGGATCGGCCAAGAAATTCATTAAAAATATTTGCTTTGATGTTACCAAATTCTTTTTCAAAGTTTCTGTGTACTTTTGGCTTTTGGCAAGCACATATATATGTATATACAAATATATATACAACATGTCTCTGTGTTTCCCACGGCAACAACAATGATAAAAGCACAAACCACATCTTGAAAAGACTTTAATGCTACACTATTTAAATTATAATTATACAAGTCCGAAATTCCCTCTTGTAGAATTTTCCTCTTTTTTCTGGTAGATAAAATGAAAATTGAACACACAAATTGTTGAACAAACAAAAGTTTGCCACGCTGGCAGCTTAATCGCCAAAAGTTATTGTACTTATGAATATATTTCAATGTTGTTGTTGCCGTTGTTGCCGTTGTTGTTTTGTATTTTCAACTATTTGATATGTGTCTTGGCTCTACACAGTTTGCAGCACTTGAAAACTTTTCATCCCAAGCTGCAAGTTTTAGCTAAGCCATTTTTTTTTTAATCTACAAATATTTTCCATTGAGCTCTTGAAGAATTTTTAGAATTATTATTATTTATTCAGAAAATACTATGTCTGAGAATGAGATTGAAGACTTTTTTGGAATTAAGGTATTTTATATATAAATACCCAGCTTGTTTGAGTTCTGCAAATAAATCAAAGCTCTAAGAATGTTTAACATTTTTATGTTTCAGCTTCTTTCGGTTTTTGATTCTTTTGTAACTAATGTGAAAGTGTTTAAGTAAATAACAAGCGGGAAAAGCAATAGTCGAGCTCCCGACTATAGGATACACGTTACTTATTTAAGTAGATATAAAATATTTTTCATGGCATACTTTTAGGCACAAACCTTTCTTGAAACTTAAATCAGCCATTCCTTCCGTCCTGTTTGGCCGATCTTGATGCGAAAAAGTATGATGATAGCATATAATAATATTTTCGTTAATAACCATAAAATACGTAATATTCGAAAACCTTGATCTGCGTCGGGCTTATAGAAATCTGTGTGCCAAATTTGATTTCCTTAGCTCTTATAGCCTCTGAGATCTGGGCGCTCACACGGACGGACAGAAAGACAGAGAGACGGACATGGCTATATCAAATTGAATCTTGATGCTGATCAAAAATATACACTGGTGGCCAAATTAATAAGTACACTCATTCTTTTACTATAACAGCTATTGTAAGTCAACTCTTCAAATATAAAAAATATATTTGGAAAGGTCATCTAAATTCCGTTTGAATGATGCATAACATATTTTTTAAAGAAAGAAGTTGTATTTACATAACGTAGTATTGTTGGGTATGTGCTTTTATTAAAGATTGAAATAAACACTTAACATACTCAAAATTTGACTATCGCCAGTTAACTGAAATAAACGAGTAGTCGAATAAGCTTGCCCATCAAAAGTCTTTTGTCAAAATGTCAGTATTTTCCTGCTGATTAATCAAAAAAGGATACTCGATAAGAAGCAGGCTGACTTTCCGCTCAGTCCATCAGCTGACTGCAGGTAGCAAGATAATGACTGAAAACTCTTGATGCATGCCACAAGCAGCAGGAAGAAGAAGAAGAAGCAGTAGGAGTTGTGGCAACAACTGGATGAGCTACTCATGCTGGACTCATGTACCTGTTTGTCACATTTAAAATTCCATTGTTTTGTGGCGTTTGCTGGGTGCGTGAAGGGAAGCAGAACGCAGACGGAGAGAAGGAGCAGAAGATGGAGGCATGCAAACTAGGGGAAAATGAATGAATGTTAGCAAGCAAGCATCTGGTTGAGTGAGGATGGTAGAGGGAGGAGAGGGACAGGGAGAGGAGCTACTAACAATTTTGCCTGCATTGCCAAGAGGTGGAAATGCAAGAGGCAAAGTAGCATTTTTCTGTTTCTACTGTTGTTGTTGTTGCTCGTGTTGTTGTTGCTGTTTGTCAAAGTTAACATTTCAGGCGTGTTGCAATGAAAAGCAAACCTTTTTAACACACACACGCACACACTGCCTTTGGTTTTCACACTCCTCTCTCACTCTTATTTTCCTGTGGCAAAACTGAAAAACTCAACAGGCGTACACGGGGCGTATACGAAATTAAAATGCACTCAGCTGAAAAATTGGTTTTCTCGTTCTTGACAAACTTTGAGTGATTTCTGAAAGCCTCTAACGAGTGCCAACTGTACGTCAGCTGTGAGGGGCTTGAGGAATAAGAGGGGGCAAAGGAAAGATACCCGAAAGGATGTTGGAAAAGTAAGCAACAAGCAGCCAGGCAAGACACAAAATACAGAGCACCGAGTCTGAACAAAAACAACAAATGTTTTCTTTATGCGAAGCAAAAACTGAATTGGAAAAAAAGAAGACGCATTGTTTTTGCCAAAATTGTTTTAAGAAGCCAAAAATTGTAATCAAGCGTGCTCTCGAAGCTTTACATCCGCTGTCGTGCACAAAATAATTCATAAATTACAGGAAGTCCAAAGGGGCGGGGCTAATTTAAAATTAATGAAGCTTTTATTAAACTTGAAGCTAATACTGAACTTGAAACTGTATCTTTATCTTGTCTTGCAGTTGAGCTGAGATCGCAGTTGAAGTGTCGTCAAAATCAGCAGCCTTGCAATTGGACAATCGGCCAGTCCCGCGTTGGGACTGCGCTTCGTGGGCATCCTGAATCTGCCGTGTGCGGTGCAGTGGCAGCCACAGCCACAGTTGGAGTTGGAGTTGCAGTCGCAAGTGGCAACAGCTGGCGGCAAGGCGGCCAAGATGAACTATTCGAGTGCAGCCAGATCAACTGGCAGTCCGTATGTGTTGCCCAGGGGCAGTAGTTGCTGTGGGAATAGCAGCAATCTGGAGTTGCCAGCAATTGGTTGCTGTCAGGAATGTCAGTGTACCAGGCAGAGCTATGAGCATTTGCCAAGGCAACGTTTGCAAGCCCCTCCGCAAGTCACAGCTGCCATGCGGCAGCATCGACAACAGTTGCAGCAGCAACAGCATCAGCAGCAACATCAACAACTCAGCTGCATTACAACGACAACAACACAGCAATTGCACACATCGTTGCCTTGCCACGTTGCTGCTGCCACGCCTGCGCCCAACAGTTGTCCACGTTACGCTAGTACATCGACAACATATGTGAGCAATGCGCCGCCAGCAGCAACACAACATTGTTACGCCGCCTGCAACAACAATAATCATGGCAACCTAAGCTCACAGCCCGCCTTAAGTAATAAAAGCAACAACAATGCCACGCCCATGATTTTTCTGCCCTTCAGCATGCAACTGTCACATCAGCAACACTTTGCGACACATCAACAACAACAGCTACAACAACCGACTCCCTTACCACCAGCTGTAAGTAAATCGAAGCCATTATTTTGCCAAACACCTGCACCACCACCACCGCAACCACCGCCACCACCACCAATACCGCTGCTGTTGCCCTTCACGCTACACTACCAACAGTTGCCAACAGCAGCAGCAACAATTTCTGGACCTTTACCTCTTCGTGCACCGCCAACACCGCCGCCCCGCAATGTGTTGCCACTCAAGACAGTTGCTGCAGCGGCCATTAAAGCACATCAGCAGGTGAGTGTTGTCCATGTCCAATCCCAGCAGCAACATCGGTAAATCTGGGCAGCAACTTAACGCTCGGACACTTGTTCAATGACTGCAAATCCTGTAAGGCTACTAAAATGTACCAATTTGTGTACGGACAACAAAACAAGGACCTGGGCGCGTATACTTAATATTTATTAGTTAACAGCAACAGCAACAGCAGAAAACTTCAATTTGCATAAACATAAAAGACGAACGGCAACCACTGCAGCTCAGTCGAGACTTTGCAGCAACATTTTTGGGTGCAAGGTGGAGATTTCACGCAGAGACAGCACACAAAAAATCAAAGTTACCTGGACAGGAAATACAAACTGAACGAAGCAGCAGGTAACAGCAATAGAGAGAGATAGAATCTGATAAAGGGAGCAAGAGGGAGCGAGAGAGAGAGAGTGAGTGAGTGAAAGACGAGGCATGCAGGGAAAAACTAATGCATAACCTAGTAAGATCATCAACACGAAATTTTACAGCAAACTCATGTCCAAGGATATGGAAATAAACTTGTTGTTTTGCAGCAAAGTCCTCTCTGCTTTGCCTCCCCTTCTCTTGCCCTCTGACGCTGCTGCTGTCCTGCGCTCAATGACTTTTGCATTTAATATGAGTAAAGGAACGAGTCGAGTAGCGAACAAAACAACAAGCAGAAGATGAAGCAGAAATGAACTAAAAAACGGCCAAAAACAAAACAGAAACAAAAAAAGAAAAGAAAAAAGTAAGTTCTGTTTTTTGGGGCAAGGGTTGGGCTACATTTGAAGAGCTTAGCTTGAGTCTTGTCCAGCGACATGCAAACGCGCCTTGTAAATTACGTTGTTGCTGTCAAGGAGCAGCAGCAGGAGGCGGTGGAGAGCTCACCTCAGATACGTCTGCACAGATACGAGCACGAGTTGCAAACATCCACTATCTGTATTCTTTTTGCCTTTTTTGTCGTGTCCAGCGGTGTTTCTTTTCGCCTTTGCATAACAGATCAGATTGCTCTGATTAAGAATCAGAAAATACCTACAAATATACAATGCACAGTATGTCAAATAATTGTTATGACAAATAACAGAAAACACATATTTATTTATTATTTTAAAAAAGCTGATGTCATTATTTTATGCAAAAATAAAATTAGAAAAAATATATATAAATGCAAAAACTGGTGTTCTTTTTTTGTTATAAATTATTTTTAAATTTTTACCTGTCAAAACAATTATTTGACACACTGTATATATTAAAAAAAACACGTCTTGTCTTCAGACTCATCTTTTTCACTGTACACGCTATGCATAAAGTTTTTGTTATTAAAGTATAAAAATTCATAAGCAATTTTGAGTTTTTCAGTTTTGTTGCGTGCTGACAACTTTTCGTCAGTTGTCATTCTCTCTCTCTCTTGCATTTGCTTTGTGCACTCGCATCGCATTTATTTCACAATTTTAAATAATCATAAGCAATATCTTGTTGCTTGTGCAACTCGTTTTCTTGCCATTTCTTTTCTCTGCTTCATTCACTCGCTTAGGTAGCTTTATTTAGCCCTTAAAAGTATGCTACAAATAACACAAACACATAATACTAAACAGGATATTTTCAAAACGCTTTTCCCTTAACATTTTTCTCTTTCTTCTGCACATTTGAATGTTAAATCTTTCATGAAATGTGAAATGTTACTTCTTTTTGACTACCAGTCCATGTGTGTTTTCCTTTGTAACTTATCCATAACTGTCCGTTATAAGACGTATTTACATGTATGTGTGTGTGCGGTCTGGCAACAACTTAACAATGCCTTGTCTTCATCTTGCATGCACTCTCCCTTAATTCGTTTGTTTTTCCTGCTTCCTCCATTTATAGTTTTTCCTCAAAAATAAAAAATGCCGAGCGGACAACAACTATCATGCACAAAGAAACCATCTTATGTACTCGCTTTAATGTTTGCACTTGGTCATTGTTATAATGTACTCTCTCTTGATAGCCATATGTGTGTGTGTAGGTGTTTGTGTGTGTGTGGGATAGTGTGTTTGAGTGTGTGCGTGCTGGTTAAGCCCAAGCATTTCAGTCGACTCCTTGCTCGCAAGGCTACACTGCATTAGATGGTTTAGTTGTTTTTTCTGAATTCTGCATTTGAAATCACATGAAGCTTCTGTGTTTTTCTATCACTTTGCACCACCCTCCACCCTCTGACCCGCCCCTCCCCGCCCTCTCAATCTACTGAGCTACCCACAATATTGTGCTGAAATAAGACTCGGTCGAAAAGTAATAATTGCAAAGCTTTTTAAAGCGGATTTCGGTGTTAGAATTTTGCTTTCAGGTTTTCCAGCGTGTGAATATTATACTTTAGTCTCAGCATTTGCATAATTTATCGTCATTGTCTGTGTTGTTTTTGGATTGTATTCAAAATACGGTTGCTCGTAATTACTACGAGATCATTAAGGACTTGAAAATGAGAGAATGAATTCAGCTCATGCTCATTCCCAAATGGTGATTTTCACCAAATATGTTATTTTCTGTATTTATACTAGTTTCATTGTACTTTAAATAATAAAAATTCCTATTACGGTAAATAGAGAGGTTTACCATGTTATGAAGACTTTTATTTCAACAGTGTCTTTAAGAATTAAGCTCATGACTAAGATGTCGACCAGCTGCACTTAAAAGCCATTCCCCTTTTGCCAAAGGCCAACCAAAAATCCATTTGGACCAACAAAAAGCAAAGGCCAACAGCACTTCACACTTACGACTTCTCAATGCTTTTTGCTTGTGCCGATCGAGAGCGATGCCAAAAAGCAGAAATTCGGACAATAACAACACCAATTCATGACCTCTCTCGACACTACGAGCAAAAGGAGATTGCTACATGAAAAGTACAGAGAAAAAAAACAATGCTGAGGTCGCGCCAACAAAATGCAGAGGACACTGCAACGCATTTTATTGTTTTTTTTTTGGCTAAGAGCTGAAGCTGAAGCTGAAGTTGGGGCTGTGTCTGGCTTAATGGCTTTGGGCTGATGTGTGATGCATGCTCGTAAGTGAATTCATATTTTATATATCGTTAACTTGGCAAACAACAAAAAGCCAAAGTCACAACATATGCACAGAACTGCAGAGGACATCAGAAAATTCGAGTAAGAGGGTGAAAAAAAAAAACATATTGTTAACTGATGTTGTCATTACGTTGCGCACAGAGAGAGAGAAATAAAGAACAGAGGCGAACCAAATGAAGTGAAAGGCATGTCCTTGTCGAGGAATCAGGAATCAGGCTGGCAGTAATGCAGTCAGTGATGTTGATATTTTAGCTTAAAAGAAATCCGATATTTGCGCCAAAGGATGCAATATCAAAGGACGCTTTTGTGGCCAGCGACAGGCATTCGAAATGTTGACAGCTAAAATGGCACATTGGACAAGCGACAAAAAGCGATGCAGCGCAAATCAAAATCTCGCCTTTAGCTGCCAACGAAAAGTCCAACAGAATATCTTTTTTGCCATGTATTGCAGCATACTTATGAGTGCTGTCAGCAAAGGCAGAAATAGAAAGACAGAAATGGCAAGTCGCTGTAGTTAACAGCAGTTGAAGCTGTGCTGTGGTGACTTTCTCGCCTTACACACACACACCCACACACACACAGAGAATGCCTCAGCTTCAGTGCTCTTAAGGGCTCAAGGATTTCTGTTCTGTTCTGTCCCACCATGGACATCTTCTCTGTTCACAGTGCGCTGTTAATTTAATCTGTTCAGCGGCCGCGAGGTGGCGTTACTCAAATTCGTTGGTGTTGAATTAAGCGTGAATTTCACCGCATCCACAAATACAACTGTATGTACGTATCTACTGTGTGTATGTGTGTGTAGAGCACACGCATTGGGTTACCAAAAGTCCCTTTAGCGACGCGTCGCTGCCCAGATAAAAAGGACGACGCGAACGTCGCCAACAGCAGCATCAGAGGCAGCTTTGCTTTCGTTATTTTTGTTGCTGCCACTTGAAAGCTTTTACCACAATGCCTCTGTGTGTGTGTGCTCTGTGTGTGTGTGTCTGTCAAGTGCTTCTTTGTTGAAGCTGCTCGATTGCTTTCATTGCGCCCACGGATGCTCTGTGCGTCTGTGTGTGTGTCTCTGTGTGCGTTTGCGTTGGCGCCAAATTTCAAAAGCAGTCGAGCAAAAGCTTTTCGCTTTTAACGGTTTATTTTGCATGACACTCGACGAGCAGCAATCGTCGCCTTTTGTAACTGTAAACGTTGCCGGCATCTTCACACGGCGCGTATGCGTAACATTGAAAATGTGGCGCACAAAATAAGTATACGACCTGTAAGTTGCTCCGATCTATTTATTAAGCAGCTCCGTCAACCAAAAGTTGCCATTTAATACAATTTAGAGCAAACTTTTTAAAAGTAGCTGTCGATTTTAGGTTTTTTGTTAGCTGTTGTTGCAGTGGCAAAGGTCAAAGTGGCAGCAAACGCGAATTAAATGCAATTGACAGTCGCAATTTCAAGCGAGCTGTCAGGCCAAATCCCAAACTGCCGTTCAACGTGCCAAGGGAAACCAGTTGAAGGATACAAAAAAAATGTAAGGAAACACAACAAACCAAAAACAGAAACTGAAATAGAAAATAGAAACAGCAACAGAAGAAGCTTAGCCAAACTCTGTTGTAACACAATAAAATGCAACCTCAACTGACAAAGAAAATGTTTCCTAATGTGGAACAAGAAATCGTTCGTGCGGGGCGGAGGTGGACGGGGGAGGAGGAGGGGCGGAGGGGCGGCCCAAGGGGAGTTGGGGCGTGTCGCTGGCAAAGATAGACAACACGTAAACGAAACGACAATGCCAAGCCACGGCTGTCAAATTAGAGGCAGGCAGTCAAGCAGGCAACTAACAGCGCCAACCGAGCGCGTGCAACATTGTTGCCATTAAACAGAGACAAAAAACAAGTAAGAGAAAGAGACAGAGTCTCTTTTAACGGTCGGATCGGTTATTCAATTATGCAATATATATTACGCACTTATTAATTTCAAATATTTCAACATCTCTATTGAATAATTACAATACATATTGCCTTGCTCCTTGCTTGAAATCACAAAATGCACATAAATTCCGAACATTACAATAATTCTAAATCCAATTAAATAGTTCAATGACCATTATGCAGACCTAATTAAATAAACCATGTATAGATTTATCCATCTTTCCCACTCGGTGAAAGGTGTTGTTCATATAGTAGAAGTTGCATAATCTCAATGATGAATGCTTAACAATAGCTGCCAACTCTCTGTTTGCCCACACGTCGAATGCGTAATTGAAATTCCCTTGAATTAGATAAATTGTAAGTAAACAGCTTAAGCAGCACACATTACGTTTAGTCAATGCAATGTTCTGGCTTCGTAATTTACTCGAAAATTTTCAAAAAACAATAAGAACAACAACTGGCAACTAATGTGCAACTGTCCATGTCTGCCACAAAATGTACTACTGTATTTCTGCTAAAGACATTTCGAATACTGAATACCCGTAAAAGATATATACTGTGCATTCAAACCATTCATTCATTCGCTCATTCTGTTCAAAAGTTCAGTTGAGCAACATTGAATGGCATTCGATACATGGAATAACTTTTGCTCTGTTTCTGTCTGCTTGGAAATATTTTTGGAAAATTCTTTCAAGGCTTATTTGAAAATGTTTTCAATGGAAAATAGCTTAAATAACTTGACTTAACAGTTTCTTCCTTCGTTTGTCTGTCTGTCACTTGAAACAACCATAAATAAAGGTGAATGATGCGCAAAATGCCAACGAAGGCAACAACAAATTGGTAAGAGAAGTGAATGTATGTAAAGGAAAATATGAATTTGCACAATAGTCATAGGCAAATATCTCTCTCTCAAGGATCTGTTAATAAGCTGATTGTTTCTTTTATTTTTAATATAAATGAATGACGTTCACCTTGACAAAACAGACTCGTTACAAGCGGCGCCTTCTGCACGTGCTTCTTTTTGGAATTGCGAGAGGTTTATGTTGTCGGAACAGTTTTGTTTATCTTTAGCAACGTGCACGTCTTCATTTTCAATAACAACAAATAAACATGTTTTCAATGCCCAAGTAAAGTACAGCAACTTGACTCTCTCTCCCCTCTTGCACTGGCTCAAAAGCAACTCGAATTGGGTCCAGTCGCCTCGATTCGACTTCGAGTTGATTCTGGACTCTCCATTATATTTCTCGGCATTTTCGCTACTTTTTCAGTATTTAATTGGCCGTATAATTGATTGGCGCATTTGTTGTTGTTGTTGGTTTTTGTGGCTGTTTCTTCGGTTCTCTCTCTCTCTAACCACTAACTCATTATTTTGTATGTGTTTGCAACAACATTTGAAAATGTTCGAGCTCGTCCGTTTTCACACACACACACAAATGACCAAGTTTCGCTTTGCTCGACTATTGATTTGGTGCCTGGCACAGGCTTTTGATATTTTGGGTTCCACTCAGACCTATTTCTTCCCATCTCCCCTCTCTCCTTCCTCTGTTGCCCTCAGAGTGTGTGCCTTTATAAATTTGTATTGTGTTTACTTGTATTTTGTGGTAATTAATTGTATTTGCCTTCGACTCAAAATGTCAGTGGGCTTCTAATTATTATTAGTCTAACGAAGCAGAAACGCCTGCCACGCCCACCTCCTCCCCCGCACTTACACTCACTCCCGCAATCTCTTAGCATAATATACATTGTATCTTTGTTGTATGTCCGCCGTGTTGTCTACAGGTTGTTTGACATTAATTGATTTATTTGCCTTTTACATAAATTAGACCATGCCTGCTGCCAAATATTCGGTTACATGAAGTCTAAGTAGGAGTGTGTTCTTTTCGAGGCAGATATACTCCTTGCTGTAAGAGTGAGTAGTGGGAATATTTTAACTAATTAATATAACAAGTAGCAATTTTACTATGCGCTGTATTCGTTAGAATTGCACAAAAACTGGTGTCATAATTAAGTGTAGAAAATTTATTTAGTATCAACAGCTTCAGCTGACAAATCTATTTTGGAAACAAAAATATAAATAAATACAAATGAAATATAAATACAAATAACTTCTACACATGTATTTAAGTAAAATATATGTTACCTAGCTGTAAAGGTCTTTTGATTATTTTCGTTGTCATTAAATGAGCATTTTCCTGGTTCTTGAACAGTTGCTTTTTCTTTTTTTGAGTTCCCAACAAAGTGCGGCAAAAGTTTTTGACAGCGCTACATGCATAAACAAATTAGGAAAGCCGTCAAACTGTCAATTATTGGCCAATTAGTCGGACGCTGTTAATAATTACATTGATCTTTGTAAGCATTTAGCTAATTTTGAATAGTTGTTAGTTGCAAAGAAATTTCAACAAAATCTTGAATATTACAAAAATATATTTTAAATATTGTAAACATTAGAGGAATCATAACTGTCATTCATTTTGTAAGTCAGTAAATCAGTTAATGAAATGTGCTTATAATTAGTAATTGAGCAGATTTTGGCCAATTTATAGGATGACTCCAAACTGATTAATGGATTTTATTAAGCTGACAACTACACAAAGTCAAATGAAGAGACTGCGAAACCATTTTTGTGGAATGCAAAATGCAAATCAAAGCAAACCAAAGCAAAGCAAAGCAAAGCGAAGTGAAATGAAGTGAATTTTCTGTTTGCTGCGTACCTGTGACTAATAAATATCTACAAATTGATATAGGAGCATTGTATGTGAAGTTTTTATGAGCCTATAAAACAGCAGTCGCATGTCGGCGACGTCGTCAGAGTTGGAGTTGAACGAAAGAAAGAACATTGAAAGAGGGGAGAAAACTTGGTGAATTGGCATGCAACGCATACTTAACTGGAACAGAGCAAACGGGCCAGGACATTGTATGGCATGCAATGGCAGGATATGCAGAATTTAGCAGAGACAATGTAGATGGCAATGTCTCTTTGTGTGTGTTCGTGTGCGTGTTTGCTTATGATGGTATTTGTGTTTGTTTGTCCGGCCGCCTGCAAGCCACAATATGCGAATTGGAAATTATGAGCGATATCGTTGCCAGTTGCGAGTTGAAAGTAAGCAAGGATATAGATAGATAGATTGATAGAGGATGAGCAAGAGGAAGAAGCTTAGGCCATACTTGCTGGCAACATTTGGCATAGCTCATACGCTCCGTGTGCCCCCAATACGCAATGTTGCGTGTCTTTCCGGCCCGACTGCTATGGCACTTCCGAGCTCCGTGCTCCGTGCTCCGTTCTCCATACTCCTTGCTCCATACTGCGTGTGGCGTCCTTCAGTGCTCTGCACTTTTGCCGATTGATGCCGTTGGCGTGTCTTTCTGCTTTTGGGCCTGCATAGCAGCAGCAGCAGCTCCAACTCAGAGTGATGTGAGCTGGGAAGTTGGAAGAGGGAAGTGGGGAAGGGGGCCTAATTTATGAGGCTGGGCCATTGCGCGTTCGCTTTGCATACCAATTGGCAAATGGCAACTGTCAAAGCAAACCGAGTCGAGCAACAGCAATTGCAACAGCTACAACAAATTTCATACTGCAACGCATTGTCGATTGCGCCTTAGGGGTCGCATTTCCCCCCCTCTTTTTCCACCCCTTTTAATCCATTGAACGTTAATAATTTGCACTGGCGATTTTGGCGCGTCGCTAATTATGCAACCTGGCTCATAAATAATGTATTGCATTCACTTTTACCTGTCCTTTGGTGCTTCATTAATCAACGTCTATTATGCAAAAGAAACGCAGCGACGTCAGGAAACGGAAGTGCGGCGCAATATGCAATAACAACAACAGCAACAGCAACAACAACAGTAATAGTAACAGTTACAAAAATAGCACGCAGCGTGGAAATCACGTCACATGTCATGTCCCCTCATGAAAGGGGAGCAGCAACAGACGCCTTGACAGTTGGACAAACTTGCATATATAAATATAAATATACGTACACACACTCACACACTTTCACACACATATATGTAAACTGCAATGCACGCATATTTTTATTATTAAAACTTTAATCCTTTGATGGTTGCAATTTCTGCAATTTCCATATTATTGACAGGCAATTTGCAATATTTGCGCATCGAAATTGTGTAGGTCGATTGGGGAGCAGCATCTGTGGCATCGCAGGCATCATTAAAGTGCAAGTGCGTTCATTGTAATGAACAATTTGCATAACGAAATTACTTAATGATGACTCTGCGCCTAAATGTATGCAGCAAAAGATTTACAGCATTTCAGTGGCTGCCAAATTGTAATTAGGTCGTGAAAATGGAACATTGAGAAAGAATTTCATCAAGATACAACAAAATTAAAGCATTCGAGTTATGATACAGAAGCTGAATTCACATTCTTCCGGCAACAACGACATGTATATTTGATATGTCTGTTGGTCATTAAATTACAAAATTACAAACAAGTCAGCGGATTCGCACAACGCGTATTTCCGCTTTCCTCTCTCTCTCCCTGTCTGTCTCTCGCTCTTTCAGTTTTGGGGCTGACAGGCCTGTCAAATGCCTGAATACCCTCTAAGCCCCAATTCCCGCTTTAGCCGCCGTTCCACATATTCCTGTCAACAGCAACAAGAAATGATAAAGCGTTCGCCGTCCAGATCTCAGCGTAAGAAGCGTGGCACAAAACAACGAAATAATTTAATTTTGCATGCCATGTTCGCCGCAGGCTGTCCGCTGAATTTGTTTTTATTAAAAAACTGTACACAGTATACAGTACTCACACACACACCAACACACACATACATACAGTACAAACAGCGCAAAAAATGAAATCAAATACTCAAAAAATGAGCAACTAAATTGAGCCAAAGAAAGCCACAGAGCGATATGCCAACGGCTCTAAAAGATTTATATACGTTATGTACATACATTTATTGTATACATATTATATACATACCTAATACAAGGACAACAAATTTTCAAAGTCATAGTAAGCCAATTTTTTAATTTCGCTGACTGCGCACAGAGAAAAAAAAAAAAAAGTGGTTCTACTTTTGCTGCTTTCCCTCATTTTAAGTTGAGACGCCTCAAATACTTGACTTTAAGATTCAATTTCATTTAAGAACGTAAATAAATAGCGAATTTCAGCATGTCGAAGACTCGATACACTTGCATAGGTTTGATTGAAGGATGATGAGGAATACCAAAGTATATTTTAAAGAAAAACTTTTTTAAATTTTTTTAAGATACTTTTCTTAATTATTTAGAACACACTGCACTATGGGGTATTTTACCGAAAATGTGTCATTTATTAATAACTCGTTAACTAAGCAAGATATTTTGATGCAGTTTTTTTTCTAGTGTTATACAAACCATTAGAAATTTTTTGAAAAAGTGGGCGTGGCACAATTTTCGCCCACTAATTTTTTTTTTTTAATTTTTTTTTTTTGGTAGCCAGTAAGTTTATGATTTGTATTGCAACTAGTAAGCTTTGGCCTTATATATTATTAGCAACATAAAAAAAACGTATTTGTTGGACATAGAAAGTTGTAAGCCCTCTTACACAGCTGCGAGCATAAAATTAAAAAAAAAAAATAGGGGGCGGAGATAATGCCACGCCCATTTTTCCAAATAAATTCTAGGGGTATGTATAACACAAGAAAAAAGACCGTAGCAAAATATCTTGCTTAGTTTAGGAGTTATTAATTAATGCCTCAATATGAGATCGAATTCTCCATACAAAAAGCAAGCAAATCATCACTGAAAAATTGTGAGGTTACGTGCTAAAAAATTTAGTTGCGGAAAAAGCGGTCAAATGCGGAGCTTGAGATAAACTATTCTGAATAGAGAAATAATGACTCTACAACATGGACGTGGACTTAAAACTAACAATTGTTAACAATTTTGTTAAAGTCTTTGCAAAGTTAAACTTTACTATCCAAAACTCGACATTGACAGTACTTGCTAAATATACACATTATAAAAGAGACACATACAAAATCAAGAATATACAAGCATTTACACGTAACACAAACCTAAACAGTTGACATCCCTTTCAAATTTGAATTTATAAAATGATTCTTTATCCTGTTTTTCAATTTGAAAGTGCACTTTAATTTTGCCGTTAATAAAAGCATGCGGTCATCAATTGAAACAGCTGACTTTAACAGCTGGTATCTAAACACTGGACTGTTATGTTAACATTTTTGGTAAGTAACATAACAGTTTGAAGTGTTTACTATATGTTAGCATTAAAAAATCATACATTTGCATACATTTGAAAAATTAATAAATGACATTTTTCGGTAAAATACCCTATAGTGCACTGCAGCTAGTTTGTCTGACATTAGTTTAATGTTATAATACTTATATCATCGATGTTGCTGTTTAAACTATTTAAGAATATGGAATACCACATGCTACTTCTCCTTCAATTCTATTTATATTTTATATTTTATATACAAGAGTATGAAAAATATAAAAATAGGTTGAAATTGTTATAATCCGACGCCGTCTTCACTTTTTTTTTCCACTCGACAGCAAATATGCGGGCATTATATTAATAAATATGAAATAAGTTCTGTGTCGTTAGGCGCTGCATAATCCGAAACGTGTCAACAACACGATCCCAATCTATGATTAAGACTCTGATGGAGTTATGCGAATGTGTTTTGTGTGTCGTTAACAATTCTATTTCAGCTTTGTTGCGGTCCCTCTCACTCTCCACGACGCTTTTCTTTGGGCCAACTTCTAATCATGACCCTTTGCGGCCGACACGTGGCGAGCAAAAACTAAAAATTATGACCACAAACTGAAAATGGCCAATATAGAAGACAACATGATACGGTAAACGTTAGTGTATGTTTACAGTTAGTGTGTATTATGTGCGCTCTGTGAGCAGGTTGATCTCATTTGCCCCTTTTGACCGTAACTTACTGGATGCCTACTCGAAGCTGGACTCTGGGCTCAAATCCTTTAAGTGTCATTCGGCGAGCAGCAGCCGAAACATAAACGCATTCGTTCGGTTAACTTCTTTTTACTTATCTCTTTCTCTTTTTTTTCAAAATGTTTTTTATGCCTTTGGATTTGCACATTTGGACACTACTTAATTATGTTGTTAGTCCCTTTTATGTCACAATTTTCATTTCGCAACATCAAATAAACTAAATGTGCTGATGGGCGGGCGAGGGAAATACTGTATATGTGGGAAAACAAAAAAAAAAACAATACACTGAAAAAAAATGGAAGTCCCGAATGAAATCAACTCCAAACGCAGTATAATTTTCGGTAATCTACTTGATTCAAGTACGATTTTTCAATTCATTCTCCAACAATGCTTTAATTTCTAACTTCGACTGATTTTTTTTCTCTGTGTATTCATATGTATTGTTGTGGCTGTTGTTGTTGTTGTTGTTGTCAGCCACAATTGTCGTGGCAAAGGTAAACAAAACTGCGTACGCTCGTTTGACTGGGCTGCTAACTACATTGGCCATTGGCTGCAGCCCCGAGGGTTGTCCAAGGGGTTTTTCTGTGTTGTCAGCGGGCGGGAGGCGGAACAAATGTGCCTATTTGTAGCCCCAATGCCATTGTCTCTATCTCTCCATCTCTCCACCTTCTTTTTTGGGTATGTGTGTGTGTGACTAGTCGCTATAAAATTCTGTACGAAATGACCATTTGGACTTTTAATATGCTCGAGTAATGTCTGCATTAACAGAATTCATTTGCCGGACATGGTCAGACCATTGCCCCCTCCCCCTGCCCAGTGCCCCCCTCACATTGCAGCTCCCAGTTCCCAATTTCCCTGGACGGTAACCGGTACAAGGCTTTAATGCGTATGTTTCTCTCTCTCTATCTCTCTCTCCCTTTCTTACTTTCTCTTATTCTGTGTGTGTGTGTGGCACAAACAAATTTATGTCGTTCTACTTGCTGAAATTGGATTTCTGGCAGCTTCTAGTTGCCCCTGCAGTTGTTATCGTTGTTGTTGTTGTTGTTGTTGCTAGTGTTGTTTAGTTTCGTGCAAACAACAAAAAAGTAGCAAGAGGAAGCAACGAGTGGCAACAAAAGGTGAAGCAGGCAAACGCATTTATATCCATTGCTCAGTTTACTACGTGTTATCCTTTGTCATGATTTGTTTAGTACTGCAAAAGGACATTTGTCTTCCTTTCGACTCGGGCTCCCCCCCCAGCTCGGCTCCAATTAATAATTGCCGTCGCCAAATTAAACGAGCTTGAACGTGTTTTTATCCATTTATGCCTAATTTTAATAAGCTATCGCTCGACTTCAATTGCAGAGTGGTCGATTGCCCCGCAACCTCCCCGCACTGCGTGCCATGGAAATGGCGCTGCGTACAAACTCCTTTGCCACGCCCACCACCGCAAACGAGGGGGGAGGTGAACAGGACATGGACGAGGCCGATGACGGCGACTCGGAAATGGAGTACATGATACCGCTGCACAGTGAGTATACTCAGAAAAATAATCTAGACTTGCGTACTTAAACAGGAGATATTTCAGTTTAAACGATCTCAAAAGCTGACTGAGTTCTAAATTTCCAAAACTGAGAGCAACAATCATACTTATCTTAAGTTCGCTTTTCGCAATCCCGGAAAGCATAAATTTCAAATATTCTGGGGTACTTTAACTACGTTTTGAAATTAATTGAAGTCTGTACAAGAACACAATAATCTTGAACTTATTCCAAAATTCATATTTTTTTAGTTAAAAATATTCTCATATTGAAGTTTATTCGAATCTTGAAAGAAACTTTATTAAGCTAAAATAATGGTAAGTTTTAGTAACAAAAGTAGAGCATAAAAATATTCTTGTTTCTGGCGGTATTTCAGCCAAACTCATAAATTTTATGATTGACATGGCTTTTTATATTCTGACCAAGTTAAAATCTGACTTTTATATCGTAAAGCTTTTATGTGAAAGGTAAGTTGAATTCAAATTTAAGATCGTTTCATACTTAATTCAAGTGCACAACAATCATAAATTTTATAAACTAAATTCAAGTGCGGAGATACTTTATTTTAGGATGTCATATTTTTCTGAGTGTACTCGTAGGACAACTCAGACCTCAGATGCCCGTTGCCCGTTGCCAGTTGCCAGACAATGAGTTGTCCACTGCCCAGTGGCAAATTCAATTAAAAATTTTTGAAACTCCTGCCATGTGCACGTGCAACGGGGTTCCATCAGGGTCAGGTCCTGGCCGAGTCACAGCTACAGTACCAGCTACAGTTACAGTTACAGTTACAGGTGCTCGTCCTGTGATTGTCAGTTGATGGCGATGCGATGCCAGCGACAGGCATTTCAATTTACTTTTATGTCTCGTTTCGCCTTATCGCGGCGCAAATTGAAATGAAATCTTGACACAATCAGCATGCCACAAATGGCAGCAGATACAGATAAAGATTCAGATTCAGTTTCAGCTTCCACATTCCACATACAATTAAGTTAAACTTGGAGTCATCAATTTTGTGGCTAGCTGCCTCTAAACGTGGCATGCCACGCATATTCAACTCCAGCCAGCTGCGCACCTTCTGGCAATGGCCAAAGTTTGTCACGGCTTAATATATTTATGGCAGAAAAAAAAACTGACCGACAACATAAACAACGACTAGCACATACCCTAGATAACCTAAAGCATACCTTAATTATTTTACATACAGTTGTTTTTAGTCAAAAAAAAAACGAAGTTAATTTATGGCACGTCTAAGGTTATAATTGCATATACCCGACTTGTGCTTACACTGGGTATGCGGAAAAAAAACTTGTCAACTTATTCAAGACTCAACTGATGTTGTTGTTGTTGTTGTTGCTGCCGACTTGGTAATGTTGCTTAAGATATCAAAAAGTTTAGTTGGAACCAGCAACAGCAACAGAAACAGCAGCAGCAACAGGAAACTTGCAAATGGTTTTAAGATCTCTTTTATTCCTCTGTTTATTTATAATAATAATTTTATGATTTTATTATTACTCGTACTACAACAAACTACTGGGTACTCGGTACAAATGTCGCTTTGTCTTTCTCCCTCTCTCTCTCCACATTTTGCTAAGATTTCTGCGCAAAACTTTTACGATCTACTTTAATGCGACTTCCTTATATTATTTATATATAAAAGTCGAGGTGTATATAAATTGTAAGTAGGTAGTTCTGCTGTAACCATATTAATGCGCCATTTACATTTCACTTTGTGGCTCGGCGAACGAAAAATTATGAATATATAAATCATGAGAAAGTTTTGTGGGGGTCAAGCTGTTTAGCATACTCGTATTATAATATATGTAGTCTCGTAATAAATCGATAAAATATGCGTTATAAAATGCGATCCTCCAAGGAATTTATTAAACTTTATCTTCATTTTAGTCTACCACTTAAAGTTTATATTAATTAATTATATATTTATTAATAATAGTAATATAATTAAATAAATAAATAAAATATTACATATAGTAACAGATATATTGATATTGTCCTTGCTTTTTGAGATTCTTTGTCGAGTTAGCGCTGTGTGTCAACATTCATTTCTCTTGAAGGGAGGCATAAAAATGCAGTGCAGTCAACTGCGACGCCAACTGCGCTGCTCTGCAGATGAAGGGGCAGCAGCAGCAGCAGCAGCTGCTCCAATTTTTAGCATAAATAATCCACCGGCCTCGTTCGCGTGCCTCCTTTCACTGCCTTCGGGCGCACTTGTCAATATGAAACTGTGCTCCAACCTCCCTTCAGGCCCGCATTTAGTTTGCTGTTGCTGTTGCTGCTTCTGTCTGATGTTGCTGCCGTTGCTGCTGCCTCACGCTGGCGGCTGTTGCCGTCACACGCTGCATTTTTTCGCTCACCTGAATGTTTGTTCAGTCAGAAAGTTTTGATTTATTTACGGCGCAAGTTTTACATTTTACACGACACTCGCCTCCAATTACACGCTGCTTTCGCTGTCGCTGCCTCAGTCGCAGTCGCAGTCACTGCTGCTGCTGCCGAGCAACCCTTTCGCTCAACTCTACTCATTTACACCTCAGCTGGCGCTGCGACAAGCGACAACAACCCTCGATGTTGCAGCAAAAAATATAAAAAAATCCGTAAAACAGAAATACTTTCCTTTAGATTTTAATCGCTCACGTGAGCTCTTTGCATGGCATGAGGCGACCTCTCCCTCTCTCTCACTCTCTCTGTCTCACTCCCTCTCTCTTTCTTGATTCAATATGTATGTGAGCATATGTGTGCGCCTTGTGCATATGTGTGTGTGTACCTGTATTTAGTAGCAAAGCGGATAATGTGTCGCCATGTTGCTATCGTTATTGTTGTGGCCGTCAACGCGGCTGCATAACTTGAAGGACTTTGTGCATATAAAGTAAATGCGACCCGTACAGGTGAACAGCTTGTGGCAGGGGCACATGTGGACAGACGGCACAGGGGTTAACGTGACACGAAAACATTCTGCGACGCGTTTATCAACGAATGCGAAAATGCAACTTGATAGCACGCTTATCTTAGCGGTTAACTGCCCAACTGCGTCTGCTCAAGCTGGCTTGGCTTAAATGCACAAATTTCAAATTAATATTTAAATTTATCAAACACCTTTTAGTTTGAGCTTCATTAAATTTCCGCTGTATGAAATGCATAGAAAGATTAAAAAAGTAATGGAAAATATGATACTATTAAGTTATATACGAAATCCTTAGATGGTGTAATCCTATGTTTAGTTGAATTTTAATATTCAAAATTTGAAATGGAAAAAGGTTTAATTGTTAATGTATATAACAAATAAAAATACAATAGAATTTAACAAATCAATATTCAAGTATTAATCAAGTGTATACTATTTACAAATACTCCTGCATTTAGAAAAACAGTTCAAAAGAGTTCCATCGGAATATTAGTTTCAATTCTGAAAATATATGCTCCTGATCAGGCTTACTATATAAATTCCTCTTAAGGAATTTAACAGACCGAGCCCATTTTATAAATAGTTTCAAGTGGCAACTTTTCAGTAATTTTCAACAATTTTTCCACTGAAATTACATTTGCATTTCCGCCTTTCAGCGATGACCTTGAAAGGCTGCCACTGCCGCTGCCCCACCATGAGGCACAGTCAGTGGGGAGGCACAAGCACTGCCAATGGCCATCATCATCTCTTTCGCATGACCGAAGAGCCCAAAAACCATTAAAGCCGCCAGTCTGCCACTTCTTTAGCCACTTTTGGTCTTAGCCACAGCATTCCTTCGAGATTTCCTCCTCCCTCCGCCCCCTCTCGACGCTATTCTCAAAGTCTTTCGCCTCTTCCCGCATGTTTCTAATACGCTTTTGGGCTAAAGTAACAGTTGCTAAAATGTTTTCTATTGTTTTCACGCTCAACAAAAGGCAGACAATTAGTTTTCTTAAGCGACAAATCAAGTAGAAATTAAGTGGAGACGGACTGAGGAGCAAAGAGAAGGGAAAGATGGAGAGGGAGGGAGGTGTAAGGAGCTTGGTTTACAGGGCGCGAATGATAACAAAACAAAAGTGGATTATTGGCTCTTGTTCGCATAAACAATAGCATGTGCATATATCAATGTGTGCGTATGTGTGTGAGTGTGTGTCGATTTTTGTAAGAGTCTGTGTGTTGTGTTTACACTTGTAGTTGTGCTTGTTTGCTTGTCTATTATGATAAGAGACGATTGTTGCTGTTGTTGCTGGCGTGCAAAGCGGCTCAAAGTATTTGCTTCGTTTGCAATAGTTACGAGTAAGGCTTTCCATTGAACAATGCATGCTTGCCACTTGCCACAAAAGTCCTTTGTGCAGCACAGCGCCACTTGGATAACAGTAAAGATGCAGCCAGAAATATTCTATAACAACTAAGAGCCGTATAACACTTGCCACTTACCATAAAAGTCCACAGACAGTGGGAAATTCATGAAGACCATTTCTAAATATTGGCTTCAGTTGGGACACAAACCATTTTCGAACTTAGCCAAGGCGCATGCCTGAGCGAAATGTGGCACGAAGCTCGTGGGGACGATGAGAAGGCTGCTCGTTGGATTTGAAAGGACTCGGAGTGTTGGGCAGCACGACAGCGACGCCGGCAGAATAACGGTTTGGCCTATGCGGACGACGCGATTCGACTATTTGTGAGGCCGACGAGCGAGCTTCGCATTCAGTTTGAATTGTGTCCTCGTAAAGAAAGGATATTCGTTACATTGTTGTTAAGTTGTTATTATAATTTCCAAACAAAAAACCAACAAACTAACAAACACAGCAAATCAACAAAATACCAAAAATTGAAAAACAAAAAATAAAGCACGCAAAAAAGAAAACAACAACTTGAAGGCGGAAATATAAAAACGTAAAGATAAAAGTAATAAAAGTATTCAAAACTGACAACGCGTTCAAAATAAAAGCAGCGAAAGTGACTGCGAAAATTAAATATAAATACTTAATAATTAAAGCAAAAAGTTAGCAATGTAAAGATCGTTATAATTTACTTATTCTATCTATTATTTAATTAAAGGATAATATTTTTTATTTAAATTAAAGTTTATAAGATTGGAAATTTGGTGAACTATCTTTCTGTATGTTCGGCTTTTGAGCGTTAGCCTATAAATGGAAAATGGTGTTTGGAAAATTCATACATTTTGGAACAAATTTAGTGCAATCTTAAAAGTTTCTTCTGAGAGTTTATAAAGTGTTTATAGAGTGTTGTAAAGCTAGTCAAATGCAGCTTAGTTTATAGAACTTAAAATATTTAAACAATTGCATTTAAAATGCTGAGCATCGATTTTAGTCTGTTGTATTTACATATACCAAAAAGCGACTTGAATTTGGTGCTATGTTATTTTTCGATATTTTTTGTTTTTTGTTTTTGTTGGCACATTATGTGTAGCAACAATAACAACAACAAAACAGATATAGATATAGAGACACAGACACATATAGAAACTGGCACTTCGGCTTATGTGGCACATAAACCGACAACGAGCAGCCAATAAATGCTTTCAGCCAGTATTCGCCGACTGCCGCCCGACACAGTGCGGCCATATAAAAAAGGCCACTGCATTTGTGTGTATGAATCATACACAGACACATTCACATTCACACACTGATTCACACACACACACACTCGCACAGCAGTTGGATGACAGCGAATGCTGTGTGTTGTACTTTTTTTTTTTAGCATTTTTTGTTAGCATTTTTCATACTTTCGTTGCTTTTTACTGCGTCTGTGTAACTGTCAGTGTGTGTGCGTGTGTGTGTGTGTGTGTGCTGGTATGTCTTGGCTTTCCAAAATAAAAAATATAAGTTTATATTTATGCATAACATTTGTGCGTCTGTCCCTTTGTCTGTCTGTCTGTCTGTCTGTCTGCCCATCCGCCATAAAAACCGGAAGCGTTAGACTGACGTCGACGTTGACGGTGACGTTGACGTTGACGCTAACGTCGCGTCGACCGAGGCTGTGGCTGTGGCTGCCTCTGTTTCTGTTTCTGTTCCTGTGGCAGCGCCTGATCCTGACACTTGCCAACACTTGGGGCGTGCGATTTTCGGAGTTTTCCCGAGTTTTGCCTGTTGTCTGTTTTGTGTTCTCTGTTCTCTGGTTTCTGTTGGCTTCTGTTGTTGTCTCTTGGGCGCGTCACTCGTAAAAAGCAGAGTCTGAACTCAGCTCCTTTTATTATTATTGTTATAATATTTTGTTCGCTCGTTATTGTCGTTGTTGTGCGTTTCTGTTTTTGGCACTTTCATATTGCGTTACGCGCACTTTTCGCGTCTCTCGCATAACTTTTTATTTTTTGTTAGCTCACGCTTTGCCTTTGTCTGCGAAGGGAATACAGAATACACACAACGCACACACACACAAATCGTAAAATATTAAATTTAATTTTTCAAATGATGTGTGAATGGCTTAGGCTTGATATACGATAATGGTTGTGCCCAGAATGTAATGTTTGTTCGCGAGCAACATCATAAAAGTCGGGTATAAAATGTGCAATTACCCGAAAGATGCTTATTCACAGAAGCACAGTCTTACTTCATATGAAGGAAGGGTTATTATTAGTGTTTGCGTAATCAAAAATAATTAGATATTTAGATTTTGTTTATAAAATAAGGACTGGGTATTTTTGTACAATTATTTACAATTATTTACTTTTACATATAAACAGTTTTAATCGAGGGAAAATTCATTTAATTAAGAGTATTTTTATAAATACAATTAATTACTTTACATTATTTTAAGTCTAAATTAATTAACAATCCAGTCAAAATGTAATAAAAGATAATAATATTTTTTATTAAAAGCTTTGATTGATGTTTTTCAGTTAATTAATTAATATTCTGTTTATTAAAAATGGCTTTTTAATTTATATAATTCTTTGTGTGTTTTAGCGAGCAACTCTAACACGAAAACCACAAGAACTTTTTTCAAAAATTAAATCTTATTGGTCTGTGATAAGTGAAGGTAAAGCGAAATTCAACAACAAATAAAAAAGTTTGAACATAATAAAAATAAAACAAATGCCAGCAGCAACCGCAAAGAAAAACTTTTGAAATTAATAAAATTTGTTAAAAATCATTTAACGCATCAAATGATTTGCACGTAACATTGAACAAAGCGCAAACAAACAACACAAAAAACTACAACAACAGCAATTAAAAGTGCGGTTTCACACAAAAAGTTAAAAAATAAATAGAAAGGACGGCAGCTACGAAAATTATTTAGTAAAATTATAGCACGATTTGATGATAGACATCAACTGTGAGGCGGCACTTCATTAAACATCAAAGCGAATTGCGTTTAACCGCAAAACGTGGAATAGCAGCAGCAGCAGCAACAGCCGCAGCAGCAGCAACAACAACAACAAATTCATCAGCAGCAGCAACCAGAGCACATTGCAAAGTGCAAAGTGAAAAAATGTTGGCAATGCCCACGCTAATGATGCCAGCAACAGCACAAATGACGCTCAGCAGTCAGCCATTGTCGGTGGCCGCAAAGCCCTATGAGACCAAATTGTTGGCCATCCACCAGACGCATATGCAGCAGCAACAGCAGCAGCAACAGGCGCCAGCACCGCAGCAGCAACAGCAGCAGCAGCAACAACATCAGGCCAACGTCAAGCAGTCGCAGCAAGCGTCGCAGCAAATGTCGATCATCACCACGCAGCAGCAGCAGCATCCTCAGAGCCAGTCGCCGCATCAGCAGCAATCGCATCAGCAAGCTGTTGCCGCAGCTACAGCAGCTGCCGCAGCCGCTGCCCATCACCAGCAGCAGCAGCAACAGGCCGCCGTTGCAGCTGCCGTCTGTGCCGCTCAACAACAGGCAGTTGCCGTGCAGCAGCAGCAGCAGCAACAACAGCAGCAACAGCAGCAGCAATACCAAATTCACTCGCAGCAACAGTCGCCGCAGCAGGTGCTCAGCGTTTCGCCCAAGCAGGGTAAGCCATCTTAAACAATGCTACATATATTTGTTAAGCTGAGTCAGTATTGATAAATATCGATCATTTCCATTGTAGACAAGTCGAATGAAATGACAGTTACAATACCCTTATGAAGAGATAGATTAATTGTTTATCTAAAATATTACTTTTAGATTTTATTTAAAATTTTAGAAATATAAATTGACAAATTATGCAGTGACTCAAAATTAACTGTCCAGATTATTTAAAACTTATAACTTATTTTAATTGTTAATTAAGAATATTAATTTACAATTTCATAAATATTTTTATCTCCTCAATTTCATTGAAGTTGATTGGATAAATTTCGAGAAAGTTATAAATTATCTTAACATAAACATTTCCAACTATAGGCTTAAAAACTGAATCTCATTAATCTGCGTAATGAATCTCTCTATAACTCTATATATCGATTAATATATTAAACCCACTACAAAGGCAACAATTTTACTATCCGTTGTTATCATAATAAACATAATTAGAGCATAACTCATAAGCTTTACGATTGCAACGTATACAAGTTGATTTTAGAGACCATATTGAGATACTTTTGCTTTTGCCTTGTGCTATTAGTTTGTTGTTTTTATTTTTTTTTTTGCTTTTGGGGGCAATTTGAACACTTTAAGCAGAGTTATCGATTTGTTTTTATTGAGCTGTAGTCGGAATTTCACGAGTTTCTGTTGTGTTTTACGAGAGAGGCGCAGGCAGTTCAAGTAATGCTTTTTATGATGCCTCGTAAAAGCCAGCCAAGCCCATAATGGCTGTCTAATGTTATTTGGCCTCGAGGACACGTTGGGAGGGTGGCGAGGGTGGAAGGGAAAGTACTGCGTGCTCCAGCTAGTTTACTTTTTCACTTACGCCCCCCTCTTGAAGTAAGTGGAAAACTAGCCAGGTATCCGTGATGGCACAATTATAGTGTTTAGGTGTTTACTTCTTGGCCCCGTTGTTGTTATTGTTGTTGTGGCAATTGTTGTTGTTGCTGTTGCTGTGTTAAATCAAACAGAAATCAATTTGAAATTATTGACAATTTCCACTTTTGGCATTGGTTCAACGAATCTGATTCTGATTCTGATTTCGATTTTGATATTGTCATACTGCGACTAAACGAAGGGCAAACACACGGGGCGAAAGGCAAACAAACTGACAACAGACAGTCGAGAGAGGAAGGTAAAAAGTAAATACATGCCACAAGCAAGTCACTTGCCAAGCTGGAGAAAACGGGGAAAAGGAAGAAGGTGTCGTGCGTCTGCTGTTGTTGTTTTCTTTCCATGTGCAACGCCCACAAAGTGAAAACTGCACTAAGCAAACAGCTGACGATGTCCAAGACAGCCAGACAAGCAGACAGAGGGACAGACAGACGGACGGACAGTCAGACGACACTGCCAATTGTGGCAAGTTGATGGGCAGCGTACAACGTGTCGCATACGTAACATTTAAACGCACGTCCACACGCTGCTGACCAGCTGTGAGCCAGGCCAAAAGCTAATGTCGCAGGTCGATCGAATTGAATCGAACTTTTAAGTTTTCTTCCTTTTTTGGCAAAAACTTTCTTACTTTCTTTCTTTGCGGCAAATTTGTTTTTAAATTTGCGACGTCGAGAGTCTGTTGAAATTTTCAATTGAATTCGCTGTAAGATGCAGAAACAAATTGTCGAAAAAAAAGAGAAAAGAGTGAATGAAATGAGAGCGGCAGCAACAACGGCAGCAGCAGCAGTTGTCGTCGTTTCATGTCGTTCCAAAAGCAAACAGACTAACGCGCATTGCAAACGACAACAGCAACAGCAACATCTACAGCAACAACAACGAGACAAGCGTTGAATTTGGCTTTATAAAGTGGCCCGGTGTCTGCCTGCTTCGTCTATATGTATATATTGTACTATGTGCTTGCATTGTCCTTCTTTGTTAAACTCTAAGGACATTGACGGATGCGTTCGCCAGGCATTGGCACAGCTGCCAAGTAGCCGCCATTGTTGGCCAACTCCCACACTCACCTCGTCTCTCTCTCTCTCTCTCTCCTCTTGGTCTCGTCTCTCAACTTTAAGCAGGTGATCGATATTTCCATTTAAACTTTCTCCTCGCAAATTGAATCAGCTTTAATCCGCCAGAAGGCGTCAGGCGACACATAAATAATTTAATTTATTTCGATTTTCAAATCAAATTCATCTGAAAATAAATATGTATTTATTGGTTTTAATATTTGTTGAAGTATTTTTTCGCTTATTAATGACAACATTTTTAAAAATTTTGCTAAAAATTCAAATTTAATTTAAATTTGAAATGTTTGCTGTGGATTGCTTTAGTTCAGAGCATTAAATTCAAATGTAGTTATAGCTTCGCTTTAACCTTAAAGTTGCTCGGTCAGAAATCAGACCAACTTCAAACTTTTTTTAACTTTGTCAATACTTATCACATATTCAAGTGGAATGTCATTTTGATAATAATTATATCTTAAATATAGACTTTCTAATTCCTAAAAAAAATATAAATGCAGCGCAGTTAGTTTTTAAACTATTTCGTACTTATTTTTAGTCAGTCAATATCGTTTTTTACAATGTATATCAAGGGTATAAAAAATGGATAAAGACATACAAATTGCCGGCACGTTTCGATGCAGATTACATAGTTAAAGTTAAAGTTTGCAGTTAAGGTATGTTTTTTGTTCGCGTAGCTGTAATTAATTAAATGAACTTGTGCTATTTGAATGATTGCAAAGGCCATCAGATCTGCTGTCTGGTCAATTGCACACCCACTTGGGAAGGAGTCTCACAATAGTTGCGTGGGCTGTCGATTTCCCCACAGACAAATTCACTCTTTCTCTCTATCTCTCTACCTCTTTTTCTACCTCTCTCTCTCTCTCTCTTGCTGTCTCTGTGCTTGTGCGATAATGATGATGACAATTATTGGCAGACAGCGAGCGCATTTGTCGAATGCATTTTGTCAGACTGCGTGCAGAGCATCGGAGCATCGAGTCGGCTGGCGATAAAGTTGTTGGCCATTATCGTCATTATTGAAGCCGTTAAGTACGTTTGCAGCCATTACGACTATCTTGGCACAGTCACTATCCGGGTCTTGTCTATGTCTATGTCTCTATCTCTGTCTCGGACTCTGACTCTGTCGCTGTGCCTGTCTCTACCTTTGGTTATGCTTTAAATATGCTGGCAGTGACAGCGCTTTTTTAGTCTAGGAATATGGTTGTTGCTGCTGTTGTTCCTCTTGTCGATGTTGCTGTTGTTACTGTGGTGGCAGCAACAGCAGCAGCAGCAGCGTTGCGAGTGGTCAATGGTTTTGAAAATTGAAAACCATATATCAATTGCCTAGACTAAGAGCATACTTTGCTGGCGAAAGCCCCTCGACTGGACCAGGAGGACTCTGCAGTCTTAACGGTCACCCATCTCTCTCTCTCTCTCTCTCTCTCTCTTTCGCTCTCCTTCTCGGTGTCAGCCGTTGCCGCTTTTAGTTGTCGCTGTCGTTGTTGTCTGGCTGCAACTTCTTGTTTTTCTTTCTTTTCTTTTTTTTGCACTCTCTTTGCCGTTGTTGCGCTTTTCTTATGGGCTTTCATTTATTTGCTATTAACCTGTCATTGTTCATTTTTATTATTGTGTGGTTTTTATGCTCGTCTGCCTGCCCCTTGTTGTTGTTGCTGCTGCTGTTGTTGCTTCTGATGTTGTTGCAGTTGTGTCTCGCGGCATTTTCCGGCACTTGGCACACTATGCACTTGTATATGTGTTTGTGTATGTATACGTATTGCAGCTCTTTGTGTGCGTGCAATAAATTGTTATTATCGCCACGATGCAGCATGTCGTCGTTGTTGCCCTTTCTGAATGTCCACATCCTCACAGCCACATCCTCATCCACATCCACATCCACATCCACATCCTCATCCTCATCCTTCTGCTCATCCGCATCCTTAACGTTTGCGCCCGTCGACAGGCAATGCTAAGATTTATAACTTTTATTATTATTGAAGCTTTTCGCTCCTTTTAATATTTGCCGCATTTATCTGGGCACGTTTCAGGTTCCAGCTGAAACGGTTCCTTCGCATCTTTCCACTTTTATGGTTTATGATTAGAAAATCAATCATACGCCATGTTGACGTCGCGACTTGGCTAGCAAAGCAAACCTTTGTTCACCTGACACTTGCCATCAACATTATCATCATCAGTATCATCATCATTATCATCATCATCATTGACTTGGTGTTAATTTTTTAATAACATGCCGTGACATTCATTGATATCGACTTGACTCTGTCTCCTTTGGGGGCTCTGTCTGTTTGAACTCCGCTTATGGATAGGGTATTAGCTAGGGTATACAAAAGAGAAGTCCTATAAGCGGCTGATTGCCAAACACAACAATGATCAGAGAACTCTCAGTCTCTATTCTCTTTGTGTCTCCCTGGGCAGCGCTTCATTTACGGGCTGTTGGAAAGACAACGACAACGGCAAAAAGGACGAGGATGGTCTGGGAGACAGATTAGTATGCTCCTCGTGGCCAGGGACAACTGATGGCCGTTCATTTTCTGCAACGGACAACGGCTGACGCATTGTTATTAAGTGAGAAGGGAGAGAGAGAGAGAGAGAGAGAGAGAGAGAGAGAGAGAGAGAGATAGAGATAGAGGGAGATGTAAAGAGGAGACAGAACCAGACAGTGAGTTAAAAGTTTTTACAGATCTTCCGACAGTTCTCTCTGCCTGCTCTGGACTCGACTCGACTCAGCTCGCCTCGATTTCTTTTTGTTTTTTAAATGCCTGCAAACAACAAAAGCAAAAGCAACAGCAAAAGCAGCATAAGGCAGTTTGGACAGGCGGGATGAGCATACAACGACGTAGCTAATACTTTAGCAGCCGGATTAGGTTCAATTGGAGCGGGCAGGACATGCAGCAGCAGTACAGCACAGCAAAAAAAAGAAGGAATCTAAATCCCACTAAAGCACCATGCACAGAGAAAGGAAGAGAGAAAAAAAGAGCAGAGCGAGACTTTGGAACAAAACAAAACAACAATAAAAAAGTACGCTTGTACACAGCATTAAAGTTTAAACGTTGGTAAATTCCAACAGCTTCCGCTTAGTTGGACAACGTTTGTGGAGACAATGGAGAAACATCCACACAATGTCCACTTGCATGTATCTGTGTGAGTGTGTGTGTGTATGTGTGTGAGTGTGACAGGTGCGTGTGTATTCATAGGTGAATTCATATGTCTTCCCTTCAAAGGGTGCAAATGTAAGGCGAGCTTACGAAAATCGATCAAGCTGCCAAAGCTTTGAGGTTATTAATGAAGTTCGATCTACGGACAGGTTGCCTGCAGGTCAGCATGAATACGCATCACACCATGTCACGCCCATCACGCCCACTTTGTCTGCTTGATGCAGCAAGCAGACGGAACGCAAAGTAAATAAAAGCATTGCATACTTTTGAGCGCTGCGGTTGGCCGATAAAAACGTAGCCATAAAACGACAACAGAAAGCGACACACACGCACACACACACGCACACACATACTTAAGCGACAATGTGTTTGCTGTGCTGTGGGATACACCCCGCCCCCTCCCCATCTCACTTCAACTCTGCCAAGCTGATCAATATTTTATATGCAAATTTTAAATGTCAGCAAATATTCATGCTGTTTCGTCTGTTTGCCTGAAACACGAGTAAAACGGCAACGGCAACAACAAAAATCGATGCTGTCCGCTATAAAGCCGCTGCGCTCGAGGTCAACTTGGGGTCATGCGGACAGCAACAGGGGGCGGGGCAGGGGGAGCAGCAGCTGAGTGGACGCCTTGAAACCATTTTGACATTTGGTCGCAGTGCCGCCTTTGTCTTTGGCGTTGACGTAGCAACAAACCGACACCACGAGAAGCAGCAGCACCACCGCCGACACCACCGCCACCACCACCACCACCGACAGCACCACCCATTGTCAGTGGTTTGATATCTGCTGCTGCTGCTGCTGCTCTTGGCCACATTTGCACAATGCTGCCGCGCATACGAGTTTGACATTGTCATTGCTCTCCTGGCTGTTCAGTTGGTCGGTTGCTCTGTGGGTCTGTGGGTCTGCTGGTCTGCTGGTTTTGGCCCTTACCATGGCCAACATGAAGCGTAGCACTTTTTAAAATGACTAACGGCAGCTGCGGTAGCTGCCAGCGGTCAAACACACACACAAATACACACACAGACATTGAGAGCGAGTGAAAAACCCACAAAGCCACATCCGTCTGTGCTCCAGAGCTCTCTGGCCTTTTGTTTCGCAGCTGGCGTCGCAGTTCGTTTGTTTGCCGCGTGACCAGACCAAACAAGCGCAGCCCACAGACCAACAGCAGACCAGGCAACCATTCTCCTTTCCTCTCTCCTCCCCCTTTCCTCTCTCTTCTCCTTCTTCCCTTTTGTCTACCCCGTTTCGTTGATTTGTATATTTCGTGGCAGCATAATTTATTGATTGAGTGTCTCCCATCCTTCCATCCGCCCCCTGCCCCGCCCATAAATTCAACCTGCTCAACCCCCAAAAATTTCCTTCCTCGATTTTCTATTGTCATTGCGAATATTTTTCAACGCGGTTTTTCCTTCGCTTTTCCCGCTGCTCTGCATTTGGTTTGATTTTGTCAGCTTCGCTTTGTTGCGCTTTTCACCAGTTCTTTTGGCTGCTGTTAACTATGTTTTCCCTGTCTCTCCCCTCTCTCTCTCTATCTCTTTCTCTCTGTCTGTCTCAGCTGTCTGACTGTCCCCAGCAGCGCTAAAAATTTAAATTGGTTTGTTTTGTATTGCGGCTGCTTCGGTGGCAACTTCTCCAGCAGCTTCTTCTCCTCTTTCTTCTTCTTCTTCTTCCCCACCTCCTCCTCCTCTTTCTGCTGCTGTTGCTCGTTTAGTTGCTCCTGCTCCTTGTGCTTCTTCTGTTTTTAGCTGCGCTGCCATAAAATTGCAAATTGCAATTCGTCGCCATGACTCGTTGCCTGACACTGTCACTCCTCTCTCTTCCTCTCTCCCTCTCCCCCCTCTCCCCCTTTTACCATTCGTGCCCTTCTGCACTCCTGCACCTGCCTTTTGGCCATACAGTGGCTGCTGCAAGATGCCGCCTGCCTGTCGCACGTTGCGCATCGTTGACAAAGTTACGAAACTGTGGTAAATTTTATTTGAATTTCCAATGCAGCAATCCTTGCTGCTTCCTCTTTCCGCTTAGCTCCTGCCCTGCTCCTTTGGTTACTGTTGTTTTTGGCCAGCTCGTTGCGGTTAGGAAGCGTTGATGAATGAAGTGCAGTTAACACCCAAAAAGCGTTTGCTTTTGATTTGTCGCCACAGCAGCAGCAGCGGCAGCAGCGGCAGCTTGTGCGTTCCAATTAATCATGGTCAGCAGCGTATAACTTGGCTCAAATGATTGGGCCAGCGTCGAGAGAAAATACAAGATTGGTGGTTGCCATTATGTCGTGTCGTGTCGAGTCTTGTCGGCCACAAAATGCTAAGCCA
This sequence comes from Drosophila subquinaria, assembly GCA_037043405.1. NCBI lineage: Eukaryota > Metazoa > Arthropoda > Insecta > Diptera > Drosophilidae > Drosophila > Drosophila subquinaria. Next base: position 869,248 of record JBAMBL010002830.1, read on the forward strand.
AGCGAACAATTTTTAATCATATCGGGGATCAGTTCAGCCCAATGTCATGTCAAACTTGTTGAGGCCGTTCTCCTGCTCCTTCTCCTACTTCTCTCATTCTCCTCTCATTCTCCTCTCATTCGCCTGAAGAACCCGCATCAAAGCTGAAAACAAGACAAGGCAAACAAGAGACAACATGTCGAGCTGGAGGACATGGAGGTGTTGCCAGTTTAATGATAACAATAAAACAGAGCGCCAAGCGAAGGGCATCAATGTCACAAGAGGGTCTCAACATGTGTGTGTGTGTGTGTGTGTAATGTGTGTGTGGATGTGTGTTGTATGTATGTTGACTGGCAACCAGCAACTTTATTTTTTTTGCTTGGGGGCAACCTGAAAATATGAGGGGTTGTTGTCTTGCCTTTTGAAAAATTGCGACAGCAGCAGCAGCCTTAAATCAAAAAATTATATTGTCATACGAGTATAGGCAAAAAGAGGGAGAAAGAGAGATGGAGACAGAGAGAGTGAGGGAAAGAGAGAAAGAAAGACTGAGAGGTAGACATGAAGATTGGCTGACTAGGAGCCATAACAGGCGCAACATGTTTGCCATTTGAGTGTGGGCTGAGTTTGAGTATTTGGGTCTACAAGTGATAAAAGTGATAGCAAAAGGGAAGGCAACTTTGTGGCTCTACGAGACAGAGAGAGAGAGAAGAGACCGGAGACACCAGACCAGCAGCCGTGGATGGTAAAAATTAATTTATAATAGGCATCCTTTATGAGATGACAAGGATGCTGAATAAGATAATGGCATCAACAAGCAGCCAGCCAGCCCGCCAGGATGAGCAGACAAATGGCGCGAGCACCCAAAAGGCGTAGACTCCCTTCTTCCCCTCTTTCCACTCTCCACTGAGTGGAAGTGAGAATAGGAGGGTGTTAGAAGGGGGCAAAGGAAGCGTTGTTACTGCTGCTTTTGGGGGCGTTGTTCGCATGTTTGGCAAATAACGAAATTACTTATCGCACGAAGCGAGACCAAAAGGGAACAACAACAAAATAAGATGATGCTTGTAAGCTGTTGCTAATAAATATTTAAAAATGTTTTGCTCCTTTTCGTTACACATGAGGAAGAAAAACAACTGACAGGCAGGGAGAATGTGGGAGAAAATGAGAAAACGTGATTTGTAGCCGCTCTCCACTGTGCTTTGGCACAGTGGTGCCAAAATCGAAGTCAAAACTGTCTGAAGTGTGAGCAGACAATTAATTATGTAATAAGAGTAGAGCCAATGCAAAATTTCAAGTACCTCACACATAGTTTTCCACAATATATCAAATATCAAATTTTGAGGTGATAATTAGCACACTTGAGTTGAAGTTGAGGCTCTATTAAGACTTATTATTAACTTAAATATTGGCTATAAAATTATATAATTCTATTTAGTATTTATTTAACTATTGAAATAATGTCAGTTTAATATTGTTAAATGAAACTTAAAAAAAATCAAGCTAGTACGATTAAAGAAATTATTAACTGCATATTTTTAAGAATTTTAAAATTTAAAATATTTTTTAGAACGTTCAATGTAATTTTAGCTAGTACATTTCAATTGTACTTTGGCATATATTTTCATCAATTATTATAGTATTTAAAAATGATAATTATTTTCTATTTAGTTTGAAAATAAATCAAACACTCACTAAAAATGTTAAAAATATGTATGCAAAAATATGAAATCTTAATGCTTAAAATTGGCACATAAAATCTTTTCCCGATAATGTTCAATAATTAAAATTTGTTAGTAAATTTCTCAGTAAAACTGATTAATCTAATATAAATTGATGCTGCTGGCATTTTTGGCAATTATAAATTGCTGCAAACTTATCTGTTTAATTTGGAAATTATGTTTCACTCGGTTATCTGAAAATGAACTCGGCTCATCTTTCGTTCTCAAGTTTTGAGACGTTTATTTAATGCCGCACCTAAGCATTAACCTGATGCGCGTATCGCTACACAAACAAAAATAAAGAATATAAAATACATTTACACACACACTCACACGCACACACTGATACTTGGGTGTACCTGGCTCATAAATGAGCAAAGATACGAGCCAGATAAAGGCAAAGGCAATAAAAAGTATTTTATGAGCAAATTATGTTTATTAGCGTGTCAAAATGTCAACATTATGCATGACAAAATACATATTAAAGAAAATATGAAATATGAAGCGTGATATTAAGTAAAGTTGACAAACACTCACAAGCGCACACACACACACACTTACATTGAATCCCACGCACATAACAAAGGGCAATAAAAAAGTGTTGCATACTTTTTGGCAGCCAATTTAAAGGAAGAGTTCAAGGAAAAGATAGAGAGAGACATGGAGAGTCTAAAAATACCCGTATCGCTCGTCTGAGTTTGAATTTTTGGCTTATTGGTCAAAGTGCAAAAAGCCAAAGTGCATTACAGAGGCCACTCGATAGAAGGAACTCACTAAGAGAATGAGAAAGAGGCACCAGCTGGAAATGTAATGCGGCCTTGTCTGTTGTCTACTTTGTGGCAGGCAGCAAATATAATTCGATTTGCTAGCAAGCTAAACATGCACACGCTTCGAATATGAAAACCGTTGCTGCTGGAAAAGCTTTTGTAGCTTTTGTAGGTTGCCAGCCACGAAAAACCGGCAAAGCCAACGAACCAAAAGCAAACAAAACAACAAGCAAATTACAACAATGGGTTGGGGAGGGAAACATTGTTGCAACAGTGCAACGATGCCACACGATGCATGCTAAATGTAATGCACAATGACAAAACGCTACCCCCAAACCAAGACACACACACACAGACACATGCAGTTACAGATGGCAACTGAGCAGCGTATAAAAATAGTTGATGGCAACGATTGCAAACGACGACGCCGACGACGCCGAGCAGCGACTAAAGACGAACGCCTCCACAGCCAGAGGGAATTACAGCCGGTACAGTGGTGCAGCTTTGCGGTGGTGCGGTGCACTGTGGGGCATTTGACCAGTTTTAGTGTCATAAATTAATAAAACATAAATTACGAGTTAGTTATTAATTAATTGGAATTGTGATGTTATTAAACATGAATATAGAAACTTGCTTAACAAGTTTTAACAATTTTTGTAACTTTTTGCAAAGTGAAACTTTCCTTTCGAAAAGCATCCATTGACACCACTTGCCAAACTTTCAAATTATTTATAGAAAATACATAAACAACAACATTTAAGCAACAAGACATAGTAAAAACTCAAGCACTTGACATCCATTGAGAAGTTTAATTTTAAATATGATTTTCTTTGAATTGTATTAAAAAATTTGCAATTTATCAAAGCACAACACAAGCTGAATTTAACAGCTGTTATTTTAAAATTTTACTGTAATGTTAACATTTATAACATCTAACATCACAGTTTGATTTATAAATGTGTTTGCATCAAAATCTCATAAATTTGCAAGCTTGTAAAAAATTTATTAATGCCACAAAAACTGGTCATTTGCACCACAGTGCGGTGGTGCGGCGAGGGGGCAGCTGGCAACGCGCATGACGCGAGACTGGACTGCCTCACTGGCTGACTGTCTCACTGGCTGAAAGGCACAGGCGGAAGCTGACGAAATGTTGCCGATGCGCTTTGCTAACGATGTGGGCAAAAACAACGCAACGCCTACGATGTTGCAACAGCAACAGCAGCAACAGCAACAACAGTTGCAACAACAGCAACAATTGCAGCTGCAGTTGTCCAAAGTTGCTTTCTCCACCTTCAGTCAGCCTTTTCTCGTTGCTTTTTTTCGTCTATCGTTTTTTGTTGTTGCCACAAGTGGATGGGGGTTGCATTATCTGCAATTGTGTGCGTATGTGCAAGTGTGTGTGAGTGTGTGTGTGCATAGCTTTGTGTGCCACTGTTGCGTTTTTATTTGCTGCTGTTTCGGCTGCCCGCCCTCCCTCTTTTTCTTCGTTTTCGCCTTCGTCGTTTGGGCGCAAAACTTTTAAATTAGAAATTTTTGTTAGTGGCAACTGCTGAGAGAGGAAATAGGAAGAGTAAAGGGTGTATGTGTGTGTGTAGGGCAATGAGCAGCTACTGCCTGGCACTCAATAGTTTTTTTTTGCTTCTTCTTCAGTTTTTTGTTGTTGTTTTTTGTTATATACTTTGTTAGTTGGTTAGTTTTTGTTTGCTGCAGCAGCAGCAGCAACAGCAACAGCAACAGCAACAACAACAACAACAGTTGTTGTTGTGGTTTCCATTGACACTCGCTAGTTGCAACTATTAATTTTTAATTTTTTTTCTCCCTCTTCTCCCTTTTTCCGTTTTCCCTTTTGTTTTTGCTTCTGTCGTGTGAAGCATTTTGTGGCTGCTGCTACAAAAGGTTTTGAGAATTTAAAGTTTTTAATGTAATTTGGCAGATCGCTAAAGTGTTTGCTGTTGATGTGGTTAAGGCGTGAAATGATGCAGTTTAAGGAGAGGAACAGTTGAGGAGGGCTTAGAGGAAAGGGAGGTGTATAAAAGGTGGATAAGATAAAATGTACTTGAAAGTCTTAAATTTTTGCATTGAGATAGTTTAACATAGACAAAGTTGCGTGTAAAAATCCGAATGCTAAAATTGTGGCTGCAAAAATTATAAAATAGATACTATACTATAGATGGGAAAAGATAGAAATTGCGTGGATATATTGAATTACTTAAATTTAGACGATTTGTTGCTGATGAGATGGAATTTAAGGGAGTTCATTTGAAGAAATGCTATAGTTTAGTAATATCTCTCGAGTCAAAAAACTGTTGCTAAAAAAAATGTATTCAAAAAGAATTAAATACACTGGATAAAGGGTAAATAGGATTTGGATTCAACACCTTTCAATGCCACAACTACATATACCGTCCATATTTTAGTTCGTATAATAACTCAATCAATTTTAACAATATGACAAAAGCATTTTCCAATTTTCTCCATTACATTTTCACATTGCCAAAACAGTTGTCAACACTTTGGCTTTAATGTCAGCTCGCACAGCCATTTTCTTAATTTAATTCAATAGAATTTTCAGCGTTTTTATTTAGCAATTTCGTCGTTTTGTGTGCAGCCTCTCAAAGTTGTTATTATCATTTTTTTTTCTGTTGGCTGACTGACAGACTGACTGCTGTTGAGTCTAACAAAAGAGGATGTGATTGAATTTACTTCACCCACCGCAGACCGATCTATAAGGCAACCGCCAAGTGAAGGAAATAAGAAAAAAAGGTGGTGGCAAGAGATAATTTGAGCAGTAGGCGTCACCTAATGGCATTCCACAAATTGTTTGTTGAATAAAAGTGCGGCAAGAAAGCCAAGTAAAAGAAGGCGGCCTAGAGTTTCGTAAAATGCTTGTTAAAATGCCCGACTTCTGGCCGGGTCCAAAACTGGCTGCCTGGCTGCCATCTGCCCACACAGCCAGACGAAAAGGAAAAGGTTGTCATGCTGCCAAGACGAGCCAAAAGACGTCGACAAAAAAAAACGAATAGAAAAAAAGACAACAACTTAATACCCAGCTGATGCCTATTAAGCACAGCATTTGTGGCACCCGCCAGCAACTCCCGCCCCTCGACCACTCCCCCCTCTGGGCAACCACTGACTTTGCGTGTGCTTTGCCTTGATTTTGAGGCTGTGATATTTTCATTTGCTTGATTTGTTTTGGCATAATTTCGCTTCGACTTGGTTTGTCTGGGGGATGCTTCACTAAATTATTGTGAACCGAATTCCGCTTTTTCGTAAATGTTTGTACAAGTCGGTATGTGTGTGTGTCTGTGTGTGTGTGTGAGTATGTGTGTGTGGTTGGCATTGGCAAACCGCAAATCAGCAGTTTTTTTCTATTTTTTTTTTTTGCTTAGTCTAGGAAGAGAGCCCTGAATAATGACCGAACTCGCACACATTAAGCATACGCCCCGTATGCCTAGACCACAACACCCCACCCCCAACACCCCCTCCCTTTACTCGTTTGGGGTGCCAGTCAAGTGACGACGCACACGTAGCAACAATAATTTCAGCTAATTGCTCTCTGAACAGCCATTTCAATGCGAAATGAATTCTGTGCATTCTGCCCGATGCCCCAAATTGGAGCAGAGTTAAGAGAGAGAGGGGCAAAGGGGTATGGAATAAGGCCCATTCATTTCGGATTGTGGATGCAACAACAACAGAGACGGGCATTGACCATCGACTGGGCCAGTCTGGGATAGCTGTAATAAAATTACGTATACGCAGCGTGCACGCTCTGTCGGGCTGCATATGAAAAACGAGTTTACCCGAGAATAAATGCAGACGGGAGGATCACACAAACACTAACGAGAGGTCCGTAACACAATAACAGACAGGCAGACAAATAGACAGACAGACAGACAGACAGATAGTCGGAATAGTTGGCCTGACTGCCTGCTATGACTTTCATTGCCATTCATATCTAATCGCAGTCCATTTCCCCATTTCCCCCCACTTCCATTCTCTCTCTGTCTGTCTGTCCACGTTGTCTGCCGGAAAAAAATTAAATTTGTCTCTTGACTGACAAATGTCCCCCGAGTGGGTAAAACCAGAAAAGTACTTGACGATACGTAAAAGTCAAGTCAAATTGCAGACGGAACAGAGCACTATGACTGAAGAGAGAGACAGAGAGGGGATGAGAGAGAGAGAAAGAGAGGGGAGAATGTAGAAGCTTTGGCTCTTTCATAAGTCTGCTTGTAATGCTGTTAAGCGGGCAAAGATACTGTCACTGTAGTGGGCCCACACTCACTTATATGTATTTGTATATGTATAAATATATATGTATCTGTATCTGTAGCTTTGTATCTTTGGCCAAGAGCAGAGCAAACGCCCAAGCTAGAGTCGGGAATAGGGGCAGGGAAAGAGAGGGACAGGAACAGGGGCCAATGGGGCAACGTCAACGGTAGCATTTGTGGACTGTGGACTGTGGACTGGGACTCTGACTTGTCCTGGGCTGAAGAGCAGCTGATGTTGATGATGATACACACTCAAGTGCGCTTTGGGTATAGCCAAGTAGTTGAGTAAATATACACACGCACACACAACAAGACAGTGAGTGAGAGGGGAAATGAGAGAGGGAGATACACATACTAAAAGCTATGCTGACAATATGGCGAACACACAGAGGCCGCCGTTGCTCTGACTTATTTATGCCAATTTTGCGTGTATGTGTGTGTGTCTCTGTATGTGTATGTCTCTGTGTGTGTGCTGTCTTTTATCCTGTTTGCGGCTGTTGTTGATTTTTGGCGTATTCGCTTCTATTTAAACATTTAAAGCAAGTTGCTACGTGTGCCGCATATCTCGATGTGCCCCACAGTGGGCACAAACCAACAAAAGTAACCACAAAAAATTATGTATTTAAATACAATTTGATCAGCATGCCATAACTTCAAGCCCAAAGTACTCGAAAGTAATAAACGAATTAAAGAATTTCCTTGCGCTTTTTCCACTGTCTCGACGCTGGCATTGACGGATGCGGTTGCCAACGTTTTCCAAAGTTTTTCTCAGACGGGGAGGGAGAAAAACCAGAGCAAGTCAACGAACCAACCGAGCAAACAGCACAAATGAACGCGAATCGAATCTCGTGAGAGCTGCTTTCATTTCATAAGCTTTGCATCAATTTAAATATTTAACGAGTATTTTTGAGTTGATCACATTTGACGGCGGCTGCTTTAAATTGACTAAAAAAATTGAAGGGAGGCCGCAACTGGGGCACAGATTAAATTTCCGCCCCTCTGAATAGCAGCGTGTAGCTAATAGAAACGCCGAGTGCGAATTTGAATGCCAGCGATGATTGCGGATGACTGAGGCTGGCATTGGTGGATGGAGATGGGTTGAACTGGACTGGACTGGTCAGCTAGGATGTTAGGTCCCATGCCGGACGATCCCTGGTCGACGTTCGTCAGTTTTCAAATGTCCGAAAAAAGAAATCCAATTTGCCAGACGCGCGCACGCTGGCAATGCCCCTCGAGGACATGCGTGCATAAAAAACTGGCGAGAAAAAGACCAACAAAAATAAGCAAAAAAAAAAGACCAAAAGAGCACAATTGCAATAGCAGCGAGTACACAAAAAACTAAACTGAAAGCTGAAAACTGGCGACGGCTGCTCGAATACAAAACCCAAAAGCAAACGCAAACCATGAACCATGAACGAGCTCGGCCTGACCGTGTCCTCCGTGTCCGTGTCCTGTCCGTGTCCAGAAACGTGTAGAAAATAAAAATTTCTATTTAAATGGCAAAAATCAACAAATGCAACGCAAAACAATCTAAAACACAAATCGAAATTAAATGACCGCACTTGCACACAAAAGCGCGATTCACACACACACACAACACACACAACACACACAACACACACACACATGCACAGTAACATGGCAAAAACAAGCCACTCACAAAAACAAAAAACAAGAATTTAAAAAAAAAATACTGAAAAAAAAGAGGGAACGAAGCGTCTGACTGAAATAAAGTGCAGCAGCTGCGCAGTCCCCCAAAGGGAGCAACGAACGGAGTCGGGCAGGATGAAGGGCAGCTGTTGGATCCTGCAGATGTGTGTGTGTAAGTGAGAGAGAGAGAGAGAGAGATAGCGAGGACCCTGCAGAGTCTGACAAATGCGGATGGCTTCGCGTCGCGATGCTTGTCCAGCAATTTCAACATTTCATTCAGCGGCTGCGAGATGCGAGTTTTGAATTTGATTTTTGCCTTGTTTTACGTTTTTCTTTTTTTTTAGTCTTTGCTTTAGGTTATTGTTCGCATTTGTATTGTCCACAACACAACACATAAACACACACATACGCATGGAGTGGCCATTTAGTCATGTGTACAACGAATGTTCCTTTGGGAAATGCTTAAATATGTTGCACTCGACTTTAACACGCTGAGATTAGCTTGAATTTAAATTGTTTATTGCTTAAAATTATTAAGTATTTTTTACGTTAAGAAACTGGTTTGATTCTCACTCCGCCATGTTAAAGAACAGTCAAATATATAAACGTTTCATATATTTTCCATGGAAAAATATTTTTCCATCATTTCACGCAAAAAAAAATACTTTAGACTATCGCACAGTGTAAAATAATTATATATTTTATGCTAGGCCTCAACTATTTGTGCTGCAAATGAGCTCATTCAATTTACTCGACACATTTCATTTGTCTGTTTGTATTTTTTTCCTTTTGTTGCTGAGGTGTTGGCGCGTTGTTAACCTTTTACTAAGCACGCTGTTGGCCAGTCCCAGACTGGCATTAAAATTAATTAACTGCAAATGTGTGAAACTAAATAAAGCCACTTTCTCGGGGCCAAAACCACACACGCAGACATGGCTAACTGGAAAACTCTTTACAATTAACAATCCAACGCGAAGCGACCCAATTTGTTGCCCTATTCCGGATATGCTCCAACTAGATATACATGTTTATATATATATGTATAGAATATATATATAGAGACGCATATGTAACAGTCATGTCACGACCCGAAGCGGCTAAAAAAGAGATCGCAGCCGCCTTTTAGGCCAACATCGAAAGTGTGACTGAGCCGGGCTAGTTAGCCATGTTAGTGTGTGTGTGCGTGTGTGTGTGTGTGTGTGTGGATATATCAACACCTACGCTTACACATACTAAAAACTAGTGACACGACAGCCACGTGAAAAGGGAAAGGGAGAAACGACGGGAAAAAAAGATGGGAAGTAAAAATAAGAAAGAAAAAACTCGGAAGCGGTAACCGCAATTTGACCCAGGTTTTTACTTGCTTTTACCTGCCGTGGCGCCCGACAAATATGCAGATTGCATGAATCAAGAGCGTGCAGGAGTAGAGAGAAAGAGAGAGAGCGAGAGAGAGAGAGAGAGAAAGAGTGGGTCACCTGCGTCGCGTTTACTTTTAACATGTGCTAGCAGCAGCAACAACAACAACTCCGCAGGGTTGTTTGTCTGCCTCCATTCCATGCCATCCCCTCCTCTCCCCCTTGCCACGGCCCCCTCACCGCACTCCACAACAAATGCCGTTTAATGTACGTAGTTGTTCCTGGTGGTTGTGTGGCTGTGGGGATGTGGGGATGGGGCAAGGGCGGAAGGGCGGAAGGGGGTGTGTCTGCCTGGTATAACTACCCAAAATCCAATGCAAACACGACTAGGCCATATACAATCTTTGTGACCCTTTTATTTTTGTTGCCTCTCCTCTCTGTTGGTTGTTTAGTTGAGCTGAGCGCTTTCGCTTGTTCATCCCATGCACCGAAAAAAAATACATTCTAAAATTAAAGTTTAAAATTCTTGATTTCAGCATGTATTTTTTTGAGAATATATTCAGGATATGATTGTTAAAATAACACAATATGCGTATTAGAAAGCCAAAGGCATTCGATTTCACTGAAAAAATTCTTATACCCGGATAGTCCAAATATTTGTGGAGAACAATTGAAAAAATCCAACTTGAATAAAGTATTCTGGACTTGGATTTACAACTTACAAAATAACCGAACTTTTGACATCGTTTGGCTTGATTTTCAACAGGAATTCCACTTTTTTTTTTCTATGTGTAGTATTAACTGCAAGTGTTGTTGTTTTTGATTTTATTGTTAGTGCTGTAGTTGAAGTTGTTGTTGTTACTGTGGTTGCTGTTTAGGTGTTTCTGCTGTCCTTAAAAAGCAAACATACGCAATTTCTATTTCGCTCTCTATGTACTCGACAGTCATGTGTGTGTGTCACTGTATGTGTGCTAGTGTGTGTGTGAGAGAGAGTGTGTACTTTCTAATTTATAAGGCAACATGTTCGTTTACTCGCCTTGGGAGCACTTTAATGCATTCGAGGTTGGCCTTCTCTCTCTCTTTGGCCTGCCTCTTTTCGATTTCTGATACGCAAATTTGCCATTTCCATGTGTCTTTGTCTCTGTCTCTGTCTCTGTATTGTCTTGTCCTGCGACGCTTTTTACACAATTGTCAACACACACACATACACTGAACAAATGCAAATGGCAGACCACCTCCCTTCGTCCCCCCCTTCGATACCCTTGAATTGGCAAACAATGACGCCTATGACTAGCATTTAAATGCGAAATTTGCACGCGAGTGGCAACCGGAATGGAACTTGTCCCATAGACCCTGCACCCCACATCCTCTCTCTCTCTCTCTCTCTCTCACACACTCTCTCTACCACATTCTCCTTCTCTTCTTTTTCATCTCTTACTCTGCTTCTATTTAAAAGCTGCCTTTCTGGCCTGATTGCTTTATAAGCAGAACCCAACAATACACTGAATTTTTTCAACATTACTACATTCCCATGCTCCCTCTTTTATTCCTCTATCTCTCTCTTGACTGCTTCTCCTGCTTCGCTGGCAAATTTAAATCAAATTATTGACATTTGTTTAAAGTCAACGCAGACGACTTGCATACAAATGACTTAAATTTCCAGCCACGACTCTCTTAAAGTCGGTTGCAAAATCAGCACAAAATGGACACGAGCCGTAGGCAAAAGGGCACAACTGATAAGGGGTCTCAGCCAGGGGGTGGAAAGGGGTGCAAGACGAGACTTTAGCTTGGGGGCAGTAACCCTTTGCCACAGTCGTTGTTGTTTCTGTTGATGTTGCTTTTGCCTCTGCCATGTTTTGTTTTTAATAGTTACTGAATCTCATTAGAATTTAGATGAGTCTTAATGAGTCATTGTTTTACACGTTAGACGGTCGCGATGAGAACGACGACGCCGCTGGCAGTAGCAGCAACAACAACAGAAGCAACAACAACAACAATAAAGACGCGGCACTCAGAAGTAAGAACTAAGAATAGTGCAACGTCGACATACAATAACCCAAAAAGTTTCTGCGGCAACGGCACGAAAAGGTAGCATGCCTCGATGTCAGCACACAAACACACCCTCACACACACACACATACATTCACACACTAAAAGATACAAACCAGCTTTGGTCTATATGTTTTTATATATGTATGTATGAAAGGCATTCAAAGCATGGCGAAACGTCGCACAACACAATGAAAGTTTCATTTGATCTGCGAACAACGCGACAACTTGATGAGGATGCTCCTCCAGAAGTTTCCCATGTGCCACTACAAAGGACTTTAATAACAGAACAGACAGCGCTGAGATATTTTCACAGACAAATAGTAAAGGAAATTGTTGTCGGGACTGTTGCTCGCTTTGCAGATAACTTTAATTAATTTAATTTGAGTAAAATGCACGAGATTTTTCATTTCTAAAAGAGAGAGATAGCACGAGATGTATTCTTTACACGAATAAGGAGACTTTAAAAAGCGATAAGCACAAAAATTGAAAATAGTGCAGAGATATTTACGAGTATATGAAGAAAAATACATATAACTATTGAAATATACATAAAATTGAGAGGCAGTGAATTAGAGATAAAAATATAGAAACAAATAATATAGAATCACGATATAAAATGTATATAAAATGTATTAAAGATAGCAATAACAAAAGAGACTTTAATAGATTTACAGCCAGATGGGTTCATGCATTTTCATACACAGATAGAAATAAATTTGAAGCTAAAGAGATATAATCAAGTATAATAATTATTGACACCTTTAAGTCGACCTTAAATGAAATACGTTAATTAAATAAAAGAAATATATACATATATATATACAAATCACAATTCAAAAGTAAGAACAATGCCCAACCCTGTATAAGTTTTCACACATACCTAAACTAAGCCGTATTGCACATTGCGCTTTATCAGTTGGCAGGTGGCTGTAATCAGCATTAGACAACAACATTATCAGCACGATGGCGGCGTCTAATGGCAACAATGATGACAATGACGACAACTGACTTGGGCCAAGGAGTCGAGTCGAGTTGAGTTGAGAGTCCTTAACGTGACTGCAGTTCAATTAAATAGACAGGAGCGATGGCAGGAAAAGGAGTTAAGATGTCTGCAAAATAAGTTGATTGGCTTTCAGTTTTGCAAGCTGCTGCCGCAGAGACAGCAACAGCAACTTGCAAATGGCAACAGCAACTTGCAACTGGCAACTTGCAACAGACAACGAGGCAGGCATTTACTTATTGTAGCTGCGAGTACACGTAATTAAGTTGAAATTAAAGTGCAAAGTTTGCTTTAAGTTACCAGCAGGCGTCTCGTCCCGTTCCTTCCTCAGTTCAGTTTCTCGTTTCGCTAAACGCTAATTAGATCTTTTAGTTTCATTTAGTATGCCCTGTCCGCCTCTTTGTGCCTCTCCTATTGGCCATGCTGCATGCAAATGAATGAAATTAAAAGCACATTATACTTTATAATGCGCGCTGATTTGAGTCGGGCAAATTTAATTTAAAGATTTGCTGAGCCAAGTCGCTTATCAGTGGCCCCAAAAGTTAGGCCCGCTCCCACTCCCAATCCAAAATGAAGTCAAATTGTGTGTCATATATCAAAGCGAACTCACAGCAGGGAATCAGAAGAGAAGAGAGGAGAGAGAGTAAAGGACTCGTGTATCCTATTGCCAGAGATAACCGCAGTGCCAAATTGCGGGCATAAGTGACTCTCAATGAAGGCGGCACATAAATGCGGCAACTGTGGAATGGTATAGAATGGAATGGACCAAATTGATTGGATGCCTCGGCATTGATCAAAGTCATAAGTCAGCGGTCGTGGCATACACAAATCTCCATCTGAATATCCTTTTGCAAGTCAAGTTGTCCTTTTTCCGTGCACAGCACGTCTAAGCAACTGGATTATTAACATTTCAATATAATTTGTGGCCCAGCTCAACTCGACTCGACTCCCATCGACTCCCATCGACTTTCATATTTTGCTGGACCCAAAAACTGAGCTCCGATTTGCTTTTTCTGCTGACGTCTGGTAAAATTAACGCTCCTCAGGACTTTGATCCTTTTTTGCACACACACTGAATATACATATGTACATACATATATACACATTAGTATGTATGGCACCCCAGTGCGTGTTAGTCCTGTGTATTTGCTTACATATTCATCAATTTTTTGGGTTAAACTGTGGGTGGGCCTATCCCTCTCTCTCTTTCCCTCTCTCTCTCTCTTCTCCTATTCCTCTCTTTGCCTTTGACTGTGTCCTGCACGTTTTGCGGTTGTTGGCGTCAAATTGTTTGCTTATTTTGGGCTTTTATATGACAGCGGGCAGTCCCAGCAGTCGGTCAGCTGGCGGTTTTTTGACTCGCCGCTAAACGCTTTTAGCTTTAATGCACTCCCATTTAGCCGGAGAGTATATAACTGCCATTACGATTACGCATACGCCGTGTGGTCAATGGCCTGATGGAATTTACCCAAAAAAATAAATTATTTCATATACATATCCAAATTAAGCGCAAAACTAGAGCAAAGTAATCGATTGTGAATATAAAAAAATATGCCAATTATGCACCGTAAATCGATACGAAGCAATCGATAAAAACAAACTGAAAATTATTTGATAAAATGCCAAAAATTATTTTAAGTAAATAAATTGTGCAAAAGAATAGACAAAGTATCAGATTAATCGATATTAACTTAGGTTTAATAAAATAAATTAATAAAACTTATATAACAATATAAGTAATAATGTTTTTTGACTGCACATTCCTCCAAACAAATCTCTATATTATGTAATGTTAGTTAATCGCTAAACATAACTTAAGTGCTTCACTGTGAATCGATAAATGTTATCTAACTGTTACGGGGTCTGTTGGCTGCTTCCCTCAGCAGCTCTCAGCCTGTGATGGCGTGTAATTAAGCGTTGCAGCTTATGTAAGACAAACAGGAAATAAGGTTTAGCACAAATGCATAAATAACAATAGCAACACACACACATACACTTACACAGACACACATGCAGTCAGGTAACGACGACTCGACACATAAATAAAGGCAATACACAAACAATGAAAACGGATAACATAAAATTTACAACAACTCTAGTAACGCCAACTAAAAGCTCTAAGACACACACACACACACACATATACACCCGCATTTGTTAGCGCCCTTAATCAAAAGGTACAAGTGGGCGTGGCATGCGGCACACTACTGACACACTTGGTCCTGTAGTCCTGTATATCCTGCATATCCTGCGCCGAGATTGTTAGGCTCTTTCAAGTCGACGCAGCCCAGACGCGTCGTCCTCTGCAAATATACAAAACACTTGTTACAGCCATGCCAAGGATTTATGATTAATTTATGTGCACGTGTGCGGGTCCTTCACGGCAAAAGGGGCAGAGGGGAGAGAGAGAGAGAGCAGGAAGTGGCAGGACTACTGCCAAAAACTTAATTAACTCATTACATACGCACAGTTTTAATCAGGCAAACGAGTTGACGAGTTGAGATGGAAAGAAATGCCTGGCGTTGTCTTGCCCTGTTTTCCCTTCCCCTTCCTGCCCCTTGGTCCCTTGACACTCTGACACCCGGAGGCAACAATAATGTGGTGGATGCCACCAACGAGCTACCGATACAAAACTCGAAACGAGTCGAGTCGTAAATTTAAAGCTCCCTTTTGACTGCAATTAGCGTACACGTTTGTCTCCCCTCTCCCCTCTTTTCCCTCTCTTTCCCTCTCTTTTTGTATCTCTTGAGGAACTTTTGCGATTCGTTCTTCATGCTTCATGAATATTACATTCGGCGGCTCCAATAAGCCAGGTCTTTGTCTGTCTGTCTGTCTGGCAGCCAGTCAACCAACCAGGCAAGCCATTCAATGTGAATTCATTCGCAACTTGCGTGCATGCCTCAATTGTCTTTGTTGTTCGCCTTTGACTTGCAACAACAGCAACAACAACAACAGCAACGATTGTAACAACGTTGCACACAATTGATTCACAATAATGACAACTACTCGACCTACCCGAGTTGGCAAGAAGTGTTTACAGTCTGGCCAACTGGCAAAAGTTCAATCTAAGCCCGGCCGCCGAGTATCTTTACAATAGGCTCGTTAATGGTGGCGTATACGCAATTTCCAATTAAATATATAAAGTATATGCAGACAGCGATTTGCGCGTTTTGATTTGTTTTCTTTTTTAAAAGTCTTTTATAACTCACTCAGCTCTTTCTTCATCTCTCTTTCTCTTTCTCTTTCCCATTCTCCCTCTCTCTGCGCATCATCGTCATGTGGTTGTGACTCGGCCTGGCGAATTGCTTTTAATATTTATTTAACACAAAAGCTTTCCGCATTACGTTTCGTTTCTGCTGCCGTTAATTTTTCGCTTTGCTTTTCATTTTCGCAAAATTACCGGAAATGTTAATTTCTGCACGTGCAGCAGACGACGACGACGACGATGGCGACGATGACAAGGACACAGGACGCAGGACATGCAGTCAGTCAGCCAGTCAGTCAGTCAGTCAGTCAGTCAGTCAGTCAGGCTGGCAGTCAAAGCCGCGCCCATCAACGTCGCCATCGTCCTCGTCGTCAACATCTCCGTCTCCGTCGTCGTCGTCGTTGTCGTCGTCATGCCCCAGTTGAATAGTGCTAATTATTTAGGGTAAGACTTCTGCCTCTCACTGTGCACGTATGTATGTATATGTGTGTGTCAGTGTGTGTGTCTTGCGACCCCCAAAAACCCACTGCGTTGGCCCTTAACCCATTGCCACCCCATGGGCGTCGTTGTTGTTGCCATTGCCGTTGCCGTTGCTTTGGTTTTACTCAGCTTTAGAGCTTCGAGCTGAGCTGAGCTGACACAAAAGCATACGAAGGACAACGGCAACCTCCCTTCCCCCTCTTTCCCCCTTTCGCCCCTTTCAGCTGCACTCACGTCGACGGCGACGTCAGAAACGTTGCGACTTTTTCTGTGCCAAAGAGACAAAGCACACAAAAATAATAATAAATGATTGCGTTTTGAGTGTATGTGTGTGTGTGTGTGTATATATGTATGTATGAGCTAGTTTGTGTGTGTGTGCATCTTGCTCTTTGCATTTGTATTTGTGCAGCCTGCATGACAGCGAATGCCTTTGAATTTGTGCACTCGCTGAATTTGGTATACACATACCGAGTACATACTGTACACATAAGCACACATAAGCACTAACTACTGTCCCCATACTCCTGCCAATCCTTTCCCCCTGTTTACATAATGCGAAAGCTGACATTTGGCCTAATACAACACGATTTCAGAGTTGGCTGAATGTTGCAAGTTTACTTGCAATTAGATTAAGTTAATTAGTAATTAGACACATTCCACAGCAATTAAACGGTGTGAGTGCGCAGTTAATTAATCAAGAGAATCAATAAAGAATCAAAGCAAAATAAATATACATGAAGATGCACTCTGAAACTAAAAAGTTACATGAGCTAGAAATTAAGAAATAAACTTTAAAATAAAGATACAAGTAAATTAAGAAAAGGGGGAAAGAAATATGTGCATGTAGACATTGTAAAAATAATAAAACTTAATTTTACAACATAATGTTAATACTAATAAATAGTGCCCTAGTTAATAAGCTTTAGCTTTTAGCACTAGGATACAATAAACAAGCACATAAATTATAAAAAATTATCTTAGCAATTGACAATTCTCTGTTCTTTATTTATATATAACTTTTTTAAATTTAAATAAAGAATTGTTAATAAATAAAATAATAATGGCAATAAATAATAAGGATAATATTAAAAGCTCTACTAATAATTAGATTATTTTAAAATCCACTTACCTTTCCCATTAACAAAATATATTCCCTAACTTTTGCCAATATTCTCATTTACCTTTTCTTCTTTTCTTGCAGAACAATTCCACATCTTTGTTGGTGACTTGAGCTCAGAAATTGAAACTCAGCAATTGCGCGAGGCTTTCACACCATTCGGCGAAATCTCGTAAGTATTAAAATGCAAATTTCCCATTTCTCATTTGCCAGTTAACTTTTCATACTCTACGCCTACGATTACCTCCACATTTTGGCCAGGTTTTCCGGCAGTTTTCTTTTGATTCTTTCTCTGCTTCTTTTTGGGGCACGCAGTTGGCACTCGTTGATTATTGGCGGATGCATGTGTAGTAGTTGCCCCATTGTGCGGTTGCAGGAGGAGGTGGGAATGTGGGGCGGTGGGAGGGTGGGGCTGGTAAGCCGCTTGGTGGCTCACATAAAAAATTCATAACGGCGCGAGAAGTACATTTATGTAAATTTCACTTAAGCGAACTCTTTTGACTGGCACTGTATGGCTGAATGGCGGATGTCGCTTCTTAAAGTAAACACAAAAGTGTCGCATCAGTTATTTTTGTTGTTGTGGCAACAAAGAGAGAGAGGGAGGGGAATATTAAAATATTTAAGTTGCTCTTTTTCAGCTTGAGCTGATGGTCAACAACAAAGGAAGCCAGAATAACAACAAAACTTGACTTAATTAACTGCTGCTGTTGAAGCGAAAACTTTTAAGCTGAAATGTCTGACAGAAGGCTCTGTGGCATGTCCTGTGTCCTGCGTCCTGCGTCCTGTCTGATGTCTTGCCCGCCGGCGGCTTGTCAAAAATTTGCCCAAGTATTTGATTTCATGGATTACGCGCTTTTTGGCTTCGCCTCTCTGCAGATTGCCACTCATTAACTGGGGCCAATTTCAAATGTTAATAATTCAAAACTCATTAAAATGATTATGGCTTTGATTTGGCCAAGAGGCTTTTAGCCATGTGCTTTAATTGGCTCCCAATCAGCGACCAGCTTAAAGAACTGCGAATACTTTAGTCGATTCTGTGAATGAAATGGAATCATTTGCCCCCCTTCCCACATCCAATTGATTCCAAGTAAAGTGCCCTCAATCGGCTGTTGTATCGATGCCTCGACGCCTTATTGAGCAATCGATTGGCACCTGTGTGTGTGTGTGTGTGTCTGTGTGTGTGATACATATCGCTGACATCATTATCATTGATATCGTTGGCAGTCATCGTACGAGCCTACGTACAACCTGCGCCACCACAGCGGTGCAGGCAACCGGAAACGGAAACAGAAACGGCAAAGCCCACGTTCCGTTCTGATTATCTCACTCTCGACTCAATGTCTTTGTCTCTGTTTCTTTGTCTGTCTCTGTCTGTCTGTCTGTCTGAATTGTCTGACTTCAGCTGCTGACTTGAAATAACTTTCTTTGCTGCTCTTCTGTGACGGTATTTTTGTCGTGGGCGCTGTTAGCCAAGATGTCAAAACGCTTAATGCAAACAGCCGAGGACGAGGCGAACTTGGTTACAGATTCCTGGTATCCGATACGGATTCGGTCGTGCGGCTCGCTGGGATCAGCCTCATCTTCTTCATCCTCTTCTGGATGTTTCTGGACGGGAAAGGGAACAACGATTTCTTTGTCAAAAGTTTTATGCGTGCGTCGTTGTTTGCCCTTTTTTTCGTTTTTGTTTTTTTTTTTTTTCGGTCTGTCTGAGGTTTAACTGCCTCTTGTTGTTGTTGTTGTCGTTGTTGCTTGGTTTTGGCATTATATTCCTGGGGTCTTGGCGCATTTCGGGCTCCGTTTTGTTAAATGCGCGGCGCGTGTGAATATTTAATAAGTCGTCTGCCAGCTTGACTCGTTTCTCGGCTGCCGACTTCGCTTGGTTCTCGACTCTGTCGGCGGCATTTTACTTATAATAATCATAAAAAAGTTGCCGGCCACGACCATTGGCAGCGTTAAGTAAACTGCCAGGATCGGCGGGGGTAATTGCCAAAGTTTTGCTGGCAGCTTAGCCTTAGTTGTTGCCTTGGTATCACACCCAAAAAAAAAAGAAAAGAAAAAGAAAACGAAAAAAAAAATACAAGTAAAGACCAGAATTTTTGACTCTTACAATTGCTGTGGGAAATCAATTTGAATGCCGGAAGCTTGGCAATCAAATAAATTGCTTCAAAAGTGACGAGATTAAAGCATTTTTATTAATAAGAAAAGCCATTTGACAGCGATTAGAAATGTTTTTAATACGTCTTCTTCCGTATAAAATGTTAAGTAATTCCCTAGAAAATATAACTCTATAAAGTTGCGCTTGTATATACATTTTTTTATTATTCTTCCACTTCAATATCAACTGCCAAGACAAATGAAAAATAAAGTTTCGAGCATGAGGTCAGATTTCTAATTTCCGCAATCCAGAGAAGTGACCAAAAAATAAACATGAGAACGGAAACCTTTCAACGAACTCTCGACAGCTGTTCGCCTCGCAAAATTTGCATAAAACTTAAAGTTGTTCAAACTTAAATTTGATTTAATTTTCTTTAAATTTTTGCTCTCTCTTTCATGCGTTGTATCTGTTTCTTTCTTTGCAGGGATTGCCGTGTGGTGCGCGATCCACAAACCTTGAAATCGAAGGGCTATGGATTCGTGTCCTTCATCAAGAAATCGGTAAGCATTGCATTGCAGTTCACATTTGATTGCATTCAACATAATCCATAACACTCGCTGACTTCTCTTTCTTCCTCTCCTTCTTTTTCTACCCATCTGGTGCTGTCTCTATCTTTACTTTGGCCGACACAGGAGGCTGAGAGCGCCATTACGGCCATGAACGGGCAGTGGCTTGGCTCGCGCTCAATTCGCACGAACTGGGCTACACGGAAACCGCCGGCGAGTAAAGGTAAGGAAGTCATGACTGTCACCTGGCCTGGCTCGTGCTTCCGGCCATGCGTACAGAATCGCAGCCAGGTCACAGGACGTTGTTATTGCCCCCAATGTTCCAGTTCTTCGTGTTGCTGCTGTTGTTGTTGTTGTTGTTGTTGTTGGTAGTCGACGCGTCGTTCTTATTACAGGAAATTATGACAATGAATGCCAAAGGTAGCGGCAGCATGACACGGGTCAAAGGTAAAACCAGGCCAAGCAGCCAGGCAGCCACTGGCAACCTGCTATTTATATATAAACGTGTCGCAGCAAATTTTCTGCCAGATTATGTTTTCTTAATATTTCTCGGGCTCGTTGTTGTTGTACGCATGAAATGAAAAACCGCACGCGCTTAATTTCCTTAATGGCCTGGACCAAATTCGGTTTAAACTTTTTCAATTAGTCCAAGACGACGATGACGACGAGGACAAAGAACCCGAAGGAAAATAAGGACAAATATGCGACATATTCTATTAGGAGCAGAGCAAATCAATTTTCATTTAGGCCTCCCCAGTGGGGCCAGAACATTGTTAACCACAAAACGAACTGTAACTAGCGTAATCATTATTAACAGTTGGCCAACATGAGCGGAGCAGGGCGTATCGTTTGTCATTCATAAATCAAAAGTTAACGCATATTTGCATGTTTTAACATAATTTTTTATTTGCCTGAATACACACACACACACACACACACATACAGGCACATACACTAGGCAAGTAAACGAGAGGGTGCAAATCAGATAAATAAATTTTGCCAACACGAAACTATTATCATAAAAGCCACACACACACACACATGCATACACAGAGGATAGAAATTTTCATGGTTATAGAACAAACAGTTGGCATTCCTCGGGATAGACACACACACACACACACACACACACACACACGTAGATAGATAGACACACTTATACACAGAGTCAAGGTGGAATTTATCGTGCGAAGGAAGGCTGACATGTTGAAGGGTTCCACACAAAAAAAATAAATAAAAAAATAAAAAACTATGAGCATGAATTTTTGTTCCTTGCTTTTTTGCATTTATATTGTTGTCATAAAAAACGCCTATGAAAGCTTAAGCGGATTTTTATTGGTCTCATTGTTTATTTGCCTTTGTCACGGACTTTTCTCTCACTCTCACTCTCTCTCTCTCTCTGTTGTCTGTTGGGTGGGAGTTTTGGTTTTGGTTGCTTGTAATACAAGTTATTATTAGCAATTTGGCAGCAAAATAATTTGGATATTTTGATGGTTGACAAGCCCAAGTAGCATGAATAAAGCCAACTATCTGGCTGACTCAGCACCAAAATCGAATCGAAAACTTGAGTTGAGTTGACTCTCAGCCAAAGATTTTACACAATTACGAGACTGTCATTTAATCGAGTCTTCAAAGGGTTTATTTCACATGCGTGTACTTGCACACATACTCGTATATACATAAGTAGATATATATTGTATGTACGATATATATTTCGATTTTATGGCCTGTCTAGTTGTTTGGGGCGCCTGCTGTCAGCCCTTTACGATTTGTAGCACTCAACTCAACTCAACTCATTTCGCATTTCACCATTTGCAATTTGGGCATTACTTGATGTTTTACGCTGCCACTTTGGTGCTGATGTTGTCGTTGTTGTTGCTGCTGTTGTTGTTGCTGCTGTTGTTGTTGCTGCTGCGGATGCTGTGGACAGGCTTGTCCTGGCATTTTTATGTTTTAAGCAGGCTGCACATTTTATGGCCATGGCAATCAGTCGGCAGTAGTAGCGTTTAGTGAGCCACTCTCAACTGGCTGGAGATCTTAGTGTATGTGTGTGTGCATGTGTGTGTGTGTGTGTGTGTCGCCTCCTTTTGTAGCCAAGATTTACGAGCCGACGCAATTGCGCATTTTACAGTTGTGACAATTTTGGCGTCGCTTTGCAATTTTCTCCTTTTTTTTAATACCCTATGCCCATAGGTGCGAAGGAGTAGTTTGAGTTTGTAAATAAAATGAATAATGCATGTACTGAAAACATAAAATGTAGTATGTAGAATAGAAGACGGAACTGGAAACTATATAAGAAACAATAAAAGCTATCTGTTGGCTGAATATACGAATATTTAAATTAATAAATTTTATTTTAGAAATAATTTATATTAATATTCAGATAAAAAACTAAGATATTGACGATTAATTCATATTTTAAGCGTGCTTATCAATTTTAAGCTAGTTATACTTACAATATACTCATTATTACACTTATATTTATCCCTGCAATACAAGGCCAGCTACAGGGTAACTTTAAGTTCAGCCCATTCTGCAAAAATACACTTACTTATTTAACGTTCTTTTTTTTTCTTTGTTTTTCCTCTGGCTATTTAGAGCTTTGGGTTTATAACAAACGCGTTTGGCATTTTTTATAGCCGAAAGCGAAGCTCGTGACAAAAGTTGTTGGCAAAGTTTTTCTTTTGTTAACCGGTTCGGTTCAGGCTTGAGTCGCTTTCAATGCATGCCATAAATAAAGGCCAAAATACTTACAAGCTCATTATGGTAATAACTTAATTAACCTGAAACAATATGCCGGCAAACACAAGCACAAACACAAAGACGACAACGATGTTGTATGACAAATTTCTGTGCCCAAAACTATTTGACTTTTGGCTGTGCTTGAAGGAGCCAAACTCCTGTCGAGTGGTGCGGTGGTGCGGTGGTTCAGCTGCAAAACTTGGAGTAAATTATTTAGGAGTATGCGTGGGCCAGTTACCTGTCTACCAAGCTACCTGCCTGCCTGCCTTCGAGTCGTAGTTGTCGCAATAAATCAACATTTCATGCCGAGTTGCGCACAATTAAGTAAAAGTTGAAATGCCTCAATGCGCTCAATGCCAAAGAAAGTTCGCATCCAAAAGTAAATTATATGCTCAGGCATAAGTACATAGTCTGGAACTGTTTCTAGAATAATGTATTTTCGACAGAGAGAGAGAGAAAGAGAGCGATAGAGAGAGAGATAGTAGATAATTTGTCAGATCAAACAAGCTGCAGATTGTTGAATGCTCCTTCGGTTGACAAAGTGCCTTAAAATGTACACGACCACGCCCCTTGACACCGCCCTCTCATCTTTGTTGATTAGTTTAAATGTGCTCAAACAATTACTTATAGACTAACTTAGCTTACTTTAGTCACATCTTAAATAATTCAGGTTAATGATTGGGTGACTTTTTCACGATTCCAATAATAGCTCATTAAAATTGCAGCTAGCTGGGGGAAATTAAAAAAATACCGACTGTTGTAAATAGCGAAAGAACAGACACTTGACTTAGTTATTAATTATTTACACTACTCGTGATAATTCTGTGCACACTTGCATTAAAAAAAGCCCAGGGAACTGTACAGCTGAGTGCCATTAATTTGATGCAGACATGAAATGAAACGGGTGGGGGGACAGTTTGAAGCCATGCCCAGAGTTGGCTTAAACCGGCAACTGACCTGGCTGACAGCTTCAAGGCTAAGCTCCTACTGAATATAAGTATATGTATGTATGCATTCAAATTTAATTACACCTGTTTAAAAGCGTAAAGAAATGAAACGAAAGAAAAGAAAAGAAAAGAAAAGAAAAGGAAACGAAACGATAGAAAAAAACACAAAGTAAAGTGCAAATTAGTGAAACATTGCGCTCAAAAGTATGAAATGCCGTTTGCATAAGCTTCACTGTACATGCGGGCATGTTTGTGACTGTATGTGAGTGTGAGTGTGTGAGTGTAAGTCACATAGATTTGTAGCGAAAGCTTTCAAAAATATTTGCAAGCTTGTTAGTTTTATACGATGCAACGTTCCCTTTGATTGTCGTGGTATTAGTGTGTGTGTGTGTGAGTGTGTGTGTGTGTGTGCAAGTATTGTCCTGTTGCATGCTATTGAGCCATATTTTCGTGTTTTGTTTGGCATGCTCGTTACACGGACCAGTGTAAAAGCAAAAGAGAGTGGGAGAGAGAGAGAGAGCGACTGTGGGAGGGGGACAGGTATTAAAGTATGCAAAGGCATTTTAATGGGAGGGTTGGAATTGTGCCATTACAATGCAATGTACAGAGCTAGGGTTGGTTAGGCTTATACGATAGAAGTCCATGCGCTACGCTCCAACAAATTTTTGAAAATATTTCCAAAGGTATTTTTAATCAATAATTTGTTTGGCATTTGCCGAGAGTCAGCAATCAGACTGACACAGATATTTCATTGGCAAATGTTTTGTCAAATAGCTGCAACTTTACCCTTATGGGTTTAGTTCAAATATTTGAATATTTCAGCGATTTTTAGGCTAAATGCACTAGCAGTGTATGTATATGGCTTTTAGATGAAGGGCAGCTGAATGCCTCGCAAATTGTTCAAAACTAAACAAAGACATAAACACGCAAGGCTGACATTATTTTTAAAAGTGCAAATTTTGCTTTAACCTCAAAGGAAGTAATTAGTGTAACTTTTGCATACAAATACGTGCACAAATGCTGTATAGCTGGCACCACAACTAACAGCAATAACAACGACAACAACAACAACAACAACAACAACAGTAATAACAACAACGACAACAGCAGAACAACCACAATATGACCAGCAATGTGGGTTGCCAGCAAACTATGGCTGAAAAAAACAAAATAACGAAAAAATATAATAAAAAATGCAATAACAAGAGCAACAATTTTAAAAATGCAGCAACAACAATTGAGGCAACGGTAAATGGTGTCGCACAGCAATCACACACATACGAGCACACACACACACACACAAAAGCACAACCTCGAACACATTGACTAAGTGTATGCGGTTATTTTAATTACCAAAACGTAGGCAACGCCGTTGTTGCCGTTGCCGTTGTCGTTGTTCTCGTTGTTCCTGCTGCGGGCAAAACCCTTAATTAATTTGCATATTAATCATGCAGTTGGTTGAAATAACAGAAACAACAGCAACAACAACAACAACAACAAAAAACAAAAGGGAAACAGCAACAGAAAGAATAGAAAGGGAACACGGAACAGGCATAAAAACTGCAGTCATTAATTGTGGCTTGGTATCGAAATGAATTTCCCCGTTGATGAAAACTGAAAATCGTTGACAATCGTTTTTGATATAATAATTTATCCATTACCATTACCATTTCCATTTTTGTATTTCCCTTTAGAGAACATCAAGCCGCTGACATTCGATGAGGTCTACAACCAGAGCAGTCCCTCCAATTGCACCGTTTACGTGGGCGGCGTCAACAGCGCCCTCACCGCCCTCAGCGAGGAGGTGCTCCAGAAGACGTTCGCACCCTACGGCGCGATACAGGAAATACGTGTCTTCAAGGACAAGGGCTACGCATTTGTGCGGTAAGCTAAGAGTTTCATGACCCATGATCCTACACAATTATTGCCATGGCTTGATATTATTCAGCAAATCAAAATTTAATATTGAAATCCAAAAATCGATAAAATATGAATTGAGCCGTCGATATATCTGCAAATAATATTGAGTTTTCCAAAAAAATAAATTTTAAAAGAAAACCCAACTATACAGGGGTGCCACAGAAATCGCTTTCGCTTGAATTTCACTTAAATTTTATACAATACGAAAGCGATTTCTGTGGCACCCCTGATAAGTACAAAACACTCCCGTAAATTTGACTTGCAAGTTGATAAGACTTTCATAACTTTGAAAAAAATTAACAGATTTTTAAGCGGAATGCTATTTTGATCGTGGTTTGACCTACAAATTCAGTCTGCATTTAAATTAAACTCATTTTGTTGAAAAAATTTAAAAAGAAAATTCAAAGATTAAATTTTGAAGTTTTAACATTTAATCATATTCTACTGTCCTACTTAACTTATTTTAATGAACGAGTTAAAGTACTCGAAAATCCTTGCGCGATAATAGAGTTGTCGTTTTTTTGTTGATTTTTTTTCATATTTACTTTACAAAATTTTGATTTATTTTTTGATTTTACATATGCTAAAACTATAAAAAATCAATTATTAAATCAAAAAGTAGGAAATGCTGTAAATTAATTTAGTTATTTAATAAAACTAAATGGTCGTTTGTTACTCGCTTTCCGCTTGCAGTTTCTCCACCAAGGAAGCAGCGACACATGCCATCGTGGGTGTGCACAACACCGAAATCAACGCCCAGCCCGTCAAGTGCTCGTGGGGCAAGGAGAGCGGCGATCCAAACAATTCTCAGACCATGGCCAGCCAGGCATTGAACAGTGCCGCCGCTGCCGCCGCCGGCTTTCCGTATGGCGTGAGTGCCGCGGCAGCTGCCGCCGCTGCCTACGGCCAGCAGTTGGCTGCCACCGGCTGCTGGTATTCACCGACGCCAACTTATCCGGCCTCCTCGGCCACCGCAGCCGCTGTGACACCTGCTGCCGCGGCGGCCAGTGCTGCGGCCGTGCAAAATCAATTCCTGCAGGGCATCCAGGGCTACCACTTCGGACAGTACGGCGGCTACCAGCAGGGCTACATGGGGTATGTCCATTGATATATCGATATATGCATAATTATTTCATTAGTTGATGTGTTCGCGTTGCGAGTGCGAGTAAGAGGGGGAGGGAGAGGGAGAGGAAGAGTGCGTTGTCGGCACCTCAGGTGTACTTAGCTGCCCCATCCAGTGGCTGAGTTTCAGTGTATAATGATTGAACCGCCACCGGGGGATGGGCAGCGACAGCATGACGGATGAGTGAATTCATTTGCTAATTGCTAAAGTTTTCACTCCGAGCTGAGGTACGAGTATATACAATACGAGTATACATTGTATATATGTATATTTCCACACGCTCTGCCACGTACGGACTTTTGGTCGAGCTCTTACCGTGCTAATTGCCCCGCAAAACACTCGCATTGTCGACTCGACACTCAGGGGAGATTCGCAGTCACCGGCAGATCTCTCGCTCGCTTTGGCTAACTCTTTGCTAATGCTCGTGCGCATGTTCTGGCTTATTCACGTTTATTCACAGAATGGGCGTGCAGATACCCGCCACCTGGCAAGGCGTCACCCAAGCCCAGATCTCGCCTGCCCAGCAATTGGCAACAGGCGTTGCAGGCACCGCCATTCCACAGGCCGCCGGCGTTGTTGCCTATCCGATACAGCAGTTCCAAGTGAGCCCACAGGTATGTACCAACTAAACACACACACACACTCTCTCTCACATCCGTATATATCAAATGTCGCACATTGCTAGAATGTGATTTGAATGTTTTGAATGCATTCTCAATTCGATACGTTTCACTTATTTGTTTATCGATTAGTTTCGTTTTTCTAATTGTTTTAAAATACTTGTACAGTCTTTTTATGCACTATGTGTAATTGTTTTCTATGAGTAAGTTTTGTTTATTTATTTTTGTTGTTAGTTCCTTCCAAGCGCATGTGTTGGAGTCTATTTCTTGTTATTTTTAATTATCAAAATAATGTTAAAGTAACAAACAGATGCTAGGAACAGAAATACATAAAATATGCACATCAACTTAAGCTTACAGGGCATCAAATAAATCAATATTTTTTTAACTTTTGTGCTACTATTTTTACAACTATTTTCTTTATGTAATTTATATTTAGACCTTCCTTATAGGCATGTTCTTTATCGCACAAGCAAAATACTATTTTATTTGTTCATCTCTTTTAGACTTGGCAAAAGCTCTTTCTTTTTTTTTTTGCGTAGTTGTCCTTTTGCGGACTTCGTATTTTCATACAGAAAATGCTGCATAAAATTTTCTCTGCATTATAAATCATTTTATTCCGACTACTATTTTTTTCCAATTTTTACTAACACCCATATTATTTTTTAAGGTTTATCCTTTACTTTTGCAGGCACAGTAAACAAAAAGAAAGCTAAAAAAACAAAAACAAACGAAATCAATTGAAATGTTTAAGTACAGCAGAAGTTCTAAACATACCAAAAAACCAAACAAAAAGTCAAGCTGTAAATAAGATGCGAAGCGCCAACACAAAATTTACAATTGACGAGAAGCTTGAAGTGATGATTCGACGATGAATTTTGAATGGTGCACAAAAAAAAAAAAAAAAAATAAAACAAAACAACACAAAGCCAAAGTACTTAGAATAAACAGAGCACACACACATTGTTGCAATTGTTTATGATTAATTAGTGCATAAACAGTTGTAAGCGGCCCATTTGAATAAGCCTTAAGTGTGAAGAAAATGAAAAACAAATAAGTTATATACAGAAAAAAAAAGAAATCAAGAACAAATATATATTACAAATAAAATAAATTTGGAAACCTAGCTGCTTATATCACACACCCACACACAGACATCCTCACATTCCCCACACATACACAAACATAGAGAAATATTCATACGCATAAATAGAAATACATTTATGCTTTAAAACAATGAGTTAAGCATGCTGCGTATAAATAGAATTATAATTAATTGAAAAAAGAGAAAAAAATAAATAAAAAGGCATAAGGCAAAAGCATAAGAATTGCGTACTTAAATAAAAATAAATTTGGTAAAAAAAAAAGGGAAAGCCATAAATTAAGTATGCCTGTATTCTGTGTGAATAAATTGTGCAGAGCAGAGTCTAGAATACCCACACCCACACACATACCCACACAGCTACATAAATATGTATGTGAACATGGAATTAAATTAAAATAAACATAATTAAAAATGCGTTAAAATTAATTACGGCGTACACACGTACGCATACGCATACGTACGCACTTATTTGTATAAATTTTTATGTCTGTATGCGGCGTGACAGACACGGACACAGACGCAGACGCTCCCAGGAGGCCCTTAGCACACATACACACACCCACAAATTCACACACATTCATATATGACCGTACTCTCATGTAGCATATAATTTAGCATTGCCTACTTTTATGCGCAGCTTTTGATAATCGCTTAGAGCAAGTACACCACAATGATAATACACCTAGCACTAGTGCCTATTACTACTGTAGATCTAGATGACAAAGCCGCCACATCTCAAGACCCTCTCACACACACATACACGCATACACGCATACGCATACATAGAAAACTGCCAAACCAAAAATATAAATTGGTGATCTCGACATTTCCTGCTATCATTTTCCTATAACTAAATGCAACTAATTGTTACAAATACTCAAAGTACTTTATTTTGTGATTGCTCAGTAATTGAAAGACATGTTCCTACAAAACGTCTACACACACTTACACACGCACACGCACTCACACACACACTCAACCACTCACTCTTACACACACATATAGAAACAATAGCACTCGCAGCTTAAAGTATCTGAATAAAAACCTTATGATACGAGAATAATTCAAATATGTTTATAAATGAAATATTACAAAAAAGTCCAATGCAATCCAGCCACAAGCTTAACTCAAACTCTATAATCGATAGTCAATAATCGATACTCTATGGCAACTAGCTTAAGTTTCTTACTGTCTCACAGGCTTTTTAATTATAATAGCAGCAAGATCAACTTGATACACTTCCTATTATTTTCTGTTTTTGCAATTATTTCATTATGTTTATGATTTCCAAAAAAAAAGCAATAAAATTGAATCCTCTGTACAAAGCAACATTACAAAAATTTTCACAAAAAATATAAAAATTCTCATTTTTAAACTTGTTAAACTTTTTTATATAGTTGTCTAAAACGTATAAAACCTTTTTTTGTATATGTTTTTATTTCAGTTGCCAGAAGATGAATGGTTAGCTGCAAATTTATTGTGTTAGTTTATCTCCGAAAATCCGATTATTGCGAAGAATATATGTGTTCCACATGTCTTTTCGATTTGACAATTTGCCAGACTTCATATAGAGTACCTACTGTCCTTGCAGAGTCTTTCAGTTTCAGTCTACCTCGTTGTCAATTGTAGACTCTACACACACACTTTTAGCCAGCAAATTGCGAATTACAAAAGGTTTGTGGAACAGAGTTGAGCAACCATTAGAGAGAAACGCCCAAATACACAAGTACATGCATATATACTACTATACAAACATACATAGAAATATATTAATAACAATCAAAGTATGCCATCGAATGATATTAATTGATATAAGCCAT
Source organism: Drosophila subquinaria (assembly GCA_037043405.1). Taxonomy (NCBI): domain Eukaryota; kingdom Metazoa; phylum Arthropoda; class Insecta; order Diptera; family Drosophilidae; genus Drosophila; species Drosophila subquinaria. Next base: position 899,774 of record JBAMBL010002830.1, read on the forward strand.
AATAAAGTACACAAATAACAATTAAATAAGCCGAAAATGGTAAAAGCAGAATAGCCACAAATACATGTAATTGAATGCGAATTTCAAAAATGCGAAAACATAATTTTTAACCATTAGCCGGCAATAGATTAGAAGTTAGAAGTGAAATGAACCCAGCATGTTAATCAACAGAAGACTTGTTTATATTAGAGTGTGATTCAGTTCGATGGAGGCTCGACTAATACACAGTCATAGATGAGTTAGTTTTCGTACGCAAAAAAAGAAAGAGAGACACATATACACATACATGCATACATATACACTCAGACAAACATTAACATGCAGTACTCAAACGTGAATTATATAAATACTTATGTATAATGGTTTATGTAGTTGGTATTTAAACAGAAACATGCTTATATAACGTACATCAAAGCATACATATACACATAATTTAGAGCTAAAATATATATATACATATATGTATGTCGGCGTAAATCAACAGACATATATACATATAGACACAGAGATATGCATAAGCGAACAGTCAACTAGTTGCTACACATAGTATATAATATTTATATAGATATGTGTTTATATATAAATATACTTATACATAAAAATACGTTCAGGCATATGTAGGAGTATGTCTTGGATGATAAATTACAACAACAGCAAAAAAATGTTCAAAATGAAAACCAATTAAAATGATAAAAAACCAAATAACATGTAATAGCTTGTATGTATGTACATGTAGCATGTAGATGATGTACGTATCGAGCAATTAAACTTGATATCATTTCAGTTTGGACATTTGTGTTTGATGGGCCAGAGAGAAGAGAGGGGAGTAGGGAAAATGATTTGCATATGGCGCGTTTTATCTGTATTTTTATGATTTCCATTTGACCTTTTTTGATAAATATTGTTAACAACATTTTATGCACAGACGCATACAGAGAGTATAGTTGAATTGAATTTTTATATAAATAGGCGGGATGTGCAATGCAATTTTCTAAGGGGAGTGGCAAGTAGAATTACATACATGTTGTTCGAATGCATAACTAAATGTTGTGTATGGATATATCTATGTCTATGGTTAATCGAACTTCGAGTGGAACCCCAAAGAAACAAAAACACAGACAGACAGACAGACAAACAGATAGAAAGACAGAAATACATATATATGTGTATGTTTAGCCTAAGTAACTAGCGAGTTGTAATTTAAAATTAAGATGTTTTTAGCACTAGAACTTACACGTAGTTGGACTATGAGAGGCATTGCATGTTCGAACCAAAAGACAGCAAACGACTTAGATGTAGATGTGATTTTAAACCAGAGCAAAACCTTGGATCGATTTAGAGAGATTGAAGCTGATGCGATTATTGCATTTTTCTGTTGTTATTTTGTTCATAAACAACAAAAATTAGTCAAAAAGGAAAGCTAAAGCAAAAGAGAAACTAAAGATTTTTTTGTTACATAAACGAAAAACTTAAAAAATTTAAAACATTGTTGACCAACCCATGAAAAAAGAGTTAAAGAAATTTGGCTATAAGAAAATACAGCACATTTATAAAAAGCAAACTTTATATATTAAACAAAAAAGCGGAAAAAAATAGCATAGTACTCAGAATATGATAAATTATATACAACTATTATTGATTTGTTTGTTAATGTTTGCGCAACATATCAGTAAAGAGTTAGACGAATAGTTTCCATATAAAAGAAACTAACAAAAAGTTGGAAACTTAATTGAGAAAACAAAAAAAAATATTTTATAATATAAAGATATAGTAAAAGTAATAAATATATATATATATAATGAAAAAAAATAGAAAAAAACGAAAAAAAAGTATTAATGTTGTGCAACTAATGAATGTGCTAAGACATTTATACACGTCTACATACATATATACAAAATATTTATATATATACAGTACGATTAACTGAAGAACATAGAACATATTTATAGGCGTCTATACAGAAGATAACAAAGCAGTCAACTCAAGTGAATAGACTAGACGATTTAAAGGGCATGAATTATATTATGATGTACTCCAGAAATTCATCATTATTATTTATAGACATTGGTAGACTCATGATGATTATGTTTAAAATTTCACAAGACAGATCAGAACAGAACAGAAAATAGACACATAGCTCAATTGAAATGTTTTATAAGCTCATCATTTGTTGATACTATCGATACTATCTAAACTATCCTACATTCGATATAATTTAAAATCATGTGAGTGTGGAAGAGAAATAAAGTATGAGATTAATATAAAAAACCAATTGTAGTCGATAATTAGAAGCTGCAATTACAAATTAGTCAATTTGGGGTGTAATTACTGAGAAACTAAAAAGCTGAAACTGGAGCAGTTAGCAAAATTTTATGAGACAAAAACACAAATACACACACACAAACAGAGACACTCAGACAGCACAATGAAGGACAAAGATTGGACCAAGGGTCTGTCTGTAAACGCAATTAGGGCATGTAGCATAAATTAAATTAAATTGAAGATCAAATCAAATAACAAACAAATGCGAAACAAAACTTGAAATCAATCAAATAAAAGTATTATTTAAGCAAGAATACAATACGAGTATAAATAATAAATATATAAATAAATAAATAATAAAGTACATAAATATATATATATTAACATACACATATTTACATAAAGCAGAAAACAATACCAAAAATACAAAAAATAAAAACAAACTAAAAAATGGAAATCGGAGACAAGCCGTTTATTTGTTTATCCAACAGAAGACAGAAATACAAGTGAATTTTACGCAATTAACATTTTATATACATTGAAAATATGTGTGTGTTCTCATATATTAATTTCGAATATTATTGTTTAATTAACAACCACATTACAAATTTACAGAGCCATATGACAGTCAAAAAAGAGAACATCCATCGACAGAATGTTAATTGTCGTGTCTCGTGTGCTTAGATTAACAAACACAAAAAAAGAAAAGAAAACTAACAAAACATATGAGATACAATATTTATATTAACAAAAGAAATACAAGCAAGCAAAATATTTAACATTTAAACTAGCAAACTAAATGTAATAGCAGAGTAAGTAAGTAGAATCCCCCTATAAAATATGGTACTAACAATGGCACTCGAACTCGTACTCGAACTCGTATTCGAACTCGTATTCGAACTCGTATTCGAACTCGTATTCGAACGATCCACAATATTTTTTTGTGCAATAATCCGAATGGGCATAAGCATATTATGCATTTAAAATCAAACTAAGATTGTAGAAGAAATCAAAACGATGAGCAAACAACCAAAAGCTGCTAATAAAACTAAACAGAATGAAATACAAGCAAACACAGAAACAAACTTCGGGTTTGGATAGCATCAAACTAAGACGCAGATATGCACTGTGCAATACCCACACAACACACACACACACACCAACACATGCATGAGAAAGTATATAGATATCGACAAAATTGCGAATGAATATGTGTAGAATATATATATATATACCATATGTGTATATGTAAACGTATCTGTATAAACACACATAAAATATGTTAAGTGAATAGCAAATAAAATAAACAAAGTATAGATATCGACTGCAGTATTGCAAATATTTTGTAGAAATTTAAGAATGTTTAAGTGTGTGTTTGGCAAGGACAAAGAATAGAGGACACAAACGCACATACACATACATAAATACACACACACACACACACAGGCAAAAAAAAGTGAGGCAAATATTATGACAAAATACAGAATAAAGCAGAAATAGGAACAGAAACCGAAATCAAAGGCATAAGCTATGTTTTAATAAAAATATATATATATTATATATATAATGGCATCAAGCATACTCACACACACACACACACTTACACACGCACACATACTCAGACAGTCACATAAGAAGTCAAATGTGAAAAAACATAACGAATATTAAAAGGTTAATCAAATTAAGCATGGCAAATGAAAAAAAATTAAAATATTTATAGTTAAAAAAAGAAAACAAAGCAAAAACACACTTTTGGTTGCGTGTTTTGTACACCAACGCGCCAATGTAAACAAAAAACAGAACAAAACCCAAAACCAAACAAAAAACAAGCAAAAAAATATTATACAAATTATATACAAAAAAAAAAAAACAAAATATGAAAAAAATAATAAATATATGTGCAGGCTACTAAAAACGAGAGGCTCGAATATATACATAAATATTAACCAAGCCAGCACAGAATCTAATGATAATCGAAGATGAAAAAAAGGTGAAGAAGAAGAAAGGAGAAGAGAAGTGGAAGAGGAAGAGTTGCCAGCGAGAAGCATAATGAAAATAATTATACAAAACTAAATGCAAAAGAAACGACAACAAATGAACAACAATTGCAACATATAAATGATGAACATAAGTAAAACGTAAATATATAATAAATATAAATACATATAAAGCAGAAAAGGAAACAGAAAAGTAAAGGTAAAAATTAACGGATAAAAACAAAAAAAAACTTATATTATGTATACATAAATATATTGAAGGAAAACAAATAAAACAAGAAAAAAATTTTGTAAAAATAAACAAATACAACTGCATTTCATTTGAATGGGCAAAAGGGAAAGGATGTTTATTTTATGAATGTTCTGGAAAAATATTTGAAAAAAAAATTGTGGAGTAAATTAAAATATAGTTGTGGTAAAAATATATTTGATTGAAGGACACGAATGGATAATTTCTACAGGATATTCCCCTTCAATGGAACAGTCTGAACTACAGCTTCCTGTGCGAGTATTCCTTGCTATATATAGTCAGGTGATATTCTATATTTGTACTCCTTTACTATGTTAGCTATTGTTTTTCCACAGAGTTTCCACCTCCAATTTATATGCCCTAACAGCTGAAAAAGCAACAACAAATCGTGTACACTTTACATATGCAATATGCCTTTGATTGTGTGTGTGTATGTGAGTGGGGATGTGTGGGTGTGTGTGTGTGTGATGCCGTTCGGCGGCTCAGTTGCCCGCCAAGCATAAATTGTCATAACAAAGGCAAAAGACAACACGTGCAACAATAACAAATCAAAAATTTACAAAAACAAAAAAATGAAAACTCGTACAGTTAAGGAAAATGCTGGCCAGGAAAGGGAAAACAGGTGCTCTAAAGAGGTGAAAGGGGGTGGGTAGAGAAGGGCGAGGATGTTTGCCGGCAACAGGACGAGCAACGCAAAAATGCAAAGTGGAGGAAAATGTTTAAAACATATTTTTTTGCCATTTTTTTTTTCGTCTTTCTTTTTTTTTGTGATTTTATTTTAGTCTTGTTTTTGCGCTGCGGCTGCTGTCGTTCTACTGTAGTTGTTTTTCTTTTTTCCCGGTTTTGCCGCAGGTTAAGACCAACACAGAGACACACAAGAAATATAAGAGTGTATTTGTTGTGCGAGTGTGTGTTATTATCGCAATGATTTCAGAGTACAGAGCACAGAGCGCGGAACGCATAACACGCAGACAGATGGTCGTGTGCTTTGTGAAACAACATATGCGTCGAGGTTTCACTTTCATTTCCACATTTTCATGTGCGTTTCCATGTGCGTGTCTACTCGTATGTGTGCGTGAAATAATGGCGCTATGTTTGATTTGCATTGCAAATCGTGGCAATTTCGCAAAATGTCTTCCTATATAAGAAACAATATGTTTTATTTACTTACATTTGACTTTGATTTCACCAACTCACAGTCATTGTCTGTCCGTCGTCCTCTGCCTTTGTGCTCCTTGGAGGCGTGTGCATACAGCTCTCAATTGGCTTTGTTTTATTTTGGGGCATAAAGAAGAGTCGAAACTTAAAAGGGGAAATCTCGACATGAAATAAAAACATATCCTTTACATTTCTCAGCTATTCTTTTCTTGTTTTTTGCTGTAATTATGCGCATCGATTCTAAATAAAGTCGAGCACAAATGGATTCAGGTTTGGCCACATCAAATATTGTGATGGGCTTATGCCATGGGGCATGTCCTTGGGGCAACACAGCTACTCAGCTGTCTTGGCAATGCACACATCATAATAAATTCTCGGAATTTATGGACGCCATCAGCAGACGCTCGACTCGGTTTCAGTTTTCTCACACTCGGTCTCTCGGTCTCGATCCTGGCTGCATTGTGACATGCAGACGCCATATCGTGCATTACCTTAACGGTGTCCTTGCTGATGCCTGTGTTGCCGCCTGTTTAGTTAATAATTCCCATGCATCGAGCTATCCCCCAACGACAGAGAGACAGAGTGACAGAGAGGGGGAGAGAGAGAGAGAGATGCATTCTACGCATAACAGGATATTTGCTGCATATAAAGAACGTTGGGAGTTCAGTTGAGTTGAGTACGTGCAACTGCAACGGAAACCGGAAATGCGCAAATGGCAAAGCACTGTAGATTTTTTCGCACACAGCATGCCGCATTCTCGCACCGAGGACCCCATACAGTGCAACTCCAGATAAGACAGACTAAGCAGAGGGTAGGAAATTGAACATGACAGCAACAACAATGGAATTGCCACTGAGCAAGGCAACAGGGCTTGGAGAACCACACTAAACGTCTAAATATAGGCAACTAATTAGTTAGCCATATTTAACTCTATAGATTAAATAGTCGCCATCAATCAAAATAGCCTAAAACAACAATGTTGCTCTGCACTTTTATACTCTTTCTGATGGCAAATCGCGGGCACGTGGAGTCGTATTACCAAATGGCATATTACCGGACGCTTATGTCCACTAACTGATACAGATGCCACCCCAAGGACAACACGCGCCTTTTGCCCAAGTCCAAGTCCAAGGCAACAACCGCAACGGGACATAATGAAACAAGCCATTTTCCCAAAAAAAAAGAACTAAAACACAGAGCACACTGAGTGGATGACTTGCTCTTCAGTCTGTCCAGGCTGTCCGAGATGTCCTGCCTGCCATACAAGTAGCCAAATATCCCCAGTTCATAACACGAAAATGAACAAATGTCCTTTGCTGATAAAGCCTCATAATAAATGTCGACCTTTCGTTTTTCCATTTATATTATCAAACTGTGGGCTGGGATGCAGATGTTGCGGGAGGGGGAAGGGGATGGGGCGAGGCACCTTACCTTGGGCCAGCTCTTGAAGCAAAAAAGTTGTCGTTGTTGTTGTTGCTCGTGTTGTTTCGCCCCAACAAAGTCAGGCGGCATCGTGGTTGTTATGGTATCTTTTACCTGCCTGCAACGCACCTACATATATTAAAATTTATAATAAACAATGCGCCGCAGCAGCAACAACAACAACAACAAGAACAACTTGTGCAGGGGGGTACAGGGTATGTGTGCATTAAAGTGAACAACGTTTTCACTCAACTTGTTAGAGTATATTGACTTGGGCAACTTGAGAGCGATCAATAGTCTAAATGGAAATTATATTAGTAAGTGGTACTTTATTATGAAAATAATAATAAATAAATAATTTAAATATAAAATAAAATTTTTGTTTTATTGTTAAAAAATTAACATAGAAATTTGCGCTTGAATACAGGTAATAAATATTAATTTCATAACAAAATATTCTTTTTTTGTTATATACAATACTGGGCATAAGTTCCTTCTTCTCAGAATTGGGAATTCTGAGTAAAATTAGGTTTAATTATATTGTTTTACATAGTTGAATCTTCCAACAATAAATTGTTATTTGATGTAGCTTGCTCACTTTTTTAGTAATCACGAAATTAGTGTGAAATTTGTTTTAATTTCATCCCAACTATTTATCAAATCAATTGAGAGTTAATTGTTATTGCTGTTCTCCTGCTCTAAATTGTTTTCAATTAAAGAGCATTTAGATGTGCGCTGTGATTATTTGATAAAAGTTCAACCACTGTTGGTGCTTTGCTTCTTTATAGACCGGACCCAGGCGAATCAAAGGGACTTGTGCCTGAACCTGGCAAAAGTGAGAGGAAAGGGCAGCGGCAAGTGAATTTATGTTATTTCCTTGTTGTTGGCGTATCAGATAAGCTAATAAAAAATATTATAATTACATATCTGTCGGGAAGAAGAAGAAGAAGGCAGGGCGATGCAAACATGGCCATTGTGAGCAGATAGTTGACGTTGACGTCGGCTGCGACTGCGACGTTGACTGCGCTGCGTTGCGTTGCGTTACACGCGCTTTTAATGTTGTCCCTTGATGTTTGTTTGCTTTGGCCAGGAGAGAGAGAGAGAGAGAGAGAGAGAGAGAGAGAGAGAGAGAGGGGGGGAGAGGAGGGGGAGAGCGGGAGAGCGAGAGAAAATGAGAAGGGGAGTCCACCTGGTGGCCGTTCCGCAGCGCCTTAGGGTATTTGCTGGGCGCGCAGTTGAAACGAAATAAGCCATAAGGACAATTTAGACTTTGAAGTGCCATTGCCATGCGAACTTATTTTAATTAGATGCGCACACATAAATGCTTAACGCGCTCGCCGCAGACCTTTTTCTTTTTCTTTTTGTTGTTGTTGTTGTTGTTGCTTTTTATATGTGGCACAGACTTGAAGGCCTCGGCACAGACAATGCGACAGGCACATAAAAACAGGTGGGCATCAGGTGACGGGTGGAGAGAAAAACAGAAAAAAGTAAAGAAAAGAGAATAGAAGGCGAAAAGGGCGACCTGTCTCTGGCAATGTCGTGTAACATACATTAACCGATGCCATGCAATGCAGCCATAATAACAGCCAGAGCACAAGTTTAATTAGTGCAGCCAACGAGGCCAGAGGCAGCACGGAAGGAAGGCAAGGAAGCCTGTGGCCAACGTTGCGTATGAGCAATGTGTGTTCGTGTGATAAAATGGCCACGCAACGTCAAGGTTGTGCCTCTGTATCTGTATCGGTGTCTCCCTCTCTATGTGTGTGTGTGTGTCTGGTTTTATTGCTGTCATCCATCTGAGAAGTAAAACTCTTATGGCCATAAAACTCTAGAACGCATTGCCAGCTGCAAAAACAATGCCAAAAACCCCAATAGGTTTGCTGGATACAGAACCGAAAAAAATGTCAGAGTGCTGAACTAATAATGGCACATGTCAAAATTCGTTAGCCCGCAGGTGTGCGGTCAGAGGGAGAGGGAGAGAGGGAGAGAGACAAAAAAAAAGAAGAAGGACAGGCGGCAAGTTTGGTCGAATGATGAAACCCAAGTGACATTCATTGTGATTTCGTTTGGCAGTTTTGTGTCATTTGTTGGATTTAACCGATGGCACACATGGCTGGAGCCTTGGGCATTGCACTTGGACTACCACAGATGGGATGACTGAAAGACTGAGAGACTGAAAGACAGATAGAAGGAGCAAAAGAGAAGAAATATAGAAAATAAAATAACGAGACAAGTCAACGAGCAAAGACCACACAATTTATGGCTTGAGCGCAAAGAAACACTAAATAAGCGCAAATTCAAGTTTAATACTTTCACAAAAGTGAAGATAAAGAAGGGAAGAAAGTAGGTAAGAAAGAGGGGGAATGAGAAGATTCATGCAGGTGTCAGCATCTGTGATTTGTCAAATTATAGAAATCAGCATAAACTGAAGGTTATATACTGGAGATGTAAGAATATATCAAGAAATCAACAACTTTATTCTCGCGGAAGCGACTTTCAATCGATTTAAATAAATCAATTTAAATTACAGAACTAAGTTCAGTTAAATTTAGGATGGGGAGTTGATTAAATGTTAATTTGAATTGGATTCCATAATAAATGGTAATCCGCTTGGAAACAGATCAGTTTTGGCCAAATTGAAGAATGTTGTTTCTTTAATTGCACGTGCAACATTGACTTGCAAGGGAATATGTGTCCAGTGGCAGAAACAGGAGCTGAACTTTAAGTGTGTTGCATGTGCCAAGCACACAAGTAGCATGCCAATAAACCAAATGTAAAAAAAGTACATCTATTTATTTAAAAGAGTGTGCATGTATAAATATGTGCAGATGTGTGTGTGAGTAAGGACAAAAGCCGATGCAGCTCCGTTGCCAAGACGACGGCTAACTGACAACACTCTGAGAGAGTGTATGTGTGTGTATTTCCGGTGACAATGTGCCATGTTGCCAGAAGAATGACGTCTTGCAAGTGAACAAGCCGGATGAGTGCTAAAACCGAATGTAAAAATGCAAAAGCCGATGCAAATATTTTCAGCTGTGTCTGCGCCGAGAATTCCAATCGGGCACTGCAGTTAATACACATGATAGTAATGTCTATGTATGTGAGTTGGCCAAAAAAAAAAGAAAAGCACAGCTGCCAACGATGCCAAACAGTTGCCAGTTGTAACAACAGTGTTGTTGCGATATTTGAAATACATTTGAAAATTGCAATTGCGTGGCAAAAAGGACATTCATCTCATTCCTGATTCGAGTCTGCGTCTCTGTCAGATGATTTATGATGATGGGACATGTGTGTAAATACATATTTAAATACACATGTCGCTGCACTGTTGCTGTCGACAAACTGACACTCTGACATTCTTTCAAAGTCTCTGGAATTCTCTTTGGCTTTAATCAAAGTACACTTGGTCACATTGTTCATTACGAGTACTCGTAATCATCTTATTCGCCTGCTCTGTATCATTTTGAGTACCTCTTTTCGACTCTCGTTGCGCCATTTGGCTTGACATTAATGACGCGGCCGCGTTTAATGTGAGAACAGCAACAAATGCAACGATAAATTCAATTAATTGCATTTTATTTCGATTATCCAAGGCGAAGCATGACATCGAATCCTCCTTCCCGCCATAAATGTCAATTGTGGTCATTGAATATATCAACTCGATATTCTGTTGTTGTTGTTATTGCTTTTGTCGCTGCTGCTGGAATCGCTGTGGACGGCGCCCGAGACTCTCGCTTCTAATTTTTGCTCATTAATTTCGTGCAACATTTTTATGCATTGTCATAAAACTAATTTTACGATGCCAGCACACACACACACACACACACACATAAGTATATCTAACTGTTTGCCTAATTAGATTAGTTAGTTGAGCATTTCGCATTCTTCTGTCTCAATATGGATTTTCAGCTTGTCATATTGAAGAAATGCCCACATATTATAGCTCCTTTCTCTTTGAATATGTTTTAGCCTTTTCCTCAATTATTCATCTATGTTCTTTATATACCAAATTATTCATTTTTTATAATATCTCTACAATATTGATAAAAATGTTTAATATAAAAATTAAAACCAATATTTACTTTAGTTATTAAGATGAGCTATAAAATTGTATTATATTTTATTTCATCAGAGAAATGAAATGAATTCAATCTGCAAATGCATAACAATATTTAATGTTCAAATTCATTTAATTCCAAAATGCATACAATTTGCAAATAACATACAAATAACAATATTTTTCACAATTGTTTTTTTAATTTCAAAATCAATCAGCAAAGTATCAATAACAGCTTCAGTGTAAAAATATGTTTTTATGAACACCAAATATGTTTGCCCATAAAGCACTTAATTAGAACACCCAGGAAACTTAATAAAAGGTAGATTGTTTTAAAGCTATCTGCAGGGTATTTAATAAAAAAGCTCTTTTGACAACCAGAAAACTCTTATTTGGAACTCTGATTGATTCAAGGAAACCAGTTTTAGTGCATTATTCCATCAATTAATTGGGAACAACAGCAGATGTTCTGTGCAAATACAAGGATCAATTACCCAAGAGCGATGCTCTGACTTTGCAGTCAGTTAAGCATTTAAGTCATGGAGACAACAATTGAGAATTTGATTAGAAAGGGTTCAGATGAAGTTACCTGAAAATGTATGTATGTGTGTGTTGAAGCTGGGCAATTCCTTGGTTAACGCAAAGAAAATACGTGATTAACAGCCCACACATAATTCTCAGACTACGCCACTGGCAGAACTGCAAACATAGATAGCTTTGGCTGAAACATTCAAGCACACATTGGCGCACAATGGGCTAAAATGGTACGTTATCAGTACGTATACTTGATTTTTATACGCACACTTAAGCAAATAACTGCAGGCATTATTTCAAAAATTCGAAAATTAAAAGCAAACAACATACACATAGAGCAAAGAGGTAGGCAAAGGGGCGTGGCAGGTGGCCATAAGAAAATACTCAGGCAAGCCTGGAACAGAGAAAAAGACCAAGCAATATATGATTAAAGAGTAAAAGAGATAGACAGAGAGAAAGAGAAAGAGAGACAGAGAGCAGAGCGCAAAGTTTTAATGTAAAGTGATGTGAAATGTTTTCTTTGCGAATTTACCTTCAATTTATGCATTTATGAATATGTAAGCACATTCAAGCTCTTGGCTGTGTGAGCAGTCAAGTGGCAAACTTGAATACAGAAACACACACACACACACACACACACATACACGCACACAATCATACAAGCACTCAGTAATACATTCATTAATAAAATGCTTTCGGCTAAGAAGTTTTGCCTTTTGCCCAATTCGTATTTCCACTTTTCATATCTGAGCCTTATAATTTTTTTATGCATGTAGCATAAAAACCATAAATAATTTATTGTTAAATGCTTTTGCGAGGCTGCAATGAAATGCAATCGAGCGCCGTTCGTCCGTCTTGTGGCTGAAAATATAATTGGAATTTTTGTTAAGCAAATGTAAACTGAGTGCTTACCAAATGCTTACACATGTCTGCTGGCTGAGGGGGATTATCACGATACGGTACGAAACGATAAAAGGACATTTCGACCTGTACAATTGTAATTCCAAATCAAAGTTAATCAATTACGAGTAAAGTCAGAGCTCGTCATGAAAGTTGTATGACACCTTTTGCCTTTGACTCTTTGTATCTGTGTTGTTGTGCTGTAAACACGAACACATTTTGCATATACAACGATTGCCCTCAAAATCAATCAACAAAATGCCTACATGGCAAACAATTAGCGTGACAGTTTCAGTGACAATTTGAAATGTTGTCACCTATGCGAAGGTGTCGATTATTATAGTACTTTTATTTTATTTGTCTCCTGTCTCCGTCTCCTGTTTTTCATATGCCCGTAAATGCTGAACGATTATTTGTGGCTATTAAATTGCGTATACGACATGCGGCCGCGCCTACTTTTCATCGATTTATTTAACCCCTTTGAGCAATTGGCAGTCGATGTCGTTGCGAAGTCACTTGTACAATGTACACACATTTTTAGTGACTGTAAAATGCTTTGATGATTCCCAGAAATTCTTACTCCGATTGCTATCAATTTATGACAATTTTCATAGGCAAATGACACGCGCTTGTTAATTTGTGCTACTCATATTTCCCCATTCTTGCTCGCTGTATGTACACAGACGGCAGACACTGTAAATGACAAGCTTCCGTTACGCATCGTTTGCCAGTAGAATGGCCTAATAGTCACTTGCCACGACATTGAAACACGATTCGTGTTGGTAAAATTAAATGAGCATTGAGACAATTGGAAACAAAATAAAAATAAAAGAATGTTGTCTTTGGGGGACATTCCTGGATCGCGTTGTATTTATGTATGATAAAACTATGTTTATGTTGACAAGGACAGGTCTGAAATGGGTAATAATTTTGGAATTATATTGGATCAACAAAATGTAAGTGATTGATTGCTAAGTAGCGATTATGTTTAATCAATTACTGAAATAATAATAATCAATGAACACAATTCAACAAAGTTGTTTCAGTATCGATTCGATCGACAGCAAGAGGTGTACAAGTCTCTAGGGGAGTATTGGGATATAGTACAGTACTAATGCAAGTATATAATCATATTCGTATTCGACTCCTTCTCTCTCTCTCTCTCTCTCGCTATCTATTAAAGTGAAACTCGACTGGCATTTGGGACATGTACTTAGCATAAATAAGCGGAAGCCATATACCATTGAGCTTAAAACTACAACGCGACTAAGAGAGTGCTAGAAACAACAACAACAACAACAACAAGGAGCAACAACGACAACAACAAGAATATGCAGGACTCGCAACAAAAGTGGCAATAACAATAAAAACCAAAAGTACTTTTACACGCACTTCAAATACAAATAAAGCACTCGCCATCACACATATGTGTATGCGTGTGTTTGTGTGTGTGTGTGTGTGAATGTGTTGTGTGCGCGTTTGTATGCGTGTTTATTAGCGCGTGTGTGTGCGCATTTTTGAGTGGACGATAAATAAATTAGAAAGTCGGCAAACGCGAAAATGGCGAAAGCTGTCGCAAAATGTTGAATTCTCATCGTTGACGACGCACTGCGACATAATGGCGTCCTTATGGTTAATTTGCTTAAAAGGGTGTTGCACCCCAAGCTGCATACTGTTGCAAACACACACATACAGAGACTACGAAACAGGCGCGCCAAACTGTTATGAGCAGGCGCCATTTAGTGGAGAGAGAATGGCAATGGCAATGGCAATTGAACCGCGCCACAGACATGCACAGACACGCAATGCAATGCCAGTTCAGTCAGCGAGTGCTGTCAGTGGATTCGACTCTCACTCCTCATTTTCAGCTCGTGAATTTTACATTTCACGCACAATTTTCCATGGCACGCAATGTGGCGCTTAGCAGTGGCAAAAGCGGGAAAAGCGTATCAGCATTTGAGTTTAAAGCCACCCCACATCGAGTTGAGTTGGCTCGCAGCTCATATCACATGCAGGACGGCATGCAGGCGACAGCTTAGCTAATGCTAAGCAAGTCCAAGTCGAAGTCTACATCCTCATCCCCATCCCCATTCCCATCCCCATCCCCATGCTCGTTCTTCTCGTCATACTTGGTCGCACATTACATCACCGAGCAGTCGTGGTGTTGTCACTAGTCTCTTTCCAGCCATGTCACGTTGTTGTTAGCATTCTCTAACTGGCGAGCAAAAGGAGCAGGGGGACATATGCGTGGGCAAATAGTTGAAATAGTTTGATGCGCACTTTTCAGCGGCAACGACAACGACAACGACAACTTGGGCTTGGTCTTTGAACTCGCAGTGCAAAACTAGGGTTAGTCCTCAACTCCCCTTACCCTTTGTGACTCCTGTCCCTTCCAAGTTGTACCCCCTTCGCCCTGGGCACTGCTCGTTGAATTGTTAATATCATTTTGGGGATATACGCATTTAAATGAGGCTCACGTACGCGGACGATTTGTCACAAAATAATTTTTACGACTTTACGACTCCATTGCCAGTGACCAAACCCAATTCGAGGCAGAGAGAGAGACAGAGAGAGAGAGAGACATAACCAGCAAACAGCGCATATAATTTTCATTTCCATTCCATTTGTTGTTGCTTTAGTTGTTGTTGTTGTGACTGTCGCCAACTGCGACAATAATGCTTCGATTTAGCGTAAAACGCGATGCATACTTGACAGCGTGTCCTTGTCTCAGTTGCGGAGAAAGCGGGTGACAGAGAAAGCGAGAGAGAGAGAGAGTCTCACTTAACATTCGCAAATAGGCTATTAGCTATTCTCGATAGAATTTAACTGTTGTTTATCTCTATTTCAGCTTGGCCTTGTCGCTGTCTTCACACAAATACAAATCCAACGGGAGAAAATCCAGTGCAAGTCTGTAGCTGGTTTGCCGAATGCAAATCTAATTAATTGTTGTCGATATCATACACATACACACACACACACTCATAAACATCTTGTGGAGACTGACAGTGTCGCATTTAAATGACGTGCGAAACAAGAATTTAATTTTCTACTCTTGTTCGCAACGTGAAATCCACTTTCTATTGCTGACGTGAAAAAAAGCAACCAATGTCAACCACTACACTGCAAAAAAAACAGCATGAGTTCTCTGAAAAATGCATGAAAACTATATGAAATTGTTTCAACAACGCAAAATGCATGCTTCATTGAATTTATTTAATTCATTCGCATTTTTTCTATAAAAAATAAAATATAAATTTATTAATGAAACATTTTTGGTATCTATGGAATTTTTTGTTAGCATTTTCTCTGCATATTCAAGTTCATTTACTTCCCAACTTTTTTGCAGTAGCCAAATGGTTCGAGAGAGAGAGAGTGAGAGAGAGAAAGAGGCAGAGGGAGATAGAGACTAACTCACACCGTGAGACATTTGGCAAAATGACAAATTTCGCCGAGAATGCTGTCGCTCAAATGTGGGCAGTGGGCGGGGCTGGTCGCTGGAAAGGAATTGCAAAATGGCGAGGGATGTGGAAACGGGTCGGGGGAGGGGGAAGGACAACGCGTTTGGTTTTAGTTTCAGTTGCCATCCGCTGCGTGACGTTGAGGCTTGTGGCTGTTTGTCTGCCAAATGCGTTGCCTACTTTTAGGCTCGCATAATGAAATTCCAACTTTTGACTTATTGACGACGACGACAACGACGATGAGAAAGAAGCATGAGAAGGGGGAGGAGGCGAAGGAGAGACGAGTTCAGATCTCAGTTACCAGTTACCAGTTAGCGACATTGTCGCTGTCGTTGTTCTTGTTGTCCTTGTTGCTGTTGCTGTTGCTGTTGCGGTTCCCTTTGCATGGCGACACAACGACGCTTGCGCTTTTCTCTCAATTTCATTTTATCGTCTGCGAATAATTTGTATCCGCATTTTCGCAATGTCCAAAAGAAAATACAAAAGTACAAAATGAAGCTGCACTTGAAATATGTCAAAACATTTAATTTCATTGTCTAGCTTAAAAGACTTTGGCAGCAGAAATTTCCTCGGAATCCATATCCATTTTTGCCAATACTCTTATTGATAGTTTCCAACTTATTGAGAAAATGTGATTTTTACTTTAAAATTATTTCAAAAATGTATTCCTAGGTCTTGTAAGCCTTTACAAATCAAAATCTTCCTGCTGCGAATAATGAATTCTTACCTTCTCACTGTTAACCAACCTTTTGATCCATTGGATTTTGTCTAAAAATACCGATGTTCTCATTAGAAATGCCACTAGAAAATAAATTAAAATCAAAGCTAAAAGTCCACAAATAATTTTAGCAACGAAAAAGATGACTTTGACATAACAAAACTGAACTGAGAAAACTATCAGAAAGCAGTTTAAGCCGAGTTGACTTTTGAACTCATATTCAAGGCTTAAATTTGCATCTTGGTCAGTTTTGAGAACATTCATGATTGTGTGAAGGTGTGCACAACAAAATGCATTGCATTCAAGATTACTTTTAATGATAATGCGCCAAGCAATGTGCATTATTCAGAGTTGCGGCTATCTGCAGGCGCAGGAAATTGCTCAATTTTCTAGATGCTTTCACACCGCAAAAAGTTGACTCGAATTTCAAATTTTCTTTTGTGCTTTACTTTTTTTTTTATTTTTTATTTTTGTGGCATCGCCTTTTTGCTTTTGCTTTTGTTTCGGGGCGCCGGACACACGCCCGAGTGAGCCAAGTCTTTTTTGCTGGAATTCGCACCTTGAAGGTTATATCCTTGGGGCATTTTGTGGGCCAATGAAAATTAATTTTCATTTTAATTGACTTTTGGGCGAAGAGAATATGAGAACTGGGAGTTTCCCTCGGGTACTCGGCGAACTGCCTGCTGATGTCAATATTTACATGCTACACATTAATTACACACAAACACACACACATATACAGATATACACATACATATTTAAGCCCAAGCATTAGGTACAACAATGGCCAATTTCCTGTCTAGTTCCCTGAACAGGCCATGGGCGAAATAGTCGAAACGGTCGAGCTGAGCAGAGCTGAGCTTATTAACAGTCCCGCACGCAAGTGCTGCAAACCAAGATCCGAAACAAGTGCTGGCAATCAAAATTATCCCTCCCCCTGTCAGGCATTTGGTCAAAACCATCGAACTTTAACGCATTGTTTATGTTAACAAAATGTAAATAAATGTTGCGTACAAACGACGATGGCGATGGCGATGGCGCTGACGAAAACAAAGGGCAATTAAAGTTCTGCCCGAAATAAAGTCAACGCCACACGCAAGTCGCATTTGGGGAAACTCAGGAAACTCGGGACTAAGGACTCCGAACGACAACAGGTGTTCAGGTTTACAGGGTTGACTTAACAGGCAAAAGAAACGAACACAAAGACTAAATAAATCAAATTGTTGGCAGACAAACGGCGCAACAAGAATAACAAAATATACACACACACACATACACACACACACATACATATATACCTAGTGATATACTTATCGAACAGTTATATCGAAGTGGTCACCATTCATCCACTATCGCCTTCATCGTCATCATCATCATCATCGCCGTCGTTGTCGTTGTCGTCGTCGTCGTCGTCGTTGTTGTCGCCGTTTGTTTAAGTGGCTCGCGTGTTAATTGTCGAGGAATGTGCTTGCCACGGCGATAATATTGGCCGGCCAATGGATTCAGCTGGGCAGTGCTTAGCCATGGCCAGAACATTTGCCCAGCAGGAGGACGCCTAACGTGTTCGCTGACAATTCAAAATTAAATGCCAAATTGGCCACAATGGCAGAAAAACGCATAATAAAATGGAGTTGCGGCACATAAACAATTGCTCTAAGTAACCAAATACCACACAAGTTACAGGAATGACTAGATGATACCCTGTATTCTACCAAATATCAATGACATTTCTAGCATTTAATTTTAGATCAAGTAGCAATGAATTCAGGAAGTCCTAAAAATATATACGAGTTTACCGGACACTTTTTTTGTGATTTGAATTTCGTGTTATGTTTAAGTGTCAGAGCAGTTGCAATTTGAAATAACACTTTGTGCAAGCTCACAAAATAAATGGCAAATAATTGTGTTAGACGTAAGAAGTTATTGGTTTTGTTTGATATTTACAATTAATATGTTACATATATAAGTATATTTGTATATTATAAATTTATAAGTCAAGGTTAAAGAAGCAATTTAATATTTGTAAATTAATATTTTGAATGAACGCTGATTTTAACTTCTAATGAAAATAAAACTATGTGTCGAGTAGAGTTTATTAACTATAAAAATTAAAAAAAAGAACAGCATACAAAATAAGCAGAATTAAAAGTGTCATTTACTTCCATTTACTCAATGTTGAAAGCGATATTTACGACCTCTGAGTACAGGATATTCAGAGTCAAACTTAAACGGAATGGGAACTGAGAGATTGTCACGCAGCCTTTTGAATTGAGCACACAAAACAACTTTAGACAAACAAAAAACAACTGACCGAGTTTCATTCTGAGTGAATTGAATGGATGACAAATATATTAATTTATATTTATATAATTACAGATTGAGTCTGAGCATTTATCTATTTTTAAATATTTTTCTTGAGGCAGCCCAAGGGAGAAACTCTTTGCTTAACGACCATTAAATGCTGACTGCCATTAAAGTCACTTCCGTTTATTTTTATCGTTTTTAATTGCGTTTTCTCTTTTCCTCTCTCTCTCTCTCTCTCTCTCTCTCCCTTCGTTTCTCTCTCTCTCTATCTATCTGTCTGTATTA
The DNA here is from genome assembly GCA_037043405.1 of Drosophila subquinaria. Taxonomy (NCBI): domain Eukaryota; kingdom Metazoa; phylum Arthropoda; class Insecta; order Diptera; family Drosophilidae; genus Drosophila; species Drosophila subquinaria. The sequence goes on from JBAMBL010002830.1 coordinate 919,116, forward strand.
CATACGTTTTGTTGTTTTCTTTTTTGTGGCTGACTCATTTGTCGCCGTGTGTCGTCTGGTCGTTTGTTTTATTTAGCAATTTATTTCACACGTTTTGTCGAGAAGGCAATGCCTACGTGCCTGGCTTCGTTTCAGCTGACTCCGTATCTGTATCTTGTGGCGTTGACTGTTTTTAATTTTAGGCTATTATGAGATGCCCAGTTGCCTTCTCAGTTGCCTCCGCAGTGGAAGTGTAGGTCAGAGTACGAGTTTTTTCGCCTGCCTGCCACACTGAGGCTGGCTGACCAAAATTATGGCCACACATATAAATTGTCAAGCGACCATTCGTCTTGCTGAATAAATGTTGCAATTTGTTGGCTTCTGTGTTCCGCGTTCCGCGCTCCGAGGCCTCAAAAAAAAGATGGCGCCCAAGATAGTCGGAGCTTCAGTGCAGCTTCAGTTTCCGCTGCGCACTAAATTATGTTACAATTTCTGACCATTTCAGTTTATAGTCGCAGCGCCGGCGCGCACCTTTGGTAGGAGTATGAGTGCGAGTGTGAGTGTTTGAGTGAGTGTAAGTGTGAGTGTACTCACTCGCTGTGCTGTAAATTCTATTGCAATGCATGTGCGAGGCGACACAAATAACTCAGAGTCTGCAATGCCGCTTTTATTAGGAGAAACATGCGAACATTCTCTCTATCTCTTTGTCTCTCTTTCTCTCCATTCTCCGCTGACCATTTGCGGCATATATTTGCGCACAATTAATTATTATAAATGTCGTGGTCGCCACCCGGACTCGGACTCGGACCCGGACAGAGACCCGGATACGGATACGGCAAATGGCAACGGACATGGATCTAGTCCGCCGTGGAGACAAAAGGCGAACAGAATGTTTTCTGTTTTCTGCAAAAACCAAGCAAAATTGTTTATGGAAATTTATGATTACAATATTTGTGTCGCACTGCATCTTCCACTCCTCTCTCACTCTTCTAGTCTCCTTCCCTCTCGCTCTTATACCATCTGTGTGGTCTTTGCTTTTTAAATGAATGTCACTTGCATTTTATTTATTTGACTCGCCATTTTTAAATTGCATTCCATTTGCTCGTCTCCTGACAGGTGCTTCTATTTCTCTCATTCTGCTTCATTGCCACTCTCCAGGCAGATTATGATTATCTCCATTTAATGCGACATTTACTTACGTGTTTTATCCTGTTTATATATTACGAGTGCCAACACACACACACACATACACACATACACCCCAATTGTATTGATACTTTGTTTACAAATGATTTCACACGACTTCATTCACGTTTATTCAAAGAAAAAACTTTTTAATGCCTTTAAGTGCAAACAAAGCACACACCCTCTCACTCACACACTCACACACACACACACACACACACATGTGTAGACTCTGCAGACACGTATCTGAGGGCAGTTACATTCAAACTCATCCTGGAATTTTTTTCGCATTCATTGCCGTTGATGTTCGTTGCCTTTTCACATTTCACATTTCGCTTTTCCTTCTTTATCGTCTCGCTTTCGGTTTCTGTATCTAGACTTGTATTTACTTAAATGATCTTTTATTTATTTGCTCAATGTTTTGCGATTTATTTTGCTTGTTATGGATATGAGAGAATGTTCAAAAGTTTGTCTTTATTTAATGGCCCCGGCAGATAAATTGATAGAATGTTTATTACCCAAGATCAAATGAGTAAAAGTTGACACTTTTAAATAATGAGCTGAAATGTTGAGATTACCACAATATTAATGTACACGATTTGTATTTTGCTTGTGTCTTCAGAAATGTGTAAAATCTTGATTTCAGCCTACGACTTTGGATTGATTGCATTATTCCCTAATTTGTCTGAAATTTATCTTTTAAATCAATATTCATTTTTATTCTTTTATTAATTTAATGTCGGCTAAGAGCAGTCAAAGAAAAATCGAATTAATTTAAAGTAAAAATTAGGAATACAATTTAATAATATTAATATTAAAAATAAACTATAAAATAGTTTAAGTTAACAAGAAATTAGTTATTATAGTAATATTTCAAAATAATATAGAGTATTCATTTCAAATGTACTTAAATTGTAAAAATTGAGTGAATAAAGTATAGGAGAGTTTATTGTTTATTGCAACAGGCAAGTGTCAGGAGTGAATATTTTCCTAGGATTTATATTGATCTAAATTTGAGTAATATAATCTGTTCCCAAGCTCACCATAAGCTCGCCTTATTCCCTTGCTTTTCTAGCCATCAAATAGATAATTCCTTTGCATTTGCATTTGTTGCTGGTCTTCATTAAATCCACATTCATCATTTGAGCATTTTTCGCTTAAGCGCCACTTTAGACACTTTACCTTGGTTTTGGCGACGCCTCCGTTTGTCGCACTTTCCCCACCCCCCGCTGTGTTCGTTATCAAACTTCATGCAGCTAATTATGCACTAAGTAGACACGGTACACAACAACAACAACAACAACAGCAGCATTAAAAACAACAACAATAAGAGGAGCAACGCTGTGGCAAGCGTATAATTTATGGTCGCGATTGCAGCCAAAAATCCTTTGTCGAAAAGTTGCAAATACCTGGAACTTAATGTTGGACTTTGAACTGGCGCGCGACTCGGGGCCCCACCAAAATATGATAAATGTTGTGCGGAAGTTGCCGACTGACACAGTCGCCACGCCCCACGCCCCTCGCCCCCTCCCTCAGAGCAGAGAAAGGTGCACAAGAGGCCGTCAATTTGCGAATATGCGCGCCATCGAAATTCCCACAGACATAAGCATTGGCATTAGCAGTTGCATTCCATATCTGGGCCAGTTGCATTGTCTGCCCGTCCTGTGAGTAGCAGTGGCAGGGGGGAGTGTAAAGAAGGGGAATGTGTGTGTCTCCATTATGTGGCGCGGTTGCTTCTCTAATGCGGCAGATAAACACAGCCAAATGCCATTAAAACCTTTGGTTATTTGTCACACCAGAGAGCTAGAGAAAGCAAGGTATATAGACAGGGAAAGAGAGACAGCGAGAGTGTGTTTTGGGGACAGCTTAAGGACTTGCATATTGCGTATACGTAATGTTGGCCAAAAAGGAAATTGAATTAAAACGCAGCAGGCAAAACGCAAATTGCAACTGCAAGAAAAAAATGGCAATCTCAACACCCATACGGCAAGAAGGAACATACGAATAAATGGGGGGGGGGGAAGGTCACAAAATTAACGACAGTCATAACTTTTCAACGCGACACTTGCAGTTTTCGGCTGCTCGGCATTTCACATTTCACACGCTGCCAAAACGTTTCCGTTTCCGCTGGCAGTCATAACTTTTTTGCCACACCGCCGTCGTGAATACATATATATATTTTTTTAGTTTTTTTGGTGTTGCAGCAAAGTTACGAGCACTTCAAAAACTGCGACACACGGAAAGAGAAATTTTGGAGGCTGTTGGGCATACACGGAAGATCAGCGGACATCGCAGCGAACAGGGCTAAAATAAATAAGCCGGAAGCATGCAACAACAAGTGTGCAACACTTTGAGGAAAGTGTGGAAACATCTATTGAGATGTTGCATGAATTCCATAGAATTAAATAACATTTGTGTTTGAATTTATTACTAATTCTTTTCTTTTTTTTCTTATTAATTGAGAATTGTTTAATCCTAATAATATTTTTAAATCGATATTTATAAGAATGACTGTTTTTATTTTATTTTAATTTATTGTATCTTTATCCTAGCGCAGCAAGCATTCATATATTTATTCTCATTTATACATGTCCATTTTCCAGTCTCTTAGAACAGTTTTACATTTACTAATTGCGAAAAGTACAAAGCAAGATTGAGTTTTTAATCTATGCTTGGATTTCTTTTGTTTTTAATTATTTTTGTCACTTAAAAAGCGTGTCAGGTATCTTATTGTGATATTTTAGTCCTTTGACTTGACACATTTCGCTTCAAATCACATTTAATATTGCCAGAGCATTGAGAGGATGAAAGCGACACGCCCTTATTGCCATTTGTTCGCTTTCTCCTCCCAGGGCTGCCAGGGTGCTTAAGTTTTCGAAACCGCGTACAAAATATGCATTTAGCACGAACCTTTTGCCCCTTACCCCTTACCCTTTTACCCCCTGCCCACTGATTACCCTTTGTCCCCACCTTTTTTGCTGCAGGGGCTGCTACTCGAACTCATTTGGAATTTCTCCGCTTCTGTCTGTTTTTTCCTTTTCGCTCTCTTTTTTTTCTAATTACTTTAGGGATTAATTTGAAGAACAAAGTGCAAACACACACACACACAAGCACACACATATATACTCATTGGAGTCATTTACATACACACAAACGCAACACGTTTCTTTACTTTTAATTTCAATTACTTTTATTACACCAAGCAAATGCGTTCAAATGAAGCAAAATAAAAAAGTTTACACACATACTTATGCATATCTGACACACATACACTTACACACATACATATAGAGTTTTATTAACCGCGACGCTCTAGAGAAAAAACCTGAGAGTAGCGAGAGAAAAAGTTAACTTATTAATTTTCATAAGAGTAATTTTGTGTATTTTATGTTTGCCTTGCGCCTGTGTTTGTAAGTCGCTGGCAGCACAAATGGATATATATATATATGTATATATGTATGTATAAAAAAAGCCACAGTCGGAGTGGCAACAACAAATGGCAGCTCATGAGCGTGGCGGGCGACGGTTAAACGGTTAAGGACATGCAAAAAAGGGCGCGCTCTGATGAGTTGATGAAGTGTTCAACGCCTGGTTGGCCCCGACAACCTACCCCTACCCCCATTCCCTACTCCCTCCCCCTTCAGACAACCCGTCGTCGGCTCAATGGGGGATTTGGCAGTGGGGTGAAAAGGGGGTTCAATGCTGAACTTTGGGTGCTGCCCGCAGCGCAAATAAAAAGTCAGGTTTTTAACTAAATGACCTTTTGTTGTTGTGCACACGCATTGCTACACACAAACGCACTCAGAGTGGCAACAACAACAACAGCAGCAACAACAACAACAGCAACAACAACAACACTACAAAAATACATGTACATGCATGTCGACTTGTATCGTAATTATTTTGATGGCGGCAGCCTTTTTTCCAACACAACAAACACACACTTGCCCACATCTACTTACAGTTACAAATACATGCACTCTACTGCTAACACATATGTGTGTATCAGTGTGTGTTTGAGTATGTGTGTGTTTTTGTAGAGCTGCCCAAAATGCGTTAAGTAAAAGCGCCTGTAACCTCACCATTCTGTTCTTCTTTCTTTTTTTTTGCGGTGTAAGAACAATTTTGTGTATTAGAGTGTACACATGTGTGTGTGAGTGTGCGTGTGTGTGTGTGTGTGGTTATTTCGGTGTCTCTGTTTACCTTTTTGTGCTCTCTAGCGATGGCCTGTGGCTGCCAGGTGCCGTCGACGTCGACGTCGAGTCGAGTTGGGTTTTGTTGTCTCGTTGATTATGCGCTGATAACAAATTATTCACTTGGGAGCAGACTTCACCCAATATTTGAATGTGTGCATGTGTGTGCATGTGTGTGCCTGGGCTTACATGAAAACATTAGAGACTGTTGTGTGGGCGTGTGAGTTGTAGGCACACAACTCCAATTTCTCACTCCCTCACTCCTTCCCTCACTCCTTCCCTCACTCCCTCCCTTTCGCCCACTGCCAAGGCATATATTGTCGCTTGAGGCCTCTGGGGGGAAAAGGAGACGCTGCGTGTCCAAAATTAATGAAAAGTCGCCGACGCCAATGTAACACGGCGACTTTGCCTATTTGCTGTGTCACCTGCATTTTTTATAATATATGTACATACGTGCCTTTATTACATATCGAGATTACAATCAGCGCCTTTTTGGGCTGCCATTACAACATACGCATATTACGCATACGCACTGTGGGTGTTTGCCTTTTGTCCAAAGGTTAAGTGGACACTGAACTTTAGTATATGAAGCAGCAAATCGATGCATCGATCCTATAAATATATTGTATGAAAACAAAACCAATACAATTACGAAATTAGAGTCACAATCGTTTATTATGATTTCTCTTTGAGGTTGAAGGAATTAAATGCAACTCATTTATGGTTTTTTATCTATTGGTCAAGTGCTTTGTGTCCGAGCCACATAGAAATAACAATTCCAAAATCAAATGCTAGCGAATATATAAATAGCACAACTTGCGCACTGTGCTGGGCCAATAAAAATACAAAATAATAATAAAAAGGGACACAACTGGCCAAACGGACCCCAGGGGCCAACAGGACGAGCCAGGACGAGAACTGGCCAAGACTGAGTTCCAGTCTCCGACTGCCTGCTTTATTATGCGAAACAAGCGAAGGAACAAACAAGAACAAGAAACATCCCAGCAAAAATTTGTGTTTAAAAATAACAACATTAACTAGAATTGGAGGCAGCAGTCCAATGAGAGAATCAGAGAATGAGAATGAGAGAAACGAGAGATAGAGAGAACGAGTCGCCATTTATCTTAATCTACCTTTTAACTTATCTCGTTGTTGGGATCTGAACTTGTTTCTTTCCTTTGCTTGATTCTGGAAACACTCGAGTTGCCTCTCTCTCTCTCTCTCTCTCTTTCTCTGTCTCTGTCTCTGTCTCTGTCTCTCTGTCTCAGTGTTGGTTTCTTTTCTCGCTATTGTTGCAACAAAAATCAATTAATTATTTATCACTTAAACTCTCCGCCACTTGTCATTATGTCATTGTTTACTCATTGCCCTGAGGGACAAGGATCGGAAGTAGGAGGAACATTTTCTTTCTGCTTTCTGCAACTTTATCAATACTCAATTGAGTCTTGGTCCTGGTCCTGGTCCTGGTGCTGGTGTTGGTGTTGGTCCTGGCGCAGCATTAGCTGACCCCATTGATGTTTGTGCGCTTAACTTTGCGACGGCAGTTTGTCTCGACGGGTTTCGCCTACGGGCCGACGACGATAAGGACCAAATGCTCAGCTCGACTCGACTCTGTTGCCAATGCTGCCAGCCAGCCAGCCAGCCAGCCGTTATTCTTCTTATTTTATTTAACTTAATACTTATGTTGGCATTTTTTTCTTCAGCCTTGTCGCTGTGGCCTTTTGCCACAATCGAAATCCCCAATTGACAAAAAGAAAACCAATTTAGCAGACAACGACAAGCAGCTGAGTTGCTGACTCTTCGACGTCTTGTGTCTCTCCACTCACACACACACACACACACACACATTGCGATAAATTCATCAGGTGAATGCCAAAGCATTGCGCAAATATGCACACCCTCCTCCTTCCCTCTCCCAGCCATTACATGTCCCCGTCCCCCCTTCAAATACTGAAACAGCTCCTTGATGTGGTTTGGAGCTGCGGCTTCGTTCGGTTTCCCGTTGCCGTTGTCGTTGCCGCATCAAACGACAATTGAATTTGCCATGTTGAAAACTTGGACTTGGACAAAAGCCTTGTTGCTCTTGCCATTGGTATTACTATTGCCTTAGCCATGGGCTCCACACTCGGGCCATGGCCAGAAGCCATCGAAGGAGGCTTGTTCCCCTGGTCAGTTGTCATTAGGCGTATTTATTTAGTTGTATTTGCCATTGACATGCCTTCAATTAATGTCAATTCGTTTTTAAGTAAGCTATCGATGGCAGCTTGAAAGGTGAAAGGTGAAAGCGGAAAAGTGAAGAGGGAAAGTGTAGGGGGGGAGTTTTCCCCCTACCAGATTGCAGTTGACAAAACGCATCAAGTGAAATGAAAATGTATGAGCGTGCGATTAGTTTATATTTGGATTGTCTGCTTAATAGACAGTCCCCAGCTCATAAAGTGGGTCAGGTGATCAACCCGACGACAGCTGATGTGCTGGATATCAACTTAATGTTAATGCCGTGCCACACTCTGCCTTCTCTTCTTCTTCTCCTCCTGTCTCTTCTCCTGCTTCCGGTCAACGGTACGTCTAATATGTAGAAGGCTAGCAGAAAATGTTTTCCATTATGTTGGAATGCAATAAATTACCTGTAAAAGGCAACGACAAAAACCACACAGAGTTGTATGCGGGGGGATTGGCAGGAATTGGGGTTGCGTAAATGATAGAGGGCAGGTAGAGGGGGAGGGAATGGGATCCTGGACACATGTATATGCACGCACATTAATTTACTTTTGTTGTCACTTTTGCCAGTGGGCCACATTTGAAGTGCGCTGCCGGCAGGGAAATAAAACAAATACAAATGACAAAGCACAGGCAATGACAACCTGTGGAGGGACAGAGACAGCGACATATACAGAGAAAGAGAGAGTGAGAGAGCTAACAGTTAGAGATAGACTTGCTGCCGGGTTTTGATATGTAAATGCGTTTCGCACACATTTTGGGCCGAGTTTAATGGAATTGTATGACATTACTTTTAATTAAAAGTGCTCGACATTTGGCCGGCAAGTTGAGTGCCGTTTTAACAGTTCTTCTTCCTTTTTCTCTCTCTCTCTTTCTCTTTTCCGACTTGACGTGTCTCGTCTCTTTCTTTTTGGCAGACAAGTGTGAAATGTTTGCTGCTTCTCAAAGGCTTTCAGCTCGCACTTAACTTGGCTGCCAAGTCATAAAGATGCCCACACACAAACACCTTAATTCCCCACACACACACACACATATACTGACAATCACAATCGTTTATCAGTTGTATTAAATCTAATGGCAGCAGCGGAAATCGCATACAATTCAATTGCATACTTGACAGCGAACAATCAACGAAAGTACGAGTACAAGTATGTGAAAGAATCGAACTGGAGAGGTCGTTCAATGATCCTCACGTGCAATTGAAAGCCAGAGTCAACTTATCAATACTTGAATACTCTGTTTAATAAAGTCGACAAATAAAATATGACTTAATATCAGTAAGATTTTAAACGACAAAGCATTTGAGTAAATTATTCAAAAATTTAATGTTGATTTTGAGTTTTATAATTCAATTTTAAAGTATATAATCTGTGATATCAGTACTGGGATTTCTCCTTTCTGCCAGCTAATTATTGTTCTGGTTTGTCTGTTTATTTTATTTTGAACACTCCCTTTGGCAATTCCTTTTTATGAATTAGTTTTCATTATATACTATATATAATACTCTCCAATTCACTACTTTCAGGTGTAGGGTATACAATAGCACGGAAGTCTGCTCTATCTCATCAATGAATGGCCAACTCAACTTTATTGGATTACAATGAATGACGTTCCAAGCTTTTATTGTTACAAACTCGTACCTTAAACTCGACTTATTGAATTGTTAGTGTGCGAAAAACTACGAGAACTCTCAGCTTTTCTCCATCCTCATTCTGATGTCAATGATATGAGAAAATAAAAGAGTTTTCACAGGTTGCGTAATAAAACAAAATGAGAAGACTTTCTGCCTATACTTTTTGCAACTGTTATGATTTAAGTGACATTATAGTTTATAGGAAATCCGATTCATTTACTGCGATATCTAGAGATTTATTATCATTTAAGCCAAACGAATTTTTTGTTTTTTTCTGGATATCAAAATAATCACTTTCGTAGTCAAAATTCAAACCAGATTTCCAGCGTAGTTTCTGTGTAGGGAGTGAAATTTTCCCTTTCTCTGGCAACAGTTTTAGGGGGAACGCGTAAAAAGGCAAACAAGTAAAAAGCCAAAATTGCAAATAATGCGAATCACGTGGCGCATTTGGAGCTGAAGCTGGAAAGGAGATGGATATGGAGATGGCGATGGCGATGGCGATGGAGCTGTGACCTCTTTGCACAGAAACCACGAACAACCGAACGTAGCTAAATGGGGGAATGTTTGTGGTGCCATTGGATCGGAATGGGGTTGATGAAAGGTGCACAGTATGAAGCCCTCAATCCTCAGCCCTCGCCGATCCCGTGACCTTCTCCTCTCATCACCAAGCGGGCAATCAACCATTACCGAGCGCGATTCGCGTTGAGTGTTTCGATTTGCAGGCAAATCATAAAAACAAATGTATAAAATCAAATGGAAAATCAATGGAGCCAACCATCAACTGTGTCGATGGCATTACCCGCGGTTTTGTATAAATTGCTTTATTGCCTAAATAATACAAAAGAGTTGCCCAGAAACGGGACGAGGACGGGAACGGGAACGGGGAGCAAACCCTATAAAATTCAATTCAATTTTTTATTTTTTATATATTCATATTTCTTGGCAACTTAATGCAAAAATAACAACTAGAAAACCTGCAACATTCTTCCCCTGCCCCTAAAAAGAAAACACCCAACAACAATTAGCCCCCATATTGTGTTCACTGTGGGTGGCTTCACTGTGGCGGTGGTGGTGGTGCTGCTGTTGATGGTGGTGTCTGTTATGGAATGTATACAATGGCATCTTTGCATTCGACCGCCGAACCCAAAATAATTAAAAGTATTTGGCGTCTGTAAAGTAATTTTTAATTAAGTTGAAGTGCGCTGAAGTGGCATCGTTGGCAGGGGGCGTGGCATCATTGGGAGGCGGTTGCCGCTGTTGCTGCTGTTGCCGCTGCTGGTTGCTTATTACCGTGCATAAACATAAACAATTTTAGAAATTAAATGATAATTTCTGAATATTTACATAATTTTATGCATTATACCCGAGGGCTGTTCCCAAAATAAAAAACAAGTAGACAGCGATGCCAAAGAGAATCGTGAATAGATACTGCGAATGGATATTGTAGGTATTCCGCCAATTTATAATGCACAGATGAGAGGTTTCTCTTTCATTTTACCCACTCACTTCCACTTTTACATTCCTTTTTTTTTTTTGGCAAATATTTACCTTATGAATTCATTTATTTTGGCTAGAAAAATATATGGAGTTAATCTCAATCTCAATCTGGATTGCTATCAGTCCGGCCCCAAATTGATTTTAGTTTCATTTACGCTTCCTGCTGTTCATTTCTCTTGGCCCTTTTTGGTCGTCGCCTTTGGCCATGTTCATTGCATTTGGCCAAAATTCGCGCATAAATATTTATGATGAGGGCGCGAAATAGTTGAACTGGGGGCGTGGCTGTAAGTGGCGGCCTGGCCGGTAAGTCCGCCCTGTTGGAGTACAGGCCTTGCCTCAATTTCTGCTCCACTTTTTTTGGATCAAAGCCAAATGCAATGAAATTCTATTTGAGCATTTGCAATGCGCCCATTTCAGTTTTTGAGTGAATCTTCATTTGGCGCGTCGTCGTCGTCATCGTCGCTTTTTTCCTCGTTTCAGCTTGAAGTTTTAATTAAGTGCAAATTAAAAAAGTGTAAATATTCAGTGAGTAAAAAATAAGGGCAGAGAGGCGGAGTCAAGAGAGAGGGAAGAGTTGGAATATTTAATACCAGACGATTTGATGATGGCTTCAGCTGAATGAACTCGAGCTGAAATTATTGCAATAGCTCTTTCTCTCTCTCTCTCTTTTTCACTTTTACCGTCTCTCTCTATCTGTTTCTCTGTCTCTCCTTTTGTGTTGCATATTTATTGAAATAAAGATGTGAGCTGCTAATGATAGAAGAAGAGTCAGGTCCCAAACGAAATGAAGTAGTTGCAAATTGTTGTGAAAATGGAAAATATTAAGGGGAGACAGAGAACTTTTCATATGAAAAAGGGGGCAGCATAAAGAAAACATTAATATGCTGCATAATTATGCCCCCAGCCCAATTCCACACCCTTCACTCTTTACACTTTGCAGTCGGAGTCTCAGTTTGAGTTTGAGTTTGAGTTGAACATCATAATATAATACTACATAACGTTAACGCTAATGATGCCAGGCAAAAGCGTAGCCATAAATGACAACAACAACACAAAGGTGTGTTGCCAGGTGTGAGATGTGTGTGTGTGTGTGTGAGTGTAAGTATTGGGTGTTACATGCTGCAAAGTACTCCCCAAAGTGCCCCTAAATGCAAGAAATGACAGTCATTTCATATTTGTTGTACTCAACGGGCTGCGTTCTCTTATTGTTGTTGTAGTTGTTGTTGTAGTTGCTCAGAATACACACACACACACAGACACAGGGATATCGTGTCATAAAATTAAATACTTCACTGGAGAATTAAATGCAGTAAAAAGTGGGCGTGGCACGCACAAAGCCAAACACAAAACAGAGCACACCTTCATCAGGTGTACTACAAAAACTGTCCAAGAGGAAGGGAGACAGATGAGGGGGTTATGGGTCAGATAGGGTTTTAGTTCTCTAGAATGCTTGGGCGTTGCTTTCTCTCTCTCTCCCTCTTCCTGTCTCTTTTGCAGCAGCAGCAAAATGAAGCTAATAACAAGTTTAAAGCTAAACGTGTTTTCATTATTATGAACATTACGGATTCCACATTGTCCCCAGACGTTGATGCCATCGTTGTTTGAGTTCGAGTTGTTGTTGTTGTTGTTGTCGGAGGATTTAGTGGCAAAGCTTTAAAATAACTGTAATAAACATATACTTGTATATTAGAGAGCATCGATTTGTATGGGCTCGAAAAAGTGAAAAAATGGTAACCAATTTTCATAATCTGTGGTCAATTCTAAGATGTTTTCACGAAGAAACCATAGTTCTAAAATGAATTCCTGGTCCGCGCTTTTGAGTTGAAAAACTCATTTTTTGAACATTTATATCTTAGGTGCTTATGGTTCGATTCTGACAAACTTGGTGTCAATACTCTTGTGAGGACCACAACTTTAAAACTCCACAATACCAAAGGACGAAATGTCCTTTAAACATAATTTTCATCCTTGGAACGGCGATTTCGCGATTCGTCTCTATCCTAAAAAATTAGTCCGAATTAAAGCTATTTTTTGGCACTAAATAAAATTTTTTTTTTTTGAACCTGTAATTTTTATTAAAAGAAAATGTAATACCTATTTTAATAAGTTTTAACACAATTTTAATAAAATATGTGTTACATTTTCTGTTAACAAAAAATACAGGTTCAGCGAAAATAAAATTTTTTTTGCCAAAAAATAGCTTTAATTCTGACTAATTTATTGGTATAGAGGCAAACCGCGAATCGTCGTTCCAAGGATGAAAATTATGTTTAAAGGACATTTCGTCGTTTTTTTCTGTTGAATTTTAAAAGTCCTGGTCCTAACAAGAGTATTGACACCAAGTTTGTCAGAATCGGACCATAAACAATCAAGATATAAATTTTCAAAAAAAAATAAATTTTTCAACTCAAAAAGCGCGGACCAGGAATTCATTTTAGAACTATGGTTTCTTCGTGAAAACATCTTAGAATTGACCATAGATTACGAAAATGGGTTACCATTTTTTGTGAAAAAAATCGATGCACTCTATTGTATATGTATATCGTACACTGGCAATAAAACACAAGTTTAACAAGCTGCAAGCACTGAGCTGACTCACGCATTAGCCGCAACTCGCTTCTGACACAGATCCTTGACCCACACGCATTAAGGGATATCTCAGCCATTCGACCATAAAATATTGTACTGCTTGTATTAAGGTGTTTGTACTGATTCTCGTTGCTGTTACTGTTGTTGTTGCTGTTGTTACTGTTGTGGCCGTTAACTGACTCGACCGACTGTTGACCACAGTTCTGGCATTTCTGGCATATTGACAGGGACCAAAGTCTCTATCAACTGACAGCCGAGTCTTTATATTATAAGCGGATTCGGTAGAGACAGCTTCGACTGAACTTGCCATTTGTTGTAGCCTTTTCATATTCAAACGTTCTCCGGACAGACCAAGTTTTGCACAGATTTGAGCCCACTGTGCGAGCTAAGATTTATTTTGTGTCATAAAGGTGCGTCGATAATTATAAATCAAATATATGGAATATAATTTGACTGAGAATCTCTGCAAACGACAATAAAAATATATATAAAGCCTTATCTGGAACTAAAGTGTGGGCTGCAAATTCTGGCTAACAAAGTAGTCCCAAATGGCTTCAACTTTAAACTGTGCTTATTCTTGTTTACCTGTCCCTTAGCTAAGCAAATGTCTCTCAATTTATTTGCAAATAAACTATATAAGTTAAAAATTTATTGGAAAAAAAACATATTTTATGAATTCTAGATAAAGTTCAATTGACTTATGTAAGAACTTGGTAGGCAAAGACTTTAGTGCAGCTAATTCTATATCATATCACAACAAAAATAAATATAATAAACAATAATATTGTGAATACAAATGTTATTTATATTCACTTTTTTTTTTTCGCCAGAGAATCCGTAAACTTTTCATATTATATCAGATCCAAGCATACCTAGTAGCAATTTCTAAAGTAATTTTTTCAGAGTTTTTCTGCTTGTGGCACATTTGGGCAAGGGAGCTGAGTTAGTCGGAAATTGCATGTGCCCGATTGCTATAATTAAAACAAACCAGCGCTGATTTTGGTAAGATCTTTGCTGCCTGGGGGGGGGGTCTTTGGTGTTGGTGTTGGTCTGGTCTGGTGGTGGCTGAGGTCGTGGAATAGTATTTAGTAGTTGACTGTCTTGAGCAGGCGGCGATGCGGTTTTGTTAAAATTACATTTGGCAAAGTTTTATCGCAGCTGCGGCAGCGATGGCAGCGATGGCAGCGGCTGCGACCGAGACTCAGACTGCGACTGAGACTGCGGCAGTGGCAGTGTGGCAGTGGCAGTGGCATGATACTCGTATCAGGGCTGTAATTAATTGCGGCCGCTGCATTTCGGGGTGGCCATGGTAATTGTGGCGTGCAAATTAAAAGCCAGCGAGCAGAAAAAGAAAGAACGCAGCAAAGAAAGAAAGAAAGCGTGTGGAAAAAAGTTGAGTAGAACAAACAGAAAACAGAAAACAGAACACTAGGGAAGTGAGCTCTAAAATAAACCGAAACCAAAACAGAACAAAACAAAACAAAACAAAGCAAAGCAGGGCAAAAAAAGAAAACAAACAGCAGTAGGATAGTGTAAACAGCAGCTGGAGGAGCAGCCGCAACCAATAGATGCTGCAAAATGCGAATACGAATACGAATACGAGTACTCGTAAATGTACTGTGCATATTATGTGGAAAGCAAAACAACAAAAAAAGAGAAGCAAACCGCGAATTATCCCGCCGGCAATTTACGGTTAGGAAAAGTGAAAAGCAACACTCAGCAGCAACAACAACAATAACGACAACGACAACTTGATGGGTTGGAGACTGGCAAAAAAGTCTTCGATTTCAAAGTGTTTGACAAGTTTGTTGTTGCAGCCACTAATGGCAGCAGTTGGAGTGTTGCCGCTAACGACAACAGCAACAACAACAACAACATGAACAAAAACATCAATCAAAGAAAGCAACACAGATAGAAAGAGAGAGAGAGAGAGAGGGAGAGAACGATATCACAAAGCCGCCTAAAAGTGTCGCTACAAATTGAGTGGGAAGGCAGGAAATCACATCAAAAACATATTTGAATATTTGCCGTCACTTTGCTTTCAGTCTACTTTTTAGGAGGGGAACTGTATACGTTCCTGGATGGTGTCAATGTCGCAGCCAGTGTTTGGCTAAGCGAAATGGAGCAAACTTCTCAACTCTCCAACACTGCAAGAAATCAAGTACTCATATGTAACTGCAACAATTTCTTTTATAGCGAGTTAAATAAATGAACACAATAATAGTAAATAAATAAATAAATAATTTATATATATTTTCAGTTCATGTATTATTATTTTTGACAGTGTATCGAGCGAGCCAAAAAGGAACTGCTGAAATCTCAACAATTTACATTGTGCATGGCTCGGTTCGAGTCGCGTTTTAATTCGGCTCGGTAAGTAAAGCTTAACCGTTGCCTGACACCTTGTGTACATTACGGAACAGAGTTGCCACCCTTCTACCTTTCACGTGCCACATGCTGCCTGTCTACCTTGCATGATATCCGTCTCGGACTCGTCGTTCAGCTCTGTGTGCAAGAGTGTGTTGGCAAGTGTATTGTCAGTGAAATGCCTGAGGCAAAAGTGTGCATTACGAGGTTTTAAATTACGCGAAAATACACACACACACACACACCCGTACACACACCTATACACACACATATGAATATACACACAAAAACTGACAGAAGCCAAACTGCCAGAACGTTCAACCTCAACGTGCTCTCGTCGCCTTGTGTGTTGTGTTGATTCTACTTACAGCACAGCAACTCTTAATGGAATGGGTCGACCGAGCGGGGAGAGTGTATGAGCAGGGAGAGAAGAGCAAAAGGACTCCAATGGTAACATTTGTGGGCACAATATACAGTCCTTAACTGTATCAATGGCAATGCGAGGGAAAGTCTCTCTCTCTCTCTCTCTGGCACGCTTCAAAATTTGCGCAAAGGATTTGCAAAGTAGCTCATGCTAATTTCATCATTGTTGTGTCAAGAAAGGGCCAAGAGTTGGCGATTTCCAAAAAGTGTAAGATTGGGATATATTCAAATCGATTTACAATTTTAGTTCACTTATAATTCATCTTACACTTGAACAATAAATCATATAATAATTGCTAGTTATTTAATACATGTTGTTTTACTCTTTAGAAGCGTCCTTCACCCTTTCAAAAGCTGGCTTAAAAGGTCAGCTGCAGCTTCTTTGCAGTTGCTCAGTTGCGCTTTTAGCCAAGTTAGTGTACATAGATATTGACAAGAGCAGTTGGCATTTGGCTTTCAGGCCCACTTGGCTTTCTCTTTAACAGGCTTTGCATATTTGCATGTAAATACAAGGCACAACATGCTCTCACACACACACACACACACCGACACACACACTCACACATACACTAAGTAATACCAAATTGCAATTTGCGTTTTATTTTATCACATTTTCGAGGCAACATCGACAGCTGTTGGTCTCTAGTTACAGTGCATGCAAATAGAAAGGCAGCTGCTAATTGACTGGCCTATGCCAAGACCTTTAACTTGGCTAAAAGGTTAGTCCCCCTCTCCTCCCGCCCTCAGTGCTGTGCACCACTGGGCAAATACAATTTGCGGCTGCAATTTGCCATTCTCAACTTAATTTGATGCACTTTAAGTGTGCCAAAATGGCCAAAAGTGGCAACATTTGCAATTATTTCAGCTTAATGCCAATGCTCCACTGCTGATAACTTGGCCGCGAGTTTTGGCTGCTCTTTCTCCTGTTATAATCATTGGCCATCAGCAGAAAGAGCAGCAGCAGAACCGGCTTTTGTCTGCAAAACGCAATCGCCATTGCCGTTGCCATTTCACATGCTGTTGCAAAGGCATCAATTTCTGATTTTCATGCTCCCTCGGACATCTTTTTCGGGGGCACAAACAGCTGCTAACTGTGTTACTGTGGCTGCAGATGAAGATGTGGCAGTGGCAGTTGCTGTGCGAGTAGCTGACCCGACAAGCCATTTCGTTTAGCAATTCATTTCCATTATCATCATCAAAAGTTTTCTACTTTTCTGCTTGTTTTTATTCCATGTTGACGCTTATGCTTGTCTGTATGTGTGTGTGTATATGTGTGTGTGTGTGTAGCATCATCATGAGCAGCAACCATTTCTTAAAAAAGCAATTACATTAAAAAGGATATGGCAGCGGCATCCTTTTTTCTCTATGCAGCAGTCAGGCTCACATTACGTATACGTAATCGCAATGCTCACTTACGTGCCGTGCACACGACGTCGACGCCGACGCCGACGTCGTCGCCGAGTGTGTCTCTTAAATGTTCATTAAATTGGATTTTTAGTGCTCATCGTAAAAAATTCAAAGCTCCCATTTAATTCACCCGCCCAACAACAACAACAGCAACAACAACAAATGCAAAAGGCGGCCATGGCCAGGTCAGATCCTGGCCATACCAGAACTTCATTTGGATGTGTTGGCAACAACAAAAAAAGCAGCTGCCAATCCGCCTGCTTGGTCAGCAGCAGCAGCAGCTCAAACACTTCAGCGGCTCCTGCTTCCTTGAAGTCATAAAAGCGAGTCATGGACTTCGATTCGATTCGATTCGATTTGAAATATTTTGGAATTTTATTGATTTTCGGTTAACTGATGCGCTGCATATTAAATGGGCATTGCACCAAAGTGCAACCACGCCCCCTCCTGCCCCTCAGTCCGTAGTCCTCAGTCCATTGCAGCTGTCATTATGTTTTTCAATTTGCCCCGTTTCGCATTAAGAGAAAAAGAGCAGTACGAGTGAGAGAGAGAGCGGCCAGTAAAAATCCTTTTCACGGCGAATTGTGCTGCATTTTAAGCGGAAATGATGCGCGTCCTGCGGCGGCACATCCTGTCCACAAAATGGCCCCCAAAATGGCCCCCAGACAGACTCCGTTGCATTCTTTTTTCACTCTCCCTTCCGTTTTTTGTGCAACCAAAAAAATATTTGCATATTCATCTAAACAAAACACCAACTTCCCGAGCAGCGACAAATGGCAAAAAAACGCGAGGAAATAAAAATAAAAAATAAAACAGGGACAACATTTCAAAAGAAGTTCGCGGACGCTGAACGATGAACGATGGCAGGCAGCAAAGTCTAATGGCCAAAGTGCCGTGACGAGAGCTGGGTGTGTGTGTGTGTGTGTGTGTGTGTGTGTAAGTGTGTGTGTGTGTGGCAGCAAGTCATCTTCAGTGCAAGTTGGCCATTAAGTTCGCCTCGTCATGCCAGGTTGGGGCAAAAAAAATCAACAAACAAAAACAGAGACAAAAATCTAAATATTTGACAACCGGGATTACAAAAAAGCGACGACAACAGCAACAAGAGCGATAATGCGGCGAGATGGTCACTCTAATTGCCTTATCGCTTTCGGCGCTGACATGCGTCCAGGCGTAATCGAGGAGTCAAAGTCCTTTGACTTTGACGATGACGCTGAGTGCACACTTTTGACCAGGTCGACCACAAAAAACGAGGATTAAAATAGAAATAAAATAAATGCCAGCTGAAATGCAATTGAGCACACTCACTCACGTCAACTGCAATTTGGGTTAGGATCGAAGGTATTTCTCTCTTTTTTCACACTTTCAAAGGTGCAAATGGCTTTTTGGCAGTCAGCCGTTGATAACAGGGCGAAATATTTCATAAGTATCGGCCAAAGGGTGCATTACCTGCAATATCCTTTCACTCGATGCAAATCGACAGCGTCACAACGGCGTCATTGATTGCAGGTTAGATTGGCAATTAGGCAAAACCGGCGCTCTGTTTGCCATCAAATTACACGGCGACAGCGAGCGAGGACGAACGTTGAATGAAGGATATACTAGATGGGAGCAGGGATGATGGATATCTGTCCATGTCACAGCCTCGATATGAGAACACATGCTACTAGCGCTGTGATTTACATCCTGATAGCTGATGGAGTGAAATATGAATAGGCAGCGAAAAGTGAGACAAGTGAGACATTTGCGCATTAATTGAAACCGAAGCTGCAAAGCGACTCAACGACTCAGTTAGGATCGATTAAATGCCACGAATCGGATCTGAAGAGGAAACTATTTTGTGAAAATCTAAATACACGATGAAAAAAGTGAATTCGACAGAATTATTTCAATATGTTTAGCTTTATTAAGTATAAAATCCATAAAATCCATTCACAACAAAAAGAGCTTCACTAAAAGTATTAAATATTATTATACACAAATTAATACTACATAAAAAAATTATCTTATTATAATATCATAATATCGAATTCTATATTTTAAAAGGGAGATTTCAGAGATTGTTCTTAAGAGTCACAATATAAATTTCTCCATACAATTCTATTTAAAGTGTTTTATTTGAAATTAAATAGAAAACTGGTCCCCACTTCAATTAAAGAGCATTGATTGGAACTGAAAACGTTCGTGCTTTTAATTAACTGAGAAGTGAGAAGTGAGCTGAAGACATTGTAGTATTCAAAGGGAACTATGCATTCGAGTATGTGGCAATCTCACAAGTTGCTTGGGGCATGCAACATGGGGCAGCAACAAAAGTACACTTTGTACGTAACATGTAACAAAAGTCTACCAAGTGTGCAACTAAATAAAAATTTACGCCTGGTGTGTGCACTTACAAATACGAGTATGTGTGAGGGAGAGAAGGGGAGAGAGACAGAGAGAGGCAACTATTGCAAAGCACTTGACCACTTACACTTATGCAATTATGAAATTGCCATAGAAAGTGACACTTTTATACATCGTCCTGGTGCCATTGTCCCTTTGCCTTTGGTTAAGGCACTTTGGCCAGCTAAGAAACAGAGATGGGGTGCGAATGTGCGAGCGGGATGGAAACAATGTCAAGTTTTTGGGCAAAAGTATGGCCGAAATGAAGAAAATTGCGTTTGGAAAACTCTTAACAAAGTCATTTGGTCCAGATGCTGCCAGTTAAGTTAGTGCTTAGCATGGAAAGGAGTCTGGAGACTGGAGACCGTAGCATAAAGTCCATGTTCATATTCTGAAACCCGTTCTGGCCTTGGTAATAGAGAGCACATGTGGTTAAGGCGTCTGCTCGACTGCGAAGGGTTAAAGTGTCCAAGTGTTGGCAAAATGTGCTATTTACTTGACCAGGGGATGGGACAAGGTTGGACTGGAGCTGTTCTCGTAGTTGGCTGCGAGTTGACAATTGGGTAAATTTCTTTGTGCCGCCAACGCATTTGGTCACTTACTGTAATTGTCGCTAGTGAGGGGAGTTGGCCCAAATTAAGTGCAGAAAGCGATTAAAGTTGAACTAGGCAGAATCTTGTCTAAGTCTGTGTCTGCATCTGAGTCTTGGCCACGTTTAGGGTCAAATTATGCCATTTGATGAACTGGTGCAAAGGGTAAGGCGAAGAAGAAGAAGGATAAAGGATAGTAAAGTGAAATGTAGTGCGAGTCTGTCGTCCTTTATACTTCTTCTTCTTCTTTCTCCGCTGGTTATCAACATAAGTTTGCCCAAAATATGCGCCGTAAATTTGCAGTTTTATTGAAAGCACTTTATCTGTATGCCAAGTCGAGTGTATCTATTTGGACACGTGTCGCCTGCCACTCAAGGAAACAATTGCAGCTGGTTTTCCTCCTCTTTTACTTTGACTTCGACTTCACTCCTTAGTCTCTGGCTCCTCTTGTATTCTTGTTGCCAGCCGTCAAGTCGCGGCCATTTATTTTGGCAGACTGTGTCAATGGTCATATACAGACTCAGCAGCAGCAGGACAGGCAAAGGGAACAAAGGGGAAACGTACTTCGTACTTTTCAGTCTGCAGTCTTCAGTCTGGGCAGAGGGCAACTAGTTTGAAGTTTATTTCACTGCCCGTTTCCGTCGAATGCTATAAATTTAGCACAGCTCGCGCCAAAATTTGGCCGTCAATTTGCTACACTCAAAAGTTGTTGGGTTGCTGCTCATGGAACTGTTTTCATTGCTATTTACTTCCTTCTGGCTTCTAGACTGTCGCTGTTTAAATGTCTTCACAGAAAGTGCAAATTGAGCGTCAATAAAAGAGAGAGGCACTAAGAGAGAGAGAGATGGAGAATAAAGAAGGAGTACTCAATTTAAACTAGAAGTATCAAGAAATTAGTTGAGCATGAATTACTGGCGTTTTCATAGTCAGAAAAATTATTCCATAACAAAAATGACTTCGAGTTGCACAGATGGAGGTTGCAATACTATTAAATCTTCAACTAAGAATCAAATCTAAAATCAAATTAATCAGTCAAATTATTGCAAAAATCTTCGATAACAAATTTGAGTATGGTCAAATAAAATAATTTCTAAGATATATGAAAAAAATTTTTTTTATATTTTTAAATTTTTTAATTAATTTTTCATGTCAATATTAAGTAGTGTTCAAGACATTTTCTTTTTTTTTCACTTGGGTTTGTGTTTGCCACAAACAAATCAAAATAAAATGTTTGTAAGATATATTTTTTAAAACGTTGAACCCTCTTTGGACTAGACACGTAATTATTTATATAGTAGTTGAAGTTGTAGAAAGGCTTAACTCAACGAGTTCTTCTTTTTTTTGAGTGCACACTCGTATTCCGTTTTGGAAATGACTTTGTCGATTTTTATTTTATATGAGCTGCATGTGGCTGGTAAATTGTTGTGGTGCCTTTGTCCGTCATGTTAGAAGCGACCAGGGCAGGAAAACCAACCAGGGAGTGCAACCAGCCGACAGACAGACAGACAGACGGACAGACAAACAGACAGACGGACAGAGAGACAGTCAAGCAAGCGGAAACTCACAAAATAAATGCAACATTTGGCAGCGCATTTCATGGCAAACGGAAAAGTGGCCGCTGTGTACAGTGTGTGTGTGTGTGTGTGTGTGTAACTCTCTGTCTGTGTGTGTGTTTGATAATGTCTTGCTTTAGATTACGCACAGGAGCTGCTGCTGCTGCTTCTGTTTGGGGCACCCTGCTGCTGTCACACTTGCCACACAGACTCATTCTCGCATTCGAGTCTTGCCCCTTATTCAAGTCTTCATTCTGCAATTCCCACTTGCTGCTTTGGCACTTGTTTCACTCTTTTGGCCAGCTTCGTCTCTTTTCTCTTCTCGCTTGTCTCTCCTCTCAACTCCTGCATTCATGTTCCATCTGCTGGCTGCGACTTTTATTGTTTCAAATTTTATTGCTGCATCACTTTGTGGCAGACACAAACACACATGCTCACACACACATACTTATAGAGCTTCCTTTTGAATTTTTCTTGATGCCTGTCCAAGTGGAGCATTCCTTGCGCTACTTTTGCCAGGACGAAAGTCGTTGCCAGTTGTTGTTTGTTTTATTGCCTGCATCTCTATCTCTATCTCTATCTCTCTTTCTCCCCCTCTCTCTCCCTCTATCTTTCGTTGTTTCTTTCTTTGCCGCAGTCATTGCCTAATCTCTTGATTATGTATGACACACGCATATGTAAGCCATTTTAAGTAGCCGCTGCCGCTGCCAACGTCTGCGTCGGCGTCTGCGTCGGCGTCATTATTTATGGTTTCTATGCCGAAGCGAAGGGTCAATAAAAATTCTAAAATATTGTTATTGTTGCTGCAACTCAACAGCTGCGTCTCTTTCGCTGTCGCTGTCTCACTCTCTTTCTGTCTCTTTCTCTGTCTCTGTGGCCAGCATTGAAAATTTCACAGCACAATTTACGTTCGCAACGTGCAAAGGTCAGTCAGCGATATTGCAATTGTTGTTACTGCTGTTGTTGTTGATGCTGCTGTTGTGCTTGCAACAACAGCTGCAACATACGTTCTTGTTGTTGGTTCTGTTGTTGCCTCCTTTTTTTGACGTGTTGGTCAACGCCTGACGCTTACTGCTGACTTTGCTGACTCAACTGAACGCAAAACTCACAACTTTATTTGCCCTTGTTTCGATCCCCTTTCTCTCTCTCTCATTCTTTCTCTATCTTTTTGCCTACATACACGGTAAAAAAGTCCAAGATTTCGAAATTAGATCTGTCCCAAACGATGTCAAAGGGTTGGTAATACTAAAATTTCTGAAATCGAGTTTTTTAATTCCTTCTCCGCAAAGCATTTTATTATGGGGGCTCTAAAAGAATTTTTTTAGTTAGTTCAAATGTTTTAGGCACTTTTATCTATTTATAAGCTGATTAGCTGTAATTTTTTTTCGCATATTGTGTTCATTTAACAGTAATAGGCCGAATATATACTTGAAAAATACATATTCAAATCAACAATTTGAATCTTAAATTGTTGAATGACTAGTCTTTTTTTGCTGTGTAGAGACACAGTGTTTGTTGCACGCTCCTGTTGACTTTGCTGCATATTTGCTGCGCTTACGCAGCCTCCAAGTTGACGTTCCGCATTGTGTTTGTCTTTCATTTGCGTTCGGCGCCTTCGCGCATACAACACTTTAATCTTTCTCTCGTCCTCTTTCTCCCGTTCACTCTGTATTTTTGAAGTACACAATACGATGTACGGATACAAAAGCCAGGTCGGCATATTTGGCTTATCAACGCTCAACTTGACACAATTTTTTCATGTATTTATGGCCATAATACCACAATAATAGCCCACAATTCCTTCTTAGATTCAAACAAACTAGTGCAATTAAGTGTAAATCAAAGAATATTTATTTGAAGGAAAGAGCTTAAAATGGAGGCGAAACTTTGATTTCTTGTGCTCAAGTCGCCACTCTTTGAATTGGGATAAGGGCATCAATAGTAGTGAAATCTCTTTGTATGATTCGATTAACAAGTGAAAACACAAACACTAATTAAGTACGCTCCAAATGACGCATGAGTTCTCACTCTCTCTCATTCACTCACTCTCGTTCTTTCTCTCTCTCTCTCTCTCACTTCTCGGTGTCTGACATAATTAACGGCAAAGCGAGATGGAATTGATTGTATACCTCTGGATTTAACGGATTTTGCTGTCAGCGCACAAACAAATACACATACTTTCTCTTTTTTCCCTCTCTCTCTCTCTCCCTCTCTCTCTTCCTCTCTCTCAGTTTTTCTCTTGCTGTCTGGCAAGCCATTGATTGAAATCAATCTAAGCACTTAAACTTTTAAGTTGGCTTGAGTTGTGCAAAATGCAGTGTTGCATAAACATAAATACACTCACTCACACTCACACACACACACGTACAGACACGCACACGCACGCACACAATGCTCAACTCAAACAAGATGGCCGACAAAGCAATGGGGGATTTCCCTTTGCAGCTTGAAAAGCCAAAGCAGAACGCAAAAAAATATTGTGTGTTGGCCAAAGCGAAAGAAATACAAAACAGAGGAACAAAAAATTGCATATTAATTATGTTTAACTGGCACAGTTCCATCTGAGAGCAGCACTGAAAGAGCGAGAGAGTGAGAGAGAGGAAGAGAGAAACGTACACAGAAAAAAATGCGGAATTGCAGAATAAAATCAATAACAAACGAGATCAGAAGTTCGAAAATTACAGATTTACTGAAAAAAAGTTTGATTTTCCAATTCCCTCTCCGCCTCTATTTTGTTTGTTATTTTTTGTATTCCGTGAAATTCAACGTTTAAGACTTTTTTGACTATTTTTATATTGAGTGGTTGACATTTTATTCGCATTTTGTGTTAATTTAACAAAAATATTATAAAAATAAATACTTAAGAAACATACTAAAATTATCAATTTTAGAATGGATTTTTTTTCCTGTGCATGTATGTGCAAGAATTGTAATTTTCACTTTGAGCGCAGCGCCGTCTCTCGATCTCTTTCACTCTTTCACCCTTTCTCTGCTTCTCTGTCTCACTCTGAGGTAGGCAGGACCTGCTGTTGTTCAAGTTTCCGTATTCAGGGCGCGCAAAGTGTTTTGTGTGTGCCTGTGCCTGACTTTAATAAACACATACATACACACACACACGCATACAGTCGCAGTCTCTCACACACTCACGCACACACACACACACCCATTTGCATCTTTCAAAGGTGTTTGCGTTTAACTGCATGCTGTTTGTTTACAGTTTTTGCATAGCTTTCACTACACACACTCACGCACACTCACGCACACACACACCACATAGATGCCTGCCATTATCTTACATGTGTGATGTTGTTCTTGCTGTTGCTGTTGTTGTTGCTTTTTTTCTACCTCTTTTGCTGCAAACTAAAAATGGGAAATTGAACAACAACTTCTGCTCGCTTTGCTGCCCGAACGAGCGGAAGCTGCAGAGAGCACAACACCTCAACCTCAGTCCCCTCACCTCACCTCATCTCCAATCCCCGCCCATGTTTGTCTTTTCGCGTGTGTGCCATTGTGTGTGTGTGTGTGTGTGTGCATTTGCAGATGCCGTGGCGCTATTAAACGGCAAGGTTAACCATAATGAAAGTAAAATGATGAACAGAATGCTCTGCCGCTTTTGGCCGACAACAAACTGCAGCAACAAGAGCAATAACAAGAGTAATAACACCAGCAACAACAACACAAACAACAACAACAACGTCAACGACAACGTTAACGTTACGCAGTTGCCTCAATAAATGCAATTTTCCAGGTGGGTGTGTGCTGTATGTGTGTGGGTGTGTGTTTGTTTGAGTCTGTTCTGGCCTTTTTTTTCCAACTTTTTATCAAGTTTGAGACTCAGCCTCACAGCAACCTTTGTTGCAGGGATAATTGCAAAAACATTGCTGCGCCTCTGCAGGCTGCTTTTCCTCTCTGTCTCCCACTCTCTTTATCTCGCTCTCTCCCAGTCTGCCTAGTAAATTAATTGCACAAAAATATGCCGCAACATTTTCCGGTTACATTTCTTTTACTTTTTCGTTTTTCCCCCTCTTATTCAATAATAACTTTTTTGGGGCCCGAACTCAAAGGAGCACCGACAAACTGGAGGCTCGACCATGTGCCAGGCTGCAATTTGCTGTCGTTTGGGGAGTGTGTGCACTGAAAAAAATCATTTAAAATATACATTTTAAAATGCACGATTTATCATGTATTTTTCAAGTATGTTATCCGAATATTATTGATAAGTTAACACAATATGAACATGAAAAATTTAAATTTAATTCCGTAAAACTTCGCATTTTCTTTCAGTGCACATGTGTGTGTGTGTAAACGATATATGGGGTGTATTCTGATCTGAGCTGTGGCCATTGCTTTATTTGCGCTTGTGCGTTGCTCGCCGGCCAACTGACAGCAGCAGCAGCAGCAACAACAATTGTTTGTCTTTAATTATGTTTGGGAACGTTGCCATTTTTGCGTTGCACAGAACCTACTTATGTGCACACACATACACGCATACACACACAGATAGACAGAGAGGGACACAGACATGCCGTTGGGGCTGAGCCTGCCAAGATGCGTGCCCCAAGCAACAGCAGCCCCATTGATGTTGCTGTTGCCATTGCTGTTGCTGTTGCCGTTGCTGTTGCCATTGCTGTTGCTGTTATTACTCGACGGGCGCCAGTGGCAAAAATAAAATTAAATGAAAACATTTCCTTTTCATTTGCGTACGCATAAAATGCCCAGCGAGCAGAGACAGACAGGCTAACACAGTGTCCTTGTTAAGGCATTTTGCATGCGAGTATTCGTATTCGTTTTCATTTTGTCTCTGTATTCGTATTGGTTGAAAACTCGCACTCGTATTTTAAATTAATTAAATGGCCGCACTGCAATATTGATTGAAGACGTTCCGACGTTTAACGATGGCATGGGGCGTATGCGTAATTTTAATTGACAGTCAAAGCAGCTGAGCAAAAGTGCGCTGCACTTCATTTCAGCTGCAGCAGCAGCAGCAGCAGCAAATGGACTCCAGCGTCGCGAGTGCAATCAAAGAGGCGGCTAGCCAGGGAGCCTGCAGTCCGCAGGAGCGCTCTGCCATTGCTATTGGGAATTGGAGGGGACTCGGAGGGACTCGGAGGGACTTGGATTGCCGCCGCAACTGGACAGCTTCATTTCGCGACATTGCATGTCAAAGTGAAATATTGGCTGGAGACACGTAATAAATTTTAAAAAATTTTTTATGCCCTGCAAAAAATCGAAAAACGAACAAAAAAATGTTAAAAATGTGTGAAAGGGAATGAGAAGATGAGTGGGAATGAGAATGATATAGGCAGACTAAAAGGCACGGCAGGGCAAGTGATGGAAGGGTAGGGAGAGGGATGGAGAGAGTGAGTGAAAGAGGGGGAGGGGGGCGGTTGGTGCGACGCATTGCCGCCAAAGTGGTTTGCACGGCTGCCTGCGTGTCTGTCATGCGTGCATTTGCCACATACGACTACTCGTCGCACTTGTCCTTCTTCCTCTTGTTGTTGTTGTTGCTGTTGTTGTTGTTGCTGTTGTTGTTGCTGGTGTGCGAATTCGGCGGCTCCTCAGTGTGGCGTGAATCGTAAATCAACGATTTAGGCGCATGCAGCGAACGAGCCTGTGCTTTTTTTTTCTATCGCCCTTTCTCTTCAATTTTTCCGTTCCTTTTTTTTAGTTCAATTCTGCTGCCATTTGACATTTTCTGTTTGGCAAAGAAACAAGCTTGCTGGACTATTAAGTACTCTACAAATCGGTTGAGCTGTTAAGAAGCTTTACTGTTTTTTTGATAAATTGATTTCGAATGAAAGTGGAAAACGTTGAAAGCTACCTTTTTACTGTTTATATTCTGTTTTGCTCTATGATGAGTCGTTTCTAATTTTTGGAACTCAGATATCGAAATTTTGATTTAATTTAGTATGCATTATCGCACTAATCACAAATAAATTAATAAAAATTATAATAAATTTAATTGTCTTTGGGCATTTCGATCTTCTATCCATATATCATGCTTTTGATTCGACTACTCCAATAATTAAAAAGACAATTTAATATGCTCAGAAAGCTTTTATTCTGCACAATTAAATATATTTTAATAAATTTGAATATGATTTTTAGGTCAATGGCAGGTCGGTGTAGCACAGTTTGATATTTGAAAATTTGGGAAATGGACGACACTGCGTATACGCAATAACGCGTCATTTTCGTGCTCCCTGTCGCTCCTTGCATACCGTCAACACATCAGCGTGTGTTGCTATCGTTCTTGTTGTTGTTGTTGTTGCTGCTGGTGTTGTTGCCACAGCATCAGGATCAGAAGCAGGAGCAGGAGCAGCATGAGTAGCCGTCTCATGACATCCCATAAAAAAAACCTCTTTACGAGGTAAAAGTCTAGTGACGAAAACATTTTCATGCCCCAAAATTTCTGATATCCAATTTTGTGACGAATAATATTAAGTTTTACACATAAATTATTTTAAACAAAATTTTGGCACTCGGCACATTGCGCTAAAATGTCTCAATTCTAATACCAAATTAAACTCATTCACTGTTTTGCGCAGTGCCGAATGCAAAAATTTTGTTTAAAATAATTTATGTGTAAAACTTAATATTATTCGTCACAAAATTGGATATCAGAAATTTTGGGGCATGAAAATGTTTTCGTCACTAGACTTTTACCTCGTAAAGAGGTTTTTTTTATGGGATATCAGAAATTTTTGAATAAGACACCAGAAATTTTGAAATTGCAATATTTTTTGACATTATAGTTTTGTCAATTTTGTTTATTGTTTGTACAGCTAAAACAAACTGTCTGGCAACACTGGTCCCCTTTACAAACACACATGCCCAGCGCAAAAGCTATCAGCACTCTTCAACTCTGGCTGCTATGACACTTTGCAGCTGCTGTCCTATTCTCATTATACCTTTTTTAATAAAAAATAAACGTTGAAGGTATGCCTAAGAGCCCTTTGAAATACCTTTTCAACGAAATATAGATCATATCTGTAGCTTCTATCGTTTGGACGCTATGAGAGTTTCAATTTTAGCGGTTTTTAGCGATTTCCCGCTAAACTAGAGATTTTTCGAAAAAGCTGTAGAACAAATGATTCTATATTTTTGGTTATAAAATGATTTATCTGCCGCAAAAAGGAATTCACCACTTGCAAGCAGTTTATTTCCGCATTACGCTGCAAGCAGTGTACATACTGCATATGTACATGCAGTAGTGTAAAGGTAAAAGGTATATTCAGTTAATAGGTAATATCTTGTCCAAACGAATTTTGACAGATACATGTTATATGCCAAAAAACGCGGAATCAAATTGCCTATACCATATAACATATTTTAAAGTGATCTCATGTGTAGATTTTTCTTAAATCGCCAAAATGTGTAAAAAAATACCTTGTTTCACCTGTAGCGGTTTACCTTTTTACTTAAAAAACTTTGAAGGTATGCCTTAAAGCCCTTCGAAATACCTTTTCAACGATATATAGATCGCATCTGTAGCTTCTATAGTTTGGATGCTATGGGGGTTTCAATTTTAGCGGTTTTTAGCGATTTCCCGCTAAACTAGCGATTTTTCGAAAAAGTCGTAGAACAAACGTTTCTAGATTTTTGAGCGGGAACAAGTCCTCATTCAAACTTTTAAGCTAAAACAACGATTTGATCTATACAAACAAACAAACAAACAGACAAACAAACAAACAGACAGACTGACTTTTCATCTCGTTTTGAGAAGGGCACCAAAAATGTCAAAATAATTTATCTTTTGAACCAGTAGTCGGATTTTGATGATTGAGGTGTCATTCGACGCGTATTTTTATGAGAAATATTAAAAAATTAAAAATGTTGACCAAAAGGCTCCAACGGCCCCACTAGCTCCAATCATTTAAATTTTGCCCCTTCCACTTACACCTGTTTATCTCACGAACCAGGTGAGTTTTCAAAAGTCTTAGTATGCACATTTGTAAGTTAGGTTAATACCTTTCGATCGGTATATAATTCGACCTGATCGGACAGTCATAGCAAATTTTCCATTCTTCCTGTGTATATATGCTAGTCGCCTTCGCACCCTTCGTGCTGCTTTCGTCACTAGCGCGGACTGCCGTCCGCAGTGATATTGATTTGATGCCCTGCTATGTCGAGAATTTCCATTAAATTTGCGCTGCAAGCAGAGACGAACCAAAAACCAAAAAAGTAGAAAAAATAACGTATCTACAGGCATTTGCCATTAGAAGGCAGACAATGAGCCCAACCGTCATCCGTGACCGCATCCCTCTCCCCCTGTACCTGTCTCAGTTCAAAGAGGTTCACTTGGAGCCTCTCCCTCCGCTCGTGTCATGTTTTTGCAATTGGCAATCGCGCGAAAAACTGCGGCACACATCAATCAGAGGCCGTGGCACGTCGAGTGGCATTGTAAAATATTAAATTGGCCTTTGTTGCGTAATTGAAAACATAATTAGCGCGAATTTATTAGCCGCTTCAAGCGCGGCCCATATTATGGCCATGGCCAATACACATCTCGCCCAAAAATGGGATCAGCCATGTTTTCATTTTCAGCGAAAATCCGCGAGAAAATCGCATTGGGCAGGGGTGGGGACAAAGTTGGTGTCGAAACTGTTTGACATGGCCCCCTAATTTAATTAATCTATGCAGAGCAGTTTGCTAATGTAACACTACACTACACTGCACAACAAAGTGCACGATCCAAATTCATGCAACATGGAAAACTTTGCTGTGCTTTTGTCTGGGAAGTGAAGGTAATTGTGCCATCGAGGCATCGATTATCCCCATTTAAAGTGCCGCATTTTGTTGCACAGTGTTATGTAGTTAATGCCACTTTCGGGCTCTCTTTGCTGCTGTTCTTAATACCTTAAATAAATATATAATGTTACAGCAGACAGCAGAATGAGAGAGAGAGAGAGAGAGAGAGAGCAAAAGAGAGCCTGGACCAACTTGTGTGAAGTTTGTCAGAAATCCCTCTGTCCCAGCATGTCCCTGGGCATGTCCTGGCTGTAGTCTGTCCTGCTGTCGCTTGCAGGCGCAGTTAGTTAATGTTGCACATTATTTCGACAGCGCACACACAGCAACAACAGCAACAACAATGACAACAACAACTGCAAAGCGAACGCCTTGGTTTTTTCGCTTGTTTGCTTGGCACTTTTCTTTTGGCTGCCTTTCGTCCTCCCCGAAGGAGCAGGACTAACTACGTTTTTTGACAAGCTCATGCATGTGACTTTGTCGTTTATAACTGCCATCCGGTGTCTCACTGTATCTGTGATCATGTGTGTGTCTGTGTGTGTGTGTGTGTGTGTTTGTGAGTGTGTGTGTGCGATGGCGCTTGTAAATGTCTGTTGGTGCAAAAGTCTTGTATCCTTTTTAGCTGCGCTCGCCTCGACAGCCGTGCATTCATTTTAATTTTGAAACTTGTACGCCAGTTTCTGCATTACACACACACACACACACACAGACTTAAATATGGGCTCAATTTGTGTCTGCGCCATATTACTTCCGCTGCATGTTACGTATACGCCGCATGTGCCGCGCTGCCTTCTTCTCTTCGTTTCTTCCACACACACACACACAACTAATTATTTTTCGCTTGACAATGAAAATGTTTAAGTTTAATTAAATGCAACTCGCGCTCACTGCTTTCTTTTCCTATATGTGTGTGTGTGTCTTGCCGCACCTGATGCTCGGCTGCCTTGTCGCCGCTAAATCTGAAGCTGAAGCAGGAGCTGAAGCAGGAGCTGAAGCAGGAGCTGAAACTTAAGCTGCTGCTGCCAACTAAGAAGCCGTTGTGTGATTGCAACTTTTGCTATAGTTGCCAGCAACAACAACGATGCCCCAAAAATTTATGTTGCTTGTTTTCATTCGGAAAGTGTTAAATGTGCTTTGGATTTTACAGATTCTCTTCTCTGTTTTCTGGCTGCTGTTGTTATTGCTGTTGTTGTTGTTGTTGTTGTTGCTTGTGTGCAGAATTATTTGCTTGAGCCAAGATAAAGTTGCTTCGTTTGCAACGAATGAAACTCGCAGCTAATTGCAGCAGTTCATTTTGGAGCTGACTGCAGTGTTGCGGAGTTGCCAAGCTTGCTGAAAATAAGATCCCCCAAAAAAACCTCTTTACGCGGTAAAAGTCTAGTGACGAAAACATTTCCATGCCACAAAATTTCTGATATCCAATTTTGTGACGAAATATATAAATTTTTTTATATATGCTTAAAAAAATGAACATATACAAAGTTAAAAAATAGGCACTCCGCACTTTGCGCAAAAAGGTTCAGCTTCTTTGCACTTAAAAAAAACTTTTTGCGCAGTGCCGAATGCCTATTTTTTAACTTTGTATATGTTCATTTTTTAAGCATATATAAAAAAATTTATATATTTCGTCACAAAATTGGATATCAGAAATTTTGTGGCATGGAAATGTTTTCGTCACTAGACTTTTACCGCGTAAAGAGGTTTTTTTGGGGGATATCAGAAATTTTTGCAATCGCCTCTGCTTTTGACAAAACCACTTTGTCAAAAGGTATTTAGTGTTTATAGAAAAATACCTCAGTACCATGACCAAGGGTCTTACCTATATAGCTTGGAAATTATAAAACCAGAGCACAAATTATACTAATATAATTATGTATATATACATATAAAAACTTTGAAAAAATTAAAGAGCACATTGTTGCAAGAAAAAACTAA
This sequence comes from Drosophila subquinaria, assembly GCA_037043405.1. Lineage (NCBI taxonomy): Eukaryota > Metazoa > Arthropoda > Insecta > Diptera > Drosophilidae > Drosophila > Drosophila subquinaria. Next base: position 951,811 of record JBAMBL010002830.1, read on the forward strand.
ACTGTCTGGCAGCACTGGTTATTTTTGCATCACAAAAATATAACATATGTTTCTGGCATTGTTACTTTGCTGGGAGGTTTTCAATATGCGCACCCAAAAACTTTTAAAAACATATTATATTTATATCAAAATCAGTTTAAGCAAATAGAATACAGTCTGCTAATAAAAAACAATTTTTAGAAAAATTGCTCACGCTGGGAGTTGAACCCGCGTCTCCCGAACATATCAAACTTGACGGAAGCTTACCACCTTAGACAGATCTGACTACAGCGATTCTTTATTTTGCAGCTTAGATTATTGCCAACATCCTTATAAAATTGAAAAACATTAAAAAAAAACCTATTCGGATCATCCTCTAACAAATTAATTGCATTTAAAAATTAAAAAAAAAAAAAAATTTTGTCCGTGCCAGGATTCGAACCCGGAACCCGAACTGAGAATTCATTAAAAAATCGGACGCTCTACACTTTGCGCCACTGGCGATCTTTAAGAACAACTTTCTAATTATAGATTTCATTGTTACTCGACTGTTAGTCAAATGTAATTGCTGCTGCTGACCTATTTCAATTCAAAGTAAAACGTATATATTCAGTTAATAGGATATATCTTCCAAACCAACCAACAAAAATGTATGCATGATAATAATATACTAACAAATTAACTGCATTTAAAAAAAAAAAAAAAAAAAGTTTTGTCCGTGCCAGGATTTGAACCCGATACCCGAGCTGAGAATTCATTCAAAAATCGGACGCTCTACACTTTGCGCCACTGGCGATCCTCAAGAACGTCTGTCTAAATATAGATTTTATTGTTACTGGACTGTTAGTCATATGTAATTGCTACTGCTGTCCTATTTCAATTCAAAGTAAAATCGTCATATATTCAGTTAATCGGATATATCTTCCAAACCAATCAACAAAAATGTATGCATGATAATAATCTACTAACAAATTAATTGCATTTAAAAATTAAAAAAAAAAAAGTTTTGTCCGTGCCAGGATTCGAACCCGGAACCCGAACTGAGAATTCATTCAAAAATCGGACGCTCTACACTTTGCGCCACTGGCGATCTTTAAGAACAACTTTCTAATTATAGATTTCATTGTTACTCGACTGTTAGTCAAATGTAATTGCTGCTGCTGTCCTATCCCAATTTAATATAAAACGTATACATTCAGTTAATAGGATATATCTTCCAAACCAATCAACAAAAATTTATGCATGATATATCAAAAAACGCGAAATGGTACAAACTATAACATATTGAAAATTAAAAAAAATCGGTTCTAACGTTTTCTCAAAAACAGCCAAAAAAACCTTATTTCACCTGTAACTGTTTATCCATTGACCTAACCTAAAAAAAATCAAGGCTTCTAAGGATGCCCTTCGAAATACCTTTTAAACGATATATAGATCACATCTGTGGCTTCTATCGTTTGGATGCTATGGGGGTTTTAAGTTTGGCGGTTTTTAGCGATTTCCCGCTAAACTAGCGATTTTTCGAAAAAGTCGTAGAACAAACGTTTCTAGATTTTTTAACAGGAACAAGTCCTCATTCAAACATTTAAGCTAAATCAACGATTTGATCCAAACAAACAAACAAACAAACAAACAAACAAACAAACAAACAGACTGACTTTTCATCTCATTTTCGGAAGGCCCCTAAAAATTTCAAAATTAATTATCTTTCGAACCAGCGGTCGGATTTCGATGTTCGAGGTGTCATTCGACGCGTAATTGTGATTAGAATAGTTAAAAATTAAAAAAAAATTCAGAAAGGCTCCAACGGCCCCATTAGCTCCAATCATTTAAATTTTTCCCCTCCCACTTACACCTGTTTATCTCACGAACCAGGTGAGTTTCCAAAGTCAGTTACAGTATGAACATTGTGATAAGTTAGGTTAATACCTTTGATCGGTATATAATTCACCTATCGGACAGTCATAGCAAATTTTCCATTCTTCCTGTGTATATATGCTAGTCGCCTTCGCACCCTTCGTGCTGCTTTCGTCACTAGCGCGGACTGCCGTCCGCAGTGATATTCAGTTAATAGGATATATCTTCCAAACCAACCAACAAAAATGTATGCATGATAATAATATACTAACAAATTAACTGCATTTAAAAAAAAAAAAAAAAAAAGTTTTGTCCGTGCCAGGATTTGAACCCGATACCCGAGCTGAGAATTCATTCAAAAATCGGACGCTCTACACTTTGCGCCACTGGCGATCCTCAAGAACGTCTGTCTAAATATAGATTTTATTGTTACTGGACTGTTAGTCATATGTAATTGCTACTGCTGTCCTATTTCAATTCAAAGTAAAACGTATATATTCAGTTAATCGGATATATCTTCCAAACCAATCAACAAAAATGTATGCATGATAATAATCTACTAACAAATTAATTGCATTTAAAAATTAAAAAAAAAAAGTTTTGTCCGTGCCAGGATTCGAACCCGGAACCGAACTGAGAATTCATTCAAAAATCGGACGCTCTACACTTTGCGCCACTGGCGATCTTTAAGAACAACTTTCTAATTATAGATTTCATTGTTACTCGACTGTTAGTCAAATGTAATTGCTGCTGCTGTCCTATCCCAATTTAATATAAAACGTATACATTCAGTTAATAGGATATATCTTCCAAACCAATCAACAAAAATTTATGCATGATATATCAAAAAACGCGAAATGGTACAAACTATAACATATTGAAAATTAAAAAAAATCGGTTCTAACGTTTTCTCAAAAACAGCCAAAAAAACCTTATTTCACCTGTAACTGTTTATCCATTTACCTAAAAAAAAAACTTCGAAGGCATGCCTAAGAGCCCTTCGAAATACCTTTTCAACGATATATAGATCACATCTGTGGCTTCTATCGTTTGGATGCTATGGGGGTTTTAAGTTTGGCGGTTTTTAGCGATTTCCCGCTAAACTAGCGATTTTTCGAAAAAGTCGTAGAACAAACGTTTCTAGATTTTTTAACAGGAACAAGTCCTCATTCAAACATTTAAGCTAAATCAACGATTTGATCCAAACAAACAAACAAACAAACAAACAAACAAACAAACAAACAGACTGACTTTTCATCTCATTTTCGGAAGGCCCCTAAAAATTTCAAAATTAATTATCTTTCGAACCAGCGGTCGGATTTCGATGTTCGAGGTGTCATTCGACGCGTAATTGTGATTAGAATAGTTAAAAATTAAAAAAAAATTCAGAAAGGCTCCAACGGCCCCATTAGCTCCAATCATTTAAATTTTTCCCCTCCCACTTACACCTGTTTATCTCACGAACCAGGTGAGTTTCCAAAAGTCTTAGTATGCACATTTGTAAGTTAGGTTAATACCTTTCGATCGGTATATAATTCGACCTGATCGGACAGTCATAGCAAATTTTCCATTCTTCCTGTGTATATATGCTAGTCGCCTTCGCACCCTTCGTGCTGCTTTCGTCACTAGCGCGGACTGCCGTCCGCAGTGATTCAATAAAAGGAAATATAGTTGTAGAACATTTCACTGACTACGTGCATGCTTAAACTGCATGCATAGTTAATGGATATAATTTTTATATTTATTTATTTTTTGTCTTTTGCACAGCTTAAGTTGCAGTTGTCTGGCAACGCTGCTTAACAAGTCGACTTTGTGACTGCTGAGATCTTTGAAACATAATCGCTCTGAGCTGGATTCAAATTCCGTCTCCCTTTACGCCCTTTCTGTTGCTTCTTAGCGACTTATTTGCTTCTGTGGCATTTTTGCAATCTTTCCGAGTCATTTGCCACAACAACTTGACACCGCCTTTCTCCACCCACCGGCCCACCTGCAGCCGAGCCTACATGGCGTATACATAACTTTTGGGCTTTCTCAAACACACACACACATGCCGAGCATTCCGTTGAAAGTGCTTTGACTAACAAAACTATTTGTCTTTGCAAAGTCTTTTCGGCAAAAGTTGCCATTACGAATCGATAATCGTAAAAATGCTTGACGCCAAAATCATTTTGTGACCAAGGGCGCCAGCAACTGTGACAACGTTGACGCCCTGCGGTCACACTTGTCATGCCGTTGATAAATTTTTAAGCAAGCTCTAAACACTCTCTAAGCACAACTCATGCAGTTTATGCCTCAAAAGACACACACAACACACAACCAACCAACCAACAAAAAAATAAACGAAAAAAGAAGAGGCAAAAAATTATTCAAAAATGCTTGCAAACAATTTACCAAGTATAATGGAGGATGCTGTAAGGGGGCTGTGCCTGTGGTAAGGGGGCGTGGCAATTCTATGTGTGTGTGTGTGAGTGTGTGTGTGTGTGTGTGTGTGAAGGGCTTGTGTTTGCCGACTTGCTGACTTGCTGGGTGACGCTTTTTGGGTTTTGTCATTGCATACATTTAGGCGCTCACGTTCGCCACAGAGAATGGAGACACAAGTGAGCAGAGAGAGGGAGGGGGCTAGAGGGGTTGTCACTGAGCGAGGGCTCGCTTATGTTTGCCAGCGCGTTTTTGGTCGCGTCCATGTTTGCGTGCTAATGTTTATAAATGCTTAGCAAGCTTAGACTCGCAGACCGACAGCGAGAGCAGAAACAGCCTTTTGAATATTTTAATATGATTTAATATTAAACATCACAACGAGAGAGAGTGTGCGAGTGTGTGTGTGTATGTGTATGTGTGTGTGACCGAGTAGAGAGATCAAGATAACAAGGGATTACCAAACGCTTTCATTTGGCGCGTGTGAGCGCCATTTGCTTTTGGCTCCAAGAAGCGTCTCCACTTTTCCTACTCTTCCTCGTCCTCGTGCTCGTTGAGTGTCTCTTTGGCAGCATCATGCGAATATTAAGCAAATGTTTTGAATAGTTTTCAAAGTTATTTGGGTTAAGATTTTTTCGCATCTCATACTCGAACTTCTCCCTCCTTCGTGTTTCGATTCAATTGCCAGAGCCAATGTCGAAGTTGGAGACGGAGACGAAGTCGAATTGTCCCAAACACGAAGCGTGTTAAGAGCCCAAATAAACGCATTTTAATTCCAAGTTTTTCGGCTTCTTCTACTCATGCATCACCCCAACGCGAGACACCCCCTCTCCTTCTCCCTCTCACTCGCACTCTCACTTTCGCTGTATGTGTGAGCGCCATTTTGTGTGCGGTTGAGCGTGTTTGTTAAAAGCTTTGAAAAGATTTGCCTTGTAATCGCATGCACAAGAAGGACACGGGCTGGCAGAGGGACGGAGGGACAGAGGGACAGAGGGACATGCGGACTGGCGGCAGGACATGGAGCGCCAACATGTTAAATCTCTTTGATGACATTGTTAATTTGACATACTTGGGTTTCTTTTTGTTGCCATTGTTGCTCTTGTTTGTTGCTGTTGTTGCTGTTGTTGTTGTTGTTGTTGTGTACCGCTTGACTTGATAGCATAGGCCTTGATTGCCGCATAAAAGGAATGTATAAAATGTGAATAAAAAGTTCCTTTTTGTAGTGCACAGCACAATCATAATGATAAGTTTGACAGGCCCATAAATGCCATCCGACTATCGAAAGCGCACAATCATCGCCATTTATGCGGCCCCAAATAATTCGAGCCACGACACATTAAATATGATTTGACAAAGAGAAACTAAGCGATTGCCACTAAACTCAAGTTAGTGCATAATAATCATTAAATTTGCCAACTTTTCGAGCACATGTCGATTGCGTTCCATTAACTTTAGCAACTTCTTACCTTATTCCAAGTACAGAAAAATCTCATATATTTTATTTCAGTGAATTTTCGAGCTGTTTGAATATGAAAAGATTAAAATTTTGACAAATAACTTTGTTTTCACAAAAGGAATCACAAAAATTAAGCTGTGATTTAAAATTTCAATCTGTTTTTTTTTATACCTTTGATGTAATTATAATTTATTTTCTCAATTTTTCAGCCCAAAAATTAATATTTAAAAAAATTGCCTTAGAGAAGTAGGTAAATGATTTAATTTTGATTTATTTTTACATTATATTTTATTTGATACCAATCAACATATAAGAAAACATAATATTTATATAATTTTCTTTTTAGAACTTTTAGAAAAAGGATTAGACTGAAGGACTAAATAATTTGATAATCTCGCAGTCTTGATAACTTTAGAGCTTTTCAGTGCATGAACAGTATGCTCTCAACTTTGAGCAATTCGAAAGTATGGAGTTATTTCTTGTGAGCCTTTACTGTACCTATGGCTGTCCACACACGCGTATTTAAGCAGAGCTTCTTTTTAATGCGTTAAGTAAGTGGAAAAAGTGTATGTAAAACGAGGCAAACGCACGCGTTCAAAGACAGACGGATAGAGGATACTTACAAGCCAGTTAGTGGCACACAGAGAGAGAAATATAAAGTGAGGCAGAGAGTGAGAGACACACAGAGTGGAGAGAGGAAGTCGACTGACAGAAGATGAAATGTAGACAAGTTGTAGTCATGTTGCCGTTTGCCGTTTGCCGCTTTCCGTCGCCTGCTGCAGGTGACAACTCCAAGTTGCAACAACGACAGCAACAACGACAGCAACAACGAGAACAACTGCAGCAGCAACAACTGCGATAACAACACATCATACACTTGGCTGCTGTTTGAGTAACACAGCACATAGACTGAACAGAACAGAACAGAACAGACACCCTACGGCATCCAGAGGCTTTCGCCTTCTAGCCTTGTCTCTCTCTCTCTCTCACTCGCTATGTATGCTCATTATGGCCAGCCTCTTAGACCAAGAACAGCTACACTCAGAAAAATGTGCCATCCATAAATTTAACTTGTCCGTACCTGAATCTTTACAATATTGTTCTGGAAATTTGAAGATTTAAATTAAGAATGAAACAATCTTAAATTTAAAACACTTAATAGACAAATTTAACCAAACTTAGTCAGTATATATAAGACCGTGCAAACATGGAAGTACTTCCAGAAATAAGAAAGATTTTTTTTTAAGTTTCAAGATTTAAATTAATTTAAATCTGAGAATGTTTTATACTAGAAACAACTAAATTTTGGGAAAAGCTTAAGACCTTTGTGTACTTAAATAAGTATGCATTGAGCTTTTATAGACTTAAATTAAGCCCAAAAAATATTTAAAGTAGTCCAAAAAAGTCTTATTTTTTAATTTTCTGGATTGCGAAGGATTTTTACTCTCAGTTTTTGAGATCGTTTATGCTTGAATATTTCCTGTTAATGTACGGAAATCTTGATATTTTTCTGAGTGTATATATGTGTGAGCGTGCGTGTGTGTGTATGTGTGTGTGTGTAATAGCTGCTGTTTATTCGGCAACAAGTTCCACTTTTGCTGGGCGTATGCGCTGTTTCCTTCTTTTTTTATCCCCCTTCTTATCCCACACTTGAGCTCAAGCTTCTCATCCATGTCACCCCCTCCCTTCCACCATCCCCCTTCCCCCTTTGCCACCTTGAGGGGTGCTTTGGCTCGAGTGCAGCTCAGTATTTGGGCGCTTCGGCCAGTGGGCGTGGCTGCAGTGGCGTTCGTGCGCTGAATTCTTCTTAATGAGCGACATCAAGTGTTGTATTAAATGTCAGTCTGTGTTTATATGCAGCTATCTGGCTATGAGTGCGAGTGTTTGTAACTGTAACTGTGCCTGTATCTATATATATATAAGTGTGTGTGAGTGTGAGTGTGTGTGTGTGCTGGCAAGTATCTGTAATAAAATTTGTAATGAGTTGCAGGCACGGAAAAGGATTTTTGAGTGCAATTTATTTTATTTCAGCGCTTTTATATTTTTTTTTTATTTTTTATTTTTATTTCCTCTTTCGCCTCGTTTTCCTTTGGCATATTTTTATGGTGCACACTCACACACATTCATACGCAGATACAAAACTATAAAGATTTGCAATGCCCGACGGGGAAGTTGCAATTTCATGCTCTCAGCTATGACATGTTTATTTCTGTTTGTGTTTCATTTCTTATGATTTTTAATTACGCTCGCGATTCGCGATTCGTATTTCACGCGCACCATAAAACGTAGCATACTTTACAGCGCAGCCCGCTGCAGGGTCCAGTCGGGGAGTGGGGAGGGGGAGGGTGTTAAATTGGACTGCAACACGAGGCGAAAGCTTAAGCAAAACGCTGCAAACAGCAATGGCAACAGCAACAGCAACAGCATCATAGAGTCGAAAATTTATCGAATTTGCCAAAAAGACAATTCATTACGTGCTTAGCCATTTGCCATCGCCCAAGCCACGCCCCGTTTTTAGCCCAATACAGCCGCCTCTTTGCCCTCTCCCTTGTGCATAGAGCACAGAGCATTTGCATTTGAGATAATTGCCGCAGCGTTTTGTATGCATAGCCGCTGGCAGCTCTGGCAATGGCTGGACAAGTGCGTCACGAGCTCAGAGCTTCGAGGTGGCCCATAAATTTCATCAGCAGTCTGATGGGAAAGAGTGAACGAGGGATGGTGGGAGGGGTATTGCACATGCGACCCTGGGCAACTGAACCTACATTCCGATCCGATATCCCTCCCCTGTCCCCGTTTCCCTCCTCCCAGAAGCCGAAACCGAAGCCTTCACTGCCGGCCTGTCTGTTTACAGTCATTGCTACAAATTGACAAATTCGCTGTCGCCTGTCAGAGAGAGAACGAGAGAGAGAGAGACTGAGAATATCCTTGCTTTGTCGAGCAGCAAACTGAACACTCTCTTCGGGTGGGAGAGAAAGAGGAGAGTGGGCAAAGGGGGGCATAAATGATAACAGTCGCAAAGCGCTGATTCATTTACTAAATATTTGCATAGGCCTTGTCAGTGCTGGTGTCAAAGGACAAAGCGACGCCGTCGGCCATTTTTTTCTCTCTTTTTTTCAGCCAACTCACTGGTCTCCCTTCTCCCCTCGCCCCTTGCTTGTACACACATCAGCCCTTCAGCCCTTGGGAGCATTGGGCAAACATTGGTCAGATATGTTGGTCAAGATTTACGATTGGCGCATGTCAAAGGCTTAATGCGCGGCCTGGGCCCCGCCCCGCCCCGTCCCATCCTCATTCTCATCCCGCCCCGCCCTCCGGCACACACACACATTTCATGGTATATCCTGGCATCCTATTTGTTCAGCCTTATTAAAAGTCTACCCCTCCCCTCCCTTGCCAGCACTTTCAGCATGTCCAGCGGTTTCTTCATTAATTAAATGCATTGCCCATCGCAACGGCTGCTCCTTCTTCTCCTCCTGCTCCTCCTCCTTCGGCTGCTGCTTCGTATGCGAATCGCTGACAAAAAGCATAAATATCGTAAAGCATAAAAATAAATAATAAAGCTCCCCACTCAGATGTTTTATACTTACATATATGTTGCCGTATATATTTGTTTGTTTTATCCATACAAATTGTAAGCACATGTCGCTCATTGAAAAGTCCTAGAAAAAGATTGAATGAGAGAAGAATGGAGATAGAGACTAGAGAAAAATGATGTCTGCTAACTGATGGGAAATCCGATTTTCTTGCTTTGTTAATTAAATTACACAATTAAATTATCATACTTACAATTTAAAAAAAAATTAATAACATGAGTTTCCTTTTATAAGTGTGATGCGATTGTAAGCAAAGCCAAATAATATGTACTATTTAGGAATTATTTGGTAGCATGAACAAAACAATATTTAAGACATTTTTCAAGGTACATTCTTCTATTGAAAATTGAATGCAATTAATAAACAGGAATTAATAATAGATAAATTTAAGCTGAACGCCAATGAAACGTCTAATTTTTTTTTATCTACTATTACAAAGAAATTATTCGACCATTTGTTCATCTGGCAACTAAATGTTATTGTAGTCACATTTGAAAAAAATTTAACCAGGATACTTTAATCACGTGAAATCTAATAAAGACATATAAATAATAAAGATGTATTCTTAAAATAACCTATATTTAAAGTTATCATATCTATAAAAAGTAGATATTTTTAATTAAAATACTTATGCACTGTATATCTTCCATATTTTAATAAATGCAACTGCACCTACTCAGCTGTCCAGCACTGTGTGCATGCGTAAATATTCTCGCACATATTGCCACAGATTCTATGCTCAACATATTTTTGCCGTGCAATTGCTGCTGCTGTTCAAGGACACACGCTTCAAATTGGAGCTCATTAAATGCCACAACCTTTGGCCCAAAGACACGAACAAACATGTCAAAGGGCAAAGCAAAAAAAAAGCTAAAAAAAAATCGTGAAGAAAATGAAGCAGAAGCTGTAGAAGAAGAAGAAGAGGCAGCAGCGGCGGCAGCAGCAGAGGAGCATAAAAGTGGCAAACATTTTGAGGCAATTTTATATTACCAGCCAGAAAACTCCCCACAGACACTGATCACAACAACAATGTGGCCAAGAGAATGAAGAGAGTGAAGGACAGGGTGGCACAAAGGCAGCAAGGGATGATGGGGGGCGATGACGGGGGGAATGGGGATGGGGAAAAAAAGCAAAAGTTAACCACGTTGTCATGTATCCATGCTTAAATTATAATGAAAAGGACTCTAGCTGCTGCTGTTGGATGCGCCCTGCTGATGCTGCCTTTAAGTCATACACACAAACACACACACACTCACACACTCAAACACACACACAACTGACAGACAACGTTTTTTCTTGTGCTGTAACCTTATTTTACCCAGGAGGTGCCCGGGAGGCCGTGCACAGCGACAGAGATGGAGAAAAAGAAAGATGGAGCGAGAGGGAGCGAATGCACAAGTCGATTCAGCCTCTCATTGAAGGCTGCCAGTTTGCCTACACACTGGACTGTTGTTGTAGTTGTTGTTGTTGCTGCTTGTCTCGTTGTTGTTGCTGTTGTTGTTGTTACTGCTGTTGTGACTGTGACTGACTTTTGGCATCACTTACCGCTCGGAAATGGGATCATCAGCCTGCCATTTCTTTGCGCGTTGCTTCACTACACATTTTGCCTCACTTATTCTGGGGGTCCAAATGATTGTTTATGTGTGTGTGCAAGTGTGTGCAAGCGTGTGTGTATGTGTGTGGCCATACATTATTAATATTTCATATGTCTGCAATGATTTTCTAGGTCTCTCTTTTTGGGCTTGACTCGTCAGCTCGTCGCTGCGTATTACATTAAATCCAAAATGAAGCTGCTGATGACGACGAATTGTCCTCGTCCTCGTTCTCGTTCTCGTCTCCTCATCATGATGGGCTCACACATATTTACCCTATAACTGTGCTCTCTCTTCTCTCTTCTCATTTCTCCATCTCTCTGTTTGAATCTCTTCAGCTGTTTATTTGTCACTGGCCTGGCCTAATGCGTCGCCTTGTGCCTTCTGCCAGCTTTCCTTCAGTGTGTCCTTCTGTGTCCTGTCCCCGCTCATGTGTATTTCATTTTGTCTTTGCCAGTTCCGCTCGAATTGCGCAGCATGTTGACTGCAATTTGTATGGAGCCCAGTCGACGTTCCGTTCCGCTTGGTTACCCGGCACAGGCGAAGGCCAAATGCGACTATCTGCTGCCATTTTCACATTTCCCTCTTCTCTTTTGCCTATTTTCTTTTTTTCTTTCCTTAAAACAAAACAAATGCTTCGTCTTTAATGTCATTTTAATTAGGCGCAGTCCCGAGGCAACCAAATTGTTCAAATCTCAAACAAATTGACCGTTGACTCTCTCAAAAACTTTTACTCCCAGACGCATTTTCTCAAAAATATGCAGTTACTTCTACACTAGCCAAAACCAAACTTATGACTCCAAAAAAAAAGCCTGGCCAAGATCAAGTGGTTGTAGCTCAGTAAAGAAACAAATATTCTGTCCGTCTGTCTTGCCAAAACTTAAGGTAAAAGCCAACTGAGTAAAGCTAAAATGTATTCTCTTATCACATACCACGCCCACTTATATAGGCCAACTCTTGCCTGACTGGGAATGGAGGGAGCAAGGGGAGTCCCCTCTTATGAGTGGGCCAAGTGCACTTTGCACGTTGTCGCAGGCATTTCCTAGAAAATTTCATTGGTTTCGGCTACGCTTTGCAGTCTCGAAAATACATTTTTAAAAACTTGCAACGCCCCTCCCCTTCTGGAAGGGTGCATGTGTGGGCGTGGTTGGGCATAAAGTTTGCACAGCATAAATAGTTGACCAGAAATTTGTCATACTCCCAAGTAGGCGACGATGCTTGGCACGCAACTCTAAGAGATTCGTTTCCAAACTCTTTGCGAATGAAAACTTTTGCGATTGGAGTCGGAAAATGTAACAAAGTCAGTTAAATAAATTTAACAATAATTAAATAATTAATTTAATAATATAATAATAATTAATTTATATACATTTAATAATAATCAAAAATTTTTTTGTTATATTCAAAAAACTGGCCTTAATTAGTTTTCATATTACTAAAGAGTTTGATAAAAGACAAAGACGGTTTGCACTGCAATGGTTTTTTAGATTGTTATTTTTAGAGCAGCTTTACAATTATTTTGTGCAAAGCAGATTACGATTAAAACGACAAAAGTCAAAGGGAAATTTAGTTGCTTTGAGTTGACGTTGAGCACGAAAAAAGACTTTGCAGTTAATACTTTGCCTCATTCGGCAGGTGAAAGTTCGTTGTTTTTGCTGGAGAATGATAAATACACAATTCGCAGATGCAATGACAAAAGTTGATGAGAATTGTGACTAATGTTGATTACACTGTGCGAAATGCCGTTGGCTCTGACGGCGATTTCATAATGGCAGAGTGAAGGATTAAATTGTGAGAAATGCACAAATTCAGCTGACATACTTATACGAGTATTTCCTGTAGACATGCACAGACACGCACACACACACAATACATACCGAGTGACTTCCGTTGCCCAAATCCTCAAGAAGGCAGCTTGGATTGGCATCGGGATCGGGATGGCAAAGGGACTGAGAGGCCACTAAAAAATTCCATTTGTAAACGGCAACCGCATTAAACCAAACTCATCTCCAGTTGTTAATGACTCACTGAGTGCCAGGGAAAGACCCTTAAGCACCCAGAAACGACGACGACGACGAGGCTGTCAGCTGGATTTCACTCTCTCTCCCGCCCTCTCTCTCTCTCTTTCTCTCTTAGACTTTAACAATTGACGCATTGGCCGACACTGAGACAAATGAAATCAGACATTGCCGCTAACTGTTGGCCATGTGACTGATGGAAATGCTCATGCGGTAGCTGATTGGCATTTCCAGGTTGCTGCTGCTTTTGACTGTTGCCTGTTGCAGCTGCTGGTGGCAACTGTTGGTGGCAACACGGCAACAGCAACACAGCGGCCGCAAATTAGTGCTAAGTGCCCCCCAAAGTGCACGTGGTGATCTGCTGCGGATTTTCTTGGGCTTCAACACCTCAACGTGTGGCATTTGTTGTGGCAAGATTTGAAAGTTGATTAATGAATGCTAAAAACAAGAGAGAGAATTCCAGCAGCGACGATTCGCAATACAAGTTGACCAGACAGAGACAGACACAGAGCAAGAGAAAGACGGAATTCGGAAATGAATAAAGTGCGAATTTTTGTGTTTTCATTGCCTTCTCTCAGTCCCTGCCTCCTCACTCTTCATCTATCGCCTCGCCTCTGTTTGAAAAATGCAATTTTCTGATGAAGAAAAATTGATTGTCGTCGAGTTGAGCTGAGTGAGAAGAGAAAATGAAAACAAGAAGGGGCCGAAAAGAGAAGAGAAACACGGCTACAGTTGTAAAATAAAAGAAAATCCGAGACATTGCCGAGCAGAATCATGAATAAGGCTAAGACTCCTCGGACCAACTTCGAAGGACGACAAACGGCAGCAAGTATTGAAAAAAAAAACAAGAGAAGGAAAGGGAAAAGCAACAAAAAAAAAATTAATATTTGCTCAAATTGCGGCAAAGAAAAATCGTTCAGTCTAAAGTTCAATAGTGCGTAAAATAAATTGTTTCCGTTTTTAATATGCGATAGAGTCTGGAGTAAACGTAGAACGTGGCTTAAAGCGAGTTCTAGGATAATTTCCATTCAATTTAAATCTCATGCTTTATGCAGCAACTGATAATCAATTTGTCACTTTGGCCCAGTGTTTTGCATACCAAAACTCAATTAAATTGCACACACACTGACACAGACACTCATACACACAATTACATAGTTACAATTACATTTGGAACTTTCAACTTGCCGCCAGCAGCTGCAGCTGCAACGGCAACTGCAACTGCAACTCCAATTGCAACTGCGTCTGTCGCGGCAACAAAATGCACAGATTTATGCGTAGCGTATCGCCAAAGTCTATGTATATATCTATATTCATATACATATATATTCAACAATATTTTTGCATGAATTATGAATTGTGTAAATTGTGCAGTCACACACAGTCACACACACACACACACACACATACAGAGAGACATAGATACATTGAGCGTGTATTTTGTGAACTGGGCAAACGTAACTTGTCGCCAGAGTTGCCAAGTGGCGTGTAGGCCAAAACCACCGCGCCAGCTGCGCGCGATTTTGCTAGGGTAACATACCATAACTTTACGGCCAGGCCCAGAGCAGATTCAGATTCACATTCAGATTCAGAGCCGAGTCAGAGCCTACAGAGTACAAAATTTAAATCACTGCGTGGCCTCGAGTGCTTTTTGTTACAATTTACGCTTTATGGGTGACATTTTACAATTTACTTTGTCGCAAAAGCACTTTCTGTATGCTTATGTCTGTGTGTGTGTTAGTCTCTGTGTGTGTGTGTGTGTGTGTGTGACTAAAAGCGAAATGGGCAATATAAATTATACAGTTATGTGCAGTTACTGTTAGTCTCTCTCTCTGCAATGCCTTTGCCTTTGCCATTTCCCTCTGCTTTTGCAGCTGCAGCTTGAAATAAGGCCCGTAAATTTGCAAAAATTAAAATTGGAGAGTTAGAGAGAGTGAGAAAGAGAGCTAAAAATAAGCGAGAGAGTGATACAACAATTAGACGGTCTCTATAATGTCCAGAAAGGCGAAGATTGTTGAAACTGATCAACTATGAAAGCTATGTCTATTGCTCGATATTCATATACTCATCTCAAAATTTATGTTGAGACCTGTATGCAAATCCCTATCAGTAGAATGTTATTTACTTTTCTAAGCTCCATCTATGTCTAAATATTTCCTTCAGTCTCTTAATATAATTATATTTATTAGTTTACCTCCACTTCAGTTGCAAGCTTTTAGTCTACCTTTTCTCATATTGAAATCTTGCTCTTTTTTTTTTATCAATATTTGCTTATGATATTTCTAATTCTATCTATATTTCTATGTCTAACTTTTCTTATATCTAAATATAACTTTTCCCATCCATAATAAATACATTTCATTTGATTTCGAATCGCAGAATACAACTCAACTCAACTCAACTTGAACTGAACTCTTTGCTTGCATTTTCTTCTTAATGCTTTGCAAATTTTCACACTCTTTCTTTTGGTTATGGAAGGCCATAATTTTGCTCTGGCACGCTTTGACAGTCAAGACACGATATATGAGACGCTGGCGAGAAAAGACTTAAGTGCATTATATTTGAATTATTCCAGCTATTTCGCGGTACATTAAATCGCAGTCGTCGAAGACTCGTACTCGCATTTGACTGTCATAATTCATTGGAGCATTTGCCTATCCACCGATGCCTTCCATCATTATCCAGAGCTGTGTCCTCAAGTGGCTTCAAGCCAATGCCAACTTATACTTTTATGGACCGTGAAGACTGTTTTGAGTACATGTAAAGGATTCTTTGCTTTGCATATTTAGGCCGAATTTAAATTTTCCTGTTGATTACTTATTTGCTTTAAAGTTAATTGTGCTAAACACTTTGTGTTTGTATATCCTGGAAAGACCATAATGAATGGAAGTTAAGAATCTGAGTAGAACTTGAATTTATCAGTCAATTCAAAATCTGTCTCTGAGCTGGGTATCTTGTAGTCGAGTAAACACTTTCACATGCTAAACATTCCTTTCCCTTTTCAACTTTACGTGTTTATTTGTATTTTATACTCTATTTGCCCAACGAGCAAGTTAGTTAGTTAATTTTTTAATTAAAAAATATTTATAATTTGCATAGCTAAAAAGCTAAAACCTAAAACTGGTCCCAAGCGAGGGCGTGGCTTTTGCCCACATCGCTTCGTATCTGTGTAAAATACATTAAAGGAGCATAAAAATTCATTACGAAACCGTTGGCAGTAGCGGCAGCGGCAGTTGCCAAACAAATTATCGTTAGCCAAGTTGAAAGCCTAATGGTGGCGGCCTACAAGCCAACAACAAACACCAAATGAAATTGTCGCACTGCAGCCCAAAGGAAAGGCCAAAAAAAAAAGAAAGCAAAACAAACACACGCACAACAGCTTCCCAAATTTAGAACAAACAAATACACACTGCTAGAGTGGGATAGACTGTGTGTAAGAGTATGAGACAGGAGATGTAGACATAATCAATGGACACGTTTAGTCGTTACTTTTATATATAGTATACTCCTTCAACCTGTGACTTCATCTCCTACTCCATTCTCAGCTATAACTTCATTTCCAACTCCAACTCCTAGTTGAGTTTCAACTCCAGTTTCATCCTCAGCTTCTACTCCGACTACAGCTCGGACTCATCAAGCATCTGCAGTCCCTGGTCGGGTACTTATTTCCATTATCTGACACACCTATTTAAACATTTAAAGCGCCGAGTGTGACCCCCATTAGGCGGCACCTAACCAGGAGAAACTCGCCCCAAAATGTGCATAAATATTTCACTTATTTCGTTTTTACTGCGCCGTTGTCGTTGCTGTCGTTCTTGTTGTTGTTGCTGTTGTTGTTGTTTTTGTTGCTTGGGTCTTTTTGAGCATGTGGACATCAATTTATTTAGTACGAGCCTCGAAAGCAACCGAAAATTTGCACATTCCGGATATAAACCGAAACCACCGAGGACTCCACCGGGGGGGGGGGACCCCCTGCGTTGTGGCTGAAATTGTCTCGGGCGACGTCTAAAACTGTCGCCCAAAAGGTGTTTAGGTGCTTTCGCTTAAAGCATGGCCAAGGCTGTCATTAGGACTTCTGAGTGCCAACTGTCTTTTGCCGATATCATTTCTGGTCTATTGTCCACCACTCGGAAGACATTTCAGGTACCTCTTTGGTTCCTCTTATCTCAGATTGACACAGGGATTAATGCAGCGTGTGCCAAATTTGCCTGGTCATTGGATGTGATTAATTTACAGGTCCTCGTTATGCATCAAGTGTGATAACTGCTATGTGATTCGATTAGTGCACTGTACACTGAGAAAAATATATTGCCTTCAATGTAAAATTTCAATATTCCAAATATTTATAATTCATTTTGAAAATTTATAAGCTATCATCTTACTTAACCGCAACAAGATCGGCCAAGCAGAATGGTAGTAATGGCTTTTTTTTTTTTTTTTAAACAATAACAATAACAAAGTTTATTAGACAAGTGTGGAATCCGTACATTCAAATTAGTGACATAACCAACACAATTAATATATTAAAAAGAAGACCTAACCTGTTGCTAAACGCAAAGGATTTGGTAGTAATGGCTGATTTAAGTTTCAAGCAATATAAGTGCCTAAAAGTATGCAATACAATTTTTTTTAATATTATTATTCTTATTAAATTTATATCTCGTCATAGATTCTTGCTTTTTGCATTTTCTTTCCTAAAAGATTTTATAGTGAAAAACAACAATTATATTTTATACTTGACCCTCTGGTTAAGAAAATATTTTCAAATTCGTTTTTTTTTGTGTGTTGAGTGCACTCTTAATCCCAGCTATTGAGAGATTATTGTGAGAGTATTTAACTATGTGCTATCCAACTGTCTGCCAAAGCAGCTTTCAGTTGGAAAATGCACACTCAAATCAATTTTAAGACACACTTGACCCATGCTCGAATGCCATCAATGCACAGAGTGCGTAGCTATGCTCAAGAGTCCACCGACTAGTATATATATTACTCATACGCCCCATAAGGGCCGGGGCACTTTACTAAATACTCTAATTGGCTTAAACAATGCCCTAATTTTCTGCTCATATGCGAGTAGAAACGCGTTGCCACAAGAACAACAACACGAACAACAAAACAATGCTCTATTGTTGTGTCCTAGCACACACATTCATATATGTTTTTTTTTTTTTTATTCACAAAACTTATATATACTTAACTACATATAATTTTAACCAGCAATGCGGGACCGCCGGGGAGCATGGCTTCACAAGGCTGGCTGGCCTATCGTGGCCTCACTGTTTCTCTCCTTCGCTGTCTTTCTATGCGTCTCAGCTCAGAAGTTATACCCTCCGCCAAGGTGCAGACTGCTGTCCAGTTCTTCTGGCTGACTAGCATCAGTGTGATCAGGTTTGCTGCGGAAATATTCGTTCCCAGGGTGCTCTCCGTTTCCTCTCTTTGTAAATCAAATCGCGGGCATCTGAGCAGCACATGTTCCGCATTTTCTGGCGTGCCGCAGACAGGGCACATTGGGTCATCCTCATGGCCAAAGCGGTTCAGGTATTGCCTGAAACAGCCATGACCACTCAGCAGCTGTGTCAAGTGGAAATTGAGCTCCCCATGTTTGCGGTTTACCCATGGCTCAATTTTTGGGATAAGCTTATGGGTCCAGCGACCATTTGCAGATCTGTCCCACTTTGCTTGCCACATAGATAAGCATCTGTTTCTCGCCGCTTCCTTGACTACCCGTATCTCCGATGGCAGCGTCACAGACTTCTTTTCCCGGAAAATTTCGCTCGCCTCCTTTGCTGCGAACTCGACTGGTGCGATTCCGCTGATCACCATGATGGCGTCAGTGGAGACCGTCCGAAAGCCTGAGGCAACTCGTAGGGCACCAAGCCTAAAGTTCGATTCCAGTCCTTTGATGTAGCTGCATTTGCTGGTCGCAGCTTCCCACACTGGTGCGGCGTAGAGCATGGACGATTTCGCTACATTGAACAGAAGCCTTCTGCTGACCGATTTGGGTCCTCTGTGGTTAAGCATCATCCTCGTGACTGCCTGCACCGTACCCTTGGCCTTCTTGTGTGCTGCGTCTAGGTGCTCTCTGTAGCACAGCCCATATATGTATAAATATACATATGTATGTGCATACATATATTTATATGAAGACACACCCGCCATGCACTTCATTACCAGGGAATATTTTTAGCCTCATTTTAGTTAAAGACGCTTAAGCACGTTATAACTCTGCCTGTTGTTGTTGTTGCTATTCTTATTGCTAATGTTGTTGTTGCTGTTGTTGTTGTTGAGGTTGCTGTTTCTGTCGCTGCACAGTCCAATTTGACGCTGTTTACCTAACAAGCGTCGTCCAAAGAACAAAAGGCAATGGCAAAATGCGATGGGAGCGTCGACAAGGAATCCTGTTTTTGTTTTCATTTAAAGTGATTTTAAAAATTCAAAGGGCAATTGTCTTGACAAAGGCACACACACAAGCAAACACACACACGCACACACACCTAGACATACACATACACATACACATACATAGACTGACATGAAGAAGCTGTCCAAAGAAAAAGCGGCCCTTGGCTCGGTCTTTGCCTTCTCGCGAAGAGCTCGCACGGCTCCCATTGTTTACGTCACTTTTGTTATTATACACACTTGTTGTTGTTGTTGTTACTGTTGCTGTTGTTGCTATTGTTTTAGTTGCTGTTGCTGCTGCTGCTGTCACCGCTGTTACATTTAAACACATGCAACACGCAGCCATTGGAGTCCATTGCTTACAGTAAGCTGTCTCCTGGACAACAGCTCCTCCGTCTCCGTCTCCGTGTGCAATTTCTTCTTCTTCATCCTCACACACGCACACACTGCAACGACCTGGCAAGTGAGTATGTGTGTATGTGTGTATGTATGTAATAGCACTGATTCTTATGCTAAACAGAACAATGATAATGTCGCATGCTAAATTGCATGCAATTATGTATTTTTCTTATTTTTGTTGACACTTTTTGCATTTCTTTCTCTCTCTCCCCGTCATTTTCAGTGCGCTCATTATCCCATTCCCTCCTCTCCTTCTCTCCTGCAACAACAACAAGAGGAACAACAACAGAATCTGAGAGCTGTCATTGCGGTGCTCGTTTTGTTTTCTGTTCCCCTTTTTTCCATGCCACGTTCTGGCCATGTTCTTTAATAATTATGGCTTCAAAATGGTGCAAAATGAGAGGGGATTAGAGTTTAGGAAAGGATAAAGGTGGCTTAGAGTGGATATGACGGTTAATGAGTAGGTGTGTGTGTGTGTGGTTTCTATGTACAAGCTTAGATATTATTAGTGCACCAACACATGCAATCAGCAACAGACACACACACATGCAAATAAATACACCCACTCACACACACACAAATAGTGTGACATTTAGTTGTCCTTTGACTGCAGCATTTATTGCCATTTTATTTGAATATAATACAATTATTCCATGTATTTAATTAAGGAGTAATTTATTGTGAACCGTTGAGTTTTGCTCTGACATTTTATATTAAAGTATCTGAATATCAATCAGCGAATAATTCAATCAATATTATTCGGACACGGTTTTGAAACTAATTTCGATACATCTGCACATTTAGCTTCACTTGGATATACTATGTATTTTGACAAACTGCTTGAAAAATATGAAATTAAATGCTTAAAAATTATGATGTAAATTAAAATTGTGAATCGAGTTCAATATCGAAATGCAGGAATCATTAAGAAATAAATCGAGTTGTCTTAATTTCTTCAAATACTTAGTTACGATCTATCGAGTTGTCAAAAATAATATGTATTTTTAAATAATTAAATTTAAATACTCTTCATACACATAATGAAAACTAAAAACAGTCTTATCAACAGCTATTGCAATGCAATTTGCTTTCATAACAGTTCGTATAACAGTTTCAAGTCTTTGGGTAAAAAATACAGGGAATTTCTCATAGTACTGTGGCCAAAGAACATTTTTCGAAATGGACTCAAAGCTACGTTAAAGCCAGGATAAAGCCGAATGCATATAATACAAATCATAATTTAAATAGTCAATTAAATTTGGTATTGCCATTAAAATAACTATAAAAAATTTTATTACTTAAAACAATTTCTAAATGAATACTTTTGTAAATATACAGTGAGAAATTCAAATTTTGTCGGCCGATTGAAGAGGTTTAGCGCCCAACTTGTCGGGGATTCTGCGCAGTGGCTCAAATCGATGGACATATCGAGTCGTGAGAAAGAACGAAGCGAAAGACAGAAACGAAATGCTGTAGAGGACGACGAGAACGATGAGGATGACAACTGGGGGGGGAGGAGAGAAGAGCAGCGCAGTGCGAGTTGGCACAAGTGAGAATGAGAGCGAGCAATTCGTGAATATTTCATGAACGAGCGCGTGGCTCGAGAGGGAGTCGCTCGCTCGCTCGCTTAGGCGCCACAAATAACGGGTCTCTGGCAATCGGCAGCGTCGTGCCACAACCTCGTCCTCGTCTTCGTCCTCGTCTTCGTCCACATGTAACTCGCAAATCGCCTCGTCGGAGAGAAATGTAGGGAAACGCATCCCGACGACGTCTTCGTTCTCGTCCTCGTCCTCGGCGCTGTCGTAGTCGTCGTCGTCTTCCTCGTCGGCGCCACTGCCTACGCGGATCGCCAGCGTTTGTCCTGCCTGCCATGTCCTGGCCAGAGGATAACGGCGCCGCCGTCATCGTCGTCGTTGCCGTTGTCGTCGCAGCGGCAGCGCTTTTCAGTTTTTGGCCAATGCGTGTATTGCTGGCGTTCAGTAAGAAAAGCGTCGCCTAACGGTCTAGTACGAACTCGTACCGTACGCTTTGAGTTCTTTCTGTTCTTTGGGGCATCCAAAAGCGACAAATTAGTCGTAAAGTCGTTTAGTCGTATATTTTGTGTGTGCGTTGCGCTCGTCTCTTGATTCGTGCTCGTTACTCGAAACAGATCAGAACAGCATTTAAAAGTAAAACTATTATCGCTACTATTACTATTATTATTTTTATTACAATTATTAGTTTTTTAATGGGAGAAATGTTAAAGGCAAAACTGTCTGAAGTTCCCTCAACTCTGTCATAGTTTTTGACTGCTCTGTAAATAAATTTAATGCCGCAACTTTGGCGAGATTCATTAAACTTGAACTGATGTTGGATGTTGTCGTTGTCGCTGTCGTTTTTCTTGTTGTTCTCGTTGTTGTTGTTGTGTTGTTGTTATCACTGACATTCGGTGACTTCTAAAGTTCATTGCAAACTCATCAGAGTCAGCAGCCAGCAAAATAATTTGCAAACTCTTTGCTCTTGTTTCCCGTGTTGCTCCCGTGTTGTTGTTGCTGCTGGCAAAAAACTTTACAAGCGACATTGAGCGGGCTGTATAAAGATGCTTTATATTTATAAATATTTTCCAGCCTTTCTTTTTTTTGTGTTGCTCAGACATTGAAATTGAAGAAGTCTTTGGTCTAGCTGACTGTCTGGCATGCATATCGCGACAGCAACAGCAGCAGCAGCAACATATGACAGCAATATTTATAATTTCCGCTGCTGCTGCAGACAAAGCAACAACGACACGAACAGTAACAACAACAACAACGATAAGCAGCAGCAGGGGAAAATAATTTGCGATTACTGGCAGTCAGGCAGTTGAGCTGGCAGGCAGATATATAAACCCATATCCCCAAAATCCCATATCCATAGTCGAATGTAACGTTGCGAAGGACAAGAAGACGGCTGTAAGGACAACGAAAAAAATTACAAGCCAAGTGCGCTCGTGTTCGTGAATTTCCGGTTGAACAAACACATAAGCAAAACGTAAAAAGAAAAGCGAGCAAAAATTATAAAAATAATAAAAACAACACCGACAGAGAAAGCGAGCGAGAGCGAGAGAGAGAGAGAGAGAGAGAGAGAAAAGAAGCATCAGCATCGAGTACATAGCACAAGGGGCCATTCAGCGTGGAAGACGACGAAGTCACAGTAAGAAAAGTGAAAATACTACACGGAGAAAAGTTGCACAGAGCGGCAAGCATATTTCATAAGTTTACACAAGCACACACACACAGACAGTCATAGATACAGACACAGACACAGTCATATAACATAGCCCGGAGCCAGTTAGAGCAAAGTCGAGGCAAAGTCATATATGTGAGAGAAACGGAGAAGAAGACGGAGGCAGAGACAGAGACAGAGACGGTGGCGACAAAGGCTAACGCTCGACCTTTGGCACAGGGTTCAGCAACTGCAGCAGAGGACACGAACACGGACACAAATACGGACACAACGAGGCGAGGTCAACAAATCAATAGAAACAAAGCGAATAGCCAGATAGCAATTGGACACTAGCAACAACAACAAGAAGAAACGGTACAAGTACAAGAAGCAGAACCACCAAAATTCACTCTCAAATAATGCTGGCCATGTCGACCTTAATGATGCCCGCGCCGACTATAACCATGGGGGCCCCGCAGATCACGATGGGCCCCCACAAGCCGCCGGAAACGAAGCTGCTCGCCATTCATCCAGCTGCAGCGGCAGCAGCTGCTGCCCAGCAGCAGCAGCAGCAATCAGTGACAGCTGCACATCTGCAGCACAATGGCCAGCAGCAACATTCGCAACAACAGCAGCAACAGCAGCAGCAGCTGCAGCAACAACAATTGAACGCACAGCAACAGCAGCAGCAGATCGTTGGCAGCAACTCCAAACCAGGTGAGTTCTTTTTTTCTATCTATAAAGACAATAATAAATATAAATATATGAAATATGAAATATAAATTAATGATTACCTAAAATAATAAAAAAACCTTGAAAATACATTTTGTGAAAAAAAAAAACAAACAAGAACAAATTTGATTCACATTAAGAGTCTAGAAATATGAATATGCTATTAGGCATCAGTCCTTAAATACATTTTAAATATATTTAAGAGAAAACGTCATTGTTTTGAAATTTTGGTGAAAAGCACGGGCCAGTAATGAAAATGAAACGATTTCTTAGAAATCTGTATTTCTGTATCATGTTCTCGACTTTTTGTTAAAGAGATATTCTGGGGTGAAAGCGATTTCTGTGCTTTCGCTTGAATTTCACTTAAATTTCATACAAATTTCATACAAATTTAAATGAAATTCAAGCGAAAGCACAGAAATCGCTTTCATACAAATTTAAGTGAAATTCAAGCGAAAGCGATTTCGGTGGCACCCCCGATTATTTATATTTGATAATAATGAGAAAACAATGTAGAAATTAAATTGTTGGATATTATCAAAGAAAGCATGAGCTCTAAGACATATTCTTAATAATTTGTCCATAATTTTTTCCATTTCATTATATCAGTGTTAAGCTTTATTATAAAGATAATAAATACAAAAAAAATTCATTTATACAAATTATTTTAGTCATTACAAATTGATTAATATTTTTATTTAGATAGAAACATAGATAGTATATTTTCTAATTGCCTTTATATATCTGTTTTACATTGAATTTGAAGAATCCTTCATATTAGTGTAATTTAATTCAACGCGTGTGATTATTCGAACAGTTTTCTGTCTCATTGTTTCGAGAGTAAAATTTGAGCAATTACTACTCCGATTGCAGTTATATTTTTGTGCCAGCTGTTGAAAATAGAATTCAATTGAAGAAAATAAAAATAGGAAAATAAAAGCAGAAATTTGTATGCAGCTCGAGTCAGAAACGATGATGATGAGCAAGTTGAAGCAAGCAAGACATTCAATTAGGATTCCAAAAACTGTCTGAGTTGAGAAATTCCAATAAGTCATAATTTCAACAGACATTTTCAGTTTCAGTTCTTATTGTGTTCGTTTTGGAGTCGTTTGAAATGTTAGTTGAATTGGGCATGCCATGAAAATAACAAAAATTGCACACGCATTTCTCAAATGAATTATTGTGGACAGGCCACAAACCGGAAGACAGACAGGAGGACAGAAGGGAAGTGTGTGGGAGTGAGGGGAAGTCAGACCTAAATGTCAAGCGTTGGCATTACAAGCATAAATATCAGTTACAATTTTCATATTCCCAGCCACAAATATACAATTTGATACGGCCTACAGTCGACAATCGAGGGGAAAGTTGCACAGACGAGGAGATTTACAACTTAAAAACAACTTAAGCCAAAACTTGGTAACAAAACGTACAACAGGCAAGGGCGAGAGCGAGAGAGATAGAGACAGAGATGCTTCAATTGCTTGGCCAATTCCTGAGCCTCCTTTGCCGACGCATCCTGTCTCATTCCGTCGAGTGTCCCGTCCTGACAAAAAAT
Source organism: Drosophila subquinaria (assembly GCA_037043405.1). Lineage (NCBI taxonomy): Eukaryota > Metazoa > Arthropoda > Insecta > Diptera > Drosophilidae > Drosophila > Drosophila subquinaria. The sequence continues at coordinate 976,986 of JBAMBL010002830.1, forward strand.
AAACCAGAAAGACAGAGATAGAGTGACAGAAAGAGATAGAGAGAGAGTATACAAATAGACACAGCCAGGCAGAAAACCGGAAATAACGGCTCAGGAAGCTGCATGAAAATGAAACGTTGGCAAAGCCAGCCCATGTGCGGGCGGAGAAAAGTCGGGGGGGAAAGCGTGCGGCCGACTTAAAACTGTAATGAAAACGAAAAATGAAAATGAAAAATGGAAAATGTATAGTGAAAATATATAGTGCAAACTATGTCTATCTCGCTCCGTCGCCAAGAAACTTGAAAATGAATTTAATTATGGCAAAAAAGTGAAAATTTCCACACTTGAGTCTGGGAAGTTTGCCTTTGCCAAGGAAACTCAACGAAGGCTGCAACGGAACGACGAGACAGACCGACAGACAGACAGACAGAGAGAAAGACAGACAGTGAAGGCGTTGATGAGCGCGTGAGAAAAGTGTGAGAAAATTGGTAGACAACACAAGGCATAAATAAGAAAAGCGACTACAAAAAGCTGAGCAGGAAAGTGAAGTGACTGTCTTCTGTCTTCGGCTGCTGCCAAGTCCTGCAAACTTGGCCCAAACCCTGTGGTGTCTATGAGTGTATGTGTAGGAGTCGAAAAGTATGTCGAATTGTGAGCATGTTGATTACTTTTTTGTATCTGTTGTTTTGATTGTCGACGACAATTGACTCTTAAATGAGACACACTTAGACGCTAATTAGTAGAGCTAGAAAAACAGTCGCATATTGATTAGCGCTGCACTCAACGGGGCAAAAGAAGAGCAGGGAACGTGGCTCAAATGATTGCAAATTGAAAATTAATCGCACTGCAAATTTCCAATTCAAATATGCATCATGCCACAGGCCAAAGACAGACAGACATAGCAGCCAAGCAGCTGCAGCGTAACTGAAACTGTGGCCAACTTGTGTTCCACACAAACACACAGACCAACAGCCACATTCATACTCACACTCAGACTCACACTCACAATTGCGTTTAAATTCATACATACATATGTATGTATACTAAAGATGTGTATACACATAGACAAATATGTATACAGAGCCGTGAACGGTGCATGAACTTTTGAGCAGCACTTGCAAACACACACACACACACAGCAACAACCTCCCACACTCACACACACAACTACAGAGATAGCAGTTACACCTATGCGATGTAGCAAAAACAAACTGCGAGATTTGAAGTGCCGCTGCAGGAGCCGTCGAGCCAAGCCAACAAGTAACAAGTGCTCCCACCATCGCTGACTGAAGCAAGAGACACTAACCGACAACAATTACAACAACAACAACAACAACAACAACTACAACTACAAACAACAATTACGGTAGAGCTCGCTTACAAGCAACTAACAAGTAACATGAATGCTTACCAATTATCTCTTTTACCAATTTAAACTCACAATTTACCTCAATTGAGTTATTGAAAAATAAGCTCTGAGTTTTATTATGATTAAAAAAACTTTTATCCATTAAATAGTTATTATTTATTTATTTTCTTTTCTTTTAAATTTTATTTCTCTTCAAAATATTAACTTCTCCTTGCTTTTTTAATAAAATGGATTTGCCAGTTGCATCTTATCTCTTAGCTAGATGAAAAATTTAATTGCCTTAAGTTTTTCTATTTTTGCTTCACTTCTGTATTGACAAATTTACTTTTATTTAATTTTATGTAAAGTATTTTTAGTTATTCTCTAACAATTTTTACAAATAAAGTCTGAATAGCTATAATTTATCAACTTGCAAATTTCAGTTTCAGTATTTTTCGAACTTTATACTATTCAGTCAAATAAAACCATAAATTCAATTGAATAAAGTCATTCCAATTTTCCAAATTTAGACTACTCTTATTTTATCTTTAATTTCTTGCAATTTAAGTGTACTTATCAGGACAATATTTTGTCGCATTTATAGAGATCCTCTTTAGGCAATATACACTGTACTGCACGGTGTTGTCGTTTGCCGTGAGGCTGCACTTGGTTGTGTTTCTTTGGTATCATGCGAAACGGCGTGAACAACTCGGAGGAGACCGGAGCTGGTGCTTCACTTTCGCTTTGGCGATGCAGACGGCGACAGCGACAGCAAAACTTTTAAATTGGTTGGCAACACTTGCCACACACACAGAAACACACCCACTCACACACATAGACATTCAAGCGCAGACCAACACACACAATGACAGTTGGTACAGAGAGAAAGAGATGCATGTAAAATGTTTGTTTTGGAAATGAATTTGGAAAATTTTGTGCTGTGGACTACGCGAAAAGCGGGCGAGAAAGCAGCAAGAAAAAGCCAAAGCCAATGCCAATTGGGCGGTAGGGGCGTGGTGGGAAAGGGGCGTTAGACAGCGTTGCAGCACCTCAACGTAATTTGCCAGCAAATCATTGGAAAAGCGATGGCAGAGAGCAGAGTAAGTAAGAGGAAAAGTGAATGGGTAACAACGCCGAAAAGTATGCAATGGCAAATGTGATACATAAATACATACACATGCGATATGTGAAAATGTTTGCGAGTGTGTGTGTGATTGGGAGTGTGGGTGTAAAAACCACTAAAGTGAAATGCATTTATCGACCGCAAAGCGTTCGAAATGAAATCTGTTTAAGGGATTTTAATACTCTTGCGAACGTGCTGCCTCTGTCAGAGTGTGTGTGTATTGGTGTGTGGGTGTGAGTGTGAGTGTGGGTGTTGTTGTGTGTGTATGCCAAGGACTGGCAGGCGAGCACAAAAAGTCAATGAATTCGTTTGGCGAATTGAAAAATTAATTCAGTTGCCGTCTCTGGCGTCGATAAGTAGAAGAAAGAAAACTTTATACGCCGCACTCCGTTCATTTGTCTTTATCTTCTCTCTCTCTCTGTGTGTGTGTGTGTGTGTGTGTGTGTATTTGAGCTTTTTACTTACTAATGATTTCTCATTTCGCTTACGGTATTTTCTGTTGTGTTACTTGCGCTTTTTGTCTTACTCTGCGTTTTACAGCCAACGAACCCGATGCCTTCCCCACGCCCTCCATCCGCCCATCCGCCCACTCGTCAGCTTTGTAAGCCTTGAAACTGAGGCCAAATTACTCACTGCCGTTGTTGTGGATTTTCCTCATTTCGCTCGCTTTACTCAACAACAACAACAACAACAACAACAACAACAACAACAACAACAACAACAGCAAGAGCGAATGTAACACAAGTAGCAAACGAAGAGAAGGAAATTAAGCAAAAAGCGCAAAGATTTATTTCGCTTTGATCAAAATTAAATGAATTGATTTTAATACGCCCTGTGGGCAAGATATTTCCTACGTTGGCCAAATGAAAACGCATAAAAAAGGTGGCTGGGTCGGATGGCAATGCTTGCACTGAAATGCTAATGGGCGTGGCCACCGCCCATTACAATTGAGTGTGTGCGGAACATTGAAAGCGACTTTAGCTTTGCCTTTGCTCTGTATTTGTGTTTGACTCTCATTCAGAGTCTGAGTTCGGGCAGCTCTGGTATTAAAGATACACAATAAATTCTGGTTGATTTAAGCACTCGATACAGTCTAGAGAGCAGCGATAAAAGGCTAAATAAAAGACATGCTAGGAATTAATTTATACACACTCTCTGTTACTTAAAGAGAAATCAAGCTGAATAAAAGTTTGATCATAAAAGTAACAAGTGTATCAAATGTTTAGATACTTCAGACTGTCTAGACTAGAATGGTAGTTGCAATTATTGTTAACGATCCCATTTAAATTGCTTAAATTGTTTTTCAATTTATTTCACTCCCAATCAAATGAAAAATAATTTGTCAGTCATATTTTTTCGCTTTTTTGATCTTGATTTCGTTACAATTCTTGCGCCATCGAATGACAATTGGAGCCAAAAAGATTTGAATTTCTCTCTTTATTTTGTACGCTTTCGTGTCAAATGAAAAGTTAACATTTCATTGCCCAATTCAGTTGACATTTGGCAGTCGCATTCGCATAGAAAATGAGGTTCACAATTCACATCGAGTCGAGTCGAGTCGCCTCTCAAAGTGCCGCCTCGGGTCGCGTCCCGTCGCATTGCCAGAATTTTTGGCTATTTTTCCACCAAACAACAGCAACAACAACAACAACATGGACTCGATTTCCAAAATTCAGACATTTGACAGCGGCGTCGCTGCATTTGTCGCCCTTTTGTCTGTCATTTTATTCTCCTCTCGCTCCCCCCTTTCCACTCTTTCCATATCAATAAATGTGTCGATTTACAGATCGCACCGCCCACATCAATTCGATGTGCGCCTATGAAATTTTGTCTGTCTCTGGTCAACGCTTTGGCACAATTTAAATTTCATGCATTTTTCATTAATGCCAAAACAGAAAAAGGGGTGACCACTCGACTTGGGCCGAGTCCAAGCATTTGATGGCCCCACAACGACGTGCTCCGTATTGAATGCCGAGTCCTGGTCCATCTTAAATGCCCATCTATTTTACTGCTGTCCATATGGCAAAACATACAATAACTTGAGCACAGTGTAGCCCCATTTCCATTTCTCTATCAGCTCTCTTCTCTTTGTTTCCCCTGAATTCAACTCTCCTCTTAGCTGGTCTGGTTGTTTGTATCGATTTTGAGTGTCGCCTGCCATTCAAATGGCTTTTATTTCGCATTTACTTTGGAGTATATGTTGGCCCAGACTTGTCCTCTCTGACTTGTCCTCTCTCCTGCCACATCCCATATTGCTTTCGTCGCTGACTTTGGCACGTTTTAATGCATTTGCCACAGCAGCAGCAACATCGACAACAACAACAACATTCACATCCACATCGGGATCAACAGCAGCGACTCTTTGGCTACGTGTGCAATTTTCCTTAACCCCTTACTTCCAGGCATTGTTTAGCTTGTTTTGTATTGTAGTTTTTTTTCTTCTTTACATTCTTCTGATGGAATTTTAGAGTAAAGCCTGTCCCGAATTTTATGAGCTGTGCGTGTTCGCATTTGGTTTTTTTCTCATAATTGCTAAAAATGTGTTGCCTTTACAAAATACACGGGAATATATTCGTATGTGCAAATAATAATTTATGAAAATCCAAATAGTTTTTAAAGGTGGTCCCCCCTCGAGTAGAGTAAACAACGGCCAAAAATACAAATATAATGCTAAATAAAAACAGTTTGTTGGTAAATAAAGCATGGACTAGTAGAGACTGTGGATGGACTGTGGAACATTCTATCCGGCCACGGACGCAGGCCATAAAAAGTGCTAAGTAAACACATGTGCGACTACTTCCCCCACAAAATGAATGCCTGCACATAGTGTAAACACATAAATTTATGCATTTTCAATGGAGAACTGTTAGCATAAATTTACGGCCCTAAAAAAACGAAAAAAGCTAACCAAAAAAACGTTAACAGGACTGGGGCGGAGTAGGAGTCCGGTTTGAGACTGAGGTGGAGGTGGAGTTGGAGGTTGAGGCTGCTGAATTCAGCAGGAGGGAAGCCAAATGTACTAAAAAAACAGAGAAAAGCGTAACAAAACAAAACAAAGCAGAAATAGCGTTAAAGCAACGCAAAGCAAACAGTCAAAAGCTCGGCACAGAAAAAAACGAGGAATAAGCAAACAAACAAACAAAAAACAAACAGTGCAAAAAGGCAATTCACCAAAAAAACACAAGCCATGGGTCAACTGGCCGAAGGAGAGGGAGGGGGGAGGTAGGTAGGTAGGTAGGGAGGGGGACACAGCATAAAAAACTTGAAGCATGTGACTGCAAATTTTTCCGAGCTTTAAAAAGGTTCACACAAATCCAATCATTGAATCAATAAACGGCGACAAGTGCCACAGTATGCCGTGTGTGTGTGTGTGTGTGTGTGTATTGGTAGGTTTGTGCTTGGCTGTGTGTGTTTGTGTGTGTATTTGTGCGGTCGCTAACTGCTGCCAATTGCAGCGTACAAAATTGAAGCAAGCGAAATGCGCAATGATTGCGTTCTCGTCACATGGGCAACCGTTTAACTGTATGTGTGTGTGTGTGTGTATGTGAGAGTGTGTGTGTATGTCCTGACACTCTTTCTGCCCGATTGCATATGGAAACCGCTTGTTAGCAGCTGAAACAATGCAGCACCAGTTGCCATGAAAAATTCCCATTTTTCAACTGACCATGGATAAGTTTTTACAAGAAGAGCAGAGGGGGACAGAGACTGGAAGCGATAGGCTGTGATAAATCTACCGAAAACACTGAAAACATTATGATTCTTATAGAAAAGAAAGGTCTTAAAATATGACACTTTAGATTCAGTTTAATATAATTTTATTTCAATATTACTTATGAGTCTAGAGTAACTATTGCTCAGTATAATTTCAAAGAGATCTCCTAATTCTTAAATTTTTCAAAAGTAGTTATATTAGCGACTTGCATTTGAAATGTATTTCTATGTCTCTTTATCTATTTATTATATTCACTTCATATTTTAAAGCAGAGCTGTTAAATTTTACTAAATTCCATATACTCAATTGAGCTCTTCAACCAAGCTGATGGAAATAGTATTTTCTTCTTCATGTCGAGACCTCGGTTTCGGTTGACCGCTGCACTGTGGCAGATGAAACTCTCATGGACACATGGCATAGATGTGATGTTAAATTAAAAGTACGACAGACGAGTTGCATCACTTTGAGTTGTATTTGTTTGGATTGGCCACAGAAAATAATTTCGAACTTGGCTCTAATCCCACAAGCCATGTCCCACTTCATTTCCAACCACTTCAAGCAGTTGCTGCCCTTCGACACAAACTCAGACTCAGACTCATATATAAGAGAAGGGATTGGAAATGCTGTCAATAAGCAAAGGACTAAAGGTAGAACTGCTGCTCGGCGGATGCACAAACATTTGGCCAACAGCAAAGCGGAGAGTCGAAGTCAAAACGATGCCGGAAATGCCATTGAAAATAGTTTAAAATTGCAGCAAAAAAACGGATATTGGGCTAAGCCAGTTGCGCACAGCAGCTTACCGAGGGGAGCTTTGCTCTGCCATCTTTCACCCTTCTCTCTGACTCTGTCTGTTTCTCAGTTTCTCTGTGTATATTTGTGTACCGCATGCACTTCCGGCTGGCTTCTCTATGCTTTCTTTCCATGCACTTTGTGCTCGCATGCAGCCCTGGCTTGATTTTCTATTTGCCGACTCGCTCGCTGGATGCTTATGGAAATCCGCATGATGATTGCATATCCTTGCTGGCTGGCTGCAGGAACGAAGAACGAAACGAGGACTCTGCCATATCCCTAATTCCGACAGCGACAGCGACGATGCCGACGAGGAGAGCCGAAACTTTGCGTTCATTTGGTTGGTTCTCCCCGTTATTTTCTTTTGGCTTTCAAGCTGGCAAAACTTTTACTTTGTTCCGTTTTTCCATTCCCATTTTCCTTGGCGAAGGAAGAGCAGAGCATTCTGCCAAAGTGTATCTCTTCTTGCATTTGAAGAGCTTTTTCTTAATGTCACTTATGCATAAGTTCCTATGAGTTTGCCCACACACCCAAACACACACTCCCATTTTTGATCCAGGCGGGAGTTCGCTCGTGTTTGCTTGCGGATAAGTGCAACGAGCACGACACACAGCTGTGTGTGTGTGTGTGTGTTTGGGTGTGTATTGGTAAATGTGTTTGTAGATGAGACTAACTTGACGGCACATCCTCTGTGGGGATTTACAAGTGCTTAGTTCTATGTTGCAAAAAAACGCTTTAATATTATTATATTTTCTTTTCAATGCACTTGGCATTTTCACTACTTGCTTGGCTTTTCTGTCTCTCTCTCTCAGCTCTTTTCAGCTTTTCACAGACTGAAATGAAATGAAATTAAATTAGATTAAATGAAACAAGTATCTGCGCTGTCAAAATAAGATATAAATACGCACTCGAAATGCAAACGGGCAATACAAATTGACTACAATGCGGATTAAAGACACTCTGCCTACGACACGAGGAGCATCATAAATAAGCGACAGCACACACACACACACACACACTGAGACACACTCACACTTACACGCATGGACGACTTGATGTATTACATGTGTTGGCATTATTTACTTAACTCTCAGCTCTATTTTTGCCGCTCCAAAAAGCCAAAGTCTACTTTTGTTGTGGCAGCCGCAGCTATTAGTGCAACAGCAACAGCAACAGCAAAAAAACAGAACAAAACAACAATGCTAAAGTAAGAGAGACTATGAAGCAGACATTAAGACACAGCATGCGTTACTTACTGTAACCAACAAATACACCCACACACACTTACACAGACACATGTATAAACACACATCTACATGGTCATGGACTTGGCCTCGTGGCAAACTGTGTGCTGGGCGTAAGAAGAAAGAAATATAATGCCAACATAACATTTAATCCAAGAAATTCCATATCGTAGTCAGTGGGGAAGCAGCAACAACAAACAGGACAACAAAAAGCACCGTCAAGAAGAAAAGTATTCGCACAGTGGTTAAGAGTTGCATAAACTATAGAGACAACACCAAACTCAAATAATATATAAATTGAACCATTCAAATTATTTTAAAATATGTAAAAAAAATGAAAGGCCAATTATTTATTGGCAAATATTTAATTAGCTTAATTTTGCATTATTTAACTAGCATGGCAAATGCGAAGATAACAATGAAAGTATTAGAAGCAGTTCAAATAAACAATTATCTGAATTGACAAAATTTTATTAACTATTTTAGAACATTTTTTAGTATGTGATGTAAATGATATGCAGTGGATAAAAATAATAAGAAAAAGCTTATTTTACATATTTTAATTTTATTAATTGTTTTAGATTTTTTTTTTTAATATATTGTCAATGATATGCATAGAAAAAAATAGTAAGCTTAACTTTGGCTTATTTCACACACTTTAATTTATAAATTTTATAAATATTTTTTTATATTTATGTAGGTATTTTTACTGATTTACTTGGAGATAAAGCCAAAGCTTAGCTTTAGCTTATTGCATATACATACTTTAAGCACTGTTTCAGTTGCCTCCACAAGTTTTTGCTTCTGCTTCTGCAATTGTGCTTGCTCTCATGTCTAATGCTCGGATGATCATTGCAATGGTCTCCTGCTCTCAGGCAACATAATGTTTATTTCCACTGTGCTTATCTGGCCTCAGCCAGAGGCAGAGACAGACCCAGAGCCAGGACAGCAGCTCGACTTGCGATGGCTTTGGCTTTGGCTATGGCTATGGCTTTGGCTGCGTCGCACTTAAATTGCGCCCGGGAAAATAGAAAAGCGCACCAGAAAACCAGAAACGTTGCCGTGCTGCCAAATGCTCATATACTTTTCGGAGTAAGAGCATAAAAGCCGCCAGCGAACTACGAATGAGCCAGCGGAAGGAAGAAATAATCATAAAAATTATTTCATCCCACATACATGGACACATAATGCACATGGCTGTAGGTGTGTGTGTGTGAGTGTGTGTGTGTGAGTGAGTGTGGCAAGATGGTGATCATAATGTTGCAAGCCAACGAATGCGAAGGCGTCCGCTGGGAATTTTCTTTACTTTCGCTGCCGACGCTAAAATGTTCACTTTAATGACCTGACGCTGGCAGACTTTTTAATTTTCGTGCTTCATATTTTTCTATTTACCAAATGCCGCACCCTCTCCTCCACCCTCCACCCTCCCCCCACTCCGCCCACTCCACTCCATGCCACACTTGCTGTGTGTGAAAAAAATTGATATCCCGTCGTCATTTTAAATGCCTTCTGAATGCGGCTAATGAAACCTTGTGAGTCTCGCTGTGCCCCGTTTATTTTTATTTTTAAATAACATTTAATACACACATTTCTGCTCACTTTATTTACAGGTATGCCGTGCTTCTCTTTTAGAATAATATGACTTGCCGGTAGATTAAAGGTCGAGGTTATTTAGCTGCCAAATTAAGTAATGGCAAATTTGAATCCGATTTAGATTACTTTAGATTACTTTAGATTACTTTTTTAGATTAATTAGACCATTATTATTTTCCTTTTCGCTTTCGCTTTCATTTTGTTTCGTTTTGTTTTCGGCTTCGTTTTGTTTTGTTAATGAAATGAATTTGCTTAGCCTTAGGAGGATGCTTTGTTCATTTTTTCTGTTGTTCGGTCGCTGGTCAAGCAAATTGTCATTGATTTTGTTGCTTAATCTGCTTAGCCGGGCCAATTGACAACTTGACCGGTTGTGCTTACCTTTTGCCGGAGTTCAAATTCGAGCATTAAATCGAATTAATTTGAGGTGCCAACTCACCGCTCAGTTGACCCAGAGAAACAGACACAAACGGACCCTCGACGCGCCTTTTCTGTGTTGGCCAAAACGAATGGTCATTTGACATTTGTCGACAAAACGTTTACATTAAATGTTTAGCCATTTCTTTCGTCTCTTCTCGTTTTGTGCTGTCTTGTCCTGTTTCAATGTCTTCGTCTGTCTACGGCGACATTCCTGAAATTGTGCGCATTGCCCGGGCAAATAGAAGGCAAAGATGTAAGACAACGATGAGTTCTGGAGAGGCTGCAAGGGAGTAGAGAAGGGGATGGAAGGATCTTCTTGAGTTGAGACATTGGCGTTGACAAGTGTTTTCAGTTTCAGTTTCAGTCGACGCCCGGACATACGAGATTGGCTATTATATTTACATACTTATGAGCTGAAAGCATGGCCCAAAACAATAGTTAAAGAATTTCTTTGGAAACTTCAACTTAAAAACACTTAAAGCTCAGACGAAATTTGATGTGTGTAAATTATTAAGCAAAGCCTGATAAACGTGTAAATGGAAAATAGAAAATGGAAAATAGAAAGTAGACCACATTTTCGGCAAATGTCTTGAAATTTGTGTATTTATCAAATGGATGCAAGGAATTCAATTAAACATGCGAGACTTTTCGACTTGGTTTCTCTTTGGCGCACGTATCAAAAATCACTCAATTTAGCATTTTCTTGTGCTTTGGCAAAAACCACACGCTCCATTAAATGGCAAACAAATGTTGAAGTCAGCAATCCGCATGCCGCATGCCACATGCCACATCCCGCAAATGCCACCAGCTCTCGATGTTTGCAAGCAAATTTTTTAATTTATTGCATAAAATGTTGGGGTTTCGATGCTGGCAAGCCACAAAAGCCAAAGAAATTGTTTCAATTTGTCATGACAATTTCTTTGAAAAGTACGCCTCCCATCCCAACAGGGCCTAGAAGTGACAAAGGGGGCGTGGCAATGCCAGCAATGAGAGCACCGAATTCAATTTAGGTTTTAGCCGCCGTCGTCGTCGTCGACGCTTCCTTTAGCAATTTCCAGGAATAAGGAATAGGGCATAGGTCTATGTCGTTGCCTGTTTATTTGCTTTGATGTAATTTGCAATTTTCACCTTGCCACAGAGAAAAAAAGAAAAAAAAGTCGCGTCAGAAGGAAGGAAATTGTCGAATGCGAGGCTATTATCAGCGAACGGCGGACTGAGAGTTGACAAATCAGCAGCGTCTTGCGTTCCAAATGGCATTAAATCCAACCAACGCCTTGGGTTTTGGGTCGTAATGCTTCGCTGATGCCATGGATAATGGCCAGAAGTGGGGGTAACTGCAATTTGGCAAGAGTTTCGCATCCACTCGTAAATCTGATATAGCCATATCCATTGCTATAGCATAAATAAATATATAAATATTTAATGGTAGCAGCCAGAAAGGATGTTTCCTCATTACGGCCCCACAGTGATCGCTATCTGAAATGAGGCTGCCAAGTAATTGCGCCTATCGAGTTGTGGTTACCACACAGCACAGCACAACACAACATGACTTGACTCGAGAGAGGAGCATAAAGGACACAAGCGGCTCAAGGACTTGCCACTGAAGGCATTCACATGTAAATGGCCTAAATTAATATTGCACAGCCTGCTGATTGGTACAAACAATTGCGGTTACCCGCTGCCAATTAAATCAAGTGCAAGTCATGCTTAAAAGGACATTCCATAAGGCTCAGCGGTCTAGTGACTCCTGTGCGAGAGAGACAGAGAGGTGAGTGAAAGAGAGAGAGAGAGAGAGGGAGTGCTTGAGTGGCTTAAGCGCGATCCAAAAGCTTCTCTGGAAGTGCAACAAAGGAGCAAATTGAAAGCTGTACATCCCTCGAACTAAATGGCCAAAACAAAAGCAGCGCCTCAACGAGAGGACAATAATAAATCTTCTGTTGGCAGGCAGCATCGATGATGCGGCTTTAAGCTGCTTAAGCTGCCCCTTCAACCCTCCCTTCGTCCCCTCTTCCTTGTCTCTTCCTTGTGATGCAATTTCCGCTGCGCCGTCGGAACGCATATTAGCCGCCTGTCCTTATTCCTTGGGTGTCGTTGAGGCGGAAGTGAAAGTGGAAAATCTCGCAGACAGCATCAGGCAACTTGTGGCAAGAGGGGAATGGAGTTGGGGAAAAGAGGAAAGGGGCAGCTGCAACTGATGACTGGGCGCCATTCGCGGATGTAACGAAATGATTGGATTATTATTATTTTATTATTTATTGAGACGCAGCGCCAACAGATGAAGAAAAAGAAAAGAACTCAATGATTTTCCCTTTTCCTTTCTACCTATTTTTTTTTTTTTTTTTTTTTTCCTGTTTTTCCTGTGTCGCGTGGTCTTTTCTTGGCGCTGCTTTTGGCCGGACGGACTCGAAATGGCAGCCAGACATGCAAGTGGCTTTGAATCTTTGTCGGGGTTTTGTAATTGGCGCCTTTATCTCGTCTACCGCTGTCCAATTAAAGTTAGTTTGCAAAGTAATTAAGACGATTATGTGGCGTTCAAGTATCAATAAACGGCAATTAAATAAGCACTCGCATCGATTGCCAATCTCCCCATTTTGCCCTTTTTCTGTTAGATACTTTAGTGATTACTTTTGAATAAGCAAATTGAAAAGAATTTAACAATATTGCATTTTGAATATTCGGTAAGGGGTTGGACTGCTTCAATCCTACTAATACTCGAGTTATAGATACTTGTTGTCCATACATGAGTTTCCAGAAATTGAAATCTCTGTAGAACTTTCAGGAGGCGAAGCGAAGTGCATCAATCAAACAACTTTTGGCCCTTGCTAATGAACTCCAATGTGCATCTACTAATTTGAAAGTCACTCAGCTTAATCCGCCACGCCCACCAGTCCACGCCCATTCGACACACACTGCAAAGTACACACAGCTGAGTCAAGTTTGAAAGTCTCTAGACTCTGAGAGCCAAAAAGTCAAATTTTAATCTGTGATGTGGCAAAAGTTGATGAAGAAACTTGAGTTTCGTTTTGACTGTGCCACATGTTGAGAGATGAATGCTCACATACACATATATACACACACACACATATATATATACAGAGTTACAGTTGGTTGGAAATTCATTCGCGTCATTCGAAAAAGTAACGCGCGATTTGCGATTTTACAAGTGAAAAATAGAAAATTGAAACGAAAAGAATAAAATAAATAAATCAACGCGTTGAGTTCGAAGAGGGGAACGCTAACGTTGGCGTTGGTGCAAGAAAGCATTTGTTATCGCTGCAGCAACATAAATTCACTTTTGTAATTATTTCTCGCATTAGTAGCTGAGGTGGAGCCGAGAGCAAAGTCAGAGTCCCCACTGAAAGAGCCAGTGAAATGAATGGACGTTGCCTGGGATTATTTGTTAAAGCATACAGCAGAGTCGAAACACACACACAAGAACACAACCCCGAACACACACACACACATATGCACCCCCTAGCACACACACACACAACTTTAAAATTGAATCAATCATTCTCACTTTGATGCACATCAGCAACAGAAGCTGCTCTCAGCTGCTGCTGCAGTTTTAGCTAAAGAAAATGATTTCTTCCCTGCGTGTAGGGGGTGTCCACAGAGAGAAAAAGGTCGTACTTCAATTAAAGCTTGAATGCACTTGAATTAAGTAATTGCCATTAATAAAATCAATTATTGATAGAAGTAAGAATAACTGAAAATGAGAATGAAAATTTTTGATACACCAAAAATTAATCTAAAATTAAAGTACAAAAATTCTTATATAAATTTATATAAGTTCGTGACTGGAAATAAGATTAAGATACTCGACTTTGGTAGCTCCAGTCTACATAAATGAGAAATCAAGTTTAAAATATTGTCTTGTAAGTACGAAATACTACATTTTTTCGCTCTGTGTAGGGGTGTCGGGGGGTGTGCGTGGGAAGAGGGGGGTAGGTAGTTGGTCTGGTAGCATAAGCTGTAACTATAAACAAGCAGCTTATGTGTTTTAGTCGTTCGCTCGTTCTCAACGTCATTCGGTTTGCTTCAGCTTCAGCTTCATCTTTTGCGCAGGGTGTTAATTTTTGTTGGTTTATGAAGTCGACTATGCCCCCTACAAATGTTGTTGTTATTGTTGCTATTGTTGTTTTTGTTACTGTTGTTACTGGACTTTTGGCCCGCTCCCTTCAACACTTATGGCACGGCAGCTGTGCGCAGTTCTAACGAGCAAAAACTAATAAATCCCCACGAAAATGGCTGCGGAAACGGAAGCCGTGTGTTCTGCTGCTGTTTTTCCGAGCACAAAGCAACAACAACAGCAACAACAACCACAACGAGGTCCGATCCCAAGTCCAAGCCAAAGCCCAAGCCCAAATCCAAACAGAGACCCAATTCATAGAGAGGCCTGTCTTACCCATGTCTGTGATGTGTTTTCTTGCTTAATTCTTATTATTATCCCAGGCATTATTATTATTATTGTTGCTGTTGTTGTTTTTGTTGTTGTTGTCTTCGTCTTTCACAGATTTCTTTCAGCTATCTCTCTCTATAGACTGACTATACTCGTATATTTGTTTTGTTTCGCCTTTTTTCTGCTTTTCTATCTGTAGCTTCGTTTTTCTTTTATTCATTCGCCTTGTTCTTTAGCACTTCTTGTCTCTCTTCTTCTTCTTCTTCTTCTTGTTCTTTGTTGGACGTGCACGTTCATGTTCGTGTTGCTTATCGTTTGCCTGTATTATGATTGCCGTTGCCATTGTTCGCCATTGTCGTTGTTACATTTGTTGTTATTGTTGTTGCCATGCAATAGTTCATTTTAATCTACAAACAGGATAATGCAAGAAGGATTCCGTAATGTGGCCTCTACATTTTCTGCGCCTTTGCCTTAGTCATCTTCCTCCTCCATCTTCATCTCCAACTCTCTCCCTCTTTTTTTATCCTTCTTTGTGTTCTCTATCGCCTCGCTTTTTATTAATACATAACTCAACAATTTGGCGCCTTCCCCGCCCAAAATTTTAGCTGCTTTCTCCTTTCTCTTGTTGCCATCGCCATCGTTTGTTGATTGTACAAACTTTGCTCTGAACTTTGAAGTCGTATAATAAATTTCATCGCCGTTGATTGCTTCAAATTTTTTAGAAGCTGGCTAAAAACTTTTCCGGGTACTTATAATAATAGTTTGCACTATCTGCCTCTTTGTTGTTGTCCTTTCTCTTTCCCATTGTTGTTTGCATAATTGCTAGCAATAATATGTTTATTAGACCGGATCTCGTCTCTCTCTTTTCTCATCGATTCGCAGCATCTGCTGCTGCAAAGTGTTTCTTTAACTTGCGGATTTATCTTTTAAGCGGATTGCCTCAATTATTAATTGCCAGAATTAAAAAACCTCAACTGCAAGTTGGAAATTATAATGCGGCAAGATTCAACGCGCCACAGAACAGTTACTAGTAATGTAAATCCAAATTAAATAAAATAAAATCCTATTTTAAATCGAAATAGTTAGAAAATTAATACATTTCACTTATTTTTACATCACTAAACAACACAGTTGAATACTGTATTTTACAGGAATTGATTACATATGCAGATCTGATTTGTCAATTTATTATGGAGTCTAATTATAATAAATATATATTTATAACTTAAATATTATTACTGCATTATAAAAATTAAGTTTTGATTAAGATACTCGGACTCAATGGGATAAATTCATTTTTCTAACGACAACTCATACATTTTTATTATTTGTTTTATTATTTATTACTTACATTTAAATTACAAGTATTTTTATCTAGGGAAACTAATTTAAAAATACTTTTACATTTAAAGCAATCCTTTAGCTGCAACTTCAAGTTGTGTTTTTGTTTAAACTATTTCGATTTTTGGTGCTGCATCAGAAAAGTTGCGAATGCGAAATGCTGCGAAAAGTGTGCGAAACTCAATGAATATCTGCCCCAGAAACTCAGCTGAGAGATATAAAGATAGGGGAAGAGATAGAGCGGGATAGAGATGGAGAGAGAGAATAGAACGACGAATGGTCATTGGCCAATGCAATTGGCAAAAGTTGGACAGCAGTTAAAAATAAAAAACAAAGTGCAAAACTTTAGTACGAGTGTGTGAATGAGTGTGTATGTGTGTTTGTGTGTGTATGTGTGTGAGTGTACGAGTGTGAAACAACAAAAATCTAATTGCGCACAAAATGAATTGATGTCGTTGCCAAGCGAAAATGAATGGATGGAAATGGGGATGCGTTTTGAGAGTAGAGTTGGGATTGAGGATTGAGGATTGAGGATTGGGGAATTGGGATTCGAGCTGGGGGACAGACAACTAAACAGACGAGGCTGTTGAGGGCCAAAACCGAGGGATAGGGAGATGGGGGAGCCTCTCGAGTGTTTTATTAAGCGCATGTATCCAATTTCGTAGGACTCAAGTGGCCAAACAGGACGACGGAACGACGGACGAAGGACGCAGGACAAAGGACGCAACTAATTTATGGCGCTCCATTAAAACTTGAGTTCAATTGCCAAAAATTTCATAAAATTTTTATTTAAAAAGCAACAACTAAAGCGCAAAGCCAAATAGAAATAAAACCAAAAGGCAAAAGCAAATGAGAAACAGAAAGAGAGAGAGAGAGAAAAGAAAAAAATAAATATAAAATATCAGAGAGATGCGCAATCAAGTTTATTACGTACTCGTAGTCGTCGCCCTGATGGCGCCAGTCTTGGACTGGACCCCCTCAAGCCTTTGCAAGGCTGCACTTTGGCCATGTCCTGATCCCCCCTGTTCCCCTCCCCCCTGCGCAGTTCATTTGAGGCAAAATGAAATAAATTTAAATATATTTTTAGTGCATTTCGCATAAAACAAAAAGATGCCTCGCAGGGCTCGATGCTCTCGTCCTGCTAACTGCTGCTCCTGCTGCTCCTCTTCCTCCTGCTCCTGCTGGGATGTGGACTGTTGGTCGCTTGCTCTGTTGGCCTGCTTGGGCTGCTGCTGTCTTGCTGTTGGCTGCTCGTTTGCAGAGCCTTCGGCGAGCCTCTTTTATTTTCCGGCCGTTTGCCGTCTCAGCTTTTGCGCCGCCTTTTATTGTTGTAGTTTTTCTCCCTCTCCCCCCTCTCTTTCTCTGTGCCATTGTCTCTGTTTACTTATTTACTTTTGCGCTTTATTATTCTCCATTAACTTGACAAAATGAGCAGAGCACGAGGCGAGAGCGGCAACTTTACTTGCCGACCGCCCATTGGCCGGCAACTGTTCCTACCACTTGCCCAGTTCAGAATAAATTTAAAATACCTGAGTAAAATAATAATAAATAAATAAATAAAGTCCCTCGCTGTTTGAGCCAGATTTTAAGTAAGCCAGTCAGGTGTTGGCCTAGTTTAGAAATGCCCATTTCCCTTCGAAATCCTCATTACATCGACTCACCTTCAGCTTAACTTCTAGCATCCTTCAATCTCATTGTGTGTCGCTATCTGTCAAATCAGAATCCACAGCTGAGTAATCCCTCAAAAAACAAGAGACAGCGCTTATTAGAGTCTTGGAGACAATTTCCAAAAATGTTCCGCAATTTCTTTTGTCTAACAACAGAAGCCAAAAGGAAAATGAAAGATAAGACAAGACAATGTTCTGGCTGTTGTTGTTTTGTCGTCGAAATTGTTGCGAATTCTTAGCGCCTTAAATGAGTTTCTGCTCTGATTGTGTTTAATTTTGATGATGTCGAGTTCTCATTATTGTGTCTCTTGTCTCATTGCGGACATGTGGAAAACCAAAAGCTGTGTGCGGGAAATGAAACCAAAACGACATTTCCATTGAGCATGTGTTAACTCATATGTGTTAACTCATCTGCCAACAACGAGTGCTGTCTTTGTGTGTGTGTGTGTGTGTCTGTTTGTATGTGAATGTATCCGGGGGGCAATTGCTCTCTGGGCAAGCCAATTAGACGCTCACGAGCTGCACAAGAACTAGAGCTCAGATAGCACTTGTCTCAGCTCAGAGCTCTTGTCTTAGTCTAATTCCCAATGTAATGTAAATTTCATTCCATTCAAAGAACTATAGCTGCAAGTGCGAATGTAAGTGTGTATCTGTGTGTGTGTGTGTGCGTGTGTAAATGTGTGTGAGTGACCAACTTTTCAGGTTTAATTAGCTGCCGGCTAGTTAACTTGGTCTGCACTTCAACTCAACTGCATTCCATTTCCATTCACTTCTTGCTGCTTCGCTTCTTGGCCCACAATTTGTGCACGGATCGCATGTTATTTTGCCTGCATGCATCCAATTAAGAGATTTGCCCCTGCCACGCCTCGTATTTCTTTTTTTCTGCTTTTTTTTTTTGTCTTTTGTAGTGCTGGGGAGGGGGTGGGGGTAAGTTTTTAAGTGAAAAATGCTCAGCGCAATTTTACTTATTTAGTACGAAACTGCAATTTACGCCATGCATCTGCATATAAAATGCATTTTTTTTCGCTGCGTTCTTCGTGTTTCAGCCTGCGACACGCCCATTTTTTGCGCCAACTGTACACACACACACACAGATACCGACTTATTATTTATATGTCTATGTGTGTGTAAATGTGTAAGTGTATAAGTGAATGTGTGGCCCCCTCAACTTATTTTTTTTATGTACTGGATAGTAACGTTGCCAAAAAAAAGAAAAAACCCCAAAAAAAAACAAAGAAAGCAGAAAAATTGGAAGGAGGAGGAGAAAATGCAAATAGCATAAAATACAATGCCGAAGCTCGTCCCTCCCACCCTCCATCACTCCATCCCTTGTGAAGCACCCTTGCAGCCCTTCTCATCTCTGCTGCCCTCCCTTTCCTCCGACTGCTCGACCGCTTTTTCACTTAGCTCCTCGCTGTGGATTTTTGTATATTTTAAATGCATTTCAACAAGCACAAACACACACACACACATACATACACACACACTCACCCTGGCACATAACAGAGAACACTGCATACTTTCGGGCCAACACACAAAAAATCTTTGCCAAAAAGGGTTTCGCGTTGGTTTCGCTTTATTTTCTTTTATATTTTTTTTTATTTATTTATTTTATTTTTGGTGTCTGCGCTTCCTTAACATTTGATTAATGAGTGCAGGACGCGTTGGCAGTTCATTTTTGGCGCACTCAGAGCGACTTAAGTAGATAGCGACAGTTGCTCTGTGTGAATATTCCGCATACGCATCGTGGGCCGCTCCATGAGGCTAATGCCGCAATTATGCCATCATCGATTGAGCGCAACTTAAGTACCAAGTATCAGACACTAAATGAGGACAACGAATAAACTTGACAAAGTTATGACACAACAAGAAAATTAATTAAAAGTACACAATCGATGCTCGCTGCGATCAAATATGGATGAGTACTTCAATTTGAATCAAGATTCTGGGAGCAGCAGCAGCTTCAATATGAATGCTTAAAGTTTTAAAGACGTTCATGACTTTCTTGTGGGGATTCTTATTTCAATTCAATGGCAATGTCTGGGATTGTGATTGTGATTGTGAATGGCCCGGGCCAAGGCAGTCAGCGTTGTGGCCACAGCAGAAAGCCAGCTCAGAAATTGAATTGTAAGTAAGGCGAAAAAAGAAAAATGCTGTCGCATAAATACGATAGCAAATAAAAAACATAAACTATGACTCGCTTGCCAAGAGTCTGGGCCCGTCCAAACGAGCAAGCCCAACATCAATTTTGGGATTAAGGACACTGATTTGATATACTTTTTATTACCATTAAGTATAAGTTGACAAAATGCCGCCACTGTCGGCAATTTAATGGGAACTCCCGTCACACACAGAACACGACTATCGAGCGGTTGAAATTTAAAGCTCATTGTGTTTTGGCATTTGTACTTGTCCCTGGTACGAGTGCGAGTGCGAGTACGAATAGGAGTACTCGTATTTTATGTAATAGAATCGGCTCTCGGCTGCTCTCCAGTCATTAGCTGCGCACCATTAGCGCCGGCGACAGTCAACCAAAACCTTCCCCACCACCTCCTCCACCCTAACTACCCCAGCCCCTGGCTTCAACAACCCCCCTGCGCTATGGCCCAAAATCGTGGCTCGTTATTATGGCTGATAACATTTTTACGATGCCGACAATGACATGACATGATTTTCTTTTCGCTTTTTTTTTTGTTAGGTTTTTTTGATGTTTTCTCTCTCACTCACCCTCTCTCTCTCTCTCACTCTTGCTTTCTTTTTGGCTCTTTCTGTGCTGCTGATGTTCACTGTCAGGGGACAAAACGATTTTTTATGCCACCAAAATGACGCAGTTTTATTGCGCCTTGGACAGATTCCCTTCGCCTTTCGCTTTTCCTATTCCCATGTTCTTTTTTCCTGCACGCGCCGAGATTTTCATTTTTAAATCATTAAAAATGGCTCATAAATTTATTGTTAAAGTAGCCAAGGACTCCATTCGTGCTAAAATGAAAATATGCCTCCGTTGAGCTTATGCTTTTCTTTTTTGAATAGTCCAATAACATTGTGACCAGCTCCTTTAATTTTTCCCTTGAATTCGAACATATTTTTCTTGGCCAAAACAAAATTAAAGTCGTAAATAAGTCGCACTAAAACTCATTTTCTATATCATAAGTAAATGCTCAACTAATTGAGAGTCATTGGGACAACCACAGAGAGAGCTTAGATTAGTAATAACTAAATAGCTTATGCATAAATTAGCAACAAATTATTGCAGCAATAACATCAAGAGCAACAATGAAAGCTGTAAGAGGGAGGGAGTAACATGTGTATTAAATATTATGTAATTAATTGGCATTAAAAGCGAACAATAACAATACAAGACCAGCAAGATTGCTCTGCTTGTTTATGATAGACATACAGATACCCTGTTCATGCATACCAAGTAACTGATATGTACTCAAAATTACATTAAATTGTAAATCAAGTTTTCGTTTAACTAAAAATATATTTTTAACAATTTTGGAAGCTTAAATCTTCAAAGTTCCGTATCCTTATCTAATGGTATTTATTGCAAGCTCTTTTTATTCTAAAAATTTTGATAAATGTAAACCAAGACAATCAAAAATAACTCAATTATAATTATGTTTATTGTTTTTTTCCTTAGCCTATTTTTTTTATATTTTAATATTGGTTCTTATCTAGCATTTTTTTTATATCAAAATATTTTTCAATATACTTTATACTTTTGCTTACAGGGTATACTTATTCTATATACTACCAAAGCCGAGTGCAGAAAAAAGTGAGCTGAAATCCAAACAAAACCACAATATTGAATATGCCACGAGTGGTGCTCACCTCAAACTTATCGACAACCACCCGCCCCACATTTTGCCTCTGAGTGGCTGCATGCTCGGCTTATGTATTATTAATGAATGGGCGTGGGTGTATGTGTGTGTGTGTGTCGTGAATGAGTGTGTGGTTGTGTGTGTGTGTGCTTGCATAATTAATATTAAAAGTAGACATTATGGCTATTATTTTAATTACGCGCACATCAAGTGAATAACAACACCGAAATACGAGTACAAGCAGCAAAATTACGAACAAAACTGACGAGAAACTTTACTTGAGAATTGGTTAACTTAATTCAGTATAATGTGAATGTAATTACACACACTATTCACACCCCTTTATGCAGTTTATCCTCAGAGCAAGCCAGGATAAGATGCGCTTCTGACTTAGCCGCCATCGATTGTGGTCGGAAACCTCAGTTGGTAACTTGACTCGTTCCCAATCGATTGTTAAATGAATCCTCTGTGGTTGGCCATAAAATTCACTTACTCGATGCTACATATTCAATTTGGAATTAATGTTGCGGCTTTGCAATCGGTTTGCACAACTTGAGAGTCGACAAGAGTCACGCGTCTCGAATTAATTTGAATTCAGATTGAAAATGACTTAAATAGTTAGTTAATATATAGACGCAAACCTCATACAGGTTTGCTTGTTGGCCAAATTGTCACGTACTCATCTCATCGTCTGCGACAACTGTCGATATCTTCAATCAAATGTCGACAAATGTCGGGTCAGTGCACGTCATGAAGTGCCTGGTAATTGCCAAACAAAACCACAAAAACTCACATGGCCCCCATCTGCCCCTTTTTG
Source organism: Drosophila subquinaria (assembly GCA_037043405.1). Taxonomy (NCBI): domain Eukaryota; kingdom Metazoa; phylum Arthropoda; class Insecta; order Diptera; family Drosophilidae; genus Drosophila; species Drosophila subquinaria. The sequence goes on from JBAMBL010002830.1 coordinate 999,242, forward strand.
AGGGCTTGAGGGTCTGTTAAATGCGTCATCAAATCGCCTTTGCATGACTTTGAGCCACTTAATGTTATTTGCATCCCATTGCGGCTGGCGACAAGTGAAGGACATTGACGTTGCCAGTTACGTCCCGTTGCATATGTCGGTCAGCTGTGTGGGGGGGAAGTTAAGGGGTTGGAGCTGAAGCTAGAGCTGGAACTGCAGCTAAACCCAAGTTAAGTCCACAGTACACAGTCCAGCTGAAGAGAATTCAAAGTGGGAGACGTCATGTCATTATTATAATTTCTGTATTTGCACAAATGTCAGCCGGCGTCGCCAGCCCGTAAATTGCAATTGCCAACGATTATTGAATTTAGTTAAACAACGTTTGTCGTGGTCGACAGCCGGTCTTTCGTCCTGTCCTCCTGTCTACCTCCGCTCCCCTTGCGTCTCCTCCTGGTCTCGACCTCAGCTGCTACGTAGAGCACCTAATCACCAGCTGTTGTACGCTTGTCAGTCGCCGCCTGTCGCCAGCACATTCCAATTCATCACCCCTCTCTCTCTCACTCTCTCTCTCTCTCTGTCTGTCTCTGTCAAACATGGACAGGACGTCGCCTCGTCGGCTCATTGCAGCTGAACTTCCGGTGCGCTTGCGTATCAAAGTCTGTCTGCTTGTCTGATTGACTTCCGTTGTCGTCTACGTTTGTCAGTTTGGCCATTTTGGTTTTGACTCGAGCCGGACAAACGGACAGACAATGAGCCACAGTCCGTTAGAAAGAGAAGGAGAGAGGAGAGAGAGTGGGAGATTGAATAAGGAATCTGCTTCAGTTGGCTGCTTTCTGCATTTATTTACACTTTAAGTGAATTGTTTGCTTGCGTTTTAACGCAAATGCAATTATGCGCAGCCAACAACAGTTGCCAACATTGTCATTGTTGTTGTTGTTGCTGCTGCTGTTGTTGCCATGCAAAGTGTAAAGCGTGTTCTTACTAATGTCAGACCATTAGAATTTGTTGTAATAGTCTCTTTCTCTCTCACACTCTCTCTCTGTCTGTCTCTTTCTGTCTGTCTCTTTCTGTCTCTCTGTCTGTCTCTTTATACTTTTGACTATTATTTGCCAAATGGCAATACGAAAAAGAGGGAATATTCTGTCGGTAATTGAAGTGTTTCGGTCAAGTGCTTCATTGGACTGCCCCATTGTATCTAACTTTAATCTCTAATTCAATGATGAACAATACGAAAAGAGATCTGTAATGAAGTTGGACTTGTAGGCAACCTCTAATTAAATTCAAGGGTGCAGCAATTAATCGTGCATACACTGAAAATAATAAGAATATTCATTTAAAAAATCTAAAGTTTAAATGTTAAAAATATATTCTTAAAATGTTTAGAAAATATGAATATGTAACTAAGCCTAAGGCATTTTTCGAATGGTTCTCTACAGTATTTTTGGTGTCTAAATAAGAATCTAACCTTTTAAATTTTTGTTTGACTTTTTACCATTATTTAATGTATTAATTAGAACACAGAAATCGCTTTCGCTTGAATTTCACCCCGTATATGTGGTCTTGAAAATATAAAATCTTTTGATCTTAGCAATAAAAACTTGGTCTTATTTGAAGTGCTTTTAAAATCAAAATGTATGTCAAATTTTTTATTCAAAATTCTTGGTTCTGAGAATAAAATCTTAGTTTTAAATACCTTTTTTTATCAGTGTATTCGTAGCAACATCATCGACCTACAAACGCAGTATAACCACAACAACGATAACAAATGTTGCTGTTGTTGTAGTTGTTTTAGTTGTAATAACCGAGAGTAAAGCAGACGTATGAATTGTAAATTTAATTTAATCAGACTTAAGTGCAGCCGCGATGTCCATGTGTGTTTCTCTGGCTGTTGCTGTTGTTGTGTGTATGGAAGCATAACGCATACGCCACGTTGGTCAGACAAATATTGAAACTCTGTGTGTGCGGTTAGGCTGCCATGGACTTGGAGGCTTATTCGCTTTGTGGGCAAAACGGCAATAATTGTTAACAATTTATGAAAATGTCTAACTGGCGAGTTGTGTATATAATTGTAGCAACAACAACAACAACGACAACAACAATACAGAGATAGGTACAATGTACATATGACCTCAATGGGATTGTGCACAAATGGTCGACAGGGTCTGTCTAATTACACATATAGCGAAGTCGACTGAAGTGCGTTCTTCTTCTTCAACAAATACACGGAGAAAAAAATTAATTATAAAATTCAAGTATAAAATTCTTGATTTAAGCATGTATTTCTTAATTATGTATTCAGGATATTATAGTTAAAACAACACAATCAAAAAATATCTAAAAGTCTCACTGAAAAAATTCTTAAGGAGCACCGATAATCAAAATATTTGCGAGGAATGTTTTGAAAACCCGAACTTGAATAAATTATCTAGTTATTGGCTTAAGAAAATCCGAGATTACCGAGCTTTTGACACTGTTTTTTTTTCAGTGTACCCATACAAATAGTAACTGGGCATCCAACGAATCGTGGAAATTCAAGTTGTCTTTGTAACAGAGGTAATGAATGGCAGTTAGTGTGTGTTTATGAGCGTGGCACACACACTCATACACACAACTCACATTCATACTCACACTCACACTCACTCAGACAATTAACAGCGATTAGAAGATCCTCTATAGGTAGGCAGACCTTATATGCATTTAATTAGTGAAATCCAAAAGGACAAAATCCACTTTTCGTCCATTGGCAAATTGTTGCAGCAAGATGTTATAATATTCCATGGCAGGACCATGTTGATGATGATGTCCTTCGTTTGGAAACTTTGTTGACATCGATATATGTGTGTGCACATTCAAAGTTCTGGCCATAAACTTATGGCTTATCAATCAACAGCAAGTGGCCATAAAATATCACAACTTGGAATGGGATGTCACAACAGGGGATGAGGACTCAGTTCAGCTGATGCTCTTCCACAAAATATGAGTGTTTGCGAATAAGAAATGAGTACCCTTTTGCTGGCCCCCATTTTGCCCTTTGCCAATTTAAGCTAATGCCAAAGTTAAGCTCGACTGTCACTTTGTTAAGCAATCGCATCGATGGCCCAAAGGTTGACTTCCCTACATCCATTTCAAGCCTTATCGAAACGCAGTTTAAAGGGAGAATTAACTGAAACTTTAACGTCTTCTTATGCACAATTAAATGGTCTTTCATGCTCGTAATATCTCTTAAATGCTTATCAAATAAGTTGTTCAACTTGTGCTTCTACTGTGGCATTTATCAAGCTCAGATATTTCGATTTCAGACACGTGTCGACAGCTTATTGTATTGTTGTTGTGTGCGCAGTCCTCTTGTAATATGTAAATTGAAAACTTTTGCAATAAAATTACATTAAAGTACAATTTGTCTAAGCAGCCAGGGATCGGGATCTGGGAGAGATAGAGGCCTGTTGCCTGGGACCTGCGCCCTGTCGAACCGAACTGAATCAATCAACTCCGGAAATTATGTTAACAGCACCAAAAAAAAGTTTTTTTTATATTTTCTTGTGAGTTTTTTGTTGCTGTTGCTGCTGTTGTTGAGATAAATGCGAACAGCTTGAATTCAATTGTAATCGCAACTGCGTGTGTAATATATCATCGAGTGACCGCAAATGTATCGCAAGATGTTGCCACGGCGACAGCATAGGAGATACTTAGAAGACGGGAGCAAATATAACACCTCAAAGTCAAGTTTGCCTGCCTCGATGTGGTGGCACGTTTGCCAGGGCTGCACACGGATACATCAATGTCAGAGCAGGGCTAATTATTTTACATTAAATTAAATAATGATACACTTGCCAAGAGTATAGCCCAAAAAAGGTACCAGTTGCCAGTTGTGTGAGTTAACTTCATCATCATCATCATCATGGTCTTGATCGTCGTTCGGTTCGTGCAACGACAAAGAAATCATTGGGGCACGTGACGCAATTTACATAAATTTGAAGCAGCCTCGACGATGCCGACACGGAAGCGAGCGCGTAATTTCAATTGCGGTTAAACAGCAGCCAAGTAGAAAAGCAGAAAAGTAGCAAAGTAGCAAAAGTGGCAAAGTGGCTGCTGCCAGGTCACACACACACCCACACACACACATACACACACACAGACACATACAGCCAAAAACTAGTTAGGGCTGCCATCTGCACGCTCGTCAAAGGCAAATGTAATGCGCACATTATTGAATACGAAGCCCTGTTATCGACATTAATGTCTGAGAGCATGTCGCTTAATGGTTCTTCAATTTATTGAAAAATTATTAAAAAAGAAAAAAATTGAAGAAAAAAGGACAGGTCAGCTGCATGCTCAAAAAATGAGAAAGAGATATGAAAAAGCAGTCAATGGAGTATGAGAGGAGACTAGAGAATTTGGGGCAATCGCAGAGACTGTAAGAAAGTTGTCCTAAGCAAACAATTTGTACGCAACGCCAAATGGTCGAAATATCTTTTGCTATTTGCTGTTAGATTTCTAATGAATTTCGGGTAGCTTCCCTCAGATTCCTTCAGACTCCCTCCCTTTGTCAGAGGAGGACTGCGCTGCTGTCAGTGTTTTGGTTGAGATAACGAAAGGCACTTGAAGTGTTTACTTGCGACAAATTGATGTGTTTGCATTAGTCCAAAATAATAAATTAAGTTTTTCCCTCGCTACAGAGTCTGTCTCTCTTCTTTGGAGAGATGGGATGAGAGATGTGGCTATTAATCGCATATTTTATTGAATTTTCATTTGCTAAACTACTAGAATATATTGATATCATATACTCGATGCTCATACTAATTAATCATCCTCCGTTTTATCCTCATTTCCAGGTAAGCACCACACGCCACAATCAACAACAATGTTCAGGCCATTAGCTCTGACCCAAGGTGAGAGACAGAGACTACATTTATGGTAAGAGTGCGAGTAAGAGTATACCATATACATTTCATATGGCTCGCTGTTAACCTCCACTTTAGTCCGTTAGTGGCCCAGAAACCCGACGAGGCGAGCTCCTCAGTTCGGCTAAAGTAGCGTATAATGCACAGTAAATCTCAAGCAGAGCGGCGGCTACATTCCAAAATGGGGGCTGCCTGAGCTCTGCCAATATTTTCTAAAAATAAAAACAGACGGCAGTCGCGACTCGCAACTCGCAGCTCGGTTACCTGCAACAGACCATGAGGCACGCTTCCAGCAATATGCGGCAGCTAAACGTTTCCGTGCACGCGAAAACTTGCAAGACTCTCTAGCCTGGCACCCAATCCAACTGCTTTGCATGCTCTCCAGGGTAAGGATAAAGCTGAGACTGGGACTGAGACTGAGAAGGAATTGGGGTAAACCATAGTATAGAATTGGAGAGGGGGGCTGAAAATGCAGTTGGGAAAGCATGCCAGGCCATTTCTTTACACTTTTCGTGTGCTTTCATATTTTTCTAACGTTAATGTGGCCACAAATTGAAAAAGAACAGTAAAAGCTGGAAACAAGAGTAAAAACAGAAGGGGGGAGGACATAAGGACAGACAGACAGCCAGCCAGAAGGCAGTCAGCACACCTGAACTCAATAAAAGCTTCATTTTGGGTTGTTCAAGCAGCAGAAAAGCAGCTGAAAAGAAAAGAAAACAAAAACCGAAAAATAAATTATTTAAGAAAAATATGTTTTACATAAACTTTTTTTCTCGTGCAAAACGAAAGCAAAAGAAAAGCAACGGCAGCAGCAAAAACAACAGCAAGTATGAAAAAAAAGAAAACACTGAGAAAAATAAACAAAGAGTAGCTAGAACAAATGGCATGCAGTTGGAGCAGCGCTGAAAATTGCAAAAGTAAATAACTGAAGAGCGCCTAGAAGGGCCAAGTACTGTGTATAAAATCAGGTAGGACAGACAGATGAGGTTCGGAGATGTGGATGGGCAAAAATAAAGAATAAAGAATGAAATCCGCGTTAAGGCAACGCCAGCAGGCAAAACAGTTGCATAAAGTTGTAAAAGTATTATGAAATTTCAAATAATAACTGCATCTACATAGCGATGGTCTAAGAAGTCGCAGCTGGAGATGGGAGCTCAGCTTGGAGTTGTAGTTGACGTTGGACTAGTCGGAGGCCAAGTAAATACATAACAATATCACGTAGGTCTTCTTCTTTTAGCCTGCTTGGCCGCTGGCTGCTTTTCTGCTGCGTTGCTGGCTTAATAAAGTAAGTATCCATAAAAAGATATGACCACTATAAAAATGTGGCGGCTGTAAAAAGGCTACAGCACAAACAACAGTTACAACAACATCAACAAGAGAAGGCCAAAGAAAAGGCCATCAACTGGGAGACTGAACCGGAAATTGCGCCCTGAAAGTATGCAACAGTGTTTGCAATTCAACTCATTTGAATGCAACAGCTGAGCAGACGGATCAACGGAATGTATTCATATATCCATATATATCGCAGACCCTTGAGCAATTCTCGTACTCGTTGCTGCCATCATCCAACTCATCAGCTCAACAACTTTAAGAAATTATCGCAAATGGCAAAGCAACGCTTTACAAATTGCCATAAAAGCTGCAAATTGCAATGCATTTATGCGTGGTTATGTTGCAGTTGCAAGTTCCAATTTTCAGAGTCACGAATTGGGGTCGCTGGCTACAAAATTGCAGTGAACCATAAATGTTGCAAATGTCAGAAATGTCAGCCCGCCAACACAAAACGGTCAGCGGTCGACCCTCAGTCGAGCCGACAACAACAACAACTATAACAACAACAACAGCAACAACAATGATAACAGTGACAACTGGCAACTGTAAACTGGACACTGTAACCCTTTGTCATTGGGGCAGCATGTAAAAATAAATGTCACACATGCAAAGTAAATACAATTGAAATGAGCAAAGTTGCAACACATTCAGAGTCGGAGTCGGAGTCAGAGCGGGGCGGATGTTGGTCGGAGCTGTTGCTCAGACTGACAGCTGAAATGCAGTTGCAACTGAAATACAAATGCCCTGCAACTATTTAGAGTTAGTTTTTCAAAAGAGCCAGTCTGCCAAGTTAGATTCGATAGGTTATGTCATTATATGTTATCATTTGAGAAATAAGTAAGAAAGTATTTAATTATGTGTTTAAATTTGTAAAAAATTAATTAGAATATCCTAGATAAATATCAATACTTTAAAGGATTGCTTGGAAATGTGAAAATGTAGTGTATTAGAATCATAACCATAGTAAGTAGTTACTAAAGGAAATGAAAATGAAAAATTAACTCGAATTATAATAATGCAATAAATATTTATGCAGTGTAAAATCATTGTTATTGATCGAAAATTTTATAGGTAGTATCTATATATATTAATAAAACATAATTACCAAGCGCTAAATGTTATACAACAAATTTTAAAAGTAATTCTTTTGTGTATTCGTATTTGTCATAAACGACTCTCTAAAAATTGCGTTGCAATAAACTGACAAACTGCATGAGAAAAGAATGATGCCCGTGGCGATGTTGTGTGTGCAATGGTTGCACGCTCATTGTCTGCCAAGTGGGCGTGGCAACAGCCCAACAGCCCACGCATACTCATAGTGCATTCATAGTGGCTGACATTCTGTGCTCATCTGTCCGCCTCCGACGCTTTGTCCAATCCAGTTGAAATATCCTTCTCAATTTTCGCTTGTATGTCTGTGTGTGTATAATAGCTGTGTAGTCGTCTTTGTGCACATTTTGTTTTTGCCGCTGCATAAATTTAATATTTTGACATATGTAAGCGCAGTTTCAACAACAACAGCAACAACAACAACTAAAGCGGCAACAGAGGCTACAAATATGAGCACAAATAAATTTACATGCATGCATTTTGGTTAAACTGTCAGACCACAAATCAGAAATACACTAACACCATGACGTCTGTCCCCAAGTCCCGCTCTTGTCTCTCTCTCTCTCCCTCTCTTTCTCTCTATCATTGTCTCTTTCTTTCTCTTTTATATGAATAACTACTGTCAAGCGTGGCAACATGGCCGTGAGCAAGCCCGGACCGCTCTCAACTTGCCACAAAGCATCGTCGTTTTTATTGTGGCACACACACACACACACACACACACACGCACATGCACACTGTTACGCACTCACCATACATATATATAAGAGATTTATGAACGGCAACGGTTTTTAGTTGACGCTCATCTCCCTCAGCGTTGTCGCTTATCTGCATTTCTGCCGAGCTGAGCTGCGTCGGTTTGGGCCGGGTTGCATTTGGCTTTGACTACGGGCCCGGTCTGTTCTGGGTTGGGCTGATGGGGTCTGTTCTCCACTCTATATTTAATGAATGCCATAATGACTGCAATGCAACGCATGAAATATTTATAGATGTGAATGGATACGAGCCGAGTCCAAAAAGCCCAAGCATGACATTCACTTTAAAGGTGATTTTTGAATATACCCATACTCGTATATACGAGTACTCTTAATTCACACTTATGTACGTATCTGTGTGCATTTAAGGCTTAATGATCTAGGGTCTAGTGTTCATATTGTTCTTGTTATTAATGCAATTGTTGTTGTTGTTGCTGTTGTTGTTGTAGCTGTGGTAAAAATACGTAATTTCCTTTAATAAAGCCGCACAAATTTAATTAACCGGCATACAAATGCATTTACACCTTAATTATTAATTGAATTTAAATACATAAATACGCGTATACCGCACAAATTGTGCACATATCTATAAGCATCGCACAATGTATTGTAAATAAAGCTGCATTTTTATGTACGAATAAATATATATACATATACACATATAAGTACATACGTATGTCTGTGTCATTACATATATGTACATATGAATGTTGTTGTCTGTCTTCCATAATTCCCCTTCGGTTTGTTGCTTCACTCTGTAAAAATTGTTCATTGTCCTTTTACAAATTTTCGCTGAAATTTCAGTTTGTTGTGAGCATTTTTTATATAAACTTTAAATATTTAAAATGTCATTGTGGTCCTAAAAAGAATTAAACATTATGCCAGCACAATAATTTCTGTTTACATGCTTTTCTCTATTTTTACACAATTTTTTTTTACTTCCACGAATTATGCACATTTAACTGATATTATTGTTATTTGCATGGTATTTGTGGTCGCATTGTTGCCGAATTCTAGGAATGTGTTCGAGACTTAATGCGGATTCAAGGCAGCACTTGAAGCTTATGTTTCATTACATTTTCCATTTTGTTTTGGTATTAATCAAACTTTAATTTGAAAGCTTTATCTAGAAAACGTTACAATTCATGACGTATACGCATTATTTTAATTGATATTACGTATACGTATAAAATTATAAAGAAAGTCTAGCGTAATTTAAAAAAATTTAAATAATTCGAATGCATTTCATAATTTTTTATAATAAATATAATATTAAAATTATAATAATATAAATGGTATTTGCAACGAATGCTTTTGCTTGAATTACGTATACATATTTTCGAAGAGCCTAAAAGCTAAATGTATTGTCTTGACATACGATTTAAATAATATGTGTCTTTGCTTTTATGTGTTTCTGAGATATGTGTGTACTTCAAGAAAGAATAAAATCTATCTTCGAGCTGATCTCTAATAAGATCTTAGATCGTAATGCCAATTGTCAATTAATTAGCTTGTATTAAAACCTGGCAATGCTCCTGCCACGTGTGGCATGTGGCGGCTGAGTCAATCAAGTTGACATACCGTTGCCTAGTGGGAAAGAGGGCGAGTGGGCGTGGCACCGGGCAAATGTCATTATGCAATGGCGAATAATTAACCGAAAATCGTTTAAATGCTCGCTTCTGTCGCCCCAGCGCTGACCGCGGCATGCAAATTAAAAACGCAGCAGGGCATTGGAGGGCGTGGCAAGGGCGTACACATAGTATACAAGGGAAAGAGACAGAGAGAAAGAGAGAGGGAGAGGGGGAGAGAGAGCGTTGCAGCTGCAACAGCGAAAGTTGTGCGCTGCATGTTTACTTTGACATTAAATAAAGTTGTTTGGCCGGGGCTCTGTGTTTTTAATTTGCAACAGAGACAAGGACCATCAGATAGAAGCAGAACGGTTAAATGGATGATGCAGCAAGAGTGGGCAGAGAAATGGGTGAGGGGGTGTGAGGAAGAGAGGGGGGAGAGGGGGGGAGAGAGAGAGGGACATGCTGTACGCATAAATAACAAATAAATCATTTATGGTCAGAGTGAAAACATTTATTGAGGTTCCCGGTCACAAACATTGGCGCGCGTGCAGTGAAGTTGAGCAAAATAAATTAATTAAAAGTTGAGGCGGCGGCACAATGTGGCGTATGCGCAACGTTTGTCGTTTGTCGTTTAGCTGTGTCGCCAGGCCGTCGCCTTAAAACACAAATACAAACAAGCGAACACACAAATACAAATACAAACACATACACACACATACACGCAATTGTCAGGGCCAGAGCGATGCTTCGATTGCTGTACGTTTCGCCTGCCTGGGCAAACATAAATGTCAAATTGAGGACACAAGTTGGCCAGGATCGAGGCGAGACGAGGCGAGAGGCAGGACGAGTTGCAATCAGCAGCCAAGTGCAAAGCTTTTCACTTGCTGCGCATTTCGTTCTTCATTTGCAAGATGTCTGCGCTGCATGTGTGTGTGTATGTGTGTGTGTGTGTGTGTGTTGTAAATTTGCAACTAGCATTTTTAATTTGTCTTAACATTTTAATTGCAACAACGTTGGCAACGAACTCAACACATTTTCATTTCTTATCGACGTGTCAATGCACCGTTAGGCATTGGCTAAAAGCCTGGCTAACAAAATGCATAGCATAAATAACGTACTTACTTACTTATGTGCTGAATGAGCACATGGCAGCAACATGCAAGGGAATGAAAATTAATTAAAAAAGTGTTACAAATAAAACAAGAAAAGCTTGTTGTTGTGCATTTTACATTTTTTTATAATTTCAATGCATTTAAAATATTCAAAAGCCACTCAAGAACAACAGCAACTTTTACACCGCTCATTGCGGCGAGTGTAAGTTTACACCCCCCACCCACTCATCCCCTCGCCATCCTGTAACTGTTGCTGGAAAGTTTGTTGTTTCGTGCTTATTTTAGCATACAACTTTTGACGTTCTCTCTATGCCAGATGCTTATCAATAATTTATTTATAAGCTTCACCTCAAAACACATGTTGTCAGTATGCCATGTCACTTTTCCTCTTGCTTTCTGCTTTATGAGTCGCTCACTGTAATAGTTGTGTTGGCAGTTTGGCTAACAAGCTGCCGTTGCCGCTTGGCACCTGACATGCCACACACACCCACACACTCACACACACACTATGTGTAATGAAAATGTTGGCCTGACTCTGGTTCTGGTTCTGTTGCTGTTTCTAGTTTCTGGTCCTGGCCAGCTCTCTGCTCTGTTCCAGCTGCTTTTTGCTGCCTGAATGTGAACTCACTCGACGCGTTTGCATAATTTATGATTGCAAAATGTGTTCATTTAGTTTTGCAAATTGTTGACATGAACAATCATTAGGAAACCAGCACAGATTTCAGCACCATTTCATCCATGTACCAATTCATATGCTTCCTTCCATGCCATGCCAGATAAGGTTTTTGCAAATTGAGTTCTTGCAACATGCTGACAACTTGAGAGGTGGCTAATGAACCGAAATAAAAGAGAGAGAGAAAAATTAGAGCAAAATTCAGTGAAACTATCTCTTAGGTAATATATATTTAATTAACATTTTGCTCATTAACTTTGTGCAAGCACATTCCAAGCATGTGCCATAAAGGAACATAAAGAAACATTGAAGGCTCTGCGAGTCGTGTTTGGTTGCCAAACAACTTAAGAAGTTGACACTATTTTCATCAACAACTCAACAAAAATTAGCAAGTGTCAAAGATAAATAAAACTAAACTGTAACTGTAACTGTAACTGCAGTTGCTTCTTCCCTCTATCTTCATACTCAATAGAGGACTATCTTCCTTTTGGGTCTCTGGTATTTAGTTTTCCTGTGGAAATTGTGTCAAAGTAAGAGCTTCTTCACATACCCCGAAAAGAAAAGCTGACTAACTATGCAAATAAGAGAACGGCATGTGTGCCAACCCTCTGTTTGCCACGCCCCCCTTTTATCCCCCCTCATTCCCTCCTACCACTTAGAGCTGGCGACAGTTGGCACTGGGTAAGTGCAGTTGGCAGAAATTAACTAAGTTTGTAGCTGCAATTTTTGGCGAGAACTATGTCAAGTTTGGTTTTAGTTGCCAGCAAAGTTTTGCTTAAGAAAATTGTAGCTAGCACTCGTCTAAGTAGCGTGTATCAAGAGGGCAACGGGGTCAGGGGTCATAAGGAGTTTGGGTCAGAGGCAGACTGGGCAGAAAACCTAATGAATTTCATGCATGACATGAAAACGCGAGACGAGTCGCTTAATTAAAACCATTAGACGCGACCTCAACTTGTTGGCCGAATAAAATTTGATGGCAACAGCCAACTACCCCGCTTTATACTCTTCCCCCTTCAACCTTCACTCCTTTACATTGTACATTGTTCACTTTGCCTGCAGCAGCATCCAATTTACATACTTTCTTTAATGTTTTGCTGCATAATTTGCACATTTTTCAATGTCAAACTGTGCGACGCTCCATTGTATTCAGCTGGCTGCAGTGCAAGCGAGAAATCTTTTGCATGTTTTGGTCATATTCTAAAAATAATAGCATCACTGGCACACACACACACACAAATACATACACTCAGAGAAATATGCCATCCGAAAATTAAGAATGTGCGCACTTGAATTTATTAGTTTCTGTGTAATTAATCTGGAATGTTTTAAGATTTAAATGAACTTAAATGTGAAAATTGTTAAGACTAGATAAAAATTATTTTAAGAATAAATTTAAAATTTTTGTATACTTAAACTAGACTTATATTAATCCCAAAACGTACTTAAAGCATCTCAAAAAAACCTTTTTTTAACATTTACGGGCTTGCGAAAATTGTTTTGAATATTCCGAGCTCTCTCCGCTTTCGAGGTTGTTTATACTTCAATAATCCCTGTTTAAGTACTGAAATCATGATTTTTTATCCGAGTGCAGTCTTATGCAAGTATATATGTATGTATAATAGCAGTGTGTAAGACACAGGCTGGTCAAGCGACCCACTTTGCTGACCCGGTAGTGAGATTTTTATGACTTCTATGCCAGCGACAGGCGCAGCAACAGCAAGAGGTGGCAGGAGAGCACTGAAAAGATATATACATAGAGGGAGAAGGGAGAAGAGAGCAGAGAGTGTATGTAAAATTATAACATTCGGCTAAATAATGTCACTTGGCTGCAACTGAAAGCGAAAGCGAGAGCTCAACAAATTTGCTGCATAGATTAGAAAAAAATGTGACACAATTTATGTGGCGCAATAGAATAAAATGCCAAATAGGGAGAGACTAACGGGGATCGGGGAGCAGGGTCAGTGAAGAGGAGGTGTGGGAAGAGGGGGGCCATGGCTGCAACTGGCAAAATAATGATGCTTTCGAAAATGAACTTGTTTCATTTTCATGTACAGGCGCAGCGGGCAAACTTCTCGAGCTGTTAGACAAGATTGCGAAATTACGAACCAAAGCCAAAAAGGCAACTTGGAACAAAAGCAGAGGCAGAGGCAACTTGCAACTTGCAACTTGCAGCTGCAACTGTAAATGGTGAACGGTAAATGGTGAACGGCTAAAGGCACCGCAGGATGCCAGCCACGCCCAGCTGAGCTGAGCTATGGCCAAAGCAAAAAGTTTAATTCAAAAACTTGTACAAAAATGCACATTTAATGGAAATTTACTACCTGCAGTCGCGTCAAAGGCAGCAACAGCAGCAGCAGCCACAACAACGGAGAGACAGAGAGAGAGAAAGAGAGGGAGAGCGAGAGTAATAACAACAACAAGAACAAGTGCCACAAAGTTGCAGTTGCTGTTGCAGTTGCAGTTGCAGTTGAGTGAATAATGGCACGAGGAAAAGGGAGAAAACAGGACAAAGGGACAAAAGGGCCTGGAATCTACGGCAAAGTGTTAACGGTTTGTTTGAGCGCCAAATGGCTATAGAATGAGAGGGGCAGGGCGAAGATATGGCCATGGTACACTGAAAAAAACAATAGTTCCGAGAAAAAGTCAATCGAATAAGGTCTCAGAACTTCGGTAATCGCAGACTTTCTTATGCGAATACGAGCTACGTGATTTAGGTCGGGTTTTTTTTTTAATTTGATGGCTCTATAAGAATTTTGAAATTGAAATTAATTGTTTTTGTCATTTTTGAATATTTTATTGTTGAGTTGTTGTGTTAATTTAACTATAATTTAACCATAAATATTCATAATAAAATCAAGAATTTTAAATTTTAATTTCAGAATGATTTTAAACGAGTTTTTCTCAGTGTAGGGCTAGGGGTAGCTCTAGGGCAGGATGTGCTATTTTTGGAACGACTTCTGCCGTTGTCCGCTGTCCGTTGTCCGTTGCGTTGCGTTGCGACAAGCAGCAACCGGAAACGGAAATTGCGTAGCGCGTAGAACGTCGAGCGTCGAGCGTTGCCTGCAAAGCGAACCTCGTGACCATAACCATAACACAAAAAAGCACCACCCCAGCTGGCCAGTTGGCTAGTTGGCCAGTGGTGCAGTGGCTAGCATGTGGTATCCAATGGCCAGATGCCACTGGCTGTCCGCCATTAACGCGTTCCCCAACAACAGTCAAGGGAGTGGGAAGGGCAAGGGGCCCTAAAGGGGGGCCGAGTGTTTTATAACCTGTGCGAAAATGTCAAGGTTATACTCGCAGTCGGTCTTGGTTGGCGGTACGAGAGTTTAAGTACACATAATGGCAACAATACGATGTGGTGCATTGTTATTAGTGGGAAAATCTGAAGAAAAGCAAAAGCAAAAGCCAAAGAAAAGCAATGCAATCAGGCACTTAAATGCCATATACATGAGAGCTCATTTCGTGGCATCGTCAAACATCAGCGAATGAATGCAATGGATGAATGAATAAATGGGATGAACGAATCAACGAATGAACGAATGCGAAATGCCAAAAACTTTTCATGTGCAACATGCTGGTCGCAATAAAAACCAAACGAAATGAAAATGGAAAACTCCATTTGCTTGCCCAACCAGCTTCTATTATTCTTGTCTTATTCTTGTATATATATGTGTGGGTGTGTGTGTGTGTGTGTTTGTGTGTGTGTGTGTAATACTTGCAACCGAGAAGAGCCAAACAAATAAGAAATTAGTTGTTGAGAAATTGTTGCAGCTGCAAGAGGAAAAGTGGAAAAGCGGAAAAGTAGCAACAGGAGAAAAAAAACTTTGCGCTAATGTCTTAATGCAAAAGTTTGTTAACGTTAGCTGTGTGGTGGTGTTCTGCTCTCTACCTGGCTTAAAACTTGTGGCAACTTTCGGTGAGCACGTTTGATTGAAATTTGTGGCGTATTGCCTTGCAGCCTTGCACTGCACTTTGCTGGGGCGTGGCATGGTCATAATGCCCTGATCAAAGCTGAACACCAACTAACCGAAATGAAGCATAAAATCAGTGGGGCACCCAACCACCCAAAACAACAGCAACTATCTCACGTTTATCAGCTCGCTTCAAATGGGTCACCACCCAAAAAAAAAGGGGGGGAACAGAAGGAAAAACCCATTCAAAATTGTTGCCAATGAGCATTTCAAGTGTTGGTCTCGGCACACACACGTTTCTGCAGTTTGCAGCAATGCCAAAAGTGGTAGCAGTGGCAGTGGCAGTGGCAGCAGCCAAACAAATTGTCAGCCATTACCAGCTGAAGGGTAATTTTTACTTTGCAGCTTTTGCCAGGCGCTTTATTTGCCAGCCAAATTTGTACGAATTGCAATAGCAGTTGTAAGAACCAACAAAGCCATCAAAGAGCACCAGCTACAACAAAAACAACAACAACAACAACAACAAGTTGCCTGTCGATTTCTAATAGGTGATTTGCCAAAGGAAATTGAGACATCAATAAATGTGGCTTGCCTTGGTTCGTTTCAATGATATTGGTGAGCATATGTGTGTGCGTGTGTGCGTGTGTGTGTGTTTGTGCATGTGTGTGTTACCAGCAGCAATGCAGACAAAATGAATAGCAAAAATGCAGAGCCGAGTTGAAAGAAAGAGAGCTAGATAAGAAACAAACGACAAGGAAATATGCAAAATATGAGAATATTGCGTATGCGCCCTGTTGTCTTTCTGAATATTTGTTCTGAGTGTATGTGTGTGTGTGTTATTGTTATTGACTTTACAGTCTTAGCACTCTAATTGACTCAAAATACTTGTACAGCTACCAAAAGTCACTCGGTTTGCCAAATGCTTTGTCCTTGTCAGCGTGATTCTCATCATTGTCCAATGTCTGTGATGCCGACAAAAAGGTTTTTCAAAATATCCCATTGCCAGTTATGTATTTTTGCCAGAGGCAGCTTCCATTCTTGCTCTCCGTATCTCTTTTCACTGTCATTCTGTTCTGTTCTGTGTGTAAACGCAAATTGAACGTTATTGCCACGATTGTGCCATGTTTTGTCCCTGGGCATTGAGAGGGGCAAAGCAAATCAACGCGGCTTGTTAGACAGTCAAATTTGATATGACGATTTGATCAGGCACTGCAACAACAACAACAACAACACCGAGTACAACAGCAATAGCATATACAACAATATGGTTGGTATTTCATTTGGCATTTGTTTTTTGCACACAACAATTCACTGTCTGCCAATCTCATGTGATATTCACTTTTATACTGTCGGCAATCAAAGCAAGGAATAAAAAAAGATAAATAAATAGGAAAGTAACATATACGAAAAGGTGTAACTGCAGGTAATAAATAATTTTAGGATTTGAGACGAGGAAAAAGACTAGACAAAGCCAACAATGTTCTAGTTTTCAGTTTTGGTAAGATTTTTCAAAATTGATATCATTGAGGCATAATTCTGACTATTGATCTCTCAAATTTTAGTCCGATAGGGTGTAGTATAATTTTTTAAGACTTTGTCTAAGTTTATTTTGGTCAACTGCATTTCATTTTATACACAAGGGTGATCATTTTGTGATTTTATTTTCAACAGCACAACAGGCAGCAACTGCAGGAAAAATTCAACTAAAACTGGCAGCTTTAAATGAAAATAAACACTACGAAATTATAAATAATTGCAACAGTAATAACAACAATTGTCACAACAACAATGACAACTGCCATCACCGCTAGCAATTACAATGATAACAGGAATAATTGAAATCGCAGCTGCTGTCAGAAAGTGCTCGTAATATTGGCAAAGCT
This sequence comes from Drosophila subquinaria, assembly GCA_037043405.1. NCBI lineage: Eukaryota > Metazoa > Arthropoda > Insecta > Diptera > Drosophilidae > Drosophila > Drosophila subquinaria. The sequence goes on from JBAMBL010002830.1 coordinate 1,016,469, forward strand.
GCTTTGGGCATAATGCAAATATAGTCATGATTTTGCCACAACGCTTGCAATAATTGAGCTAAACAAACACACACACACTCTAGTACACTCCGTCTAGTAATAAATGTCATAATCTGCGTGCATTTTGCGCCTAAAAGCTGGCAACATTTTGTGCAAGGCGCACATGAAATCACACATGCAACTGCGACTAAAACATCAAAAGCTGCAATTGTTTTTGTTTTTATTTTTCCGCAGTGTAAAATACATAGAGACACATGTGTTTGTACGCATACATACATATGTATATACTTAATAATTTAGCATGCATAAATTTTGTCGCCTGGCGGCGAAGCCAAAAATTTGGTTAACAATTTTCTGGGCCAACACAAAAGTGTGGCGTGTTTGAGTTTCCCAGTTTACCAGCAGCAGCAGCACCAGCAGCAGCAGCAAAAAGCTAACAATAGCACACACAAGACAAATATATAAAGTCACATATTCACACACACACACACACATAGATAGAATTGCTTAAATATTATTTGCAGTCAAATTAAATCTAACAGCTGTGAATATTTTACATATGTGCGTTCATGCTGCCACTTCGTGCATTTCCCTCTTCCTCTCTCCCCTTCTCTCTCTCTCTCTCTTTTCCCCAACCACTTCACACTTCACACTTTTGAAAACAAATTTAGGCAAATATGAATTTTTAATACAATTTTGTAAAAGTTGTGTTTTTGGTCGCAGTGCCTCAACTTTTGGCGCGTTGAAACTTTGCTGCAATATTTCTGCTTAATTAGCTATGCTAAAAGTGGGCGTGTCCAACGCCCACACACACAATCAACCATGCGCACACATACATACACACATGCAATCAAATTAGATTATTTTTTATATTAAAATGCCCATTGCCAACAACAATAATAAAACGCTTTCATATTTCCCTCGTCACAAAACGATTGAGTTGTCACTTTTGTGGCTGAACTCGGAGATGAAAGCGGAGGAGGAGGAGGAACAACTTGAACTAATAATTTACACAAATTGGCAATTTTGCTTTGTCGTCGTTGAATGTCCGTCAGCAATAAGGTCGAGTTTTCTTCTCTCTCTTGTAAAATGCAAAAATTTTTGGTCAAAAAGTTTTGTCGGGCATATCGCAAACTTGTTCTCACTTTATCGCATCTTTATCGCTTCAGCTTCAGCTCGACAAACACGTCGAGAAATTCAAATGATAAGAGACAGACGGAAAGTAAGAGAGTGGGACGGCGATGAGGGGGCATCATTCAAGAGGGTAGAAGAGGGGAGGGGAGGGGAGTGTAGCTGCTGGGCATTGCGCGTTATGACAACATAAACGATATTTACTTTTTGGTTTGCTTTTGCTTTTTTGCCTTTTTGCTTTCCTTTAGTTTTGCTTTGGTTTCTCCCTCCGCCCTCGCGCCAGTTATTTCTTGATTTCTCTCGATGGTTTTTATGTGCGTTTTGCTGGCTTTTGCCATTTTAGCCATAGTCGAACTGAAACTGGAACTCTTACTCGTACTCGTACTCAACCGTAGGCAAAACTTTTCGACTCACTGTGTGCCATTTGCCTTTCTTTTCTTTACATTTTTTGTTTCCTTTTTTTTTTCACTTTTTGCTATTTGAAGTACTTCAAAGATTTTAGCATATTTTATTTGAATACTTTATTTCGCTGAAATGCGTTTGTCTGCGTCTCACTCAATGTATAACTGTATGTGTGTGTGTGTGTGTGTATGTGTGTGTGGGAAAGAGAGCGAAAAAGTAGCCAAAGAACGACACGACTTTCAGCTTTGTTGACCTCGTCCCTCCCTCCCATCATACTCAATTCCCATTTCCCGTTTTCCACTTCTAACTAGTTTCTATGTCTTTGGCTCAAAGTTTTTCTTTAGACTTTGTGAAATGAAATTTTTGAAAATTTTTCCGCGGGGAAATGAAAAAGTTTGTCCTGGGCGGACACAATGCGGCTGGCCACGTTTCCCGTTTCCCGATCCTCGGTACCCGAGCCAGGCTAACAAAAAGAGTAAAACGCTGCATTCGATTCGACCCCCGAACTCGACTCCTCAGCAGTGTCATAGTTAATATTACGCATACGCCGCGTTGCCCTTTTGACTTTGTCGCCTAGACTGAGCTGTTATCCTGTTCCTTCTTCTGCTCCTTTCATAGTTGCTGCCTCTTCTCTTGTCATTTGCGTGCCAATGTAGAGAGAACAGCTGTCGGCGAATCCAGAGCAACGAGCACCAGGCAACGAGGAAACAACGAGCAACGAACAACGAGCATCGAGCACAGAGCGTAGAGCGCAAAGCATGGGATAAGCAATAAAGGATAATGTCATTCAATGTTTTGTGTGTCGCAACAACAACACAAGCAACAACAACACAACAACACAACAACACAAACAGCAACAACAACAGCGGAAGCTCTTGCCATCATCAACGTCTTCCTCATCGCTGTCGTCACTGTCGCCGTTGTTGTCCTTGTCCTGGTTGTCGTTGTTGTAGCTGTTGTTGCTGTTGTTGTTGCCATTGCCATTGCCGTTGTCGTTGTCATTGGCAATAGTTTCGCACAGACATTGTTGCTGTTTTGAGCTCTCTTCTCATCGTATTGCCACGCGGCAGACAATAGTCAAAAATGTCTTCATGCTCCACGCGACGCGCATAACGGAAATTCGCATTTGAAAAATACTTTCTTCATTTAACAACAATGTCTTCGAGTGGATTCTATGATGGAGGGGGATGAGGGGGGCACGGAGCAAATGGTTGGGTGGCAAAGTGTTAGCATTACTGTAAATCGCTTTCGTTTTACGTTTCATAATGATGAAGACAGAAGAAGCAGAAGAGGCGCATTGACAGTGGGCGAAAACTACAAAAGAGTTGGCAAATAATGACAGAATTTCTGATCAAACTTTTTGCACTGACAACAAAGTTAAGGATCAAATTATTTATGGTATTTTTTTATAATTGATATTAATAAATATATTTATTTTTTTCATACATTTTTTTATAATTGATATTAATAAATATATTTATTTTTTTCATACATATTTCTTTTTTCTCAGCTCGTTTGTAACTTTTTTAATAATAAACACTCTGAACAGCTTTATACAAATTTTCTTTATTAAAAGTTTAAACGATATTTGATCGCATTTCTTTGGTGCGCTGCCATTATTGCTAGCTCAGCTTTTTGGGTGAGTTGCCTCGAGTTTCATTGAAAAACTTTTCACATAAGCGTAAATATGAAATCAAATTGATTTCGGGTTTGATTGAAAGTGGGAAGAGGGAAGAGACCAAGGGAAAGGGCAAGGACTCTACGGAATCCACCTAAATCCGCGCAACGATTGATAGAGTTTTTCCAATTACATTTAGCAACAGCTTCCAACAGTTTTTCTACTTTTTTTGTGCTATTCTTCTACTATTTTTTAGTCTGCGTGTTATTTAAATAAAAGCATTGCAATGTAGTATGGGCTAAAGGACATTTTCTGCGTTGGCAATTGCATTGGTGGGGGGAAGGAAGAGTGTGTATTCAGAGCTCGCCTTTAATGCCAATTAAAAACAGAAACCCTTTACCGCATGCACTCGATACGAGGACGCTCAGTTGTAAATGTGTCAGCGCATAGAAGGGACGACAGCCCATTTCCATTTCCATTTTCATTTTCATTTCCATCATCATCATCAGCAGGACATGCGCTGACATTTTGCCTGCGGGTGCGCCGTATTTAAATCTAATTTTGTCACCATGCAAATAACGACACGTTTACGCGCCAAAGACACATGACGTCCTACTCTCCACTCTCTCCTCTTCATCTCCATCTGCCTTGCAACTTCAACTCCTGCTGCAACTTGTCCTCCAACTGTTGCAACTCGCAGCGCTTCCTGCAGCTCATATGTGGTGTGCTTTTGACTCGTTGTAATCGTGATTTCCTGCTCAGCAGACAGACGGCATCAGCATCAGCATCAGACCATAGATGAGAAGGGTCAAAGGGCAGACCAAGGGCATTGGGAATGGGGAAGGGGAGGACAGGCAAAGCAGCTGCTGCCTTTGGTTATCCTGGTTGACATTGTTGTAGTTGCTATCGCCTTTGTTGGCGGCGTTAAAAATGTCACAGCGCATTGCATACTTATTGGCCCGTGTGTTAATGCACACCACCCACTCCAATGAGTTGCACCACAGCTCCATCCTCCACTCCCATTACCAACATCAACCCCCACCCATTTAACTGGCCCGGCCTTGTAGCACCCGCCAGGCATTCATGCCGCAGGCTAAATGTTATACGCCGTGTGCATTTGTGGCTGCTGAAAAACCTTTTGCTTTCATTGTTGTTCTCTCTCTTATTGTTGCTGTTGTTGTTGCTGCATTGTGTCGTGCACCACATTCACATGCGTGTGTGTCCCTGTGTGTGTGTGTGTGTGTGTGTGTCTCTCGTCAGTTTTTGCCACCTATTGTGCCATGTGTTTGAATTAGCTTTCAGCTGGTTGGCGGAAAAAAGCGCGAGTGCTGGAAATTGCACAAAAGCTTATTAGGTTCTCTTTTTTTTGTTTCTTTACCTGTGTGTGTGTGTGTGTGTGTGAGTGAGTGTGTGTGTATATGTGTGTGTGGGGGGCTTGAAAGTAATACTTGCACAACAACTAATGCGCTTTGAGGTCGCGCGCTTCACGTGTTTCAATCCTTGCATTTATTCTCCTTCACTTAGGAACGTTTTCACAAAACGCCCATAAAATCTATTGTAGGTACAGAAGACTTATACTAAAAGCTGGCTAAATCTTGTTCTGTTTATAAATAAGAAAGTTTTTTCTTTGCAATTTTAAATACACGTTATTTTGAATTTAGAAATATATCTTAAATTCTGTGATGTATTGAATACATTGTATTCATAACATATGACGTATAAATTAATAAAACTCGATTTAATTTTTCCCGATCTTAACATTTAGATATTAAGCTCGATTCGGAGGCTTGAAGCTCGACCTGGCGTCGGTGGTGTAATGGTTAGCATAGTTGCCTTCCAAGCAGTTGACCCGGGTTCGATTCCCGGCCGACGCAGTTTCTCTTTTACATCACTATTTTAATTTATATATGTATCAGGTTGGGCAGATAATTTTTTAAATGATTATTCATTGTGCACTGAACACTCAGTATTCACTTATTCACACTACATCCGAGTACACTTGTAAAACAGCCGCTTACATAATTCTTAAATCTAAGCAAAAGAAGAAACCTTTCTATAAAGCGAAGAACTGCATTGAAGCCCTGTCTTTCTGTTGTATCGACAACAATGGCAATGCCTGCCCAAAGTTGGCCAAGAAGCGTGGCAAGGGGTAGGGGGTGGGTAACAATACGTATACGTACGTTGCCAATGGCAATATCTAGAGGAGCACACGTAATGCTCAATGCTCAATGTTGAATATATTTTTGGAGCTCTTTTCGGCTCATTGTTGTTGTTCATATGATTTTCAGCAGGAGGAGAATGGAAGGAGAGAGGAAGGGAGGGAGGTGGAACATTTTCTGCTTGAGTTGTTGTTGATTTAATTCAAGAGGCAATGCATTTTACAGTCGAGTGTTCATATGAAAAATGTACAGCAATTCGAACCAGGACTTCTGCCCACTTATGCTGTTATCCTTTTTATCAGTGCCATTGTTGTAATGCAATGTAAAGGGAGGGAATGGGAATGGGATTGGGAATCCGAATGGAAACTGGGACTAAGGGCTGCACTTGAGCCAACAATGGACTCTGATAGCCGCTGTTTTTATTATACTTGACGTTGTTGTTGTTGTAGGTAGAAGTGGCATTGTAACATAATTTCCGTTGAAAATACATCAAAATGCGCCAACGATGTAATCCAGCTTTGCATGTGTTTGTCTGCTAGCCAGACCAGAACTCACTGAGTGTGTACACTCACACACACACTCACACACACTCAAACACACATACAGAAGTACACATGTAGAATTGCTGTGGTTAGTTAGCATCTGTGTTTATATTTGTATTCGTGTTTGCATTTGTTACCACACTCACACTGACATTAAGAGCACCGAAGAGGGGAAGAGGGAGAAGGTGTAGAAAATACACACATGTCCATCACTTTTGTATTGGTGTTTGCTTCCCATTCGAGTGTGTGTATCTGTGTGTGTATTTGTGTTTTTGGCTTTTTTTATGAACGCTCGCAACGATTTCTGCCTGTGATTCCGAGTATTTGTGTTTGTTCAGCTACTTTTGCGGTCTGCCGCTTTTCGCGTACATTTCAACCACATTTGCAGTCAGTCCGGTTTCAGTTCGCGCATTGGACACATGCCAAAATATGACCCGCCCCCAACACTCCCAACCGCCCAGTGGCTCTAATACCACATGCTTCACTTGAGTCCACTTTACACTGACTGCGCCTAAACGAAGGTAAACACTCGCCACAAAATTTATGCACACTCGTACATTCATGCAACACAATTTTTGATAAGAAAAAAGTATAAATTCAAATTAGAATTATGTAAATTAGAACTTAAGAAAGTATCAAGTTATTTGACACTTTTAAGCCAGCTTTTAAATATCCTACATCATTAAAGGTTTAACTATTGCATTTCCAGTCGCATTGCAATCAATTTTGACAGTGCAGTGAACCACATGAAACGAATACCTAATTGTTGTGTATGTGTGTGTGTGTGTGTGTAAGTGTGTGTGTGTGTGTGCTAGTGCCAAAAAGCGATAATGTTGGCTAAATTAGTGGGAATTATAGCAACAACAACAACAATTCGACGATGGCATTCAGAAACTTTGACGTTGCGTTACACGGGGCGTATGCGCAATGCACAATTTGATGTGCTCGCAATTCAATTAAATGCGCCAAATTGCAATGCCAAATTAAAGCGAAACTGCAATCACTGAACTGAAATTTAATTGTATTCGATTGAGGGTCTCTGTCTCTCTCTCTCTCTCTCTTTCGATGCCTGGTCCCCGCACGCGCCACGCCCACTCTCTGTACAAATAATCCCCCCGGGAGGCGGCGGACTGCATCACGTATTTATTAGCTGACTTGCATTGATGAAGGTCGCTCTCGTTCTTTGTCTATAATTTTTTTTCTATCCCTATCTCTCTCTTTTTTACTCGGTCCTTCTCTCTCCCTCTCTATGGCAGGTCGTTGATTGACTCACGATTATGCAATAAAACAGCAGACGAGGACAACAGCAGCAAGAATGAACATGATTTCAAACCAACGACAATACTCAGCCCAGCCCTCTCTCTCTCCCTGTCTCTCCCCAACCCCCTCTTCCTCTCTCTTTCTCTCTCTCTCTCTCTCTGTGTGTCAGTATTTCATTGGCTTCATTTCAACGCCAGCTTTTGAAAATCTAAAACTTTTTTATGTCCAACTCATTAAAAATGTGCGGCAATGGACTTTCAGCCGCCTCCCCTCTGGACCAGACCACGACCACGCCCATTTTGCCGCATTTGCTTTTGGGTATTTTGTTGGGATTTTGTTCGCTGCTTTGCCGAGGATTTTCATGAATGGCCCAGAGAGCAGAAGCCCAGAAGCATCTGAAACAATCGCCGCCAAACAGAAGAGCCCCCAAATGCAATTTCCAAGTTTTTAATGTGCGAAATTTCTAATTTAAGATTTACGATATTTTTATGTTGAATTACATTTACCAACCCCCCAACTGTCCAACCCCTCATTAAGTCCCGCTTTTATTCTGCACTTCCGTATTTCTGATGTTCGCTCATTTTCATTTCCTGGTGTTTGGCTGTGAATTTCATTCCGCTGACTTTTTTATGGCATCCCGTGACTTTAATTGTGGGCTCAATGCGTTGGCCAGATTTGCAGGCCAGATTAACAGTAGGCCCAAAATATGCCCTAGGTCATAGGTCAGTTTAATGCAATTTTATCTTCTGGAACTTAATTGACCAACACATCACCGAAGAACTGTTCTTTCTTCTCTCTTTTTCTCTTTACTTTTCCTGTCTCTCTCTGGTGATTGCAGTTAAATAAAATGCGCTGATTAAATTGTTTTCGGCTGACCAATTGACTAAATTCAGTAAAAACTTGTACTTGTTGTTGTCCTCGTTGTTGCTGTTGTTGTTGTTGTTGGCATGAATACGTTTCAGAGTTTATGGCTGGTTGTTTATGGTCAAAACTTGTTGTTTTGGGGTATGTTAACATAGCTACGAGTGAGTTTTCCGCTGCAGTTTGTTTTGTAGCTGGCAATAAATTTTGTAGGTTGAAACAGATTTAGTTGTAGAAAGAGACAAATATGTGTAAAGAGAGAAAAAGAGAGAGGGAGAATGTCCGATTGGCGAGTTCAGCATAAAATGAATTGTGCAGCGATTGATTTGGGGATTTGCAATACAATTTATTGCTACAATTCAAATGAAAGAATTTTAAATTTACAAATGCAATTTAAATGCAATTGGCTTCATTCGAGTTTCTGACCCCCGTCCCCCTCCCCTCAACTTGTCAGCTCAACTAAAAGTTAAACCGTTAAGTATCAGAGATGCTGTGGACCACGTGCAAAGGAAGAGAGGAGGGGAGGGGAGGGGAAGGGAGGGAACACGGCGAGCTGGCTGAAACCACTTCTGACCATGGCCAAAAAAGAAACCACAGAAAAAGCGTATCTCAATTGCAATCACTCAAAACAACGGAAATGACGCTTAGCACAACTTCCTGTCGTTCAGCCGGACAAATGGACGGGACACAGGACACGGGACACAGGACACAGGACACGGGACAACGCGCAGCTAAAACGTGGCCAAAACCAGCTGCAGACTTGGCCGAAGGGAATGGAGACACATTGAAGTGCGAGCTGCTGGTCAAGTCCAAATTCATGATGGGGTTTTTCCCATTTTTTTCTCTCTTTTTCGGGTATTTTGGCATATTTGTCAACGCTGTTTCCACTGTAACAGGGCTGCCACGCCCACTGTGCGAGCCATGCACTTGTCGCTTGCCACTTGCCACTGACTGACACATTCAAGTGCCATTTGCTTGTAATGCGAAACTATGTCATTTTGGCACGGACGCGATTCCCAACCAGGCAACCAACCAGGCAACAACAGCAGCAACAACAAATCGAACAGTGTGTGTGTGTGTGTGTGTATGTGTGTGTAGGCCAGGAGAGATAGGAAAAGTTGCAGCTGGCATCGTCGCGTCGTCTGCATACGAGTACAAACATGACACGTTGCCACACTTGGGCGACACTCGGGTGTCCACCTGTGTGGCAGCTCCACCAGCTGCTGCCGCTGCTGCTGCTGCTGGCAACCAAAGCGACATCTCCTGCTGTGCATCCCACACTATCTGTTACTGGCACATGTATCTGTATCTGTTTCTGTATCTGTTACTGCTCTAAACTAGCAAAAGTGGCAGCTACACGCAAAAAAATATCCTTCTAAGATTCAAGCTTCAAAATTCTTCATTTTAGCGAGTATTTTTAAAGTATAAATTCAGATTATTTTTGTTAAATTAACACAATATGCGTGGTAAATGTCAACAACTCAAAATTAAAATAGTCAAAGAAGTCTAAAACATTAGATTTTGATGAAAAAATTCTTAGATAATCAAAATATTTGCAAAGCAGAAATTTAAAATCGTAGTTAAATCAAACATTTCGTACTTGGTTTGAGAAAGTCTTGTATAACTGTACTTTTTCTGATATTATCCCGGAATAACGATTTTATTTTTTCTGTGTACATATGCCGCTTGCCAAACGTGCAGACAACGGACAGACAGACAGACTGACAAGCGGCATTTGATAATGTCAAAACGAAAATCAGCAACAGCAACAGCAACAACAACTGCAATGGACAACTGGAGTCCCGAGTCTCGAGTCAAGAGAGGAACTTCACAATCCCCAAACTCTGCCTTCACAATTGCACGCTGCGATTTCAGCAACTGGCAACCGACAACCGGCAACTGGCAACTTGCAACCGACAAGCGGCAACTGTTGCCGGAGGCGTCTCTTCATCTCATGTGGCTTTCAAGTGCTCGTCAAGGGTTTTGGCCTTAGGCTGAAGCTGCAACTGTAACTGTAACTGTTACTGCAACTGCCACTGTAACTCTAACTGATGAGTTTTGCTTGCCAAGCAGTTTAATTAGATTTAACTGAAGTTGTAAACGCTTCCATTTCTAATTGCCTTCTTTTTTTCTCTCGCTTTTTTCGTCATTACAGAACAGTTTCACATCTTTGTGGGCGATTTGAGCGCAGAAATTGAAACGCAACAACTTAAGGATGCATTCACGCCATTCGGAGAAATATCGTAAGTAGACTCATTTAATTCATTCAATATTCAAATAGACATTAAGGTTCCACAGTGTATCTTTTTGATTCATTATGCTCTCAGTAAGGGACATTTAGTCGGCTTAATTGCTTTTTCATGGCAACTGCCGACTGGCAATTCGTTAATAATTATAAAAGTGGGCCAAGAGTCTAGTCTGGCCTCTTTTTGGGCCAGGCATCGATTCACAGGCACATTAACTTCAATCAAAGTACAGTTTGCGGCACTTGTGCAAATTATTAAATAAACAAACAACAAAACGGCGAATGAAGTGCCCCCAGTGGAAGCTGAAGCTGAAGCTGAAGCTGGATCGGGAGCAGAAGCAGCAGCAGAAGCAGCAGCTTTATTTATGAATAATTAGCAAGGCGAAGGGGACCCAAGTCAAGGCAATCTCAACCGCTGAATGGCCAACTTATTTTTTGTTTGCTTTTCATTTTTTTTTTTTCTATTTTTTGGGAAAGGCATAGAAAGCTCAGCTCAGGCTCCAGCAGCAGGGCAATAAATTAATAATTTAATTTTCGACTTTTTGTTTGAGCCGACAACAACAGCAGGCAAAATGCAATAGGAATAGGAGCCGGCAACCGGCAACCGGACTCTGGCGAGATGAAAACCTCAAGCGACGACGCGGCAGCAAACAAAACGGGCCAAATGTGCCCAAAAAAAAAATAACAGAAAAGAAAAGAAAAGGAAAATAATATCAGAGATTGGAGCAAGTGAAAGCAAATAAAACCTGATTTATTCGCCAACATTTTCACCACATCCACACCCTCTCTCTCTTTTTGTCTCTCTCTCTCGCTCTCTCTCTCCCTCTCTCTCTGTCTCTAACAGGTCAGTGTAGCTCGTTGTCGTCGCTCTGGGAAGCCCCTCTTAATTTGAAGCGTGTTTTGCTGGCTTTTCATTTGCCACTTTCTTAATTAATGAGCAGCAGTTGCTGTAGCAGCATCAGCTGCCCCCTACCTACCTACCTGACACGCCCCCTTCCTTGCACCTGCTCACCCCGCCTCCCCCCCTCAAGTTGTTTGCGCTAATTTCTTTGAGATTTTGCAAACGGCAGCTACAAAAGTTGAACTCATTTGGGCCAATTCTCTGTCAGCCACTATTTATTTATTTAACATTTTATGGGCCAGGCCTTTTTAAGTTTTCCTCGCTTCCATCGCAAGATGCCACTTGCTCATTAGACCGTTGCCACGCCCCACCACCCTCCCCCCTTGAGTTGCGCCCGAGGCCGGCAAATAGTTAAATTTTCCGCGTGTTTATTTTTGTGAACGCAAATCTACGAAATAATTACATTTTTCATTTACACCTGAAGTGGCTGCCTTGGGGCCAAATGGGCCAACCGAAAGCGGCGCCGTTATTTGCTTGCTTTCTGACGTCTTGAACGACGTCAGAATCCTTGTCGTCCTGCTCCTTGATGCCGTTGTCGATGTCGTTGTCGTTGTCGCTGTCGTTGTCGTCATCCTCCTCATCTTCTTCGTCGTTGTCGTTGTCGTTGTCGCTGTCGTCGTTGTACTTAGTCTTACTAGTCTCTGGCTTTAGCTTTTAATTTATTGCTCTTTATGTTTTGAGTGCCCGCGTGGGAAATAATCGCAAATGTTCTTGGCTCTGCCAGCGTCGCAGTCGCAGTCGGCGTCGGCAGCGCTGCTCTATGTTTTACCTACTTTTCATCAGGTTAACAACACTCATGGGTAGATTTTTCATTTAGTTGCGCATAAAGAGCAAAATTTATACAACAATTTAGCTCGCTCGCTTTGCTCCCTTCACTTCCCCTCCCTTCTCTTATTTGCTAACCTCCCTTTCCATCCCTTCTTTCATTTTCCTATTTCTCTACTGTCTTTCTACTTTTTTTTTAATTAACTGAAAGTTTCTTTTGCATACACTTTGTAACCTTACCAACAACAAGAAAGACAACAACAGCAGCGAGATGGAAAACTTAATAAATATAGATGTGTGTGTGTGTGTGTGCAGACATATGTGTGTGTGTGGTGTGTGTGTGTGTGTGTGCGGTTCAAAGTAACGACTGTCGAGACACAACTCATGCAAATTTATAATGCCTTAAACTTTTTGCGGCTTTCCCGTTGCCATAAAACTCATTAGAAAATTTCCAAGGAATTCCGAATTTAATTTCATAAATGTAAAACAAATTGATTTTCTTGCAAATGCACTAAAGTTGATCAGCGATTTAGATTTATATAATTAATAATAACTTTTGTCGGACATATAGAATGAAAAAACTTACTTGTGACGTCTGATGAATAATCCCAATAAAATAAAATAAATTGTCTTCTAATTATGACAGTGCTGCAACTACTCAGCTTATAAAAACATGAGTCTCTGCTAATTAAATAAGCTATAGATATATAATATGACACTCAGATAAAGCATTGATAGTATTATATCTCTGTGCTGACCATAAAGCGCAGTTCCCAAACGTTTTTGGCCATTTGCTGCCACATAGAAATGGTCCACTTTGATATGGCTAATAAACAATTCGGGGTATTCGGGGCAATGAAATTTGAGTCGAATGAAACAAAGGCCAGACATTTGGCTGACTTGTGTCGGCAATTAGGCAAACCAATCGATGCCCAGTCGCTTTAAGGGCGTAAAACTGAAATTCAATTAGACGCCATCGGCGATCCTTTGGCAAATTACCGCTATGAAGTCGTAGCTCATTCAGATTGATTCAGATTCAGAATCAGCGGTCGCAGTTATCGACAGTGTGTACTTGGGGCTACACTCCTGATTAATTACATGCAATATATTTATGGGGCCCTTGGGTCAGTCACATATACTTAGTGGCGTGTCATAAATAAACAGGGGGGGGAGGGAAAGGCTAAAGGAAGGACACAATGGCAGAGTTGATTACGAGTAGTGCCAGATCCTTATCGATGTGTGACCTCTCTCTCTCTCTCTGTTCATTATTAGCCGCATTTCATACTGGGAACAACAGTTCTTATTATGCTGAAATACTTATGCATTAGTTCAGAGTCCTAATAATTGAATTACTCGTACATTTTTCTGGAGCATGCCTCATAATTGGCAGCGCTCTACTTGTTATTGCTATTGTTATTGTTATTTGCTGGCAACAAAAGGCTTAACTCGGCTTTTGTGCAAAGTTTGCAACATATTTCAAAAATTCGAATAGCCGGCCAACACAAGAAAAACAGACAAGAAGTTGCCCCTTTTTAGCCGCTACTCGTTGCAGACAAGGCAGACAAGTAAGAAGTACGTGCTGGCATGGCAAAGAAAGCAAATCGAGAAGATAATAGTTGAATGGGGCTTCCCCTATTTCTTTACCTGTTTCCCTTTACTTCTATTTTTCTGGTTAGTTTTAATGATACTTGAGAAAGTTTTGATTTTGGCTGTGCTCCTCGCACCTGTCGCTGTCGCTGTCGCTGGCGTTGACATCATTACGTTGATTTTTCTTGGCGGACCTACATACATACGACTTCGACTTTGAGTTCTCTCTCTCTCTCTCTCTCTCGCCCTCTCTCTCGCCCTTTATCTCAATTGAGGCGATGCCGAAAATGAGCAAAACTTTCGACTTAATCTATTCAGCAAAGTTGGCTTTGCTGCTGTTTCATAAACTTCAAAATGCGCTTGTGCACGTCGAGCAAGTTGCCAGATGCTGAAAGGGCCAGAAACGGAAACCAATGATCGGCGACAAGTGGGCGCCAAGCGTCTGATGGAGCTACTATTCGTACACAGAAAAAAACAAAATCATTTTAAAATTTGAGCTTAAAATTTTTGAACTTAGCATTTGTTATTTAAGTATCGAACTAAGATATTATTTAATTAACACTATAAGCGTATTAAATGGCAACAACTCGTCATTTAAGTAGTGAAAAATTTCTAAGACATTTGGTTTGAAAGAAAAAAATAGTATAGAGTTCCGATAATCAAAATATTTGCAGAGAATGATTTTAAATATCGAACTTGAATGAAGTATTTTGTGCTTGGTTTAAGACAATCTATTATTACCGAACTTCTGGATTGGTTTTATTCCATAAACAAGGATTTTATTTCAGTGTACCCGTTCTATTCGTGCTGCATCCACTTCAGAAGCGGAAGTGGCAAATGGAAAATGGAAAATGAAATAAAAACTTGTATTCGTCGTCGTCGTCGTCGTTGTCGTCGTTGTTGTCGCTGTTGTCGTTGTCGTCATCGTCTGCTAAGTAGGCGTTCGGCTTTTGTCACGAGTGCCGCGAATGACAAATCAAAATCGCATTCAAATGCGACGCGCCGTGCAGCGGAAGTTAATGCGAAAAACTTTTGCCCCAGAGCCCAGCACAATCAGTCAGTCAGCCCAGCCCAGCCCAGAGGCAGCTCCAACTCCTATTCATTCTCCTACTTTCCCTCTTGGCAATTTCAGTATGGTGTGAAAAATGAGTCTTGTGACTTTTGTTGCAGCGAGCGAAACGCAGCAACCGCAAAAGCCAGACACTTTTTCAAGCTGCCTGCAACAATTTATATTTGTTGGCAAGTGTCAAAAGTTGTTCTATTGCGAGTAAAGAAAATCACATCTACATAAACATACATACGTATTTATATACATATGTATATGTGTAGCTCCACTTCATTAAATGCAAATTAAACGCTTTCAAGACCCTAGAAAAATCTATAAAAAACTGTCAGGCATTAAATTTTTGAAATAGGCCAAACAGGCTGCCGTGCAAACTTTTTAATATAATTTTAATGGCTGCTCGTTGAAAAAGTTTTATTTTGGGACCAGAACCGAAATCATTAAAAGCCAAAACGATTTCCATTTTCAATTTGTTGACAATTTTGTATCAATCGTCCCAAAGTCGCCTAATGCTTAGATAATAGAGAACAGATTCAGAGCAGGTCGGGTGTTTGCAACATAAATTTATTTAATTTACTTTGGCGTTTTTGTTGCTTGTTGTTGTGGCAGCCACAAAACAACACAACACAGGACAACAGAGGACAACAGAGGACAAAAGTTGGCTCTGGCGACAACAACTTTTCACATAAAATGCGCATTAATTCATTAAAATTGACAAAAAGGCTAAACACGAGTGCCAAACATGGTTGACTGCCTTTTGGTTAGCACTGTGCCAACTTCTGCATTCACTAGCTGAACTGACTGACTGTTTGACTGAGTGTTGGACTATGAGAAGGGGTATTCGGTTGTGCCTGGGGCCAACTAAACGGCTCTCAGTTGGCAGGCCAAACAATCTGCAAGGCGCTTGCCCCTTCAGCCTGCCCCTTCTGCCTTCTCTCCCCCTGTCCCCGCTGCGTGTTTCTAAAATATAAATATCTATAAAAGTGCTTTGGTGCGCAATGAAGAGCCTGACGATGGGACAACGTCACCATTTAAAATTAAATCAACAGCATAAAAGGGAAAGGGGATAGAGAGGGGAAGGGGCGAAGGAGAAGGGGTCGCTGCGGCCGGAGCAACTTTTTTATCGCGCCAACAAAGCAGCAGCAGCAGAAATTATGCTGCAATAAAGACGACAATTTTTGGCTGCCATTTAAAATGGCACTTTTCGTTCACTCTCTCTCTCTCTCTCACACACTCTCTGCCCCTCTCGCTCTCTCTTTCGCATTGCGCCTGTCATTTGCAGCCAGCGCGGCACAAATTGAATTTAAGTGCAGTTTTGGCTTTGCCACAGCCTCCGTCTCCTTCTCCCTCCCCTTCGCCATCTCATTCTCTTGGCCATCTGAGCCCGCTTCTTGGCCTGGCTCGAGCCCAATGTTGAGTCTCTGCCAAAAGCGGCTCAGTTGGAAAAGAGAGAGTCGGATCTTTAAGGCCTTGTGTCGCTGCCGCTGCCGCACATATGTTGCAAGTTTATCACTGAGGCAAATAAAAATGTTTGAAATTTTTGCCGCTCAGCTCGACTTTTGGCCTTGCTCTAAACTTTTTGGCTACAAATTTATTGGCAATAAATTGACTGCCATTAAAGTAAGCGCCGGGTCGCGTCGTGTCGACTGAAGAGGCGAGGGGAAGGGGGACTGTGGCGGGGCAAGGGCATAAAAAATGGCTGCCAACGCATAAATCCCCAAAATAATTTAACACAATGAGTCACACAGATTGAGTGGCCCACTTTATGACGAAGGGAGACGAGGACACGAGGCCTATGCGACCTGCAAACTGCCGACCTGTCTCCACTTACCCCTCCCCCTTCCTATCACCCTCACCCTCCTCGTCGTCCTCCTTCTTCTCCTTGGCTACTGGCGTAGCCGCAGGTGCAATTTCGACACGCAAATGTAATTTTAAAGCACTCAGCTAAGGTTGACAAAAAAATCGCTAAAGCCTAAAAAAAAGAACGAAAAAAAAAAAAAATTAGCAAGCGCACAAAGGGAGACTTACAATGTAATATAATCATGGACCAATAGAGACTGACACGGCGCACAACCAGGACACAGAATCAGTATCCGAAGCTAAAGTTGTACACTGATAAAAAAAAATCAATCTAAAATTGAAGTCTAAAATTTTGAATTCAAACATGTATTTTTAAGGTATTTAAATAGTAAATAGCATGGAAATAGTCAAGAAAATCCTAAAACATTTGATTTCAGCAAAGAAATTCCTATAGAGCCCCGATAGTCAAAATATTTGCGGAGAAATAATTTTAAAATCGTACTTGAATCAAGTAGATCGAACTTTAACAAATTCCGAGATTACCGAGCTTATGATACCGTTTGTGATTGATTTTCTCCCGAAGTACCAGACTTTTTTTGTTCTGTGTAGTCTTAGTCTTAGTTGGGGACAGGTGTGCTGTCCATGAAGTGGACGCCATTGAATGACACTCTGTGGCGCCCCTAGAACCAAGGCGGACAGACAACACGCCGAGCGAAGCTGGCTGCCAATCGTTGTTGTTGTCCTGGCAGCAGGAACAAGAACAAGAAAAAATCTAATCAAAGCTAATCCAACAAAAGCGAATGACGGCCAATGTCAAGAGCCTTTTGTTTGCCCAAAGTGGCGTAAGCGCTGAAATTTGCACAGCTGCGGCGTGGTAACAACGCAGAGAGAGAGCGAACATTTATTTAAAATACAAGCTATATAAAATGAGCTGCCCTGTCTCTTCATTCCCTTTCTCCCTTCCTCTTCCTCTTCTCTTTTATCTGCTGCCTCCGCTGAGCGACTGTCGAGTGCCGTGTAATTGCAGCACAAAGGTAACCAGAAAGAAGGGAGACCGGGAGTGGAAAGGTGGGAGAGATTTAAATGAATTTGATTTACGTTTTTAAAGCCAAATAAACGCCTTTCAATTAAGTCCAAAGCGTCAGCCACAGTCGCGACCCTGTGCGGCAGCTCCATCTGCGTTCCCAGCTCCCAGCTTTGTCCAGCTTGTCGTCCATCGTCCTTCTGCGTCCCTCACCCCTCGTCTCTCGTCCTGCGTCCTATTGACTTGGCAGTGGGAGCGTTGACAACGCGGACGTTGGTTTGCCATTGGTTGCCATCCGGCAAAATACTCGAAAAACCACCGCAAACACCTAGCAAGCATTCATTCAATGGCACGGTGACCAGTTTTCATTCCTCCCTTCCCTCGCCCCTCATCCCTTACTCGCTCTCGTTTTGCATACAACACTCATACGCCCCGTTGCCTCGTTTCGTTTTATACGCTGTACGCTTTGCTCGTTGTCATTTTGTGAGATAGAAAGGTAAAGTCAGGACAGGACAGGACAGAGAGAGGGAAGGGAAGCCGTGTTCACTGATTTCACTTGCAAATTAATGAGAAATTAGAGACAACGTGGGGGGGCGGAAAGCGAACGGAAAGCGAACGGAAAGCGAAACGTTGCCACCGCTAGCCGCTGTCAAAGTCGTAAAAAGAACATTTGTGCTAATTTAGGAAAAGGCAAATTTGGACAGGACTTCATTACGGGCACGTAACGGCATTGGCATTGCCTCCTTGTTTTGATTGATTGAATTTGTGTGGGCTTTCTTGCCCCGCCCCCCGTCACCACAGGACTAACAATAGGAGCACCTTTTGATGGGGCCACTCATACACATACAGTTTACGAGAGCACGAGAGTGCGAGAGTATTTAAATGATTTTCTTGTACAGATTAATATCAATTTAATGTCTTTTTGGCAGTGACATTTGCATAATGGCTTTTTGATTTCAAATTGTTTAGAGTAGTTAATCGAACGAAACGAGGGAACAGGAAATGGAATTCAAGTCTCAAGACTTTGGCTTTAAATAATTTCCAGTAATTGAATTTAATTGAGCCAATTGGGGACTACTTGCAACTCCCACTTCCAGAGGCCGAACCCATGTGCGTTCTGTAATTTTAGATTAATTTGCATATTGGAAGGCATGACATGGGGAACAACAAATGAAACAGTTACCGAGTGACATGTTTGTACTTTGTCAGAACAGTGACGAACCGATTAATTGCGTTAGATTACACGGGGCAGAGGCATGCACAGACATGCACAGACGTGTACAGACATGCACAGAGGCACGCATAGACGCACAGACACACACACACACACACACATACGGTACACTTAATTTGTGCTTTGAGCTAATTTCATTTCTTCGTTTTGTTATTGCAAAACAACACACGACGAAGGACATGGAATGAAATTATAATTGAGCAGCCGCCGCAGCAAAATCCTCGAGCACACGCGTTCTAATGAAATCCAAAGGAGAACGAGAGATGGTAAGGTGGGGAAAATGGAAAATACAAATGGAAATGGAAATGAGGCTGTGAGAGTGTGTGTGTGTGTGTGTGTGTGTGTGTGTTCAGCTAAATAGCTATGCATGCCTAATGTCTGTATTCAACTGGGCATGAACTCTGCCCCCAACTCTGGGCATGACCGTAATTACAGACATGCGAGCAGAGGCAGAGACAGAAGCAGAGACAGAGACAGAGGCAGAGATACACTCAGAAAAATGCAAAACAAATCGTTCTCTCAAAAATAAGTTCTTAAACTAGTCCGATTTCGTTTTATTTTCCTTACTTTAAGCGCTCTTAAAATATTTCTTTTGAAAACAAAAAATTATAAATCATTTAAAAATTAGTGAGAAATTCCTAAATTTAAGACTGTTTCGTTCTTAAATATAAAAAAGCTGAAAAAAAGTTCGACTCCCAACGTAGTCAATTTTTCTCTCAGTGCAACGACAGAGGCGGAGACAGAGACAGAGACATACCTCGTAACGCCCACTGAGCATTTGCTGGTTAATAATCAACTTACACACATCTCTACATGGTAAACAGCTTAAACTCACACTCTCTCTCTCTCTCTCTCTCTCTCTGTCTCTCTCTCTATCTCTGTTCCCTTCTCCTTTTTATATGTAAGCAGATAATGTCGCTTTGTTTCTATCACATGGCCCACGCACTCTTTATGATTAAAATATCAAAACAAATATAAGAGTGTTATGCATATGTCTGTGTGTGTGTGCGTGTTTTTGTGTTGAGAGCTCAAATTAATTAAGCAAAAAAAAAAGAGTAGAAAAAAACACATAAAATTTAATAAAAAGCCTCAACAATTTGCCAAGTGTTGCAATTCGCGACTGAACCGAAAAGGCAAAGGGAAACTCATTTCCAATTCCCTTTCCTTTTCCGCGCCTTCATTCTCTTTGCCAGTCACTAACAAGGTGACATTTGCGTAACTGTAATTAGCAAATTTAATTTGATTTCACACCACTGTCTTCTATGAGTTTCCCGAAAAGTTTATTACAAGAACGACTACAATGAATTGAAGCAAGCACATTACTTCCGAAAAACCGCTTTGAATTTGATACAATTGCAAATCCAAGAAATGCGATTGTTGTTAAGCTAATTAATTGAAATATGTAATATGTAGAAATCCCCCCTTTTTCTCGGAAATTATCACTGTCATTGTTATGACTAAAAATAAATTATCAGTCTAATTTCTCTTAAGTTGTATTTTATATACCTGTTCAATCAATTTGAATGCTGTTAATCAAGCTTCGCTTAAGCTGTCGTATGGAATCATGAATGAACAAAAAACATCTCGAAAGTCAGGCTTAAACTGTGAACTGACTCGCCTCCCACTTTATCGCTGACAAATTCGTTAAGCTTTTCTGCAGCATTGATAAAAATATTTCAGCATGCAGCAAAGCTGTTTTTCACAGCTGTTGAAGTTGACTCACACACACACACACACATTCAAATTGTATTCAGGCTTAAAAGTTACCTTTCAGAATGAAATATAGCCAGCATACAAGTATTCGTATAGAACTGAGCATATCTCGGGTTGCGGCGTTGTCACCAATGTCAAGACAGCTGCCAACTGCCTTCGGCCAGATGATGTTTGATTAATTGTTGATTTATCGCAGGCAGTCAGACAGATGGACAGAGAGACAGACAAAGAGACAGAGAGAAAGAGAGACACACGCTTAGGCATATCACGTATACGTACTCACATTTATAAACCCAAAAGAAGAAGGACATGGCAAACTCGCACTCGCACTCGTATGAATAAAACAGTCAACTCGAGTAAAGCATTCTGCCAAATGGCATTAAATTTATTTTCCAAGTTTAGCGCAGCTGTAGAAAACATTGAGGTGGCAGCGTGGCAAAGTGGCAGTGGCAGTGGCAGTTCATTGGCATCTTGCAACAGCTGTTGAGCATCCGCATAAACGAGGGTTGGAGTGCTCTTTGTTATGCCGTAAAGCGGATGCGATGTGTTTGTCCAAACTGAAAGAGATGAAGGAGATGAAAGACAGAGACCGAGATAGAGAGACAAGCTAAACTTGTCGCCTTCTTTGCCTTTTATTCGACTCGATCCCAAGCAAGTTGCGATGAAGTCATCTCCTGGAATTGAAACCATTTTCAGTGCTGAATTCTGTTTCCTTTTTTGGGGCAATGTCAAACCGAGTCGTGTGCCAGGACAACACAAAACACCTCCTTGAGTAATTATGTGCGCCAATGCTCAGGTCGAAATCATGTTGTGTATTTCCGTAGCAATTTCGAAATTTTAAACTTGTTAACAGCAAATTGAAGTCATTTCCTGCGGCAACAGCAGTAACAACAACAACAACAACAATGGCAACAACAACAATGGCAACGACTCCCGATGCAGGCAATGGCAATGGCAATATGTTGAAGGTTTGTTGTTGCACCAAATAAATGAGAAAACCGCAAGGTGCAGCAACAAAACAAGAAAAGAAAAGAAAAAAGCAAAAAAAAAAGAAAAATAGAAGAGAGAATGCACAAAAAGGCAAAGGCAAACACAAACACAAATACAAAACGCAAAGACCAAAGAAAACAAAATGCCAAAAAGGTACAAAAGCGGAAATAAATGCAGGTGGCAAGGGGGCGGGAGAGGGAGACAGGGGCAGAAAGAAGCAGCCAAGGCGCAGCCAGGACTCACAGGCGGACACAGGATAACCTGTTGACCACGTGCATACTGCAATTCCAAACACACACACACACATCCATACACACACCCAAGAAGCAGCAAGTTTTCGGCAAAAGTGCCAAGAAAATTGCATTTTCCTATGGCACCAAAATAAAAAAAAAAAATAAAAGAAATTGTATAGAAATGGGGAAAGGGAAAAACATGAAAAAGGTAGCAAAGGCTGCTGAGAAATAAACTCGAGCGTTTTGTGCTTGTCGGGCAAGTGAAATGCGCTCATCGCGTGCCGTGAATGCAATTTTCGGAGTAACCCAGCAATACAACAACAACAACCACACCCTCTGTGCACTGCAGGGTGTCTAATAGGGAGAGGGGTGTGGGAGAAGGGGGTGGGAGAAGGAGGTGGGAGAAGGAGGTGGGAGGAGCTGCGGCTGGGGCGACAAATGCAATCTACAAACAATGAAATGAATTGTCAAGTGCAAACATGTCGCTGACGTGCAATTGCAGCAACATCCTCCCGTTCCCCTCTCTCCATTACTCTCTCTGTCTCTTTCATTGGCTACAATTGCAGCTACCTTTTTTCGTTCCTTACTGCCCTCAGCAGCTGCAGATCCACACCATTTACCCGTTATCCGCGTTTCGAGTCGAAATTTGTTTTGCATGCGTTTGGCAGTTAAAAATCAACGTGTTCCCCGTTGAATGTTGCAATGCGAATGTGCAACAAATTTAACCCTAAACGATGGGGCACACAAATGCCAGCTGGTTAGGCACTTCCGTCACTCACAACACACAACACTCAACACTCACAACACACAACACTCAACACTCGTCACATCGGACCAATAAAAAAAAAATCATCTGAAAAGCAACTAAGAGAAATCAAACGACTTGAAAGTCTTCTCTGGCCAAAAAGGAAATAAAAGAACGGCCAAAACTTTTATGACACTGCAATTTTGCTCGAGTTGTTTGTTGTTATTGCAGTTTTTGTTTGTTGTTGTTGCTGGGAGACGTTTAAGAATGTCTGGAGTAGCCTTGAGTTGACGTCCTGTTGCTCGTTTTCCATTCTGACTTGACTTAAGATTTATGGCCCTCAGTGTACCCGTATACTGGCCAAGTTTAGCGGATATCCGTTGTTGACACGCCAAAACAGTCAAAATGCAGCCAGTGGCCTTGGCCATGCTAAGAGTTGCCTGCTGATTCTCCAAGCCGGAAATAGTTCTTAACTCTTAAGTTATTCAACATGGGCCGCATTCGAATGGCAAACAAATTGAAAATAAATTCGGAGACTCTTAAGAGCTGAACTTTTTTATAACAAAATTCAATTTATTGCAAATCTTAAATAAGAATAAGTTCGGCATACTTTTAAGAATATTTAAACTAAAATAATATATTTTGAATTTAACATTTTGTCAATAGTGCCATAATCATAATCCTTACAACTTTTTGTAGCGCTTGGATGTTAAATAAAATAAATATGCTTTCAATTATTTAATACAAAACTCCCGTTCCAAGCTTTGTATTCAAGAGAACATTTATTTTTCTTAAAGCCACATCTCGATCTCCTTTCATTCGAGAGAACATCCTTAACCATCATTTCTCAGCGGCTCTTGCTTCCATTCACAATTGTTGCACAACATTGACATTTTTGGTCTTTTGTTGTTTTGAACTTTTGTTCAGTTTCATTTCATTTCATTTCTTTTGGCCAAACTCACTTCTTTTCTGCTGTTATCCTGTTTGACATATATAGGACATTGACATGTCCATTTTTTACTGAGCTGTGTCAACAATAAGCATAAGAAAGGCCCTACTTATAGCTACAACAACAACAACAACAACAACAACAACAACAACGATCAACAACCAAAAAGGTGATTTATTATTATTTCCCTTTTCTGTCTATTTTTGGGTGCGAGTTCAACTCGTCCGTCTGTCTGTCTGTCTGTCTGTCCACAAATTGAATCAATTTTCAATGACGTCATTATTAAATTGCAATGGCAGACATGACTTAAGTGTGTGTGTGTGTGTGTGTGTAAGTCGGGCACTCACACAACAATTAACACTTGGCCATTACTTCCATTTGCGGCATGTTAATTTGTTGCCACATCAATTGCTGTTACCAATATGCGAGGCACATAGTACACAAGCACAACACAACACAAACACACACACATGCACAGTTGTATCTGTGCCTGTAACTTTGACTGTCTGTGTAACAATCTCACCGACAGCTGACGCTGTTGCGGTTTACAGCTACAACTATAACAACAACAACAACAACAGCAGCAACAACAACAGTCTGCTGACAATTGCCTGACACTCGGCAGCTGGTTTATTTGCCACACACACACATCCACAGTCACACACACAGTCACACACACAGACACACGTGGACAAAGTACATTTCTGCACTCAGCCGCCCACTGATTTAGCCAGGCCAAGTCAGAGGCAAAAGCAGCGACTGTGGCAATGGCAATGGCAATGGCAGCATCCCATCAGTGGGCGTGGGCGTGGGAAAGGGGCGGGTCATACATAGGTGGGGCAAGCAGGCGCCGACTGAGCAGTTGAACAATAACGCTTGAGTGATTATGCAATTGACAGCTAAATCAATCAATGATGTCAACTACATGCCGACAACGGCCAAACCAAACACACA
This sequence comes from Drosophila subquinaria, assembly GCA_037043405.1. Taxonomy (NCBI): domain Eukaryota; kingdom Metazoa; phylum Arthropoda; class Insecta; order Diptera; family Drosophilidae; genus Drosophila; species Drosophila subquinaria. The sequence continues at coordinate 1,040,645 of JBAMBL010002830.1, forward strand.
CACACATACAACACACACACAACACTCACAAAGCACACTCCATGTTTATTTCTACGTTTTGTGCGACAGCACAACATCACACACACATAACTATAGCTCATACACACACACTGATAGGCAGTGCCCAACTTGTTTTTGACATTTTCAATTTTTTATGACAAAACTCGAAAAACTCTGCTTATTTCTTGCATTTTGTTTTGTTGCCTTCGCTTTCATTAATTTTTCAATATAATCGTAGTATATATAAATATTTTTTGCCTATCAACATTGAATTTCCTTATTTTCTAATTGGTTAAAACTAGGCGAGGAGATTTTTTAAATTAATTTGTCTTTAATATGGTTTAATTCAAATAGTGAATCTAGTTTTATATCAAAATGTAAAAACCGACGAAAAAATTAAAACCGATTTAATTTACTCAATTAAAAGTCAAAATTATCGAGTTCTTCGTTGTATTTTTACACCACAAGCCTCAAATTTCGATAGCAAAATAATGACAAATTTTCGACAGTAGTTGAAAAGGAGACTTCAATACAGACACGAGACTGAGACACGAGATTCGAGTCTGAGTAGCTCACATATTTGTCAATATTTGGCGCTGATTGCCAGCAATCGTCAGCTTGACAAATGGCCAAAACGCCGACGCACGTCGCATTCCCATTCGCATTGTATTCCCTGCGAGACTGAAAAAGAGCAGGAGAAACCGTCAAATGATAGATACTTTCTCTTCTTTCGTTTCTTTTCCTTTTTTTAATGGTCTGACAAGCAAACACAAGCGACACGCACAGCTTCTCTTCATCTTTTCGTTTTCCTATTCTTTGTTTTACCTCCGATTTCCGAGTATCGATGACGTTTAATACGTGTATGAATATAATGAAGTTTATGCCTTCGTTCACACGACACGACACAAACAAGACTGCTGAGACGACACACATACACACACATACACTTGTAAGCATGCAAACAGTCAGTCAATCAACTCCAACCCCAACCCCAATCCCAAACCGAACCCCTAAATCATATTCGTATCCCGAAATTTATATGCAACTTTACATCTACCGAGCGGAAGTGCTTGCTTTATGTCTACAAATATTGCCTGTGAAATATTTATAAGGTATGATCGCTATGAAGGAATAAAAATTGAGATATTGCTTCCAATTTGTTAATATTGTTTTATGGGCTTAAATTAAAAATGTAGTCTAGAGATTCAAAAAAATATGTTCAAAAATATTTGAACAAGTGGAGAATTAAATATAAAATAAACTAATCTATGTAAATAAATAACATGCAAGCTAAAACTTTATCATTAAACTTAAGAAATTCATTTAAAAAAAGTCTACTTTAAAATCTCTAAATACTTTTCAAAGCACTTAAATAGCACAAAAGAAGTTGCAAGATATAGCTGATTTAGATATCTACCCACTGAAGTATACAAGATGCAATTCATATCTATCTGTATTAATATTCTGCTGATAGATACAATTGCTACTAAGTAGATATATGAGTATGTTGTCTAAACTATTCCATCATTTTATCAATTAAAAGGACTTGAGTACAATGCAATTTAATCCAGTCTTGTGTTTATCTATATCCACAAGAAAATAAGTATAAACTACGTATGTATTTGTTCTGTGTGTGAGTGTGTATCTGTAAATACATGTAGTATCTGTGTGTTTGTGCTGTTGTGGCGTATCATCAATTATTGCAAACGGAAGTTACATTCTTGTATATGTTGTGTCTTCTTGTTGTTTTAAAAAACTAAAATAAAACAAACAAAAGCAAAACAACAACAAGGCAGACTCTTGATTGAGATTTACCAAGTGTCTGCGGTGAAGAATGGGCATGTCCATGAAGAAGAAGAAGAGGAGAAAATGAAAAAGCAACACTGATTGCTTTTGCTATCATTGAATAATTGATGCTTGGCAGCAGACGAGAGGCAAAACAATAACAAGGCTAACATACATTATTTAAATATTATTAAAACAACAAGCGGAAGTTCGCACAGTTCTTTCCATTCGCGATTTATGTAAATCAATGTATGAGTACTCGTTTTCGTACGAGTACTCGTCTCCTCGTATGTGAATATTTCAGAAAATCTGCTTGCAAACGAGTGCGAACATCTGTTGGGAATCTAAAATATTTCTATTTGCAGGCAGTGTAAGAGTGAAGAGGGAGTGAAATCAGAGCTCGAGGAGGGACAAATCATCGTTGTTGCATTTGGAATGTGATTCGAGAGATTGTTTTGCTTTCGTGCGAACGCTCACTCTCCACTTATGAAATCCATACGGTGCTCTGCCTATGATCCTGACTGCAGGCTATCAGGAGGCAGGAGGCAGGAGGCAGTAGGCAGGAGGAGGAGGAAGGATCTGCTTCAGCCTGTCGGCACATTCATATATCGTGCTTCAATAAAAATTTTTCAATACTTCTAACCTGCACACAAAGAGGGAATTGGAGCTCGGGGCTCGGGAGCTTCGCAGTTGGCATTGTTGTTGCTGGATTAACAGTCTGTCCTCCACACAGGATGCCAGCACCGACAAGGATTTCTCTGTATGTGTATATGTATGTGTGTATGTGTATTTTACAGCATATGCTCTGCGGCGAAAATTACAGTTAAAGCTGAAGCTGACGCTGACGCTGAAGACCAAGAGGAAGCCCCAAACACTGCAAATTCCTATAAATACAAAATACCAAAAATTGCTGCCAAACTCCGGCAACGAACTCTGAGCTGAGCTGAGCTGAGTTGAACTGAGGATGCCTGGAAGCTAGGAATGCGATTGGAAGTATAACATAAATATTTTGCCAATACAAAATACAAAATGCTTGCCACAAAATTATAGACCAGAGAATGCGCCACAAATACTCAAAGTTGGCGTTGGACTTTTGTTCGTGTGTGTGTGTTTAAAATCACAAAACATTGGATATGAAATGATTGTACGGCTTTCAGATTCCAGCTTCAGTTAAGCCAACATATCTGTTAATGAATGAAGCTGCAACAGAAGTCGAAGTCGAAGCTGAAACTAAAACTGAAACCGACTGACAGCTGCACTCGTTCATTAGACAATAAGCCCGGTTGAGGCAACTGCAATGGCGATTTTCGACCCCGGCCAAAGATGCCAGCCACGTGCAGATAATCAGTGCCGAAAAAAGGTGCACATTGTTTTTGCGGGGCGAGAAAACAATACGAGAGAAAGCTGCAGCAGCTGCAAAAAGGAATGCTGAAAAGCAGCTGAAATACACAGAGCTTAAGCAACGATGAACCGACTACTGACCAGACCAGAAAGAAGCGTCGACAACCGGACAAACAACCGTCGGACAGATGGACCGCAAAACGAATGCAACTCGATGCCCTCAGCTGCTGGCTTTTGGCCTCATCCCCAGACTCAGATCCGTGTCCGAGTTGGGCTCCACTCCAGATCTCTTCGCCTCTTCACGTTGCAAAAGTCAGAAGCATAAAATCCGATAGCTTCCGCTAAGCTAGCTTATTCAAGCGTAGGTAGGGCTAATAAAACATTTCTAAGGATTTCGCTAGGATTTCGCATAGCGCATCCTTGCACATTCCCAATGCGAACTCAAACTGAAAATGAAAATGAAACTGAAACTAAAACAGAAGCTGAACATGAACCCGAACTCAGACTCAAACCAGTTGCTGTTGAAGGTGGCAACTGCTTGTTGCACTTGTTTCTCTGCCTCTGCCATTGCCTCCTCCTCTACGCTTTTACACTTGGCTAAGAGCTTCACTTGACGCTGTAAATTATTTCCTAATTAGTTGGGCTGACTTCGTTTAATGAATGATGCAACAATTGAAATGCTTCCATTTAAAGCAAGTTGATATTTTCGTAGTTATCTCGCTTGCCACATCTGTGTCTCCATTCGATTGCCACAAATTCAAGCAGGATTTAAAGCACAAAGCTTTATTTTTATTGCCTTTTGTCCTTTTGTCGTAGCTGCCGCCGCTGCACTTATCTCAGGCAACTTTCGCACAAAGCGCAGAATGGCTACAAACAAATTCAAAGCCATTTTGATGCTTATCCTTAATGATGCAGTAAAATGTGTTTTTCTTTTTTCTCTTCTTTTGCTTTTGCTTTTGCTTTTGCTTCTTCATCTTTATCTGGATTCTCGCTGGCCACTGGACACTGAACGGCTTCGAGTTTTGTAGTTTAAAGGCAAAACTTTGACCCAACTTTGGTCCCATTCTCGACTTCAGCACGAAGCAATCAAACTGCCGGCAAAATTAAATGCCCAGAAGAAAAGAAAAATACGATTTGTCTCCCAGACACAGGCTTACTTTTAATTGCTGACAGTGTTCATCTATCAATAAAACTATAGACCTTGCGATACGGCATGCAAACCAAATTACGTATACGCCGTGTCTACAACAGCTTCTCTTTGTTTTGTGAAGAATGCTCCAAAAAAAAAGGGATAACGAGCCAAGTTGTTACAAGTTTTTAATAGAGCAAAGTAAAAAAAAGGGAACACAGCTCGATTAACAAATACTCTATATTTTGGTAGAAATATATTTTAGATAGCATGATACGTAAGGACGACACCTTTTGGCCTTCTACTTCAGCTACAGGGTATAACAAAGAACTTTGGCTGAAGCAGCTGCACAAAAGGCAACTGCGAACAGACTCCAGACTCTAGACTCCATAGGCAGCAAACTGCCGCATAAACTGCTAAAGAGATGATGAATTTTCAGCACTGACTCCATAAGCTTGTCTATCTTCCTCTAACCGCCCTTCGATCCCTTGCCCGGTGCTTCATAGTGAAAAGCTACTCACTTCTTTGTCGGTTGTCGGCGCGTAATAAACAAACTTTTGAGCAAAGTTTATTTCACTATTTTTTTGGCTTTTCCCTTTTTTTTGTGATCCAGCCAGCCAGTCTATGGTGCGATGTGGTGTGCAGTCCATGTACGACACAAGTTTTACACCCAACGACGACGACGACGACGACAACGACGACTGCAACATGGCACGCTTAGTTAGTTATGTAGATGGCCAGGTCGAGTCGACAACTGCCAACGAAGCGGAGCAAAGTCCATTGACATACACTGACTGCGATCCGGCTGCGGTCGCTCATCTCTGGCATCATTAAGCGCCATTTTGTAGTGGGTCGACAGGTGGCAACTGGCGAGTGGCAAGTGGCAACTTCAAACTGCTGGCTCAGATTTGGCCAAACAAAGTTGCCCAAAGTGTAGTCGAGCAGAAAGTGAGTCCTAACTTGCTGTGCCCACATAAAGATACAAAAGCGAGTAGTTCACTTTTATTATGTATATCATTTTGTGTGTTTCTGTGTCTGTATCTTCTTGTATCTGTGTGTGTGTGTGTGTGAGTTGAATTTTTTATGGGCACGCAACTTGAAGATTGCGTTGTTTTTGGAGCCCATCTAGGCAGAGATTTGAGCGCAATGGCCGTTAAAGTAGCCACAAGCAGCATTTTAGCGAGAGAAACGTCCGACCACTGAGCCACACTGAGTCAAACCAAGCAACGCACCACTCAAAAATACCCGTTAGCCACCCGTTAGCCACCCAACCACCCAATGCGCTTGTTTCGCTTAAAAACTAATTAATCTAAATGGATGTTTTCTTGTTGCATTTTGCATACTCACATGACTGTGTGTGTGTGTGTGTGAGTATCTGAATGTGTGTGTGTGTGTGTGTGTGGTGCAAAATAAAAGTCGAGTAAACTGTAAGCGGGGCCACTCATTGAAAGCGAAAAACCGAAGCGAACCGCAAGCAATTTGCATGTTTGAAACGCCATGCAACGCCATGGAAATGCCGTCTCTCTCTCTCTCTCCCCTTTACCACCCTCCTCCCCTCCTCCCCTCTTCCACTTTCCTCTCTTCCTCATACACCATTCAGTCATTGACTAAAACACGAAAGGGGCCGATCCACCTCGTAGTCGGTGCTCGTATCATGCACAAAACGGGGACAGCGTTAAAGTAGCCTTATCGCCAGGCCACACATCGCATCAGCTTCAGCTCACATCTCCCAACTCCCATCTTCCAGACCAGCCCCTACACAGAAAAAAAAATTTATGCTGAAATTAAAGTTTAAAATTCTTGATTTTACCAGATATTTTTTAAGTCTATATTAAGATTATTATTGTTAAATTATCACGATATGCGGTTAAAATGGTAAAAAATCAGCCTTAAAAAAGTCAACAAAAAAGTCGAAAACATATGATTTCAATGAAAAAATTCTTAACGAGCCCCGATTTTCAAATTATTTGCAATATTGGCGAAATTACTCCTTGAAAACCCGTACTTGATTCAAGTATTTTCTACTTGGATTTAGATAATTCGGAATGACCAAGCTTCTGACATCGCGTTGTATTGAGCTTATCACGAAATCCCACACAATTTTTCTCAGTGTAGATTATTTTCCTGACCCAGCTCCTGTTCCAACTGCCGCTCTGGCTTTGGCTTCAATGTGGACAGTTTGAAGCAGTTTTATTGACGTGTGTCCGGGCGTGGCCGGCAGTTGCTGTGGCTGCCCCCAAAAAGGGGGGGGGGGGGGCGAGTGTGGTTGTTGCGTTATAAATAAAATTCCCTCAACCCACCTTGAACTACACAGCCCACTAGCCTGACTAAAATGCACTTATTTCAACGTTTTTGCCAACAGAAATTTATATGTATATTAAAGCAAAAGTGTAATCGCAGCACGAGATTTTCTAAAATATTTTGAGATTTATAATATTCCACATTAATCTACCAAAACAATTAGAACAAAACCGTAAATATTTCACATTTCTGGATTTCATATCCATATTTATATACGTATTTATTTCTTCATAAGTCGATTCGGCCATTGTTCTATAATTCATGGCAAATCAATGCCAAAGCCATGGCGTAATTTATCGAGTAACTTTTGCATAACACACACACATACACGCAACTTGTTTGAGACATTTGTGTCTGCAAAATGGCAGCGGCGCCATTTTAATTTGATTTTTACCAGTTTCTTTTTTTGGGTCCGTTTATTTATTTTTTGCCAACGTCGGCGTCATTTTGGCCATGTGTGACAGTTGGTTGACCGTTTTTGGCGATTTTAGCTGATGACTTTTGCAAAGAGACCGAAAAGTTGACAGTTATAAATTGAATAAATACTGCAAATTCATTGGGCCTCACCGAGCACAGCACATAATACATAATTGTTTGGAAAAAAGAAATTTCTCATTTAGAGTTGACCTTAAGTAGAGTTGACCTTGTGGTAACAAGTCTGAGAAGCTTTTGGTTTCGACGTAAAGTGAACTGAGCTGTCGTTTAAAATGTAAAAATAAGCTATTTTAAAAATCTTATAGATTATCTTATTTATATCTTTTAATTTAGATCTTTGTAAAAACTTACATAGTTCTTTTGTCATGTTTTAGCCTAACTCATTAATGACCTTTAAGTCTTATGCTTTTAAGTTTTCATATGTATTGAATAAAGTGAATTTTCGCAACTTACCACAATCTTCAATCATCGCACTCAGTTAACCCTCCGTCTGTGTACATTCATTCATATGAAAATGTGGTTCAGATGTTGGTATTACTGGTATACCCTGTACTATTCGCTAAAGTGTTATTTAAGCAGATTATTGTTAAGAAATGTTTTGCTGAAAGATGCGTTATGCAGACTACAAAACATATAAAAGTCCGAACAGAGAGTAGTTTCTGTCCACATGGGAATGCGTGGTATTTTTACAGGGTATCTCACACTCAAGCTTGCTTCAGTAGTAACATCTTTTTGTTTGCATTTTGTTTCGAGGTTTTGGTGGTTTTTTGGCACATCGTTTATTATGCCAAACGAAAAATGCAATATTTTCTCCTGCGCCGCTACGTGGCCGACAAAAATATTTACAATTTGGCAGGACCCCTCCGTCTTCCACCTCTCAATTGCCCCTCGCAATCCCTAAAGCCAGCCAACAGCTGCTGTTTCTGCTGCTGCTGCTGCTGCTGTAAAAATGCGGAAGCCATAAAAGGAAGCGCCATCGAGGCAAACCAAACACCACGGAACAGGCACCACCAGGAGCAGGAGCAGGAGAAGAAGGAGAAGAGGAGATAGGGAAGAGGGGAAGGCGGATTCACCGCCAACTGTCGGCGTACTCCATAAAAAAAAGAGGCCACACACCATTCGGCTAAGCTCAAAAGCGGCAACTTCAATCTTTGAATGTTTTATTTACTGCAAAATCGATATGGTTTTTTATAAGTGTGCGAGTGTCAGTCGTCGAAGTGGAAGGGGAAGGGGGAGGGGGCAAAGGGATGAGACGCCACCACTTGGGCTTAACACACACAAGTGCCAGCCGTAACGAGTTGCATGCAAATTCCTTTCCATTTTTTTGTTTTTGTTTCATTTTTGTGAGTTTTCCTTTTTTTTTGTCTTTGGTTTTTGCCCTCGACTCTTTGACTCTTTGGCGCTAAAATATCGCTTCAGCCCGTGGTCGTGTCTTCAAAATGCGTCTCCGAGCACAAAAGCAGAAGTAAATGTGTTGCAACTAAAGCTGGAGTCTGATGGAAAGGGAAATTGGGAGACAGCGAGACCAGGAGACACGGAGACTGGGCGAAATGTCTGTGGCAAATCACACACCACATAATTTGCCGCTGCACTGCGCACACCAATACAACAGCAATTCCAAAACAGAGACAGGAAGAGAGAGAGAAAGAGAGAGAGGGAGACTGAAATTAGTAAAGCAGCTGCTTTGGCTGTTACTGCACTCAGAAAAAAATCAAGATTTCCTTGCTTAAACAGGGAACATTTTAAAATAAGCGATATCAAAAGCTGATTGATTTCGTAATTTCCAAAACTAAGAACAAAATTCTTTTTTCAAGTAAGCTTTTCGCAACCCCGGAAGTCTTAAAAAAATATTTTTCTTGAATACTTTATTAATAATAAAATATCAAATTAAATTTTTAAAAATTGTTTATTTACCTAAGTCTGTAAAAGATCGTATTGTACTAAGTTAATTACTTTAAAATCTTGAGCTTTTGTTTTTTTTCGAAAAAAACATGTTTCTAGTACAAAACATTTTCATCTTTAAGTTTGTTTAAATTTTAAAACATAATAATTCTAGTAATATCGCCTAAAAAATAAATAATTAATAATTGTGTTTAAATATTAGTGCAATTTTAAATAATTGTGTTTTTTTTGTTGGTTACAAACAACAACACACAAAACAGTTGCATAAATGCAAAGCTCGGCTTTTATACTCTGACTTCGCTTGGTAAAAATCGGAAGATTTAATCATATAGCTGTCTTATTAACGGTCTTAATTTTAAGATGGCATATTTTTCTGAGTGTACTAGCACTCCTTCCTTCTCCTGCTCCTTCTCCTTTTCCTCCTGCCCCTTCTCTGGTTGCTGCTGCGTCGCCGTCGTCCCCAGCCGCATTACGTATGCATGACGTTGGCGTTAGCTCCAGTGCCGACCAGTGTCTATGGCGTAAATGCTTGAACGGAATGAAAAACGTGGGGCAGACAGCGCACAAGTCAAGCTGCCCTTAACTCTACCCTCTCTCCACTTTCCACTTTCCTCTTTTTCGTACTCAACAGTCATCTCTATTTCCTTGCCCCATTGGCCGGTTCAATGCTGATTGCGATCGCTGGCTTCGAGTTCTCTTACCCATTTTGGCCAGAACGAGAGTGAGAGAGCGTAGTCAGAGCTGAGTTCTGTCCCTTGTCCCACGTTGATAATTCGAAATTTGTATTCCAATCTTCAAATTGTCTCCAAAATGGAATTGATTTTATGCAGATGAGCATGAAATTGTCTCAATGCGAGTTAACCATGTTAGTGTAAATAAATGTTGCATAGAAAACGACGAAGCTGGCACGTGACACGCCCACTGCCCCAGAAACCCCTACCGCCCCCACCCCACCCCCTTTCACTATAGTGCGACACTGGCAAATGTTGAATGCAACTTTAAGTTTCTTTTAAACCAATTCAAAAGTTGAGAATTTATTACATAATTTTTAGGGGCAAGAGTTGGAATTCAATTGAGATAATCGAACGCAGTCGCTGCGAGATGCTCATAAAATGAAATGCTAAGAAAATCCACTTTAAATATTTGGCTAAGCAGAAATCAACCAACACTCCTTGAATCGGAATCGGAATTGAAATCGGAATCGGATCCAATCAAACAATGCGCCCACTTGCATTTCATTTGAATTTACAACTGTATTTGAGTGATCGAAGTAACAGCAGCCACGCCCCCTTTGCCACCCGCCTCCCAAACGCCACAACGAGCGAACGGAAATCATTGAGCAGGCCAATAAAATGCCATAGAGGGACAGAGAATGGGAAAGGGAATGTGAAGAGAGAGCGAGAGCAATGAGAAAATCGCATAAAAATTCGCTGGCAAATTTGGTAAAAATTCATAGAAGAGTCGCAGTCAATGGCCCAATATGCAAACATGACCAGAAAATATTTCAAAATTTCAAACGAGAAATGATGATGACGATGATGTTGGTACTGAAAGATAGATGCGGACTGTTGAATAGGAAGTGGAGGAGGTGAGTGGAGGGGAGGGGAAGGTTGATACATGTCTGTGGCATTGCAATAACAAAATTGGCCAAAAGGAAATTGAAGTACAGCCACAATTCATTGACTTAGTGATGGATTTTGACTTTGCAGTTGCTTCCGCTTGCCCTTTACCTCTTTCCCCTCTCAATCTCCTGGGCTACTGCTCTGAGTTCGCGATATTATCGGTTTACATTTGTTTGCAATGCTGAGTAATTTGTGTTTACTGCTGATGTGTTTAGTATGCAGGCAGCTCCTGCCTCCTTCTGTCATCCTATTCCATCCGATTCCTGCAACGGCAATATATGGCAGACGAGCTGAAAATTATATATGTCTACACAAAGAGAAAGAGGACTGTTATGTGAGTGCGATGAAGTATCGATAAAGTACTTTAAGTGGCCAGGAAATTGCAAATTGCTGGTTTGCTCGTAACTTAGATCAGCTCTCAATGATACGCCTTTCCGTCTTCTGTTGTTGTGTTGTTGTGTTGTTGCTCAGTGTTTATTTATAGAGCCCATATAGAGCATTTCTAATGATAGTTTAGTTTCTCAAAATAAATATTGACTCGAGCGATAAGAAGAATTACGAGCTGCACTCTTGGCCAATTTATTTGTTATGTCCATGCCGTGATAGCTTCTTCTCACTTTCCACCCTCCATTTCCCACTCCCCTCAAATGGCAATTGCATTTGCAAAAATCTCATGCATAAGTTTTCATCTTATTTACTCGAAGCCAAAGTCGAAGCCAAACTGCAACGGCATCAGCACGATCTCGAATTTCTCTATAAATCATCTATGCAATTTTAATTCAAACACAAAAGAATTTCAACCGCACATGCCGCACAATACTACGAGTACACATGAAGAAAGAGAGAGAGAGATAGATAGAGAGACAGAGACAGAGAGAGATGGAAGTATTGACATGGGGGCATTGTTAGCATAAACCAATTGTTAAAGCCAAAATAGCGACAACCCAACTCATGGCCCAAATCCCCATAACGCCCCCAACTAATGCGCTCAACGCGCCCAGAAGATACACAGAAGACTCTCAGAGAGAGACTGAGAAACAGAGCGAGAGAGAGACAGGGACATGAGTAGCATGAGAAGTTGCCCCCTCGAGAGTCGAGGCCAAAAGCTACTCGAAGCATGGGCCAAAGGCTTGGGAATAAAGCCAAAATATGTAGTCTAAATAACCGCATTTCTCTGCGTGTGTGTGTATGTGTGTGTGTGTGAAATATTTTGTTTAACGTTTATAGTTTTATGCACTTAAGATACGAAAATATTTTTTGGAAATTTATTTTCTAGCTGCAGCCAAAGCAAAGCTAAAGCCAAAGCCAAAGCTGATGCTGAAGCCAAAGTAAAATCAAACGCAAAAACTTTTGCCAATATTTGTAAAAAAGATATTGATTGGCCTGAGCTACATATACAACTTGGCTCACACGCACACACACTACCACATATACATATATTGGTCCTGCTTATGCACATAAATTTATCCTTTCAATAAGACATGCAGGTTTCTGGTCTGCGTTTTGCGTTTGCTTTTGCCACCTAACTCAACATCACTGCTCAATTCTTATAGCAAACACAGTCTATGTGTGGGTGTGTGTGTGTGTCTGGGTGTGTGTGAACGCCCTCGACACGTACCCCACATGCCACATGCCACACTCGCACACACACACACATGCACACAGACACTACAGTTGACTGGTGCATAAGTAAACGTCAGCGGATAAATTGCCACAGTTGTTGCCCGAGTCGTAGACGTAGTCAAATTTTTGAGTTTTTCGTGCATGATAACAACTATGGCAACAGTTTGAGAGCCATTGAAGCGAAGTGGCTTCAAAGCACACACACACATATGCACACACACATACATAAATGCATACATATGTAGTTATAAAGAGTAGGAGACTCGACATTTGGATTTATTTCTTGAGCATTGCCAAAGGTTATGTTTGTTTTATGTTAAATGTTCAAACATATTATTGCAACACGATGCTCAAGCGAGTGCTTACCAACATTTGCGTATTTGTTTGCCTCACTCTCACATACACATACACATACAAATTGTTGCTGTTGTTGTTGTTGTGTCTGCTGCATGTTGAAATATTCAAACAAAAATGTTATGAAAATATGAACTGATGCTTATCGATTGTAAAATATGATCAAGTTGGGGGTTGCTCTTATATGCAAGGCATGAATGCAATACACGACACACAGACAGACAGACAGATGCACGTACACTCACACACACACATACACACACACACTTTTGCATACATTTGCATGGCGTTTAATTTGTTGGTACAATCAAAGCCCAAACCAAAATGGAGGCTGCAATATTTCTGTGAACGCAGCTAACAGACATGTGTGTGTCTGTGTGTGTGTTTGTGTGTGTTGGTGCCTGTTTTCATATCGTGTTCATTTGTTTGTTTGTGTGGCAACCAGACAAGACCAAAACGAACCCAAACCCAAACTCAAACGCAATCTGCAATCTCAAACGCAATCGCAATTCCATTGCCAATCCCAGGCCCAATTTCATGGCCCGAAGCAATTGCAGCCAAATTCCTTTGGTAGCTAATAAATATTAAAGTTTAATTAAATATGCTTTTTGCCCAATATTTATGTGAGTATCGATTACTGACTGCCTTCTTCTTCTTCTTCTGCTGCTGCTGTTGCTGCTGTTGCAGCAATGCAATTTCACTGTTGGTCAACGCCATAAATTGCAACCTTGAAGCTTGAGAGCTGAAGCCAACGCCAAAGGCCATTAAAATACTTTTATACTTCCTATTTTTTTATTTTTATTTCTCTTTTCCGTTCCTTTTTATTTAACATGGTGTGGGCTTAGCTTGGGCTAAACTAAAACTCTTATTAAAAATTGACTTTTATCGTGATTTACAATCAAGTTGGCCTTTTTTAAATGCCGCGGTCGACATGCGGGTTGCCAGCTCAGTGTTTGATGTTGTTGGTGTTGGTGTTGGTGTTGTGGTTGAGGCAAGATTCACACACACACACACATATCACACCACACACTCATCAGTGGCTAGCGCAAAAATATTTCTTCATGGCTTAAGCAAGACGGGCACATATTTAAAGCCCTCTCTCTTTCCCCTTGCCCCCTCTCAAATGCCCGACACGTGGTCTAACACTTTGTGTGGTATTTGCAGCTGGAAAATCCTTTTTAGTTGCCACGCCCAGCGCATAAGCTGCTTGCTGTCGTCCTTAAGGAGCAGCTTTTACAATTCAGCTCGCTTTGCCATCTACACACGTTTATATAGAAATCTCATTCCCCAACACTTTACTATACTTTTTTTTATTCGCTTCATATTTCTGCACATGCAATTCTATTTTTTCTTGATTTCTTTTTTTTTCCTTTGGCAAAGGACATCCATTCGACTTTCAGCGCTTTCGCATTCGACTTTCGACATTTGCTTGGCCCAACGTTCACTCTTCATTTTATGGGATTTTCCTCAGATGCTTCTCCTTGGCTTGGGTCTGTGTTTGTGCTTTGGGTCAGCTCAGTTTTATCAACATTAAGAGATAATTTTAAATTGCTTATATAAATTAAGTCGATTGCTCTGGTTTTAATTGTGTGGCACTTGCAGTGTTAAACACAATCTTAATTATATTTTTAACAATAATAAATTGTTTTCCCTTTTATCTGTCATTTGCAGAGACTGTCGAGTTGTGCGCGATCCACAGACACTGAAATCAAAGGGATATGGATTCGTCAGCTTTGTCAAGAAATCGGTGAGTATTTAATCAGAACTAAATCAAAGCTGAGAAAGGTGTTGAAGGAGAGACAAGCAAAGCCAGTAATGAACATTTGTAATTGATTCTATTTAGCGATTACAACAGAAAACAACTCTAACATATCAAAGCAAACTCAAACCGTATTTAAATGAAAGGTAGACATTTTATTGTCTACTCACATAACTCTGATAAGACATACTTTCTAAGACAGTCACGCACGCACACTTGTTAGCAGATGCAACAAATCTCACGGCCAGGTTAAGAGCGAAACTGAAAGCATTTACACATCATATTCAATATGTGGAAACCGCAAGTGATAAGGGTACAAATAACTCACACTAAATCGGAGTATGTGTGGCTTAAAGGTTTGTGGGTTTTTGTCAGTTGTGATTGAATTTCATGTGCTTAATAGGTAGAAAATTCAAGGAAGCCAAGAAAGTTGACGCCAAAGTGTGTGTCGGGGATCAAAGGCAGCTCCAAAACGCAATGCGTGTCAGTCAGTCAACTAGAAAAAATGCGCAAGCTTAGCTAAAAGACAAACAGACGGAGAGATGGAGAGATAGAAAGATAGAGAGATAGAAATGTTGGTAAAATCAAAGCTAAAATCAAAGTCAAATCAAAGCTCAAGCTCAGCCAGGCAGATAGACAGACAGACAGACAGGCAGACAGGCAGGCAGATGATATTAAAGCCAAAGGCCAAATAAGTCAATTAAGCAGCAAACGTTGAAAATTGTTAATTAAATATTAATGCTAATATCAATATTTTCAAACTCAAAAGAGATTGAGACAGATAGAAGGAGAGAGAGGGGAAGTGTTGTGTGACAGCTAGCAACTGAGTGTGTAAATATAACATAATCCCTGACACTTAGACACTGCCATGTCTCTCATTTCCCCGCCCTGCCTCAACCGGATTCTGTCACTCAAATGGCTGAATAAGTCTAAGCTCTTTGCACATGTTGCTGTTGTTGTTGTTGCTGTTGAATTACAGCAAATTTGAGTGCAATGCGGCGTATACGCAATTTGGTTTGCGGCTGACGTGTCAAAAGCATCGCCAGCACTAACTAGTTAACTTTTTATGTTGCATCGATGCTCTAGGGGTTTTTTGCTAGGGATGGGGGTGGCAGGCGACAAATTTTCGAACTTTCTCGATTAGTTTCGATGCATTGCAAAGGCAAATGAAAGAAAAACAAACGCGCTCCAAATAGCAAACTCAAATATTTCAAATTAAGTTTCTCGACATGAGTTTTGCACACACAGACAGACAGACATACATACAAACAGACTCATATGCAGTGCTATGAGCCTTCGGCACGCCCCCTTCTGCTCCGCCGCCGCCTTCTGACGTCGCTTGCAGCTGATTTAATGCAAATTTTATTTATGCGAAAAGTTTTATTAAATTTTTGTGCAAAGTTTATATATTTTCTGTGGTTTTGCGGAAATTGAAAAGTTATTTTTCGAATGGCTTACTGCTCACACGTGTGTGTGTTTGAGTGTGTGTGTGTGTGTGTGTTGGTATGTGTGTGAGTGCATTTCGATTGCAACTGCAAACGGAAAAGGAAGAAACATTTTCTTCATTCAGCACTTCCGCCTGCGCATGAATATTTTGCCAATCGCCCAGCTTTGCATAATATGAAACTGAGCACAGGACGAAGCAAGGAGCTAAAGGAGCTGAAGCTGAAGCTGAAAGCTGAAGGCGAACAGCCTTCAAATATTTAGCGTAAATTGTTTGGCAACATGCTTTAAATAAACACCAACGGAGCAAGTGCTTGCCAAACGCTGACGATGTACACAAATTGCCATAATTTAATAACCATCAGCACACAGCACAGCTCAGCACAGCACAGGAGCAGCAACAGACGAGGCTTGTGGATGGTGTGAAGGACTGCCAGGACACTGCCGCGGCTGTCTGCGTGTCATTAGCATCATAAATCACAACAACAACAAAAGAACAAAAATGGAAAAATGAAAAAAATATGATGCCAACAAATTCCCGCAAACATTAAGCGCAATAAACATGTCGATGCAGGAGACAGAAGCTCTCTTCCTGCTGCTCCTGCTCCTGCTCCTGATCCTTCATGTCGAGAGCACAGCTCGAAAATGCTAATGGCTGCCATTGCTGGCGGCGTCAGTTATTGTCGCACACATAACATTAACATATTATTGCACGCCAATGCGGCAAACGCGTAACACGCGGCGTATGAGCAACAAATTCAACGCGTGCTGCTTGCATCTTAAGTGGACACTGGCTCACAACTATTTATGCACACAGTAAATACCAACGCGACTCTGCTATCAAACCTAATCGAATTAAAGACGAGTCTCACTTGAGTCTCTTCTCTCGCATAATTTGCTTATGCTTGAGTTCTGTTTAATAATTTCTACCCAAATTCGACAATGTGTGCAGCGAACAAGATATAATGCCGCCCCCTGTTGCCCGCCACGCCCCTATTAATAATGCAGCCACACGATGCCGCCGTTGGTGGCATGCAACTTGCGTTCTTTTCATCAAAATGCCTCGACAGTTCATTGTTGCATTATTATCATTTGTTGTACTTATTGTTGCTGTTGTTGTTGTTGTTGTTGTTGTCATTCTTCTCGTTGCTGTGGTTGTTGTTGCGGTTGCTGTTGTTGTTGCTGTTGTTGTCATTGCCATTGTCACGACATACAATGACTGCGGTTAACTCAATGTTCTTTTGCTGTGGCCTCACGGTTCGCTTCAATTGAAAAGCATTCCATGTGTTGCCATCAATATTTACGAGTACAAAGTTACGACTCCAAATATCTGAACATTTTGAGAACGAAATTGCATTAAATTAGCAAAATTATATAAATAAAACTTATATTCGCGCTTATGGAGCATCAATTGAGTTTTCGACATTCAACTGTCTGTTTTAGTTCAACTTCACATTAGTCGAAATAATAAACAGAAAGTGATCAAATTTAATACATATATATTTACAATTCATTTATATATTCATATCGTTTCATTAGTTCACTTTTAAAGCATTTCAAATGTGGATTTAATATTTTAAAATACAGCTTTTAAATAAAAATAATATGTTAAAATTAAATATGCCAGCTTAGATTTATGTCTAATCTCTCCATCAAACTTTAATAAAATTTCATAAAAATTTTAATGGAAATATACAGATTAAAGACTTTCTTTTTAAAGTGAAAGCTGAAAGCAGAACAAAAGCTAATTTCAAACAAAAAGCAAAATGTTCAAGTTGTGTGTAATAAATTTGCTGAAGCGAACGAAACTTGCGTTATAAATATAAATGGCCAGGACATTCATTTTATGTTTTCCATAATAATTCAGAAACTAGTGATTTGAAGCCTGAAACTGCCTACACACGCATAAGCCGACCCATTGGACACACTGGACACTGGACACTGGACATGGGACACACATGGAGCTGCCCTCGGGGGTAGCAACTATAAAAAACAATCGAGAGGGGGAGTAAAAAATCTCTGGGCTTTGGAAAGGGAAACAAAAATCAAAATGAAAAATAAGTAGAGGAAGAGAGACAGTCAGACAGAGAGAGAGAGAGAGGAAGGAGGGGCGAAAAACTGGCATACACAAATAAATCCCATGGAATTATGTCTTGACAAAAGTGCGCTCTTGCGTGAAATACTGATTTCTGGCAAACGTCGACGCCATCGAGGCCAACATCGAGGCCCACTCCATCCACATTTGAAAATGTTCTGATGTGTGACCGACCAGGCAATGGCAATGGTCAAAAATCGAAAACGTTTTTGGTCTAAACAGTAGTGGGAGAGTGAAAACTGTTTCTGCCATTGGGCCGAATCAGTCGAGACTTCCCTCAGCCGGATTTTGTATACACATCGATATCTGTTTGATGCTTTAGAATGCGACAAATGGGACAGCATTTCAAGTGTGCAAACGATTTGCCACTTGAGTTATTCTATAAATATCAAGAAATCATCAGAAATGCCCAGTCAAAAACTAAAAAAAAAAGGAGAAAAACTCATGCAATTGCAAGTAAGGAAAGAGAGGAGAGTGGAGAGTGGAGAGTGAGGGGCACCTTGTTGTGGTTTTTTTTTGGGTCTTGTGACTTTAATATTCGACTTTGTTAATGGTTGGTTCTTAAAGCCCCCAACGAGCTGCGAGCTCTGAGCTGAGCTGACGAGCTGACGCTTATCTAAATAGCCACGTTAATGAATCTGACCGAAGAACAACGCAAAACCGGCTTAGAAGCCTGGCCAGGTCTGCCAAACCTTTTAGCCTGATGATGTGCGGATACTAAAGAAGTTTGGAAAGAGAAAGACGTTGGCCAGCACTAAATACTTCTGTGTCTGTTACCTTTTTCAGACAAAACGGTTGCTAAGAAAACCTGATAGAGACAGAGAGAGAGAGAGAGAGAGAGAGAGAGGGAGGGAGAAAATGAAAAAAATGGCAACAGAATTCTTATTTTCTTGGAGTGTATTTGTGCAGGGATTATCCCCTTTTTGTGTTTGACTTTGCCTTTTTTCACCTTTTGCCGTTAGAGCTCTTCCTTTTCTTGCTTGGTCCTTTTTTTCTTATTTTTGGCACAAACCATTTCCTTATTGTTTTAATAAACATTTAAAATGTCTTGCTCCCAACTTATGTACGTTGTGTACACAAAATGTCAGCCGCAACCAGAGATGAAGGAGGAGGCAGTAAGATCCAGATGAAAAGTATGACAAAACCCTTTTAAACCACTTAAAAATTCTTCAACTTACTTTGCTTTTCTTCATTCGCTTAATGAAGGTATTTCGCCTTTTCGGTTTTGTTTCTTGAGCTGCTCAGCAGCAAACTTTTTGTGACTTCCCAGCCCCGTTTCCATCCCTGTCCGTTATCCTGCCCTCTCCACGTCCCGCAGCTGCTTGGCAGTTTCATTTCCTTTGCCGAGGCCATGCGGGGGCATTAAAGGATTCACCGCTTATCAAGTAATCAATATTTACAAAAGGCACAGCAAAAGTTGCACCAGCAATGACTTACAACAAGTTGAACATCAAATTGAATTTACAGAAAATTCACTTTAAATGCTTTATTTTTTTGTCCTGTCCAGCGAACCAGAAACTTTTGGCCGTCATGTTCTTGGAAATTAATTAACTTATCCGAATGCGGAAGTTGTCGTCTATTAAAAGGAACTTAAACGTCCAAAACTGGAAGTTGGCATTTATGAAAGAATTTTTTACCCCTGTTCGGACTATAATAATCCAGCTGACAACCAGCAGGTTCTGCTCACTTTCTTAGGCAAAAATTTAATTAATTTACAGATGCTTCAAGTGGTGCCAATAAGTAGGCAACACTGTTTGTGCGCATCGGTTATTGTTATTGTTGTTGCTTTAGAAGTATTATTTGTCACAACCGCAGCAAGCCGCAAACAGGCAAACGTTTGAAACTTTTCCAGCTATTAGCTGCAAATTTGCCATACACAATTAATTAATTTCGCCTGGCCACAGCAGCAGCAACAGCAACGTCGACTGACATCTTAACCATACCAACAAAATTGCTGTGAGCCAAATGGCCATGCCCAAAAACTGTCTACACAAAGCCAAAACCATTCTGTTGTTATTTCAGCTTCATGTTTATCCCAGAAACTTTGCAATTAGTTTTAGACATTTTTTGAGACAACAAACACTGCTCTTGATGCTGGCATTGTTATTGCTGTTGTTGTTTCTGTTGTTGTCGTTGTTGTTGTCTTCGACTTGGACTTGGACTGCTGATGGCGGACTTTCATAACTAGTTTTGCAAGTTGTTGCCATGAGATTGGGTGTCGTGTTGTGGTATTTAACAGACACTTGAGCTAGATGAATTGGCAAATTACTTGAAGGCTCTTGAACTCTCTCTGCAAAGTTATGACAGCCAATGAGGCATTTAAATGAGAAACTCTCCCGCTCATAAATATTCCATGAGAATTCATACTCTCACACTTAAGGCACACTTTAGACTGTCTCTCTATTTCACTGTCTCTTCCTTTACAGCTTCACAGTTCATGTTCAGCAAATGTTTTCTAAGCAATTTACGACCAAAATGATTGATAAACTTTGGCCAGCAAGAGACTCGCAAGCAAAAAAATAACTAGTTGTGCAACAAAGCCAACTTTTTTGGCCAAAGTTCGCTGTCAGTGGCATTGCATTAGCTTCGGCCAAAGTTCGTTTTTTCTGAGACCCATCTAAGCTGACCGTTTGTTAAGACAATTTTCGTTGACACATGGAATTGCAATTGCAATTGGCGAACGACAGAGAAAAGTGCATTTTGTTGCATTTGTTACAGCGAGTGCACTCGAGTTAAAAGGAAACCTCTCAGAGTAGTAAATAAAATATTGCATGTTGCTGCTTTAAAGTTGCAGGCAGTTCGGCTGATAAATAAATACAAAATATTTAAATAGCTTTCTGATGTCCCCCAGGGCACCGAGTTGGGCCGACAGTTAGGTTGTTGTTGTTGTTGCTGTTGTTGCTGTTGTAACATTACTTGCCTGCCCGCAAGGAACCGATTGTTGTTGTTGCAGTGTCGCAATCAACGATGCGTATCGGTTAAAAAATGTTAAATTTATAGTTTATGCAAATATGAAAAATGCAACTGGCAATGCATAAAAATGCGCACGCACGCAAACTGCGTGACTTAACCAAGGCAAGCACACTCACACATACACTCACACTCACACATACATATACACACACACATATACATATAGTCAATTTAAATTATGGACAAAGTTACGCGACAGTTGCTTGGTTTATCGCTCGGGGCAGCCACTCAATTGTTGACTTTTGTTCAAGCGGTTAAATTAAAGGGGGAAAACCAAAAAAAAAAAAAAAACGCAGAGGCATTGAAATACCCTACAGACAATATGTTGCAATAAATTTAATAAATGTAGTTGCTGTTTTACAATACATTGTTGCTGCTTTACATTTCTCCCCAAGTGCCCAGCTCACAAAATAGAGTATACGCCAGGGCAGCCAGGACGGCAGTCCGACGGCATTGTCGCTGATTTCAGGCGTTGCACGTGGCCTCCATGCAAAAAAGTAGCAAAAACTAAAAATACAGAAAACCTGTGGCAGGCTGCACCTAGTTATAGCCAACTCACAGCTCACCTTCTCTCCAACTCCCATGGCGGTAAGAAACGTGCAGCGCGAATGCCAACAAACTCCATTATGGCACTGTTTCTTGACTGCCTGACTTGGTCTTTACAGTGCCGCAACTAAATTGCTGTGCACATTCACACACACACACACACACACAGATACATATACATACTCTGAGCCCGACTGCATGCAAGTTTTTCAGCAAGTTGCAATCATTTTCGTATGAATCACGTTTGATACGCACGAAATACCTTTTTAGCGAAATTGAAATTATAATTTGTGGATGCCCTTGTAAATGCCATACTACTCGTACAGTAGAGAGAAGGGGAGAGAGAATGGAAAGAGTGGCAACGAGAATCAAACAGCAACCAAGTTGTTGCAACAATGTCGACCCAAGCGAAAGGAGCAACTTTTGCGACATTTGCGCCAATTGTTTTTTCTTCAACTCTTTCTCAGCCTTCTCAGCGTCTGTTGATGCTTTCGAGCTGTAAGCGGCTTAAGCGGCTAGACAAACCATACCAAATGGCGATGAGCTTTTAGCTAATTGCCACACCATTTAATTTGGTTTTTTTACAGGAAGCGGAAACCGCCATCACGGCCATGAACGGCCAGTGGCTCGGCTCGCGTTCGATACGCACAAATTGGGCCACACGAAAACCGCCAGCCACCAAAGCAGACCGTAAGTAACTCCAAATATTGTATAAAACTTACACTCTAAAAATGTATTTATTATTTTGAATAATTTATTCTTTGCAGTGAATATCAAGCCGTTGACCTTTGATGAGGTTTACAACCAGAGCAGTCCCACAAACTGCACCGTCTATTGCGGCGGCATTAATGGCGCTCTCTCTGGCTTTCTTAACGAGGACATACTGCAGAA
Source organism: Drosophila subquinaria (assembly GCA_037043405.1). Lineage (NCBI taxonomy): Eukaryota > Metazoa > Arthropoda > Insecta > Diptera > Drosophilidae > Drosophila > Drosophila subquinaria. Next base: position 1,062,844 of record JBAMBL010002830.1, read on the forward strand.
GACATTCTCGCCATATGGCACAATACAGGAGATTCGTGTGTTCAAGGACAAGGGCTACGCATTTGTGCGGTGAGTAGCAATTTGTGGTCTAAATGCAAACAGTAAATCGAGTACAATATATCGAAATCGAAAAAAGAATCGTTTAAGAAAGCATATTTAAAAATACAGAATCAACAAGTAATTTTTGACTTGTAAGTTGAAAGTTCGAAAATAAATCAAGTTCAAACTAATTTAGTTTTCACAAAATTTAACAGATATTCAAGCGGAATATCACTTAAATCCTGGTCTGGCATCTAAATTGATTCTGCTTTATAATAATTTTGTTAAACAAATTTATTTTGCCTGAACACGATATTTAACGATATACACTGCGTATACGTCATGTTGATCGTAGAGAAGCAACTCTTAAATTGCGTATACGTCATGTTGATCGCCGCTTGCATTAGCTGAACAACAAATTTATTTTGCTTGAAAACGATTTTTAACGATATACACTGCGTATACGTCATGTTGATCGTAGAGAAGCAACTCTTAAATTGCGTATACGTCATGTTGATCGCCGCTTGCATTAGCTGAACAGCACATAACAAAACAAAGGATTAAAATAATTGTTGTAACAGGCATAGTAAAAGCGAGCAGCGGCTAGTTGTACGACATTAACCCATTGTTTCCACGCCATTTTGATTTTGTTAGCGAACTGTATATTGTGGCTGCCACCTATTTTGGTGGTGCAACCCTCTTCAGACCCGCTTGTAGTTGCTGTTGTTGTTGTCGTTGTCGTTGTCGCTGCAATTGAGTGCACGCCATTTCAATGTGCCTCCATTCAGCTTTGGGGTATGCCGCACCGTTAATAAATCAACTACACTTTTGCACTCAACAACAGCAACAACAGGCAAATTTGAGGCAACAAAACAATGAAACGCAATAACAGGGACGACGAAGCTGCCCATGCCAAAACGAAAGGGAGAGAGAGATAGAGAGAGATGGAGAAAAAAAAAGGCAAAATGCAAACAAACAAGGCAAAAACGTTGGCAAAAACGAAGAGGGCTGAAAAGGAAGGCAACGTGTGCTCTGAGCCAGTCAGCTGGCTCTGAGGCTGACTCTGACTCCGACTCCGACACCGACTCTGAGGCTGAGCAGAAAGCAGATCGCAGCTGCCGCCACGAATGCTGATAGGATTTTAATGGCAGCGGTTGCCCTCCCGGCGAGCATTCAGGGCTTAAAAACACACCATCATCAAAGTGAGAGGGAAGAGGGCGAAACGCATTGCAGAATCATGTGCGCCTTTTGTCCGCTGTCCAAAACTCATTTCTGTAGGAGAGAGACAGAGACAGAGAGAGGAAAAAAGAGGGCTAGAGTGAGAGAGAGAAATGGAAAGAGAAAGGGGGAGAGTGTAAAAGAACCGCATTGGCATTGTTTGGCGTTTTGTAACATAATGAGCTTGGGGACTACAAGTAGTCTCTGCTGGCGCAGCCGTTGCAGTTGCTGCCTTTGCTGCATTTATATACGTATACCAAAACCCAGCCGCAACAACAACGACAACAACAACGGCAACAACAACAACAACTGGCAGCTACAAGTACAATAAGAGCCAAAACAATTCCACAGACGCTTGTACCACATTTACGCTTTGTTCTGCTAACACAACTCGTTGTTCTGGTTGTTGTTGTTGTTGTTGTCGAGTGAAGTTGTTGCTGCTGCAGGTTAAATGGAAATTTAAGCAGGTCAATCTGCAATCTGCAATCCAGGCTCCCCCAGCGTATTAGTTTGCCTTAACTTAACACACACACACACACACTTAACTCTTCACACCCACTCGCCCCGCTTAGATTCTCCACCAAAGAGGCTGCCACACACGCCATCGTGGCCGTCAACAATACGGAAATCAACCAGCAGCCAGTGAAGTGTGCGTGGGGCAAGGAGAGCGGCGATCCCAATCATATGTCTGCAATCGCTGGCCAGGCACTGGCACAAGGCTTCCCCTTCGGCTCGGCGGCAGCGGCGGCAGCTGCAGCAGCCGCCTACGGGCAGCAAGTGGCCGGCTATTGGTATCCACCGGCACCAACATATCCCACAGCGGCGCCAGCCAGCACCCTGCAGCCGGGCCAGTTCCTGCAGGGCATGCAGGGCTTCACCTACGGTCAATTCGCGGGCTATCAGCAGGCCAGCTACATGGGGTAAGCAACCTACACTGAATAAATAAATAAGTAATATAAGTTAGATTATTTTTTTAATTTATTATATACATATATATTTATTTATTTCTTTGTTTACTGTATCCGAGTGCTATAAACTAAAGTTTTTATAATAAGTATATTATAAGAAAAGTCATTAAAAATTATAAATAGGTGAATAGTATAATGCTTTATTTTTTAAACTCTACATTTTTTTTTACTTACTAGCAAATATATAGTTTTTTATTCACTTATAATTTTATAGTTTTATTCAGTTCAGTTCTTTCTAGCTCATGTTATTCAATGATCATAAGTTTATGTTCAAGATTCACTTTAATTTACATAATAAATAAGTTTACTAAGTTAAATTATTTATTTAATTTATTATTTATATATTTATTTATTTCTTTGATTACAGACTAAATCTTATATAATATATTACTATAATAGTCTTTAGAACTTATAAATAGGAAAATTGTATTATGCTTCAAAATTCATTTTATAAACTCTTCAAATATTTTGGTTTCACAATAAATAAATAGTTTTTTATTCTCTTATAATTTTATAGTTTTATCCAGTTAATTTTTTTCTAGCTCATGTTTTTTAATGATTATTAGGTTATTTTCAAGCATCACTTATTTTCCTGTTGGTGCATTTTTAGTTTTATTTTGTAATTGCGTGGCGCTATATGTAATTTTCAAAAAGTGTGGAAGTTGATTCCAGGAGTTTAAGGTCTTGTCTCTTATGCAGACAATATTATTTGTTCTTGCAGATGTACGAGTAGAACATTTCAAGTTTTTTCATATAAATGCTCAATATTTCCTCTTTTTCTTTATACTCCTCTCTCTTCTTTCTGCCCCCTTTGCAGCATGGGCGTCCAGCTGCCGGGCACTTGGCAGAGTGTGCCGTCCCAGCCGCAGTTGACCAGCGCTGCGGCCGCCACGGCGCCACAGATCACACAGAGTGTGGGCGGGGCACTGCCTCAGACGGCTGGCGTTGTGGCCTATCCGATGCAACAGTTTCAGGTCAGTCCACAGGTGAGTCTGCTGATTGCGACAGACAGTGCGTATGCTTGATGTGTCTCACATTGCTTGATGCTTGCGCAACTCTTACAGCTGGCGGAGGATGAGTGGCTGGCGCCCAGTTTGCTGGTGTAGCTGCCATGAGCGGTGGCCATGTATCCCACCCAACAGCAACAGCAGCAGCAACAACAACAGCAACAGCAGCAGCAACAGCAGCAGCAGGAGCAGCAAACTGGCAGCGATTATGTGAAGGAGCCACGTTACCAGCTACAACAGCAACCACAGCACCATCACGTGCCACAGCAACAACTCCACCACCACCACCAACAACAACATCAGCAGCAGCAGCAGCAGCAGCAAACATACGAGTTGCAGCAGCAGCAGCAGCAGCAACAACAACAGCAACATTATGCCCCACAGTTGCATTATACGCAGCCACATTGGATGCATCAGCAGGTAGCCAACAACGAGCAGCAGCTTCAACTGCAACTTCAGGCACAGCAACAGCCAAGTCAGGTCTATGGCATGCCCGAATTGTACAAAGATTGAACTGACAAAATGATTATGAATTATGGTATTTAGTAGAAAGTTAAAACGAGGCAGGCAACACAGATAAAATATCAGATCAGATACAAATTAGCAGCAAAAACACAGACAGTAAAAATTGTATGAAAAATTGCAGAAATGAAATATGATATTAAATAAAAGCCCATTAAATAAAAATCCAATTTGTTGACGGCAACTTAGATATAAATATGAATGGCAACAGCACCACAAGAACAACATGAACCGCAGCAGCAACAATAAAGCCAAATGTGCAATAGCTAATAACCATAATTTATGTAAAACTAATTAAAGCAAATATTAAAATGATAATGATAATGAAAATGAAATAAAATATAGTATATTGTATGTATGTATGTGTGTTATTTGTGTCTATTTTCGCAGTCGAAAGGTCTTTTCCCCATAGTTGAAGAGAAAGGGGAGACAGAACACCATAGAGTAGTACACCGTACATAGAAGAAAGAATCTCAACAGATTGGGTGCTAAAGTCCAAGTCTCAACAATGCTTCGGATTTTATTCGTATAGTTGTCTAACGGTAGAGCATAGAGAAAGAAACACAGAGAATAAGAGAAGGACATAGATAAACTTATTTTATTGACTGACAATTTCAACTCTTCAAATTTGCTTTCCATCATTTTGATGGTCATTTCCATTTCCTTCCTTTACTTTCACCCGTTTCCCCTTAGCTGCAGATATAAAATGAATATCAAGAGCAGCTCCTTTAATAGATTTACCTAATTTAAGGTGTAGTTTAAGAAAATGTCTAAACATTTTATCCAATTGCTTCGATCAGTTAATCCCAGTTTAAAGATAATGTGTTGAGTTTTAAATAAATATCGAGCAAAGGAACCAAAACAAATTGAAACCAGAGACAAAATTAAAATAAAAAAAGTTAAAATAAACTCACAAGAAATACCTATAAATAATTAAATGTAAACACAAGTCAAAAAAGTAGAAAATTTGCACATAGGTAAACATAGTGATAAAGTAAAACAAACCAAACAAAATATAAACAAAGAAATAAAAATAGTATGAAATAATCAAATGCATGTACTTAGATGTACCCATGACTAGCTATAATTAAGCAGCACTTAATATGAGTATGAGAGCTCTCATATACACATATACATACATATATTCGAGGGGTAACAACACATATAGAAGAATCTTATTAATGTATCTGTGTAATGTAAATGTGAACAAATCTATAAGTAATATAAATGCAAACGAAGGAAACGAGCCGAATGAGGCATCAAAAATAGTGAAATATTTAGAGAAAGTGAGCAAAACCCCATCAAAAAAAAAATATTAAATACAATAAAGACAAAAACAAAGGCAAAATAGAGAAAGGTGAGCAAATCTTATAAGCAGCGTCCATGACGTCATCTGCAACGTGTAGCAAAAGCAAATTACAAAATTTAGTCAATGTTTAGTTAAGATTGTAATTGTAACTATAAAAACTATATACTAAATGTTAACGAGACACAATTATTTATGGTATTTACAAGGAGGCAAAAACAAAACCAAAACGAAAACCGAAAAAATCATCAAAATTGTAAACTATTTTTTACAACAAAAAAAAACAAAAAAACAAATGAAATGAGGAAATTGTAACCAAAAAACAATTAGAACACTTTATATTGGATGTGGTAAAAAAACAAAAAAAATAAAAGAAATGCCAAGATGAGGTGCGTCTAATTTCTATAAGTTGTGATTTTATGCGATGAGAGTAAATAATGCTATTGACAAAGTAAACTGATTTATTTTTTAAAACTTGGCAAAACGCGTTTTTTGAGAGCCAACGGCAAAACTGTGTGCAGCATTGTATGCATAACTTTACATATATATATATATATATATACAAATCTATATATACTTATATACATACAAGTACATAAATAAATATAAATATATATACTAAATGTTATTTGAGCAAACAACAACAACAAAACTGTCTGCTAATCAAACAGAGAAAAAAAGCTATGCATAATTTTAAACAAAAACATTAAAATATAATACAGAAAAATACAATTGATTGTAGCTGAACATATGTACTATGTCGATAAATATTATGGCAAGTAGAAAGAGAAACAAAATAACAGTGAAGGAGCATGAAATAAAGAGATGGGGAGAGTACTTATAATACAATTACCAATAATATAATATGAAATATACTTATGTGTTTAGCATAACTATACATAGTTACAATTTAAGCTAAATGCAGATACACATATAAAACAATAAATGATTCAATGTTGTGTATGTACATATATATATTATAATAAAAAAACACAGAAAAATGCATATAATTAAAGAGTGTATATGAATGTAAACACACACACACACGAACAAACATCACAAAAGCAAATGAAATAAATATAAAAAATAAAATGAATAAAAGAAAATAAATTTAAATGTATAAAAAATGCCACAGATTAAACAGAGCTGCATAAAACACTGTAATATGTTTTGAACAAAAAATGGAACTAAAAAATTGAAAATGAGCAAAGCCAGCAAACATTCACTTACACACACCCACACACACACACCTACACACGGACATAATCGCATTTAAATGAACAAGAAAAAATAGAAACGCATACAGAGACAAACGAAGTGATTACATCGTGCAAGCAGAATGGCATAATTATGTTAAGAGCCTATCAAAGCCTATCCAATCCAATCAAATCGATCGAACAAAACTCAACACACACAGTCACAATCACACAATCACACACAAACATAATTGCACGCAGGTGTGCAGGCAAACACGTTAATACATACATAGAAAAGTGCGGAAAAGCAGGAGAGAAATAATCAAATAAAATGGAAAAATGTTAATCAAAAATAAAACAAAATGAAAACTATGCCGTTTTTATTTCTTTTTGCTTTCTCTATAGCAAGTGCAGATTTATAGGATTTCAATTGCAAAATGGAAGTCAGAGGTAAGTGAGAGTCTTTAGAAAGCAGGTAAGGGGAATTTTCCAGTTGTTGCTGCCTTGATTGATGCGACTTTAATTTGTGCTGCAACTCTTAATGTGCCTTTAGCCTGGGGGCAATTATAGTACATACATATATTTATCAACACATTTGCAAGTTAATGAATATGGATTTATATTAGCAATGACAACGCATGTCAATCATTAGGCAAATTGATATTTATACAATAATAAGAGCAAACAGTTGCTAAGAAACTAAGCCCAGATATCTCATCAGGTTGACTGCAGTTCAATATTTCTATACTTATTGTATGTACGCTGATGTCGCATTTCCACTTGACTCGATTTGTCGGCACTGCAGTTGCAACGCGCTGCAATAAGACGGCGTTGAGCAGCTGCCGCATGCTGGTCACGTCTCTCCCCCCACCCCCCCCCCCCCTCTCTCTCTCACTCTGTGTATATATGTGAAGTGCACCTTTCAACAAAAACTTGACTGCCATTGCGCATCATTGCACAACGGCAAACTGTACAATTTCAATATTTTACTGCATTTTGCACTTTGGGGTCGCTGCTGTCACTTCTGCCATTGCCATTGCCAAAGCCGCAAACTGCTTAATATGCGCGCCCCGAAACGCAGCGCAGTTAAAAACTCAAAGCCAAGCAAATACAAGTCGACAGCACTGGCAAGAACAAACACCAGCAATGCATAAATATAAATGGCATATGTTGCTCATACGCCTAGTTGAATTGCATTTCGCCTGGAAATTGAATTAAATGCAACGCATGAAATGAATACATTTTGAAAATGATGTATGCTAATTATTAAAATATATATATTTAATATTTAATTACAGTAATAACAATGAAAAAGTTTGTTTAATGAAATGCAAATCTCTGCTTCAATGCAATTAACAATGCCCGCAAAATATAGTTATTAAGCCATTTTTAGTTTCAATTTTATGTACTCTCAAAGAAACTTATACTTTGCCAAGTGCAGAGCATTTTTAGTAGCTAATATCTTATAGTATGCAGCAATAAAAAAAAACTAAACTTATAAAATTTGACTGCTTTCCGTGTTTTGCTTTTGTTACAGCTTTTGTTATATTTTTTCATTTGCTTTTATTTTTGTTGCGCATTAAAAAGCAAGTCAAAGGCCAACTACAAAAGTGCACCTTAGCTTCTTTATGTACTTATTTTAAAATGTGAAGCAACAAAAAAGAAACAATACTAAATGTGAGCAAATTCAGGATTGCTCGACTGGCAGATACTCTTTTTAAAATGCGCACTCTTTGCTATTGAATTGCCCAAACTAAAGTGAATTCTCAAGTGAAAATTTAATCTTATTTAAAAATATATTATAGGTAATTATCAATAGTTGTTCGCCCTGCAGCATTTGTGAAGAGGGTATTAAAGACAGATATTGCAGGTTGCGACTGTGAACTGTGAACTGCTATAGATTGGACCGGGCTTATTACAGAGCTGCTTCTACAGATGCGAACATCGACTCCCTTTACGGGTATAAAAGCACTTTTTGAGACACGCCCACTCTCCACCTAGCAGGTTCCACCTTTATGCTCTTTTAATAGCACTTGTTTAGCAAGCAAACAACGCCGGCAACTTAAAAAACTCGTTCTTTCGCTCTCCCTCTCTCTCTCTCTCTCTCGCCCACACTCCCAGATGTTTTTATAGCAAAAGTTTGAGTGTTTGTCTGTTTTATTAACCGCGCTCTCACTTGCTGACTTCCCTCCATTGCTATGCTGCTTTGCTGCGATGATATCCGAGCATGGAAAAAGTTTTCTTGGCTTATTCATAACACACACACACACACACACACACACACATAGACACACACTCACACACACATGCGACTGGCTGACAATCATTGGCAGCTTGCAACCAACTTGCCACAACTTGATGGCATTCTTTGATCTCGTCGAGTTTGTATGTTCTTTGTTTAGCACTTGACGGTTTGTTGTTGCTGTTGCTGTTGCTGGCCTAGGCTTTGGCTTGCACAGCTATTGCTTTAATTGATAGCTTGAAATAAGAAGAGGAAGCACGACAGAAAGAGAGAGAGAGATGCGACAGCTGCTTTCTGCCACTTTCTCTGTGTGCTGCCATTAAGCTGCTGCAATTTCTTGCCGCCGCCGCAACGACAAACAACAATCTCGTTTCTCGAATGCAAACACTAATGACAAAATGCTAAAATTTAGCCGCCATCGTCGCCAGCGCTAAAAGCAAACGATGTGGCGTGCGGGGCAATGCGAGGCGACGCGCGGGACGCGTGAGACGCGGACGGGAGACGCGCGCGACGCTTACGCGTGTGCCCCACAGCGTTGTGCCACTCAGTCTGGCAACGCGCAACCAAAAACCGCACAAAAGCGAGGCATCCATTAATTTTCGCGCAACCGCAAAATTCAAAATTGTTTATAAAGCTACGCAGGATGCGGCTTCAGAGACACGTGCGGCAGCCTCTCCTCTCTCTCTCTCACTCTCAGTGTCTCTGTCTCACTGTCTGTCAGTTTGCCGCACTGCCGCCTTGACTGTCTTTATGGCCAGCGGCGCTGCCCTGGCAAACAACTACAACTACAACTACAGCTCCAGCAACAAATTAAAATGAATTTTAACGAGTCAAAGCGAAAAGTGTCAGGCAAAAGGCAAAGGGACTCGCATCCCATCCAGAATCCTAGCTCTGGCGTTGTCTAACCCAACAGCACTACTAAATTATACACAATGCTGTTAGCCAGCATCAGGAGCTGGCCAAGTTTACCAACGCGTTATCCTGGCGTTTCGCTTTCCCAAAATTGCGAACAAATTACGCAGAAAACTACTATCGTTAGGAGCATATGTGACGCCGTTAAAGCGCCAAAGGCCCAAACTCTTGACTGGCCCCACATCACAGTCACATCCACAGTCACAGTCACATACACAGTCACAGTCACATACACAGTCACATTCACATGGCAAATGACGACGACATCGCCGCTTGAGTACCTAAATGCAAGCCACAGATCCTGCGCAGCCTCATCCGTTCCACTCTACACTCAAAATAAAAATAGTATTTTTTCAAATAAAGATATTTGCTTAGTTTTAAAATCGACAAATATTTTAAACATGAGTTTATTAAAGAAAGAACATTTTTGAAATTGGGAAAAAATTCTTTATTCTTAAAATCTCTTCGCTCTTATAACGACGAAAATAATCCTTAATACGAAATACCAAAGTAAATGAAAAAGATGAAAAAAGCAGTTATAAAACTGTTATTAAAAAAAAGTAAATACAATTTTAATTTTATTTAAAAAAACAATACTTAATATACAAAAGCAAAAGAAAAAGTTAAAAAAAAAGTTGGATACAAATTTAAAAATAATTTATTTTGATTACTTAACATAAATGAATTGCTCCACGTTTAAGAATTAAAATCTTTTTTATAGGATATGAATACGTGTGGATTGAGGCTTAGAATAATCCATCGCCCAAGGCAAATTTCTGTAAATGAGCGAAATAGGAGTTTTTTTCAGAGTGTACCCGTTTCATGCCTTGACTCGCTGCGTGCGGCGCTTTGTCTGTTTAACCATGTCGCTTGCATGCGTGAAGCGTCTGCTCCTCTGTCCCAGCATCAGCATCAGCATCAGACTCGTAGTATAACCATTGGCAGTGCCCATTGTCTGGCCATGTGGAGGTGTGCCCCGATACTCTGTCCAATCTCCAGGCCAAAACTGACGCTCCAAACTTATCGTGCGCTAAAATTTCGTTGCCCTGTTAATGTTGTTAGTTGATTTCAGTTGTGCCTTTCATAACAGTTCTGTGTTCTCGTTGTCGTCGTTGTCGTTGTCATTGTCAATGCCTCTGTTGTTTGCTGTTGTTGTTGTTGTTGCTCTGTTGCTGACACACCCTTCGCTGTGGCTCAACGGGGTCAATAGGGCTGGATTTCATTTCAGGTGAAGCCAGCAAAGAGCATTGCCAAAATTGTTAAACACACACACACACACACACACACACACACAAGGAGAGCAATATCAATGCAGCTAACTCACAAACACACACACGACTATATTTCGTATGTGTGTGTGTGTTTATGTATTTGAGTTATGTGCTTCATTTTGGATGGTGGAATGGGGAACTGCATCCGATTTGAATGGTAATAAAAACTAAAGCAGCTTTTGAGCACTCATGAATTCGCAGCTGACTGCATTTTCTGTCTGTCCCCCTCTCTGACTCTGTCTCTGTCTGTCTGCCAGTTTGTCTGTCTGTCTGTTGTTCATCCGGTGGTGCGACAAAATGGCCGCCGTGTGCAACGGAAGTGCACTAAACTAAACTAAGCCAAATTAATTGCCAGTAGCAGAGGTTGTTTTAATGTGCCAACAAAACTTTGATTGCACAGATGCGCAAAATAGAAGCTCGTATTCGTATTAGATAGAAAGCTGTGAAAACCATCGTAATAATTTTAAGTTTTATATCCTACCATAGTATTCAAATGAAAAAGATGAAAACAAATATGAAACAGAATACGAACTAGAAAGTGAGAAATGCTCAACTTGATTAAGCCAAAGGTAAACCACAAGGCAAATAGCTAAGCTGGCGTCTAAAACAGCCAAGAATTAACTGCAATAAACGGAGAACGAGCAAAACATCTTCCAGCCCAAAATGAGGCAACAGAAACAGCAACAGAGCAAAAACAAAAAAAAGTTAAGATAAAGCAGAGAGATAGAAGTGACAAAAAAACAAAGAAAACGTAGTGCAGGAGCAGGAAAATTAATGGTCCTCGCAAGGAATTTTAATAAAAATGCTTGTGACTAGATAGCAGCTAGAGGTGAAGTGAAAAACTGGCCAACTGCAGCAGCCAACTTGCTGCCACTGCCACTGCCACTGCTGCTGCCACTGCTGCTGCTGTCATAATGCTGCAATTGTTCATTATCCACTAATGAACAAAAAGTGTGTGTGTGTGTGTGTATGTGTGTGAAATTCACACATACAAAACCTAAATGAAGAAAATGCCGCACGGCACACAAAGATGAAAAAGCGGCGACGAATGACAGCAAGAGTGCGAGTTGAAGAGTAAGGAGAAGAGAGTGGAGAGTAGATGGGGTTGAGGAGGTGAGAATGCAGCGAGTTGCTGCGAAACACATTGCTCTGTCAGCAGCTGAGGAGTCAGTGCAGCAGCAGCAGCAGCAGCAGCAGGACCATGAACAGAATCCGGCTTCCTGCCCAGCCAGCAACTTTAATTTGCACCACAGCTCCTCGCACGTTTTCTTATTTGCCGTCTATTTTCGAAATTGGGAGAGAGAGCGAAGGAAAAGGAGAAGTAGAAGGAGAAAGAGAGCGGAACAGAGAAAGAGATGTGGTAAGAGTAAGGCAGAGGGACATCTCTCTCTTGGGGGGCTCGACAGACGTTGCTTTGAGTGCATTACGTGGAATTTTTGAAGCACTTAAGCTGTGCCATAAAATGCTGCTGCTGCTGAATCCGCTTCTACACTGAACAAAAGATTATTGTAAAATTTAAATTGATAATTTTTGATTTTGGCAAGTATTTTTTAGGTATGTATTTAATATATTGTTGTTAAATTAACACAATATGCGGTTAAAATGAAATTCACTAAGCTTTTAAATAGTCAAAAAATCAAAAACATTTGATTTGAAATTCAAATTTTGAATTAATTTTAATTAAATTAATTTGTAAATCATATTTTAATTAAGTATTTCGTATGCGACTTACCAAAATTACCAAAATTTTTAAACCATTTTAATTAATTTTATGGTGAAGTCCCAAATTTTTCTTGCAGTGTAATCGTACTGTAGCTGCTGCTGCTCTCGCCTCACATGTGACAGTTGCAGTTGTGCCTGGGCTCGACTTCTGTAGTCCTTGGTGAGTTTCGGCCTGAGCCGGAGCCGGAGCCTGAGCTGGAGATGGAGATGGAGAGTTTTAGACTTGAGCTCCCTTTGTCTGCAACGTTTTTGTTCGTGCGGCATTTTCTAATGACAATTGTTTTGCAATATAAATTGCACAAGTGCGCAATATTTGCTTTTGTTTATGCGAAAACTTCAGCGCTGGAGCTGGAGCTTCACATAGAGAGAGAGAGAGAGAGAGAGAGAGGGAGAGGGAAAAAGGACACCTCCTGTGGCTGACACCTGCCCACCAAAATGGAAAGGCGACTCAGCGAAGTAGCAACAGCAGCAGAAACAGACGTTTTCAGCCATTTGTCTCGCTCTGCACGTTCCACACTCTATACATACATACGTATGTATATATATATGTGTGTGTGCTCTCCCTGATGTTTCTTGTTTCATTACGGACTGTTATCCGTTGCCGTTGGGTCGAGTCAAGCCGAGTACGCCCATTACCCAGAGCCTGCCACCAAATAGCAGCAACAGCAGCAGTTGCATCCAATTGCTTTTGTTCAGGTCGTGATATTTGCTAAAATTAAATGACGTGAGTTATGAAATTAGATTTCCTCTTCTCATCTGTGCGACCAACAAAAACAATATCAATAACAATTGCAATTGCATATACCGAAACTAAAACTCAATGCAAATGCATGTCAAGGACTTGGATATCTGAATCTGATACCAAACTTAACATAATTTTGAATGTTTTAATTAAATATAATAAAACATTTTATGTAACTATACAAAGTTTACATAACAATTATACATATAATTATGTCGATTGCCTATACATGGTATTCAATCTTTTTACATAAACAAATTGTATAAGAAAAATAATTATTAGACCTCTGGCAATATTCGAGTTTTCATTAAATTAATTGAAGCCAAAACAAACATAATTTAAATCATTTTATTTGCCGATATTGTTGCACTTTTAGTGAATTCATAAATAAACTAAATGTTTATGTAATGTGTTATTATATTTTATTATTCATTTGAATATATTAAGATTCAAAAAGGAATTATTATAAACTACTGTAAATTTTAAGAATTTTAATTAATTAACAAATTTGTAAAAATCTTTACATTCGTCAAATTTATATATTTAGTAAAGTGAATTTATTAGATTGTACGAAATTTCACTAACTCATTTATTATTTCGTCACTTAAAAAACTCAAAAGAGTAAACATATATTTTGTTTTATTATTAATAATAATTTAAAGATTTCATGCAATTTGAAACTAAAAAAAAGTAAATTTTTTTTTATTTCAATTTATTATACCATTTTAATACTCGTATTTGCATAATAAAATGCACTGGGCAGCAGTAAATGAACGCTCAATGTTTGCTCACTTTTTGTTGTTGAATTTAGTTTTTATTTAACAGATGCAAGCGATGTCACGGCAACAGCAACAACACCAACAACAATGAGATGAGAGTGAATGACACTGAGTTTGGTGGCCTGTCCCAAATGCGAGGTGAGAACGAGTGACGGATTCATCCTTATTTGCATATCATTTTGCAAGTTAACGGTGAATGCGTACTGCATACTCTGCCACTTACATCCATGCATGTGTGTGTATGTGTGTGTGTGTGTGTGGTACGCATTAGTGGCACGTTGAAAAAGCTGTCGTGCTGCCTGTCCGTGTAATGCCAGGGGCAGGCTGCTTTTCAAAAGCGTGGCAAACAGTGCAAATATGTAAGAGTCTAATGTAAATTTATTGTTAAGCGCGGGGAGAAGCTGTGGATGGCAGGACGGAAAAAAAAGAACCCTTAACGATGTCCTCGCAGGTCAGGCGGACAACCGCAGTGGCCAGCAAAGGCAGCAGAGGGGCAACACCCACATCGCCATCTCCTTCGCCATCACCATCTCCATCTGCACACTCACATCCACATCCACGGAGAGGAGCCAACTGGCAGGTGCAGTGGCGTACAATAAATCTAATTTGCGTCGCATTTAATGACTTTGTCATGGCAGCCCCAGGAAAACTCGGCCAGGGCAACTCACCTGGCAACTGACTCGTGGAAATAGTGGCCGACTCCGATGCTGCCTCCTCTGTTTTCTCTTTTTTTCTCTGCCGCTGCCATTGCCACTGTCGCTAATGGGGCACTTGGCAGTGTCCAGTGTTGGTGTTGATGCTGGTGCTGGTGATATTTAAGCTGTTCCCCTGCGCTATTTTAGCCAGCAATAATTTTAGGTAACGCTGCAAAGTGCCCCATAAACAAATTAAAAGCGCTAATTAGAATTATGTGACAAAGTTAATGCGCAAATTGTAAATTAAACAATGTGCCAGCAAGCAGGTCAGCACACGCTTTCTTACACTTGGGGCTAACTCTGCGGCTACGCAATATATACAAATATATTTATATAAATTACACCTGCAAGGCCGAAAACTCTTTACTCTCACCCATCAACGCTTAGCAAGTGTTATTGCTGATTCAGCTTGTTTTTCAATAAATTGTTGCTCGTCTGACAAATGACTCTTTGAATTCGAGGCCGAGACCTGATTGTGTCCCCAATAAAACTAAGTAAAGAGACTCGCGAATCTTTTCAGATTCGACTGCATGAGTCTGTAAAACATTTGTTCCAACGTGATTTCGCTGATTTATGCGCTGCTCTAATAAGTGCTGCTGATAATCAGATGCCGGTTATCGAGGGAGAAAGCGAGTATCATAAATGCCTTCGCATTGAAATCTATGTAATGACGAGAGAATGAAAAATATTTATGACCACGCACACACGTACACACCCAAAATAAAAGACAACAACAAAAGCAAATGCAAACAATTTACAATTTGCATATTTGCATATTTGATGCTGTCTTAGACGTCACCCCTGAATGGGCTGAACACACTCTCCCCTCCGAAATTTCTTAATATTTTTTGGCGCTGGCATTTTTGATTTACAACTTTTTTTCTTTTGCAGCATTTTAAAAATATTTCATATTTCATTTTATTTTATTTTTGTTGGGGAATAAGCCGAGAGGCTGACAGGCAACCAACCGGCTAAGAGTTCCTAATTCCGGCTCAAAGGCGTTGCAATTGAGGCATATTCGAGTCACTCACTCAAACAGTCAGGCAGACTGGCAGTCAGTCAGTCAGGCATTTATTCATTCATTCATTCACTCATTTGATTTGATAACATTTGAGGCGCCTCGTGCTACGCATTTCATTCAAAATGATTTATTAAAATTCCGAACGCAACAGCAACGACATTAATAATAAAAAAAAAGTTCCTTTGACTTGTGGTTGAATATTGGTTTGCGGCAAACTGTGCAACAGTTTTCAGGCTGGCAAATAACCTTAAGATGCGTGTATGTACGTGTATGTGATTCAATTGACCACAGACAAAACACCAAATTCATTTGCCTTCAACCCCAACAAACAGTCAAGCAACAATCTAAGAAAACCGAAACAAACAAACAAACAAATCACAGGTTGTCTCATAAAATATGCATTAGTCGGCAACCACTTAACATTAGCAAGTGGCACACTCAAACCAAGGGGGCTGTCCCACTTACTCTCTTTTAGTGCGAAAGGTTAAATTTAAAACTGTGTCTAAGCTGGTCACACTGCCAGGCGGCAAAATGTGCATAAATTCCCATAAAATTATGTTCACCATGTCAAGATTTAATTCTCCCATGAAACCAAACTGAATCTTTAATGAGAGAGAGACCAACAACAACTGATTGTTGTGGCTGGCTTTGTTAAAGGAGCAACTGGACGCAGGTGTTGTGTCTTTTTCCTATATACATACATACATACATATGTACATACAAATGTATATGGAACATGTAAGTATTTTACTTGGTTTTGTGGCACTTACATTTAATTTGTTATGCAAAAGATTTTCCCTAACATTGTCCATGTTGTTGTTGAAGTTTTCAAGAGTTAGTAAATGTTACAACAAGAATCACACACACTCTCACACACAGATCAATTGGAAGATTTGTACACATTTACTGTAATTATTCCCTTTGTCCAATGCAGTTATGTCAATTGCATTAAATTTATTACAATTGAGCAAATATCAAAATTATACAATAACATTTGGCAAATGCGAGAATATATCTGATAATATTATAAATATGTATATATATATTTAATGCCATCATATTAATCAATAATTTACAATATTACATTACACTTTTGAATAGTTTTATAACTAAATAAGTAGTTTATTACAACCACGTTAAATATTTATCTATTGAGCATTTTGAGTTTCCAATTGAATGAAAATTAAATACATTTAATTTGTACTCTTGATAAATTAGTTTCACATGTTATTGACGTAATAATGCAAACTAACTATATTAATATTCTCTTTGATCACAAAAATCACTACAAGCTTAGTTCTAAATATTATGTTGCAAAATTTATTAGGTTTCCAAGAATCATGTGCTTTTAATAAAACCTAATACTAATGCTTGTTCGTAGAAAGTCTTAACAGTTTCATTGAAATAAAGTTCCTAGAACATTAAAATTTTTGTGACTTTCATTTTCAGTTACACTTCTCTAAATTATTTAAATTTTAAATACTAAGTTTCTATTTTCTAGAATTATGACCATCATATATCTGAAGCTTAGTATTTTAGTTAGCCCAATAAGCAATCATATTTCTATATCGAATTCTTAGTACGAATGTATCTAAAACAATGCTATACAAACAAAAGTAACAACAAATCGAAATGCTTTACGCTATGATCACATTCCAAACACCTGCAACACATAAAAGCTGTAGAGCAAAACAAAAGAAAAACGAACATTTTGAGTGATGCCAGCTGTGGCATAGCAATGTCCTCGGCGTGTACTGTACTTTATTACAACAGAGGCGGCAGCAGCAGCAGCAACAACAACAACAGGAGCAACAACAACAACGTTGTCCACTAATAACACCAATGCAGCAACACAGACAAAAACAATAAATAAATAAAAAGATGGCTGATGCCTGCAAAGCCGCAACAAGCACACAACACACGTAGCAGTTATAAAGCAGGCACACACACACACACACACACACCAACACACACACACATGCTAACACTCAGAGTGAGAGTGTGAGAGGAGTAATCTGCCTCGTTTTTATTTGTTTTCACAATTCCAACCATTTCTGCATGTGTATAAAATGGTTGTGTTTGTGTTTGTGTTTCTGCTATTTTTGGGGGCATCCTTTTTGGCGCACACATGCAGAAATTTTTCTTCACGCGCTTGTCAAACCGTTGCACCGCTGTCATCCATTCGCTGGTCTTACCCCTCAACTGGGTCCTGCTTTTGGTCCTCCTTCTGCTCCTGCTTCTGGTCCTGTTTCTGCGTCCAGCTTCGCTTAGTTGTCATGCGCCGCCATAGACCAAAACCAGTGGCTTCGCTTGAAGGACTCGCGTACGTGGACACAACAAAAATGTTGTCCTCTCTATACACAGAAAAAAAAAAAAAATTTTAATTAAAGTTTAAAATTCTTGACTTTAGTATTAAACTTTAAAGAATGTGTTCAGAATATTATTGTTAAATTAACATATTATGCGGATATAATGAATGCACTCCGAATTAAAATAGATAAAAATGGCCTAAAATCTTTGATTTCACTAAATGAATTCTTATATGTATAATCAAAATCGAACTTGAATCAAGAACTTCTGACACTTCCGTACTTTCTTTCGGTGTATTTGAATGCTGAACGCAGTTGTGAATTTTTACAAGGCTTGCAGTTTTTTCCTTCTCAATTTTTTCTGGTCTTTTTTTATTTTTTTTTCTCGTTTTTTTTTTTTAGTGAGTCGCTGACAACGTGGAGGAGAGCACATTTTGAGGTTGGGCTTATTTGTTTTGCCCGTTGGGCAGTTTTGGCTTTGTTTGCCGTTGCTGCGGCACGATTAAAATGTGCTCGACAAAGGAATTATTTAATACACGTTTCACCTTTTTGCCAAGATTTTTATTTGCACTGCAGACAGAGCATGTGTCTCCCCCAGTGAGTGTAGATTGCCTTGAGCAAATAGCGCGCTGGTTACACATTTGTATGCCCGCTCTTTAAATATTTGGCTTGAGCAGCATTCGCTTACATTACAGCAGCTGAAAATATAAAGTATACGCAACATTAATATGCATGTCTATCTATCTATCTATGTGTGTAAGAGTGTGAGTGTGTGTGTGCGTGTGTATTTACAGGTGTGCGATCCTTGAACGCTTGACAGCATTTATGATTTTGATATGGGCAAACTTTCGACTATTACAATAAATGCTAATGACGTGAGCTAAGCAAATGTTGAAATGCTGCTAACGTTTATTTATGACGCCAGCTGAAATGCTCTAGATAATAATTTAATTTTGAAGGCAGCAAAGTCGACCAATTTTCGAGAATGCCAGACAGACCGAATTACTCATTCAAAACGAATCACAGCGAGTACTCAGATTCGCACTCACATTCGCACTCACATTCACACACACACATCAATTCGAGTACATAAAAAGTAATGCTAATGCTCGGCAATTGGCACTCGTGCACGTTACACATATCTTTATTTACCTAAGACTCACACTTGTACTCACACTCACACTCACACTCACATTCACACTCACTCTCGCACTCTGAGGCATTTATAGCCACTGTGCCGCGCACTTTACGCTTCACTTACAATTAGCGATAAAATAGCGCTTATCGCCGAGCCACAATTGGCTCTGCCAGACTCGAGAGTCGAGAATCAAGAATCGAGAATCGAGACTCTGGCTATGACTATGACTATCATAAGCATTTATGAGTAAACGCAAATCAGAGCACATTTATAACCATAAGAAATCGAAATCAAAACGAGGCAAGTAACCCGTTTGACCCCTCAAATCCCAGGCCACAGCAGAGTCCATGCCATGCCATGCCAGGCCTCGGCTTGTCCTGTTCTGTCCTCTTCTGGCCATATCGCATTACTGATCATTTGCTAAAAGGCGGCGCACAAGTGCAGCATCATTTCCGTTACATATAAATACACTTTTCTGCTTCAATTGAGACTGGGCCATGACTTGGCCAGCATCAGCATCAACATCAGCATCAACATCAGCTTCAGCATCAGCTTCGGCATTGGCATCTTCCGCACGGCAGTCAACAGTCAACGAGCGCAATTTAAACTTGTTACGTGCTCCAAGTGCCCAAGCAACGTCATGTTGAACGTAATGAAATGTGGCACACACACACACAAACACACACAAACACACACTAACACACACTCAGACACACTATCAATACACAGAGAAAAAAATTAATCTGAAATTCAAGTTTATAATTATTGATTTAAGCATGTATTTTATTATTATTATTATTTATTTTAATTATTATACATAAGTTCCTTATAATATAATAACTAAAGACTAGAGTACTAGCATGTATTTATTAATTATGTATTTAGGAAATTATTGTTAAAATAACATTAAAGCAAAATAATCAAACAAATCTAAAATATTTTATTTCACTCAGAAAAAGTTTCTATAGAGCCCTGATTTTAAAAATGTTTCCGGAGAATACTTTTAACAACGTTTGGGATTAATTTTATCTGGGAATCCATTTTATTTCTTTTTGTGTAGGCTTGTAGCAATTGCTAGTCAGACACGGCGGCGTTTTTCTGCCTGATTTGAAAGCGACGACGATGCTGGCGCTGCCTATCGAAGCGTATCCTTTTATGATTATCAGCGTCATGCTTACTCGTCGTCTCCCATCCTCATGTGTTTATCCAATGCTCAAAATTATGAATGAGCTGACTGGGATTTTGCAGTCAAGTCATTGCCAATCTCAAAATGTACAAGCACTTCGATTTTGTTGCTCAGCCACGTTGCGTATACGCCGTGCTTATCGAGCTTGTTGATTAGACGCTGCATTTACGACTTTTGTTTTATTTCATCAATTTTGTAGATAATTTGTTGTTGTGTTTGCCAGTTTACTTACCATAAAAGTCAATCATTCATGCGATTTCCTTTTTTCGGCAGTAATAAAACTCAATTAAACTTGAAGTACAGTAAACGCTGCCAATGTGCAACGTTTGTCACTGGGCCGTAATAAACACAGTCAGTAATAAACACTGTAAGAGTAAAAATGTGTGTGTGTGTGTAATTCAATTACTTTTCTTATGAATTGCATTCAAATAAGAATAAAATGGAGTCCACAGGATATCGTTTGCATTTGATCAGTACGAAATTAAATTGCCAATGAATAACCAATTAAAAGTAAATATTCCAAAAATCTCATAAACGAATAATGGAATTTTTAAAAGACTTGCCAACTTTAGTACACACACATGTAGTGTACACAACAGCAGTTGGATCAATCAAACAGTAATTAAAAACTTCAGTGCCAAAGCAATTGCAAATAAACAATATGACTAGAATCTGGCAAGCCACAAATCCACAAAACTGTTCTGTTCACCATTCACCATTCCATCCATAACATGGCATAACTCAGGCCAATAAATTCCACGCCTTTCACTACGCTCGCACACTGATTGCAGCCGTTTGATGATAAATTAAGCCATGTGTCTACAGCTCGAATTTATTATGCGCCAAAACGCCAAATGGCTGTCAGACCTGGGGGCCGCCGAGGCAAGCCGCGAAACCTTTTAAACTTTAAATCCCGCTTCAATGCATCATCGCCAGCCAAAGTGCGGCCTTAGTCAAGTTAGTGCCAAAGTAAAGACAAAAAAGGAAAACAACAAAAAAAAAACAAGCGGAGAAAATGAAAAACCAAAAGCGAGAACGAGAGACTTTGCTGGAACTCTGCCTCGTTTGCCATAAATTGCGAAAGTGGCTTTTGCCTGGCAACTACATAGAATCCCAGTACAGCCCATCGCCCGTAACCTTTTCACGGTTCTTGTTTATGTGCTTCACACGCTTGTCTTTTTGACTTGCCACCTTCTTTTCGTACACCTTCTGCACCTTCTGGCATATTGATGTTATTAATGTTTATGACGGTGTCGACGTCATTCGATTGCCTAATGCAATTCATAATTTAGTTGCACTTTCCGTTTATAATAATTCAAGCTATCAATTTCGAAATCTCTCCCACTGCCTCTTAATATATTATATGTATATGCTATATTCACGTGCAAGTTTTAATTTGGCGCCAAAGCCACACTTCCGTTTCAGAGCGATTTGATTTTGTTATAAACTCCTGCTGGAATATTTTCTAGCCATGCTTTATTGGTTTAATATTGGCTCATATTTTGTGCAGCCAAACGAAACGAACCGAAATGGGGGTACGGGATATTGGCAGGGAGAGGAGTAGGGAAAGAGAGGAGAATCTGCTGGCAGTTGGTTTGTCTAGCTGCTGCTGCCTGGACAGGTTTTGTGTGAGTTGTGACAAGTTGCCAATGGGGCTTTAAATTTCAATATGCTGCTGCGTTCAGCTTCATGTCATCGTGTTGCCAATCCCCCGTCCGTCCGTCCGACTGTCCATCCGCCTTTGTGTGCCTGTCCGTGCGGGTGTAGTACCGAAAATTTATGGCGTAATTGAAACCGGAAACTACAACGTTTTGTGGTGAATTTTAATAAAGTTCGCCTTTGTATAAGAGTTATTTATTGACAAATAGCAGATAATTTGATTTTGTGCCAATATTGAAAACAATGCAACATAAACTATGCTCAAAGCCAGCCAGCCAGCCCATCCAATCATCTATGTCTATGCTTTACAATTTCATTCACATAAAGGGCGCACTTTTAATTGGCTGCCATGGCCATGTCCATATAAAAGAGCGAGTGTCAAGCAATA
This sequence comes from Drosophila subquinaria, assembly GCA_037043405.1. Taxonomy (NCBI): domain Eukaryota; kingdom Metazoa; phylum Arthropoda; class Insecta; order Diptera; family Drosophilidae; genus Drosophila; species Drosophila subquinaria. The sequence continues at coordinate 1,085,164 of JBAMBL010002830.1, forward strand.
AAAACAGATATTCTTCTTCTTTTTTTTTTTGGCAATGGCCATTCAATTTAAGAGGCGACATAAATGAAAATGTTGACACTTTTCAATGGCAACTAGCCGCAAGGGAAGAAAAGCGAAATGATCACAAAAACATACTTGAAAAAATAGAAAAAATTGAACAGAATGAGACTTGCCAACTTGTATTATATGGTAATTTAAACAGTCTTTAAAAATTAAAAGATTAAACTAATTACTTTAAATCAATATAATTAATAGGAAATCCACTTTACTAAAATCGGTATTGTTTAAATCACTAAAACATATTTTACACATTGACACAGCAAATAAAACAATGAGAACTATCTATCAAATTGGGTCAGAGACAACACTTGGCTAAAAGCGGCCATCATGGATTTGGTCATAAAATAATGCTGATGAGACAATTTCAAAGTCATAGATAAAAAGTTGGGACAAGTTGCCATACAGTTTTTGGGGCAATAAAATTCCATTAAATGAAAGACAACTTATCATGCCAAAAGGCAGCAGCGACATAAGCTTCAAGTGCTCCCCGAGGAATGCAAAACGGAGCAACGCTCACTGATGAGTATGATGACATTTTTATAACTGAAAGAGCCAACAACACACACACACACACACACACACACAGACACACACAGTCTAAAACTAGTTCAATTTCATGCCTGCTCACAGACAAGAGACAAGCAGAGAGGGGAGATCAAATCCAAGGATGTGACAAAGGCATATTAATGGGTCTGCTGCTGTCCCGATGGGCAAGATTAGCCATAGTTGCCATCGTCATGGCACATAAGTAGAAGCCCATTTAACAGTCGAGTATGTAACAACTTCAGGCCAAAAAGCAAAACTCATAGCCACAACCAAGTTGACCAAATGCTGGCTGGCTTTAAGCATAGAGACAGCTCGATCTGGACTCCCAGTTTGAGTTATGACTTTAATTTCAATTTCAGCCTGGATTGTAACTCCTATTTGTATTTCCGTTTCGTTCTTTCTCTCTGTCTATGATTCTCGAGTCGGTATAACCGAAAGCCAATGGCCATAATTCTAAATTCTGTGACGGATCATAAATTGAAAACTTGCAGATGGGCGACAAGAGATGAAGCAATCACAACTCAAACCAATGACGAAAGCATCAAATCTGGATGAAAACATTGCGCCCAACTAGGAAAAGAATTAAATTAGAAAATGTTGAAATTAAACTAGGAAAAAAAGAGCTTGAATCTTTTATTAATTTACAAATTATTGAACAACGAAGAGTAAACGGCAAAAATTATATTAATTTTGTCAAATAACCAAAAACTTTAAAAAAAATTTTAAATTAATTAAATATAAGCTTTAAGTTATTTACTTAAAAAAAGAAAAAGTTAAGTCTGGGGTATGATTTGATTTGCATATATATTTTCTATCAGTCAGGTTCCCGAGAAAGGGTATAGACAAATGCAATGCTTGTTGGGCAAAGCAATAACAAGAACAGGCACAGCAGCAGCAAATTACTTTCCACAGGAGCACAGGAATACAGATCTAACAACAACAGCAGCAACAAAAAGGAAAAACAACAACAAAGATGATGGGAACATTGGCAAAAGGTAAAAGACAAGAATGCGATTGGAAAACGATTTTCATTTCTGCAGCTAATATAAGCGACAAATCTAAACGAGGCTGGATTGCAAATAGGAAAAGGCATGAGCATGAGATGGTAACACACTCCCACACACACACACTCGAACACACACATACACACACACACAGTTCTCCACCCACACATGCAGACAATTTCGAAATCAATATTTATGACTACCGAAGCAGATTTATTGCAGTTTGCAGAGAGAGAGCGTAAGAGTATTGGGAGGGAAAGAGTTGCGCATAGACAGAGGATGGAGAAGTGGAAAAGGGAGGAAGGGAGGGGGTCAAAAGGGGATGCTGGAGTGTGAGGAAGCAGTTCGTGTTGCTGCTGTCAATGATTTGCACATTGTCTCATTGGCATCTTTTTGCTGCTGTCGTCGATTTTTGCTGTATTCACAAAATAATAATATCCTTTCTTTGATTTTCACATGTGCATAGCACTAAAAGAGACACACAGAGAAGAAGAGAGTGAGAGAGAGACAGACATTGCTTCCTGCTCTTGCCTTTGGCATTTGTACTTAGTTACGCTTATGACACTGCAGCATTTCAATGATTTATGCATTTTAAACAAAATATCAGCAAATGGACGACAAACTTCAAGCATAACATAAAGCACAAATTCAGCTAAGTTTTCTGCCATTTTATTTTTCTGAATGTCTGATGCCAAAGGCAGAAATTCTACGAAATAAGAGACATCAAAGGAAGACAAATTGAAATTGTTGCTTGGCAAGCATTGCATACTTTTTGGCTGCTGCCGTTAAGTAAAACAAAAAATGCATTCAATTAATACACACACATTCATACACACACAGACAGCCGCTAGCTGTATTTACCATTAGGTACTACACACCCTTTTCATACCCTTCCATTCATCTCAAAATTTGGCAAAATTTCGTTTGTTGTTTGATTTTGTGCTGCCAAGCACAAGTCCAATTGAATTATGAATTTCAATTTTACTTCAGCAGCAGCAACAGCAACAACAGCAACAACAACAACAATAACCAGCAATGTTAGCAAATGCATAAACAAACAGTAATTGCTACCTACCAAATGGAAATCTCCAAATGAGAGAAATGCGGCCCTTCAAAGCAAAGCGTCCTGTTTGTTTGTCCTGTTTGATGAGGATGTTGCAGGCCGAGTTGCAGCTGCTACTCAGCATTAAATGCGATTCCGACTATCATAATAATCATAATGATCATCATCATCATCACCATTATGATGTGTGTTGCCTCTGCATTGTTCATTAAAACCTTAAGCTGTTTGTCTGCCCTGCAATACACACACTCTCACACACACCATCAGATGCTTTGGGATTTTGTTGTTCTTAACTTCGCAAAAAGGCCGAAACATTGCATATTGAATGTGGTTTCTATTTGCCTGTGTGGGCCATTATTTGATTGAGTTTTTGCTGTTGAAATTCAAACATAATATTTGATGTGATTGTTACTTTCGAAATGTGATGCGAGCTGTGCAAACAAATTGTTCACATGATATTCATTTACACTTTACAGATACTCGTATTATCAAATTGGGCTGGTCGTTAAAAGCTTGTTAGGTTTCTACAACAAGTACCGTACGAGTACAAGCTATTTGGCCAAAAACAAGCAAACAAACGCAAGTTTTTGGCTAATGAGACGCATTTAATGAACTACAAACATGGAATACTCGTACCTGCGATAACATGCCGCAGATTGATGTACATACTACATACAGCATTGTCATGGCCACAGTCAAGCTCTGTTCTGGCTGAGCTAACCACGTCCTCTCATCAGCCGAGGAACAACACATGTAAGCGTACTAACTGTTTAACTCCCCTACGGCAATTTTCGCAACTTCAGCCAACAACACAGACACGTTGATGGCTGAAGCGCCCATAAGCCGTGGCTGGAGTTGAGGTTGAGGTTGAGGCTGATGTCGAGGCTGAGGCCTTACTTATACTTACCACACATTGCGCGGCTTATTTCATTAAATATGACTGAAACCTGTAAGTAACATGGCCCAAACGCCGCCAGCCACCACTGCTAGTTTTGCGTTAACAATGTTCCTCACTGTGGCCAAGTTTACTTCACATCTTTAATGTAACCCGATTTACAGTCGTGCTTGGAGTTAAAGCTTACATAGGAATACATAATGGTGATAAATCATCGATAAATCACCCTAAGTGGAGAATTGGGTATGATGGTTTTGTCCAAAAGAATTCAAGAGACAGATGGAGGCTTTCTGTCTGTACTAAATAAGATCTAAGAAACTGAATGTGCTATGGACCTTAAAGCTGTAATGCAGACTTCTGGACACTGTCAAAATAATTTTAAATCCTGAAGTTTTAAAAAATTAAGAGCAGGGGCACAAATTAATTTATAATCTATAGCGATTAAGAAGCAGTCCTGATGTTGATCAAGCTTTCTCATTTTTTTTTGTAAGTTTAAGTAAAAATAAAAACAAATATTTGTATTTATCTCTGTCCATCTTTTTATCAATGTGTACCTAATATTAAAGGAATTACATTAACATAATCATTTCGACACTAATTTTTTGAGACTATTTCGTCTCCCATATTATTCAAAACTGAAAAATATATTTTCTAGATTATATTAAATAGAAAATTTAAAAAAAGAGCTGAAAACCTTGTCTAAAAACATATTTTAATTTATTTCAACTAATAATCCTTCAGATAAATATATTTAGGTGTTGTCCTTAACTTTACTTTATGTAATAAGAGAGTGGCCACTGTCCCCTTAATTATCCCAAACTCTTTCTTCTCTTATTACCTGCTGTACTAATTGTCTTCATCAAAGCAGCACTTTAACTAATAGAAAACACGCGCTTTAAATTTCGCCGAAAAAAACCCTTCTCCGAATTTTCAGCTGTACTTAAATGAATTTTTAATTTAAATTCAGTTGCCAAGCAACAGCAGCAACAGTAGCAACAACAGCAACAATAGAGAGTTGCATATGAAATTGCAATAATCGTTGGCTGGAGTCGCCACTTTCAACGATAATGCGATCTGTTCCGTCAGACATCGAAGTGCTCGTAAATGAAAAGCTAATAAGAGACTGTTTGTTGCAAATGTGTTCGATTTGCAAACCGATTAGCTTAAAACCGAACACTCTGGGCCAAGTGCAAGCTTGAGTGTGAATAAAGAGAGGAAAGGGGGGCAGCTGGCCATCAGAATATGGGCAAACAACGACATGGGAGGGGCGAGGCACAAGGACAGGGAGAGGGGCTGCTGGCACCTGTTTCTTGTTGTTATCCTGTTCCAAGCCGCAAACAACAGCAACGCATTAGGCGGCAGTAGCAACAAAGGCAAATGCAGCAGCAGCTGGTTAAGCGACTTAGTGCAACAGCAGCAACATGCAACAGCAACATGCAACAACAGCAACATGCAACAGCAACAACTTTCTAGCGCCCCGGCAACAACTTAATTCCCTTGCAAAAATCTTTTGCCTTTTGGCGTCGTGCTGCACTTGGAAGCTGCCACTTCCACTGCCTCTGTCTCTGCCCCTGCCCCTGCCTCTTCCCCTGCCCCTACCCATGTTTCTGCTTCTGCCTACTATTATTTAGTGCGTAGGCAATTCGGCACTGCGAGTGCTTAATTACTTACATACCTACATAGATTGCAAAGAGGTGTAGAGTAGGGGGACTGTGGTGGCATGCCACTTGGCCAAGATTAAAATGCCAGCTTAGTGCAGACTTTTGCATGTGAAATTAGAAGCTTAAACAGAGTGCAATGGGTGTGCTTGTAGTACACACTCCTAGTAGCTGCAACTTGTTTGTGGCATGCCCCACAACACAGCCTCTTCTATGTGTACATAGTATGTGTTTATGTGTGTGTGTGTTTGTGTGTGTGTGCGTTGCTTGTTGCTGCTGCATGCGTATGATAAAATAATTCACTCGACTGCAACTCATAAATTCTCTAAGGTAGCGCATAAATTTTCAACAAATCTCAGCAAAATGCCGCAAAGCAGCCTCCAACCTCAGACGGGAGCCAAACAAAACAGCAGACGAAGGGAAATCTGGGGAGGGAAATCCGGTAAGTACACAGAAAAAAAAGAAAAAAGAAAGAATCCATTCTGCTATTCAAGTTTAAAATACCCACGAATTATTAAAAAATTTAAATAAAATTAAAAAAAATGGATACCTAAATCAAATATTTTGTACAACGCGTTGGATTAATTTGATCCCGAAATGCCACATTTGTTTTTCTCTCAGTGTAAAAGGGTCATGAGATGAGCAGCAGACAACACCGCAACTCGGGCTGTTAAGCCAAGACGACGATGACTTCTAGCCACGGTTTACTCCTAGCTGCCACTTGACTTTCACTGCAAGACAGCAACCATTACAACAACATTTATTTAGCCAAATATATGAGTCTCCACAAGAGACTCGTCTGGGGCAGGGTGACCAAGGGGGGGTTGCCCCAAAAACATGCAGCATGCAACGCATGTATTGAATTTGCCCAACAATATGGCAAGAGTTCAGAAGCAAATTGATTTGTTGGCTTCGAAATTTGTTCGTTCGGATTATCAAGTTATTTATTAATATATTAAGTGATTTTGCAAGTAATTAATATGAGCATGCGTAGACTTTGAATGCACTTATCTATTTATAAAGATTTGTGAAGATTGCGAAAACATTTTTAAGAAATACTTGGGTAAAACATTCATAGGTTGGCCAAAAGGAAAGGATTTGCTTCTTAGAATGTATAAGAATGTACAATTGTATGTATATATAGTAACCTTAATAGGAAGCACTATACAACTGAACTTGACAATATTGACAAAATTTAGAGAGTTTAGTTCTATATCACAAAATGTAAAATCGAACCTAACTAAACTTTAAGGTTAAGAAAAAATACTTCATTAAAAATAAGAATGCATCTTCCTAAGTTTAAAGAGTTTTATAAAATGTGATATGTCAGTCAGTGAGTCAATCAGTCAGGACAAAGAGTTTAATATATATATATACATTTAGATAGGTAGATAAGTATTTTCATTCTTAAGACTTCACTCATATTTAATATTTCAATTCCAATTGCTGTAGTTTTCCTCTGCTTTAATAAATACTATATTAATCTCTTTATAGATTTAAAAACAACAACACTATTTAACAGCTTCTCAGAGTCATGATTAAGGGCACAACCCATGTAATATTATTCCCGGAAGCGGAAGTGTCAATAATTTTGATTTTTACACTTGTTAAAGTCAATGCAATTTCATATGTAGACAAGGCAAAAAAAAAAAACAAATTGAAAACTGAACAACACAAAACAGAATAGAAGAGAACAAAGTAGAGCAAATGGTAGATGGCAGAGACTTTACAATGTAATGTGGGCTGTAAAATAACAACAATAAAAGCAACAACAAGACAACACAACAGCAATAACACAAAAAAAAGAACAAAAAATTACCATTTAAAAAACGCCAAAGTGAAAGAAATAACAGAGAGAGAGAGAGAAAAAAAAAAGAAATCGTTGCCGTTGCATTTTGCACGCATCATTGATGCTCAATGGAGTGTGCACACACTGATACAAAATGGCGGCTGGCCATATGAGTGTGTATGAGAGTGTACGAGAGAGTGCAAAAGAGTGTACCGAAAAAGTTTGCATGAAACACGATTCGCATGGCGTACTTTTTTCATTGGCCAAACTACCAGCTACCAGTATTTTGTTTGGCAATTGTTTTTGGCCACTTGCAAAGTAAATCAAAAGCTTGCTCTAATAAACGGAAACGAGAATGCACACATGCAACTTTTGCCAACAAGAAGAAAGAATGCTCAGCAACTTTTCTGCACCTCAAAAGAAACAACAACACACAAAAAAAAACAGAAAAAGAAATACTCATATACAAAAAAATAAAGTCACATAAATTTCAGGAGTAGCGCCATGTGAGCTTAAAGTCCGAGTAAGAGCCCTCTAAGCACTGGTAGCCATGGTAGCCCGGTTATTGACTGAACTGGAAGTGAAGAGAAGAGAAAGCAGGCCAACAGACAACAGAACACAGAACACAGTCGGCAGCCAACAGGAAGCAGCTAGCAGTCAACATTGGCAATCCCTTAAGATTCTAATTTATATCAGTGGCAAACTTATTTCCTATTTCCGCGCCGCTGTGAAAATGTCGTACGTGATTCAATTATAAAATGCGGTCTCTCAAATCGTTGCAAAATTTATGTATTTCATTTTATTTGCAGCGTCCGCGTTCGCCTCTGTCTTAGAGACTGCCACATGTGGCCCATGGGTGTCCCAAGCCCCCTCCATCCCTCTCTATCACACCGTGTCCCCCATTTTAATGGACTGCCTCGTAAAATGGCACAAAAAATGTCACGAAATTTATGCGCACCATAAAGAGCCGCAAAATTCTTAAACAAAGCTCACCAAAAGGATACCCGAGCAACTGGAATTGAAACGGAAGCGGAACGAAATGGAATGGCACACTTGAAGGGTTGCCACTTGAGCTACGGCACTTGTCGCTTAGCGCTTACTTAGCCGCATTTCAAGCGCAGTTTGGATATCTAATTAATTATGCACTTGCCGTGCAGCTAAGTGTCTTGTCCTGGTTCTGGTTCTGGTCCTGATTCGGGGTCTGGCCTGGAATTAGGATCTCATTCGGGTGTTGATATTGAGGTTGCCTAATGAAAGCCAGCTTGCGGTTCGGTTGCCATTGTTAGGGACCGAGAGCATCGTTGTTCGCTAATTGAGCAGCTGTGGCATCTTTTGGGCGGGACGGACAGACTCTCAATGCAGTTTCTCTTTGTGGCCGCGACCAGCAGCTTGGCGTCTATCAATTTGCACAGTTAATTGCTGATTGACCTCAGGAGTAGCTCTTAATGTTACCGATAATGGGCTGTGGTTATTTCGCGCACTTCGGGCTCCTACACTTCTCCTCTCTCAATGTGTCGCGGCTTTATAGACACTACTAAAACAGCAAAAAAGAAATAAAATTAAAAAAATAGGAGGATGTAAAAGGAAAACAAGGAAAATAAGTAAATGGGAAGAGAAAAAACTTGAAAGCACATGAAAAATGTATTTTCATAAAAATACAAATGACATTGCAAAGAAATGACAGACGTCCCTCGTTGGATTTCGTTGCATTTCGTAGTTCTTTTTGGCGTTATTTCCTTAACGTTTGCTTGTCCTGCCATCAGTCAGCGCTGTGCAAAAGTCATAAATCGCAATGCGTGGATTATGCAATTTTCATGTTTGCATTTGCAACGACTTCACACACACACAGACATATACACACACAAAAAGGCTGACAACAATGCGTTACATTTAGCATCAAGAACAGCAACGGCAGCAGCAACAGCATCAAAAGCGAACGAATGTTAAATGTATTCAGTAATATATGAAGGCATGAGGCATGCAACGCCAGCAGGAAGCATCTGTATATGGCGAACCTAAGTAGCTGAGGATATGCGGCACTTGCAACAGCAGCAACACCGGAAGTCATCAAACAATGACGCGTGTGTTTGTTTGTTTGTTTGTCTGTGAGGCAGCTGCACGACAGTTTCAAATATTATCTCGGTGTGTGTGTGTGTGTGTGGCATATCAAAGAGCAAAAAACGGCAAGGAACTAAAGACATTTCAGTTGTTCACAAAAAAGGTTATGCGATTGCAGAAAGTTGTTTACACATGCAATGAAAATAATATGAGTTGCCCACCTCCCAGACATAACTATTACAATTTTTTTGCATTTTGGGATAGTCGCTCCAAGAATATTCAAATTATCATAACTTCTTCTGACAAAGAACAAATTAATGTTTAAATTATCTTATGAAAAGAATGAATGTTTCTTCAAATTAGCCAAATGGTTTCTTAAAAACCAAAGGATTAAAGTCGAATTAGAAGAAGGAAATCAAATCCTAAAATATAATTATTTAGAAACCAAAAGAGTAAAGTATTTAATAAAATAAAATATAAATTTCAATGAATGAACCTAAATCTTTAAATAAACTACGATAAACAAACGCCACTGAATTGTTAGCTTTTCATAAAAATTCGTTTAATTAACTCTTTACATCATAACAAAAAGTTTGAATTAAAGTACTTACAAATCGCTTCGCGAAAATTTCGTTGTTGATTTTTGTATCTAAGGTTTTTAAAGCAAATAACTGATTTATGACGATTACCAAGTTGACAGACTCAACTTTATGTTTGACTGCAGTTTATTGTTTTTTCCATTTTGAAACCGTCAAAAGTCCATGGATGCCACGAAAAACTCAACAAAATTTTTAATATAAACTCGTAGCACAGTTTGAAGCTTTGGTTAACGCGATAAGCCAAAAAACAAGAGAGAGCGTGTGATGGAAAAAGGGAGAGAGTGAGATGGAGTATTGCAGTACCAGAGAGAGATATGCTAATCAAAATGAACGTAGTCAACGAATATGCTTGCCACTTTGCCCCACTTTGACACTTCCAGTGCGTGAAACAGAATCCAGCAGCAGCAACGAAACCCAACGCAAATCAACCGCTGAAAAATGCACAGTCAAAGGAAAGTTGCCGCCTGCTGCCAAAGGATTTGAGGGTGATGGATATGGGGGGATGGAGGCAAAACCCAAATGTGAGCAATATATATGTGTGCGTATGTGTGTGTGTGTGTGTGTGTGTGTGTTTGGCCCCCATCTCGGGAGCTTTTGGATCTGGTTTAAGCAAAGGGAAAATCAAATTTCACTGCAACAGCAGCAGCAGCAGCGACGCGTCGCTTTTGCCGACTGACAACCAACCAACTGCCATGTGTGAAAATTTTTAATACATCAACTCCAAGGCGTACCACAATGCCACCCACTCAACAACCACTGTGGTGGAGGATTGAATGGGGCCACAGCAAAGCGCAGCCCCAAATGAAATGCATAAATAAACCTTGCACTGGGATCGTAGCATCAGCACACAGGTCACATAGCCTTCCTGTCTGCCTGGCTACGCCCACAGGTCCCTCGTTCCTCTTTTTATTCTGGTCAACCCCTCCACCCTCCTTCTTCAGTCTTGGTCCCCCCAGTCTGCCCCTCTGTCCGTCTGTCTGTCTGTCTGTCTCGTTGGTTGCCTGGCGCAGTCAAAGGCACAAAAAGTCGCTGCACCCGCAACATAATCATGTTCACGAATTGGTCGAAGTACAAATGTGTGAGTGAGTGTGTGTATGTGTGAAAGAGTGCGATTGTTGCAAGTGTATGTGTGTGTGTTTGTGTTTGTGTGCAGCAAATGGACATGCAAAACTTAATAGCACCAACAATGCAGGCACACAAACAATTTAAATATAAATAATTTGTTTACTCATGTTCATGCTCATTGTTCATCCTCATTTGTTGCTGCTCTGGTTGTTGTTGTTGTTGTTGTTATTTTTTGTTGCAGTTGCTGTTGTTGTTGTCTGTCGGGTGTTGCTGCTGCTGCTGCTTGCCTCATACATAATAAAGTGTCTGGGCAATCATTTGATGCTCGTACTGACCCTGCACTGGCCGTGTCAGTGAGTCGCGTTTACAGACACATCTCTCCTGCTCTCCTCTCCTCTCCCCTGCTCTCCTCTCCTCTCCTCTTCCATCACATTGGCTTGACCAAGGCTTCAAGCTGGCCCGTGGGCATGACTTGTTTCTGGCAACTGGCCACAGAACCAACTAAATTATTTAGTTACACTGAGCCCACACATGCCGCTGTAGTGTATGTGGCTGACCAGTCAGCAGCCAACAATTCACTCAGTTTTTATGTTAATACGCCGCCATAGGCCAAATGTGCAGCCAACATGCAACATTCAATGAATTTGCAGCATTGGGACACACACGAAATGCATGTGCCACAAATAATATTAAAATTGTTGAATACATCTGATAGTAAAATGTAAACAAATTTGTTATAGTTTATGTAAGAGTGTAAGAAATGGTTAAACTATTCAAAAGTCCATAAAATAGGTAAATTAGAATAGAAATACTTCAATACTTAGTTGATGTATCTGTGTATCTGTTGCCTGCTTGAATTTTTTAAGATTTTAATTTGTTCTTAACAAATTGAACTAATGAAAGAGAAATATGTCCATAAAGAGATGAAATCTATATCATTATCATAAATTTGATTAGCGTATCCGTTCCAAATATTTATTCTCTGTAATCTACCAAATTAATGAAACAATAAAACTGAATTCCGTTATTAAAACGTACAGTTTGCATTAGATGTCGCAAAGGAAAGTAATTAATTGAAATAAGACAACGTAAACTGGTTTCAAGATAATTAATTATTAAAATTTAATATTGTCGAAATTGTTTATTTTGATTAAATATTCCTTTATCTATAGGAAAATAATTTACTTCAATATTTAACAGTAAGAAACTATGGTGAATAAATATTTATTTTAAATCAAGCACAAAACGATGCTAATTAAATTGATGGAAAACCAAAGACAAAGACAAAGACTTCAAATGCTGTTTATTTCTGCAAAAATAAATATGATTATTAGATGAAATGTTTTTCCATAAGAATGAGACAACAAACTGTGTGATATGACAAATGGCAAATATTTAATTAGTATATGAATGATATAAATTATTAACATCACTTTTATTGTATTATTTCATTAGTCCAGCACTTCTCAGTAGAAGCCAAGTCAAAGGATGTGTTTTAGTTAATGTCAACGAAGCGTCGTTTTTAGATATGCCGCAAATCTTGAATGCAATTTAATCAATTTGAAGTTTAGGCAAATGTCAAACCATTTTTGTTTATTATTAATTTGCATTTTGATTGGATTCTGACAGTGTCAACGGATCTGACATCTGCCACATGTCGGCAAATGAGAAAATTACATTAGCAATTACGAGTACGCAACGCCTCAAGTCACTCAAAGTTGTCTTAACATTAACATTAACAATTTCAATTGAATTCCAATTTTTTAATAAATATTTAACTGACAGTCGAAGCCCCCCAAAAACAAGGCAATAAATTGTCTAACAATAATTGATTAATGGGCGGCAAGGGGCGTGGCGGCAGCAGCAGCAGCAGCAACACACATTTCTTATCGCTGCTTTGCTACCCGTTGACAGGCAAGAAACTAAGGAAACAAGGCAACTGGGAAACTGAAAAGAGAAAACTTTTGCCATTTGGTTTGGTTGAGATGGCGCATCTAATTAACATGGCCAACAAGGAGCGCGGCAGTGGCAACCAACCCAATTGGCCCGGAGGTAAACGCTTTGTGCGGCAACGGCGGCGTCGCAGAACTAATTTAAATTGATTGAATATGCTTCGATAGCATTTCAATTAACTTTTATTCGGCCTTGTGCCACAGTTTTTCGTTTAGAAAGAAATTCTTTCTCTCTCTGTGCATTTAAGGTGCAGGCAGCCTTTGGGCCACGAGTCGTTGCCAATCTGCAGAGCGGCTATCCTGGCTGCAGGCTACAGTCCTGTGTCCTGTGTCCTGTGTATGTAAATGAGACTCGCTTCGTCATGGCGATGCCACGATGTGTGGCATCATTTTGCATAGTAAGTGGCTGGAGTAGCGGAAATGTGGAGTTGCAGAGTTGCGGGGTCCTCAACTGCAACTGCAACTGCAACTGGGCCTCGTCTCATTGCGTTTTGTGAGCCCAACTAAATCACCAGAAATCAGTTATAAATCCAATGGATGTTGCGCAGCAGGACATTAAACATACAAATACGTATGCGTAATTCCCTTTGCCTGAGGACACTGTGTATGTGTGTGTGTATGTATGTCTGTGTGTGTGTGTGCGCCTTTCAATTATTCAAATAAAACAGCATTTTGGCAGCAGCAGCAATGTCCAGGCCAGAATGAGGACTCGATGCTCGGGCCTTTGGCATGCTGTCATTGGTCCTCAACTGCCGTCGCGTTATCCTCGCCCTAAATTCCGTTCTGTGAGGTGGACAACGCTCATTTGGATCGTCATGGAGCCTGCAAGGCTGGCCATTGGGGCTTACCATACGACGACTTTAATCTATTGCCTGGAAAATGCATATACAGACAGACAGAGAGAGAGAGAGAGAGAGAGAGAGAGAGAGAGAGAGGAGGAGAGAGTGAGAGAGAGGACGGCTTGTGTGCGACATGAAAACATCAAACAACATTCGTCGGGTTTTAATTATTATTTGAAATCACGATGACGATGTCTGACCGTTGGTTCCTCCATCCATGTTGCCAGCAATCTAATGAAACATTAGCTGCTAGACTACAACAACAACAACGACAGCAATAGCAACAACAACAACAACCACAGACATTAGTCATGTGCATGTGCACGCTAACAGGCATCAGAAATCAGTAATCAGACATCAGGCCGAGTATGAAACGCGCTTAAGCATAAATTTTATTGTTTGCACGGCAACAGAAACCAACTGTACACAGAGAACAACAAACAACAACAGCAACAACAACTAGAGCAGCATTTATTGCTGCCATCTTTGGTTGTCATCAGAGCACAACAAGCCAAATACACAAGTGTAATAAATGCCCAACGCCACATGACAGGTAAATACAATATGCAAATACTCGTATCAACCTCAAGTACAGTCAAGCTCGTCGAGAAGCTAAGCTAAAGTTGGCAAACAACACATGTAAATATATGTATATAGCCAGCTTAACGAGTGTCCACTGTTTACAAGAGAAAATCACAGATGGACACAGAATATGGTACAAAAGAAGATCAAGAGAGCTAGACATAGAAAAAGAGTCGAAGGAAATGCAATTAGCTGGCGTTGGAAAATTATGGCTAAACAATTTTCTGGTCTGCCAGAATCAAAGAATCAAAGAAATCTTATCAAAGCACGACTTTACTTAGATTAAAATAATAACTCAAATATTTATTGAAATGACAGCAAAATAGGAAACTACAAAATTAAAATGGATGTTTGATAGAAAGGTCTATTTAATAATGATAAAATAGTAACAGTCAAAGATTAAGAACTTAGACTACAACAATTCTAAGCACACGCGATAAGGTATTTTGTCCTTTTCAAAAATTCAAAATTTTAAACCTTAAGGTTTTAACATTTTATCACCTCCTTTTGTCAAAATTAATACAAAATAACATTTTAAATTTGATTCTGAGTCATTCAATATTTTTTTTTTAAAAAACATGCCAAAATAAACAACAATTTTAACTGGCAAACTTAACTTAACTTGTTGCTAGGTCAAAAATCAGACCAATTTCAATAACTGATAACTTTACCAAAACTGATTCGATTTCCAAGAGGAGTGTCGTTTTGACCTTTAAATTCAATCCGAAAAAAAACTGTATTAATTTAACTCACTTGTCTAGGACCTAATATAAAATTCTTAAATTTCCCCAGTCTGCTCATTCTCGTAACTAAGCAGCTCTTTGGTCACAATAAGCTAAAATGTTCATACTCTTAAACATTATTTACAATTAAAGTCTCACTTTGATTACTTATCAAGTGAATATTCATGGCAAGGTCAACATTATTCAAAGCAACAAATCTAACATAATCTTGCCCACAGCTGAAGAAGCCAATTTGATTGATGACACCAATGGGGAGAAACAGGAGGGAGAACAGGAGGAGGATTAAAGGTAGCAGCCTGTTGGCCACACTGTCAAGTGCCAATTAAACTAAAACGCGGCAACAGGCAACAACCGATTTACGACAGCGCAGGCCAGACATGTATAGGCCGATAAAAATGCCAGTTATTTTTTTTGCACAATTCACTCGACAAGTTTTTTTTATTTGCTTCTTTTTTTTTTGCTGGCACTAATGACACAGGACATTCAGCTCCCTGTTACCTCGATGCGTCGTTGGCCGTGTTGACGTTGATAGGCCACAACAATTTTCATTGGACAGCCATTTACAATAAACGTCAGCGATTGCCGTAGTCAGTCAGGCAGCCGGACAGCTTGAAAAAAAGCAAAAGGAAAAAAAAAAGTAGATGACAAGGACGTCGTGTAGTTTAGGTTAAGCGCAAAATCAAAGTGCCATTGAGGCCGAGGCTTGATAAGCGCTAATGAATGGTTTTCTTGTGCGCTTCAATGGGCCGTGTCTATGGCTGGCCGCAACCATGGCAGCCAAGCCGAGCAAGTTGCCAGTTGCCAGTCGCAGCAGGACACTTGTCGCGGTTTGGCCAATTTAAGTGGCGGTTGATGTTGTCGTTGTCGCTGTCGCTGTCGATGCTGACGTTGACGCTGACGTCGCTGCCTGCGGTTGGACTGACGCAAATGTTTGGTTTCGCTGGCAATTAACGTGGCCAAAAAACAATGCTGTTGCAATTTTTTGCTGGGCCTGTAATAAAATGGCAAACGTATGCCTGCAATCAATAACCAAAGCGAGCAGCCCCAAAAAGTATGCAACACTTTTCTCTGTTTGCCTTGTATGCTTTTTTATTTTAGTTGTGTGTGCACAGCCAGAAACCACAACAGCAACATCAGCTTGTACAGTGACAGCAAGACAAGAATGTGGGAGTAAAAATAAAGCGGGGAATAGTTGGGAGGGGACTGCCAACAAGCGACTTAATACAGGCCAAGTTGATGAAGACACAAGACAGATGGATAACGGCAGGTAAGCCAGGCATACAAATAACAAAATTTCGCAATGCCAGAGCGTGAAGAATTCCAAAAGAGAAAAGGGAAGAAAAGGAGAAAAAGAAAGGCGAAGCAAATGGTAAAAGTTTTAAGCAAGCACTCCGTATACTCAACACTCAGACGACAAACGGCCAACGACAGACGACAGACGACAGTCGTTGCTGTTCACAATGGCAGCCTCTTTTGTGCTGGCCATTGCAATACAAATCGTTACCAATTTTCAACCGGACACAGCAGCAAGCGGCAACAGAAAGGCTGACGCTGAGGCTGAGGCCGAAACTGTGGCTGAAAGCAACCAGGCCATAAGCAACGGTCAACTATATGTCCAGACATGCGGCGCACACCTTTCATTTATTGTTCGTTTCATACATCCCCATTCTCTCTCTCTCTCTCTCGCTCTCTCTGTTTCTGTGTTGGCCACTTTCATAGTGTGGAGCAGCCAGGTCTGCAAACGGCTTTGTGTTGTGCATGTGTCTGGCCGGGGTCTTTACGTTGGCTTGATTGGATTTGCCGATGCAAATGAAGAATCCAATTTTTAAAGTTTGTTTTCCGTTATCGTTACGTTTCTTGTTAGCCCTTGCTGCCGGGATCTCCCCCTCCGCCTCCATTTCCTGCTCCTGCTCCTGCTTGATGATTCCCCTTTTTTTCGCACATGCAACGCGAGGTTCCCAATACTGTCCATATCTTGGACTATCCAACTCCTCCTCGAATTCGTTTTATTTTTGGATTTTTTTTGTGGGTGGTGTTGTTTGCTCGCTTGTTGTATATTTTTTGGTCACATCAACACACACTTGCATAGAAGTAACTGTCCTGCAATTGACACAAAGCATCAACATGGCCAGCAACAATAACAGGCAATTCAAACTAAAAGCAGCCAAACATTTTTGCAGCACAAACAAGTGCAAAAAAATAAAGACAGAAAGAAATGAAAATATAAAGAAATTTTTGTTCTTTCTTTTTGGCACGCCATTTATCTGTTGTGTTGTTATTGTTGTCGTTGCCATTGTTGTTGCTCTGTTGTCTTTGCCTTACCACAAAATCGAATTTTCACTTTTAAGCAATTGATGTTGCAACACACACACACACACACACACACAGACACCACCGTTGCATGCCTCCCTTACATTTCGTTTAATTTTTCTTTTCATTTATTTTTTTTTAGTTGTCTTTTATTTTTGTTCAATTCGTATTTCGTGCCTTTCAATTTGTTGTTTGCTCTCTTTGTTTTTTTGGCTCTGGTCAGCTTAATTCTTTGGCCAACTTTACCCTTTGATGATGTGGCTGCTTCTGCAGCATTTGATAAATACACTTTCCAGCATTTTCCTAACGATTTCATCGAACGTAACTAAAAGCCAACAATTTCAATTTAATTATAAATTGTTAATAACACCGAAGGTAAATATTTGATCCATTTTATGATATGAAAGTGCTTAATAATATAAATATTATTTTCATATTTCATAAATTTATTCATCTAAATTTTCGTCACTGAGCTGCCCAGCTCGGTTGACATTAAACAATAAAAATTAAATTGCCTGATATTTGATCAGATCTCGTAGATGGAAATGGCAATAAAGCCAACACTAAAGCGTTGGACACTTCATTAAATAATTGAACACCAAATGAGGGCAATTTATCATTAATGATTGCCACACTACGAAAATAAAACAACTACAGAGCATGACTGACTCAGAGATACCGTGTAAATGTGCAAAATAAAGCAGAGTTTTAATGAAAATGCTTTTCTCCACCTTGAATTGAGCTGAGTCTGAAATTGCTGAATTCGACTTTTTGGCCAATAATACATTCAATGTATCATTTCTCTTGTTACGCTCTGTTCTACAGGGTATCAGCTTGCTTTGTCCACGTTCTCGTTACTTATAAATTTGTGTGTCATGCGAGCCATTGACAGGCAGCTACAATTACCAAAAACACCAGGATAAATTGAACAGGAAGCCAATAGAAGCAGAAGAAACTCACATAAATAAATCAGCTCGGGACATGTGTTAATTATCTAAAAGCAAGCCACGAGACAGGCAACAAAACATTAACATATTTTAAGAAAGCAATAAAATTAGAACAGGAGCAGGAGAATTTGTTTGAGAAGTGCTTCAAGCGGCAATAAAGTGTTGGTTTCTTAAGGCTGATTGACTGAAAGATACCCTCGAAGCAGCTACAAGGTAATTAAAAGTAATTAGAGGTGAGTCAGAAAATATTTTAAGGCTTTTATCTGTAACTTTGTTAATCAACAATTAAATTATTTAACTTGTATATTTTGTAAAATATGAATCTATCTCAACCATCTATAATTTTCTCCATCTACTCCTATTTTTAGCCTTTTTGAATAGTTAAGAAATGATAATGTTTGAGTATAAACATTAATCTGTTTGCATGCTAAGCGGCGTTGAAAGTAAATCCCCCTCAGAACCGTTTAAGCTATAAATTGTATCGCGATGAGAAACAGATAGAGAGAGAGAGACAAAGATAGAGAGAGAGAGAGCGTGAGGAAGAGCGTTAAACGTTGCTCAAACCAGAAACACGAGTATCAAGTTTTATTGACCCACAAATAACGTGCAGATAATTACAAAAACAATGGCAATTGCTGGCGGCTAGTTAGTGGCCAAAACAAATGTGCAAGAAGAAGTCTTTGTCATGGCATCGGTGGAAGACAGGGCAGGGAGGGGGACTGTGATGGAAGAATAACAGGGCAAAGTGGAAAAACTACTTACAAGTATGTTAACATGCGCAATTGTTAGAGACCCATTGCCGGTTGTTGTAGCCCTTGGGGGCGACTTGCCAAAGAAGAACCAAACCAAACCGAACTGAAGCCAGAGCCAGAGCTAGAGCCAAATAACAACAATGGCTATAGAAATTTCCTTTTCTTCTTGCGTGCTTTTTCAAACACAACTCGGAGTTTTCACCCAAGATGCTTGAGTTTATTTGTTGTGGTCATGGCAAAAAGTAATCCAAAGATAAAATACAATAAAATAAAAGGCCAAGCGGTGAATAATGTCTTTTTCGTAGTTGTTGTTTGTGTAGTTGTTGTTGTTCGCATTGTTGTTGTTGTTATTTTGGCCAGTCATTGCATTTGTGGGCAGGTCGCTTAGACAATACCTTCAAGCATCTCGCCGTTGTTCTTGTTGTAGTTATTGTTGGTGTTGTTTTTGCTTCTGTGCATAATTTATACAGCGAGCTTCACATGTTTTTTGGCTAAATTATTTGCCTGGCCTCGGCACGTGCTACAACAGAAAGCCTGCTCGAAGCTTCCTCAATGGCTATGGCCATATCTATGGCTATGACTATGGCTATGGCTATGACTATGACTATGGCTATGGCACAAGGACTTCAGGTCAACAATTTGGTCATAAATTTTGGCGCCTGGCCTGCGACACGCTCTATGACATTATTGAACCTGAAAGGGGATATGGCCAAAAACAGAAATAGCAGCAACAGCCAACAGCCAACAGGCACAAAAGTCAACTAGCTGACCTTGAAAATGTGTGTATTTTATACGCCTGAAAGAATTGGCCAAGAAATGTGTGTGTGTGCGTGTGTGTGAAGGGCACATAAAAGATTTCAGCTAATAGAAAAATTTATAAACAATATTAAATTCATCTGGACAAAAGGTCATGTGAAGATTAGGCTTGGAAAATAAATATTTATTAAGATTATGTATTTCTAAATGGAACTGATATATGAATGGAATGAAAAATAAATATTTATTAAGATAATATATATATATTATGTATTAGTCCGAGTGGTAGTAAACTAAGTTATTTTGAATTCAAATCTTTAATGGGAATTCAGTAAATAATTCTCTCTGAATAAATCCTTAATTTCAGAAGAAGTGTTCACAGAAAAGTAGCAGCTGCTTGAAAGATAAGTATGTTCCGAAAATAAAAAGAGACCCTTCCAATATCTCTATTGATTCCATAAAGTAGACACGTGCCGTTAACACTAGACTGCAAGCCAAGGTCTTAAACAACCCACAACAAATTACAAGTCCAACACGGCCGTCAAATTTTGTGACCAATAAGCAAAAAAGTGGCCAAAAAATTAACTTTAAACAAAGTCTAAAAGAAAAGTAAAAGAAGAAAGGCGAACTTATGGATGACTTTGTTTGGCTCATTTTATTAGACAAGCGAGCGCATTTGGCTGAAAATGTTCATTGAGTTGGCCCAGTCTCTGTGCTTAAAGCCAACTGATGTCTGTCCCCTTGTTGCCGCTTGTTGCTGATGTTGTTTCTGCTGTTGCGGTTGCAATTGCTTTGGGACCATTTAGCATTTTTGAAGTAACCACATGGGGCTGAGCATGGGCCAAGCGGCAGCAGTTCAACCGTAATGGCTGAAAGCGCCAAAAACAAGCAACATGGGACTGGGTCTGGATCTAGATCTAGGAGACGTTCAAGACTTTCAGAAGACTGAGCAGCGAGTTGAAGTATTACAAAACTCTAAACAGGCGCAAAAGTTTTTGCCAACAAAAAAAAAGGAAAATTTTCTTAATTTGATTTCTTCAACGCCCCTGGAGTGCTGTGCGTTGCCTAAATGTGCGTGTATATTTTATAAATATGTATAGTATATATAAAACACAAGTCGGGGCCAAAAGCTTCAAATGGGGATGGTCCCAAATATAAAAGGCTTGGGCATAAAGTTTTTAATAAAGTTTTTTTATTTTATACCTTGCCGTGAGAAGTTCAAGTTTTGTTGGGCAAAAGGAAGGTGCAAAAGAAAATAATTGAGCCAATTTGTTGTAAAGGGAATTGAACTATGGACTTGAATGTTGAACAGGCAAGGGCTACTGTCGTTGTCTTCAAGGGACTAACTATTTAATTATTATTAATAATTAGTATAGCATTTTTGCTGAAATTTAATTAATTGAATATTGTCGGAAAAGGGGAAACTTCAATTTGATCTAAAGCCTGTCTCTAACAAAGCTTAATAAATAAATAATAATAATTTTTTTATTTACATTCAACTGACTTTGACTTGTCCCTGTAAGTTTTCAATTTCAATTATTAGAGTAACAAGAAATTGAAAACCACAAGACAATACCCAATGCAGCATTCCGTAGAGTGGCGCTTGAATTTCATTTGAAAACAATTTGTAAAAGTCTCACACACTCGCTGCAATCGAAGTTTGTTTGGCAGCTAAGCAAATTTGCAGTCATCCGCTCCTGCTGAGCCAGCAATGCCAAGTGCGTGTCAGGATCAGAGAGACAGAGATAGAACGAAATAGAGAGAGAAAGGGAGAGTGTAAGATAAAGAGAGAGAGAGAGAGAGAGATGTTGGCCTTCAATTGCTCCTCTGACTTCTTTTCTCCTCTGAATGCGTGCATGTCAATAGTTTTGTGTTAGCGGCTGCCTTTTTTCTATCCCTTTTTTATACCCTGTGACCATTTGAAATGGGTATACATAACAATGGATATCTGGCACATAGTTCTATTTCCTTAAGGAAATTATGTATAAATTATTTAATATTTTCCATCTGCTGGCTAACTAGGATCGTCATTTTCATACAATAAGTGCCTTTTAAGTAATTTTAAAAAAATTATAAAAAACATAAGCAAAACGATTTTTTAAAATTTTTTTTTTTGCATTTACTCCTAAAATTGTTTAAAGAATGTTTTTGCATCCCAACATTTTTTTTTAAAAATCGAGGAAAAAAGTTTTGAAGTTGACTTTTTTTAAAATTCGAATATTTCAATGAGTACTTAATGGGTTAAGGAAAATTATGCACCATTCAAACGGAATGTATATTCCAAATATATTTTTTAAATTTTAAGACTTGACTAACAATAGCTGTTATAGTTAAAGAAAGAGTGCACTTATTAATTTGGCCAGTAGTGTATATCTCTGACCTTTCTAAAAATTGTAACACAAATTATTTAAATCAAATTGTATTTTTGGCATACATACAGGGTGTTTCGTAGTGTGTCGCACTATCGACTGCTGCTTTCTCAATTGTTTTTCTTTATTCTTCCTATTTTTTTTGATGAATTGACAGGCAATGCTATTTGTCAGCAGTCAATGTGCTTGTTACATTAAATTGCCAGCCTCGCTGGCTTCCAGCTTGTTGCTGTTGTTGTTGCTGCTGTTGCTGTTGTTGCTCTCGAGCATTGTTAATATCAGACGCGCTAGTAACGAGTATTGCTCTGCATTTTATATGCAATTGCGCCATGTGTATTTTATAGACTATCCGACTGACTGACTGACTGACTGACTGAGTGACATTCGGACTGACGGGTAGAGAGCAGAGTTAGCGCGGTAACGCGCAACGCCAGCAAATTGTTTTGTATTGTGCTGCCGACAGGCGACAGCTTGATTTGCATTGGTCTCTGTTTGAAATAGGTTACACACATGGCATGTGCCATGCCAGAGAGCCAGAGAGCGTGCCAATTGAACACTGCATCCGGAACTAGTATCGCCTCATCCCATTCCCATTCCCTTTGCCACGCTCATCCGGACTTTCGCTCTTCAACCTTCTGAAAAATTGTCATCAAAATTGAGCGTTTTGTGCCACATTTCTAGTCGCAATGTCCAATCAAAATAGTTATGTGCCCTGATTGAATCGCATTGCATTTTGTCAGCGATACAATATTACACTCATTGATAGCAAATTGCATTTCCGGACAGGTAACTTTTCATCGACGGAAATTGTGCCAGAAAAATAGCTGGATGATAAGCCTTACGCACTTTCTCCCTCTTTCCCTCTCCATCTGCCTCTAGCTGATGATGACTTTTGTTCTTCGTTATCTTTGGCTTTCATTTCATTTTGCACCTTGGCTCGATTTGCATGCGAATTCCATTGAACCAATGGCGATGCAGCAGAGCAACGGAAATGAGATGCCATTTGGAACGTGCCCCACGCAGCTCAAGGAAAAACTCGAGCATGAAAACGAGTTGGAGTCATTGTTATTTGGGAAAACTTCTCAAAAGTTGGAAAATAAATGGCAAAGTGGGAAAAATGTGAAGCAATTCGAGAAATAATAGAACTGAAAACAAACGCAGCTATTGAGAGGGAAATCGGAACAATCACAAGGGTTAAAGTTGCTCGTTATTGCGTGACCTTTTTACCTATTCAAAACCCCTTCGTGTACCCGTCTGAGTTGCGTTCGAAATACGACTAATATGCAATTTGCATTAAATATTTAACACATTTCTCTCATGTCAAGCCTCTTGTGGAAATTCCACACCCCAGGAAGTGCAAAAAAAAAATAAATAAAAGCGGCAACAGCAGAAAATCCAAGTCGCTGTTGTTAATGATATTTTCATTGCCATTCTTTTGGTGTGCTGCGAATTTTATAAATAAGTGCATGTCAACATAAATTATAAATACTCCCAGTTGATTAATAATACACAAGAAAAATGTCACAAAGAAGCATGTGGGAATGTGCACCCAGCGAATTCCCCACTCCCCAATTTTGTCCATCGACCAACTGGAACGCACTTTTCCCCATACGAGTACTTTATGATGGCAAAAGCACAAAAGTAACAAGATACATACATACCTATGTAAGTAAAGCATTTTAAGTACCTATCACGACTGCTAGATACTCTGAATAATTAATTTACAACTTGCTAAAAGTAATTTTTAAAATATATATACAAAAAATGTATATGCTTTATTACTTCAACTTATTATTATTATATTTTAATCTATCTATTACAATAATAATTTTAATAATAATGATAATGCTAATATTAATCTTAATGCTTATGATAATATTTAAAATTCATGTCATTGCCAAATTTCTAGTGATTATTATAAATATCTTTATCTTTTAATTTAAATAAAAGCGCTGATTGAAAATAGTGGATATTTTCTTTCAAATGTATGTAAAACCAACAATTACGAAAATTTTAAGTAGAAAGTAAAAAACTTACAACATTTAAATTAAAGTACTCAATTTTACATGCTTCATTAAATGCAGTTTATTAACAAAAAAAAATCATCACTTTTTTTACCACAATTATGCCATTATTCACTTATGTAAAGGGTACAAAACATAAAGAAAATATAATATTTTATAAATTTTTTTTAACAATTTGCAATAACTGCAATGTAAAAAGAATCAAACGTTATGGTAAAGTAATAACAATCCACAGCAAGTGTATAAATAATATTGTGTGGCAGCACAAAAATAAAGTCATTAAAATGCTCTATGTATGTAAAGCATGAAGGTGAAAGGGCAGAGAGAGACTGGGGAAGAGGGGAAGCGACAAGGGACGTGGTGCTGTGGTCGTTCTGCATGCGTGCAAGAAATGGAAATGCGGTTAATTTCCGTAAAGTATGCAATAATTTCTGGCGCTGAGCATAAGCAAGTGTGTGTGTGTGTGTGTGTGTGTAAGAGCAATGTGTAAAGTAAGTTGCCCGCCCCGTGTCCCCGTAAAGTTGCATGCATCGAGAGTAAATCTCTTTGGCAGTCTGTGAAGACGGAACTAACGAACAAACGGACATTCATCAATATAAATCAAGCAGCGACCACAAGGATCAGGCAGCAGGACCAACAGCAGCAGCAGCAGCAGGATTCAGGCCGGCACGAGATGCAACTGCGAGACGCCCCAAAAGTATAAATAAAAATATTTTTGTATAAAAATTGCTGGGAATTGGTTGGCAAACGGGCCAAGTGGGCCGGCCAAAAGAGGCAAGAGAGGCTGTTAAAATGTTGGCCAAAGAAATATTTGCATGTTTTTATTTATTTCTCCTTATTCGGGGACGGGTTTTTGGGCTGGCTTTCGGTTGCGGGCATTGTGCATTGTGCATTTCGAGCCCAGTTCCAGTTCCACTTCCAGTTGCAGTCCCAAACCCAATCCCAGTCACAGTCACCGTACCCATTCCAATCGCAGTGGCCGTCCTGGTTGTCCTTGTTGTCCTCGGCCGTATTGTAGCCTGCTGCCACAGTCGCATTTTCGTTTCATTATGTTCCATACGCCTAAAGGATTGCAATATATATTTGCATTCATTTTCATTTTTTTTTTTCTTTAGCATTTGCATTTGCTGCGAAGGAAGCAGGACGCAGGGCAAAGGACGAAGGACTACATGGGCAATGGGTTACAGCTACAACGCTTGCATTCACATTGGAATGCTTTGCACTCGTTGGCAACAGCAACAACAACAACAGAAACAACAACAATGCTTTAGAGCAACGCATTTTGACTTCGGTATTTGCGGCTTTTTATGTAATTCATGGTCATTCAACGCCTTTTTCTCTGTGCGCTTGTGTGTGAGCACAAAAAATATACATTGCATTTTTTCGCACGCGAGTTTTATGCTTGGATTTGGCCAAAGAACCGTACGCGAAAATCACGTAATTTATGTGATTCCACATTGCAGTTGGAGTTGGAGTTGCAGTCAAAAAATGCATGACGCAATTATAGCCAAACTCACACAGATACTTGAACAACTACAGTGCCTGTCGAAGTTCAAAAAGATCATCAACTGCAAATCAAAAGGGCTAAAGTCGACTTAAACCATGAGCAACATCGATAAATCTGGAATATATATATACTCCTATGTAAGAAAGAGATCTAGTTTCCAACTCAATACATATTCTAGTAGCTTTAAGTACTCAAATCAAAAATAAAACACTTTTAAGTTTATTAACTGAATACATTTTTAGCTCAAGCTATGAATTAAAGACCTTTTTTGACAGAGTTATGGCAGTTGAACTTCAACTGATTGAAAGTCTAGTCAGTATCTTTTGTAATGGAGAGTAAAACTTGAGATGTCAATTATCTATCATGATATAGTTAAAGGCTACAATGAATTTTAACAATTCAAAAATATTAAATATAATGTTCTCTATTTTTAGTATGAATAAATGCCATACCTGTTAAATAATGATTAGTAATCATAATCATTAGTAATAAGATTATTTTTGTTTAAAAGTCGAACTACTCGATTAAATTAAGTCTATTTTCTGTTTTGCTCAATTATTTAATGATTACGATTACAAAAAATTAAAAATAATCTTAAATTATTACAATTGTTCAAAAATAATCAAGAATTAAACTTTTTGAGCATTCGGATTATTTTTGATTTTTATCTGATTATTTACTGAGTTTCTTGAATAATTGTAATAATCTTTAGATTATTTCTCATTTTATTGTAATCGTAATCATTAAATAATCACAAATTTTTCAACAGTGAATTATATTGTCACTACGATTATTTCGCAAAAATGAATCTAATTGATTAGTAATTCTAATTGAAATTTAACAGGTACGAATGAATGTAATGAATGCTCTATATCTGTAGTAAGAGATTCTGTGTGCACCACATCCAACTGCTTGCTCTAATTCTAATAATCTATATTCTAAGCTTAAAGTACCTTTTGAACTTGCAACTCCCTTATGTAAAGTGTACACTACAATAAATTTAGAGGCTCTTATCAGCAAATAAAACATTTCAATTCCGTTGACAATTTTAGGGCATTTAATGTGCACTTGTTTCGCGCAGTGCATGTGAATGGCACTGCATTTTATTTGTCATTTCCGGTTTATGCCGGAAGTTTAAATTATTGAATTCAAACGGAAATGCAGCCAAGCAAATGCATAAAAAAAATGCGAGCTGAAAAGTGTGTTTAAAGCGCGACCGATTCGATTCGATCCGACTGCCAACCTATCTGTCTCTCCCTCTGTCTGTCCGTCTGTCTGTCTCTCTGTTTGACTGTCACAATGTATTTGTATTGCGAACGGCCATAAATAAATATATAAATTTAAATAAATGCCAGGCACAAGCACATGCACACAGAGATACATACAAACATATATACATACAGTTTGTTTGTCAATAAATCAGAATGCTTATCAACGTCAAACGACCACAAAGACTCCAAGCAAACAATATAAGCAGCCATGGGGCCAGGACAACACTAGTGTGTGCATAAGTGCATGTGTTTGTGTGTGTGTGTGTGAGAGAGCCTTGTACATTGAAGCCTGCGACGGTTTATTACGCGCGATTAAATTCATTAAAGAAATATGTCTGGCAAGCGATATCAAGCGGAAAAAAAGCGACACGACACGACGCGAAATGAAACGAAACGAAATCAGCCGCTTGGCCAGAAACAGGCGTAACCACAAAATGGCAACAACAACAACAACAGAAACAGGACAAAAGCGACAACAACAACAAGAGTAACAATGGCTAAAGCCAGGACAACAACTGACAGCTGACATTTGCCGCTCTATCTGGGCGCCTGCAGGCATTTCAGTTGCCAATTTATGGGCCCGGGCCACAAAATGTTGTTCCACCAAAACCCGCTAATTGCGACGCCTTAGACGCGTATCCTAAAACGCCTTCTTCCCTACAATTTGCGCCTCATCTCGGACTTGTTCACCAGCGCAATTGTTTGCATTATTAGCTGACAATTTTTGAAGAACTTGAAGCGTCTTTCTCGAGGATTAGCTGGCGCTTTGTCTGGTTACCATAACAAGAAGTCGAGCAGCGGCAACTGTTCAAGCCGAATTGCCTGATAAGCCCTTTTGGCTAAGTAGTTGCTGTTTTTCTTTTGTTTAATCCGCCGGCACAAGGTTAGGCCTGTTATTACAGGCCAAGATTCCTGTGACCCTATCAGACATCGAAGGCGTCCAGTGAACAAATTTTATAGCTTCAGCTTTTAATAATAATAGTAGGCTGAACTTATCCAAGTTGTCAGTGCATTTTTGGACTGAAATCAATTTTACATCGTTTGAATAGAAGCCTTTGTTTTCAAAATTCAATATGCTTTTTTTTGCTTTTTATTGTCAGCATTTTGACGTGCACAAAGCGCTGATTGGACCCCCTACCCGGTTGACCATAGGTTTTTTGTTCTGCTGACAGTTCAGTGGGAATGTGTGAAAAAAGCCGAGTTCTGTAAAATAGCAGGTTGACCAGGTAAATCGCTGTTTTTCACAGCGATCTTTGGGTAAGTGGAAAAAACGTGTTGCCAGCATAAAAAGTCGGGCATATTAAAGGATTCAGCGCACTCAACAGCCAATGTCACATCGTTAAATCAATGTATATATATATCGTATATATATATCTGCATAGTTATGTGCTTTGTATATGCATCGTGACATGATAAAATTCAGTTTTGGCCGGCAATTTTATTGGTCATACAATAAAGCTGTATTAATTATAACGGTTTGCGTTTTAGTGCCATTGCACATTAAACATTATTTATTGGTATGGCGCGAAATATAATTATTTATAATAAATGGTTAGCGCGAATGCTGTGTTGCAGGTGACAGCATATCATATGATGGATTCTTGTTTCGAAATGGGCTCGCAAACAAATTAATCAGCGTTAAAATTGTATCTAATAACAATTTATATATGTGTGTATCTGCGTATATATCAATTGTTCTCTAGATATCATACCTTGGAAGCATTCTTTAATGATTGTGATAATCTTTGCTAATTGGAGGAATAGTTATCCAGGAATGTGTCATCCAAATGATTTTTGTAGCTACAAGAGTTTAGAACTTGTCTTGAATCGGAGTCTTACTCTTAGAAATTAGAGCAGTCACAGAATCTTATTGCAGAAATCTTAAATTGTTGACCTTTTGAAACCAACAGAATTTTTATGTAAGCCAATTGACCTTTCACAATGTATGCTAGAACCTTTCGGAGAGAATAACTGAGTTCGATCCCCACACTGCCCGTCATTCGAATCAAAAATGTGTTTTATTTTAGGTTATTAGAATTCTCTGGATGCTCGCTCTGTAGACTTTATTCACTCCTTCCCCACTCATTTTTTGTGGGTCTGTTTTGTTCTAACTCTTTGCTTTTACCAATCTGAAGGTGATTTTATTAAATACGACCAAGTTTATTAAATCTATCAAAAACTAGTCGGCGGTGCTACAGTCGAGCGGTACTCGACTGTCGGAGACCCCGTACTTATTATAAAGATAATCTCAAACAACAAAAAAATTTGCATACTAAGACTTAATTTGGACTGATCGTTCCTATGGCAGCTATATGATATAGTAATCCGATTTCAATCAAATTTGGTCAGTATGTATGGGACCATCTTTTATACATATTCTGTTAGTTTGGTTGAAATATCTCAAACAGCAAAACAGTTTTCCATACTAAGATTGATTTTCAACTGATTGTTACTATGGGAGCTATATGATATAGTAGTTCGATTCCAACCCAATTTGGTCAGTATGTATGGGTTCATCCCATATGCATATTATGTCAGTTTAATTTAGTTATCTCAAACAACAAAAAAGATTTTCATACTAAGACTTAATTTGGACTGATCGTTCCTATGGCAGCTATATGATATAGTAATCCGATTTCAATCAAATTTGGTCAGTATGTATGGGACCATCTTTTATACATATTCTGTCAGTTTGGTTGAAATATCTCATACAGCAAAAAAGTTTTCCATACTAAGACTTGATTTTCAACTGATTGTTCCCTATGGGAGCTATATGATATAGTAGTCAGATCCAAAATCTAAAACAAACTCGATCTGCTCTTAATATAGATGAACCTACATACCAAGTTTGGAGTCTCTAGCTCTTATAGTCTCTGAGATCTAGGCGCTCTTACAGACGGACAGACGGACAGACGGACATGGCTATATCGACTCGACTGTTGATGCTGATTAAGAATATATATACTTTATAGGGTCTGCCACGCCTCCTTCTGCCTGTTACGCACATTTTTTTTTGTGACAAAGTTAATAGACCCCTTTACTTTTTTAAAGTACGGGGTCTAAAAAAAAGTAAATTAGAATAAAACGCATATTTACTGCGTCGTCATATTAAAAAAAAATAAAATAAAATTCATACACTCAGTAGATATTTTGTATATAAACTGTAAATCAGATTTTCACTTTTTTAAAAATCAAATATGAACCGAAATTTGCGCTGAAATTTAGCTCTTTTAAAAATACGGATACAAATTAATTGATATGTAGTTGATATCCTGAAATTGATTAGGATTACTGTAGCCCCTTAGCCTGGATACTGATTGTAGCTTCTACTCCATGCTTCTGCATTATTTTAACTTTGATAACTTGTAATTCAATAATTGACAAAAATGAATTTAAAATGCAGCCGCTTCTCCCGCTACCGCCTCTCTCTCCCTTCTCCCCCTCTTCCCTCCTCTGCCGTTGTATGGCGCCTATCAAAATGGCGAGGCGGCAAACAAAGCGAGTGCACGGCCCGCACATCCTGTCAATCCTTGTATACTTATGCGCATCCTGTATGCAAATGTAGTCGCTGCTAGACCCGTCTGCCTCTCTCTCCCTCTCTCCACCTCTGCCCATCTCTGTGTCTGTCCCTTCCTGTTTCTCACTCTGCTTGTCTATCTGTGTGTGTGCAAACGTCGTTCGTTGGCATTCGACCGGAAGAAATTATTGTTATTCGCATTGATCTGGGCATCGGCCATCGGCCATCGGCCATGATGTCGCTGGACATCGGCAACGGCATCGATAGGCAATGCTGATGCTGATGCTGATGCTGCCACGGCAGCGATAACGCTCCAATGCATTGGCCAACAACTGCTGGCAGCGCACTGATAACGTCAGCACACAAAAGAAGTATGCGATACAAAATCGCAGCTCCCCGAACTCCAGCTCCAACTGCAGTTCACGTTATTTATGTACGCTCACATATGCATAAATAAAAATAAAAATGAAAATAAAAATGAAAATATATATAAATACTGCACTCAGTTGCAACGGTCGACGAATGCACAATAAATTGTAAAAATATTATTTTATCAACAATAATTAATTAAATGCACTTAATTGCGTGCCGCAGTCACAGCCCTCTTCTCTCTTTTTCTCTCTCTCCCTCTCTGGGTCTTTGTCTCGCTCTCTCTTGCAACTGCTGCTGTCGACAGGCCAACAGAGAATCGGGTTGGGCAAAACATGGCCATCTGCATATGCTTGAGCTGCGTTGTAAGTAGCCATGTAAGTGGACAAGTGACCAACGGGCAACAGTTGCCACAGCCCAATTCTCCCTCCCTCTCCCTCTCTGTCTTTCGTTTTTCTTCCTGCCACTTTTACAAGAGTCCTGCGATTTATGTATATTTTTAAGTGGCATTAAGTGCGCGTTAACATCTTATGCAAGCCGACACAACAATAACTTATGAGTACGAGTATTGCAACAACAGCAGCAGCAGGCACCGAGTATGTTGCCACTGCCTGTGGCAGCAACATCAGCCCATTAAGTCGGCTATTGAAACGGCCCAAACAAGCAGCAGCTAATTGGCAATCGTTGTGCGTCGGCCTTTAAAAAATTTGTCAGTCGTTATTCTTATTGAGCCGTGCAGCTAATTGTGGCTCAGCTACAGTTGCAGCAACAACAAAGCTGCCACACATTGTTGTTATTGTAATTGTTGTTGCTGTTGCTGTTGCAGCAGCTGCTGTTGCTTGTTACATTTGCATTTGCAGCAACCTGGCCAGTTGCAATGCTTTTGCTTGTTGTTTGTTTGTTTGCTGATGAAGTTTATCCCGAGTTACTTGCAATGGACACATGCGCCAAAGGAATATTACACATACGCCATGTTGCACTCGCTTGTATGGCCAAAAACTTTACACATTTTTGTTGCTGTTGTCGCCATCCTCCTTGGCCACTGACGTCTCATTTTGGGTTTCTCAAAGTACGAGTATCTACAAATTCAATTCATTTGCCTGCAGCAACTATAAAAGCAGCTTTCCCTTTGCTCAACATTTCTCTGTGCAACTCCATGTGTATCAGTGTGATTGTGTGTGTGTATGTGTGTGTGTTTGTGTGTATTTGTAATTTACAATCCCATGTGCATGCATGCATGTGTATGAGTAAATTGTTAAATTTATATACAAAAGCAGCGCAGTTGCAACTGCCAAAGTAATTTGCGATAAGTGCGTCAGATTCTTTGGGGAAAATTCGACCACACACAACAGTAGCATCAACAGCAGCAACAACAACAACAGCAGCAACAACAACAAAAATCCCAGAAATAAGCAATGTAAAAAGTGAAAATTTATATTATGCAACTGCAGCTCCAACGAAACTGGAATGCGCTGCTTTCAAATGAAAGAATATCTTTACGTTCTTTTTCTCTTACTTATTTTGATTCTCCTTTTTTCTTCTCTTTATGTTGTTTGTAATTTAATATAACCTTAACGCGAAGCACAAAAAGCCAAGGGGCCAGGAGAGGACATTTAATCATCATCAACGTTTGCAATGGCCTTTTTTTTGTAATATATGTGAATCATTTTCATTTGATAGTTTTCCAATGATATAAAATAAAAAAAAATGCTGTAGAAATGGCAAACAACAGGAAATATGAGCCAAGTATTAAATTAACACTTTTTCATAAAGTGCAAACTGAAACCTTTGTGAATAATCATAGAATATTACGAGTAATCCAAAAAGCTTTGATCCCATTAACATTATGAGACTATCGATTAATACAATAAGTGATTAAAAACGTATATTTGCTTTAAAGTATATGATGACAAAGGTATAATTTTTTGTACATTCGATAAATATTGTTGCATTAACTTTTTTTAACAGATCAGTGCTATTTATAAGAGTTTTAACTGCAATGAAAACTTTTAGCTCAATTTGTTTTGCTTAAAACTTAAAGCCCTAAGATACTCTTGCTTAGTTAAGCCAAATTTTCAGATAGCTATTGCAATTAAGATTAAAGCTCAATAGCTAATACTTAACACTCTACTTATGTATTTAAAAAATTTAGTTTGAAGAAATAAAATTAAAAAAAACTTTATGCCTTTCAATGAAGTATTATAAACTAGTTTTCAAACAGTACAAAAATTATAGAGTGTTTTAGATTTTTTTTTAAGTCCAAAATTATTATATTTTATAATTTTATGAGCTTAAAAAGTTTTAATGTTTTACAGGCTTAAAAAAACACCATATTTCAATGTAGAACGTATTCGTATATTGTAGTAATCTTAAGATTCCTCAGTCATTATAAGCTGCAAGTTGACTTATGAAATCGTGATACCTTTTATGTTCAATAACCGATTGAATTGAACGACAATGTACGGCAAACAGTTGAAACTGCGGCAACTATGCAAATAAGCAGCAGCTGAGAGCAGCCAAGGACGAGGAAGGAAAGGAGAATGGAAAAGGGAATAAGGACAAAAATGAGGATGAGAATGAGAATGAGGATGAGGAGCACACGTTTCATTTGTGGCTTGTCCTGTTCGCCACAGTGCCATGTGTGTGAATGAATGAATGTATGTGTCTCTCTGTCAATAACTCACAAAAATGCAAAAAAAAAAGAAAAAGAATGGGAAAAATTAAAGAAAATGGCAATTTGTGCGAGTATTTCAACATTTTGTGTTGTGTTGTGTTGCCTCTCGCATTGTAATAATAAATTGTATAAAAGTATGCAATGAAAATAAAAATGCCAGTGCGTAATTAATGAGTCAAGGTGGTGTCAGATGGCGCATACACACTCTCACACACACACACACGCACACACACAGACAGAGATATATGGAGAGAGGAAGAGAAAAGCTGCTGAGACAGAGAGCTGTGTTAAGTCGCGTATTTCATGGCGTTTATTTATTATGCACAATGTGCCACCGACCGTAGAATGTGGCAGAGTCAAATTATTGACTCAATTTGTAGGCATGTGTGTGTTTGTACGTGTGTGTGTGTGTGTCGCTGTGTGTGTGTAAGCCCAGTAGGCGCGTTAATTGCTTATGGAGCGCACATTATTCAACTGTCATTTGGCTAGTAAAGCGGCAAAGCGGCAAAGCGAAGCTCGCTAAGAAGCGAGCGCCCCCAAAGTTGCGTTGCGGCTTTGGCAAACAATTAGGCAGCTAATTTGCAGCAGCTCAGGCTGTGGCATCAACCAGGATAGGAGGACAGAGGGGAAGGGATAAAAGGGGGACAGCATAATGTCTGTGTACTCTCCACTCGCCATGTAGGGCTCTGGCTCTGTCTCTGGTGCGGTGCTAATCCTGTCACACACACACACACAAAGAGAGGAAGAGAGGGAGAGGAAGAGACACGGACACAAAAGGCGAATCCTTGTCAGAGGCTGTCCGTCAGAGGCGCGTTCAGTTTTTGGCAAGCAACGGGGAGAGTGGTGGGGAATGAGCGTGAAATTTGGGCCAGTTGCTAAATCACTGCAAAATCCTTTTGACAAATACCCACACAGGGACGCGCTTAGCTTGAACTGTACTTAACTGAACTCAACTCAGCTGAACTGAACTGAGCTGAAAGGATACGGATACGGAAACGGAAACGCTAATATGGCAAGTTATTCAAAAGGCATTCGCTTTATAGGCAAACCAAAGCTGGAGCTGAAACAGAAGCTGATGATGCTGAATCTGGTGACTGGTCTAGAGAGATAAATGCACTTGCCGTGCGGAGAAGCAGCTGCTGTCAGCTGTATGCGCTTGTCAACGCCGAAAACTAAAAGGTGACAAGGATAAACGCAGCCCATGACACGGCATGGCATTGCACACATGTCACTGGAGCAAGTGCATCTGCTGTGGTTTACAGTTTCAGTCACCCAGTTCACAAGAGCAGGCAGCCAGGCAACTAGGCATCCAACCCACGGCACATGGCAGCTGTCATGCGTGCTACGTTACTGATTCTTGGATCCTTGGCTTACGGCACTGAAAGTTGGCTAAAGTTGCAGTCGCTGCATAGGCGAGGCACATCAATCAGGCATCGCCATCGCCGTTGCCATCGCCGTCATAGACAACGCATGTCAGCCGTAATTTACGCGCATTCACGACGCTTTTGCCATGCCAACAAACAAAAGATTCAGAGCAACGCACCTCAGTTT
Organism: Drosophila subquinaria; assembly: GCA_037043405.1. NCBI lineage: Eukaryota > Metazoa > Arthropoda > Insecta > Diptera > Drosophilidae > Drosophila > Drosophila subquinaria. Next base: position 1,120,064 of record JBAMBL010002830.1, read on the forward strand.
TTTGATTTAGCCCACACGTGACTGGGGTTAACCCACATTTTTACCTTCCCTTACCTTCCTTCATCAGACACAAAGTGTCTAGGTCGTCATCTTCGAGTTGCGCTGACGTTGCATTTAACTTTTTTCAAGTTGAAGGTGCATCACACCTAAGTAGAATGCCACAAGTAAAAAACTTAACATTGACAAGATTTAGACATAAGCGATATTGACTTATTTAACACCTTTTGATAAATTATTCGATTTCATTTTGAAACATTAAGAAAAAAAATTAAAAGTGTAATTTTATCTAAAATACAGTCAAGCTTCCCTAACTCGAATCACCATTATCCAAAAAAGGTTCGAGTTATGGAAATAATCGACTTATAGAGGTATTTTTCTTAAGTTTAATAATTTTACTGCCACACATTTAGCTCGAGTTAGAGAGCAATTGGAGTTATTAAACTTCGAGCTATGGAAGTTCAACTGTTATGTAGTTTCAAATTTGACGAAAATTTTTAAAACTTTTTATATATTTAATAGTCATCAAACACCTAATTCTTTACCACTAAGTTCATTAGTTTTTGTTTTTACACAATAATACAATAATATTATACAATAAATTTATATTTTTTAAATCAGCTGAAGTGAAAAAAATTCCCACTTTTAATCTTTGGTTGTTTTACGTTCCACAAAAAATAAAATTTTTCAAAATGGACAAAGAAGTAAATTAATACATTATTTTGTAGTAGAAAGCAGCCAAAAGTTTTGTTTAAATTAAGGTTATGCGAGATTCTCAAGTTCAAAGACATGTGACTTAAGAACAGTTTCCTAAACAAAGTTTCATTTTGCTTTCACCTATCGAATATCGAATTTTATTGTAAGCTTGCAAAGTTTTTCTCTAATCAGAGCCAATGTCAAAATTTATATTCACTTTAAATTAACTTAATTAATTGTACTCTACAAGTAAAGGGTATAACTATACAAGAATAACTACATAATTACAATATGTATAAAACAAAGTTTAGCACTTTGATGATAATATAGAAAATTGGCAACTTTGTTGCCTTTGTGCAACAATATTTCCCTTGGCAGGCACACAAATTTCATTTTATTTTGGCTGCCATTTGTAATGAAAACAATTTAATTCAATAGACAATAGTTTTATGTGTTCTATGACGTGCTTGGATAACGAAATCAATTTCTTGGCATTCACATGCACCCATCCCCAGACACAGTCACACCCAAGCACACCCATACACACTCACACACACTAACACAGGCACACAGGTGATCATTACATTTGGCAGGTCGCAGCGATTCCGAGCGAATTTACTATACTGAATCGACATTATTGGGGAATGGCTGTCTATTGAATTATTATAACAGTTTCTGCTGTCAACATTGCCAACATTGTTAGCGATGTATCTAAATGTGTGTGTGTGTCCCTAATACATATATGTATGTACGTGTGGGAGTGTCTGTTCAAATGTTGTTGGCAAGTACGTGACAGACGCGGTTTGGCGCGATTAAATTACGTTTATGATTATATTTTGTTACAAAAACACAGTGCCATACAATGCCAACGCACACACAGACAGACGCCATAAACAATCGCTTACTCACACACAAACACACATAAACACACACACACAGATACACGTATAAATCTGTTTAGCAGCTGCCAGCCACAATGTATTGAAGTGTAAATGGTTAACAATTGCGGCAAATGCAACAACAATAAATACAACAATACAACAAGCGAACACATCAAAACCGAATAATGAAAATGAAGCATCGTGAGTGCTTGTGACGCTTTTGTTATTGTTTTATTTTATCTAAAATATTCATAGAGAAATCGTTTTAATTGCATTTTCATAGCATAAACGACATAAATTGAATTGCAGCTAACGGTGATTAGATCAAATTATTAAATCGATATTTACCAAAATAAAACATTCTAATCATTTTGAGGGCTTTCTAAAATCAAGGAAAAATTTTACAACAAAATATAATTTTATATGTCTAAATAAAGAGTTTAATAACTATTGAAAATATATTTTGACGTAAAATGTATAGAAATTATTGTCAAATTTTAATTTATATCTTAGATACAGTTTATATGTACATTAAAAAGACGGCCCTTAGTCTAGTATTTTTTGCGTTTAATAAATTTGTAAAAATCCGAAACAAATGAGACTGATTTCATTGTAATTTAAATTTAAAAATACACAGATTTAAAGATCTATAAGATTAAAAACTCCAACTTAAATAAAAATGAGTACACATAGCTGTAAATTAAACTTGGCTACCGTTCCAATCAATTATGTTTGTCTCCTTCAATTAAATATCTTCACCTATTTTGACGCTGTTGCTCCCTGAAAATAACACTCCATTTTGATAGAGCATGAATACTAAATTAATGCTGATGAACCAACTCTCAGTCTAGTATTTTGAATTAGGAATCAAAATCCAAACACCTGCCATATCCCATTATGTCGAGTACATACTCTCGACTGGGTCATTATCATTTCTCTCCGCGCTTTTCGCTGATAGCTGACAGTAAATATCATTTCAGCTGACACTTATTGCATATTGCAAAAAACACAGCGTCGTTTTCCACACTTATACATAATGTGAAATTAATAACAATCATACGCCATGTTGCTTCGCTCTGTAGCCAGTTGCCAGTTGGAGCTGACAGACGCATTTACGGGCTTTGGGTTCATAACTTCTGTTCACCATGATTTTCTAAGCCTGTCAGAAATTGCAGTAAAATTGCGCTGAGCATTGAAGCAGGCGCCAAAGCGCAGCTGCAAGAATGCTTATTAAAATATAAATATGCAAAAACAAAACACGGAAAGCAACAAAAACAAAAACGAAAAAAAAGTGTGAGCGGATGCCGAGTACGACTTGCAGAAGCGGGCAAGTTAAAAAACTAAAGTTTTATACTATAAAATAATTTCAACTACTCGAAACGAGCACGCGCCAAGATCTGGAGTGCGGGTAGAAGTAGGAAGAGTGTGTTTCATGGGGGGAGGGAGAGAAAAAAAACAACTACTACAGTACACAACTTAAGTAGAAATTTCATGCGCGCAGTCCAAACTTTAGCACTTTTCAGTCGCAGCCCCTTCGCCGTGTTAAGATGGAACAAGGACTGCAAACCACCCAAGGGATGGCAAAAAGTAAAGTTGTTCTTTGCAAACAATGCACAGTTATTCTTTTGGCGCATTTCGGACCAAGGTTATATACATTCCTATATACATTATGCAGGGCACAACCTGATGGACGCTCCAAGCAATCTGCGTTCCATTCCATGGGGGTGACAGCGGCCAAAGATAAACTTAACACAAAACCCTACAGGGCTTATGCATTTTTGATAAACTACGCAACAGTTTGGCAATTTAAATGGAAGGAGGAGAAGGAGGAGGAGTACACCTCACTTTTCAGTTGAACCTTAAGTGTAGTTAGAGAGTCTATGGCATAGGAATGTCTGTCTGTGTGGCAGTCATCAATCAATTAGCCAATTAGCTCAACATGCTCATCAATTTCCATGCAAAAGTAACTAATTGCCGTGCCAAAGCAAACGCAAAACACATCTAATCAAATTTAATTAAGCCATCCAGTAAAACAACTTGCAAGCCAAACGCAATGCAAAATGCAACTCTTGGCCAAGGCCTATATGCCCACGCCCACGCACACGCCCATTCCATCCCTTTTAGCTGGTTGGTATTTGATTTGCAGTTGAAATATGTGTGCAATGCATGCAACATTGGGGCACAACAACTACAACAACAACAACCAAAGCTGCAACTAGCATTTTGGGTTATCAATGCAATTGCGTTTTGTGCACCGCAAAAAGGCGCACAATGCACAATGCACAATGCGTGCCACGCCCTAGAAATCCGTTGTCGTAACCATATCCTTCCGACCTCCCTCCTCTCTGATAATCAGCAGTTTGTGCCTTTTATTACTAAAAAAAAAAGAGAAAAAAATACCACAATCCTGCCGTCGAGCTGCGAGTTGCGAGTTGCGTGCCCCAAACGAACTTGAGGTAATTTTTAGAGTTTTTATGGCCAAGTTGTTGACTGTTTATTTGCGCATTATAGACACAACCGAACCGACTGTCTGTCTGACTGCCTTACTATCTATCTGTCTGTCTGTTTGTCTGTCTGTCTGTTTGCCCAAATAGCAAAACAAACCCAACGTTGTTTGATTGCATTCGACTTTGCTTGCCCATTATGTGAATAGGCTTTGCAATTCGAATTGGAATTGGGTAGCCAAATCGTTTCAACAGAAACCGGGCTAACACTTACCCCACCCCCTCCTACACTCTGTTCTATCATTTCTATTCCTGGATACTGATCCCGAGCCTATGCGTTCAGATAATCAACTAAACACTTCATTATTTTGTCGGCGGCAGCGCAAATTGTTTCACCAATGCGTTCGTTTTTCCTGTTCGCTTATTTGTGTTGTTTAGGCCTGGTTAGGCTTTTGCAAAGGGAAGTTTTGGGAATTGGTAGGAGACTGTAGTGCGAAAATTTTCCCATTTAAAATTCGCACATTTTGTATGCACGCGTTTCCTTTCTTTCCGTTTCTTTTTTATTTGTTTTTTAATTGAATGATAAAGCTACGACCGCGACCATTGTGAATGAGGAGCATTAATTTAGATTAGCGAATGAAAAGTGTGGCAGCTCGTTGAGTTGTTGATAGGGTTACATTTAGTATACTCAGACATATACATTTATAACATTGCTAACACTTTAATGTGATTACAGCACAAAGGTATCAAGAATTTGCTACAATTTCTATTTAAGCGGATTTTAAATTTAAATTTAAATGGAAATAGAAAATAGATAATAATGAAAGATTTCTAAATAAATCTGATATAATAACAAGTTTGAATCTGAAACATATGAAAATACTACTGCCATTTCTTGTCAGCTATTCGGCTATTTTCATAATTAAATATTTTCATATATACTTCAGTATCCCATTATATTTAACCATAAATTAGTATTGGGATTCAATAAAGTATAAAGAGTTCTCAATTAGCATTTAACATTTTGCTAGCTCATAAAACCGTTATTAGTATTATTCAAGCCTCCCTCCCCAACGTCACCCCTCGCGAAACTGAAAACATTATTTTATGACCTAATCGAATTTCGTGTGAATAATTCAACACTGTGGTCATAAATCGTTGATGGCGCAATAATATTTTTACAATGAAAGGTTGACGCACCTAAAATGCTGTTCAAAATTCAGCCGCTCAACCCCAAATCGCAATACTAATATTATTCCATATGCCATAAACAATACACAATATATTTATGCGAACCTGGTCGAGGCCTCTTTTGTCCTAAACTCAATGCAAAGAGCTGTGCAAAATTAAATCAAATAATACGAACATGAAATTGGCAAAATAAACACAATGGCGACCGAACAGATGGATGGACGACACGGAAAATAGTTAGTTTTTCCAGAAATTATGTTGAAATTTCAGTCGGACAACAACATTGAAATAATAACCAAAGGCGTATATAAATATGAAATATAAAAATTAAATGATAAACATAATATAGTTAACACTAACAGGCAACATAATTGCTTAGATCGGAAGATACTATGTAAAATATCTAAAAGGTATTTTAACTCTATGGTAAAATATAGAGCATATAAAAATTAATTAAAGTGAAAGTTTGATAAAAATCATATCTCTTTCTTTAGCTAGTAAAACAGAAGTCACTAGATCAATATACCCCTCAAATTTAGGAATACTATGAAATGTTTTAGCTCCATCGGGTCATGTTAAAAGGTCTGAGTGTAAATGGGTGTAAATATGAGTGTGTGTATCGAGAGCACTTAATGCTGCAATGAGTACAACAACAATTGCAAAATCAACCGCGATAATCATAATCGATTTAGAGCATTCAAAAATACAAAGTAAACAATATTTAGCAGCCACACACAGACAGATTCACAACTGGTTAAATATAAACCACCCAGCCAGCCATATCCGGAGCGCTCCGAAGTAGGAGTAAAAAGTGACTCCTAAATCAGCATCTCTAAGAAGCGTTTTCGGAGCGCTTCGAAGTAGGCCTGAAAGTGTTATGCATTGTTTTTTACGTCAGTTTTTCACGTCACTTTACCAGTGTAAATTTTATCTCATTCGTGCTGTACGAGTTTCTTAAAACGTTTCACAGAGATTATTTAAAAAACCACGTAGAAAAGACGCCTTTATTAAGCTCTTCATCTGAACTCTATGGTAAGAGTAACCTTTTTTCAAATCAAATAATCAATAACTAAAATTTCTGGTTTTTAAGAAGACCGTGACGTTATGGCAATTACTAAGGCATTTAGAGGTAAACAGTAAGGCATACAAAAATTTAGTATCAGCTTGAGCATAATTTAAAGTGGATCGTGGAGATTTATACCACCTCTTCCCTCGCTTCAAAACGACGAAGATACTGAAAAAATTATCTAAACTCTAAGGAATAGTATATTCCTTTCCGGTTGATGATTCATTTTTAACCACAAATTTCAATTCAATTATTGTTGTGCTAAATTATTATTATACTCTTAATAAATCGCCTGCTTGGCCAACAAATTAAGTTAAGCTGACAGCAAACAACTGCAATGGAGCTAGAACAAAGCTGGCCAAGATTAGCTGGCTCTCTGACGGCTGAAGTCAAGTGTTAATGAAATGCATTTCATCAGCGACTGTTGAAAATTAGAAAGAATGTCGTCGGCATGTCCTATCCTGTCCTGGCCTTATTGTTCCCTTGTCAAATCAGTTCAACAACAATTATTTGCCGGGTGAATGTTACGAGGCGAGAAGGCTTTTGAAATTACTTTCAGTGCTGCTGGAAAATGCACTCGAGATGGCCCATTGTCATTTTATTGACAAATGAATGAGCTGATTTGCTTGACAACATTTCCAGCACTTCCAACCGAGTCTGTAATTTTGTGAATTAACTTGTTGTTGGCTTAGCATCAGCATTAGCATTAGCATCAGCTTCTGCATTGAGTTGCATTTGAACATTTCACACTCATTAGGTTTAATTACATATTTTGGCATCGGTCATTCGAGGCATTTGCAATTACACTTCTATAGCTGAATCTTCAGCAGTTGGGATTAAGGTTAAAATTTCCAAAAAATATGAAATGATTATATGTTTTAAGTTTAAAAGTGTAAATGTTCATTAATGTGTAGATCTTAGCTTTAATTTAAATGTAATCGATATCACTGAATTTAACGATCAGATTTTTTAAATCTTAAAATGATTACTAATTATTAAAAAATGTTGCAATTTTTTATTTTTATATTTATTAAAATATTAACTTTATTTTCTCAATTACTTAAAACAGCTCTTGTAATTGGCATTAACACAATTAGAAAGAAATATTGTACACTTTCAATCCTATAATTTGTTTTCTAACTTAGCTTCAATTCTTTTCAATCAGCTCGCGCTGTTGGCCGCATTTTAACTTTTAAGCCTTTCACTCAGAGTCGTGGCACAAAAGAGGCATAAAAACCACATTACAAATCATTAAGTGTTTGCTGCAATGCTCTGGGGAGACTCCGATAGACAGCAAACAGCTGTGCTTCGTGCGGTCTCCGCGAAGAGGCACAAGGCAGGGGAGGGAGCTCTGTCACCCGGGTTCGCAATGGTGGCCAGCAAGATCGTAAAATCGGTGCTCGTTAGAGCCAAAGTTTGACGCATTTTATTGCTAGGCCAAGGCACGAGAAGCACACGAATCACGACCCATGAACCACGACCCTCGAACCACGAACCACGACCCACTGATGTGGCTGTCTCCGGGCGCACGTAAAAGCAAATCAAGCAAATGGACAAAAATGTGAAGCCGGCCGCGACAGATGCGAGTTGAGTTCAGTTGATGCCACATGGGAGAAATGACAGGAAGAAGTAGGAGAGGGGGGAGGGGGAAGGGGAGAAGACCCTACAGAGCTGCATGATTGCATTTTATGTTTGTGTTAATTTTTTATGTCTACTTTCCGAGTGCGAGCATCATAAATAAAGCAACAATCAATTTTCATACGCACCGTTGTACGACAAAGTACAAAGTTGCGCCGATTGTGGGCTAACGTAGGTCGTAAAAAAAATACCGAACGGAAATCGTATAATTTAACATAATATTATTGCACAGCTGGTTGTGGTAAGACCAACCTCGATATTCCTCCTCACTCTCTTCCACTTGTTCTAGCCATCTCAGCAACAACAACGACGACAACAACAATGGCAGCTGCGTAGAGTCAGCCCGTCAGCCCACTACTTAAACATCATAAAATATGAAAATTCATCTGCAATTCATCAATTATTTATTTATGGCAATGTTCTTATGCGTTTTACGCATGTGTTAATGAATAATTTTTTGTCATTTTTTGTATGTGTGTTCGTGTGTGCGAGTGTGCGTGTGTGTGTGTGTGAGTGTGAGTGTGCGAGTGTGCGTGTGTTAAGAGTGAATGCGAAAACGAATGCGTGAGTGTAATCAATTCGAATTCGGTTTTGCATTTTTATTGCACTTATGCGCATTGCCTGAAAAAATAGGAAATAAAAAAGAATATTGCTGAAAATGATAGACTATAACATATCCTATGCATTTTAAATATTTTTTAGATTTTGCTTTTATCAACTCTTGGTCAAGTTAATGTTTGTTTTATCATTGTCTTAATTTTTACAAATTTTTCTATCTTTTTTTATCGTAATATTTTCATATATTTTATCTCGATATCTTTTTTTATTTATAAACATAGGTATCTATCTTTTTGAAATTTTTTTGTATACCCTTTTTAATCAATTTAAAGGTACAGCGTATACAATAATTAACTTTATTTTTAAAAATTTTTCTATCTTTTTTATATTAATATTTTCTTATATTTTATCTCGATATCTTTTTTTATTTATATTAATAAATATCTATCCTTTTCAAGTTATTTTTGTATGCCCTTCTTAATCAATTTATAGGTACAGCGTATACAAAATCAACCCATCAATGTCGCCCATTAATGACCATGAAATTCGTATTTTTCTGTTCTGTTTTCTTTTGTTGTGATGGAGCTGTTGCTACAGCTTTTGTTGAATCAGATCAGATCATGCGGTTGAATGTGGAGACAACAGCTGTGTCAGTGGCAAACCATTCAGCAAGGGTCCAAGTCCAGGTTCAGATACCAGTTACCAGCTACCAGATACCAGATTCAATGCCCAGGGCGTTGAACAACCAATCAGGCATTTTTCTGTCTACTCGCACAATTTGCAATTTAAATGGTGATTTCGTTAATGCGTTGAACAACTCAATCGGCATATGGACAGATTATTTAACTGAACAGAATAGTTGATACTCGCATCGGTGTGAATTTGTCCATTTGTAATTTTATGGTGAAGACGGATTTTAAATTTCATTTAAATTCAATAAATATAAATCAAACTCCCATTAAGAATGAATTGGAAGCCTTTTATATGCAATTTGTTCGGAGCTATGTCCTCATATCCTTAACGGCTGATAAGCTGCTTATGAGACACGGTTATAAATTGCGGTCACAACAAACAAACGTGTATATAGATACAGTATTTTCTGCTTAAAGTGAACTAATTGCTGATAGGCCTTTTCAATTTAAAAGACTGACAATTTTTTAGTTTAGCTTAAAAAGGTTTTATATTTTACGTTCATTAGATTACTTTATGTGTGTTCACCATATTAAGGTGCGACTGTATCATTAATAATAATTAGTCTGTCGTTTAAATCGCATATTTTAAGTGCTTTTGCAGAAAGTGTTAAAAATATTTGCGAAGTGTTAATAAATTTCATTGAAATAATCAATTGAAACCGCGATGCCACGCGTCGTTAATCGTCGATTTAATCTGCTGCCGCATTGTTTTCTCCTTCTTTTGTTTTCTTGTTCTAAGCTATTTTATTTATTTGTTGTTTCTTTATATGCAGCAATATCAATGATTTCGCTTTTATCTATTTATCGAATTTTATTTACTCGTTGTCAATATAAGAGTACTCGTTTTTTAATTCTTAATATTTTAATTGTTAGTTGTACACCCAGTGAAATAAGTATACATATGTGGATTAAGTTATTAAAAAAAAAATACTTTTAACAAAAAAGATTTGATGCAGATATTTTAAAAAAATTGTATCATTAAAATTCCGCTTGTAAGTGGTTTTTTTCAACTTTTTCCCTCGATTTTTTACAAAAAATATTTTGATTTAAAACATTTCTTCAAACAATTCTAATAGTGACAGCAAAACAAAATTTTCTAAAATATTTTTGCTAGTATTTTTTATGATTTTTTGAAAATTGCTTGAATTACACTTTTTGTAATTTAATTGATTAGATAAATAAATACATAAAAAACTGCATATACTTACTAAGCAAGTTTTACTCTCACTCGTCATTTCAAGCCCTTTGATGTCCCAATTTACCATAAACTTCAGTGTAACCTAGCTTGCTTGTTTTCCCATTAGTTAGTACACTCTGCTCGTCTTTCTTTTTCAGAAATATAGATCGAGCCAGTCGCTTTCGAACTTCTCCTTCTTCCAACCCCTCCCCCCTATGAACGCATCACATTAACATACTTCAATTGGAGTACACAGAAGTTTTCAGAGCAAAACCCATCGGCACATCAAATGCGATTACCGAGCAAAGTCGGTTGTGGCACATTTGACAGCTTGCAACTGGCGCAACAAAATGCAGACAAAGTTGACTCTGTCAGCGGCAAAAAGTGCGAAATGTTGCGGCAGGTGAAGTAAAGTGATGCAGGTGGCATGTCCACATAACCAGGTTCAGGTCCAGGTTCAGCACGAGCCAAAACGAGCCGTCACGCAGCCAGAAAATAAGCAAAAGAAAATTCCATTTGAGACGCAGCCGGTTGCATGCCTCAAACCCCAGCCCCCAACCAACAACCCCCAATTGGCATGCATTACGGGGCGTGGCAGAACTTTTTCCGCCATCAGCGTCGAGTGCAAATTAAACCGAGCAGCGCTCGAGGTTAATTTCACATGCATTTCAGTGGCAATCAGTGCGTGCGGCACTTGCCACACGGCTCCGTTGCTATTGCTGCTGGTGGCACTTAGTCCCAAACTACTTATACAGCACTCTGGCAGTCGCCTGGTCGCCTGGTCACCCGCAAGTCTCCTTCCCTTTCATCTTGACGACCTCTCTTCCTTTCTGTCTTTCTTCTCTTGTTTCTCTTTCGATTGGTGTCCTAATCCGAAACTCATTTCCTTCCCGTGCCAGCTTCACTCGGTGCGGCGGAAATGAAGCGCTGTCAAGGATTGTGCTTCAAGTACAGTCCGCACCGAAAGTTTCTTTGCATGTGGCCGGATAATTGCGTGTAACAGGTGTGAAAGACGGAATTTACAATGCGGCACAGATACTACAACAACCACTCGCACTCGCATTCGCACTTAGCCAAGTTTGTAGCAAATTAAGTTCAAGTCGTCGTCTTTTCATCCTTCGCCTTTTGGTTCAGCTTACTTCATTTGCTTAATGATAATTATTGTGCACTCTCTTGGCGCCATAAATAAAGCAAAGCAACTGAATTTACATAGTATCTGTGGGTCCATTCTACCTTTAGTTTACCGCCAAGAAGTAGATAAAGAAGATGCTCGCTGCATTTGTCCTTCGCTTCGCATTTTAATTAACCAAAAACCGAGTTTTTGGTTTCTAACTGAAGCTCAAAAGTTGCCCCATGTCCTGGCACTAGATACTCATTAAGCGAAATGAAGAAAAACTGTGTTAGTTTTTTGGCTCGGTCGCATTATCTGCCACACACACACACACACATACACACATGGTCCAATTAAGTTATTAGCCCTTGACAAGGAGCAGGCATCAAGTCTTCAAATGCTGGCTGAGACTCAAAAAGCATATGTTAATTATATTTAGTGGGGTTGTTCAGTGGAGCAACACTTGAAAGGGAATTTTTAAAAGGCAAACGTCAACACGGCGTATGCGTTATTGGCCAAAAGGCGCCCGAACCACTTTCAGCCATTAGATAAATATATATGTAAGCGATTGCCGCTTGAAGAAATCGCTACAACACACGGCCTAATGCCAATGCTAATGTTAATTGTATAATATAAAAAAATTCACACAAACAGGACGCGTATCCTGACGGTCCTGGGGCCCAAACATTGGGGCAAACTTTTTAGTTGAATGTGCGTCATTGCCATGCAAATGGTTTAGAGGCAACTTCGACAAGGTCAGGCAGCAAACTGAAGAGAAATCATTCAATTGCAGCAGTTGGGGAGTTGCCAAAATGAACAACAGCAACATAAACCGTTAACAGTTGCAACGCGGCAACGAGGCAATCAAAAAGTTGCTCCTTGTTGCACAAGGATCATCGGTAGTTCATACATTGTGCTGCCATCAGTTTTGACACTTTGGCGAATTTATAGCTAGATATTTAAATTTGACTATTTTTAAAAAGAAGTTGCCAATATTTCGTAATTTTCCCAGTACTTTCAAATCAACTAAATTGTAAAAATACTATACAAAAAAAATTATTTTCTTTGATTAGAAAAATATATTTTACGCTTTCAAAGTTTTTCAAAATGGTCTAAGGCCCGCTTTTTCAATTACATATACAATTTTTCTAGCATATAGATTTAAAGTTGAAACTATTTTTTAAACACTAAACACACTTAACGTCAAAAAATCTTTTCAATATTATATTAAAAAAATATTTATTTAGAAAATAAATAAACTGACCTATGAAAATTTCAATATTTTAAGATACAACATTTAAGAAAAAGTTTTGCTATAAAAGAAATTGGTAAAATCTTAAAGTTTATTTTGGTAGCTATTTATAGCCACTTTTTTATTCAATTAGCTATTTATTTTAGCTCTTGAAATCCAGGCAACACTAGCTGCCACACATGCACAACGCAACGTTTGTTAAATGATGAGCAGCAATGGGTGGGGGAGGTTGGCTAGAAGGGGCGTGGCACATTTGCATGCAACGGCAACGGCAACGCGTTGCACACGCATTTGATGCAAATGAAACATAATGAAATTGTAAAAGTTACTTTGCCAAAGATAAAATTTACATTTCTCACACAGACAATAGTCGACTGTGACGGGAAATGGCAGCGGGAGTTAGAGACAGAGAGAGAGAGTGAGAGAGAGAGCGAGATAAGGTGAGATAGCTGCGGCACAACTTTGACATTTTTATGTGCCGCATTTTGTGCGATTTGCTTAGGAATTGTGTTTAGCGTTGCGTATTTGACATTTAAACGTGTAACAAACATGCAAAACTAACAAAGGATGCCAAGAAGAACAAGAAGAAGAAGAGGAAGAAGGGGCGTGGCAGCACAGCTGCCATTTTGCATGTGGGTGTGATTGTAAATGCAAATGCACAGAGACAGTTGAAGTTGCACTCAAGCGAGTCGCTTGAAATGGCGAAGCGTGAGATGTCAAATGAACAAATAAATTGTAAGGACCTGAAAAAAGGATCAATATAATTGAAATAATATGTAATATACTTGAACTAATATTGTCAAAGTAGAGAGAGAAGAAAATAATAATTAATTTTTATTAAAATAATGTTTAAATATAACTCAACTATCCTGAGAAACTCTGAACTAACTTCGGATATATTTGATTTCAACAAATACTTTTTCCGTCTAAAATTGTTAAGAGCACTGCTGGTAAGTCTTAGTATACTTTTGTGTAAAATTAAAAAATTAAAATTTTAACAATTATAAAAAAAGGCCATCATTATTAATTTCAATCAAAACAAATTTGAAATTTATACTTTGTTAAAAAGCCGAGCACTGTAGACTCAAGCACCCGTATTTTACATTTATTTATTTTTTTGTATTTATTTATTGACTATTTCCTAGTGCTGCAAGTAGGAGTACTTTTTAATTAAGACTAATTTTAAATCACAATTTAAATTGAAATAAATAAATGGTTTAATAAAATAAAAAATGTTAATTAAAAAACAGCAAAAGCAGTCTATAAAATTAAATAAATTTTAAAAAATTGACAAATTTAATAAAGAAACCAGTTCGTAATCAAAGGAAATAGCCAACTAACGATTGAAAGAGTTTCAAATAAGTAAATGTGCGTGAAGTTGTGCAACAAATGAAGCAAATATGTTTGCTGGTAAACTGTTAATAAACACACTGAAATTGTGTGCGAAATAAAGTGATATTGCAATTTCCAGATAAATATATATTGCAAGGACTTTCAGCCATGACGCACAATTTTTAACAGTCTGGGACATTGCATAATATCCGTTTCGACATTGCGTTGCACTTTATTTCACATTATGGGGCATAAATAAAATTCAACTGAAATGAAGGCGCCACCAAAGCCAAAAAGCAGGCGAAGCAGAAGAAAAAATGAATCAAATAACTGAAATGATAAAACGAAGAAATACGGCGAACAGTTCGAAATATAAAGCCATATATATTGTACATGTAAATGTACAATATATTTTAAGCATAATTTTAAGAGTTGAAGAAATTTATTGTCGTATGCAATTAGGCGAGCTCGTAAATCTTGAGAGACTGAGACTGAGACTGAGACTGAGACGTTGCCCAGCACAAAAGAAGGAAAAATAAATAAAATTAAGGCAAAAGGGAACGAAACTATAATTCATAATCTCGTATACTGTTGTGGACGTGGCAATGATTTCAATGGCTAACTAGAACAAAGATCAGCCAGCAATAAACATGGAATAAATAGCCCAATACGCTCACACACAACACACACACACACATACATACGTATTAACATTTATGGCAACGCCAGCGTCCATTTCAAGCGAAACATGTTTAAAAATCTTAAAATATATTACTTTATAGCCATTTAAAGCGTGTGTGTGAGCATGTGTGTGTGTGTGTGTGATTTGTATGTGTGTGTGTGTGTACTATAACTATATAGAAATGGTTCGCGTATTGTGCAACACTTAAGAATTCAATTTAAGCGCTAAACTAACACACAAACACAGACACAAAGCTTCAGCTCTGAGTGTATGTGTAATTGTATATGTGTTTTGTATGGCTAGTTTACCTTTTGAACAATCACAACAACAACCACCACAAGAAGAAGCACAACAACAACAGCAACAACAGCAACAACAATAACAGCAAGAGTGGCATGCATTAACAGTACATGTTTGTGCCATAAAGAAAACGCTTTCACTCCGTATATGTGTGTGTGTGTGAATGCAAGTGTGTGTGTGAGTGTATGCTACGTAAAAGCGACCCACGCGAATAACAAAACGCCCATTGGTTGCACAATAAAAATGTTTAAAATACTATACACAGCAATATGTACAAAGAAAATGGGGCAACATCTCGAATTGGGTTCGGTTTGCTTGAATTTTAAATATCCTTTGCTTCAAACTACGCTCAGCAAATGCTAAGATGCACAAATTTTGTAGACTTACTTTTTTTAAATTTATTGAAATCATCAACCAATTTAGGTACGAAACTCCAATTTTATCTGGGTAAATTTTCAGTTGATAATATTTAAAAAAAAATGTATAAATTTATTCTTAATTTATTAAATACATAAAGATAAATTTTATATTATAGAATTTAAAAAAATTATTTAAGAAATCATATTATATTTATTTTCATATATTCCTATTTGATTTATAAGATATTTATTTAAATTTTCAGTTTTAAAGTTATTTGAGATAGAATTAACTTATTTACTTAAAATATATACGACAATTAATAATATCACATAACATTTAAGTAAATCAGCTATTTGATTTTGAAATGCATATTTTTTAAAGCATTATAAAGAGTTAAAACTATAGCATTTTAACTCCTGCATTGGCGGTGCTTTTATCCCTACCCCTAAATATATAATAATTTCAGAGTAAACTCTTTTATTATAATTTAAAAACACTTTCATGCTTGTAAAAGATGTAATAACTTAAAGATTTTATTTTCCAGCTTTCACTTATCAAATTCGAAGTCTTTTATAAAACAAATAAAGCCAACTTAATGCTGCAGTGCAGCCAACTACAATTCCCAGCATTTGTTGTGCATAAATAGCCAGCTTATTTACAGTTAACCCCGTCATCGTGTGTGTGTGTGAGTGAGTGTATGGGTATTTGTGTGTACGTGTCTTAGAGCTGCCCAGTACAACTTAAAGTTAGCCAAGTCTTATGCTTTAAATCGAGCCAACTGCAACTGGGCGAATATTAATTAACATGGCAAAGGCGGCGTATACGCAATGTGCTCATAAACAGCATCGGACAGGCCCAATTGAGGCGTCTATTTCGGCCTTAGGGGGGGGGGGCAACTAATGGCGTCGCGGCTGTCAATATAGACGCCACCGGCATTGGGCTGCCAACTGCCATTGCAATCGTCGCTACACATTTATGACAGCCGCCTCTTTTTTTGCCATTATTTTTTTGCCATTAACCAAATGCGACGCTGATGAGAGTCGAGCACAAAAAGGACACTGGGAAAACGCACTTAGCGGCCAGGCAGGCAGGCAGGCAGTGCAATAGTGCAATCGAGGGAGAATAGCAAAAGGGATTAGGAGAGAAGAGAGCAGAGGGAAGCCTGGTTTGTGGAGCAGACCAATGAATGTCCTCGCAGCAATTGAAGTTGACTTTTGAAGTAGTAGCATCGTCCTGGGCTATCAGCGCCATCATTGCCATCATCATCAACGCCAGAGGATGCTGACGACGCCTTGTTGCTTGTTGCTTTGCCGAGTTGCTGTTGCTGTTGTTGTTGCTGTTGCTGCTTTTATTATTGTTATAGACCCATAACTGTCAGCGCAATAAATTTTCCATTTTACTCGAGCACCACTTTCATTACAAATGCAACGTTGGCCTTTGCTGAAGTAGCTGCCTCTACCCCTGTCTCTGTCCCTGATCCTGCTCCTGTCTCTGTCTCTGCCTTTGCTGTTGCTGTTGTCAAGGGTATGTCGAGAGCTGGCAAATCAGTTGTTAGGCAAGGCCAAAAGCATAATTAAAATGCGTCAAATTCGCGAGACAAACCCAACGATGTCATGCATGCAAATGAACAAATATTTGTTGCTATTATCGTTGTTGCTGTTGCTGTTGTTGTTGTTGTTGTTGTGCCATTCGCCTGGCGGTCATTTTAATTTAATTGCGGAAGTCAACAGCAGAGGCAGCAGCAGCGGCAGGATAACCTAAAGGTGCCGCATGTGGCATTATGACGAGGGTCAAGCCGGAAATGCTTGCAGCATCGTTGCTTTTGTGTGCTTAATTGCGGCAACTGCTGCAGATTCTCTTGTTTGACCAGTTGTTGTTGTTGTTGTTGCTATTATTATTGTTGTTGCTGCTTTACCGTTACGCAGTCGAGCGCACAAAAACATGACGCTTTTAGTTTTGGGTGTGTATGTCCTTTTTGTTTGCACTGGCAATGGCGCCGCCTGCAGCATTTGAAACAGGAACAGAAACATGTTGTCCAGCCAGGTGCATGTGAGTGAGTGTGTGTGTGTGTGTGTGTGTGTACGAGGGTGAGTGTGAGTGTATGTGAGTGTGTGCGTGTGTTTGGCTAAATGTTTTTTGGACTGGCTCGCACACATCTTAAATGCCATTGTTCATAAGACATGCACGCATTTTGAATGGTCGAATGCATTTCCGGCACGCCTGCAGCCACGCCCCTAAACAACACACGCACTCACACACACACACCTGCCCGCAACAGCAGCTCTAAGTACACACACACACACACACACATGAGCAATTGTAGTACATGTAGAAAATGGCATCATTTGGCTGCAGGCGCATTAATTAATGTTTTGAGCCACAGCAGCAGAAACAACAACTAAAACAACAACAACAACATCATACTTAATGCATGTGGCGCCCGTGGTGTGTATAACAAATTCATAGGTCTCTCAATGTGTGTGTGCGTGTGTGTGTGTACACTTGCATGCATAAAGCATTATGTTGCATCAGAGAAAACATAATATCAACTTCTTGAGGAATAACTCAAACTCAGTTGATACGAGTAGGAACTGTTTGCAATTTAATCCAAATTTCAAACTAAACTATTTTGTTCCAAATCTTTAACTAGCGACTAGTTTTAGTAGTATAAGCACTAATAATAATAATAACAATTAAATGATTAGAGCTTTCATTCATTAATAGATCCCTTCCTACATATTAAAAACAAATCATTACTATTACCTTATTTTACTTTATCAGTATTTTTAGAGCAGTTCAAAAATACAATTTCTTTTATTTACTTTATTATGTGCAAAATCATTTCAAAAACGAAATTCATAGCTTTTCATTTATTTTAATATATTCTTTTCTTATTTTATATCTTTGAAGTAAAAGTTGAGTATGAATAAAAAATTAATTCAATCATATTATTTAAGCATAAATTTACAATTTGTTTGTTTGTTTGTTTGTTTTTCAATTCAAATTATAGTTTGTGTAGTTTTATTCATCTTCAAAGTAAAAATTGAATAATAATAAAACTTTAAATAATAGTATTTTTATTATTAATTTTAATATTTGAATTGTTTTTCATTTATATTGTATTTATATTTGAATTTAAAATTATTTGTTTACATTGTAAATTATAATGTGTAACAATAAAATGTTTGCTTAAATCATACCTGTTAAGTAATGATTATTAATTATAGTCTTTAGTAATTAAAATATTTTTGTTCAAATGTCGAACTAATGATTAAATTACGATTATTTTCGGTTTTGTCCAATTATTTTATGATTACCACTCCAAAAAATCTGAAATAATCTAAAATTATTACAATTATTCGAAAATAATCAGAAATAATCAAAAAAAATCGTTTTAAGTAGTCGGTTTATTTTTCATTATTTTTGATTAGTTCTGATTATATTAGAATAATTGTAATAGTTTTAGATTATTTCTGATTTTTTTATGATCGTTATTATTAAACAATCACACATTTTGCAACAGTGAACTATATACATAGTCACTACGATTATTTCCAAAAATTATTGAATTGATTAGTAATTTTAATCGAAATTTAACAGGTATGGATACAGACATGTATATAAATCAATAACTCAAACTGTCGCTAACATCTCAAGTCGTGTTTGGAAATGTGTCGCAAGCTAAATAAATAAATTCGTGACACGAGTCGCAACCATCTCTAAAGCAGAGCCACAGGTAGGACACCAGACAGTGTCGCAAAGTGAATGCCATATGAAAACTTTATATATCGAGCAATCCTTGCCTTGTCAGATGATGCCAATAAGAAGGCGCTGTCTCACGCTGCCCATGCTGTAGATTGAGGGGGTACGATGGGTTGCAACTGGGTGGCTTATAGCGATGGGTTAGTTCAGTTCCAAGCAGTAAGTCCAACACTAGTCGAATGGACACAACGCACACAATATTTCTTCATCAACAGCTTAAGGCGGCGGGCAGGCAATAAATTTTGCGCTGTTAATTTGTCACATGATTTTAGTTGGCCAATTACAACTATCAGACAACAACAGCAGCAGAAGCGACAACAATGGCAGCAACTTGACAGGACTTGGATACACACACACTTACACTCACACACACACACATACAAGGAGAATGACCACAAACGATGGCAGCTAAGCTGACCGAGGAGACCAAAGTGTAGAAAAATGCGAACGAGGCAAAAGCAAAAGCAAAAGCAGAACATAGATAGATAGATGGATAGATAGAGTGAGTGTGTGCGTTTCTTGGTATTTATCTAATTGTCACACACAGATACACACACACACACACTCATACACAAGCACTTGGTAAATGTTTTAACGCAATTCTTGCATTTCTCGACTGCCAGATAAATGTGTAGAGCACAAAAATGTGGAAATAATGCGACATTTGTATAAGTCTAATTGCAAGTGCGTGTATTCGCTAGTGTGTGTGTGTGTGTGTGAGCCATTGATCCTGGCCCAGTCTGACGTTTTAATAAATCCCTAGACTCCCACACATTGAGAGAGAGAAAGAGGCAGAGACTGAGACAGCCATAAGCAAACCCTGACGCACTTCCGTTTCCTGTTTTCTTGTTGTTGATCAATTTGTGTAGGTTCATCTTTGTTGTTGTTGTTGTTCTTATTGTTGTTATGTTTGGTTGTGTTAGGTTATCAAAGGGACTTGCGTTAATGTCCTTAACTTGGGAAATCATCTCATTAATTTCGAACTCAACTCCCCTCAGCATATTTCGCTCTTCTGCTCTCTGTCAATTTGTCAAACTGACCAGTTAAGTATGTATGTGCGCTCAAATGTTTTTGAACATTTAATATAATTGCCGAGTAAGCCACATTTTAGGTAGCTCTGGCCTCGCTGATTATCTTCTTTAGCTCTTAGCACCTTTAACTAACTAATTGGAATGTAATTGTAACATACACCCAGCGACAAAAAAAAAGCCGCACTCTTTCTTTTACTATAACAGCTATTAAAAGTCAAGTATTCAAATTTAAAAAATATATTTGGAAAGGACATCTAAATTCCGTTTGAATGATGCATAACTTTCCTTAACCCATTAAGTACCCATTGAAATATTCGAATTTTGGAAAAAAGTAAATTTTCGAGATCTTTTCCTCGATTTTTCCAAAAAAAATTTTTGATGCAAAAACATTCTTCAAACAATTTTAGGAGTGACTGCAAAAACCAATTTTCAAAAATCTTTTCGCTTATATTTTTTATAATTTTTTGAAAATTGCTAAAAAGCCACTTTTTGCGTAAAAAGGGGCTAAAATAGTCATTTTTAGGATTTTCAAAAAATTATAAAAAATACTAGCAAAAATATTTTTTTAAATATTTTTTTGCAGTCACTCCTAAAATTGTTTGAAGAATGTTTTTGCATCAAAAATTTTTTTTGGAAAAATCGAGGAAAAGAGCTCGAAAATTTACATTTTTCCAAAATTCGAATATTTCAATGGGTACTTAATGGGTTAAGGAAAGTTATGCATCATTCAAACGGAATTTAGATGTCCTTTCCAAATATATTTTTTAAATTTGAATACTTGACTTCTAATAGCTGTTATAGTAAAAGAAAGAGTGCGGCTTTTTATTTTGTCGCTGGGTGTACATAGAGATCTACACAGGTGACAGGATGACAAAAGTTTCAATCAAGGCGACCAAAGTTAAAATTGTGAATCGAGTTTAATATAGAAATGTAAACATTGACAAAAAATTAAAATGAGTTGTCAATTTATCTCCAAATAATACCAATATATCGAGATTTATAAAAAAAGAAAAAAAAATTATTTACAGAAAACATAATTTTAAATACAAAATAAACGTCTTCTTTTAATAAAATTTTGACGGAATGTCATTTTAATCATGGTTTGGACATTAAACTCTGCATTAAAATTGTATTCAAAAAATTGTTGGTAATTATTGTCACCTTATGTTTATCAAAAGTTCAAAATGGTTCTCAATTGTTTTTTTATCATTATTTTGAAACCGATAAGTTCTTTATTTTGTTTACTATAATACAATATATATTCAATTATATTCTATTCTCTTCATTATAAATTAGCTTTACCTCAACGTTTATTTATTATTTGCCGTACAACTTTCTGTACATTAATAATGACCACACATAGTAATCGACACAACCTGGCTAAATAAAACAAGTAACTAATTAAATAACCACACTAACTATTTACATATAAAACTTATATAGTATAAGCGTATCTAACAATATATTCGAGCAAATTTCAAGAATTAAATATTTAGCAGGTAATTAATATTTGTCTAAGGAGATACACTCAAACAGTCATTTATTATTTTGGGCCAGCTCAGATAGATTGCATTTGGGCCAAATAGCTGTCAAAGCAATGGCATGGAATGAAACTACCAATATTATTGGCTGCATTTGGTTATTTACCGAGCCAAATTCAATGTGCAAAGCCACAAGAACTGAAAACCCCTAAAACATAATTAGTTTTTAGACAAACAGACCTACACATAAATACACAAACACACACACACTAGATTACACATAAAAGAAAGACTTTTAGGGGCATTTTAAACAATTTTATGAAATATTTAATTTAATTATTTGCAATAACATAGATGCAGCTCAAAAATGCATTGCATCCAATGGGCACAAAGTTCCTCCACCTCCTCCTCTTTCACCAACTCTTCTATACTATTATTTTGTGGTAGAGAATTTTCCACACACGAATCCCCATCACAGCCGCTTTCCACTTTCCACTCACCACCTGCAGCTGCGACCAAACTAATTATGCAATGCGGCAAAGCGAAAATATTCGTATTAAAATATGAAATTCTCAAATACACACATACATACATATATATTTATGGGACGTGCCAATAAATGCGTTAAGCCGATGTGCAATGTTATTTTCATTTTTTCCTATTTTGTTCTAGAGAGTGAGAGAGAGAGAGAGAGAGTGAGGGAGAGAGTGATAGAAATAGGGAAATGGCTTTGAGACTGTTGCCTATGTGAACTTTGTTGAAAACATGAATATTACTTTAGAAATCAAAAATAAACAAATCATTAAGATTAATTCATTATTTAAGATACAAATATTTTAAAGTAATTTGAACCACAATTGGCTTAATATTAGTTCAATATTTGTGCTCGATTTTCAAAAGATTTTCTTGTTTAAATCAAGGATTCAAAAAAATCAATTCAAAAATCTTGTAGAAAGTTAAGTGCATGGTCCAGTTCTAGTATTACAATATTACAAGGTTAAACAAACGTCTATACAACAAAACTCTTATATTCTCAATTGTTTTACAATCACTTTTGACGCCAATAAAGTTTCTTTTTGTCTTTTGCAACATCCTACTTAAGATGAAAATTTTGTAAATATTTTTCACTGCGCCAAAATAAAGCTAAAAATATATTAAAGGCAGTTAAATGTGTAACAAAAGTATGAGTTGATTAAAATATGTAATCATCTGCCTTTTGAGCTACTCAAAAAAAGCTGTTGCTCCATATTCTATACGAAAAAGGTTTATTTGTTTCCCGAGGAATAACAATCGATTTAAAATTGAACTTATATTTTCTGATGATATTGAGTAAATATTTTCAGGTATTTAAAACATTAAGAAGAATTTCATCAACGTCTAACCGCTGCACCTTTCTGCGCCCCTTTGTCTTGGTAACAGGAAGTGCAAACTTACATATTAGCACGCGCATGCATGTACTTAAGCTACACAGCTCGACAAATTGATCCCCTCGGGCTAACGGGACAAACAGGCAGGCGCATTTACCTGTAAGCCCCGCCGAGTGCAGTTTGCCTGATTATGAGCCCGATGTGCCAATAAATTGCAACGTTGTGTCATATTCATATCCATCATTGACAGCAACTTGCCCCTCCCCACACCCCAAATGAATCAGCCAAGGCGGAAGGAAGCATATGCGTGCGCTAAGTGCGGCCAAAGTTCGATGGCAAGTCAAAGGTTAAACGCCCATTAAATTTTAGTTACGCCCTCGCCCTCCGCCCTCCACCGCACTCACATGATGATGCAGCCGAGAACGAAAACGAAAACTAAACGGAGGCCAGGCGATTAGAGTTGGCCCCCAATCCAATCCAATCCGATGGCGGGTCTGCGGTCACGCCAGCCAAAAGTCGCGCTCAGCCATCGTGTATCCCCATCGAGCCATAAATATTGGTAACACAATCTAAACACTGAGCCCAAGTGGTCGGGCCAAAGAAGTGTGAAAAGTCACACAATGAGGCAGCACACACATATGTATAGACGTACATACATACACTGAAAAAAAAGAAGAACATTCATCTTAAATATTTTGTTCTTGAAATAAGAATATATTAAGACTAAATTTTTTAAACTAAGAATATTAATCTTGAAAAAAAAGTAAGTTCTTAATATAAGAATAAAATTCTCAAATTAAAATATGTTGTTCTTAACATAAGACCATTTTTAGAACTAATTTCTAAAACTAGGAACATTATTTTAA
Source organism: Drosophila subquinaria (assembly GCA_037043405.1). Taxonomy (NCBI): domain Eukaryota; kingdom Metazoa; phylum Arthropoda; class Insecta; order Diptera; family Drosophilidae; genus Drosophila; species Drosophila subquinaria. The sequence goes on from JBAMBL010002830.1 coordinate 1,143,948, forward strand.
AAATTCTTAAGTTCTTAATATAAGAATAAAAATCTTAGATCTTAGATCTTTTTCTCTTAACAACAACACACCTTTTGAGACTTAGAATTCACAACTGGTTCTGGCGTCTTAAAGATGGCATTAGGCCTGGTCAAGTTAGCACAACGGTACTGATGATAGAGACTGTCATCTCTTGAAACATCTGTATTCCGAGCCATGGTCCTTGCGTTCTGCAAGTGTTTTGTGTGTTGTTGTTTGTTGTTTAGTGTCATATCGACATTACTAGACCTCAAGTAAAACTTTCTTCATTCTTCTTCAAATGTTAAGAAGCTTAATCTTTTTTTGAGAGTTATTGTCTTGAGTATTCAAAACTTGTTGGTCTATAAATAAGAACATATAATCTTAAAAAAATAATAAGTTTTATTCACATACTAAGATTTGTGGTCTTGAAATTATAAGAATTTATGATTTCAGAAATAAGAACTTGGTCTTAATTGAAATGTTCTTAGAATCAAGACGTGTTTTCTTACTTCAAGATTTTCATGTTCTTGACGCCTTTTTTAGATCAAAGCTCTTAGTTCTGAGACCAAAATCTTGATTTGAGATCCTTTTTTTTATCAGTGTACATGCATGTGTGTGTGTTATATAGAACCAAGGCTCCACCCAATCGAGTGGCAAACGTCGCTTTTAAATCGCTACGAAATTGGTTTTCAATTTTTAAACGCCTCACGCCTGGACTCCTTTTGTGTCCTGTGTGCTGTGCTGTGTCCTGGCATCTGTATGTACATAGGTGTTATGGCCTCCTATGCCTGAGACTTGCATGCCTTTGAGCAGCCGTTCCCCCCTCCCTCGATTTCCCCCGCCCCTCGTAAACGCCCCCTGCAAAGCCGTCGTGTCGATTGTGTGTGTGCGTGTTTTGTCGCTCTTATGTTTTATACATGATTTTTCCACGCGTCGACTTTTTGTTTCTGTTCGGATTTGTGAAGTAGTTTGACCTCCGCTTGCTCCCCGAGCTGTCCCCAGGGGTCGTCGCCTGGCCGGGCTTCGCTGCCAGGCCATAATTCAAGTAAGGCGTTAATCTCTGACACCCAACGCTGCATATGCCATGCGAGTGTAGGTTCAACAGGATGAGGCAGGATCTGGAACGTATATACATGTGTATATATTGCAGAATGTGTGTGCTTGCTCCTTGGTGTGCACTTTGTTGCCTTGCTTGACAAATGGCGCATAACTTCAAACGGGGTTAATTACTCAAAAGGTCAATTTATGTGTCGCGTTTATTAAGTTTAGTTTCAGTTTTATGTTTATGACGTTGGCTATGCATTCGATTTCAGAAATCCTCTCATTCGCTCAGTCTGTGCAACATGTTGCAGCAACATTGTGTTGCTAACAACACTGGCGCCCTCTGTCGGCAAAGCTGTGTACTTCGCGTTAAGGCGCGTCCGATTATTTCAATTGAGAAAAAGTAAAAAGTCCCAGACTTTTGAGTTTTTTCAAGTTTTTTTTATTCATTTTTTTGTTTTAGTTTTTTCTACTCAATTATTTTTAACATTTTTTTTTAATTTTAAAAAAATTTTTATACTTTTTTTGTTACGTTAGTTTATAAATTTTTTTGTTTTGTGTTTGCTTTATACGTTATAATTAATTATTCATATAATAATAGTAGTAAATATTAATCTTTATGGTTTAAACTATCACGTTTTTCACAATAATCTTTTTTTTCGTTTTTTTCTCTATTTTGTTTTGTTTTGTTTTGCTTTATTTCTTGCATTTCCATTTAAGTAGCTTACAAAATTAATTATTAGAGTTTTTCTTTTTCTTATTAGCTTGGGCAATTCTTTTTCTTGCATCATTTAGATTAATTTTAATATGTATATTATATAAAAATTTAAAACTTAAATGGGACACACACTAACAAATTGGGGTATGCGTGTGTGTGTGTACGTGTGTGTGTTTATTTTATTATAATTATCTGATGAAAATTAAACAAAACTCAACATATTTTGCGCACTTCAATGTGTGATAATTAAAAACAATTTGACCGCAAATAATTATTATACAATTTAAGTTATGCAACAACCATTGTTCTGTCATTAGAAAAGTGGTCAATATTAATGTTAATGCTGGATATTCAATTGGTAAGCTCTCTGGGAAAATGTTGCAATGTATTGCTGTGTGTTTGTGTGTGTGTAGTATACGTGGTTACGTGTTGTTGTGTATAATTAGGAAAGTTGGGCGACAATTTAAAAGCAGAAAAAAATATTTACAAATAACTAATGTTAATAAAAAATAATAATTATACAGTATGTTGTAATGACATTTTTTGCACTTTTTTCTTTTTTGGTTGCTAATTTATCAGATGAGCGAAGCAATATCGGAAATGATAACTAATGGATTTCAATTTTCGATCTGGATATATATTGTAGTTCATTTAGTACGATATTGGCATCTATGCAATCTATGCAGCTCTCATCGTGATCAACAGTTTTCCAAACTGATCAAGACTTCATCATGGATTTGTCGCTTATGTTTTCTCAAAAATCGTAGTCATATGTATATCGTATATAGGTAATTATCAGTAGTAAGCTTACGTTTGATTTCTCACATATCTTTAAAACTAATTCTATTAGCTATGCAAAACACATTTCGTTTTTTGTATATATTTATATTTATATATATATATAAATTTGTTTTTCTTTCGCATTGACTTGCCTTTTTTTTTTTGTATTTTTTGAAAGTTTTAAACTTTTTTTTGGACTTGACATTTGTTTTTCAAATTATTTTTAAGATTTTTTTTTCAGAATTTTTCTTGTATTTCAAATTAATGTAACAAGTGCAATAACTTAAATGTAAAAAATAAAGGGTTTCAATTTGGACATGAACTTGTTAAATGCTGCTGAATCGGTTAGCCAATTAAACTGGGCTGACGGGCTGTGGGCTGGCCAAAAGGGGGAGGCAGTGCAATGCTAAGGGATGGGGAAGTGCAGATCCCATTTAGAATTATAAGTTTATGGATTCTCTTTACTCATACTCATAGCAATTGTTTCATTATTGAGTTTGCATTTCGATTATTGTTAAATGCTTAAAAAATAACTAAAATTCGCTGGCAGTTGGCGCCCCGCATGCCTCGATATAGGTTTAAGGATAAACAAACGCCTGCCTCTTAAATATAAACATTACATTTGCGCCAATGCCACATATTTATATATGTGTGGATATATAAACATATATATTCATAGGGGTGCCATTTATATATATGTATAGATTGAATGTACTTTTGCGCTTGCATTTAATGTACAAAATTGATTTGCATTAAGATCATTTGGTTTCTGTATATTAATTTCGTTTACTTTGTCGTTTGGTTGTAATTATAATAGGGTTATTTATCGTTATCGTTATTGTTATTGTTATCGTTATCTTTATGTTTATATATGTATTTGTATAGTACAACAGTTCATGGCATTACGTTCAATTATTGACGCTGCTTTAGTAGGAAATTTGTTTGTTGTTATTTAGAAAATATATAATATATATTCGGATCATTTAAAAATAATAATATTAATATAATATTTGAAAGAAAACTGAAGCGAATTAATTTAGTTCATAGCTGATGGGCACTGGGTAACAGACCCACACTCTGCCTGTATTTATGTGTTGTGTTGTGTTGTATGGTATGTATGCGGGGGTGTATGTGTGTGTTGGTGTGTGTGTGTGTGTACTAACAACATTGAGCATTTCATAAGAAATTGTTTCAATTCGATTTAAAGAGAATGAGGGAAAATGTATAAGAAAAAAAATATATAATCAACGGAAACAATTAATCATAACTACTAAACCAACGCTAAGTTCAAATTGCAATAAACAAAATTTCAAATTTAACTTAATTAGGCTAAACGCTAACGGATGCTCCCCACATTTCGCTTGACTCGAATACTACTAAAGAATCATATATGAATAATAAACAAAAGAGAGAAGAGCTTAATGGACACGAACTCCAAGCTCTAGGCTAAACGTAAGTCATAAGTAAACTAAAACCAAACTTCTGGTTGCGTTAACAAATTACTTCTGCGACGATGACGAGGATGATGACGCTGCCGCGGCCGCTGCAGCTGTTGCTGACGTGGAAGCGACTGCTGCTGCTGCTGTTGTTGTTGTTGCTGCTGCTGCTGCTGTCGAATTGGTGGCACGTGCTGCACTCAATTGTGCCCCAACCTGAGCTGGTGCCTGTGGCTTGCCCTTGTGCTGATGCTGATGCTGACGCTTGTGTGGCGCCAGGCCAGAGTTGCTGCCACCGCGACGCAACTCATGCTGTGATCCCTGCTGATAATTGCGATTTGCCACCTGCGGCTTGTTGCCCAAAGAACCGCTGCGAATGCGCACAGTGCTGCTGCCAAAGGAGCCAGTGCGTCTGCGATTCTGTTGCTGACCATAACCACCATATTGATGCTGATGATGTTGCTGCTGCTGCTGCTGTTGATGTTGTTGCTGTTGCTGCTGCTGTTGGAGTAGACGACCCACATAGTCACTACGATTGGTGATGGTCGTGTTGAGACGACGTCCACCAGAGGTGATCACAGCGGTGCCTTCGCTCTCGGACACACTGCGATGTCTGTTGAGCACACGACCCGGATTGAGGCTGCCAACACCCTGTAGCATCTCATTGATCTCTGGCTCCACAACGCGGAAGTCTTCAATGGTCTTGAAGCTCTTCAAATATTCAGCCAACTTTGGCTGCACCTCCAATTTCTCACCGTTCCTGTAGTACTTGAGGAAGGCCCAGAACTTCTCGAGGCCATACAATTGACCTAGTGAGGGAAAGTGGAGGAAAATTGGATTAAGTTAATGTACCAAGAATACATAGATTTGTAGAGCGATTCTATATACGAATGTCGAAAAATATTACTCCGAATACGAAAATTCGGGAGAAAAAAATTGGAAATCTAAAATTAGGATTCGAATGATTAGGAATCCAAAATTACGAAACCGAAATTAGAAGTACAGTTATTAGGAATTCAAACTTAGGAAGACAAAAAATGGGAGAGAAAAAGACATTTGTCGAACCATTTATTTCAAAATCAGGACTTCGATTGCCAACGCATGTGATATTTGTTCGAACCATTTATTTAAAAATCTACATGTTTATATTGTGTGCCACCTTATATAAAAAATCAACAATTTTTTTTAATATGGTTGTCTACCCTTTTATATTTTGATTGCTCTTTTCGGGCCTATCTCCAATGACAGGAAAACCAAAGATACTTTTCCCAATATTTTTTTCAAATTTTTTTACTTAATAGCCTTTCCTCACTAATGTACATTTTATAAAAATATCGGTGCTATCGATAAGTATGCAACTGCCTGTCCTCATAGCATAGCATTTGCATTTAGCATTTACAAAACATTTGTGTTTTGTTTACAAATTCATTTGACAACTGAAATTAAAAAATACGAGAAAACAAATGGAAGGATTTCAAGAAAATTTCGCTGCTTGGGACAGAATCTCTGATGTTTAGGAGATCATCCAACTATTCCGGATTGGCAAACCATTCAGATAAACCATTGCAAAGGGAACCCATAGTGAAAACACCATTTTAACGAGCTCTCATTGAACAAGGGCTTGCCGTAGCTCTCTATGGATTGGGATCGTCTGTGGATTAACGAAATTTGAAGACAGTGTACTTATGGTTTCAGCGCAACTACAGCAAGAGTCAGGGATTCTTAGATTCTGATAAATGATTGTTGGTGAAAACATATCGTAGCGCCCTTATCAGAAACTTCTTGTACAATTCAATAGATACTAATAAATATTAAAATATTTACCAATAAGCACTACTTTTATATTTACTCTTTTTTAGTTTATTTTAATAAGAAACTATAACGAATTAATAATGATTGTTGCGACCGACAACGTGTTATGTTGACTCATGTAGCCAGTCAGTCTTTGACTTCTTTTGTTGCTAAATGCGGCATTTTATTATTACAAAATTCTTCATTAAATAAAAAATACAGTACAGTTTTTTACAGTTTGAAATTTGGCGCCAAAAGTTGACAAATTCAGTGATAGTACTTTCTCAATTTAAAAAAAAACTCCAAACATCGATTGAATTCCGATGAATATCGCATTTTTTTTTGAAAATGTAGTTACATTCCTTAGAAATGTACTATTCCCCCACCACTAGTTCCCATATGAAATGTATACGAAAAAAGTAGCATTTGCTTCGAAAATGCTAAAATGCTGAAATGTAGTTTCAGTGAGGAAAGGCTATTAAATAGCTGAAATTCCTAATTTATTAAGGGTGTCACAGAAATTAAAACGCTTGAATTTCACTTAAATTTCATATGATTCCAAATTTTTTTCTTCCCAATTTTGAATTCCTAAAATTTTGTTATTGGTTTTTTTTCTTCTTTTTTAAAATTCCTTTCACCCCCTATTTTAAAGATATTTCTTACCTGTTTCATAGTCGTTAATGGTCTCATCCTGGAAGTCCTGATACACATTCGGTCGGAACTTCTTCTCCAGACCGTACGAGAAGAATCGGAAGAGGCACTCGAGGCCATAACGGAAGCCATTGCCCGCATCGTCCAGTGCGAGCGTGCGGAACTCATTGTACATGCTCTTGTTGAAGTTCTCGCGCAGGAAGAAGGACCAGAATCGATACAGGGTGTTCATCTCCTGCGACTGGCCGTAGCCCAGGCGACGGCGCTCCTTTAAACAACGCGAATGATACTTGTGATAGCCCTGCTGCGTAAAGTTGTTCTCCTTGAGCAGCGCATGCGACGGATGCTGGAAGACGGGCAGCGATTGCGGCACCGACGAACCAAACGAACCAAATGATGTTGTGGGCGACGTGCCAGCCGATGAGCCCATCGATGTGGTGCGTGGCCGATGCTCCACCGTATCCAGCAGCCAGCCCACATGGGCCTCCACCGGCGGATTGGCAGTGTGACGCAATTTACGCTTTCGTGGCGTACGCGGATCAATTGAATGGGAATTGGGTGCAGCATAGAAGCGAGCACGACGCGACTTCAGTGTCGAGTTCAGTGTGGAGTTGAAAGTGGTGTCGGCACCCACAAGTGTATCATCCGCATCCTGCTCGGGATCATCCACATAGCTGGGCGGTGGTGGTGGCGGTTGTTTCTGGAGTTGTTGTCCTGTTCCCGTTGTTTTGCCAGCAAGTTTCTCAAAATCAGCCTGCGAGATGACATTGACGGTGCGATAGTCGGTCACCACATTCGTGGTGGTCCACAAGTCCTCCTCGTAGTTGACCAGACCATCGTTGATGATGTTCTCCAGATCCTGGGTGATCTTGGTGCGTGAGGTATAGTCAGCGGTGCGATCGTAGCCATCGTGTTTGGGCGGACGTCCCACCTGGGCGACAATCAGCAGCTTGTTGATGTCCCGGTCGGCAAATTCATAATCGGATTCATCGTCGTCGGAGAAGTTTTCGGTAAAGTTATTGATGCGTCCAGTGGCGGGAATGGGGTCCATTAGCTCCTCATCAAATTGAAAGTCTAGTTCTTCCTTTTCGGCATGGCACTGAGCGGATGACGAAGCAGCAGCTGTTTTGGAGGAGGATTGGGAGTTGGTCGTGTAAGCAGCGTTGCCAGATGCATTTAATTTCTTATTATTGCTGTTGTTTGTGGCTGTGGCAGTTGTTGTTTTTGTGGTGGAAGTGGTGACATTGGAGGCATTGGTGGTGACTGTGGCGGCAATGACAGATGAGGCGTTGGATGCGGATGCGGACGAGGACGTGGACGTGGACGAGGTGGACGTTGTGGTGGACATGCACGTGGACGTGGTGACGGTGTGATTGTTGTTGTTTTTCTGATTGGGCTTAACATGTTTAACATTGTTGTTGTTGTTGCTGATATTATTATTATTGTTATTATTTTTGTTGAGCGTTTGTGAAAGCGTTTGCTGTTGTTGTTGTTGTTGTTGTGTTGCTGTGGACATGTTGTTGCTGATTGATTTAGTAGCGTTTTCTTTTAAAGCGTTTGTTTGCTTGGAGCGTCTCTTTACCTCTTTCCACATGCCCTCCGGCTCCGCCACCAAAGCAGCTGCTACCCCCTCACCATCACCATGACCAGCAGCAACTGTTGCTGTTGCCCTTACCGCCGCACCTCGTTTCTCTGGCTTGACACTCTCGGCCAGACCACTCAGATGATCAGCGAGCTCAGCGGCGGCACCAGCGCCACCCTTTTGCCCGCCGCCGCCAACCACGCCCACCACCGGATTCATGCCCAGCAGCATCTTGGGCACTTGAGTCTGGGAATTCCTTGGCACTGGCGGCGGCGGTATGCTGCTCAATGGCTTGGTGGCCATTGCAGCGGTGAGTATAGCTGGTGCTGGTGGCGATCCCGGCAAAGATGCCTCCGATCCGACCACAGCCTCAGCCTCAGTTTTCAATTCAGTCTGCTTTTCTGGCTTCTGCTTCTCTTGTGCCTCTGCCCGTTTCTGTTGCTGTTTCTCCTCCTGCTGCTGCTGTTGTTTTTGCTGTTGTTGCTGTCGTTCCAGTAGCGACTCTGGAGTGAGGGGCTGTCCCTTGGCATCGAGGACATCGCTAATGGGCCAAATGGTGGGCGTTGTCTTGGTGCGCACCTTGTAGCCCTCAAACAGTTCCAGCTTGTCCGAGTCCTTGATGGCGGTCACAATCAATGCCACGTCCGTGGTGAGCGCCAGCACGCGATGGAACGAGGCAATCAATGTGACCGGTATATAACCCTCTGGGTCCATTTTGCGACGCAAAAAGAAGTCGCCGGTGAGATTATCGGCGCTAAAATAGTATTCACTAAATGGGGAAGGCAAGGAGGAGCAAGTGTTAATAAGATTGCTTATATTCAAGAAGATTGCGATGAGACTAAGGTGGGACAAAATGAGGACACAATACATAGATATCGGAGACAACTCCCATCGAATCTCAAATTGAAGCAGAGTAATATAATATATTATACATATTATGTATACAAGAATCGTCGACTACTTACACTTGCTTCTTGATGGCCTCCTTGACGCTAGCGGCGTCCATTTCAATGTACGCAGCTGGAACGTTGCCAAAATAGTGTGTGCCCATGAGCACATAGGATTGCGATGAATCTGCGCCGGCTGCGTCCGCCGGCAAATAGCTGGCATAATCGCCGGAAGCTAACAGATGGCGTGGTATGCGATTAGTTGGACGACCTGGTCCCGGTCTTGCGAATCCACCGCGCCCCTGCCGACCGCCCCGATACGGCGTCCGGAATCGGCGTGGACCGCGCAGCCCCCCGCTAACAGCCCCTGTCGCTGTTGTCCCGGCACCCGTTGATCCTTCTGCTGCTGCAGCTCCTCCTCCGGCTGCTGCTGCTGCTGACGAGCGCTGCTCATCGTAGGCAGCATTGCCACTGGGGCCGCTGCTACGCCAGGAATCCACGCGCTCGGACGGAGCAGCAGACGTGCGTGAGTTGTTGTACGCATAACGGCCGCCATGTGACCGTTGAGTTGATTCTGTTGCGACTCCACCCGCTGCTGCTCCAGTTGCAGCTGATTGACCGTCAGCTGCTGCTGCTGCTCTGGCTGATGCACCGCGTTCATTGTAGGCACGCGGCGGACGACGCTGCTCGTAGGCCTCATCGTTGTACCGACGATTGGAGCGCCCGCCAATGGGCTTGGGGCGGCTAGACTTGGCCAGATCGATTTGCAGTGGACGCCACTTGTGCTTGGGTATTTTCTTGTTAATGGCAGCAGCTCCGGCAAGGGGGCCAGCAGCTGTGACAGTTGCAGTTGCAGTTGCAGATTGTTCCGCTTTGGCATCTTGGCTCGTGCTGGCTGTGACAACGTTGCTAACTTGGCTATTATTGCTGTTGTTAGTATTATTGTTGTTGCTGTTGCTGTTGCTAGCAGCTGCTGCTGGCTCTTGGCTAACTTCGTTAGCTGTAGCGCCTACTGTTGCTGCTGCTGCTACTGTGGCAACTGTTGCTGCTGTTGCAGTTGTTGATGATGCTGCTGCTGCTGCAGTTGTTGCAACTTTAGCTGCTGGTTGTTTCTTCGACGAGCTACGCTTGGTTTCGTTTACTGTGGCTTTGCCACTGCCCGAAACTCCGCCAATAAGTGTTGGCCACTCCCCAACGTTGCTAAAGTCGCTGGCCTGCACAAAAACAAAGTTCTTAGAGTATTGAAATTGAGAAATTGCTTAAGTTTTTATAGTACCTTTTGATTGACCTTCTTTTTGTCCTTTACCACTGAACTGGCAAGCGCATCCGCAATAGTTGCATCAACTGGAATGGAAAATTTTGGATAATTACTAAGAATCAGGCCAATCACATCATAAGCGACGCAGTTGCGCCGACAAAGAGACAGAGAGAGAGAGAGAGACAAAGAGAGCGAGAATTCTAAGAGAGAGAGAGAACAGTTTACTCACCATTTGCTAAAGTGTCGCTGGTTGTTGTTGCTACTGCTGCTGCTGTTGTTGTTGCTGCTGCTGCTGTTGTTGTGGCTTTTATTGCTGTCTGTGTTGTTGTTGTTGTTGTTGTTGCTGCTGCCTGCTGCTGCTGTTGTTGTTGTTGTGTCTTTTTGTTGCTAGGATTGCTACTATTGCTATTCTGTGCGTTTTGATTGTTATTATTGTTGTTATTGTTGCTGACAGTCTGTTTCGGTTGCTGTTGTTGTTGTTGCGTCTTTGGCTGCAAGACACGTTTGTCCAATGGCGAAGTGCCAGCTTTTGGGCTGCCCACTTGTTTTGTTGATATCTGCATGGAAAATATAAAAGAAAATAAATTATAATATTAGTATCTATTCACAAATTCACAATTTTCAAAGGATTTCTATAACTAAGTAAAATGTGAGTCATGGCTTCGACTGGAAAATCAATTCAACTTTGCTTCCTTCCTTTTTTTTTTTTTCTTTTATTGGAGTTTTCTCTCGCTTCCAACTTCAACATAACCTAGAAAATAATGCGCGACATCCATAATAAAAACAACTCCCCATTAGGGAGAGTCCCTAACCTACATTCGGTTCATTGTAATACATATTATATGTACAGATATTTTAAGTTACCTCAAGTTATAAACGAATGATCAAAAACGTTGCTCATTATTTTTAGCTCTGCAAGTTTTTCTCATTATCTTATCACACTGTATTTGTTTGTTTTGCTGTTGCTGTTGCTTGAGCTTATACTCTCTCTCTTTCTCTTTCGCTCTCACGCACACACAAATTGTTTAAACAAATGCCTGATTATTTATAGCTTTCTGGAGCACTTTAATAAAACGCGTCCGTTCTCTTTAACTGCCCGTTGAATTCTGTGCGCGACCAACGAACGAAAGGCAGCGACAACAACTCTGCCTCTGCCTCTGCCGGCGTCTCTGCTCGCGTCTCTGCTCGCGTCTCTGTTCGCGTCTTTGCTGGCGATGCGTCGACTGTGCACGCGTTGGCTACGTGAGCAAAAACGAGCACAGAGAAGACGAAAGAAAACAACAAAAGCAGCAGCAACAACAAGGCAACGCGGACAAAGAGGGCCAAGCAACAGCAGCAGCAACAACAACAACTGGTTTAACAAAGCAACAACAAAGAACACATAAAATGTATATTCAAAATAAAAACAAAAAACAGCCGATGCGCCGGTTGCGCATAAGCCACAAAGAGTGCAAGTGGGAGAGAGAGAGAGAGAACAACGAGAGCGACGCAATTTGCCGGGCCAAGGCAGCGAGAGACACAGCGCAGTTGACAGAGCACCCTGTATACAATACATAAACATATATTATGGTGGATACAGGTTTTTATGTGTATTGAAGAGCACGTAGACGTTTGTTTTTTAAAACGCAGTTTTCATATCGAATAACTACATTATGTTGCTTGTTTACATTAAGGTGTTGCCTACTAAACACCGTATTAATGCGAAACACAAGCAAATGGCAAATAAACAAAAGCATTTGTCGTTTCGCTTGCCAACAGCAGCAACAACAAAATTTGTTTAATTGTAGCTGTAACTGTAATGAGAAAAACACAGCAAAACAAACAACATGTGATTTTGGGCACGTAGGCCACGGACGGCGGCAGCATCAGCCGCGGGTGGTGGAAAAACTCGACATACAAGACATCAAGAGAGAGAGAGAGAGAGCGAGCCAAATACAGGGAGAGAGAATCCAAAACGAGTTGCGCGTTGTTTTATTATTTTTGTTAAATATCTAAGAAAATTCAAATTATTTACATGTGTTTTCTTTATATTTTCACAGTTTCTTCAAGTCCAAGTTAAGAACCAATTTAATTCACCATAGAACATTAATTTAGTAAGCTCCATTGAGACAACGCAGCTCCGACCAAATGCAGGACTCTCCCTCCCCAGAATGAATCATGCCTCGATTGCTATCAGGGTCAGTAATTTTCCATTCAAACATCCATACATACATACAAACATTTTCCAAATCACACGTGATATCAGCGTGCTGTGTTAATATGTATTCATGTAAGTATATTTATGTAAGTAGATTTGCTAAAAGCAAATTGATTTATTGCTCTTATCTGTTTCAAGAAATTTCAAATACCTCTGACGTATTTGGCAAATAAAAATAATATATTTAAAAATAAAATACAATTTTAGATTAGAAAAATCATAAAGGTGCATAGTAATAATTGATAATTCAAGGTCATTGATTAGAACAAGTGCAATAAAGAGCACATTTTATGATGTAGGTTCGATTTATAAATGTATATGATTATTTGTTACATTATGCAGACTAAAACTAGATACATGACAAAGCTTATTTGAATATATGTATAAGAATTTCAAAAGGTTCTCGATCTACAAGACATGCTTCAAGGGTAAAAAACATGTGAATAATTGACTTATTTATAATACAAAAGACACTTTTCTAGATAAAAAGGTTCTTTGTTGTATAGGGTAAACATTATTCACGTATAAATCATATATTGTGGGTTGAACTGATCCAGGGAGTCATAACGGTTTTTGTCAGTCTTTTATTTTTGTTTTCACTGTACTGGACACATACTGAACGATTTGTTAATCCATTAATCATGTGAGTGTAAGAATGTACTCAAGTTGATTTACATTTCTAAAAATCCCATCACAAGTCACGAATCAATCGAAAGAACCTTGAGAATATTTGCAAACCAAAAACTTGAACTTGCCTCTCGAGTTTATTCAAATCGAAGTCGCAAATAGTAAGACGCAATAGAGTTGCTGGTATTGTAGCACTTTAGAATCGCAGAGTAGATATATTTTTGTATCTTTGTATCTATGCATATAGTCGACAGATCTATACATTTGTTTAGTTCCACAACGAACGATCGCTGAAAGACAACTGAGGCGAATCTAAGCTAAATAACATTTTAAATGCTCCCAACTTTTATAGGCATTCTCAGTTAGCGTCGCAGTCAACGTCGACGTCAAGAACCTCGGCTACATCAAGAGTCAAGAGTCGGGAATCGAGGCGGGTTGCGCAAATGAAATCGAATTAAAAAAAAAAAACGAAATAGCAAAAAAACAAACGTGCAAATAGAGCCACATTCACATTAAGTCGGAGCGCGCGGTGCAAGTTGAATATTTCTACGTTTTAGAAAATTGAAATAGATTGTCGAGCCAAAGATGCCGGCCGCAAAAGTGGTTGTGTAAAAATAAAAAATACTAAAATACTCGTATCTAAGTACTATTTGAGCAACAGCAAGACAACGTGCTCGTAATCAAATAACAACAACTTAGTACTGAACATACCCCCTACTTGCTGAGGGGGGTGTGGCCTCTGACCAGCTAAGCAGGTTTTCAACTGATTGAACACTCGGCCGGGCAACGGCTTGGCCACCAAGAGAAGCGAGCCAACAGAACATGTCTTATCAATTAAATGACAAATAAGAATGTAAATAACGCCCATAAATGCTAAAAGCAAGAACAAACTATACCCTGTAGATAGCAAAACGATTCCTTGTATTTATAGCTAATGTTTGCTATCTGATCATACTGAAGTAGAGTTTAATTCACTTCATTGCACATGAATTGGAGCAATTATCAAAAATGTGCAGTATAAAAAATATTAAATTTCACAGTCTAACAATTAAATATTATTTCGATAGTCATTTTATGCAGCGGTGGGCACTAAATCTGAATCCGATAATATGACTAGCGAAATAAGACAAATTTAAAATATTTGAATATTATTTTAGGTGTGAATGCAAATAAATTATTCTAGAAAAATAACCAAAATGCGGTATTATTAACTTTATTCAGTATTTGGTTAATATCTATTACATTATACTCTATTTAATCAACTTTACAATGAGTACAGGGTATAAAGAGGTCAATACTTGAACGTAAACAAATTTATGAGTATTTTTCATTTTATTTTTAGCTATTTTTAGTACTCTTTTATTGGATTAAACGCAATTGCAATGACAACAAGCTGACTAACTGGAGCCAACTGAAGGCAGCAGCGACTCCGATTGCTTGTGTGTGTGTGTGTGTGTGGGAGGGGTGTGTGTGGGAGGGCGAGTAAGAATATGTTGTTGTTGATAATGCTGTGGGCATTACTTAACTGCGTACCTTGCCTATCTCAAAACAAGAGCCTAAGAGCTATCAAAGCTCTATACAAGTTAACGATTTTCAATTAACACATTCATATGTGTATAAATTTTAACAGAAATTTGTTAGGAATGTGTAATTAACAGCATAATTCATTTAAATTTTAATGATAATTACAACAAATTACTTGAAAATAAACCACTAAATAAACAATTAAAAGTGTATATATAAACTTCATTCAAATATGAATAACAGTCATACAAATTATGTGTTTAGTACATGTATCAATAATAGAATTAAAGTATATTTTATAGAATGAATACACATAGCAATCGCTATCAAAACAGGGATTATTGACCGCAGATAATGCAAGATTGAAGATATAAGTACTATGAAATTATATAACCTAACACTGGATAACAAAAGCACTATATGTAAAACCTTATTGTTCTCATGCAGGATGCATCATCATTGAAGTTCACCAATGTGATTTGCGAGTCCTTTAACAAATCATGGGTGGTTTTCAATGAATGTCGCTTACGAGTTGCCAAACGAAATATGATCATATTCAATTTAAATGGTACTCTTTTGCATCCTGCAAATGTACTTAATATTAATACAGCAGTGTTGAAAAAGGCTAATGGGTATAAGCCATGGCTAATGAATACAACCTTTGACTGGTGTGAGTATCAACGCAAGCATAACATTCCTTACATGAATTTCATTTTTGACGTTTTCAAAAAATCGTCAAACTTGGATCACAAGTGTCCCTTCAATGTGAGTAATTTTATTTAAGAATATCTGTAGATCACTGCATTTTGTTACATTTTTTCACAGGGTACAATATTCGTGAAAAACCTTCATGTAAGACCTGACATGATACGGCTTCCATTGCCAACTGGCGAATATCAATTACTAACTCATTGTAGGGTCTATAATAACATACAATTTATAATAAAATTCTACTTTTCATTCGTGGAAGATTAAGGTTGCAAAACTATGAAAAACAATTAACAATTATAATATTGGTTTTAAATTAAACTTTTAAAAAAAATTCTTTAACCAAGCCATATTGGAGCTTCCTAAAACGAAAACAAGCGGAACAGTCGAGTGCACTCGACAGTAATATACTCTGGGCCTAGGCCCCGGCACGCCGAAAATTTGATGCCCATGCAATCCTCATTGTAACCATTACTTAGCGTTCTATCGTTTCCGGTGCAGCTACATACATGTAATACAAGTTAATGGTTAGTTTCTGAGCATGATCCTACAATCGTTAGTAGAAAAATAAATTAAAATTTTAACTTAAAACCCAAAATTAAAGATGATGTCCGATTTTTATGCATTACGCCGGGCCTCTTCAAAAAATCACCGGGCTTCGTGCATGAAAATCGAAAACGGGCTTTTTTCGAACGGGCCCGGGCCTAAGCAAAAAGCCCGAAGCCCGGTAGGCCCGAAAAGTCAATTTTTCATATCGATTAATACAAATATTTTGTACATAAAATTGTGTAAATATTAATTTTGTTGAAATATTAAGATTAATTGTTAGATTTTAATAAATATTAATTTTGTTGAAATATTAAGATTAATTGTTAGATTTTAATAAATAAAAAATCACTTTTTTTGACATTAAAAAATTCTGAATAAAAAAAAATAATTTAAAAAAAAATGTATATAGCTGAATCGGGCCGGGCTCGGGCCGGGCCGGGCCTCTTGAAATTTGACCGGGCCGGGCCTGGACCGGGCCAGAAAGATTTATTTCGGGCCCGGGCCGGGCCGGCCCTTAAGAAGGAGGCCCGTGCCCATCTCTACCGCAGATAATGCAAGATTGACAGTAAAAGTAGTACAAAATTATATAACTGAACTATATGTAAAACCTGTTTTCTAACTGCATATATTTTATGGGAGTATTAATAGAAGAAACCTTAACAAAAATATACATAGAATACCAATATTATCGGATACCAATATTTTGATTAGAGATGGGCACGGGCCGGGTCGGTCCTCGGGACCCATGGACCTTTTACAAAATTGTCGGGTTCGGGCCGAAAAATCTCATTTCGGGTCGGGCCGGGCCGGGCTCGGGCCTAACTTCAAAGCCCGAAAGCCCGGAACAAGCCAAAATCTATTGCATTTTTGAAAGATAAAGTTTACGAATTACTAAATCAGCTAGTTTAATTATTGATACGACGCGCTCATTTGAATCCGACAGTAGTGAAAGGGTATTTGCCACATCTGAAAGTGTTTTGTGCGAAAAAAGCACTAGGTTGCTAAGTTCCAATTTGGAAAAGATTTTATTTTAAAAAAAATTTGTTTTTTTTTTTCATTTTTCGGGCGGGCTGGGCGGTCTTCGGGCTTTATAACAAAAGTATCGGGCGGGCTTGGGCCCTTTTTCCATCGGGAATTTCGGGCTCGGGTCGGGCCGGGCCTGAAAAATGAGGCCCGCGCCCATCTCTAATTTTGATAACGAAATAATTTTGGCATCACCGATTTCTCTCACAAAAAACATATACAAGAAATAATTGCAGCAATTTGATTTGTAAAATGGCATTTAAAACTCAATCAAAAGGTAGCAATTTGATAGTTTGTACTAATAATGCATTGGAAATAAATAACCAGTTGTTAGTGGACCGTCATGGGTTTGAGACTGAGAATATTGGCGATGGTTTTACCATTATTGATTCTATCTGGCTATGTGAGTATATTAAAATTATTAGAGAATAACTAAATTACAATTGTTCTCATGCAGGATGCATCATCATTGAAGTTCACCAATGTGATTTGCGAGTCCTTGAACGAATCATGGGTGGTTTTTAACGAATGTCGCTTACGAGTTGCCAAACGAAATATGATCATATTCAATTTAAATGGTACTATTTTGCATCCTGCAAATGTAGTTCATATTAACACAGCAGTCTTGAAGAGGGCTAATGGGTATAAGCCGTGGCTATTTAACATATCCATTGACCTGTGTGAGTATCATCGCAAGCATCACATTCCTTACATTAATTTGGTTTTTGGCCTTTTTAAAAATTATTCAAATCTGGATCACAAGTGTCCCTTCAATGTGAGTAATTTTTGTTTTTATCGTTGTTTACAATTAAATATTATTAAACGTTTACACAGGGTACATTATTCGTGAAAAACCTTCATGTAAGACCTGACATGATACGTCTTCCATTGCCTACTGGGGAATATCAATTACTAACTAACTGGATGTTCAATATGAAGTTACAATTTATAACAAAGTTCTTCTTTGCATTCGTCGAAGATTGAGGTGGCGTAACTAAGAGAAACAATTGGAATAAAGTTGCAAACACAAATTTTTAAATAAAAAAAACTAATTTTGAAATTCCTACAACTAAAATACAAATTAAATTTTATTTTATGAATATGTAATGCCAAAAACACAGACTGAAAAACACAAAAACTTTAAAGATTAAGTTCGCTGATTATTATATCAATTAAATTTCATGGAAAAAATTGTAATTTTGTACTACAACAACATCAACATAAATAACTTAGTTTAGGTTTATGATTTAAATAGGAAATATTATTATTAGTTGATTTGTCATTCAAAGTCTCAAATATTGTAGCTACACTATATTAGAAAAGCTTTAAATTTATGTAATAATCTTCTGTTTGGGTCGCGCGCGAATGCCTTGTTTTTTTTTAATTATCTTGAAAACGAACCATTGCCCAAAATCAACCTTAGCACCAATAATTGTGCTAATCAAGACCTATGTATAAGTTTCCTATTTTGTAACAACAAAATAAGGCTTTGCCATGTTTTATTTAACTTTAAGTGCGTACGAATGTCACATTCGAAATTGGAGATTTACCTATAAAAAGAAAATATTGCTCGATTTTACTGCGTGAAATATGTACAATCATTTTCTGACTTTAAAATGGAGTTTGGCTATATTTTACATCGATTATTCTTTCATAAAACAAGCACACGAAATAATTGTGGCAATTTGATTGATGTTAAATGACATTTAAAACACAATCAAAAGGTAGCAATTTGTTAACAGTTGCTTGTGGACCGCCATGGGTAAAGGGCTTAGAATATTGGCGATGGTTTTACCATTATTGATTCTATCAGGCTATGTGAGTATACTAATTAAAATTATTAGACTATAACTAAATTACAATTATTCTCATGCAGGATGCATCATCATTGAAGTTCACCAATGTGATTTGCGAGTCCTTGAACAAATCATGGGTGGTTTTTCACGAATGTCGCTTACGAGTTGCCAAACGAAATATGATCATATTAAATATAAATGGTACTGTTTTGCATCCTGCAAATGTAGTTCATATTAATACAGCGGTCTTGAAGAGGGCTAATGGGTATAAGCCATGGCTATTTAACATAGCCGTTGACTGGTGTGAGTATCAGCGCAAGCATCACATTCCTTACATTAAATTCATTTTTGACCTTTTCAAAAACTCGTCAAACTTGGATCACAAGTGTCCCTTCAATGTGAGTAATTTTATTTTAGTATATCTGTGGATCACTGCATTTTGTTACATTTTTTCACAGGGTATATTATTTGTGAAAAACCTTCATGTAAGAGCTGAAATGATACGGCTTCCATTGCCAACTGGCGAATATCAATTACTAACTTATTATAAGCTTAATATGAACTTACAATTTATAACAAAAGTCTACTTTGCATTCGTGGAAGATTAAGGCTGCAAAACTATGTAAAACATTAATAATAATAGTTCCATTTTGGAGCTTCCTAAAACGAAAATACACCATAACTATACATTTTGATTGGCAATCAATAAAATTCTATTTTGGACAAGCTTGAGTAAGCAAATAAACAACAGATTAATTATATTTCCCTGAAGTTGGGAAAATGAGCCTTTTAATTTACCGGGTCATAAGGCAAATATATAATAAAGCGTAATTATAAGCATGGTGATTACAACTATGATTATTTTAGACATAGATTGTTCTCAATTTGTGCGGCCAGCTCATCAAATTGTAAATATTTAAACGCCCACTAAGGCACAGTACGCTCTAGCTGTAAACATTTTGAGCGCTCGATATGTTCGATGTTTTGATGTAAGCCCTTTCAAACTTCAGTATGACAGCATGTTACCAAAAATCACTTAAAAGTTGTGAGAGGTTTTTGGTGTTATGCTACTGTGGTCACACTGTTGTGTCAGGTGTGCCCAACAAACAAATAAATAACATAGAAAATGGACCAAATGGACAGGATAAGAGAAGTAGCAGTGAGTAATACCCTAATTATTAAATTATAAATTATTAATTATAAAAATCCCATAAAAATGTTTTTTGTCTGTCAAATCACACAATATTGGCCTCTGTTGCACCTCTTCAGTCAGACTAAATCGATCTTCGTGTTCAAAGATCTCATTTTGGCTTTTATTTTGCTGCTTGTCGCCGTTTCTGTTACAAAAGATTTCGACTAGTCGAAACACCAATTCAATCGATGAAGTAAAAAATAACTGAGTTGATACCTTTTTATCATAATTTTCAGTTAGAGCGTTTAATGTTAATTACACGGTTTGACCGATGCAAAAAACCGTTGCAATAGGACGTGTTCTATTTCCAATGGTGAGTGTCGGTTTTTCACCGACGCGTTATAATTTTGTATGCTTACACGACATCTATGGCATTTTAACAAAAAGTGTCGGTGAAAAAACGACCTCTGTACTTTATTCCTATATTTTTGTGCAGCATTCTTAATTGTTTTGATGTACGCACAAATAACTGTACATGCAAGTGCATTAAAAAAAATATTTAATTAGACTGTGTTTAATTCACAAACACTTAAATTTAATTGCATATTTACTTTCGTTTTCATGTTTTGTGTTGTTTTCGTCGTTTTTGTTTGTATTATTTATTTTACACGTTTTGTTGCCGTATCGTTTTGAATTATGACCGCTATTTTTTTTAGAAATAAAAATATGAACATTTACACATTAAAGTCACTCAAAGTAAGTTACTGCCACGGTATGATTTTCGTAATAAGCAATATAACATGAGAACATGCAGAGCACACAAAACAACAAGAGGCAGAGTGAAAGAGAGAGAGAGTAACACGTTGTTAATATCAACAAGTACTTATACAGTACATATACATACATATGTATATGTATGCAAGTGTGTATGCTTTCATATATATTTATATATTTATCGGGATTTAAAATTCCACGTTTATATTTCTCTTACGCCTGTATAGAATATTCAAATTTCTATTTATTATTCGCAGCACAACAGAGCGAATTCACAACTCACCACAACACAAGTGTGGTGAGTTTACGAAAGCAAAACACACGTGCTGCGGACTTTAGTGTACACGACGAATTCGGTAGATCATTGATCGTTTTACGATTTAGAAGTTTATTTTAGTTTTTATTATTATATTATGAAATACGGTTAAAGATATTCAATATTGATTACGTCCGCAAATGCTAATAGTTAATGTCGCACACGTTGCGAACGTTTGAAACGCCACACGTCAACTGTTTGATTTTCGCTGTTGGATTTGAATTCGCTGCGCTGAGCTACGCTGCGTTACGCTGCGGTGCAGCGACGACGCTACGCTGACGCAGCTGTCATAGCGCCGCGTCGGTAGTTAAAAACAAGAACAGACGCCATAAAAACAAGTCAAAACTTGTGTGACACAGCAGCAGCACAAGACAAAAACAAAAACAATAACAAACGGAAGCAAAAGCGAGAGTTACTCCAAGTAGTATTGTTGTTGCAGCTGATATTGCTGTTGTACTGTTCATAAAGTTGTTTACCTCGGCAACAGCTCAAATTATTTCGAGTTGAAGCTTCTTCTGCCTTCTTAATTAGTCTAATTTGCATGATACTATTTGCATAATGTAGGCCAACAGTGTCGCTTGCTTTGCTCGAGGGTGGTATAAGCAATTTGGCAATAGTAAACTGTGCTGAAATTGAAGACACTTGTACATCAACAAAAGAAAGAGACATAATGATTCTATCTTTCACTCTAAATCTAAAGTTCAAATAACAACAGCGAAATGTGCCACACCTTTCTTAAGATGCTTCTTTCTCTTTTCTTCCTGCACTTTTTCCTCGCTCACTGATGTCAAATCACATATTTGCTGTTTAATTTTTCTCTTCTTTTCGTTATTTGATAAACAACAATAACAACATGGCGTTGACGTCGACTTCGACTGCGAGCGCAGCTGCTGACCTTGACATTTATTTTTAACTGTACAATTTTACTTTTGCTCTTGCTTGTCGTTTAATAAACGAAAAAACGAGCAAAATAAAAATAGCAAACTAAGCAAAAGGGAAACGCGAAAAATCCAATTAATTAGATCGCAAAGAAAAGACGAGAATCAAAATGTAACAAGAGCAAAAAGGTAATAAACAATAGCCGAGAGTGAAATGACAGCGCAAAAGACAACAACCGATTGAGAATGTTGTTGGTATTTTTTCCTATTTTACAGCTGTTGTTATTGTTATTGTAGGCGTACTTTTTTGTGGGGTTTGTCTTTTCGTTCGCCGGCGATGGCAACATTTATTCACGTATTGCATAATATCGAGCAAATAGAATAGCTAAAACAAGCAACAACAGAAATAAAAAAATAAACACCACCAAAATAAATGTGTTCGTTTGTTTTTTGAAATGCTCTTTGTTTTGACAAAATGTTTCTATTCAAATATTATGCAATGTGAGTGCATTCAACAAATTTATTTTACTTTGTATTCAAATGATTGACGAGTCGCAGAGACACGAAAAGACAGTATACATACAAACATATGTATGTATTTGTTATGATGTTTAACGATAACACACACAAAACAAAAACAATAACGTGTTTTCCCCCTCGCGTGTGCTGTGTGTATTATTATGTCTTTCTGTTGTCTTCTTCGGTACTTGTGTTTATCAGCTGTTATGCCATTCTACGCATATTTGTTTACCAACAGATCAACAAACAAAACAAAATCAATGTCGTTTATGGGCATTCCCCATACACCCTTCTTCTTCTCTTCCCTTTGTGCATATTTCATCATACTATGTTGCCCTATCCATGGATCAGTATGAAAAATGTGAGGAAAGCGGAAAATGTAAAAACTACTTGAATCGATAACCCCACTTGATCTTGATCGATAACGATTATTGGTGCACAACTTACCTTCCAAGCGTTGACCTTTGGCGGCGGCGCTGCTATGAAGCGCTTTGGCTGCGCTGCGGCGCCTGCTCCTGCTGCTGCGGCTGCAGTCGATGCGGCTGCCTGAGGATCAGCGTCGCCGGGCTTCGCCTCGTTGGCGCTGCCGCTGCTTGTGGCCTCCAGATTGGCGCTGGCGGGTGAGGTATCAGACTTGCGTTCTTTGTGGGTCTTGCCAGCGTTGTTGTTGTTGCCGGGAGCAGCTGCAGCTGCAGCAGCACCAGCAGAAGCAGCACCAGCTGCATTCTTGCGTGGACTGTTGCCGCGTGGTGCACGGGAGCGAACCACTTGTTTGCGTCCATCAGCTTCGCTGCCGCCGGCAAGACGACGACCCGACGCTGACTTTTGACCATGACCCTGACCCGGACCTTGTCCCGGACCAGAGCCACTGGCTCCAGTTGGCTGCTGCTGCTTGTCCCGATATTCACGCACGGTCGGCTTGTCCTTGCGGGCCTTTTTGCGGTCGCGTCGATGATGCGAGAGCACAGGCAAAAAGTCATTATTGTCGTCCATTTCAGATGAGTTCTCAGCGGTATTGTCGCCTCCAGCCGCAGCCCTTTTCTCTCCCACATTGGGCAGATCCTCGACGGCGGCCTCGGCGGCAGCGGCTTCCTCGCTCCATGATTTAAGCGTTTTCAAATTCGGTTGATTCTCCTTATTGTCCACGGCAGCGACGGCGACGGCGGCAGCGACTGATGTAACTGCCTTCTTGCTGTCCAAATTCTGCACTACGTTGGCGTATGATGCAGAGGCAGTGGCAGCGGCTGAGGCAGCGACAGTGGCAGAGGCAGCGACAGTGGCAGAGGCAGCAGCGCCGGCATCTTCCTTGCTGCTTGACATGTTGCTGCTGCTTTCGTTGTTGTTGTTGTTGTTGCTGCTGCTGTTCTTCTTCGAGAGTAGGCAGCTCTCGTTGCGCTACTCCAGATTGTGGCTCAGCTGCGAATGCTCTCCTATCGTTGTTGTTGTTGTTGTGATTGGATGGGGAAACTCTTTGGTGCTTCCTTGCCAGACCAGACAAATATTCAACGAGATCGAACAAACGAGTTGCTGTGTAACTGTAAAGTTTCAAAACGTAATCACATTAGCTTTTCTTGTTTTCCTTCTTTTTCTTTTACAATCAAGCACACCCACAGACACACACACATACATACATATATTTATATCTCAGACAACTTTACACCTCGACCTTTTGAAACAGAAGAAGCTCAAAGAGAAGGTAAAACTGCATTCAGCTTACGTTTATTTCACTAGCATGGGGCCATATTTCCCCTCCCCCTGCTGCTTCAGCAATTTAGGCACATCACGTAGAATACTATTTTTCTTTCAATTTGCACGCTCTTTGATGCCAATCGTATTTTGTTTCTTTGATTTGTTACTATGCACTGGGTTTTGCTTCAGAAATGGTGCATTATACGCCTCTAATGAAGCACGATAAATTGATACGAAAAGCAACTGAAGTATAATATTATGCAGCCAGCCACACAGAGTCACAAGTGAGGTTAAGGCGCGGCGAAGCAGCAGTAGCAGCAGCATTTGCCCCCCACACTAGTACGAAGCAGAGGAAAAAGCAACAAGCGCTTAGTTGAGGAGCTGCCAACCTGCCTTAAAGTGGCCACACTGCGATACTGAACGCTTGATTTTAATGCGACGCAATAGCCAATATACAAGAAGATCGAATCTAAAAATGATTAAAACATCGCTGGCAGATAAATACGTTAGTTGTAGGGACTGTTTGCACACACTAAAAACAACAAATGCTGCTAGCGTGGTTATGCAACAACAACGCTTGCATCGTGTGCATCCCTGGCCAGCGAACAGCTGTTTATGCAGCCCGACTGTCAGTGCTCGCTGCACTATTCTCTCCAAGCTCAAATTTCAAAAATTCACTTTTACTCACACACGCACACACTCATATACACTTAGTTATATTTATTTCATAAACAAAAATTACGCACCAAGAATTTAAATCACAATATGTGTGTATTTGTTTCGTTTCGGCAACCAGACGAAAACAACACGAGAGCAAGAGCACAAAATTGATACACCACAATTCGAGTTATTGCTTTGCTCTTTGCTTTACTAACGTTTCACGTATGCGTTGGTTGGCTGTAGGTTGTTGTTGTTTTTATTTCTCGTATGCTTTGCTTTTGCGGTTTTCGTACTCTTCGCACTCACACTCACTCGCTCTCGCTCGCTCACTCACGCGCTGGTGGGTTGGTAGTTAGAACGTTTTTTTTTTTGGTTACGAATTAGCTCGAATGCTAATTAATTCGCACAGATTGTCACAAATTGCAATGATATTCAGTTACTAGTTAACACAATAAGCACTTGTTTATGTTTTAACAGCACTTTGCAGCATTATTTCACATAAATCTCGGATACCGAGCAAAAGACATGTGGTTTTTTACCCGTCGCGGTCGAAAAGGAAAAGAGCAGGGTTGTATCGAATCGTTCCGATTAAGTTCAATTGAACTATTCACTAAAGTGAACCAACGAACTAAGTCTTTGACGTAGGTCATCTAGTTCAGATGCTCAGTTTTTCGTTCGTTTGAGTCACATTTACTGTATTTGCTGGCGGCGCTCTAAGCGGTTAAGTCAGATGTGACGTCACAAAGTACATTTAAAACAAAACAGACATGAGGTGCCTCCTGCACATGTGGCAGCCATGATTCATAGAAAAGCGTGGACAAATAATTCAATTACAGTGACACAGCTTGCAAAACAACGAATTTACAATTTTAATGAGTGATTAAAATTTAATTGAAAATAGCGCGTTTTTTATAAAAATGTATCGCACGTGCGCCCGGTCTATCGATATCAGTTTGCCATTCCGAGTGGAACGTGGAAATGTTAAGTGTGGCAACGCTGCGCCACAACGCTAGTGTTTGCGTTGTTTTTCTTTATAAATCATTATTCTTATCTTTAAATGCGGCATTACGTGTAATGCCAAATGGCAGTACACGCACACAGTTGTGAAGTCTCAACTGGAGAGATTACCTTAACGCGCTGACGTGCCCCACAAATTGGATGATGCAAATGCATCGTTTTTTGTTTACATAGCGCACGTCAGCTGTTTGTTTGCCTGTGTATGTGTGCGTGCGTGTGTGTGTCGGAATACTTGGAAGCGAATTTTATCACAAGAAAAAATTCCACACAATTAATTTGCTGTAGCCGCAGTTTACACAAAGAAGCAGAGCAGCGACGACGTGGCCGACGTAATAATAAGAAGAGAGTTGAATAATGTGCGGAATCTTCGCGTATCTGAATTATCTGACGCCCAAGTCGCGTCAGCAAGTTCTGGAGCTCCTTGTCCAGGGCCTGAAGCGGCTCGAGTACCGCGGCTACGACTCCACGGGCCTGGCCATCGACGCGCCCGCCGATGCGGGCCACGACATCCTGCTGGTCAAGCGCACGGGCAAGGTGAAGGTGCTGGAGGACGCCATCGCGGAGGTCTGTCTGGGAGAGGGATTCTCGCAGCCGGTGGACATTCATATTGGGATAGCGCACACGCGCTGGGCCACGCACGGTGTGCCCTGCGAGCTGAACTCGCATCCGCAGCGCTCGGACGTGGACAACAGCTTCGTGGTGGTCCACAATGGAATCATCACCAACTACAAGGACGTAAAGACGCTGCTGGAGAAGCGCGGCTATGTCTTTGAGTCCGACACGGACACGGAGGTCATTGCCAAGCTGGTGCATCACCTCTGGCAGTCGCATCCGGGCTACACCTTCGGCGAGCTGGTGGAGCAGGCCATCCAGCAGATCGAGGGCGCCTTCGCCATCGCCTTCAAGTCGCGGCACTTCCCGGGCGAGTGCGTCGCCTCGCGGCGCGGCTCCCCGCTGCTCGTGGGCATCAAGGCCAAGACGAAGCTGGCCACGGACCACGTGCCCATCCTGTACACCAAGGCGCATCGTCCGCACGGCCAGCCGCAGTTCCAAATGCTGCCCAGCGGCGGCGGCGCCCGCAACGTCGATGTCAGCGCCGAGTTCCAAGTGCTGGAGCACAAGGAGGTCGAGTACTTCTTCGCCTCGGACGCCTCGGCGGTGATCGAGCACACGAATCGGGTCATCTACCTGGAGGACGACGATGTGGCCGCCGTTAAGCGCGACGGCACCCTGAGCATCCATCGGCTCAACAAATCCTCGGATGATCCGCATGCTCGCGAGATTTGCACCCTGAAGATGGAGATTCAGCAGATCATGAAGGGCAACTACGACTACTTTATGCTCAAGGAGATCTTCGAGCAGCCGGAATCCGTGGTCAATACGATGCGCGGCCGGATGCGCTTCGATGCCCAGTCCGTGGTCCTGGGCGGCATCAAGGAGTACATCCCGGAGATCAAGCGCTGTCGGCGCCTGATGCTGATTGCCTGCGGCACCTCCTACCACAGTGCGGTGGCCACACGGCAGCTGCTGGAGGAGCTGACGGAGCTGCCCGTGATGGTGGAGCTGGCCTCGGATTTCCTGGATCGGAACACGCCCATTTACCGGGACGACGTCTGCTTCTTCATCTCGCAGTCGGGCGAGACGGCGGACACCTTGATGGCGCTGAGATACTGCAAGCAGCGTGGCGCCCTCATCGTGGGCATCACCAACACCGTGGGCAGCAGCATCTGCCGGGAGTCGCACTGCGGCGTCCACATCAATGCCGGGCCCGAGATCGGCGTGGCCTCCACCAAGGCCTACACCTCGCAGTTCATCTCGCTGGTGATGTTCGCCCTGGTCATGTCCGAGGATCGGCTGTCGCTGCAGCAGCGTCGCCTGGAGATCATCAATGGGTTGTCGCAGCTGGACACGCACATCCGGACGGTGCTGCAGCTGAACTCGCAGGTGCAGGAGCTGGCCAAGGAGCTGTACCAGCACAAGTCGCTGCTGATCATGGGACGCGGCTTCAACTTTGCCACCTGCCTGGAGGGCGCACTGAAGGTCAAGGAGCTGACCTACATGCACAGCGAGGGCATCCTCGCCGGCGAACTGAAGCACGGACCGTTGGCGCTGGTGGACGACGAGATGCCCGTGCTGATGATCGTGCTAAGGGATCCGGTGTACACCAAGTGCATGAACGCACTGCAGCAGGTGACGTCCCGCAAGGGTCGCCCCATCCTTATCTGCGAGGAGGGCGACGCCGAGACGATGGCGTTCTCCACGCGCTCGCTGCAAATCCCGCGCACCGTCGACTGCCTGCAGGGCATCCTCACCGTCATCCCCCTGCAGCTGCTGTCCTACCACATCGCCGTGCTGCGCGGCTGCGACGTCGACTGTCCCCGCAACTTGGCCAAGTCCGTGACCGTCGAGTAGAGGCGGTGAATCCCCTACAACAAGAAGAATTCCATTTTACTGACCGCTGCAAGCCAGAGCCATGATGAAATTGTAACAAGGTGGTGTATTCGCTCTCTCTCGGGGCGACGTTTTTGAGTCTGACGTGAGAGAGACGACAGAGATAGATATATTGAAAACTTGTTTTGTCTGGTTTGCTATACTCTTCACTCATTTATCGAATACATCACCTTGTTATAATTTCATTACGGCCAGCGCGATTTTATTATGCTTTATGTATTTTATTAAAATATATTTAGCTTTAAGTTGAACAATTTGATTAATTTCCATGTAATCCTTTAAAGTAGCCATTGCATTTCTTAGAATTTTGTGCTGTCAAACCTCAATTACATGTGTTGTGCAATTAAAGTTATTAATGTATTCCGAAATTAAGCATTTTTATTCACTTGAAAATAACATTAACATCTAATTAATTTTGATCAAAAAATAAATAATTTGAATTCTCAGCGTTGCCACATGTTGCAAATATTCGTTTAAATAAATAATTTAACAAACCTTGTATATCGTAAGCGGAACTAGTCGTTCATTTGAACTGCTGTCACAAACCTAATAGATAGATTTCTCTAATCAAATTAATTATTTTCAAAAAATTAATTAAAAATTGTTACAAATTCAAAAAACCAAAATAAAACTTATATTTTTCTAAAATAATAAAGTTTATTGTAGAATTGGTTTGGTGCACGACTCCCTACGCGTGGTAAAGTTTAGTAAGAAATTCTAAAAAAACAAATCTTAAAAATTTTAGAAAAAATTAACAAAAATTCGAGGGCAATTTTCGAAATTTTAGCTTTAAAATTAAGCTCACTGGTTTTTAATTTAAGTTAAATTAGGAATTGAGCTATCCGTGAAACCGATGGCTGCCACCTTTTTTTTTTGCCAAACTTAGCCAAGGCTGCCACACGATTTTTTTTCCCAGTCAGGCAACTTCCTTAGGTAAAAGCAAAGTGAGCGAGCGAGCGAGATGCGCTGCTAATTCCACAAAAAAATAGAAGGAAAAGTTGTGCAACGTGAAAACTGTATCAATAAAAATAAGAAAATCAATTGCATTTAAGTGAAAATATGACGGTTAGTAAGCGGGACGCGATTGCAACGCGTCCGCGTTGCTTTTTCGACATTACGCTCGGTGGTCTGAGCGTCGGTCGCATCGTGTTCGAATTGTTTAGCGATGTTGCTCCCAAAACGGTGGAGAATTTTCGGTCGCTCTGTACGGGCGAAAAGGGCACTGGACTTGTGACCGGCAAGCGGCTACACTATAAAGGTGTTATATTCCATCGTGTGGTCAAGGACTTTATGGTCCAAGCGGGTGATTTTAGTGCAGGCAACGGTACCGGTGGCGAATCAATTTATGGCGGCACATTCGAGGGTAAGTTTTCTCTGCATGCATGCGTGTGTGTGTGTGTGTGTATACGGCAAATGTACACACACATTCAAACGTAGTAGAAAAATTAATGTGTTATCAACAAAATGACACGGATGGTTAATAATGCTCATGATATAGTACAATTTGACATCCCAAATGTCGATTTAAATTAAAACATACATAAACTGCTTATCCTAAATCTCAGTTTAAATCTTTGCACACATGCGATCGATCCTATCTCGCTCTCTCTCTATCTCCATTTCTTATTTTGCCAATTGACTGTCTGCAACTATCGAACTATCGGTTGAGCTTTTTGTATGAAAGTCCTTCCCTAATTGGTTATCCTTTTTATAGAAAAATTTCAACAAAACAAAAAATTAAGATAATTACTTTTTGGGTAAAAATCAATAAATATTTAATTCAACTAATTGCAGACGAATGCTTTGACAAAAAGCATGATCGCCCCTTCCTGCTGTCGATGGCGAATCGCGGTAAAAACACAAACGGCTCGCAGTTCTTTATGTAAGTGGGTTGCTCGAGAAGTTGCCCTAAATTAAAATATTGAAAAAGAAAAAAAAAATTTAAATAAAATTAATCGTTTTTTGACAAATATTCAATACAAGTCTTTTTTGCAGCGATTCAACATGCAATTCATACATAATTCTTTTAAACTTTTGTACTTTTGCATATTATATTTAAAAAGAAATCTGTTGTTGTTCATTGATCTATTGCCGTATAGCGAGTTTGCGTGTTATCTCTCTGACCAGCTGGGCAGCGGACTGAGCTGAGCTGAGCACCCAACGGTATCGACTCACTTCCTCTCTCACTCACTCCCCCTGGGTGTGTGTGTGTGTGTGTTCCCCATTCACTCAGCTGCGCTGTCTGTCCTTGGCAACAACAACATCATGACAGTCACAACAACAACAACAGCGACAACAACAACAACAGGCAGCGGTGGGCACGAAATCTGAATTCAGGAGCACTACAACAACATCAACAACAACCATATTAGAGTCTACCTAAGTTGGGAGCGGCCGCTGCTCCCGGAGCCACTGCGTGCTCACCGCTGGTCTAAGGTCCAACTTGGTGTCCAGGGAGACGTTGATGAAGATGATGATGTGGCCAAAATTGGGTTGTGATTTCAACTTGATAGCTTTTAGTTTGTTTTGCACAAACATCCATCTACTGCAACAACAACAACAAACAGACAATTGCAACAGCTACAACAACAACAACAATAGAACAACTACAACAAATCGCTACAACAAACAACAACAACAACGAAACAAGTTTGCAATGTGTAAAGAATATTTTTCTTCTCTTCTGTTTTTCATTGTAGTACAACACAGCCTGCGCCACACTTGGACAAGTAAGTAACTCAATCCATAAAGTATCTATCAGATACTGCTATCTTCAAACTGATTCTAACTACTTCATTTCTTTTCTATTGCAGTATCCATGTTGTATTCGGTCAAGTTTTATCCGGTCAGGATTTGGTGCGTCAATTGGAGGATCTGCCCATTGATCGCAACTCACGCCCACTGCAGGACGCGGCCATTGCCAATTGCGGGGAACTGGTTAAGCAAGTAAAGGGTAAGTAACGGACAGCTTCGATGTCTATAAGAATTTTAACAGAAAAACTAGGATTATTATGAAAAATCAAATTTGGATAAATTTAACAAGGAATTGAAAATTGGAAAAAAGCAGGGACCGCAAATAATGATTGTTGAAATTTTTTCACATCAAAATCTCAATGACTAGAATACATATACAAAAAAATAATGATTATGATTAAATATGAGCGAAAAAATTAAACGTATTATTATCATTATTTATGATTTTTATTTTTTTCGCTCAAAATAAAACTCAATTAAATTTATGGCTTTTCTATAGGATTTTCACCCAGTATTTTTTTTCGCTCAAGATTAATCATTATCATTAAAGAAAACCCTTAAAAAACTCTAAAATAATAATTACTATGTAATATTTATAATTTAACTTATAATGATAACGGTCTCTGGAAAAAAGAAACTCTTAAACTAGGAATACTAAAAAGGAAGTTGAATGATTCTAGGTTATTTTCTCCATTCCTTAATTTTGTTTGAAATGTATCCTTAGTTTGAGTTTTTTTTTGTATTTCTTAAAAATTTGATACCTCAAACGAATGCCGAAACTTTTTTAAGAAATTTTAAAAAAGAAAAAAAAAAGCATGAATAAAATTGGGAAGAAAAAATTAGGAATCATAAATTAGGAATTTCAACTAAAAAAATATTCAGACTACAAAAATAAGTGAAAAAAAATTAGGAAAAGAAAAATTTGAAAAAGTATCTTTGGTTTTCCTGTCATTGGAGATAGGCCCGAAGAAAGATCAATAAAAAAAAAATAAATATAGTAAATGGTTCGACAAATGAAAATAGGAAAAAGCCTAAATAAAAATATTTTTGATTTCGTTTTTTTCTAATTTTTGTTTTCCCAATTTTTGGTTTCTCAATTTTTGTCTTCCTTATTTTGGATTCCTAATAACTGTATTCCTAATTTTGGATTCCTCATTATTCGATTCCTAATTTTGGATTTCTAATTTTTATTTTTCCGAAATTTCGTATTCTCAGTAGTATTTTTCGATATTCGTATACAGAATCTTAAATTTTACTTATGTTTAACTTTTTTTTCTCAGCAGCCAAAAAAGACAAGAAGCGCCGAAAGCGTTCGACGGCCACGGAGGAATCCGCAAGTGACAATGACGAACTGGAGGTCAAACAGAAGCAGCGCAAACAGGACAAAACCAAGAAGAAGCGTTCCCGCAACGTGTCCAAATCCAGCGACAGCGAAAAGTACATAAATTATTAAATTCAATACAAGTCTAAAGCCAAGTTATTTGTTCCTTCAGCAGCGATTCTGGACGTGCTGTGCGTGGAAATGGACGAGAGCAGAACAATGAGGAGGACGAGGAAGGTGAAATCCATCCCTTGGTCACACTAACCAAGATCGATCCAAGCGAGATACCAGAGGTACAACTAGAGATTAGCAGGAAAATCCTATTGAAACGAAAACTAGATAATGTTTAATACTTTAAAATCTCTTTTAATTTAAATTGTTTCTTCATTTCCTGCAGGTTTCCAATAAATTCCTGATGCGTGCCGAGAAGTCACGTTCCCGCGAACGCGACAATCGCGCTGGTAACGACAATTCACGCGAGGCACGCCAGCGGGAACGTGATCGTGACCGGGAACGTGAACGGGATGATCGTGACAGGGGCAGAGAGCGCAATCGCAATGCATTTGGCTGGTCGAAGAAACAAGTGCCAACCTCGCGCAGCGGACGCATTGTCAAGGGTCGCGGTGTCTTTGTAAGTCACATTTAACTACATCTTAAACATAAATATAATTGTCGGACAAAGGAACAGTTGAAGGCAAAGATTACACGGTGCTACAAAAATGAATCAAAATAAAACTTCTGGGATGGGACATAGCGTAGGTTTTAGGAATTGTTAAACAAATTTTTTGGCATACTAGAATTTTTAGAATAAAAAAATCGTTTTTTCGTACATGCACACGCTAATGCGCCCATAGCTTCGTCAAATATTCACTGATTTCAATTTTTTTAACGGTTTTGGAAAGAAGAATTTTAGGTATTTAAACGTGCCATACTTTAAGAAACTGGTTTAAATTTCCTTATTACAGTATTTTATATGTTAACCAATTATTTTGTGTTGTTTTTTTTTTTTTTAATTTTTTGACTTTGGTGATGTTTTTGAACACTGTTTTATTAGAAACTCCTTTGACTTGTGTAAATT
This sequence comes from Drosophila subquinaria, assembly GCA_037043405.1. Classification (NCBI taxonomy): domain Eukaryota; kingdom Metazoa; phylum Arthropoda; class Insecta; order Diptera; family Drosophilidae; genus Drosophila; species Drosophila subquinaria. Next base: position 1,177,105 of record JBAMBL010002830.1, read on the forward strand.
TAAAAAAAAAATCAAATTTTCACAACTAAAACGTGTGTCTATTTTCTGAAATCGGACAATAATTGGCAAAGCTATAACAGATTTTTTGAAACAGAATTGCTCAAAATGTTAATATTTGCGACATTATTGCGCCATTAGAAAAGTTGAAAAGTTAGAAAAGTAGTTAGCAAAGAAATATTTTTCCATGACTTTTTTTTCTAAAAAAAATTTATAACTCAAATAAATATCACTCGATTTTGAAAAACTTAAAAGCAGCAGACGTAAAACTAAATGTTTTTTTAAATTGCATACCATAAGTAAATTGCTTTCTACAAAATAAACTTATTAATTTACGTTCAAAGTACGGTATACTCGCAAATAACTGAAAAAATTCACATTTTTACATGTAGCTTCCTCAATATTTATCCCAGATTGCAGTGTAATACACTGTTAGAAGGGGGTTACTTTTACTTTCCAATGACGTTGGATTAATAGTTTAAGACAGCGGTGGGCACGAAATCTGAATTCGCGAGCACAACAATAACAACTACAACAGTGGGCAAACAAATAGTTGAGAGCTGTCGCTGCTCCCGGAGCCACTGCCTGCCCACCGCTGGTTTAAGACAGGATTTTTTAACTCTATTAAATTTAAATTAATTATATTACATTTTAAATTTTGATGTGCAACAAAAAATGCAACAACGTTACATTCAACTATATCTACAACATACGCAATGTCGCATCCCGGAAGTTTTTTGACTGTAGCACCGTGTTATATTTCTTTCTCATTATTTAATTTGATAAATTTCATTTACAGCGCTTTCGGACGCCTTCGCGCAGTCGCTCGAAGAGCATCACGCCGCCGCACTGGAAGCATGCCCAGAAGCGTACCATTAAGTTGTCGGATCTGGAGCGCATGGAAGAGGAGAACAAGCTGAAGGACGAGGAGGTCAGGCGGCGTGAACAGGAGCGCAAGAAGCGGCACGAGGAGGCAACCAAGGATCCAAAGAAGTCCTTCTTTGAGCTGTCGCACGCCAGCACATTTGGCGGCAAGGTGACGCCCGACAAGTCGCCAGGGAAGCAGAAACAGCCGAGCAGCAGCAGCCGCAAACGCAGCGAATCCCATTCACAGAAGGAGTCGGAACGTGACAAGGCCAAGGAGAAGGCACACGACAAGGAGCGCGAGAAGGAGAAGCCCAAGGAAGAGGCGCCCCCGAAGCGTCGCAAGTCGGTTGACATGAATGCCCTGGACTACGAGCAACAGACGGACAGCGAACCCGAGCCAGAGACAAGCAAACCCATGCCGAAGACAGCCACTGCAAAGGAGCCGGAACGGGCCAAGGCAGCTGAGCCCGCGGCGGAGAATCCGAGAAGCCGTCGCGAGGACAAGAATCGCGAGCGGGAGCGCGAGAGACCGAAGCGCAGTCGTGAACGTTCCGCTTCGCGCAATCGTCACAGAAGTCGCTCCCGTTCCGCTCAACGACGTCGCTCGCCGCCGCGTCGCCAGCAACGATCGCCGCCTCGACGCCAGGGCAACAACAACCACAACAACAATAACAACAACAACTCTGGACAGGGTCAGATGAATCGCAGTCGTCGTAATCCATTCGCCGATCGAGATCGGCGTCAGCGTTCGCCGGACAATGAATATCGCAATCGCTTTCCACTGTCGCCCATTAGGACGCGCAGTTCGCCCGTGGAGCGTCGTCGTTCCCGGGATCGCCAGCAGCGTCGGTCGCGCAGTCGTGGACGTCGTCAGGAGTCGCCGGATCGCCGGCGTCAGGAGTCGCCAGTTAGAAGACGACAGGAGTCGCCGGAGCGAAGGCGTCAGGATTCGCCGCCCAGGAAGCGACTGGAGTCTCCGGAGCGCAGACGTCAAGAGTCGCCAGTTCGTAAGCGACAGGAATCTCCGGAGAGAAGACGTCAGGAGTCGCCAGTTAAAAAGCGACAGGATTCAGCCGATCGCAAGCGCCAAGATTCGCCAGATCGCAAGAGAAGAGGAGAATCTGCCAATCGCAAGCGTCGCGAGTCTCCGGATCGCAAGCGTCGCGAGTCGCCCAATCGAAAGCGTCATGGCTCGCCGGATCGCCAGACGCAGTCGTAGCCATGGACGGCGTCACAGCGGATCACGCAGTCCCAGTCGACCACGTCGCAATCAGCGCTCCCAGGAGAAACGGGGGGAACGTTCCCGGGAACGCAGTCCGGCCAGGATAACATCGGCTGTGAGCGCTGGCGAATCCGAGGACAAAGATAAAGCCGCAGCACGTGAGAAAATGCAGAAGCGCGTGGAGGCGGCATTGCTGCTCAAGGAGCACATGCGCAAGGAGATAGCCAAGGAGGAGGAGCGACGGGCCGAGAAACAGCGCCAGGACGAGCTCGAAAAGGAGCGCACCACGCGGGAACTGAACGAACTGGAGCGCCTGAAGGCGGAGACACTGAAGAAACTGCAGGAGGAGGAGCGTGATCATGGCTCCGATCCTGCCCAGAGTCGCCCCAGGCGCGAGAGTCGTGGCAGCAGCCACGAGGCCAAAAAGCGAAAGCATAAAAAGTCAAAGAAGCAGTCGACACGCTCCCCACGCTCGGACACGGATTAGTTTCCTAAAACCAATAACAAACAAAAAAACAATTTAAAAAAAAAAGAAAACACCTCAATCAAAATCAATCCTTTGATTTACACAGTCAAGCAATTTAAATAACTTACATATAATTCAATTGTAAAAATCTGTTCACCACTTCTAGGCAATGAGCGGCCCAATAAAAACCAAAATTTACTACATTGCATTGCATTAATTTTAATTTAAAAAAAGTTGTTTTAAATTTCTAACTCAAAGATTAGAAAAAGCGCCAAATAAATGAGGCTGCCACCTATTGTCTGTTTGCGAAACATAAATACGCCACCTATGGTTTGGTTCTATAAGTAGATTGTGACGTCACAACTGACGCACTTAAACGAGCAACGAATTTGATTAAATTCTTACTAGGTTTTTCCCCGATTTTAATAATCTATTATTTTCAATCGCTACATTTTTGTTTGAGCATTACTTATAGTCATTCGAATAATAATTCTTAATAATGTTTAATTTAATATATAACTGCCAAACATGTCTGGCAACGCTATCAGGCATTTAAAATTTTTGCCTCGTTTGTTTTGCACATCGTTTCGCTTATTGGCAAACTTTCATTCATGGTGGCGAGCTTTTGACGCTGCCATTGAAATTTGTTTCTTCTTTTTGCAGCGCAAACAAAAACAAAAGTTGCCGTCGACGTCGCCGGCAAATGCAAGCTTACGAGCATATATATATGTATGTGTCTGTGGTTGCTCTCTTTCTCTTTCTGTCGCTGTGCGTGTTTTTTGCAATTGTATGCGAGCATGTTAATGCCATGAAGTAACAACAAAAGGAGGTCTCGTCGGCTGTCAAATCGTTCGGTTTTTCTCCCTTGATGCTTCAGTGCGTGCTTGCTTGTTGACGTGAAAGGTATTGTCGTCTCACTCACACTCACTACGACTCACTACGATGAGCCTTTTCACTCGCACTTATTGTTAGTATAGTCAAGGGAGAGCTTTTTGCCGACGAGACCTCCTTTTGTTGTTACTTCATGGTTAATGCCAGCGCCAGTTCGTTGCAAAGCTTCTAGTACACGAATGGCGTACAAACTGTTTGGACGTGTTTGCTGCTCGCTGGCGACGCCGCGAGTTCGAGTTCGCATTTTAATTTTGAGCGCTGCGTTGTAAATATTGAAGCGGCGCTTCGTCTGCGCTGGCGAATAATTGTATCTGTGTTTGTGTGTGTGCACGCGCAAAGCAACAAACAAAAAGAATGTTTAATAAATAACAACAACAATTGCAGAATAATGTCAAAAGCAACAGTGAAATACTCGTAATTTGTTGATTTAAGCGGCGACAGCAGTCAACGTTGATGTCGCCGTCGCCTGTTAATGTGTGTGCGTAAGAGTGTGTGTGCAAAAAATACAAATTAAAAAAAATTGATAGGCTGAGCCAGCGAAATACAAACATAAAGCGGAAATGCAAAAAATACAACAAAGGTAGTAACAAAGCAAAACGATGGCGTCAGCAGAGCGCGGGGGCGCGCAGCAATGACGATGGCGGCAACAAAAGCCGGTGCAGTGCGTACACTACACACACACACAGCGAAACATATATATATATACATTCATATAAAGAGTAAATAAGAGAAAAAGAGAGCGAGTAAGGAATAGATAGGCACATGGTCCATGTTTTTATGCCGCAAATCAAATGAAATCTGATTCTTTATTGGCTGCTGTTGCTGCAAATTCCGGCATTGTTGATTTTTGTGTCCTGTTGCAAATAAATTATGACATAATAAGGCGTAACAACAAAGAAATCAAGTGCGTGCCGACGTCGCTGTCGCCGTCGCTGTTCTCTATATACATATGCATACATATGTACATCAGTATATTTTTGTGAGAGTCTGTATGTGCGTGTGTTTGGTTTAGAGGGGTAGGCCAATAGGCAAAAATATGAAATGAATATTTTATAATAAGAAATTCCATGCAAACAAAACACACGACAAAGATGCCAAACAAAAAACGAAAAAGGATATAAAACGCAATAACGTAAACTGCTGTGAACTGTGGCGCTGCGGCTGCGAAAGCCGCCAAGTACAGTAGTAGTTCTTTGGCCAGGCCACAAAGGCGGCAGCAGAATCAGAATCAGCAGCAACAGCAACAGCAGCTCGTCGAACAAAAAAGCACACGCACGCACACAGTGACAAACTGGGCAATAACAAAAACAACAACAATCACAAGGCCATGAAAGCAACAGCGGCGGTCGTAGCAGGCAGTCAAAGCCAACGCCAAAGCCAAAGCTCGGCGCACAAACACAAAGCGAAAGCGTAGCAAAAACAAGGAGCAAAACATCAGCGCAGCGCACAGTGTAACAAATTTCGTTAACGTTTCGGTTCCACCGGCGATTCTAATTCAACTATAAACATTTTAACTTATTAAATCGTTTATTTAACATATTAAATGAACATTTAATGCAAATTAGTAAATAGATTTATCAAATTAACAATAATGTGAACTTACTTTATACATTTCTTGAATTCCCTTTAATTAAATTTCTTTTCTCCATTTTGACTACTTTGCCTTGAATTAATCATAAACTTTTCATAATTAGGACTAATGTTAGGTTTACTTCCTTGGCGCATGTAAAACACTGTGCAACGTCGGCGTCGCCGTAAGCATCAGCTTCAGCAGAGGACCATATCCAAAGTGAGAGTGGGCTGCTGTTGTTGTTGCTGCTGCTGATGCGAATGTGGATGCTCAGAAAAAGCTTAGTAAGCTGCGCTGCTTCTGCTGCTGCTGCTGCTTCTGCTGCTGCTGCTGGCTCTGCTTCTGTCGCTGGTCGTGTTGACGCTTAAGTACAAAATGTATATGACGCTTAACGTAGCTGAATGCTTCGATGATGAAGAAACAAGAACACGAAGAATATGCATAATAAAAGGCACAACAAGGTAGAATTTCGAGGAAATCGAAATTTGCGTCGTCGTTCAATTTCGACCGGCATCCGCAGTCGCAGCCGTAGCACAAAACAAACTTTCATATGTGTGTGCGTGTTGTGTGAGTATGTGTGCGTGTTGTGTGAGTATGTGTGCGTGTGTATTTCGCATAGTCAAATTTGTTTTATATAATTCGCAACTACCCCGATATGATTTCCGTTTGCGATTCTTCCTTATCTCTCAATTGAGTGCGGCGCTTTTTTTTGTTTTGGTTTTACTGTAGAGAAAAAATCTATGTTTGCTTATTGTTTAAAAGTTTTGCAAACAAGTAAATGCGTGGTAATGCAATAAATACAACTTTTAAACAATAAGAAAACTTTTCGCAATAAAATGCGAAAAACCATTATTAAATTTTAACACGAAAAAACCGCAAAAAGTTGAAAATGTTTATTTTTTAAATTAAAAAATATATTACAAAAAGTAAAACAATAGGATACAAAAATGCCGCTGCAGCACACAAAGATATAAATTTGTATATGTGTAAACTTTTTCTGCCGCGCCGCTCGCCGCCACTGTCACCGTCGCTGCCGCTGCCGTCGCCGACATCTGCTTTATTTGTACTTTCTTTGCCCAAAGCCTTTGATTGTAGTTGCAGCAACAACAACATTGGCGACGCCAGCGCTGCCGAAATATATATTTGAACATTCATTTATGCGATTTTTTTTTTGCCGCGCGAATTCGTGCACTCTAGCCAGAAATGTATCTTATAGATACACGCGCACTTCGCTTACTTGCCGCTGTCCCTAGCAATGGTTGTGAAATTGAAATGAGCTCAGCCTGTTATGGCATCATCAGACGTTGTCGCAGCGTCATAATGACCCCTACTATATATGATCATAATGATAATGGTGTAGAGCCAGGGGTGGGTGTAACGTACGTAGATGGAACTACAATGACAATCCCAAATAGTGTAGCAAATATCAAGCAATAAAAAAAATTGAAAAGAAAAACGAAAAACACAAAGGACAGATGAGCGAATAGTGATGAAAAAAAGGGAGTAAGTGGCAGAAAAATGATGTGGTCATAATTCTTACGATTTAGGGATGTTCTTGAATAAACTTTCGACCCAAAGATAGTTGGGTAGAAAAACTACATGCTTAACTTTACATGCTTAACTTTTAAAACTTTGTTAAAAGGAAGAGCAACTCCACAAATTCTGTTAGATAAAAGTCTTTTGGGACTATCCTAAAATGGAACATTTGTGAATGTTATGTAGGAACTCTTTGTGTAGCATATTTGTTAAGTATAAATCGCAACAGTTTTTATGAATATTAATACTTTTAACTCAGTTTATATGTACATAAATTAGAACATTTTGTTTCTTTTATACATATATTAAGGTTCAAGTAGAGTACCTCGTACAACATGTTATTAAATTTGTCCTTTATTATTATGCGTATATACAGATTTTAACGGCTTTGACTGCTGGCCAACTGGTCTGGTCTGGACTGGTGATAGGTGAAAGGCCATTTCCATAAATTTCACAGTACCCAATGCTGGCTGCAAATGGTGTTTTGATGGTGGCGCCTTTGACGGCGCCAGTGTTTTGCGGCCTATTAAGCAAATTACGTATACGCACTGTTGCACGCGTAAAATATTTATGCATGTTTCATAAGCGTGGCTAAAATATATTAGCATACTTTTGTGTGCGTGTCGCCATTTAAGTAAATCAAATGCTTTATTTTTAGAGACAAGTAAAAGGCAAGCCGGAAAGTCAGAAAGTACACACATATAAACAATGAAATGGCGGAGTGTAAGAGCATGTGTGTGTGTGCATAAAATGCAAGAAGCTGTAAAAAAATGAACACTAAAAAAATCAACGAAGTAACAAAAAGAAAAACAAGGAAATCCAGTAAATTATTATAATCGAAACAATACAAGAATTGCGATTGCGATTGCGAAACTGGCAACATCAACGGAAATAAACGCGAGATTGCAATGTTTTTGTTTTACAATCGACGCATTTTTGTCATTATTATAATTGAAATCCTGCTGCTGCTGCTGAGCGATGACAATGGACAACCCACGCTGACCAAGTTGCCGACAACAGGTGAGTAACTGCCACTTCATAGCCCCCAAGTAAACTTTAGACTCTAGCGCCAAACTCCAATAATCATAAACTAATGGCCAAATGTGCGGGCGTGTCTTGAGCCAAAAATGATAAAAAAATACGAAAAAAAACCCGAACTTGTTGAGTTCTCTGCAAGAGTTTACGGGAGGACCATAAAGAAAATCGGCAATATAAAATATTAAAGTTGGTAAAACACGCGAGAAAAGTTTTTGGCCAAGAGCTAAACAGTGTTGCCAACCCTTGGCTGTGGACTTGTTTGGGGGTTGATTCGTTCTAGCTCTCTGACTTGGAATAGCCCTTTCGCATGTATGTGTGCCATTGCGGGAGCTTATTGCGTCGTTGATTTGGCTAAGCGAAATTATAATTCTAATTTATGTGTATTACATGGAACTGTACAAGTTGTACACATACAATCCGATGCTCTTTCTCTCTTTTTTCTTTGACTGCCCGCAGCTTGTCACATTCTCACGACCCTACTTAGAGAACGTACTCTGTTTACTTTGAAGATTGCAACCGTTGTCAAATGGACCCACAGAATTGTAATTTGCTAAAAGTATTCAACAATCAATCAATGCAAACAATTTCACATGCTTTCCTTTTCTCATGCCATCGACACAATCATTAACTATTTAGCCCAATCAAAGTGCAGGGCATGGGCAAGTCCATAAAACCCCAAATGCGAAAACTTTGCCACACATGATAGAGCAGCAATGGCTTTGCAGTTTGGGGACGAGATGAGGCACGGGGACTGTGTGGCAAAAGTCCAAGTCCAAGTCAAACGACTAAGCGGCATGTCGTCAATAAATTTTCCATTAAATTCAAAGCAACCCAAAAAAGTAAAAAAGAAAAAAAAAAGAAAAAGGAAAAATAGAAAACAAGCAAATAGGAAAAAGGAAAGAAAAACAAGCGCCCATAAAGGAAGGTAGCGTCGAGTACACTACATAACTTTTGATCGTTACACACAGGCGCACACTGTATGTGTTTGTAAGTGTTCGTGTGTGTGGGTGTATGTATGTTGTTGTATAGCTTCCTGTCTGTCCTGGGAGGCCGCTTATTCAATTTAGCACTGGCGTGTGGCGCCATCTATCGCCCACCAGTTATAGGCAACACAACAACAATAAATACCACACAAGAAACATGCTTCGTTTTTAATACCCTGTATTTAAGATGGAGTTATCTACTGCTTTAAATCTTAGAGAACTTTAAACTTTAAAATATAATCGAGTAATCAATTCAAATAGTAAACACTTAAATCTTTGACAAAGTTTAGTTAACTTGTATCTTTGAGATAAAGTATCTGTTAATTTCACGTAAAGATCTCTAAAGTATTTTATTGTACTAATAATTAAAATATTAAAATTATGGTTCTTAAATAATTTGCAACTTAATTTCCTAAGTTCTAAAATTAGTTTGCTATATGCAGACTCCAGTTTAAATATCAAATAAAGCTACGCCTGTTAATTAAACAATTGATATTACAGGGTATCTGCTGCAGGGCACTCTTCGACACTAGCTTAAAATTTTCTATTTTTATTTTTTGTTACCGTCGGCAAATAACTACAACATAAGCTATTGGAAAAGCAACTCTCACATCATCATTTCTCGTTGTCGTCGTTGTTGTAGTTGATGTTGTTGTTGGCATTTTATTCATACAGCAAACAGCATATCATTTCGTGTTGTTGTTGTTGTTATTGTTGCATGCCGCGTGCCTCGTAGCAACCTACAAACTGCCACGGAGCCCTCCATATTCATATGCAAATTGCGTTGGAGGACCTTTGGGCTCAGCTGGGATGTTGCTGATTTTTGTTGGGTCTTGTTTTGCTTTTTCGCTGTTTTCTTTTTTTTTTGGCTGAGCTCAGTTGTTGTTGTTGTTACTGTTGCGTTGGTGGCGCCCAGCGCTTGATTTCAATTTTCAAGTGCTTCCTGTTTTTGCAGTTGTTGCTGTTGTTTTTGCTGCTGCCCCGACGTTTTGCTATTTGACATCTCAAGCAGCGTTACTTGGCTGCTAGTAACAACAACAGCAAACACAACAATAAAAACAACAAACAGTTGAAATAACAACTAGAGTGCCTGCACCTTCTACCCTCTTTCAACTCCATCTCCTCCTCTTTCATTTTGTGCTTTGTTTTCCCGTAGCAAATCGGCTCTATGCTGGTCACAAATGCGCCAAGGCATTTGGAAACTGCTCTTGACTAGATGAGTGTGCCTACCACGACTATGACGACCTTATGAGAAACTGTAGCAAGAGCAAGAGCTTCAGCTTCGGCTTGAGCTTGAGCTGAATCTCGAGCTGTTGCAGCCGAAGGCACAAAGTGGTTGTTGGGTTTTGGGTTCTTTTGGGATTGTGGCAGCATCGCCTTGTGGCGCCTTTGCGGTTTTTAAGCCTCGCCAGAGGTTGAACGATTTTGAAACCCACAAAAACACAGTCGTGTGTATAAGTATTTGCTCTGATTAAAGTTGCCATCGAAATATGCTGCACGAGCTTTAGTGTTGGCAATATTTTTTTTTTCGCTCTCTTTTTTATGGCCCGACCATTGAGAATTCTCGACATCTTTAAACTGATTGCTCGCTGTTGGTTGCCAAGGCTACATCCTGTGCCCGTTTACCCGCAGCTCACGTTCCACAGTAGCTGTGTGTGTGTGTTTGTGTGTGTGTGTGTGCGGCAATTCCCGGAAATCAGTTAAGTACAGCATGGAACTGCGCCTCGGGCATTTGGCACCCAGCTAAAAGCAGCAATGATTACTTTTGGCAGCTTTGCGCCGCTGCCCTCAACAAAAAATAAAAAAAAAAATGTTGCAAGAAAAATCATAATTTTTAATGCGCATCATGGAATGAGGCCAACAAAAACGAGCATTTATAACATATTTTTCTTTTTTTCATTTTCATTTTGGTGGCACGACCGGATCTTGGACCACCCCAACTCATTAATGTCCCCCACCTCAAATCTGTTTCTATCTGACGCGTGGCGACGGGGCGTGAATAAAAAACAAATTCTATTAGTTCAATTAGACAGTTGCGTTTTGGGGCTCTGCTGACTGACAAACCTTACTGTGGCCCAAAACTGTGGGCCATTATTTAATTTGAATTTATACACTCGCATTAGGGGCCTTAAGGGTGCCCAGTCCCATTGTCATGCAGACATTCGTGTACTTCCATCTTATTGAACTTATTTTAAGGTTACAAGTGACGTTTCCCAGGCAACTTTTTGTGTCGCGCCTGAATTCTGTTTTTCTCAAGAAATCATTGAACTCGCCAAAAATTGTGCTATTGCCCTTGTCATAATTTCTTTAGATGCGCTCATCAACCAACATCATTATTGAGAAATTTTCAATTATTTAGAAAGCGCGTCATTTTGATGCTTTTTAACTTCAAAAGATACCGATTCGTTTTGTAATCTCTTGTCATTTATTAGCTGCTTTAAAATAACGTATGCGGAATGAAATACGAACAAAATTTAACATGTTCTCAATAAGTTCCCATAATCGACAGCGCAAAACAAAACTCACTATAATTAATGGTACTATTTTAGCATGTATAGCATCAAAAATTAGATTTCTAGATAATGCACAGTCACGGTAATGTCTCTGAGCACAGCAGACCGTCGAAAATATATTTGCACATATTGCGCAAATAACCAATCTTAGCCAAAAAATTAAATTTTTCAATACTTTTCTGCTATGGGCTTCAAGGAAACTTTTATTTATAAGATAATTTCGGATGTTCAGAATGCAAAAAAAATGGAAAGAGCCCCTGATCCGGAAAAAAATTTCCATTACAGTAGTCTTAAGTTAGAGCCAAATAATAGGCTGAAATTGTGGGTCGCACATATAAATCGAATCGTGCGTTTGCCAAAAAATACAAAGTGAACGACAAAACGGTGAAAAAGTATTTAAAAGACATTGGAGTGATGATATGTTATAAAAAAAACCGTTCCTTAAGTCACAGAAGTACAGAGAGAGACAATTAAACTTCGGCTACGTGCGCTTTCTAGAAATTTGTTTTCTGCGAGCAGTTTAAAGATTTGCATAATGGATAAAGAGACGTTTTTCACATTGGAGGGTCATGAGAGGACTCCGAATTATTACTTTAGGCTTCCTAATATTTAAACACCTGAGAATGTAACTCAAATAACATAAACAAAGGTTTTATTGTGGCTGGTCATAAGCGAGCGTGGAAACAGCGATCCTGTCTTTTTTAAGGCAGGATTGGCTTTGAATTCGCAAAATTACAAGGACAATTGTCTTCCGGCGCTTAAAAAATTTATTGATAAGTATTATGAGAATGATAGTACAATGTTTTTCCCGACTTAGCGTCTGCTCATTAAGCCAGAACAACTCTGAAGGCTCTTGACCACTTGATCACTGATTTCCTGCCTAAGCTGCAAAACCCTCCAAGCGTGCCTCAGTTAAAGCCCATGGAAAAGTTTTGGTCAAATATGAAAAGAAATGTTTAGAGTAAGGAATATAAGCCAAAAAACATCGACTGCTTGTTATTAAAAATCAAAAGAGAGCTTGCTAAAATGGGTACAAAGGGAATTCAGGAGGATATTCGCAAGGTAACCGAAAATATAAGGAAGGCAGATCGCTATGGTCATGAATAATTTTTGTAAAATAGCTTATAGTCTAATTAAAAACATATCAAAAATTGAAGTTGGTCGGTCTTGAAATACATTTTTTATTTGTATTACAACAGTTGTTCGTATTTCATTCCGCATACGTTAGTTAAATTATTTGTGAATTTCTTGAGTATATGAAACGAAACTATTTGTATATTTTAAAGTTTTTAAGTTAACTTTTAGTTTCCTTGATTCCTTTCCGATTTTTTTGATTAATAATTTTTATAATAACAGGTTTGTTATTTAACAACATTAACCTGATAAAAAAATTTCTAGAATATAAATTTGACAATTGTAATTTGATTACAGAATATGTGTTCGTTTGTCATTTGCACTTGCATGTCTTGTTTATACATTTTTCATTGTGTACTGTCGCCAATTGGGGCAAGTAGTCTGCTTATAAATTTGGTACCCTCATACTTTAACACTTGGTCTTGGCTGTGTGCTTGTAAGCCCATTAAACGCTCACTGATTCTGGGCCGTCATCTGCAAACAAAACGACCCCAACTCAATGGAAGCTTTTTTCTTGGCCAGTAGGCAAAGTGGCAGTAAAAAAAAAACACACACAAAATAGAAAAAATCAGCACATGGAAAATATTCCCCTTAGTCAGCATGATGTTTGGATTTTTGTTTCATTTTTTTTATTTTTTTTTTTTTTTATATTTTTATTATTTGCCCCGTCGTCGACATGTGCGCCCAGTTCTTCGAGAGAATGTACATAAATACCTACTTATTTATGAAAAACGAGCTCTGAACTCCACATTGAGTTTGCACAAGTGCCGCCGTTTGGCAATTAAAATTATTATTATTATTATAAGTTAGTTGGCAGAATTTCAAGTGGCCGGGGCGCCACATAAGAAAAGTTTACAAACTTTTTGAATTATTAGAGCGGCACTTCCAATTAAGTTCATTTCATAATGTGCAGACCTAAAACGGTCTTAAATGCTTTAAGGAATTTGAAATTGGGTCGATAACTCAGGCTGGAAATTTTTATATTTAAAAGAATCGCTGCTCAATAATTAGATACATATTTAAAATCATTTTTAAGGACTTTAAGTATTCTATATCTGATTGAAACTTTTATATAATTAAGTCAGTCAATAATTTTTGTTTCCGATTTAAGACAAATCCCTCGATATTTTGGCCTTCATAAGTAACTGATTTTTGATATTAAATATGTATTTGGTCCCAGTTCGCTTTGCTTTGTTATTCGCATAATCAACACGAAACGTGTAACAAAATGTTGACAAATCACCCCTCGCACCGCACCGCACCGCAATACAACCACCCACCCGATGGCTTTGCTGACAGTGGCAAGTACAAATAAAATCCATTAAAAGTTGAACCACATGTAAGCCGACTTCGAGTAGTTTCATATTATTTCGTTTTTGTGTTTTCTTTTATTTCTGTTTCTTGTTATTGTTCATATTAGAATGACGCACCTTTTTGATATACAAAAGACTGTGATGGTGGGTGGGGGAAGAGGAGGAAGAGAGTGACAACAGCAGGCACTTTACTCGTAATGGCCAATGGCCAATAATAATGAACTGTTTTCTATGATCTTGTCGAAAAGAGGCGTATTTTAATACCCTTACAATGGGTATTTTAGTGTTGTGATCCCATAAGAATTGTTATATATTTTTATATTTAAACTTGTCTCTTAGTTTTGAATTTGTGGAAATTATGATATTAAAAATCAATATCTTGATGCAAAATATATTTATTATACTATAGAGTTTTAACTATGATCAAATCTGTTTAGTTTGGCAAAGTTATAAATGAAGTTGATCAAAACTTTGACCTAGCAACTTTACAAGTCAAATATTTTGTTCAATTTGGCATGATTTTTTACAAAAAATTAACCGTCTCATAATCATTATACTAATTATGACATAAGAAGTTGATTGGAAATTAAAACTAGAGTAGAGTATCTTGGGAAATTTATCGAGAATCCGTTTCATTTTATTTTTTTTTTTTTCGATTTTTCATTTTAATATTAAACTTCATTAACTGTTTGCACTTACATCACTAGCATAGTCTGAAAGAGTATTAAATCTCCTTCATACTATCTAGCTATTGTTGCTTGTTTTGAAACTCTCTGAACTCCACGTGTTTCTCTATTTTTCTATGGTCATTGTGGCCTGAGGTCAACAAAACAATTTTGGCGACTGTGTCTTGGCGCGTTTTTCTATAAATAGGCTCGATTTTTAAGTAGTTTGTTATTGTCATTAGCGTGATGGACGACACCTAAGATTCAGATACCGAAGAGTGGCGATATACGAGTACATATGAAAGTCAACTACGCAGGAATAGTAGTTGGGCATTTAGTTTTGAGTGACAGCGTTGTTCAGACTCCTTTGGTTGTGGGTGTGAATGTGGGTGTGAATATGGGTGGGAGTGGGTGTGGGCTAGGGGTATTCTTTGCTGTTTTGCTGTCATTTGAAAACAACATTATTACTACTATTATTATTATTTTTATTGCGAGTACTACTCGTATTATCAGCAGGTTTCGAGTTCATTGAATTCGACTGCGTCCCGTCCATGACAGAACCTTGGCAGGCAAAGTGGGTCAGTGTAATCAACACAATCAGTGCCTAGGCATGCTCCTACATTTCCCAACCCCCCACCCCTCCCCTCTCTCACTCACTCTTTTAGCAAACCAAGTGATTTTGCTCCTTGTCGGCGCCACCCACACCCACAGTTTTTGCTCGTATCGTTGGTTCGTTCTAACTTTTGTGATGGTGTTTACTCTGCTCTCCATGGTTGCCATGTAGCTGCGACAATGGTGATTGCAATAAATGAAATTAATGCGTATTTGAAAGAGCCAGACAGGCGAATCAATTGACAGAAATGGAGTCCCACATTTCAACGACACGGGACAAATCACAAACCATAAGAAATCCACAAAAAAAATGAAAACAATTTAACAGCATTTCTTCTACAGTATTTTCTTTTTTTCTATTATTACTTATTATATTTGAAACTTTCGTCACGAGTTTCTAAATATTTATTAGATTACCTAATATTTATTAGATTATAAGGTTATAATCTAAAACTGTTTGAATTAATCACAATTCAGAATTGAGAAAGTTTTTAAAGAAGTGAAAGAAAGCAGCTAGAACCTAACTTAAAATTTAATTTTTAAGTACAATATATTGACTATAATAAGTAATATATGTATGAATTTACATTAATACATATTCATAAATGTATAATACCAATTTTCACCAGATAAAAGGAATAAAAATGATGTGGATGACAAATGGTTCAGCTTTTTATGACAATGGCAGGAACAGCAGGGAACTTCTCCTCCCTTTTTCAGGGGCAAAAAATGAATTAATTATTACCGAAAACAATGTAAGCCTGCATCAGCAAATGCATATAGTATAATTTATTAATTTGTATGCCACGCTGAGCGTTGAATCGTTTGGGGGAGAAATGTAGGCGGCGATGGACAGCTAAATACATAATAAAATGCATTTAGGATCATTAAGTTAATTTCATAAATATATAATTACAGATCTATTTTTAAGTGCTCTGGCTCAACACATTGCATGTGACTTGAGTATTTTTTAGAAACCTAACCAACCGTAGAAGTCGGCCAAAAAGTCTAAAGACAAGACCAAAAAAAAAACCCCCCTGTTGAGGTGTGTGCAAAGGGTGTGCCCGACTGCAATTAAACGCGCCGATTATACACCAAAAACAAAAAATTAAAATGGGCATAACAAAAACCAAAAACTCGAACTAAAAGTGCATCAAAAAAAAAAAAGCATTAAATATATGTTGTGCAGAAAACAAAGACAAAAACAACAACAAAGAAGGAGAAAAAAACGTCAGCTTGCAAATTGACACGAGATATGAACACGGACATGGATACGGACAGGCAAAAAGTAAAGCAACTTGGCTTGGTTTTAACACTTCTTGGCTTGAATTGCTGTTGATATTTGTTGTTGTTATTGCCGCCGCTGCTGCTTTTTTGGCAGACACTGTAAGAAGAGCACCCCCTTGACGTCCACAGTCCCCCTTTGGTTGCACCCAGAGTTAGGTAGGAGGGGATCAAATGTTGGCGCAAGCTCGTTAAAAAGAATTTGGTTCACTTGTTGTTGTTGGTCAACAAAAAAATGAAAAGAATAAAAATGAAAATGTAAAAAAAAAACGCAGCACGTTGCTGGGCTTGAGACACTCTCTGGCTATGTCCACAGGCTGTACGCCAAAACTGGTTTTCGGACTGCATTCTTTGGGGCCACGTTTATAGCCAACTAGCCTACCAGCTCAGGCAACTCGGCTCAAAGCAGGCCAGGCTCGCTCTCCTCGCACTTTGCCAAGTTGTTTGGCTGAAAACAAAATTGAATCATATGCGGCAATGGCAGTCTCAAAAATATAATAAGAAAAAAAAGGAAAAATAATACGTTGCTTCTATGAATTTCAGAACGTTGCGATGTATCGATATATCGAAGCTTACCTGCTACAGTTTCTGGCTCAGATTCTTTGTTTCTGGCCAGGTTTTTGTTTTCTTCTGGCTTTAACAGCTTTGCAGCTAAATTTAGTTTTGAGAATTTCGTGCACGTTTCGCGCTTTGCATGATTAATTGTTTATGCAAATTGATGTTTGCTTATATGGCACACAAAGTGCGACTGAGAAACAGAGTAGGAGACAAAGAGGAAGAGGGAGAGGGAGATTTGGCTTCAACTCCCGTTTAGGCAACTTAATACTGGCATTCAATCACTTTAGTTTTACATTTATTGCCTGAATTCCAATCGAAATTAGAATTAGATTGCTATTTAGATGCCGAACAAGTAATAATCCCATTATAACACATGCACTGCTTATGCTTATTTAATTAATACACAATTAGCTCTCAGTTGATGTTCATTTGCATATTATGCGATATGAATTCAAGTGCAATTCAATTCGTTATTATTCCAATTGGATTTCATTCGAATAACGTGATAAACTTTGCTGCAAATTAGTTGCCAACCTCAAGCAAAAAACAACAACATTGGCTCACACCAAAAGATAAACAGCCAAAGATAGAGGCAATAACAGACACTGTGATAGAGACAAAGTTTTAATTAACATTACAGCTTAGTTTTGTTTTGTTTTTGTTTTGGCTTTTTGCTTTTTTCATGTTGCCTAGCACAGTGATTCCCAGCAGAAGAACAAATTGAACTTTGAACTGTGCTAAAAGATTTAAATGTTTGCTTTTAACTTTTCTGCTTAATGATCTGAAAGGCCGTTAAATGATATGTAATGAAGCAGTTTACATTTAGGCTTAGAAGTTAAATGTGATGAGTTTATTGTAATTAAGCACCTTAACGCTATTACTCAACACTGTAAGCTCGTCTTATGAATATGTGAAGGCAGATGAAAGCTTCTAGCTATATTAATGTGCTTTTGTAAGCACATTAAAGCTTTATTTTCAGCCTTTACTCTAAGCTATATGCAAAACTAACTAAAGTGGCAATACAGATTTGAATACAGGCTAAAGCTTTAATCAATATAGTTTTTGTAAGCACATAGAAAGCTTTATACGCCAGCTGAAAGCTCAACTAGTGTTTTAAGCTAATTTTCTGTTATCTTAATTAAGACATTTCGTGTAATCGATATGAGTTCCATTGATGTTGTCCCACTGTGACACCCCACTGACATTAAAACTTGATGCGAACGCACGAATTAACATAATTAACCGATAGTTGGAAGTTGGGGCTGAGTGCACGACTTGTCTCAGCACAGATTGCGTGCACTTCATGACACTCGGTTCTAAATGGTTGACAGGTAATTGTAATAAATAACGGGACTAATTAGTTTTGAAGTTTTCAATATTTATGCGCATTAGGCAAATTTTAAGCTCCAGCAAACGTCAAATCATTAGTGCAAAACATGTTGCGGCAATTTCGTATTTCTCTCTCTCTCTCTGCCCCGAAGTTGAAATGAAAAATGTAATGGAAAATGAAAAACGAGCGGAGGCAGCTGGCAAATATGCTTGTTTCGAGTCATAATCGAATTGGGCTGTTTGGCAGTTCGTAAAAACATTGCAAAATGTTAAAGTAAAATTGATGAATTGGCTGACAGGAATTGTGCTGTGCTGTGCTGGAGAGACCCGATCCGGGCACGTAGCAAGCGGCGTATACGTATTTTCTAATTAAACGCTAGCTAACGTTGCCTCTGGCATGTGCTCTACCTACTGAAAAACTCAACTGCGCGTGCCATTGTAATGGGGATGGCAAAAAGGCATCCCAAACCTTCACGCAGACATACATATTCTGAAATGGCCGCAGCCGCCACCTGGCATCACAACATGCTGTCGCCTGTTTAGTCCTGATATCAAAATGGCTGCCATGCGGCCATGTTGTGCGGTGTGTGTGTGTGTGTTTCCTCTGCCCCCCCTCTCTCTATGCCATGGAATCTCTCCAGTGTATTTGCTGTCATTTGTAGGTATTTCTGTTGTTGCTTTGGTAACTAATTGTCATATTGCCCCCAGAGAGTGCTGAAAGCGACACAGACCCACAGAGCACACACACACACACACACACACACATACCCATTCCAATCTCTGTTTGGAGTAGGTGTTGAGGGACCTCCAGTTACAGTGGCAGTCGCACTTTGTGGGTACATGATTCAATTTTACTTTGTTTGCACATTGAACTGTTGTCTCTTTTTTTGTTTTGTTTTATAAATGCTCTTCTCGTGTTGTTGCTGCTTCTGTTTTTTTTTTTATTGTTAAACGGAAATACCACCAATAATTGAAAATGGCGAGCAATGAAAAAAGCCACAGTATTTGCCACATATTCGTTTCGTTTCGATTCGATTCGTCCTTTGCAATAATTAATGACCCTTGGAGCTGGCGATGCCAGTGATTTATGCAAGCAGTTTAATACATAAGTGAACAGTCCCACCCAGCGTATACGTAATATGTTTTTCTGTATATGTACAAACAAATTGTTGGCCATTATGCAAGATTCGTTGCTCTTTGGCTACATTTATGGCCATGGAATTTGTATTTAATTAATTTCTGTCTTCTTGTCAATTTCAGCACACTTGTTGATCTCTTAAAATACGAGTAATGACAAAAGGAAATGTCTTTTCAAAAACTATAACCACGTGACAACGCTTGAATTGCGGCTTGTCTAACAAGATTTTTATATAACATTTTCCGCATAATTTTCTGCACGCTTAATACGATTGCCATAGAAACTAAATAGATAGAAGCTGCTTCTCAAGTTTAATATGTGTCTTGGCAACGGAAATAAATAAATCGCACGGCCATTTGTCTCAAGTAGCCTATGCGACTCGATTCGACATTGAGAGAGAGGAGGGTTATAAGACACAAATAGATATTTAGGGAGCCATGTGGAGGTAAAATATTTGCACCACTTGTCATCAGGTATATGCAAAGAAAACAACTAGAGATCTTTTCAGCTAAGACATGCTCGACTTGGAGATACTTCTTGCAAAGAACTTAGAGTAGTTTGGTATCTATAGATATACTTGATAATCTCTTTCAATGTACAGTGGGATACCATTGAATATACATATTTTTCGGGTTATTTGCAAACTATTAATTATGGTACCTATTGTTCTCTGAAAATTTCTATAAACGTCAACAGCTTAAAAGGTCTTTCGAGCCATGTTCAAAATGGACTTTTAATTATCGGTCATTATGTAGATACAAGCTCCAATGCCTCAGGCAATATTTTGTTTACATTTTCGATAAAAGAATAAAAGAGCAAAGCGAAAAATGATCAATAATTTGAAAATGATTATGCAAAAAAATGTGTGTGTTGGAATTGTGCGACAGAGGAGAGAAGACTTTTGATAGGGCTCTGTGTAATTAATCAATCTCAAAGAAGGCAACGACATGTTCTTTAAGGTATTTGTCATAAATCAGGCAAGCATAAATCCACTGGCCAAAAGACACATGTTAAGGACCCACATGCAAGGTATTAAATCTAATTGATGGCTGTTTAATGAACCGTTTGATTTGGCATTTGTTAATTAAATTTATGCCACGTACCATCGCACCACCGAACCACACTGAGCCATCGAATTGTTACATATGTGTAACAAATGTGGCCAACTCTCCGAGTCAATGATTTATTGTTGTTTGTCGAACGCCAAACTTTTCTAAAGTAATTTGCGACAAATCATAAAGGCATTTTTTACTTTGTTTTTCTAAGGTGTGTGTGAGTGTGTGTGCGAGTGCGTGTGTGTGTCATGTCGCATGTGGTGTAAAATTTATGCGCACACATGCGGCTCAGGTGATGGCGCTCTCAACTCCTGTCACAATTTACTTAGCTTGGCGTTTTTTTTGTTTACTGACAGCTGCGGCATTAACTCAAAAACTTGCTCTTGGCCATTTCAGCTGGATCGGGAGTTTGAGTTTGACCTGGAACTGAAACTAGGGTGGGGGGATTGACTCTTTGGAGCTCTATAAACATAATTAACGCTTTGATATAATTCAACAGTTTGGCAAAGTTGAGCTGTTGAGTTGCAGCATCCATGCATTAAAATAATTATGTAAAAAACAAATAAAATGCATAAAATAATCATGTTGTATCCTGTGCGTTTCGCATTGACTCCTTGTCTCGCTGTCGTATTTCTGGTTGATTTTAATTTGTTTTGAACTGAGCGAAAGAGCAAAAACCAACACGTCCTGTGCCAGTACATCATCGTCATCATTAGCGCTTCCTACCAACTACAAGAACAATAACAAGAACAAGAATTACAACAGCAACAGCAACAACAACTACAATTGCAACTACAGCTGGCCTGCTGTGGCTGCCACTTTGCATAAGCTTGAGCTGGAAACGTGGAGCATGGAACGATTCGGTCGGTTGCCGCTGCTTATGCTTCCTTATGGCAGTACTCAACGCCACTTCCCTTGGCTCATTCATCTCACAGAGACAGAGACAGAGACAAAGAGCGCCAGAGTGAGAGAGAGATGGAGACACTGAGTGGCACAGACAGGACGCACATAATTCAAGTTGTGCTCATGGCACGAGGCTCAGCTCAGATCTGCTTTGCTCTGCTACGCTCAACTCAATTCAGCTCAGCTGAGCCATCGAACAGTGCTGCCAGAATTTCTAGTGCTTAAATAGCTAATTTGAACCATACCTGTTAAATTTCGATTAGAATTACTAATCAATTAAATTAATTTTGGAAATAATCGCTGTTGAAAAATTTGTGATAATTTAATGATTACGATTACAAAAAATCAGAAATAATCTACAATTATTACAATTATTCAAAAATATTCAGACATAATCAAAAATAATCTTTTTAAGTAGTCGGATTATTTTTGATTATTTCTGATTATTGTAGATTATTTTTGATTTTTTGTAATCGTAATTATTAAATAATCACAAACTTGTTCAAATAACAAATGTATTTAAAATATTACAATATTTTATCAATATTTTATTCACTGGAATATTTTAATACAAAAAGTTAATCTCTTAATTTAGAATGGAAATCAATTAATTTTTAAAAATATAATGCTTCCATTTCTTTCAATTTTCTAGATTTTACAATTACAAAAAATTGCTCAGTCTAGCTTTTTAATAGCTTAAAAACTGACAACACTGCTCTTAACCCATAGCTTGCTATATAGCCGAGTCTGGGGAACGAACTCAGCTGTCGTAACTGGCAGTTTTACTTCACGCCACCGTTGTCTTTCTCCTTGTTGTCTTTCTTCTTGTTGTCTGCCTTGCCTGTCGCTTCGAATTGTTAGGGGTTTCGCAGCACCCCTTTTAAAAAGACGACCCTAGTTGCCCCCTTAAAAAATTTCGCGAACTGCGTTAAGTGTTTCCCAAATTCGTAATTATACTTTTGCGTTTCAAGTTATTTGTCGTAGTTATGCCATATCCTTGCCTTCCTTCCTGTCTTGCCTGCCACTGTTTATTTTTTACTTGTGGCGCAAATTGAAATTGATATGATAAAGTGCGAGCAAGCAGCCAAATGCCAGGCATTTTTTCATTTTTGCATTTCGGCAATTGCATTTTAAGCACCCGAACCCGAAAAAAGGGTGTGTAAAATAGTGTGTGTGTGTCTCATTGTCATTTGTGGAATGCTTTACGAAGGGTTGATGTGCACGTACAATGCTGCGTATACGTAATGTCTTCTTCTAAAGCAACCAGTTTGTCGTATATCTCTGCCTGTCTCTTGAATTGTCTGTCTGTGTGTCTGTCTGTGGCAAAGTGTTCATTTCGTAAGCTAAAAAAGTTTATAAATCATTTCAATTACATTTCGCTGAGCTGTGACAGGAAACAGAAACTTGGGCCACAACTTTTAGCCAGTGAAAAGTTTGTCATAAAGAAAAACTTGGGCTGTACTCGTACTCGTACTTCGGCCATAGACGAGCTATAAGCGTTGACAGCTGCTTTGAGTTGACGCTTAAAGATTGTTGGATTAACTCTGAAACTCTTAAGAATTGTGCTCGTAGGTGTTTTGGATTTGGATTTCGTTCTCGTCTGTTCTTTCTTTGCTGATAGGATCAGAGCATTCAATGCCATTTGATTGCCTCAAAGGAGGTTGGTTTACTCCTAAGCGTTTGACACGAGTTTGACCCGATTCGATATTGATGACACTGGACGGACCGTCATGAAGGCAAACTTCACAATTCACCGTGTTATCTGTGAAGGGAAACTGAATGCACCGGCCATTACTTTATCTATCTACTTCAATGATGTCTTCGCTAATATGCCAGGCAACTGCTCCTGCAGCATTGGCCATGTCCACTTTCTTCCCCTCTCTGCACCCATTTTTACTGCCCTTTCGTTCGTTTTATGTGCTCTATATAATCAGATATGGCATTTTATTTGCTCAGCAAAGCTGCACGAGCTGTGAACAGAATAAAAAAGGAAAGAGAAGCGAGTGGAAAGCAACGTCGAAGCTGGGGCAATAATGAAATGCAGATAAATATCAAATAGAACGTTCATTGTTTGCTCCCTTTTATATATATTTTACTCTATTCTACATATGTATATGTATTCGTATGTGTACTATATTATCTTATGATATATTTCGCAACATTTATCACAAGTTAATTTGATTTTAATGAAATGAATTCAGCACACACACACACACACACAAAACTGGAAATGCCCAAAACAACTTCCAAGATTACAAAGGGTAGATAATGTTAATGAATAAAAGAATGAACAAAAAAAGGAATGGAGAAACAGGAGGGAATTGAAGGTACGCCTTGAGGGTTTTGTTGGCCTGTCGTTGTTTTTTTCTGCAACGTAAATTCGACAATATTAGGCCATATTTCCATTGGCTGCGTCCCCTGGCTGCAACTGCAATTAACAGCGCAATAACGAGGCAAAACAAAAAAATAAAAATAAATAAATTAAAATGAAATTTGCTTAGCTTTTTCAACATTTTTTTTTTTATTTTGGGTAATTTATATATATTTTTTTCGGTGCTTGCAGCTGCCGCTGTCGGGGAAACGTGACGAGCATTTTGGCGTTTTTATAGAATTTTAACAGCTCCTTTTTTTTTGGGACCGTTTTTTCTCTTTCAACGTATAGCTAAAAAATTAACATAAGCGTCAGCGGCGCATATTTTAACTCGGTCAAATTGCCGGCGTCCGGTTCGCCGTTCGCGTTAGTTGTGACCTCCCCTCCCCCCACTTCTATCCGCGGTCGCCTCTCATTGGCCCGTATTATGGTTTAGCATAAACAAATTTGCAGCACCATTTGCCGGTCGGTTTCGGTTTCAGTTTTGCAGCTTTGCAGTTTTGTTAATGAAAGTTCCCACCATTAGAAACAGGTTTACTTATAGAATGTGCCGCGAGACGCCGCGACAGGAAGAAATCTCGCATGCTGATTACGCAAGAAGTTTGCTTTTGAAATGTTTTGAATTGTGTTTATGCAAATTTAATTGCCGTCTGACTCAGAGTTTCGCTCCAGAAACATTTAATTTGTCATCGTTTTAATGACATCGATATTGCCTTAATAAAAACCAGAAATATTTATCATAAATAATAATGACAATAATAGAAGTAAACAACAAATTAATGCAAATAATGTGTATAAATGTGCCGAGAGTTCATTGCACTTTATTGCACTGGAAATTTCATTTTCGTTTTCCTTTTCGTTGGCAGCCAAACGAAACGTGCCAAATTTTAAGGGTTGCTTCATTAAGCGTGGCCATTCAGCACTCCTTTGTCCTTTGTCCTTCTCATGCTTCTTCTTTTGCCACGCCTCTCTTTGGCCACCTCGAACCCTGGGCCCAGGCCAGTTGGCCTCAACAAAAGGCAAATGCCGTTAAGCGGCAAAAGGAAACGAAGACCGACAAACAAAATAATGTTATTGCGTTGCCAAAATGTCGAGCTCCGAACTCCGAGCGTGCTTGGCAATGGAGCATTTTTTGTCCCTGCATGCAAATGGCATTTGTCTGTTGCTGGTCCTGCTGCTGATCCGCATTCTCATCCTTGTCCCGGTCCTAGTCCTAGTCCTGGTGGAATATCCATGCCAGCCCTTTGGCATGTGCGAACTGCCAGCCATTGTTCTGTTGAATTACGCACCAAAATGCTTTCTAGCTAAAGTGTTTTTAAAAATACATAATTAATTTACAGATTTTACTACGCTTTTCTATTCGTTTGTCATTGTCGTTGTTGGTTCTTGAATTGTGCGCTGGGCTTAAAAGGGTTAAATATAAACAAATAGTCTGACATATTTGAGCTGCTTCGAATATATAACAATTCTGACGTTTTCTTATACTTGTATTTATTATTCAATATCATTATTATTCGACAATTGCTATTATTATTATTTTTTAATAATATTTATTATTACTATTTATAATATTGCTATTTTTATTTTTATTATCAGACTTTATAATTATATTTGTATAATTTTAATTTATTGGCATGAAATCTGTGGCTTTTTCTTAAATTAATTATCCAATTATTATTGCTGCTGCAGTGCTTTGTACAGTCTCCGTTTATTTGTTGCTGTAATTTAATTTTTTCAATTCAATTAATATTTTCTTATTTGAATTTAATTTAAATAGGGAAATTTCCTTTGATATTTTGCACACTTTCTAAATAAACCTTTCCCTTAAACAATTAATTTATAGACCCTTTGATGTAAATTGAGTTTATAAATTAGTTAATTTACCATTTAAATGTCAGATCTGTGAGGTAAAAGGGCTATGATTCTATTTATTTGCTCTCGTGTAAAAGTTTTAAGTTTCTAGTCCCTTGTATTGTCTTGGAACTTAAGGAGAAGTAAGCAAAAGTTAGCTATTGCTTTGTCAATTTCAATGGAAACTACATTAGAAGCTTCAATAAAGCCATAAAATTCGATAAGGCAATAAAAACCCTTCGTTTCAATCGTGCTCGTGTTTTTCCTAGGGGTTGAGGGGTAACGAGGGGGAAGCCCTAATAAAGAGCTGCCAAAAAGCAGCGCACTCTGAAGACGCATTGTTGGAGTTGGGCGTCATGTTGTGCTGAAAGAGAAGCAACTAGAACTCCCACACACAAACACACATGTACACTCTTTCTCTCTCTCTCTCTCTTGCTCTCAGTCATTCTTTCGCTTTCCTTTTCTGGCTTATTTGTTGAGCATTTGTGCTGTTGTTGTTGTTGTTATTGCATGTGTCGGCTACAATTTGACGTCATGCTTCAAAGCAACGTAAATCACCAGGAGTGAAACATAGCAAAATGCACAACAAAAATGAAGAAGTATAAAAGAAGGAAAGAGAGCAGGCAAGAGTGACAGAGAGAGAAGCAGCCACGTTTTATACGGCTGCTTAGGGTTAATGGAGTTGCAACGAAGAAGGCAGCAAAGTTGCAGCCGCAGTTGCCGCCTCATTGTTGTTGATGACGTTGCCGCAGCAGATATTCAATTGACAGACGACCACCATACACACACACACACGTACTAATACACACGCACACACTAACACATGCTGTCTTAAAATGAAACTTACTGAAAATCACGTTGTCGTAGGCCATGGTCGAGCATGTCATCCTCGTCACATCCTCAGCGTGTCATTCATTTTGCTTTTGTTTAAAGCCTGCCATTTGTAGCCTATTGTTGTTGTATCGTTTTATTGTTATTGTTGTTCTGTTGTTGTTGTTGTTGTTGCTTAAGCCACTTGCAGCAGTTTGCCATCAAGCGAGCGACTACATCACAAATTCGATTTGCACTGTAACGCAATATTTTCTTTAACTTTTGCCAGAGACTCTTGTCTCTCCCTCTCTCCTTCTAGCCCCATTGTTGCCGTCTGTCTGCTCTGCTCTTGCACTGTGTACGGCTCAGTTGACGGCATTATAATAATGAAGTTTGATTGGATTACATTGCAACGGACACAGAATGCAAAACGTTAACACTGTTCAACAACATCTTGGCAATGGCCAAATGCATTGAGGGAAAAACTTTCATAATTTCAAGCAGTTAGCAAAACTTCTTCGCCAGACAGCCAGAGAGTGGGAGCAAGAGAGAGAGCGAGAGGGCGAAAGAGGAAGAGGGAGTGAGAGTGAGAGGATGAGAGTTGAGGCATTCCAGAGTTTGACGCCGGAACCAGTGGAAGTTGTCATGACCAAAAGTTTTTGCTTCTATGAAACGCTTAAAATTTTATACATTGACTTCCTTTTTGGTTCTTGCGAAATGTTTCCTCTTTGACTAGTGAAAGTCAATTCTGGAAAAATCAGATGCCAGTAGAAGTAGTTTGCCAGTGTCAAGAGTTGAGCAAGATAAATGACCCTTAGAAACATTCACAACATCAACAACATGCCGAACAACTTTCCGCTTCTTCTTCATCTTCTTCTTGTACTTCCTGTCCCTGATACCACAATCAAAAATATTTATTTCCTTTTTGCTAAATGCAATTTTCACATAAAGCACAAGTTGACAATTTGTAAATGCAATTTTAGAGCTGAAATTATTAAAAACCAAGTAAATATAAAACAGAGCTTTAAAAAGAAAATGATAAAACATTAAAAGTGAGTTTTTTTCTCCAAACAAAAGGGAAAATATTTATTTTTGGTTTATAAAAAGTAGAAGAAATTCTAGCTATTTATTAATACGTTTAAATTGTGTATTAAAAAATTATTTTTGTTTTGTTTTGTCAAGTAAAATTTGCTGGAACCTTATCATAAACAAGAAAATTTATGAATCATAAACCTAAAGAAATAGAATGGAACTCTCTGGTAATAAGTTCAGAGACTAATTCTTAATCTAACTGCAACTTTTAAGTTCAATTTCCTGGAGCTGTCCAAGTTACAATCGCAACTGGAGTTTGCAGTTCAGTAATTTATTTTTGACAAGAGCTGAGTTTCCTTCCAGATAATTGAAAAATAAAAAACTCTGCTTATTTTTAGTTGCTTTTTGATAGTTATACTTCGTGGCGCTGTTTGTGACAATCTACTGTTTTTTCAAAGGGCTGATTTGAGGAGTTCTCCACTCTGTTCTCTTCTGTTTATAGTTTTTTGTATCATTTGCTCATCATGTCACGCTGACTTGATGGGTTCATATTTATGTTGCTCTAGCTCTCTTGCTTCTCCTCTTGTTGTTATTTTTATTTGAATATTTGCTTACCAACAACAACATCCATAACCGCAGTCAGAGTCAGAAGCCAATGCCTTTTTGGCATGTTGCGTTCAGCTTTTGACTGCTTTTCATGTTATCAAACAATTTTTAGCCAGCTACTTTAGCTACGGTTGAGTTTTGCGACTGCTTTTTTAGCTGCTGTTGCACTTGTCGAACTTGAAGTGCAATTTTAATGCAAACAATTGAAGTTGAAGCGTGCAGAGCGCATAGAAGTGGCAGAACAAGAAGACGAAGAAGAAGAAGCAGTTGAAGATGAAGATGAAGGAAAAGGGCCCTTAGGACTTGTTCTTAATACCCAGTCAAACATTCAGCTTGAAGCTTTTCTATTCGCAGTTTTGTTCTCAAGTCTCGATTTGAGCCCAGTTTTAAGTGCGAACGTACTTTGAACCTGCTTGGATTACGTTTCTACCTCTATTTCCCTTTCTCTCTCTCTCTCACACACACAAACGCATTTACTCACTCTCTCTATATGCGTTTCTGTCTATATCTGAGAGTCACTTTGTGGTTGTTGTGTTGATTGTTGCCGTTGTTGTTGTTGATGCGGTTCGTGGCTGTCGGTTGCTGGCGTCAGCGACAGTTGTTGGCTTATTGAAATGCATTTGTTCAATATGTTGTTGAACATGTTTGTTGGCTGCGTATGTAGCTAATGTGGTTGTTGTTATGCTTGTTGTTTTACTGTTGTTAGCTTAAGTTGCCACCGAGTGACGTCGTCGGTGGCAGCGTCATCGTTGACTGTTGCAAATATTGACAATGCCAATGTGTGTGTCTGTGTCTATGTGTGTATGATGTTGTGGGAGTAAGTTTTAGCACTATTAGCCATTGTTTGCATTGAAATGGAGCTGGCAGCAGGCTGGCGTCAATGGTGGCCTGCATTGACTAGACTACTTGCCCATATCACGTATACGCCACGTTGTCCGCTGTCCTTAGGGCCTAAGTGCTTCTCTCTGTGTGTGTGTGTGTGTGTGTGTGTGTGTGTGTGTGCAACCAAAGTGACATTAATGCGTTAAAAGTGGTTTGGTTTGGTTTTGGCTTTAGCTTTGGCTCATCCTCATCTCTATTTGCATTTTGTATTATTTACAAGTTGAACGTAAATATTCTCAGGTAAAGGCACGTCAATTGGCTCAGCACGAGGACACATTGGACAATGACGACTTCATTGCTAAACAAAAAGAACGAAAATCAATAGGGGGAAAAAACAGAATCGAACTATGAGAAAAAGCTACAGTCGAGCGAATTCGACTGTGAGAGACCCTGTTGTTACACTGTAAAATACAGAAATCTGTATACTAAATTTGAAGGCTTAAGCTCTTGTAGTCTCTGAGTCTTAATATTACTATAATATTCATTTTGTTTTAATTTAAAATGATTTATAATTTACTTCAATTCATAACTTTAAATCATTTTTATTAAATTTCGATTAGAACTACTAAACAATTAGATTATTTTTGGAAATAATCGTAGTGACTATATAATTCACTTTTGAAAAGTTGTGATTATATAATGATTACGATTACAAAAAATCAGAAAAATTCTAAAATTATTATAATTATTCAAAATAATCAGAAAAAATAAAAAATAATCTTTTTGCTTATTTCTGATTTTTTTCTGATTATTTTGGCTACTTTGATTGTGAATATTTAAAATAATTTGATTTTTACTAAAGAGTCATAAATAATCAAAAATAATCAGAAATAATCAGAAAGATTATCAGAAATAGTCCGAAATAATCAGAAAGACTATTTTTGATTTTTTCTGATAACTTTTGAATAATTGTAATAATTAAATTTTTTTTTTTTTTTTGTTATCATAATCATTAAATAATTGGACAAAACCGAAAATAATCGTAATTGAATCTTTAGTTCGACTTTTTAGCAAAAATAATCTAATTACTAATGATTATGATTACTTATCATTATTTAACAGGTATGCTTTAAATTACGTTTTTTATTTTGAATTTTCATTTGATTGATTTTCTGTCGATAATAAATAAATTAGTATCAACACTGTATATAATTTATGGCTTGTACAAAGTCTTCTTTTGCCTGTTTTTTTTTGACAAACTTAATAGACTCGTTGTAATTCTTAACTACAGGGTCAACAAAAAATAGAAAACTGACAGTATCTATGACAGATGGGCAGAGAATTTGGATTGTTTTGTCGTTTGTCTGTCTGGTTCCTTGTTTATTAAGTTAAGCAACGAGCGCAGCAGGCACAAAAATTGTTGCCAGTGCGAGAAAAGGATTCATAAGGATTCCGGATCGTACGCATCAATACACACACACATACACAATTAAAGCTTATGTGTGTGTGTGTGAGTGTACGCATATATAGAATGTTATATATTACATAAGCACCATTGTTATTTCGCCCGCTGTTGCTGCGGGCTTCTAACCAAATGCAATGCGAGCTTTGCAACCCTTTGCTTCTTCGACTTGCAAAGGGGCAGGAACAGTACAGTACAGGCAGAAAGGAGGGAGAGGGGCAGCAGGAAAGGAAGAAAGGAGTTGGGTTAGCAGCAACCGCAGCAGGAATAGCAACAGCAGCCGCAACGTAACAGACTTCAGACGTCGAGT
Organism: Drosophila subquinaria; assembly: GCA_037043405.1. Taxonomy (NCBI): domain Eukaryota; kingdom Metazoa; phylum Arthropoda; class Insecta; order Diptera; family Drosophilidae; genus Drosophila; species Drosophila subquinaria. The sequence continues at coordinate 1,207,443 of JBAMBL010002830.1, forward strand.
GTTGAAGCTCAAATGTCGCATTGCAATAAACTTTAGCTGGGTTTATGTGCAAGTGTTTGTGTGTGTGTGTGTATCTGTGTGTGTGTGGCATTTCAGTTTAATGCCAGCACAAGGGTAGCACAGCAAGACAGAGCAAGGAATAGAGAGACAGACAGAGAGGGAGAGAGAGAGAAAGAGACTCACTGTCGAGGCAGGTAACATCATGAAAGCGCATCAAGCACAAATTTATTAGGATAGGTTTCGTTGAATGCTTGCATTTTGATGTGCTCATAAGTGTCGTGCCTTTGCCCGTGGAGAGAAAGAGAGAGAGAGGGTAGAGAGTAAGACAGGGAATGCATTAAATTTGCAATGTATGTGTGTGTAGGCCAATGAACCTTTCGCATTAACACTCGCAAAATCGAAACGACCCCAGTGAACCATTTCAGGCAAAAAAACAACATCGAACTCAGACTTTAGCTCGGCCTTTTCCATTTGCAGTTCACAGTTCGCAGTTCAATATGATTGTGCATAACCCCTTTCAAGCCAACCAAAATAAAAAGCAGGCAAAAAACTTTGCTTTCCATTTTGGTAAATGCATCATTCATCGGCTTTTCGAATAATGCAACAGTGTAAACAGAGGATGGAAGGAAGAAAGGCGGCAGGTGGAGAGGGTGAAGTTGAGAAATTGGTAAAACTAACGTTCAATTTGCACTCACACTTTCTGTGTGTGTGTGTGTGTGTGTGTGTGTGTGTGTGTGTGTGTGTGTGTGTGTGTGTGTGCAATTTGTCTAGTGTTTGAATTAGTACAACTCGTATTCTGTCGAGATTTCGATTGCAATTGCCAGATATATATTTGACAGATTCTTAATTAAGATGCTGTCGAGATTAATTACCAATAGTCAGAGAGGACAAAGTTATGATAATGCTAATGCACATATGTAGACACTGAATTAGTCGCAATTGAGTATTGTTATCATTGTAATTGCTTTTGCATATTGAGTGTGTTTAATTAGTTCTTTTGCATATATTAAACAGCATTAAGCAGGGGCTTAAGACACTTTAGTAAAAGGATAATCATTGGCCAAAATACAAAGCTTCTTAACACAACCAAAATGTAAATGAAGAACCTCGAAAAGTTAAGCAACTCCCATTTTTTTCATTATTATTATTATGGTTTTTATTTGTTGTTGCCACAAATCTGAAGTTGAGCAGCCTTTTTTCATGACTCGCTTGACTTTCTAAGCAGCTTTGGATTTATGCAGATGACTCGAAATTGAATGCATGAAAGAATGAGAGAATGAGAGTAAAAAAGAAAGCACATAAATATGATTAGACTGAAATGAGCTTGATTTAACTGTTAACTGTGTTTATGATGGAGTTAATAATGATGTTGATGCTTATATGACTTAACTGCTTATCAGGACTCTGCACTAGACACTAGACTCAAAGTAAAAACATGATTTTTAATAATAGAAATCCCCCTTCTCTCCCTTTGGGCTAGCTCGCAAAACTTTCAAAAACGAGAAATTCTTGTTAAATGTGTTGGCAATGTGTCCTGCCGCATTCCCCACCTCTGTTCCCCTCGCTCTCCTGCTGCATAAGCAAAAAAAAAAGGGACGAGTCGCATATTTTAACATAATGCTTCAAATGATGTGCTTTCTCTACTTTCCACTTTCGACTCCTTCATGCTATGCAAAATTTAATGCCAGCACAAAATGAGCATAGCTCCAGAAATTGCCATGAAACCCTTTTTTGTTATGTCCCCCTCTCTTGTCCTGTTCCCTTCTCTGTCTCTATCTCTGTCTCTATACCTATCCTTGTCATTGCTGTTGACAGTGCAGTGTTAGAACTAAGCTTGGAAATTATTTTAGCTTTTTTGTTATTTTGCTGGTATTTTTTTGAGCTCCTCCCCCCTTGGTTCCGCCCTCTCTCTCCCCCTAGACCAACATAGTCCATTTGCTTGCTCAATTTATGCAAATTAAATTGCAATACTTTATTTTCTTCTGTTGTTGCTGCTGATGCTGCTTCTTCCCGCTTTTTTTGTGTCACCAACAACAACAACAACAATTTTGAGCAACCCACATATACGTTGTGTGTATGTGTGTGTGTGTGCATGTTTATAAAATTATTAACGTAACTTTGATAAATTATGCTCATAAAAAATGCTTAAACGGCAATTTAAGTACGCCCAAAGTTGCACGTAGTTTTTGTTGTTGCTACTTTTTTTTTTTTTTATTAGTGTTGTTGTCTCGATTTATTGGCCATAGACTCATTTGGCCAAAAACTCATTTGCCCAACGACACGAAACATGAGCAGCGGCTACCAAAATACGCGCCACACGGGCAACAGCAGCAACTTTAAGCTGCAACTGCCACCTGGAAATGTAGGCGTGGGCTGCCAACTGACTGACTGAGAGTGTGTGTGTTTGCAAGTGTGTGTGTGTGTGTGTGTGTGTGTGTGTGTGTGTGTGTGTGTGTGTGTGTGTGTGTGTGTGTGTGTGTGTGTGTGTGGTGCATTGCGTTAAATTAATAACAGCAGCAGCAGCATATGATGTTGCTACTGGGAACTGGATGCCAATCCCCTCCCCTCAAAATGATGCCGGCGAACGGTGAACGACTCCAGCTGCGAATCACGCCAGTGTTGCCAACTACGAAGCGGAAAAAAACATTGAAAAATTTGAAAGGATTTATTAGATTTTTAACACATCAGCTCCCAACATGTCGGTGACTTTATTCGATTTAATTGTTATTTCGTTATGGCTTTCTATTTATTTTACATTTTAAACCCAATTCATATGTTTTAATTTTACTTGAAACTGTAATTAAATTTGAGGCAGGATTGTCTTTGCTTTGTAATTAAATAAATAAATAAAATTCACTATTTGGCTTCGTTAATGATGACTTCATATTCGGTAACATATTCTTATTCGCATTCATTCTTATTACATTCTTTCGATTTACAAAATTTGTCCTGTTTCTTTTGTTAAAACTGAAAATGTTTTATTTATTTGTCGGAACAACTGGCGTTCTTTTAATATGCAAAAGTGCAAGGATTTGGATTATCTTAAAATTCATAGTTCATATTTAGTACTTATAAAATGTTCGCCTATAATTTGCAATTGGATCGTATTAGACAAATGGAAAATACATAAAAAATCCTTAAGTAGAATTATTTTTGCGAGTAAAGGATTTTTGATATTTTTTTTTCTTCCGATACAGTTTTTTAAAAAAAGGCTGAATTGACAACACTGAATCACACGCACACACATTGGGGGCACACACACACACTGTGGCACACACACTGACTCACAGATAGAGACACGTGTGGGTGTTGCTGCTTGGCACCTTGGCAGCTCGGCAGAAACACTGCAGAGACTGCAATGCTGAAAGGCTGAGAGTATTGCGGCTGTCTGGCTTTGGCTCTGGCTCTGACGCTGGCTCTGACTTTGGCTCTATCTCTGCTGGCCTGCCTCTCGCTGATGACGAATGTGAATGACTTGCCTCGAGACATGCAGTCAACTTGACGCGCATTTGTCTGGCAATGCGTCTGCCCAAACCTACACACAAACAAACACACACACAGCTAAAACAAATATTCATATTTGTATTATATACATATCAAAACACAGGTAGACAACTTGCATGTTGTTGCTGTTGCTCTTGATGATGTGGTTGTTGCTGCTGCTGATGCTGCTGCTGATGCTGCTGCTGATGCTGCTGCTGTTGTTGTTGTCTCTGTCAAGATGGCGTCATTTGCAATGCAACAACATGCAGCAGTTGCTGCTGCCTCGTCGGCAACTCCTCTTCCAGTGGCAGGCGGAGGAGCTGGAGGGGTGGAGGGGGAACTGGCTAACAAGCTGTTGAGATTGCAATGACGTGGGCATAATTTGTTTTACTTTATCAAGTTCTCTCTCTCCCCATTTTCATTTTGTAAATCAAACAACTTTTGACATGTGGATTTTTAGTTGGAATTTTTCAAACTCAAATTTATAATTATTTTTTTTTAACATTCTACATTTTTTTTTACACGTGCTCTCCATTAGCGTGTAGCTTGCAAAACGCCAACAACTTTCAAGTCTTATGAAACTTTCACGTTCTTTCCACTTTTTCATTATCCATGCACAGATTTTATACAGATGAACATTTTCACTCTGCTGCACATTATTACAAAAGTTTTTTTTTCTTTCTACATTTTCAACATTTTTATTTAATTTTTTTGTGTGCGCCGTTGGCGCTGGCTCATCCAGTGCGGCGGGTCGCTTAATTCAATTAATTTTTATTTAGTTTTCGCTTAATATTTGCTCGCTTTGCACATTTTTAAGCAAATATCCCAGCTAACTAAATGAAATGTTATTTGCATAAAAATTTCAACATTTCTTTTTCGCCTTTTGTCCATTTTTCTTCTATTTTTACTCTTCATTTTTATATTTTGTGGGCCTTTTGTTATAGAAGCCCAGACACTTTATCTATTTACTTTTTTTTTTGTAAAGGGTATTGTCATAATTACAACAATTGTGTTACTCTTTTATTAAAACAATTAATAAATGAATGAATGGGATTTAAATGAATTTAATATTATTTGCAAAATAAACCTATTATGTTGGGTATATATTCGCATTAATTACACATTCAAAAACAATCAGTCTTTATTCAATTACAATTTATTTACTTTCTTTTTGTTAATTTATTTAATTTTATAATAATTATTTTCAATCCGTTATTTATTTATAAGAGTATGAAGTCTTCGTCAGCTTGAAATTTTGCTTTGCATTTTCTTGTAGCTTTTTGGTGTGCACATTAACACGCAGTTGCTGTTGGTTTTCTTTCATTTTTTTATTTGAATTTTTTTCACTTTTCAAGGCAAAAGACTAAGCGCATTTTACACATCTCCATCATCATCTCTTACAGTCGCAGCGCCTTTTACAATTTAGTTTCTGGCCGCGAGGCGAAAACAAAGGCAGCTCGGTCCGTGTTCAACTTGGAGCTTTTTTTTTGTTGTATAGAGCAGAGCGTCAGAAATTACTTTATTTTAATAGGACTTCATTTAATCCGCCGCGCATATTATGAAACGTTTCTGTGGGGCAGGCAATTTGGTTGTGGCACACGCTGCGTATACGCAATCTGTGCTCTTGTCTGTGTGTTGAGTTGTTTTTAAAATGTTAACTGCACGACAGATGAAAGACAAGCAGGAAAGGAAGAAGGAGGTAAGCAAACAAACAACAAATACGCCTTTATATACAAACAAATGGGGGCGGGGCGGGGGTCAGAGGGACGGAGGAGCCACAACAGCGTCTGCTTGTTTAATACAAAAGTTTCATTTCCGCTTTTCATTAGCTCAACGGCGACACAAACAGGGCGAAAATGCGTAAATATCACATTCACAAACACACACACACACACACAACGCGCAGTTACGCACACACACACACACACATATATATAGATATACATTTAAGGCCATAATGAGATATATACAAAAGCCGAGGCAGGCAGCTCAGTGGTAAATCGGGCGAGTGTCAACCTCAAACCACGTGTTAATTTAACTCCTTTTTACCCCAAGCCCGCAACTTTAGCTACTTATAGCCCCATGGGTGTTGCTGTTGTTGTTGTTGTTGTTGCTGTCCACAGTGGTGTTGTCTCTGTTGCTGTTGTTGTTGTTGCTGAACTAAAAAGCCTGAAAGGCGCTTACGTTGACTTTTATTTTGTAGGGCTGCGAGTTGTGTTTTTCCAACGCTTTTTCATATGCCAGCAAACTAGCTGCTATATTAACTGACTTACTGCCACGCCTTCACATGCCTTTATAGCCAAGTGGGCGTTGCAGTGTGCATGTGTGCGAGTGTTTGTGTGTGTGTTAACCCAACACGCACCGTAATGAAGTAGCCTCCACCAAACCAGCGTAATGGCAATGCCTGACTGAGTCTCATACTTAATAATCTGCGTGTGAGTGAGTGTGGCTGTCTGTGTGTGAGAGAGAGTGTGATACTCTGAGTGTGTGTGTTTGTTGGGGGCGTATGTGTAATGGGTGATCCTAGCGAGGAAACCCAGCCAGAGAGATACAAGCAACGCAGTCATCGCAGGCAGTCAGAGGTTATTCAACTGCAATCAGCTTGATGTTGAGAGAGAGAGAGAGAGAGAGAGGGGAGGACGAAATGTTCTGGATGGCATTTTCTGGTGCGTTTTTGCTCCCATTTGGCCCAAACGCTCGCATCCGCTTCACTTTGCACGCCATTTCCGCCTCGGAACAAGTTGCCAGCTCCTCTGCCGTCTATCGCTATCTATTGCCGCTCTCCGCTCCTCTCTCTTGTATATCCTAACTTGTATCCTAGACACTGAGTATCTGGCCCCATCGTTAGTCAGTTTTATTGATTTTTGGTTTTTTAACATGCGCATTTAATAATACCGAGAACTGTGCTTCATTCTATGACTCTGTGCATTGTCAACTCCCGCCCCCTCATACGTAATACTTCACATTCTCCATTCTCCATTCCATTCTCGATTCTGCATTCTCCCATCAGTTCAATTATGTGTGCGCATTAAGCCTTTCGTGTCCGTTGTCGTTGTTGTGGCTCCTCCTTTATGGCATCAGGGGCTTTTGGCCTTTCATTATGCTGATGATATTATTATTGAATTATTTGTATTATTGCATTATTTACTTGTGGCTTCGCCATACGAGAACCTATAATAATATTATAACTGGCAGGCATACACATACAACAACAACTACAACGACACACACATATACAGTATATGCAAAAATGTAATTTACCTGCTTCTGTTGTTTCATATTATTTAACATTAATTTGTTTATACAACGCTTGGACTGCTGTATGGTTATTCCAATTACCAACGGTTAATAGCCATCATTAAATTGCAAATATTAAAGGTGTTTCTATCAACTCTCCTATCGGCTATAGTATTACTACAAAAAAAGAAACAAACAACAACAACAAAGCACAAACTGCATGCCAGGCAATATGTCTGTCCGTCTGTCTCTCTCTCTGTCTGTCTGTCGTGTGTGTTTGTTTGCGTTGCAATTTGCCAGCAGCTGTAGAGCAAATTGCATATTACGCATACGCCGCATCGTACATGTCGTACAATAAAATTTCACATATGTTCGATGTTCGACACACACACACACACACACACTGGTAAACAAAGAACCAACACAGACAAACAAACATTTATTTGTCAGCCCGTCTGTGTTTGTTAGTCTAAATTTAAAGCACTCAGAGTGGCATTTGCTATCGTCATTCCCATCGCCATCGTCATTCTCATCGTCATCGTCTATAAATCCACGCACACGCGTTGCGTTCATTGAACTTTATTTAATATTATTTTCCCATATTTGTCTATGAAAATTTGTTAAAGAACAAAAGAATTTCTGCATTCAATTGTTAAACAATGATATTTCTTAAGATTTAAAACTGCTGTTAATCACAAATTTAATTATTTACTAATAATAAGGACTCAACTCTTAATGTTAACAAGTATTTTGTTGTTTTGAAATGAATTTCCTTAGTATCTAAAATTAAATAAATATTTATAGAAATAATGATTATATTGTAAAGGATATTTAACATTTGTCCTAAATTTTATCGCAATTAATACAATTTCTCTTCTTAAAAAATCACTTGAAGAGATTGTAAATATAAGCCTCTTTGCTTAAACAACCTCAGCTTTGTCACTTTCATCTATGTCCTCAGAGTCTTAGGAAACATTACGAATGAAATTGTTGGTAAGCAGCAAATGCATTAATAATTAACTCGTTAGACGATAATCAAGTGTTGATATGTTGCTCTAATATAATATGTTAATCACACGAGATGGTGTATATTTGATTTATATAAACATATTTGTATTTAGGCAGCTTAATTAAAATAGTTGAGCCTTCCCAAAAGGAGCTTAATTTGCAAATTAAATTGATTTGAATGCTCAAATGGACTTTTATATATTTAGACATGATGTACTGCGTACTACCAAATTGTTGGTGAATGTGCTGATGGCTATTCAGAATATTCTCGATAGACATTTTACTCAGCTGCCATAGCAACTAACAGGCTATAATCACACTGCCATTTGCAAGCAAATCGTATCTAAGCTCTTAATGCTGTCCATCAGAATATCCACTTTCTCTCTCTGTTTGTCTCTGTATCTGTCCCTCTTCTACTCTCTGTCTCTGTAGCTCGTTAGCCTGTCTACATAAACCATCAAGCACACACTTGCACATTTATAGAATAGATACACAAATCCATATTACATAATAAAATAGAATTTGATAAATGAATGCGTTTAACAGCATTTAAAATTTGACCAAATGAGAGAGGGAGAGACAGACAAAGAGAGAGAATGAAAAAGAGAAAGAGAAAAAGAGAGGGCGACGCTTGCCTTGTTTTAATTTGTTTGTTTGCACTCATATTTCAATACCCTGTAAAAAATTCAAATAAAAATAAAAACAAGGATAGTAACAAATGAATAAAACACATACAGGCCTGTTCCGGTTTTCACTTTTTATTTTATAGCATTTAGTGAAATGCATTTATTCACTTTCCATTAAGGCTAAGTATTTAAAAATGCTCGTTTTTCACTTTATCGGTCTTAAACTCATCACCTCATAGTGAAATAAATCCGTAGAACTTCGCCGAAATGATATTAGAGTAGGTTAAAGAAATTCACTTCCGCAAAATCTTACCGAAAGTGAAAACCGGAACAGGCCTGATAATTACATACAAGTATTTCACCATTTCTCACATATATGTAGCTGACAAATTTGAAGAATTTATGAGCTTAAAATCGTAATATTCCGTGAAAATTGCATAATCAAAATTAATTAAATTTAATTGTTAATTTTATGCTATTTCTGTGTTTCTAGGATATCTTTAACTGCAGCACTTCGGGCAAGAAGAAAAATCACTTGATTTTGTTCATAATTTTTATTTTATTTTCAAGTACTTATGTTCCTTATAAGTACATAGTACATATATTTGCTGTGATTGTTGTTGGCAAAGCGTGTGGCAAGTGGTTTTCAACGGCTCACAAAATTTCATTTCGTGGAAAATAAAATTTTATTGCCATTCTGCCAATTGTAATGCTAGATGATATTTGGAAGGGGCATACCAATGGGGTGAGTAGTGGCTGTTGACTGGTTTCATTAGCCAACGTCTACGTGGTGTAATTTTAAGTGTTACTTTTAATTTGTTTTGCTTGCATTGGAGCACAATTTCATGTATTTGTGCAGTTTGTGTGTGTGTGTGTGTGAGCTTTTATTGCTTATTAAGCGTTTTTAGTTCAATTAAATCGTATAATCGATTAAATCCCGTCGATAGAGACGACAACGATTCACGTGCCATGTCGTCGTCGTCGCTCGCTTCACTCAGACGTGCGACGCAATGTCTGGGTCGACTAATAGCCACCAGCTAGCGACTAAGTGCAAACCATCTGACGGTCTGATGGTCTGTTGATCTGACCCACCGTCACCCACACTCCCCACTCCGTTGCACGTTGATTACTGCTGATTGCCCCGACAGCAAACAACGCGCCAAATGGCAGGAATCAGACCTCCCGCCGACGCGTCGAGAACACAGCTCTCTGCTCTTTCCTCCTCTACCCTTTGCCCTTTCTGCCCTTATCGCTCTGTTAGCCATTAATTGATTTGTTACAATGAAATTTCCACACTCAACGCACAAGAAGAAGACTGAAGATGAAAATTTCGTTAATTCCAGCTTGAAGTCAAGAGAGAATTTTACCACGAATTGATTTCAAAAATAAACAATCTATAAATCTTTCCGCTGCAACTTAAATGGAATTCATTTTTGGGCTACATTGGTCACATGCCAATGGAACATGGACGGTAATAAAATAATCGTAAATTTTTTTCTTATCATTCTTTTTTCTCGCATTTTTATTATTTTGCCACAATTAAATTGTGCAAATTTGGCAAATGCACAAAAATATTTGCACATTTTATTTGACAGTTTTATGAGTTGGTCGTTTTGGCCATTCCCATTTCCATTCCCCGAGACATATTCCTACGGCATTACGTATACTCTGCATTGCCTTACTTGGACTCGACAGTTGATTTATGAAGTTGATTGTCCAACTCCGAGTCCAGTTGGCTCCAAATGTAGGACTGAACTTAACTGAACTGAACTGGACTGGATTCGAATCGATTGTCCGACTGTCTTTTCTCTCTCTGTCCCTCTGTCTGCGTCTCTGCCTTTGCCGCTGATGATGTATGATGAATTCTTGCAGTGTATTTGCGTGTGCACGCTTTATCGTTTATTCCACATTACTCAAGTCATAATTAAGATCTTGGCAGGCGGTTGGCCACAGCGGCAGCGGCAACAGCATCGCTCATAAATTGTGGAAGTGGCTCATTGACAACTTCATTTCCGTGCATGGAAATAACAACAACAACAACTACAACAACCTGCTTCTGTCTCTGTGGCATGTGATCCACTTAAGATCGTGAAACTCAAAGTTGGCGTCATCATCGTCATCTGTTCAGCTGCAACGTGGAGTGCACGCAACATGCCGCTAAATGACATAATGAACTGCATTATTTATGCGACACACACACTCACACACACTGCCCTATCCCAAAAAGCAACAAAAACAGCTGTTGTTGCTGTCTCATTCTCAGTCTCGGCAACAAAGGCGACAATTTTGTGCGTGTGCCTCAGATAATGAAACTGATGACATTTTGCCATATGATGTCACGACATAACAGCAACAACAACACCAATAACAACATCAGCACCACAACACGATATGCCCTGCCCCATTTTTCTCTCAGTGTATTGTACTCGTATTTATTATTGTCTGTGGTGTGTGTCCGTGGTCAGTTCCCTTTTTATATCCTGCCGTTTTTTGTTGAGGAAGCCTAAAAGTGCACAATACGTTGTACAAGATCTCAGCGAATTCATCATATTGGAGAGTTTACTGTACACAGTTAAAGCGAAATGAGTTATGAGATGCAATGATATCAATGTCAGGCGAGTTGAATGAACTTCAAAGAAATCAAGCAATAAATCAAGCTAAGGTTTCAATACATCGACTGTGTTTAACTTAGTCAAAAGTTTATAACTAGTGAGGAGTGGAAATCGAGAAGGTAGGAAAGTTAAGAATATGTAAATAATATGCTATTTATAGTAGAATAGTTGGGTAGTAAAAAAAAATAAAAAAAATACTTAGTTGAAATATTTTTTTCTCTGTCTATTTCTCTATTTCATTTTATCAATCAGTCTAAAGTTACAAAGAGCTGAACAAATTCAAAATAATTTTAAGTAACATTGTTTATTCGAAAGAAAGTCAACAATGTAGTTTTATAATTTTAAGTATTAAGACCGATTAATAAAGCTCTTTACTCACAGACTCCAAGTGTTAGCTTTTTCATTTTCCCTGTCAAATAATTTCAGCTGTAACTTTCAGAGACTTTTCCATTTATTTTTCATATGTTGCCTATAAATATAATATTTACTATAAATATTTTCCATTTGCGCTCTCTTTTGTCAACTCTCTCTCTCTCTTTCATCTCTAGCTCGCAGATACATTTAAATCTATAGTATTGCCTATTTTCGGGCACATTTGGCAATCTGTTGATTTAAGCAGCATCCATTTCATAGATAATTTATTTTAATTTGAAGCTACCAACAAACACTGTCAACTAATTAGCCACTTCAAACATTGAACAAACACAGTCGAGTTGGTTTACAGTCAGAGTTTGTGTGGTTTTAGCTTGTTTGTTGGTAATTTGCCGACTTTATGCATTTTGGTATTTATCTATTTGGCTATAAACTATTTACCGTATCCAGCTATTTACCGCTTTTTGATTACGCCGCATTTGTTTGCTTCCTGTGGCCTTAATTTGCACACTGCATTCGCAGTTGGTTAAATGACAGTCGCTATATAAACACGAGAGAGAGAGTGAGATAGAAGGAGATAGATACAACACACACACACATATATATTAAAACATACATACGCAGGTGGCGTTTCACGTTTCACGCGCTTTTAATTGAGTGCTTCCGCTGCAATTAACAAGTACAACGCGTCCAGTGACGCCACTTGACTGGGCCCTGACTGACTGGGCCAAGTGTCTGGTTGGTTAGTTGGTTGGCAGCTTGCCTGGTTACCTGGTTGGTTTGCCTGGCCTGCAGTTGCTTCGGTCAGTCATCGAGTCATTCTCCCCTGTTCTGTTCTGTTCTAGATTACAGCATACTTACGCACTAATGCCTCTTTAAGTTAATGCAAAACCATTAAATGTGTTGACTGCCACACTTTGTGGCATCATCTCACTCTATCTCTTCCTCTCTCTCTCTCAAATTAATTACCAATGTCCCGTCTGTTGCTGCTGTCCTTGACGTGCAAAAGGATAATAACAAAATTTTGCCATTCCTGTTGCTGACTAAAATTTGGCACATCGATCGAGATTCAACGAACGCACTTTGCCAGCTCATTTCCTTTACTTTTCCCTGCCATCGACATTTCTCGACAGTTTTCCCTCCCCTCCCCCCTACCCTCTCAAAGGCTCCCAGAATTTTGCCAGGCAGCCAGCTTGCAGTTTAGTTTGCAATTTTCCAGCTCAACGATAAATGCAAATAGATTTCACCTGCAGACGTTGTTTGTCCAACATTTTCGAGAATCTTTTAATAAATTATGCGCATGGCATTTTCGTAGTAACGTTTTCAACGTTCCTTCGTTGTCGTTGTTGTTTTGGTTGTTGTTGTTGTTGCTGTTGCAATTGCTGTAACTGTTTGTGAGTTTGTTGGCATGTTGAGTATCGAGAATCATGCATGAGTTTGACATGGATAACATGGCAGTAACTTCGACAGGATTCACTTACTGCAGCAGCCAGAAAGCGTCGCGCACCTTGTGATTACAACCAAGCCATAAAGGAGAAAGAGGATAAAGTGGGAAGTGGCAAGTGGCAAGTGGAAGAGAAGAGGGAAGTCAAACTGGTAGAAAGGTAGAAATTGTTGTACATTTTATGTTTATTTACATTTGTACAGTTAAGCTGGAGAGATGGATACAACAACTACTACTGCACAGCGAGAAATTTAACTTGACAAGGGTCGAAACTGTTGACTCGTTTGTCTGTTTATAAACTTGGCCCAAATATCAAAGGGTTTTTGCCTTGTCACAATATTGTCAGTCGGCTAATGCCAAATTATTGCACACATCAATCAAGTTAAATCGACAACATTTCAACTCAACTAAATATAAATATTTGTAGCAGTGTACAAAGAACTGTGGCTATTCAAGAAGAATGAGAAGAAGCAGAAAATGTAGGAGGAGTAGCAACATTTTCGTTCCGCTGCCGCCTTCCCTCGTCGGCTGTGTTGTGTCCACATCAACTCCATTCAATTAGCAACTCATAATAACAATAATTTTTCTTGCAATTCGCATTCAGTAAAACATTTTGCGGCACGTTCGTCGACGTTGACGACGCTGTCGATGTTCGTGACGTTGCCTGCCACTGCCACAGCCACAACTACAGCCACAGGCACAGTCCCAGGTTGAGAGTGAGGGAGGTAGGACAGAGGCGTATCCAAAAAACCCCTCCCCTCCCCTCCCCTCCCCTTACTGCCATTCTAGCCATTGACTGCAACAATGTTGCCGGTTAAATGATGCATAATAATCGGGAGCGAGAGCGCGCTTGCTGAGCTTCGGCTATGGCTGTGACTGTGACTGTGACTCTGGATGTGGCAGTGGCATCTAGGGAACGTGGATGTGGATGTGGATGATGGGGATGTGGGACAACATTCCTATGGGCCAACGGCAATGCCAAGCAATGGTTAAGAAATCATAGCCGTAGTCCTCACCATGAAAAAACAAAAGTCAGCGCACACTGGACTGGAAATGATTTGTCATCAGTTCATAGGGCAGCATACTGAGATGAAGGCTTCTCTTTTTTTACTTTCTTCATTTTTTATTCCTTTTAAAGTGGTTTAAACGTTGAATATTCTTTCGACTATTTTTTCACATGTTTAGCATTAGCATTAATATGTCGAAAAAAATGCAGTGTTCTGTTTTTGTATGCTTTTTTTGGGAAGCAAAAAACGTAGTGCTTAGGTACACAGAATATTACTTATTTATTAGTTGTTAAGCTCAGGACTTAATGAAATTAAAATAAAATAATTATTACTTATAAATTTACTTAAATTTTATTTATTATTATATTATATTAAATTCATAATTTATAAATAATGATAACAAATAATAGAAATCAATAAAGCAAAAATATTTTTGGAAAGGAACTGTGCAGAATAATTGCCAGCAAAGCACGGAAGTTTTGAAGAGACCAGTAGATAACAAATTAAGAAGAATCATTACTAACAAGTTTAATTTAAATTAATTTCAAATATGATTTTGTTCCACTGTGCAGTGTTAAGGCTGATGCGATTGTGCTGATGCCGCTGCCGTGCGCTGACCAAGCTCAGTCCCAACTCAGCACTCGGTACATTGTAACCCTCATCTGCCCACGCACACATCTTCACCCACACACATACAGTCAGACTCACACACACACTTAACCAGGGCTACGTGCACGCCCACAATTTGCAAAAAATTTCGCTGACTGCAGCTGTTTAACTCTTCCTTCTTCGCCTGGTCGTTGGTCACTTTTGCTGCGTAGCTGATGAAAATTCGCCGGGCTTCCGTTGGCCAAGAGTTGCCGCCCGAGTTGCCAAAGTTGGTCATCGTGGCCATAAGCCACTGTAACCGTAGCTTGTGTGTGTGTCTGTCTTTCAATATTTACTCAGCTTGAAATGAAACATTTTTATAATTTCTTTTCGGTTCACCTTTTTTTATTTTTTGAACCGACCAAGTTGTTTGGCAGGGGATACTGTTGTTGTTATTGTTGCTGTTGTTGTTTGGTTCGTTGGCTATTGGCAACATTGTTATTTTCTGCTATTTGGCCATTGACTATTGACCATCGTCCATCGCATGGCCAAAACCCATGGACAGTACTCAGCAGCATTTTTTTGTTGTCCACCGGTTTATTTATTTATTTCGGTTTAATGCATGTTGCCGCTGCCAAGGGGACTCTCAGTCGAGTTGCCTCCCTTGTCCCTCTCTCCTCTTTATTTTCCACATTCTCTGTTGTTGTTTTGTAGTGTAGTGTCGTGTTCCGTTTTTCGGGGAAGTTGTATTGAGTCATTGGTAAATGGTTTACGTTTAACCCATTTAAAAATGCAAACGGCACGGAGCAGTTGGCAAACGCATTTTCCACATTCCGGAATTTACCAATGCCCATTTAGCATACAATGTGGCCAAAAACAAAAGCGACTGCAACTGAAACAGAAAACAGAGAGACAACAACAAAAGTCTTGCCTGAATTTTATATACTGTGCAGTTTCTGTTTCTGTTTCTCCCTTTCGCCTCTCTGTGTTTCAATTTGTTATTATTGTTTGTTTACGTCGCCAGCGAAAAATATTGAACGGAAATTTTGTGCAATATGATTTATTGTTGCAATGGGAGAGGGAGAGGGGCAAAGAGAAGAGCAGAGAAGTTGTTTGTACTGCAAGTTTGCTGCCAAAAATTCAACGGAAATGAATTCGTTTATGGCATAGCATATTGTATTCTGGTTATCCGGCCTGTTATGACATTGGGAGTGAGACTTTGATTTGTCAGCGGAAGGTATTTGTATGGCACTTGTGAAATGGCCAATTAAAGTTTCTTTGTTTACAGCCAACAGCAATAATAACTGTTGTGTGTAATCAACAATAGATTTTAATAAACAAAAACAAGACTACGCAGTTTAGAAGAAGGCTCAATTCGATGAAATAAATTTAAACAAGTTGAAAATTAAATTATTGACTGTAAAATTTAAAGAATTTATAGAATTTATAGAAGAAGAAATGCTTAAAATGCGATTACAAAAAAGCTGCCATAAAACTAAACCCAATTTAACTTAAAAAAAAAAAACAATCACTTGTGGGAATGGGGCGAAAGGATATTCATCTGGTCTCCCAATTGTTCTTTAACTTTTGGCAAACTCTATAAACTTTTACAACACATAGTTCTTGTAATGTTATGCCTTGGGCCATGCATATTTAGATAACACTGCTACCACTTGGCCAAAACCCGAGTAAAATGGCAATTCGGCCTGGCAAATGCAAATTGGCAAAGACAATTTATTCCAATTGCGCCAAAAAGTTAAGCAAATATGTCAATTGAATGCCTTGTAAGAGACTATATATATATATATATGTGTGTGACTGTTTGTGTGTGTGGGTGTTGCAAACAAACAAAGCGCAGGACTTTTGCCAAAGCAACTAAACAAACGGAGCTTGTAGTTTAAAAGGCAATTTATCTTTGACTTTTGCAAAGTAAATTCCCGCCATTGTTTAAAGTGTGGTTCAATCGCCAATTGCAGAGCCACCCAACCACAATTCAGTGGGGTATATTCTGCATATGTGGGCGTGTTTTTAAGTTATGTGTGTGTTTCAGTGTGTGTCTGTCTGTGTCTGTGTGTGTGTATTTTGTGGTAAGCGCTTTTAACTAGTTCGCAGCGCTGCCAGCTAAATTTCGAGCATTCTCAACCACTCAATTACACGCAAACCACACACACATACACACACCACACACATACATATCTATATATAGATAAAGATATAGATATATGCAGTATATCTATAGTCGTAATCAATTGAGCTGCTGCTGCTGCCTGGCAAAAGGCAAACAATGTGCTATTATACACCATTGAAAGAAGTAAAAAAAAAATAAGAGAGAGAGAGAGAGGGAGAATGTGTGTTTGTGAGGGAGATAGCTTAAGGGAGTTTCTCATAAATTGTTCGCGGTATTTTGGGAATTGCATTTGGAAAACCCACGTAGAACTATTTGAGCTGCTAACCCAAATAAGCTGCGGCCACCGAGGCAACCGAAAGATGCCCCAGCAACAATAAAACACTGTAAACAGCCGCAAAATGACTGCAATTGCTGTAGGCAACTCCTCCCTCTCTCTCACTCTTCTCTGCCTCTCTTTCGACTCTGGCAGCAACTGTAAAATGTGAACGCACCAATGAACTGTGGCAAGGCAATCAATAGATACGGCTACAACTTGAGATACAAGATACTTTCATGCTTGCAACCGTAGAACTTCCCACATGGAATGCTATGGAATGTGCACACGCATCTTCGGCTCGCTTCCCCTTTCATCTCCCCTTTTCTCCTTCATCGCTCTGCGACCACAGCATTGCGGTGGGTGTGCAGACACTGCAGCGGGAAGCTGCGGCAAGCTGAGGGGAACAGAAGGCAGTAGCTTACATTTATGCGCGAAATTGTCGTATACATTTGCACATTCATAAATTCTCGTTGAGCGCCCCCAAAGCGACAGTCGCTGCGCCAAAGAATGCAACATTCTCTCTAGCCCAAGATGAACGGGGAACAGGGAAGGCAGGGGAAGGAGCATGGGAAGCAGGGATGCAGAATCTGGGGCAGAGAGTAGAACAGTTGCCATACTATACGAGTACTCCTACTTGCAGTTGGTGGTCATAGTTGTAGCTGGTAGGCGCTGCTCTTGCTACTCTCCTATTTAAATTTCATTTTATACCCCGTACTGAAAGTATATTATGTTGGTGTAACGTATGTAGCAGGCAGACTCCATAAAGTGTATACAGTAATGGAAAAATATTAGAAAAGAGCAATATATTTTTATGTTTCCCAATCTTTACCGAGAAATTTCTCCTTAAGTCTCATAATTTTTAATAATTAGTTTTTCAGTAATGTTGTAAAATACAACAAAAGAGTGGGATTTATTAAGCTTTATATAACAAATAAATGTAATTTTAGCTATATTCACATGTATATATTCTTGATTAGCAACCAAGTCGATTTAGAAAAGTTTATCCGTATAAACAAACAGATATCAGAGCATGGAGAGCTATCAAATCTGGTATGTAAACTCGGAAGACATTCAAAAATAATTATACAAAAAAGAAAATGAGTGCTTAAAAACTGCCTGTGCGCAGGGTAACTTGTAGCCAAGCATGCTCAAATAAAGCTTTCTTGCTTTAATTTTATTTTTATTTTCCATGCTCGTTTTTTTTTTAAATATTTTTTTTTGTGTTTTCAACATTTTATTAGTGCATTTTATAACAAACGCGGGCAACCTTAGAGCAGCACGTCATTAGGCGATAAATTATCTCTCTCTCAAGCGCGCTGCATTTTGCATAAAATGTTGCCTGCTGCCCCGTTGCCCGGTTGCCACAAAAGTGTGCCAACAGCTGTGGCACGGTCCCGGTGCCGGTGCCGGTGCCTGGATGAGGCTGCAGCTGAGGCAGAGGTTGCAAGTTGCAATAGAGACTGAGGCTGGACCTAAATCAGCAACTGAATCTGGTGTGCGCTAACTGCGGCTGGGGTTGCATTAAAAGGATGCCAGGCAATTTAAATTTGTGAAATTCCATTAAAGGTGCAGCATAATGGAGAATGAAAGGCGGCAAGCGGGAGGCGGCAACAGCAGCAGCAAATGTTGCCCCATTGAAAGCTGGCTTATCTATGCACAAGATGTTGCCGTTTGATAAGCGCAACGCTGCGCAGCAAGTTAGCAATTTATGTGCCGCTGCCGCTGCCACCGTTGCCGTTGCTGTTGCAGCAATTGCAGTTGCAGTTGCATTCATCATCGACTGCAGCAGCAGCAACAACAGCAGCAGCAGCAACAGTTGCTGCATATGGAATGCGCTGTGGCTGCCGTCGACGTGCGTTCAACTATGCAAATTTGTGCAAGTTCCCCAGCTCCAAAGCGTGGACCCATTGCATTGACTTGCAACTTGCTACAACTTAGTAACTGCCTATATATATGTATGTATGTGTGTGTGTGTGTGTGTGTGATTGTGTATATGTATTTGTGATTGTGCTTGTTGTCAAACAGCATTCAAGCACGATTCTGGGAAACATTCTTCCCCAGTGAGTAGTTGACTTGCACAAGAGTTTTGCATTGCTTTAGCTTTAGCTTTTGCTTTTGCCTCTGCTTCCAGCTCTTGGCTCTTGGCTTTGACTTTGGCCCGATGCAGAGCAGAGATTATAGAATTAATGTGCTGAAATTATATTCAAGAGATTGCACATAACGGTAGGGTTATCGATTGTGAATCTAGAATAGAATACAAAGTTCAATCATCTGAGATCATCGACGATCATCTTGTTGAAAAGTCAGAGCATTTTAATGACTAGCGTTTGTTATTGATTAATATGCATTCTTTCAGCAAGTGATATTCAGCTCAGGCCATAAGATAAACATAAAAATGAAAATATTTTGCATTTTTCCTATTTAATTTATTATGATTGTGGTAAACGTATTGTACTCTTTAGTTGTAAAGTAATTATTTAAAACTCTTTCTATTTAATGGAGAAAACCTCAACGTTTGAAGCTGTAGAATTTTGTATTTTTCTAAAAGTAGAAAAAGGGGAAACATTGAAGATTTCTGTTTACAAACCTAGTGAAAAGAGGAAAATAGCTGAAATAATAAGCTAGAATAATGTGATTCTCGACAAAAAAGGATATGCACTCGCATTAGTTAAAAAGTTAAAGCGAATGCAGACAAAAATAAATGCAAAAGATCAAAGAAATGTTTTTCTGCATCAGCAAAATAGCTGTAATTAAAACTCAATATTCGAAAGACTATTTAAAATTCAACTTGACTGCGGCTGCTAATGGATCTCAGCAGTGCTGTTGACACCGCCCACTTTACGTATATGATAAATGGCCAAAAGGTGTGCCGGCAAATGGTCAAAAACAGAATCGGGTAACAAGAAAAAAAGAAATCGCTGAACTTTGACTGGTAACTGGACGTATTTCGAGTTGGGCGGCAGTTGATTCTAAAGCGCAATTAAACGCCCAGCCATTGAAACAATTATGCCATAACAATTACGCTTTTGGTTGCACATGCAAGGCAAGGCAGGGCACCTTGCCCCTTGCCCCATGTGGTATGTTGGTAAATTTGCCGCATTTAGCGCTGCTGTTGTAACTGCTGACATGACATTTGGTTATTTAGCAGTTGTTGCTGAGCTGAACTGAACTGAAACTGAAACTGAAACTGAACTAAACTGAAACTGAATGAACGGCAAACGGCAAGTCAAAGGAATTTTCATGCGTCAAATTGTGGCATGTGCATGTGCGTGTAATTACAGCAATAAAAATTGCAACACATTGCGTACAAACATGCAACAAGCGGCAACAAGAAGCGTCTCTTCCTTGCCATCGTTTTGATCAAGTCCAACTTCAAACTCATTTCAACTGCATTTCAGTTGTGTTCAGCAATTATCTTATTTATTTCAGTTCATTTATCAAAAACTGAACAAATTCACAGTTTCCTTAGAACTTACTGAGAAAGAGAGAGACAGCGAGACAGAGAGATAGAGAGCGGGGAATCTTCGTTGCAATTGGCTAACGAGCCAACGACCAACAGACATTGCCACAAGTGAGTGCACTTGGCGTGGCTGCCACTTGGGTGGCCATAGCTGGAGCGTAACGTTAGTTGATTGCATTTTTAGCATAAATTTCAACGCATTTGACTAATGTTTGGCTATTTGTTATTTTGGTGAATAGCAGCGCAACGATTTGCTCACCACCATTTTTCACATCAACCACTTCAAGCTGCCAACAAGAAATTTCTGAGAATGCCCGAGAACCGAGAACTTATTGCAGCTAATAGATATTTCAACGATACAAACACACTTGCATGCAAATTGCAATTCAACTGCAAACAGTATACAAAATACTTGGAACGTACACAACGTTGTTATCATTCGATATTAAGTATACGCACAGTTCGCTCTCGCACTTGACTTGAATTAATGTGTGGCAAGCGAACAAGGGAACAACAACTACAGCAACAGCAACAGTCTGTGGCAACGTCAGCAATAGCTAAGCAATTAATTAACACTCCAGGGCTAATGCCTCGTCGATGGCCACAGCACGTACCACAAAATCGCTGCCAAAGCCAGAGACAGCAAAAATGCCATAGACATAATCAAGACCCGAGCGCAAATCGGCGTTTTCTCGCTTGGCATTTTCACACAAAAATTATTTATAAGAAAAGCAAAAAAAAAATCAATGGAAAAAAAGCTTTAAATTTATAACAGTCAATTAATTATGTGGAAGTATAAAGAATATTTTAGTTGCTTGCTTTGTTTAAAACTATATTATGAGTAAGAAATATAAGTACAGTTGAACTTCTATAGCTCGAAACAAGTAGAGCGAAAAGTCTACAATTTTCTGACATCATTTCTCTTTGTCAATTTTCCAAGAATTTGATGATATCGAGCGCTGTTCTGTTTAATGATAATAATAAGTTGACTTTATACTAAATGTATTTATTCTTAATTTATTGCAGCTGCTGCCGCCACACAACTGAAAAACTCAACACTACAGAAGCCATATCTACAGATTAAAAAGCACGCATTTACAAGACTGACCATAACCAATCCACACTCAATCAACTATCTTACCTGCACGCCCATTATTAACCCCTATGATTATTATCAGGGTGAGTAATCAAAACTAAAAAAAAATAAATAAATAAATATTCATAACTGAAAATAAATATAAATATAATATAGTAGCTAGAATGCTGAATAATTTCATATATAAATAACAAATTTATCCCAAATTTGATATAAATAATATGAATTTGATTGCAGACGGAGTTCCCATCTACTGTAGTTGGTATCGCAACGATGAGGCTATTGAGCGATTGGCGCTACGTAAAAATGATTTCTTCATTTATCAGAATGGAACACTTCGACTCCCACGGAGCAGCGTATCTTGAAGCTGATTACACAAAAGTCATATCCGACAGCATTACCGTTGAGTATCCAGGTGAGTTTTCCAGTAGTTAACTCTTTTCTTTGTTGCAGTACTGAAACGTCTTGCATCTGGCCAACAACAGAGCGGCAATATTAGTGCACCTGAGCATCTGCCCCTTGTGATCCATTGTCCGTTTGTGAGTGTGCCCGCTGCTCGCATCAGCTGGTACTTTGGCAACGAGTCCCTGGAAAATGACAGCAGGCGAGTAAAGATCTGTGTTGTTCCCATCGAGTTGCGTGCTTCGATTCAAATCTTTGTCACAACATAATTATCTTCTGTCAACTTGGTGGCTTCAATAACGCTCGACATTTGGCGGATCACTCGATCAGCATTTCAGATCACGTCTTGTCAGGCATCTATTGCGTTCGGAACAGGCTGGCAAATACAAGTAAGTTAATCTGACAACTGGAATACCTCTAACAGACAGAAAAAACAATTTTTACTTCACTATAAAATTAGAAATAAATTCCATTGAAAAGTAAAGATTCATTCAATTGAAACCTCTCATGGCTATAAACTCACAATATTGCTCTCTATAATTGTGAAAATTTTATTTGTTTACTTAGTTTTGGGTAACTCAATTTTATTTTATGCTAGAAAAAGCAAAAAGTTTTTCCGTTGTAAATTTTTTCAACTTTTTGGTTTCGATTCATTTATCTTTGAACATTGAATTAAGAGACATGGGAAATACCTTTCTGATAAATGTATTTCATAGGTAAAATTTGTGTTCAAAAAAAAAATTCTTTTCAAGTTATTCTCTCCACATCCGCCTCAATATTAAGCATTTATTTTTCTCTGCAAGCATTAAATAAATATATTAAAATATTTAAAGGGTATATAAACCCATTTAGTTGTAGTTTTCTATTACACTTTAAATTACTTAATTATGTTCGTTCTTTAAACATACTATTCTACCTTGTTCTCTCTACGAGATATGCAAAGTTTTATTATTGTTTAATTGTTCTACAACATTTTGACTTTGATATTTTGTATCGAGTCTCCCTATAGTTGTTTCCTCTATGAAGCACTTAACAATTACCCCCAGGCAGGCACTTCATTTTGGCTAGTGATGTTGTGTATCAACACCTTGGCCGCAATACATCAACCCTAGGCTGGCCAAGACTCAAGTCTCAAGTCAAGTCAAGATATGTGTGCATTAATTAACACCACGCATCGGCTGAGTAACTGGCATAATTGTGGCTACTGTTAAAGCCAATTAATGTGCGAAATGTGTAAAATACTCATATGTATGTTCGTTCGTATTCCCTTTACAGATGCGTGGCCCAGAACCAGTATGCCATCAGGAGCCATCGGCAGTTCGTGTGGACGGTGCGCGTCGAACCGAATGCCAACAGCGGCGGCAACAGCGGGTTAATGTTGTTGGCCGACAGCGAAACGCAGCTGTTGCCAGCATTTCAGAATGCCACACTTTATGTGGCCACGGGTGGTATGCTGATGCTGCAGTGTCGAGCCGTGGCCGATTATGTGCCCATCGATTGGTGGCTGCAGCATCCGAATAACACACTCTCCCAGCTGCGCAACAATAGCGTCGCGCTGGAAATCACCGAAGTCAGCCGGGATCGCCATGAGGGATGTTACATCTGCACCACGCCCACAGACAGGCAGACGTTTCATGTGATTGTCACCAGTCCGCCGAGAATAGTCAGCAGTCTGCCCGTTGAAGTGGGCTACATTAGTCTGTCCACGACGCTGACTTGCCGGGCCGAGGGCAATCCGCCGCCCAGTCTCAGCTGGTATCATAATGGAGCACCGCTCAACAGTTCCTACACTCGCTACATTAGCGGCAATGAGCTGCACATCCATTCCTTTGATCCTGAGGAGGAGGGCATCTATCAATGCTTTGCCCGCAATGTTGCTGGCGAGGATTCGGTGACGGGGGAGCTGCGTTTCAAGCGTCAGCCGGAGCAACCGAATCCCTTGCAGAATATTCGTTGTTATCCGCACAGTTTTCACACCATCAATGTGACATTCGATAGCCGCATAATGGAGGTAATTTATCAATCATACGCTGTGTAGGCCGTGATTTAATCTGAAATTTCGTTTCTTTTCAGTCTATGTTCGTGGTGCACATTGTGCTCAGCAATCCACACCAATGGAGCTCGTTTGCTCCAATGAAACTCAATCTCACCTCGTTTGTGGTCATCTCCACTGGGCTGCCCGTCTATCGTCCCTTTGCACTGATCACACGCTTCCTCACGCCCACCTCGGAGGTGCGATCCGGCAGCATTGTGCCCCAGCAGATGATTCAAAGTTCACTGCGCAGTCCGGCCGTGGTCTGCTGCACCCAAGGAAGTAAGTTAACCATTTCTGTTTAAATATAAATACTGTATAAAATATATTTGTAATCAAGAAAGACTTGTAAAGCTGCAAGGTCGAAAATCAGATCAACTTCAAACTTTCATAAGTTTCCGATCCGATTGCCAATGGTCTCTACATTTATTTGTATTAAAATTTGATTAATTTTCGAATGCCATAATTAGTATAAAACATTTCAAATTTAATTCTAAGACGTTAAACTTTTTTTTTTAAAATCAGACCAACTTCAAACTTTCTTTGCCAAAACTGATCCGATTTCCAAGCAGAATGTCATTATGGCGTCTACATTTACATTTATTTAGTTTAAAACATTTCAAATTGAATTCTCAGACGTTCAATTTGTTTTGTAAAAAATCATACCAATATTAACAAAAACTTTAACTTGCAAAGTTGCTATGTCAAAAATTAGACCCTAACTGTTGCCAAAACGGATTCAACATCCAAACAAAATGTTATTTTAAAATTTAATTCATTAATTTCGCTAAAATAACATGTTTGCCTCAAAGTTTTAAATCCCCTGCTTTAAAGTTAACCTTAACTAATCGCTGATTTTTGTTTTTTTAGTGCTGCTACGTCTGATACATCTGGGCAACGATACGTTTGTGAAATGGTCCCAGGCGGAGTTGAATAACAAAAAGTACTTCATACTGCAGTTCTCCATCAATCACACGCATCCACATCCCGCCCAGCTGCTGGATGGTCCCTTACATGGCACTGTCACCCCCGTCGAGGAGAAGGCAGACGAAGTGCGTCGCCATTTGACCATCATAAGGCCGCTCAATCAGTCAGCAGCTTGCACAGTGATGAAGAATGCCGAGTACGAAGTGCTGGACAACGAGGTGGACGATGTCACACTCGAAATGGAGGAGGATATCTTTAGTTTGGTGGTGGACGCGAGTGTCACGGGATTGCTACTCCAGCACTTTAGTAGGATTAAAATGCGTGTGCTAATCATAACGAGTGAGAACGAGTTTCTCGCTCAGGACTTTCGCTACGTACAGTGGAAGATTGTGAGTAGACTGTACTGTAGTGGCAATTGTCAATGTTACATTTCAGCGTCTTTACTCAGTTCACTTCATGCTCTAAAGTCCATCAACTATTTTTCTTACCCACAGATTGAGAATGGCACGTCGGATCAATCGAATATGTCCTTTCGCCTGAGCACTGTCGAGTCACGGATGTTGGCCTTTAAATTCCTCGACAGCCTCAATGATACCTGCGTCTATGAGTGTCATCTTCATATTCAGATGCCGCTGCGGAAACAGGAGCCCAAATGCAAGGAACGCACCATTGTCAACTCGATGCTGTTGGTCAGCGGCCTCAGTGCCAATGAGAGCTACAATTTCCACTTTTACAATTGCAAGCCACAGATCTTCTATGGCGAAATGGATGTAAAGACGCTGCCAGATCGTAAGCATGGCTTTGAATCTTCATTTACAATATTTAAATTTAATTTTCACTTATTCATTTAGCTCCTGGCACCATCAGCAACTCGCGTGTGGTCAAGGACAATGGCATCAAGCTGCTGTGGGATCCCCCCGTTCATCCGAATGGACGCGTGCATCATTACAACATCGAGTGGACTCTGGGCAATGTCACACATGAGGCTGTGGTTTTTGAGTGTCAAACCTGCTCCTATAAGGTAATTTCTTTAAATATTAACTTACTAGTGTGGCAAAAGTATCGATGTCTCAAATAGATAACAAGATTAAATAATAAAAATAATTGGTTTGTGATTTACAACGATGCCCAAAAGTATTTTGGAACCCTTTAACGTAGTGAACTAAAGTTTGGCATCAATGGAATGGTCTTTTCAATTATTTTTGAATGATTAAAAATCTTTCCTTAACCCATTAGGTACCCACTGAAAATTTCGAATTTTTTTGAACGTCTTCTTTTCAACTTTTTTCCTTGATTTAAAAAAAAATGTTTTGATGCAAAAAGTTCCTTTAAATAATTTTCATAGTAACTGCAACAATTTTTTTTCAAATATCTCTTTGCTAGTATTTATTTAATAATTTTTTGAAAACTTCAAAAAAAGCAGTTTTTATGTTATACAAAATACTAGCAAAGAGATATTTGAAAAATTTAGAACTATAAGAATTGTTTGAAAAAACTTTTTGCATCAAAGCGTTTTTTTTTGTAAATCAAGTTTTAAATTAAATATTATATCACTAATTTTCTCAGCTCAAATATAAATGCTAAGATTAATTGATTGTATAAAAATATTGCAGCAATATTCAGCCACTTTTATTTGTATGCAATGTATGATCATCATTAATAACTTATTTCAGTTAAATATTAAAATCCAATCTATTGAGCATTAGTGTGTCATTTAATTTATAGGTGACTCGATAGTTTTGCATCACTAGATTTCATGCCCCGACAAAGTTTCATATTAAATCCAAATTTTCCTTTGCAGTTTCCCAACGTTTCGGAGTCGGACAAAATGCATGTGACCGTGCGAGTTGTGGGCGAAACGGGCGTGGGCGCGCCCCTCTTCTTTGACCTGATGAGTCATCGAATTCTGGCGGACCCAAAGAACTCGAATCACGAGGTCTACAGCGGCATAGCCATTGGCTCGCTGCTGTCGACGGTCTGTGTGTTTGCCTTCGCACTGTTTATCATCTTTCAGAGGCGTCGCTTCAAGGCACGCGCCCAGGGACCCACACATCTGACCACGCCCACGGACATCAATTTCGGTAACCTGAGCAGTGCGTCGGGCATGCCGGGGGACAGTGCGGGCGGATTGAGTGGCAGCACATTGCAGCAGGATTGCCACGAGATGCAGACGCTTATTCCACGGTCACGTTATCACATCGAGCTGTTGCCGGAGCACACGCTGGAGTATCAGACGAGCTCGGCGGCTGCAGCTGCAGCGGCTCCGTTGGCCAATGGACACAGCAACGGTCCGATTGCAAGGCGAGCGGATCAGGATCCAAGGCAGCTGGAGCTGAGCATTGCCGGCGTGCACAATCTCTCCCAGTTGCCGCTGTGCGGCGGCTCGCCCGAGAGGAAGAGTGTGCAGGATTCGATGCTGCAGGAGGCGAAGGCCTTTTACATACCCTATCGCCATACGCCGCCCAATGCAGTGGCCCTGCAGGCTGGCGGTGGCAACTCCAATGTCAATGCCAATCATCATAAGCAAAGTTCCTCAATGAACGGTGGCGATGGCAGCCACGAGTTGGCCGCCATGCCACCCAACTCCTTGCCCCTAGTGGCCACCGTGCCGGGTCTGGGTATGGGCAATGTCAGCGCTCGTCGCAGCGGCAGCTTGAGCAGCAGCAGCGCCAGCAGCAGCAGCAATGGCAGCAAAAAACAATTCCACACAAATTTCACACGACACTCGAATTCCAATGATGGCATTTGTTTGCTCGCCGAGGAGGAATCGGCGGCCACCTTGACGCCCACATCGGAGCACGAGTATGCGTGTCTCACCAATGGCTTTAAGCTGCCCGCCGATATGACAAGGCAAATGCCATCTAATAATCATTACAACAACAGCAGCAGCAACAACAACAACAGCAGCAACAGCAGCAGTAATGGCAGTGGCAACAATCAGAAGCCTTTAAAGGATCGACAGCATCCACATTCTCAATCACATTCACATGCCTCCATAGTTCCTGCCAACGGACCACAGTCACATGCTGTGCCCGCTAATAACGTTAAGGCGACCAAGTCAATGGCCAAACAAACTTGGCCAACAGCGCCGACGGCGTTGCAACGACGTGCTCAAGTCGATCCCAATGGTTGAGTCGAAGTTTTGGCCAATGCAATTGTTGTCGCCTCGCCAAGCAAAAGTATTCTATGAGAAGCTACTATTATACATACATACATACAACACACACATACATATATACACTATACACATACACATTCGCAGCTTGAAACATTCCAAACATTATTTATGATTGATTGTTTGATTGACTGTTCAATAATGCAAATGCATTTTATAAATGCATTTCACTTCAATCAATCAAGTTGAAGTAACAGATTAAGCAGCATATTTATATACACAAATATAATAATATAACTACTTATATTGTATAATTAAATTAAGTTAAGCATTTTTAAATTTTTATACGATATTTAGTGTATCTTTTGTTTGTTTTTCTTTCGTTAATGGAGGCTAATTATATTTTATGATTTGTATAATTAATAATTTTCCGCATTTTCACAGACATTAATCAAACTGCCGTAAATAGTCTATACTTATAGCCAAAAATAACAAATGCAATAGCCCAACTCACACAAACACCCATCCACACACACATACATACAATAGTCACAAGTGTTCATACATTTTATATACATATATATAAATATTTAAGCAAAATATTTAATTTCCGTTTATATTAATTTGCTGCATTTTGTTTGTTTTTTTTATAGTTTTTTAACCGATATATCAAATGTACCTGATTGTATTCATTTTGCATTTCGTTGAATCGCTTATTATCAAGCACCAACACATACATACACACACAAATACACACACACACACACACACTTAAGCATATTACATTCCCTTTTTATAATTAAACAGATGCTCTTTGTTTATGCCTAAAATGTACCACAGCCGTATTGTACGAGTCTATCCCTATTACCGACTGTACCTAGTTTGTACAAATAACAACTACAACAACAACAACACCACACACACACATACATTCTCAGTAACACACAACAGTCAACCGCAGATATTATTTTTCTAATGCATTTAAAATTGGCCCAGCTATGAAATAAATGTGTTTTGCAAATTGTTAGTATGCAGTCTGAATACTGTTCTGAGATGCACTTAAACACATATACACACATACATACTTACATCGCCACACACACTAATGCACATTCTTACACACATTCCATTTCCATAGGATAACTTTATAATGTATATCGAAGATTAAAAACAATTTTAAATTGATGCAACAAGTAAAATGGAATGATATGATGAAAATTTGATCCGTTTAAGAACTTTAAATGTATACGTATTTAGACCTAAGTGCAATAACAAATATCTAAGCCTAGACCTTGAAAAATCAACCAAAACAAATACACAACAGCAACAAGAACAACAATTACAAACAATAGTACCTTTCCACATAAACAACAAAGAGAAATATAATACAAAGACACAACATAAAAATATATTAATTAAAATATATTATAACACTTGCTGAATTAACTGTGTGTGCCCTTTAAGAGTAGAAAACCTTACATGAAATATGTAACCCATGAGATATCTTCTTTGTTCCTAAAGCTGAAAAGATATGTACTTTTATTGTTTATTGTACTTCTTCATTTTTCCTTTAATTTGAAATTTTCTTTGGGGCACACATATCAAATCGGCCGTCATTTTATCTACCAATCTAACTTGTGTTCATATTTAAATAAGTCACAATTTTCCATTACAGTTGCATTTAAAAAAAAAACTAATAGAACATAGTTTTAGGTCATACAAAACTTTTATGGTGTTCCAGAGCAAAAAAAAAATATATAAACAAAAATCTATATAGACAAAAAATAGAACTCAATTCTGAACCCTTTTGACGCATAAACGTTGCATTTAATTCAAGCAAAATATTCCGCAAAATGAACTCAAAATTCCTAAATGAAAGAAGAAAAGAAAAACAAATTTAAGCGAAAAGTTAAGATAAAAAAAAATTAAAATTTGCAGCAAAAGGCAAAAAATTACGTATTCATAAAATTTATAAAAAAAAAAAAAATTAGGCTAAGAATAAATGTTTGAAAACGAGAAGATGAAAAAATAACTGCGATTGTGATCGCTGTGTAAGTGGATGTGATAAATGTTTAAATTATTTAAGCGCGAAAACAATAAAAATAAAATTAATTATTTGATAGCATGGATAATGCGTAATGCGACTTTTGCAAAGGTTTTTGGCTAAACAAAAAGAAAACGAATCGAAAAGAGAAAAGAAGAAAAGGGTGAAAACCCAATAAAGAACTAAGAGTCCACTAAAATTATAAGCAAGTTATGTTCTTAACTATCTTTTGGTTAAAGCTATAAAATTGATCTAAAACATAAATATTTGTTTTGACTTATGTTATTATTTTAGTTTGAGTTTTAAGTCCTAATTCCGTATACCTCATTAGTAGAGTGGCAACTATGTATGTAACTAAAATATAAAATAAAATATTGATTTCCCCATGAAAATTGCTTAAAAGCTGAACAGAAATCGATATGAGAAATACAAGAAATAAAGGAAGGCAAATGTATTTTTTATGTAATTTATATGCAAGAGAAATCCGAAAAATTATTATTACTGTATTATTACTGTATGTAGAAACTAAGCTGTCATTTACATACATAGATACACACATAGATACGCATATACAGATATATCTATATACTTATATAAATATATGTGTATTTGTAGGTTCGTGTTAAAGTTTTCGGTGCAAATAATTTGGCATAAAAACCAGGAATTAGCGCGGCTACAGAGTCTAATAAAATGTAATCTATTGATGAAACTGGGTGAAAAGCAACCTTAACTATTGGAAAAATCCATGATAATTGAAAGCAGAAAACAGAAAAGTAACAAAAAACAAAAACATATTAAAACTAAGTTATGACAACAAAACATACGACACAATCTGCATTTTTATTTATTTATAAAATCGTAAACGTCTCTTCTTTATGTACATTCATATAAGTGTAAGTATTTATATAAACCGAATACATAGGTATTGTATATTTTTTCTTGTTTATTTTGTATTCTTTAGTAACTTTCAGTACTTTACAGGTTCGTATAAAATATTTAATGGGTAATTGTATATCAAGTAATATCTTGT
Organism: Drosophila subquinaria; assembly: GCA_037043405.1. NCBI lineage: Eukaryota > Metazoa > Arthropoda > Insecta > Diptera > Drosophilidae > Drosophila > Drosophila subquinaria. Next base: position 1,238,370 of record JBAMBL010002830.1, read on the forward strand.
AACATCTTGTAAATTCCCCATGTAGTTGCATTCGCTGGTAACACTTAACAGTGGTGTTCATACAAATATGTCCATGTTTTATCTATATACTATTTATATATACTGTGTATAACTGTAATAAAAATGATCACATCACAATTAACTGAACAAATGATCACAATTGAAAATCGCAAAATAATTAATTATTATTAATATCAATATCTAAATATAGTTGTTAATTTACGTGCTAAATGGCATGCTTAAACGCATCTTCTTGAGTGTGAGTGTGTGGGTGTGTGTGTAAGTGGGTGTATCTTAAAATGAACAATGTTGAATCTTTAATGCCTATTTTTATGAACATTCTACAACATAGTTATGCTATGCACTTTAACAAACGAATAATGAATAATGAAGAACAAATTGAAAATATTTCATATTTAGGTACGCTTAATTATCGGTGCAACTTTTAGTTGCAAGCTTATTCACATATCGATTCCATATAATGAGGTCCAGTAATTGACGTGGCACACAACTCAGCACACCTTTTTGATCATCTTCACCAGCTCTTTGTACAAATACCTCGACTCGTGGCTTGCAGATCTCTCGATGACAGCGAATGCCGCAGACATCGCCGAAACCAATCGGGAGATTTTAAATCTTATAACTTATTTTTAGAATTTAAGACGTCTCTTACCTGCCGAATCCACGCCCACAATGCGCAGATAGAGCACGGACATCAAAGTGAGCGCTGTCTCCACAAAGCTAAAGACCTCGATCTTCAAGTGACCCAAGTGATAAAGCGCCGCAAAGCGTCGATGCAGATCCAGCAAATACTTATTGTCTATAAGAGCAGATTAGTTAAGATTTAGCACATTTTATTAAATAAAAATCTTACTCTTTTCTATCTCTAGCAGTTCCACGGAACGCGACAGCAGCGGCGCCTTGATGGAGGCCAAATGGGAGCCACGATGCGGCACCGAGTAGAAGAAACAACCGCGAGCCGAGCGCCACAGTGGACTCATGACAGACTCCCAGGCATCGACAATGACTCTGATGAAGAGGCCGCCCTTGGAGTGGCCCACATAGATGATGGGATGACCATGGCCAACACGTTCCTGGATGAGCAACTCGGCCATTTCACGCGATCGCTGGATGATACTGGAGCGGGGTTCCTTGTTCTTCCACAGCGGACGCCAAAGGTACTGGTCTGTTGTATAGTTCACGGCAATCACTCGGACCCCGGGACAATCCAGAGGCAACCAGTCGCCGGGCCAGCACTTGGAGTAGTTGGGATCATTGGGAGATGGTTTGTTCTGCCCGCCGACTTTCGTGGTGTCTCCGGGTTGGAGCCTTCATTACCATCGGCCTGCAGAATTGAGTCCGCTGCTTGCAGCTTCGATTGTTGGTGCATGCGCAGACGGATGTGGGGCATACTCGACTCCCTCGCAGATCTGAATATCCTCCGGCTCGCCACACACATAGGCAAAGCTGTGAGAGAATTGTATCATTTAACAATTGTTTACTTAGAATCCTTTTATGTTTTCTACTCACTCTTCGGCATTGTCATCGACTTCGGAAGCACTAAAGCAATATGGCTGTGGATCAATGGCTGACTGGAGTTGAGCCTCCTGCCAGCCAGCTCCAACATCTTCGGCCTTCTCCTCCAAGACACGTTTGCTGGCGGTAAACTTGGCGCGCTTCTCCCGCGGCGCCGGATGAATTGCCGCGCTGCGAGCGTTGGGGGCGCACAGGGGGTCGAGGCGGCGATCGAATCGACTGACGCTGTCTGCCAGAGTCCCTGTTCCAGGTGTTCACCAGCGAGCCGTGGAGGCCGTGGATGAGGATAATGTCGGCACGGATTGGCGTCCCCGCTGGCGGCTCGGCAAGAATGTTGAGAGTGCAGCAGCTGGAGGAGGCGGATGGGCTGCGGATGCTGTAGACGGGCGGACCCTGCAACGGTGTGCCAGGTGTGGGCGGTATGGGTGTGGTCGGTGTACTTATTGTGGTCAGCGTGTCGGGCAGACTTTCCAATCCGTCTTGGCATTTGCGCAATTTCAGTAAATTGAGCAAAGGCCCCAGGCGATTGGAAACTGTCAATGGAAAGATTTCAAGAGTCACTGATGAGTATTTCACGTAAATCGCTGTGGGAATTGTCGTGAGCATGATTATGATTATGATAATGATGATGAAATTTATGACTAATTGGGCAACTGTTGCACATCTAGTTCACTTTAAGGACTTACCCTGCACGGAGGAAAGATTCAGCGATATGGTATTGGCGGCAAATGCAACCAAATTGGTCAAGGCCTGACGACTCGAGCCCAAATTCTGCAGCACTCGCAGCACACGCACATCTCGGATGCCTTTGATGCCACGTGCCACGCCGTTCGCCAGGGGAAGCACCAGACGCACCAGGATGCCAAAGACCACACGCATGCTGCCGCTGTTGTTGCTGCCCCTAGAGATAAGTGGGAAAACAGAAAATGTATCACTTATAAATAGGAATTAAAGCCCTAACCGAAACCGTAACCTTTAAACGGTAAAAACCGATTAAAATTTTAAACCGTAACCGAAAAAAAATGTTTTATTTGACCAAAACCTTTAAACCGAATAAAAAATTAAAAAAAAGTTTTAATTTTAATTGTTATTTTAAAAATTGCAAATAAGAGTTATGGTATAACTTTTAAATTCAATTTTAAAAGCATGTTTTTTTTTAAATTTTTATTATAGATATTTAAAAAACAAGTTAAAAATAATTTAAAACGAAAAATTTTGACCTGTTTTTATTTTTTCCAACTCATAAATCTTATTTGCGATCTCTGATATTTTTTTATTAGTTTTGTATTTTATTTTTGATTTTGTTTTTTATTCTTAATTTTAATTTATATATGAAATAAATGTGTGAATGAAACATTAAGAAAGTAATGCATTTTTAATTATTATTGTTATATAATTAATATAATTATATTTTTGCAGAAAAATTGTTTTTTGTGAACCGAAACCATACCGGTATTTTAAAACCGAAACATCCAAAAGCCGGTTCACTGTTACGCAACCTTTATTCAAAGATTTTACGTAACCGATAACCGAAAGCCTTAATGCGAACATAACCGAAAACCTAAATTAAAACCGATATTCGTTTTGGTTTTTAGTCTCTGCTTATAAATACGGATTCAATTGTCCAATTGTACTTACGGTTCCATCAATGCCTCTGCACTGGAGGAGCGCACCAGTTCGCTGATGGCCTGCTCCTCCTCCTGGCGGTCCAATTCCAGTCGTTGTCCGTATGATTCATGATCGGAATCGAATGATCAATGGCAGTCTGATCTGCGTTGGGCAGCGCTTTGTTTGCCATTTGATTAACCTCCTCGGCGATTCGCATCATCGCAATGTCGCAGACGTAATGTTCATCGATTGCTTGCAGCAATAAGCCCTCTTTGTTGTTATTATGGTGGTTGTTGCTGTTGTTGTAGTGGCTGCTTTTGGCTTCTTTGTGTTTAAGCCCCGTCTTGTAACAGTCACTGGGCTCGTTGCAGTTATCGGCTCGCGTCAGCATTGCAAGCTGCCAATTGTTTTCGCTTTTTCCCTCTCTGTTTGCTTGAAGATAACAAAATTGTTGCTGTTGTTGTTGTTGTTGCTGCTGTTGCCACTGGCTGGCTGCCAATTAGAACAGATTCAACATGTTGCCGGCCAAAAAACAGTGCGCTAACTGCAAGACAACAAATAAAAATGCACTCTCTTTTAGTTTCTCTTCAATTCTTGAATCAGTTCACTGAGGAAAGGAAAGGGAAGGAAAACGAGGAACCTCACTTGCCACGTGCCAATGTCAATGGCGTTTGTATCGCGTCTATATTTATGGCCTATGCAGTTTCCTTTTGTCTTTTGATATATATTCTGTGAATCGTACTAAAGAAAGTACCGTTTGCCAGGCCCAAATGTAAATGGCGTTTTAAATCACGCATACGACTTGTGGGCCCAAAGAATATGAAAACGACATTGATACTCTTAAAAAGAGAGACAACCAACCAGTTGAATGTTTAACTTCGCCTTCAGTGATTGCACAAAAGATATCCAATTTCTATTTGATTTGTTTTGTAAACAAACTGTTCATTAACACACTGCGATTGAATTTTTCTGAATATGACAGAAAGTAGTTCAGTTATATGATACAAAGGCATGTAGAGCTTGGCTAACTTAAGTGCAATGGCAATTAGCCAAGAGCTATAAGTGTGACAGACAAGAATCCCATTACGTTACATATTCAAATATCACCCATACGACCTGTAAGCCGCAAGTCATTCACATTGTTTTTTATGATTTATTTTCTGAAATCCTCTTAGAAACGTCAGAGTCTTATGCATAATAACAAAAGTTACGTTGAATGTTATGCCGTTTGCAACTAATGGCGAAACGGCAAAAGGTTCAAGTTGAGGGTCGATTTATGTCGCGGCACGAAAAGGCCACAGCTTGTTGCATGCCACATACATACAATATACATATGACAAGCAGAAAGCAAATCAACAATAAGAGCTTTGTTTATGCAGCAACTGTTAGTTGCTATTTATAGCCCAAGTATTGTGCACTAACTGTACCTATTGCAACTATACCCAATCGTCCAATTGTCTAACCACGCAACCACATTCTCGTATCACGAATGACAATCGCATGCGAAATACAATTAGAAAGGCGTCATTGGGCAGATGAAATGTCAGAATATGCGAATATCTCATCACTGAGCACTGACAATGATTGCTTTGAGTGGCTGCAGCAGTCAGCGGGAAGGTGGTGCACCCATCCACCCAGAGCATACACTGACCGAAAAAGCTCGACTTACACTTGATTCACTTGGAGTTCAACTGATACACAATGCGATACAATGCAAATCCAATCCAATCCAATCAAATCAAAGTAAAACTATGCCTGGCACGAGGCCCAGTTGTGGCTACGGTTACGAGTACGCTTCGCACTACACGTTTGCGAGTGTGGCTCAGTGGTTGAGTGTCTGCATCGACAAACACACTCAGGCAAAACACTTGTTCATTCAAACCATTCAATTGCATTGAGTGCACTTCAAGTGCGTCAAACGCGTCGAGAGGCAACTTCGATTGCAGTCAACTGTAGGCGTGGCACACTGTTTTTTGCCCATTTCATTTGTCTTTCAAATAGCCAATGAAAGACATTGATAACACATTAAAGGTTTTATCAGCTCTTATCGAATCGCGTTTTTTAAACGCTTTCTGGTGAAATCTTTTCTCTGGCTAATTGCCTAACCCCTTTCTTTGGCCATTTGTTTATTAATTTCTTTAATTGTTTCAAAGAGATTAAATATGGTATAATAGAAAAGTCTCAAATCTATAATCAGATTATCCAATATATTTATTAATTTGCTGGGGAGCAGCTACAGATTTGATTACTTATTTATAAAATTTTAAATTTATGATTAAATTAATAAATATAAAATTTTAATTGAGAACTGAAAATATCTTAAGAAAATGCTTAAATATCAGCATTTGCTAAAAGCTCTGAGTCAGATAAATAAAAGAGATAAACGAAATAAATAATTATTAAATGCAAATATTTATTCTCTCTAATTACAATTATTTGTTTCGATAATAGGTTTATCATAGGTCTATAGAATGCTGACATATACAAATGCCATGTGCTGTTTGTTTATTTACATGAGATCAAGTTGGCGCGTGCATTCCCATGACGTTGTAATGAATAAAGATTGAATAAAGAATCAGCATTCAACTTATTCACTTCACAATATCTTTTGTTTAGGGTGTTTCATAATCTAAGCAAATACATTCTTTAACTCTATCAAATGTCAGCGACTGATAAGCCAGACTGATTTTTGGGCAGCTGTCACTTGACAACAATTAATTTTGGCGGATTCCATTGGTTGGATATGAGGCATGATTCAATTAAATGCCCACAATGGACAGCACTTATTAGTGCAATTTAAAATTAGAACGTGTGCCCGTTGCTCATTCACACTATTCCCGCACACTATTCTATTGTTGGGGGCTGTGAACTTTGGCGATTAAAAGCTTTGACAAATGTTATCCAGGTAAATGCAATTACTTCCTGGTTTAAAGCGAGCAAAGCCCGATAATAATATGTATTATTCAGATCTATGTATGTCAAATTTACGGCGTGCATAAATAAATATTCAAAGGGGATCAATGAGAATTGACAAGGCAAACAATAAGGTTGGTATAACACACTAGATACCACGTCTTAAAATGAAAAGTTCTCAAAGTGTTCGTATAAATGTTCTCGATCAGCGTCAACAGAGGCGTCAATGACTGACTGTTCACCATTATGGGGTCAACAACCTCAATTACGAAAATATAGCGTCCATTAAATATATATACAGGGTATACCCTGGTGAGGTAATTGCGGATTGTAAATGGGAGGTGATGCTGGACAGCCAGTTTGCAGTGACAGGCCCATTCATTCCATTTGAAGTTGGCAACGGGGCGTATACGTGCCTTGGCACTTTGCATTTACATTACTCATGCGCCATGTGGACTTTGCACCTTCGCTGTGACTTTGCCACTTTATCGTCGGTCGCAGTCTCTGTCGCCGCTGCCGGTGCAGTTGCATTCGCTTCGTTTTACGTTTTTTTATTGTTGCTGTCTTTTATCACAAAGTACGGCGTAATAAGGCCACTGGGCAAAAGCAATCGCAGACAGCTAAACAATTAATTGAAAGCTACTTGCTATATTTATTTTATGCTGTTAACTGATTTCATTCAGTGTATATGATTTTTGCATAATTGTTGGCCAACAAGCTGCTAAACATGTTAGCTGGAGATTGACATCGGCACGAACGGCAATGTTACGATGCCGTCTAACATGGTAATTGAATTGTCGCATGTGGCAGCCACGTGAGCGCCAAATAATATATATATACTCGTATACACATGTATGTGTGTGTGTGTGTGTCGATTGCATGCTACAATGGCCAACAAATACAGTTGCCTGCCTCGGGCTTTGACACCCACAACAGGAGGCGTGATTTGTGCAATAAACTAGAACAAGATCCCATCAAATCTAAACGCCATGACAAATTGATGTATGTATTTCTGGCATTTAAATTTATTCATACGCTTGAATTGACTCTAATTACGACATCGTTAAATTGTATTTAAATAAGTTTATAAAGCAAACAATTTGTAAACATATTCTACACAATTCGATTCTACTTTATTCAATTGCAATTTATGCATCCATCATAGGACTCAATGGGAATATCAATATCAATTGACATTCAATTGATTCAATTCAAGATTTGCCCTGATAAGTTAAGTCACAGGCTATAACTAAATGCCAATTCAAAAATCAATTTCTGCCAATTCGCAGTTGGAACAAGTGTTTCATAAAACGTCTGTTTTCATTGTTGCTTTCAGGCTCATTCAAGAGGTCAGACTCAAGGCATCAATACTCGAATATATAGTATGTATATAGGCCATTTAAGGGCAATTGACTATACGGGTATTCGTAAAGGGGAAATAAATTTACTTTTATACAAGCTATATTCATGTGAATAGTAATGTATACTTATTTTAATTCTTGAATACATTTCTAAAAACGCAAATATTGTTGTTGGCACAACAATCAATTGTAGGAGACGAAAATAGCAGAGGAGAACGATGGGCAGATATTGCCAAATGAATACCCTTCAAGTACTTTGTATATGTTTGTTGTTGAGGTGAATGATGTGACCATGGAAATGCTGTAGCGCATACCGAATGTAATATAAATAGCATGGAGAAACGATTCGAAATGCGACCAAAGTGACCATGGATGGCATTTTAGTTTGTTTAATTAAGAATAAAAGAAAAATTAAAAATGCCAATATATATTAAATAAAAAAACATTACAATTTTAAACATATAAAAAAGTGTATAATTCAGTTAAAGGGTATCTCCTAGCTCAGATTATCTCCCTATTAAACCCACTCGAGTGTAACGTTCTTACCTGTTCAAAACTGAATACACTTTTTAAATCACTTTATCTGGGGTGCCACAGAAATCTCTTTCACTTGAATTTGACGTACATTTGTATGAAATTTACGTCATTTTTCAGGTGAAAGAGATTTCTGTGGCACCCCAGTATATACATATATGTACAGGGGTGGTCAAAAGTATTTACACAACACTTAAAGTTAATTGTACTCGTAATTTGAGCTTACTTCATGTAAAGTTTGGTATCAATGGAAAGGTCTTTTGAATTCCTTTCAAATGATACCAAAATTTGTTTAATCCGTTAAGTACCTACTGATAAATTTGAGTTTTTGTATCAATTTTTTTGACTTTTTTCCTGGGTCTCAAACAAAAAATGTTTTGATGCAAAAAGTTTCTTCAAACAATTTAAATAGTGACTGCAAAAAAAAATTTTAAAAAATCTCTTCGCTAGTATTTTTTTTAATTTTTTGAAAACTGCCAAAAAGGCACTTTTTGCACGAAAATGAGGAAAAAGTGCCTTTTTGGCAGTTTTCAAAAAATTATTAAAAATACTAGCGAAGAGATTTTTTAAAATTTTTTTTTGCAGTCACTATTTAAATTGTTTGAAGAAACTTTTTGCATCAAAACATTTTTTGTTTGAGACCCAGGAAAAAAGTCAAAAAAATTGACTTTTACAAAAACTTAAATTTATCAGTGGGTACTTAATGGGTTAAGGAAACTTTTGTATCATTTGAAAGGAATTCAAGAGACCTTTCCATTGATACCAAACTTTAACTGAAGTAAGTTCAAATTACGAGTAGATTTAACGTTAAGTGTTGTGTAAATACTTTTGACCACCTCTGTATGTTTGAAAGAAATTGACATCGTATGAAATCATTTCATTTTTGTCAATTTATTTGATATAGAAGTTGCCTAGCAACAAATCTAAAACGAGTTGTACAAAAAACCAGCCACCAATGAAATTATAATGCTACACATGTTCATCTGTTGATATAAGCAAATATATGTATGTATCTATAGGCCTGTTTCTACATGTGTTTATATATACATAAATATATACGCAACATCCGATCTTTCGCATTATTTATTTATTTTTTTTTTTGTATTCTTGTGTATCTACTCGTACCACGAGGAACAGAATCAGAACTTGCCGGGCCATGGTCAACAAAGATAACAAAGGAAACAAAAAACATCTGAATTTTTAATGAAGTTGGCTTAGTCAGCTGATTTTCAAATTAGTTAAATACTAAATTTAATGAGTTTGGCATTAATGCATACTGATTAATTCCCTAAGCGGTGTGACTCTGCAAACAGCTCGACAAATTTCTTGCACAGCTGAGGCTTCCCCAACCACCCCCTAAGTGTTAGATTGTTAGATGGAGAGAGAGAGCGAGAGAGAGAGTCAGGATATGTGTTGTAAAATGCCATAATAATAGAACAGCAATGGCAGCAAGTGGTTGATGATGACGCTTGCGGTGTTCTGACTTGGGAATACTTTGGACTCGGGAGTTGTGCTTAAGGGTGGAGTTGACATTAGTTGGCAAAGACCACGAATTAACCTTCAGAACGCGTGATGAGCGTTCACAAAGAACCCAGCACTGGCAATGACAATGGCAATAACAATGGCTCAAGAGCTAGAGAAATGAAATAATCAACGAGCTGCGACTGACATTATGTTTTTCTTCTTCTTCTACTTTTTGCTTTATTTTTTGTTTGGCAGAAACGTGTTTTGTGTGCACGATATTTGTTTGCCCCCCGCGAACAGCTGTACGACAACTCCACTAGGCGAATAGTTGTTGCCACAGTGCTGGGCCATTGATTAGAAGCAGCGGCAAATTCAACTGTTTAAGACTTGATAACAACTACACATGTTATTCTATTGACTCGCATTGTGTTGTTGTCGTAGTACTCAATTTAGGAACACACACTCGCAGATACACACATACACACACAAACACACACACACTCATAGAAAATTGTTTTTTTCTGTTTGCGGCTTTTTATGTACTTAGAAATTGGACAAAACTGGCGAATTTTAATTGTATTCTTTAGATTGTTTTGTTGTTTTCTTGATTTCCAAAGAGTTCAATTAAAACATTTAACACCTGTTTAACAATCATTTGAATTTAATCAGCTCTCGAGTTGACAGTTGTTAAAACAACAAATTTTGTTGATATTTCTATTTATTGTTGTTTTTGTTGTTGCCCGATGGCAACAACGAGAATATATCAAACTTAGTGTGCTCTTCTTATTGATGTTCTTGTTGTTGTTGTTGTTTCTTTCGTTGTGGGGGAGGAAATGAAATCGAGAGTTCCCGCAAAAGATTTTAATAAGTCCGTGGACTTTATAAACTTACAAACATTATCACGTGCATGTATGTATTAATAATGTGTATATGTATATTATGTAGTGGGCACAACAATAGCGCACACTCACATTTACACTCACACTAGACTCAAACTCGATGAACAACAAAAAAAGCTTTTTCCCGTAGCGTAACCGACAACAACGCGTCCGCAGCGCTCGAACGCTCAACAGCAACTATTTGTTATTACAAATAGCACACACTAGAACACAGCACACACATACACTCTCAGGCGATTATCTGTGAGTGTCAACAAAAGTTTTACGCTGTAGCTGCCAGCCAGCCGTTGCTAGGCCTCGCCATGAAGTAACAACAAAAGGAGGTCTCGTCGGCTGTCAAATCGTTCGGTTTTTCTCCCTTGATGCTTCAGTGCGTGCTTGCTTGTTGACGTGAAAGGTATTGTCGTCTCACTCACACTCACTACGACTCACTACGATGTGCCTTTTCACTCGCACTTATTGTTAGTATAGTCAAGGGAGAGCTTTTTGCCGACGAGACCTCCTTTTGTTGTTACTTCATGGGCCTCGCTAGGCTCAAGTTTGTGTAAAAAGCTCAGAGTAAAATTTAAGTGAGCGGATGAATGGGAGAGAGCAGCTGTCGCAACTTGCAAGAGAGCAGCCGTTGACGAGGTTGCCAGTTCGTTTGAAAATTAAGGCGCCATTTTATTAAATTTAAATTTCGATTAAAGTTTCGTTTCTTTTCATTTTTTTTTTCAGCAAATACGCAAACATATGAAAATATATGCTTATGTTTACAAATTCTCTGACCTCACAGGGTCACACAAAAAATCGACACCTGGCCTAAAAAAAAGGATTGTTCCTTTGACCAGTGTCTCAGCCAAAATGTGCTTGATGACTGTCTCAAAAATGTTTGTTAACCTAACGTTACATTCAGCGGAGTCCGCAACAAAATGCCGTTAGCTCCAATTGGCAGCTCACGAGGATGACGAAGAGGAGTCCGAGCTGCTGTCACTGGAACTGGAATCGCTGCTACGGCCTTGTTTGCGGCGTCGCGACTTCTTCTCGTCAATCACCTCATAGCTGGGCAGCGTCGAGTTGCTCGAGTCCGAGCTGCTGCTGCTCGAGGTGCTCGACTCTTCAATAACCGCCTCGATTTTGCGTGCTTTTCTATCAAAACGGAATTTATATTAGTAAATCTATTCGAAAATACTTGTTGGTCATTTTCTATTCACTTTTTTTCAGCCTTTTCGGCATTTTTGGCTCGTTTGTGTTTCTTGGCATTGTTCAGATCGCAGTCGCTGGGTGAACTGCTGCAGTTGCGCTTCGATTTCTTGCCCTTTTTGTCCTTGCCACCCGCCTTGGTCGAGTACAGATTCTGTGAGCTGGCAGTGGAGTATCCCGTATCCTTGCGCTTCCGCTTTTTTCTACGAAAAGTTAAAAATATAAAGTTAAGGTAAAACGAAAAATTAATTTTCACTTACTTGTCTTTTTTGTCTTTCTTCTTTTTGCTGTAGCTTGCTTCGGGCTCAACGAAATCTCTGTCTCTATCCTTGACTCTAAGTTGGAAATTGATAAATATGCGAAAGATTTCAATAACTTTTTGACTACTCACTTTTTAATCTTCTTTTTGACATCGCCGCCACGCTCGTTGGATATCATATAAATGCTGTTCTGGTCCGCATCATGGACTCGACGACGCGACTGATACTGACGAGCCTTGTCCATGCGACTCTCGCGTCGATTCTTCCAGAACTCAGCATTGACCACATACAGACGGTACAATTGCAGTATGATGACCAAGGAGTTCTTGCCTATAATAATAACAATTAAAAAAAATTTATTATAGCGCGAATATTGTTTACATACAGGTGAAGAAGACATTCATATAATTGATGATCTTGTATTGAAAGATAATCAGCAAGCGAAAGGTAAGAAAGGGCGCATCCTGTAGGATGACATTAAGTACAATACCTGTGAAAAGATAGAAGGATTATTTAAGTATTTTTTACAGGGACCGTCATCATTACAAGTTATATAATAAAAATTACATTTTAATGAATATATTTATTTATTTTACTATTAATATCATTTTAATTAATTTATTTTTCTTACAAGTTGTGTTTTACTAAAAAATAAAAAAAAAAATGCTGTAAGTTAGCTATGGGGTCCCTGTTTAATATAATATTGGTACAAATAATATTGGTACAAATTTTAGCACAGAAGCCGTAAATAAAATAAATAAAACTCATTCATAATCAATATTTTTGAGTTTTATTTTTTTTTTTATCAAAAATCTTTATTATGGTCTAAGTTTTATAAAATTACTGAAAAAATAATCAAAAATTATCAGTAAAGAAAAAAGTAAAAATCATAAAAATAAAAATCATGGTGGAAATACAGAGAATGATAAACCATTATTTTCTAGGTCTTTTATAAGTGTGATATCTTTTTATTGAAAAAAAAAAAAATACTAATCACTATTTGCAGTCCCTGAAATTTAATAGTAAATGTCTTTTTCTACATTACCCCAGACATCAATGCCGCAGCAGCAGTTCTGACAGCAGTCGGTGTGCCTATAAAGAGAAAAGATAACTTCATAATCTGTTTCTCCTTTTTCTCTTCTCCACTTACTCCTCCTTGTGATGAGAGCCACTGCCCCGTGGTCGCCTGCCCCGTGTGGCGGAGAGCACAATCGTAAACTGCATGAGGCTCCAGGACCAAATGCCGAGCGTGAGGTAGACCAAGAAATTAATTTTGGCTATCGAATCATCCTTGTAGGAATCGAAGAATTCTATGATATCCGCAGCGGTGCCAATGTAAACCAAGAGCAATTGACTCAGCTGATCCCGTGTCAAGTCGCCTTTGGGCAGCAGCCAACGACCCACGATCAGGATAAGCATTAGGAACTGTTCGATGAGTGTTGTCCAAGTATCGGGACTGATGACGGGCAGAGTGATGCCGGCATCATCCAGAAGATCGGCCACTGGGACCATGGCACTGCTGTTGGCCGGAGTGGTGGTGGTGCTGGTGGCTGTGGTGACGGCATTGCTGCTGGCATTGCTGGTGACCAGAGATGCGTTCATCGACTGCAGGCGTCGCTCAATCTTGTCCAGCTCGAGCAGCCAAATGGCCGGCACAATGCTGCTCAGGTAGAGAAAGACCGAGGGGCAGAACCTGTAAGGGTAAGAGTAAGGGGAAGTGAATCAGGGGTTGAGGCATGAAGGCATCGCATAAAAGCGAATGGCCAAAACAAACAACAAGTCAAAGTGATGCGTTCCCCGCGACAAAAGGTAAACATCGAGTGAAAGACACAGACTAACAACCTGGTGGCCCACAAAGCGAAATTCCATTAAAGTTTTTACTACTACGCTGTGTGTGTGTGGGTGGAGTGTGTGTGCCTGGAGGAGTGGTCATTGTGCTTGTTGTGGGGTAGTTATGGTCACACACACACACACACATACACATTAAACACATGATTTCACTTTTAATTGAAAATCAAAACTCGAACATGACGTCAGCATCAGCCGACTTTTGTTTACATTGGCTTAAAAACTAAGAGTTTCAGGATTTCAGGATATTCAGCAGACTTACCAGCGCCACTCCTGCGTCTTCTTGATCATGATGGTGAAGATGCCCTCGAGCAGCAGCAGCAAAAGTGGCCCGCATAGTGTCCAATAGATGATGTCCTTCTTAAATGTTGTCACCTGCCAAATGGCCAGCAAACTGTGAGCGCTGAATATGATGCGCGTGAGAATGGCCTTAATCGTTGATATTATCTTGGCCATGATCACAGCATCATCATCATCTTGACTACTTAAAGATGTCTGCTAGTTTCTGCTACTAAGTAAGTAGTTCAATGCAGCCGCTCAACTTTGATTCGAACCGCACGCAGCGAAGTGCCAAACGCAACTAAATTGACTGACAGCGAAAATCGTAGGCCAAATGCTTTCATTAGATGTTTAAACGCTTTTTAAGAAATTAAGGACAACGCAGCCAATGGCGGCGATACATAAACGCGAGTAATTGGTGAATGAACGTTGGGCGTTTCGTCTCGTCTCGTTTCGTCTGGACTCGATTCGCTGAAACCAAATACTTCTGCGTAAATGAAACCACTATGCGTATACGTAATATAGAGAACGAATTTAAAAATTATAAATACCAGTGCAATTGCATTTTATCATGAATTGACTAATTTATATACATCTTATCAGCAATCACATATAATATTTCTCAAATTAATCAATTTTTATATTTGCACTTAAAAGAAATTTATGTTGAAAAATAAACTATTTTTCGGGGCAACGATCCCCTTGGGCGCACTCCTGCTTCGAGACGGTCCTGCCAGTGACTTGACAAATCAAATTGAACACACGCCAGCCAGCACATCCATAGATACATGTATGTATGTACATATATAGTATACCTAGAAGTCACACGACCGTTAAATGCCTTAGCTTTGTCTGTATTTAAGCTGGACGACGACTGGCCACAAATGCAATGCAAACAAATCGCAAAAATGAAAGTCCCACGCGGTGGCTATCAAAACCGTGACCTGTGAGGCTAAAAAGGTAAGTTATAGTTACCATTAACCACCCCCTGGAATGATAATGATGTTTACGTTAATATGACGGGAGCTAGGTCAATGCTATTGTTCATATGAGATGTCAACATGCGACCAACTGTTGAAAGTTTCTTTTCATTTTATTGTTCTTTGAACTCTTTGTTTTGCTAACTATTAAACATTTAAATTGCGCGCCAATTGCCTTCAGGTAACGTACATAGTGCTGCCAGACTGTTAGATTAACAATGAAATGGCATTGCCACCTAAGGAAAGTGAGCTTATCGATAATTGAGCAGGGATAACTTTTCGATTAGCATTAGCAAACTGAAATCAAAACAAACACGTGAAAATTAAGAAAAACCACAATTTATCTGATTTAACTGTTTATAATGGCCTCTTCAAGTGAGTCCTCAGCTGCGTCGGAGCATGATGCAAACAGCGATGATGAGACTCAGGTAACTGTTTTCCTTGAGTATTATAAACACCACTAATTCCCCTGTTTTTATACAGAACGCAATTCGGGAGGATCTCAAGGGCATGTCCTTTGAGGAGATAATGCAGCTTAAGGAACAATTGGGCTCAAGAGTCTACAAAGAGGCTGTACTAGGCAGTAAAAGCGTCAAGGCAAAACAGCCAAAAACAAAAGTAGAACTCAAGCGCCTGAATAAAAACCGACCCCGCGAAGTAAGTGCAAAGCGACAGGTGCCATTTCTGGGATCCGAGTCGCGTGTAGAGCGTAAGAAAGAGACGGAGCTGCGTGATCCACGATTCGATGAAAGAGCTGGCGACTATCACATTGATACGTTCAAGAAAAACTACAGATTCATCTCTCAAATTCGCGACAAGGAAGTTAATCAACTAAAGAAACAATTGAACACTGTGGACGGCGAAGAAAAACAAAAAATCAAGCACTCGATGCAAAGACTTATTAACAAGAACGTCGAGGACAAGAAGTGGAGCATCAAGCAAAAAATGTTAAAGAAAGAGCGCAAAGAAATTCAAAAGGCACACGACGAGGGACGACAGCCTCACTACATTACAAAGAGTAAGTTGAAAATTAATTTATAATGACCCTAAATAATATGATATTTAAATTACAGAGGAACGACGTGCCAAAGAACTTGTTGCTCAATTTGAGCAGCTGAAAAACACCGGGAAACTGAACAAACATCTGGAGAAACGACGCAAGAAGAATGCCGCCAAGGATCGCAAGCGCATTAGTATAGAATAAACATTGAAGTTTTAGTTATAAATGTATATTAACAATTAAAATATATCATATTAAGACGAATGCTTAGCCAGTTCGCAACATCTTGGCCTCGCGTTTCTCCAACAGCTCGCGGCGTTGGTCCTCGACAATAACTTTACGCTCCTCCAGAAACTGGGCATATTCCGTGGCATCCAGGTCACGCACTACTTTGATGCCGCAGGTCCGTGCAATTCCAATGAGCATTTCACACATTTGCTAATCAAGAATTATATGTTAATCGGGAAATTCGAAACTGTCTCAAACAACTCACCTGCATTGTAAGCAACGCGTTTGGCGGATCTTGTATTTTGATAGCTGCGATTTCGTACAAATGCTTAAGTGTTATCTTGCCGGCAACCTCGCGGCCAGGCGTCATTGTGCCCCGCTGGATGCCCGCTGCCTGCTTGAGGAAAAACGTTGCCGGCGGATGATGAATGGCCAGATCGTAGCTGCGATCGCTGTTCATGGAAATGCGACACGGCAGCGGGACGCCTTCCTTCATTTCCGCGGTTTTCGTGTTAAAGTCCTTGCAGAACGCGGCAATGTTAATCGCGCGCTATAAAATAAATCATTATAGTTGTTAACATTGGTACAAATGTCATTTTTTGGTGCTAACCTGACCCAGCATGGGACCCAATGGTGGGCCCGCTGCTGCCATGCCGGCGGGTATATTTGTCTTCAGTTTAGTTGTGTGGGTTATCCGCTCTGCATTCTTTTTCAGTGATTTCAGTTTACCTGCAGCTTTTGACATTTTTATTGAATTAAATCGCAAACAAGCTGAGCGTTTCTTTAGATGTTATGCAAAAGTGAAGGTGTACGAAGATGGGGAAGAAGAAGCAAACAGCTGTTCGGCTAACATAACTCTGTTATTGGTATTCACATTCGATTTATCGATAGTATGTTGTTGTTCGATTGAACTTGTTCCGATCAGCTAGTTCCATTGAGTTCTTTCTGTAAAAAGGACGCTTTTTTGTAAAATCAGAATAAATATTAAGTTATTAATTAATATAAACAATAGCCAAGTAAATTGTAGCGCTTAAATAGCCGTCATGTCCATCGAAATCGAATCTGCAGAGTAAGTGCATACGCGGAACAGCGCATACAATGTTAGCTGACTTTTTCACACATGTGTTTGGTTGGAGTCATTTTCATTTATATTGTTTTTATTTATAGCGTTATTCGACTAATCCAGCAATACTTGAAGGAGTCCAATCTGCTCAAGACGCTGCAAACTTTGCAAGTAAGTTTTATGCTAACAGCTTAGACCTTAATAACAAGTACTTCATTGCAGGAGGAAACTGGAGTCTCACTCAACACAGTGGACAGCGTCGATGGGTTCGTGCAGGACATTTCCAATGGACACTGGGACACGGTGCTCAAAGTGACGCAATCCCTTAAGCTGCCCGATAAGAAACTACTCAATCTCTATGAACAAATCGTCTTGGAACTGATCGAGCTGCGTGAATTGGGCGCTGCGCGTTCCCTGCTGCGTCAGACGGATCCCATGAGCATGTTGAAACAACACGAACCGGAGCGTTACATACACTTGGGTAAGTATCGTTGTACTCTGCCTGTCAGGAACATTGTTTAAGTGGTTGCATCTTGCAGAAAACATGTTGCAGCGCGCATATTTCGATCCGCGAGAGGCGTACGCAGAGGGCAGCAGCAAGGAGAAGCGTCGCACAGCAATTGCCCAGGAGTTGAGTGGCGAGGTGCATGTGGTGCCCTCGTCAAGGCTGCTGGCGTTGCTCGGTCAGGCGTTGAAATGGCAGCAGCATCAAGGTCTTCTTCCACCCGGCACCACCATCGATTTGTTCCGCGGCAAAGCGGCCATGAGGGATCAAGAAGAAGAAATGTATCCCACACAACTGTTCCGACAGATCAAATTCGGTGAAAAGTCTCACGTGGAGTGTGCACAATTCTCCCCAGATGGACAGTATCTGATAACTGGCAGCGTAGATGGCTTCCTGGAAGTTTGGAACTTTACCACTGGCAAAGTGCGCAAGGATTTGAAATACCAGGCACAGGATCAGTTCATGATGATGGAGCAAGCCGTGCTGGCGTTAAGTTTCTCGCGTGACTCAGAGATGGTGGCATCTGGTGCTCAGGATGGCCAGATAAAGGTTTGGCGAATCATCACCGGTCAATGTCTGCGCAAGTTCGAGAAGGCACACACCAAAGGCATCACCTGTCTCCAGTTCTCCCGCGACAACAGTCAAGTTCTCAGTGCTTCATTTGATTACACTGTGCGCCTGCATGGACTCAAGTCGGGTAAAATGCTCAAGGAGTTCAAAGGTCACACGTCGTTTGTCAACGAGACAACGTTCACGCCAGATGGCCACAGTGTTCTAAGCGCATCCTCCGACGGCACTGTCAAGGTCTGGTCGTTGAAGACTACGGAATGTGTGGCTACCTACAAACCATTAGGCAATGAATTGGCCGTTAACACAGTGTTGATACTGCCAAAGAATCCGGAGCACTTTATCGTCTGCAATAGATCCAACACGGTCGTCATCATGAACATGCAAGGACAAATTGTGAGATCGTTCTCATCGGGTAAGCGCGAAGGTGGCGCCTTTATCTCAGCAACTCTCTCGCCTCGTGGCGAGTTCATTTACTGCGCTGGCGAGGATCAGGTGCTCTATTGTTTCTCAGTCTCCTCAGGCAAGCTGGAGCGTACTCTAAATGTGAGTAATGTGTTGTAGTTTCCTTTGAATTGATAGTATAATATTCCTCATCGTTCACAGGTGCATGAAAAAGACGTCATTGGCCTTACCCATCATCCGCATCAGAATCTTCTAGCCAGTTATAGTGAAGATGGCCTGCTGAAGCTGTGGAAACCCTAAGTTATGTTAGTTTTTATCCAATACTTGCGTACTAAGTTTTATTTAGTAGCCCTAGCTTTTTACCGATTAAAATACATTTACCTGCCCGGTCTGATCCTGCGCTGACCAAAATTATATAGACAACAAAATAAACCGAAAAGCAATAGGAATAGATATGTTTCTAAAATGGACAAGTGATTCAACAGCTAAAACAGATTGAGCAGGGGTTGCTGCAGCTTTTCTCATGCCCTGTATCAATATGGTCAATCATGTGCGATCTATCAAACAAATTGATTTTAATTAAGAATTATGCAAAGTCGTCTAATCCGCCGTTGACGATTCAATTGGTGTCCACTTCTGAATTAGTCAAGCAACTGAGCTCAAGTGCTGCAGTTGTGTCTCGTTCCGTCACGCTGTGTCAACATGAAAAGCGACGAAATAATTGATAAAATACGCAACAAGCTCAAGGAATCGGATCCCGGCAAGCGAACCGTTGTGAACACATTCCAGTTTAACTTTACGGATACGGATGGCCAGCTCATCAAAAGCATGGGTGAGTTTATGCCATTGGTCGTCCTTTCGTGTTTTCCGCTGACCTCATGACGGTAGTCTTCGATTTCAAAGCTCTGGACATTTATGAAGGCAAAGCGTCCGATGCAGATGGTAAGATTACGATAACCGATGAGGACTTCTATTTGGTCGGTACCAAGCAGACGACTTTCGAGCAAATATTGCAACAGGAGAAGGCCAAATTGGAGGGTGATGCGGAGGCCATCAACAAGATGTTGGAAAAGTTTCGTTTGAATTCATAAAAATTTTAATATGATGTTCTTTCTATAAACATAAAAGTTAATGAAAAATGAATATGAAAATTTAATTCAAAAGGCTTAAAAACTGATTGCTTGTGGCATTTGGTTTAGTATTCATTTATTTAATTACCTTTATTTATATTTAATGTTAACATGGAATTGTTTTTGTAGGTGTTTTTTGTTCAATTTTTAAAATTTTGCCTTTTAGTCAACTATGTTTTTGCTAAAGCGCCGCGTTCTATGCCAATGCATGCGCTCGGGTTTTGGTTTTTGGTATTATTTTGGTTTAGACTTTACATATTGTTTAGCATAACTTCTGTTTGTTTTGTTTGCTTTGCTTATTTATTAGATTTAATTGTAAATTTAACACTTGCTTGTTTAATTTAACGTTGTGTTTGGTTTAGTAAACGCTTAGAACATTTTATGGGGATTTTTCCGTGTTTCTTGAACATTGTTTTTATATTTTATTTGATTTAATTTTGTTTGTTTAGTAAATATTTGTTGCTTTACTTTTTTTTGTTTGCTTTTGGTTTTTAGTTTACTTTTCATTTTTATTGCTAGAACACAAATTCAATTTTATTAATTAACTAATTTAATTGGGTTCATTTTAAAGTCATACAACAACAAAATTTATACACTTAAACTAAATATGCATTTTATTTGTATTTTTTTGCAAATATTTAAAAATAATTTTTATTTTATTTCTTATGAATTAGTTGATCTTTATGCATTTTGCAACAATTTAACAACGTTTTACTTGTTCAATGTATTTGATTTTATTTATATCTTATGTTTTATTAAACACCTACATACTTTTTTTATTATTAATCATTTTCTTTACTTTTAACTCTTTTTTAATTTTTCTCATTTAAGCATTTTTACTTTTATTAATATTTTTATGCAAAACGTACGAGCGCTATGAAACCAATAAATTTATTTTTTGTCAAATTTCTTTGCATGTATTATGGATCATAAATAAAACGTTAAAACATCATTAAAATCAAAATATTATATTTTATAACTCAATATACATTTTCTTAAAATATAGTATTGAAATGAGTGCGGAACTTAACATAAATTTTATAAAATTAAATAAAAAGAACAAATAATTATTCCTTAAAACTTGGCACAAATGTTTTAATTTTTATTTAGTATTAATTTTTGGATTTAATTTTACTGTAAAAGTTTTTATTATCGTTCTCTTTAGCGTGTACATATTTATAAATAGTTTTGGTTTTGTTTCTTAATGTCGCTGCAACATTCGCCCATTAAATGTCTATAAAAATGTGCTTAAATAGACAAAAATCTTTTGAATTTATCAATTTGAAAATCAGCAGCATCCGACGAATGACGCTACTAAATTTAGTTATTTGTATTTGTGTTAATAAATTTATTTATTCATTTTATTTATACAAATCTCTCAATTTAAGAATTTTGCTTTAAACTTTTGCTGGAAGATACAGGTTTGATAGTCACTAATTCTTCATTTTATTTATGCATTATTTTCTTGCAATGTATTTGTTGATTTTCCTCATTTCCTTTATTTGGTTTTTGTTAGTTAAAAACTTCAATTTATAAACTTGCTTTAACTTTATTTGTGGCTGTGAGTATGTGTGTGTTTTGCTTATTGTAAAAAAATGTGTAAATAAAAGTTATTCGCGCCTGTTTAGGTTTTTAGGTATAGTTAGTTATAGGTAATTATTTATGTTATTGTTTTATGCCCATAATTAAGCAAAATGTTCATACTTTTTGCTCGTTTGCATTTCAAATTTATTTGTGAATGTTTGGTATTGTTGTATAATTAATTCAATTTATGCTTCACCTAAATATTACTCGTATCAAATATAAAAATCAACAACTTTTTGCGGTCACCTGTGGCTAAGAAAATGCTGACACATAATCGCCGCTTGGTTTTTCATCATCATCATCATCATCGTCATCCGTCTATCCCTCTATCCTTGTGGTTTATCTTCGATTCAATTATTTTTACTATTATCTGTCATACGTAGTCGCTATGTGTATAATATAGTTATGTATGCATGTATGTATATTTAAATGTAATTATTATTTGTTGCCTGTCTTCTTTGTTTATCGTCTCATCGTTTAATCGCTTAATCGCTTGATCGATTCATTGTTTCCTCGTTAAT
This sequence comes from Drosophila subquinaria, assembly GCA_037043405.1. Classification (NCBI taxonomy): domain Eukaryota; kingdom Metazoa; phylum Arthropoda; class Insecta; order Diptera; family Drosophilidae; genus Drosophila; species Drosophila subquinaria. The sequence continues at coordinate 1,260,237 of JBAMBL010002830.1, forward strand.
CGCTACTACAATGTTTATCGCCCTACTGTACTTGTTTTTTTCTTATTATGTTTATGTTTTTGCGCCTTTTCTATAGCTTATTAAATTTATATCTTAATCAATTCGCACTTTTGCATAATTTTTCGTCTTTAGGTATTGTTAACTTTTGAATTTATCTTCTTGCTCTTCTTCATCATCTTCATCTACTTCTTATGCTTATTCTTGTTGCTTTTGTTTCTCTCTAGCTGTGTTGACGTAGTTTGTAAACATTGAACTACTTCAACCAACTACATACAGTTCGCATTTATGCATTTAAGTGTCCTTTGGCAAGGACACGGCTTAAACTTAAAGCGCCTTACAACTGAAACTAACGATAAAACTGTTTTAAAACCAATAAAATAACTTAGTTAAACATTTGCCATTTGGTTTACATGATCGATATTATCCTCGTCGAAATGCACATCGTTTATAAATATGTCCGGGTCCAGCTGATCCTCGTCCAGTTCCAGGTCGTCATCATCCTCATCGTCGTCCTCATCGTTGGACATCAGACCATGTACCATGTCCACGCCGGCTATACATATGTGAGGTGGCGGTGGCACACTTGTGGGCGGCAGGGGGGCGGGTGGAATGATCAGGGTGCCGCTATTGATGCCATGCAGACTCCCCGCAATGCTCGGCCCTCCACTTTGCAAATGCCGTCGACTAGAGCTAAGACCAGCTGGGATACGATAGGATAAAACTATTTTATTTATAAGTTTTTTTAATTTAAATTCTGGTAACATTACCTTTTAACAAAAAAAGAACACACTTAACTTAAATCAAAGAAAGCCTAGAACATAAACAAAATAAATATAACTTATAAATTTAATAAAAATAATAAGAAACACAGCAACTTTTCATCCTCCCTTCGCTTACCTGTCGCACTCGTCTGCGAGTCGTAATGTGCATTCCGATGTAAACCCAATTGACGGACATGATTTCTACGTTTTCTTCTGGAGTGACAGAGTGTGCATAGGAGACAGATTAGGGACAAGACGACGACTAGTGTTATTATAATTAGGACGTCGTGATCCTCCTCTGCCGCTACCGTGATACCTGATATGGGAATTAAGTCATAAATAAACCAATGAACAATCCATACATATTTTTAAAATACATAGTAATCAACAGTTAATGCATGGCTCTAAAAATAATGCAAATATTTATCGATATCACATAGGCTTCTAAACAAATGCGCTGCTCTGATAAATGTTACATGGGGTATATGAATCTTTAACTAACTGGAAGATTAATGTAAATGATAATTCCAAATTCCACCTTCGAATAATTTGTGCAGATAATGATAAAGCAATGTTTCTCTCAAAACCAGCTCAAGTAACGCCAAAAAGCAGGCTATGTATTTTTTTGAGTAATTGATCAGAAAGTGAATTTTGAAATAATCCTTTGATATGTTGTTCTGGTTGTTGTATTGCTTTGCTGTTGCAGTGGAGGGTGTTGATTTTTCAGTTTTTATTTATCACATTAAATATTAAATATAAAGTTTAGTATGCAGCTCAGTTTAGCGGGAAAACAGTTGGGTGCAAAACAGAAAAAAGCCAGAATAAGTATAAAAATAAAAAATTGTTTTAACAACATGCCTTTAAATGATTTGCTACAAAGAAATTATATTTTGCAAACAAAGATTACTTGTTAATTTGGTGGGACGATAGCTTTGACAATCGTTGTTGTCTTTTAAAAACGATGCATAGTTGAAATTTATCGAGTTGTTGGGGTAGGTGGGTCTATAAGTGGGGTGCTGTGCATGTCATGATTGTGGTCTGTGGGCGTGGCTGTGGGCGTGTGCAGCGATTTGAGACAAGTTTAAGCAGGACTCACGTGTTATATGTGACCAAAAGTATTTATTATGTATTTCTTATTCTTAATTGATTAGCATTTTACTTGGCTTGTAATTTATGGTTAGAAAAATTATTAAAATCTTTGCTATGAGCACGTTTTTATCTTATTTTTCTTTAATTTTCTTATCGTTTTATTGTAATGGCTTTCATCACTTTTGATTTTCGTGGCAATTCCTTATGATTTAGCAATCCAATTTGGAAATTTCTCTTTTCTTATTGATTAATTTATACTTTCGTGTTGATTTTTTAATTGTACGAATTCAAGACTAATGACAAAATTGCTAAAACAAATATTTGCAGAAATTTGGGCAAATGCGATGAGTTTGCGTCACCTGTGTCATTGTCACGGGAAATTTAGTTTTATGCACATTATATACGATTTTTAAGGAGGTTGTTAAGTTGTTTTTGTTTATAAGTGGTTAATAAATGGTTTTAGGTGAAAAATCACATTGAGAATGTTCAAAAGAAATATAAAGAATAGAGAACACAGAGAGAGAGAAATAGAGAAAGAGAGAGAGGAATAGAAGAAGAATAAGAAGACAAGTGAGAAAGAGAGATATTGTTGTTTATAGTGTGGGCTGTGGCTGTAGATAAGTTCGAGTTTTTAGTCTGGAATTGTACGATATGCCATTTTGATACTGCGACTGGGGACAACAGATTGTGTAGGTAGTTATACTTATATTAAAAATATCTATAATTATGCATAGCTTCGGTTAGGTTTTCTGAGTGAGGGTGAGCGCAGGTAAAGATCTTATCTAAGAGTATAAACAAAATTCTGGCCAGAAAATAAAATGAAAAACAAACCAAAAAAAGACACAGACAACAGAGAGCTGTTTTAATTTTAGTGCTTTGAGTTTTGAGTTGATTTAATTGATATTTAGGTATTAGCATAAGTATTAGTTAATATGGTTAGTTAGAACATTTATTTGATATAGTTTTTAGCAAGTGTTTCGTCGGGTTCAAGTTATCGTTGTTGTTATTAAAAAAATAAATAGCGTAATAAATGAAAATGCTGATTGATTGCATAGACATAGAAATATATATAGAAATCGATATGCAATCAGCTTAAACTCGAAATGATAAACAAAATGATGAAACGAGAATTAAATACAAATTCATGTTCGCTCAGTGGACGCACTGGAAAAACCCAAAGAAATCAATATGATGAAACGATAAATAAGTATAATAAAAATAGTAAGTAGATCAAAAATCGAAATAAAAATTGAACTGAACCGTTCGACTCACTCACGACTCACAATGCAATTCGTCACTATCATCGCCGGGTCCACAGTTCTTGACATTATCGCAGCGCAACTTGTCCGATATGCAATATCCCGCCGCACACTGAAAGTGATACGTGGACTCGCAGAGCAGCCCAATGGATGGTGGACCCGGCCCCGAATCCTGTATCTCAGTCCAAACAATGCGGAAGCCCTGTTTATGTTTCGAATATATTTATTTTTTGAAAATTAAAGACCCGATTATACCAAGAATCTCACCTGTGCCCCAACGGTTTTGTCGCTGGTGGTGAAACTGATGCGTGCTGTTTGGCCCGTGGATATATAATGCCACTGCTCGGGGGCTGGCTTCTCGCCGCACAGCTCCACTGGCGGCTGATCTGAATCGACATTAACCCACAGGCGCAGCACAGCAGCAGGACAGCCTCGACCTAAGATTTAACCATAGTTGAAAATGTCAATTGAATATGAAATTAAAATTGACTTACCTGCCGGATCGCCCTCGAGTCCAAACTGCTCAAAGTTAATGGACAACTTGTAGCCGGCACGTGCAGTCATCACCCAGTTGCAGGCATTGGAGGCCATGCCACGACCAGGTGCTTTGTACCCAGCTGGATAGTTGGGGGAGGTGATAATGCCGGAATCTTCGTTGCTGAAGTTGCCGCCACAGTCGCCTGCATCGGATTTGGCCGACTCGAAGAAATAGCGCGCCTTGAAACCACTCGCCACGCTCTCCTGATCCGTGTGCAACGTGATGCGCAGACCAACCGCACCCCGGGGGCTCTCAACGGGTCCGGGTGCTGTCAAACCACAATATCGGCCGAGCAGGCGATCATTGTTATCCCGATATACGACGTACATCTCCAGCCAATCCTCAAAGCAGGCGCCGGATCTGCAAACAGGATGTAATATCAGTTATTTATTTAATAACAATTATGATAAAAAAAACAATCAATTTAATATACACATGCAATTATATAAAACTAATTCAAACCATGCTCATTAAATTTCCATTAGAATTACTAATTAATTATTTTTGAAATAAACTTAGTGACTATATAATTCACTGTTGAAAAATTTGTGGTTAAATAATGATTATGATTACAAAAATCAGAAATAATTTAAAATTATTACAATTATTCAAAAATAATCAGAAAATATTAAATATAGTCAAAAATAATCTTTCTGATTATTTCGGATTATTTTTATTTTTTTCTGATTATTTTGGCTACTTTGATTGTGAAAATTTAAAATAATTTGATTTTTACTAAATAGTCGTAAATAATCAGCAATAATCAAAAATAATCAGAAATAATAAAAAAAAAATCAAAAATAGTCTGAATAGTCAAAAAGATTATTTTTGATTATCTTTGATTGTTTCTCATTATTTTTGAATGATTGTAATAATTTTTGATTATTTTTGATTTTTTGTAATCGTAGTAATTAAATAATTGGGCAAAACCGAAAATAATCGTAATTTAATCATTAGTTCGACTTTAAACAAAAATAATCTAATTAATAATAATTATGATTACTAATCATTATTTAACAGGGATGATTTAAACCTACCCATAAGCACCGGCTGTGGCGTTCGCATTGTTGTCCGCCTTGATCTTGAAGTGATCGAAAACAATTGTCACTTGCTCATTGTGCTCGGCTAAGAACAAATAGGAACAGTTCGTGTCCGACGGATAGTTGGAGGGATAGCGTGGACTGTTAAGCTCGCCGCGTTTCTTTGAGCTGCTCACGTACGTGAAGCTGCAGGTGCCGTCAGGTGCCGCTGTGCCGGGTATCTTATACTCCGTCTCGAATGTGTACTTGCCCTTAAAGCCACGCCCCTGCAGCTCACCCGAGCTGAACACCATCGCCAGGCGAGGACCATCGCTGATCACACGCTGCGTCTCATTGCCGCACAGCTCGTAATCGAACTTGTCATAAGCATCGGCAGTTTCCTGTCCCTTCAGATAGATTTTCAGATAGCCATCAGTGCAGTTGGATCTACAAAAATGCAAGAGAAATATTAAAAAATGTTATGATTTTTAATGATTCCTAAAAACTCACTCGCTCTTGTCCTTATGCTCCATTTTTGGTATGTTGAAAGAATTAAACTCGAGCCGTACACGCTCCAGATGCTGTGCATCCTGCATGCCATAGATGAAATATCTGAGAAAAGATATCATTAATATGACAACTTGATAACAGAGAGAGAAACTGAGGTTGAGTACTTGCCTACACACAGTTTTTGGTATATATGGATAGGGATAGTTGGGTGAGAGCACAAAGCCAGTTGATTCCTTCTTCGATAAAATCTTTTGATCACATTCTGAGCCACGTATGTGAATGCCATCATTTTCACCTGATGGATTTGATATTTATTGTTGCATATTGTGTGCAGAAATGATCATAGAACAGTTGACAGCAGATACAGATAGAATTTTCGTAGAATTTCAGGGTGGATTTCGAGATGAGGGAGACAGAAGAGGGGAGAGAGAAAAATAGTGAAGTTGTTGATAGATTCAATTAGTCAGATGTTAATTAGTTCCAATTCAATGAATATTTGACAGATATTAAAAACAAAGCCGCACAACGGGCAACGGAAATGCAACAAACACATACACTGGAACTCTTAAATGTGTGTGTGCGTGTGAGAGTGTGTGTGTGTGCATGAGTGACGGCCATTTTGTGGCGCATTCAACATTTTGAATATGCTCGCTACAAAATGGCTGAAACAAACTGATCAACTGAAAGTAAACTGTAGATAATTGAAAATTGATGAAATGTCAATACTTACGTATAAAATCTAATTTCACAAAACTTTCGCTAAATTCATAAATTCCTTTAAAGCCACGATTTTGCGTATTTGCGGTGCGCGGTAAGGTATAAAAATGAACAAAAAGGCTCGACTCGCTCGAATACAATACTAAGTTTCTTTGCTGTCCGCAATATGTACCGATTAATGCTGACGAATTGTCTGGACCATCGTACACTTTCACATAGTCAAATGGGCAGCTGATTGTAGTTGTTGTAATTGTAGTTGTAGTTGTTGTTGTTGTTGTAGTTATTGTTGTTATAGTTATAGTTGTTGTTGTTGGATTGAAATTTAGTTATAGTCGAATAGTTGGCAGATAGATAGACAATTGGAATAAAGCATAGAGAATAGAATTTACGTAGAATTTAAATGAGCAATTGTTGCAGATAGTGGAAAGTTATAATTGTGTGTGTGTGTGTATTTTGTTGTGTGTGTGTGTGTGTGTGTGGCAGCTGCGTATTCAAAGCAAATTGCTAACAACAAATGTTCACAATTTGCTTTGATATTGACTTGATTTATGTGTCTATGTGTGTGTGTGTAAAGGGTGTGTACTATGTGTGTATGTTGTGGAATTGTGCAGCATTAGGGGTACTCACTGTGGTCCACCAAAAAACAGATCAAAATCACGAAACTCTAATCTAACTCTTTGATTCGATTCACCAAGAAATTGATATGTGCATGACATATCCTTCGGATAGGCACCTGGATAGGTTGGCGATATGAGTGCGCCAGTTTTATTGATACTCATGCTAGGCGTTATCGTGTAGGAACATGGCGACCCAGCAATGGGTATACCAATTTCATATTCCGCTATAAAAACCAATCATATTATTATCAAATTCAAAATTTGTAATCATGCTTCAGTTTTCGCAAAACTGAGGTGATGAATTAAACAATAAATTATTAGAAAATAAAATGAATTAATCAGGGGTGCCACAGAAATCGCTTTCGCTTGAATTTCACTTAAATTTCATACAAAATTGAGTGAGATTCAAGCGAAATCGATTTCTGTGGCACCCCTGAATAATACAATTTAATACCTTAAAATTTTATAATTTCAAAAAAATTAAAAAAAAAAAATTATTTGTATAAAAAATATAATTAAAAAAATTAGAAAAACAAAAATGGATTACCATTCAAAACGTTTTAAATTGCAATTATTTTAATCTATCAATTTGTAAAGTTTTTTAGAAATTTTTGAAAACGTTTGCGAAAACCGTAGCATGTTTGCTCTGATTTCTTGAATCCTCGAAGCTCTTACATGCATTTATAAACCTAAACGTGCCCTCGAACAGATCGGTCGACACATTTTTGTTGCTAAAAAACGAAATGGCAACGGCGCGGTACATGGAAATGCGACGACGCGGCGGAATGGCGCCACAATAGCGACCTCCGAATGGGGAATTGATCAGCTCCGCTGGTTCGGACGATTGCACCTCCGAGTAGATATCCATGTACTCATGAACACAGCTGCAAATGCAAATTATAGTTAAAATATTTTTAAATTGAGATAAGTTAATTAATTTACCTTGGTAATTCACCGACGGCCGAACCGCTATAAATTGTTCAAATAAAACAATTTAAATAAAGTCAATTAATTAATTGCAGATTTAATTGTGTCATTTGGTTGATTACTCACTCTGGCGGACTTCCTCTTAAATTAAAGGATTTAAAAACTACTTCGACGCGCTGTCCAGGTCCTGCTAGGAATGTGTAGAGGCATTGGCGCGAATGATTGCGATGGTTGAGCAGCAGCGGCGCCGTGAAGCTGCCGTTTTGTGGCCCGCCAATGCGCGAGACAAACGTCTGATCACATTCTGTACAAGCAGCAAGTAAAAGAAAGAGAAAGAAAGAGAAAGAGAGAAAGAAAGAGGGAGAGAGAATTGGCACACACACACAAAGTGATAAAGTTTGTGTGCGGTTTTTTGGCATTGATAAGTCGAGTTTTGTTACAAGTCGTTGCAATTTTGGTTAAATATAGACACACACAAACAATACAAACACATACACAGAACGTAGCAGTAAAACAAGAGTTTAACTGTTTGCATGGCAGCCATTGCTGTTGCTGTTATTGCGTGTGCAGGTGTGTGTGCGTGTGTGTGTGTGCGTGGTGTGAGTGACTGTGTATTTGTGTTTAATTTGTGTGTGTGTACAACTAGAAAGCGTTTTTGTTTTTTTTAAATCATTTTCAACTAAGTCAACTTTCAACTACGTTTAGACACTTAAACTTTAACGATTTAACTACGGGCTGCGGGACACAAACACATCGAGAGATCACGAGAGATTGAGAGTAAGAGAAACATTGTGAGAGATATTGTGGCGCCACCTACTTGGCGATTTTGTGGGCCGCACCGGCGCCTCCAAATATGCCACCACCGGCTGCATCCAAGGCTCGCCATCGCCCTCAATGCCCTCAACGCCAGGCGACTTCAAATGCCCCGAGGCGGCCACTGGAGTTCGAGTTCAGGTTGAGATTTGATTTGGGTATTTTTGTGGGGAATTGTTTTTATTTTTTGGTATAGACGAAAGACAAATACATGATGTTAATGATATCAGTTTGATTTGCATGACTTTCTCATGTTTGTCTGTGCGTGTGTTTGTGTAAGAGTATGTGTGGGTGGGTGTTGACTATGTATAAATCAAGTTGACGTTAAACATGGAAAAACGCTTCAATGTTTATGACAGGTGCTTTCTATGCACGATATGAATTTCTGTCGCTCCATCTACATCTACATCTCCATCAAACATGGCAAACATGGCTTTTCCATAATGGAATTTAAGCAACTTAAGAGGAAATCGTTGTAACTAAGCTGCACCCAAAAGCAAACACACCTACATATAAATACACTTACACATAGGAATTGCATTGATTACTGCTGGCGATGGTGGCGTATGCGCAACATTGTGAGTTTATAAGCGCGGAAATTGTGAGCAGCTTTGCGTTCAGTAAGTTTCGCTTTGCCAAACACGCGTAACTCAAATAACACACACTCAAACACACACACATCAACACGGACACATTGTGAATTTTCAAGGTGATTGCAGTTAAAACTTGCTTCGGCATCCGTTTAACTTTCGAGTGCATCTAATCGGCTTTTCCAATTCAGTATGCTCAATGCCTCAGCCAGAAATCTTTTTATATGTATGTTTCATTTTCAGATACAGTTATAACTTTATTAGGGCATTTTTGGGTATGATGTCAGTGTCATTTAAGTTCAAAGGTAACCGCCGTCAGTACGCGGTTGTGGTCTCTAATTAAAGTTAATTTTGAACGCATTATAAATAAACTGAATTGTGGATTTTTCCCTTGATACAGTTTTGTTTTGATTTTATGCCTTGCGGGTAGCAGCTGCTGGTTTGCCCCATTTGGCAACACCAGAAGTTTTATGTATGTATGTAAATGTAAACATTTAAAAGGCACTAATTGCTTAGCTCTGGATGGCAAAAGCAAAAAGAGTTGAGAGGTCAAAAATTTAAACACGGAAAAAATAAATGAAATATCCATTCTTTCTTGTTTTCAAATGAATCGACTGATCTAAAGAAAACAGTTAAATATATTAAACTACAATATTATTTAGAAATCAAAAATCAGCTTGAAAAAAAAAAAATGAAAAGAAAAGTTTTTTTTAGATTTGTAATATTAAGAGCTATACTTGAATATATAAATTAAATTTAAAATTTTATTATTAAATTATATCTTTCGATTAGAATTAAAAGTTCTGATAATAATCAACAATAAATTGTAATTTAATGAACACTACTTGAATCTTTTGCCTGCCTGCATAAGTAGAGCACACTTTTTATGTGGAATGCAGCCCATTGAATTATTGCCTGCGACTATTTAATTATGTTTTATAATAAATACTAGTTTCTCTGTGCTTATTATCTCGACATTGTGCAAAATTAATTTCAATTCTGTGCATTTTATCTGCATTTGTTGTCGCGTACGCGTGCTGATTACTAAAACTGCAAATAAATGGCGTGCACAGACCGAAACTTTGCTCATTAAAATGAAAATGATGCTCACACAGATACACAAAGGATGCCAGAGGATCCTTGTTAGTACACGCGTGTAAGGCAATACCTTGTGCGATAAATATGCTTGCACTGGTTTGACTGGGCGTGGCATTGGGCGTTGCAATGTCAACCGCAACGAAATCTGACTAAACGGAAGAGACCCGCACAATGCCACAACCAGCATTCTCCCCTCCCTTGCCCTTGGCTCACCGCCTAAGCCCCCTTCTTATCACCATCCTCATTTCCATTTCCATATCCAGTAAACGAGTAAAAGAGCCCACTAGACACCTAACCATGACAATGACAATGCGCAGCGCCTCGCAAAGTGTCAATAAATTTTATGCAGACGCCATTTGCATTGACATAAATATTTTTGTTGAGCATTGCTATTGTTGTTACATATTCACCCTGCACTTCGAAAGTACAAATGGTCCATTCAATTTTCAATAGACTAATGTGTCTAGCAGGCATGTCTGTATGAATTCCCTGATCTCAGAGCCTATGAGAGCTAGAGACACCAGACTTGGTATGCAGCTAACAAATTTGGTATTTCGATCGGATAACAAACAACAAAGGTATAAAACATGACATTATTAGTTAAAATTTAATTTTTTCTTCTTTTTAGAATAGGAGCAGGGTATTCCAAAAACCAGTTTTTTCGACTGCAGCGTTTCCTGGTGTTTGTTTATATTATGTAGATATTCCCTTTCGTTTTGTCTGCAACGCAATGCCACACCAGGCATTATGTTAATTTACAGCCTTTTGAGTGTGCTTTTTTGTTTGATATTGTTTTGAGAGCATGTGTGGGTGACTGTGTGTGTGTACGTGTGTGGGTGTGTGTGGGACGTGTGTGTTAACAATAATGCAAATAAAAATGCAGCATTTAATTGCATGTTGTGCAACTAAAACAATCAAGGAACCGCAAAATGGCAGCAATAATCCGCGCAACTGCCATGTAAACAAGTTGTCTGCGGCAATACAATATATTCAAAGTTAACTGCGGCACAAGCACACGCCACAAGCCACAACAGAACAGCCTGAACAGGTGTAAGCGACCACTTAGCAAAAGGAGAGCGTTGAGGGGAATCCAGGTGGGAGACAAGACCACAAGTTTGGTGTTTTGCAAATTACACTCCAAGGATGCGTAAGTCTAAATGCGACGAGACTAAGAAGTTTGACGAACACGATGATGACGGCAGTGTCGATAGTCCTTTTAGCCCGGGACGAGGCACAGCAACCAGACAGGCATCCCAAGGCGACACGTAACATTACGCTAATAACCATAAGTACCCACAAATACATACACACCCTACACAGTTGTCATACACAGTGTGAGTTGTGGATATGAGTCAAGGCTCTGAATATTTTTGACATATTATTATTTCTCTAATGCAAATTACCATTTACCTTCCAGGCAAAATAGTATTCTATTAAGATCTTGTATGTTTTAAATATTCTACTAAATTTAATTTAAAATTTTTTCAAACCTTGTAAAATTTGAAATATTAGAGAAATCTGCACTATTTTAATTGCGATAGTTTTCATTATATATGGCTTAATTTTGGACTGGCATTCGTCAAGTTGAATTTGACGTTTTTGTCGGCGTTTATAATCTCCAGCTGCGTGCCTCTCTGCATCTTCGAGACACGCTCACACACACACACACACACACACACACACACACACACTCTTACACAGAGTTCTTGAAAATTTAATGGCTGCCACTGCTGTTGGCACTTACAAAGCCACCCGCCGTGTCCGTCCCCTCTCCCCTGGCCCTTGGCCCTTCACCACAACCCGAACTGAGCTCGTGTTACAGACAATTTGCGTTAAATTTACAAGTAACGCCAAATACCAGATGCAGAGCAGACCCAATTCAGACCGCAAACAGCGAATGCGATATCAGAGCCTTCTGCTGTTTTACTGCCTGTTGTTATTGTTGTTGTGCTGTTGCTGGCAAGAGCAATTAAAGTGGATTTTCATGAAAATGAGTTTTCCTAATAGTTTATTTAGCCCGAAAATAAAATTTGTACGAAGATCTCACCACAGGTAAGAGCAGATAAATATTTTTCATAGATAAGACGTAGCTAAAAAATCTTGTTGCCATAGTTACAAGCTAACAAGGTTGTCTTTAACTTTATCTCGAGTGCTGACATTATTATGCACATTATATTACACGGCTTAAGTGCAATATTTCGGTGCACAGGTGAGGAGTGTTTAATTTACTGCCAATTAGTCAGATAATCACATTTAAGCGTCTATTTTATGACCTTCAATTAATTGGCGTTTAAGCTGCAAATTGCAATTAGCCAAAAGCCGATGCAGGGCCAAATCAGTTTTAGCTCAATATGTATTATGATAAATATACCAAATATTACGTATACGTAATAGGAACTCATAAATATTCAATATGAATAGCCAAGTGCTTTAATGTGGCTAAGTCTTTGACATGTGGCTATAGTTCAATATGTATGCATTAAGTAAATATTACGCATACGCAATGTATCCCACATAAAACTCCACACAAATCATGGAATCACTTTAATGTGGCCAAAATACTGACATGCTAATTTACTTTGTACTCTGTGCCAACTAACGCTTGGACGATCTGGGAAAGGTAACAGGGAAAACAGGAAAAACGGAAGAGCGGAAAAGCGAATGCCAAAGCAGAAGGCGCCAACTTTGACCAGTCATCGCTCGAGTGAGTTGCGCAAAAGGTATTTTCCATTTACATTTCCATTTTCATTTCGAATCTGATTTTGGTTTTTATTTAAATGTCTCTCAAAGGCACTCAACAACTTTTCGTCGATGCGCGGGGGATTCAACAATTTGCATTTATTTGATGCCTGTGCATATTTATGCAATTGCCGAATTTTGATATCTGATTTCGAAATAAGTTTTCAAGCAGCCAACTCTTGAGCATAGTCAAATAAAAACTTGATCGATAAGTGGGTAATAATAATAAAAGCGTTTCGATTGAATATTACTTACGCTTTTGGCTGGCTGGTTGGAACGTACCTGCAATGAGAAAGCAAATAAAAATAATGTAGATTGTTAATTAATGTACAATACTGAGTTCAGCTGAGATGCTATTGAGATGCAGTGTTGCTATTTAGCTATTTCAAAGTTAGACTGGGACAGACTTAGAAGAACTATTAAAAAACACAAATAAGTTGTTGATTTTGGCAAATTAATTGTTTTTAAATTTATTTAAATATTTCTTTTTGATTTCAACTAGCTATTTAAGCCTTTGAAATTGTGACATAAAATGTGCTCAAATGTTTAAAGTATTGTATAAAGACAATGACAAGGGCGACATTGAAGAGCGATTTCAAAGATATAGTGTGTGAGTGTAATTAAATGCAGAAGACAAAGTTGCAACACAGACCGAGGCATTCATCAGTCATTCTTTATTCATCGGGGCAGCGTGAACAAAGGGTCGCAATGGCGTCTTGGAGAAGAGACACACGCCACGTCTGTGGCCATGGCATCAAAAAGAATATAAAACACAGACAACAACTGCAATAATGGCAAAAAGAGCAACGGCAACGGCAACTCAATAGGCGCCCATTATGCATTCTGGCTGTGTGCCTTCATGTGTGCTGAAGCACCTCATGTTGCATGCTACATGATGCAAGCCGCATGCCGCATGCTGCTAATCAATCATGGCTTAGCTGCAGTTAGAGCAACTGCTCTTCCAGCTGCTGCACTCAATGGGCAATTATTGATTGATGCCAAGTGCACACAGCAGCCTTTTTCGTTTGCCTGGTTACTTGGAGAGTATCGTAGTAGCCTGGCAATGGGGCTGTTGCTCAAGTGGCAAGTGCCACCCGCCTGGTAGCCCTGATCTAGTGCCCCTTTTCTGTTGTCGTCGCTGCAGTCAATTGCAGCTGACTCTCAGCCATTCAGCTAGTCAGCCAGTCAGCCATTCAGCTTGTCAATGTTAAGATTTTAGACATTGAAATTGCTCGCCTCTCTCCCTTTCGCCATTTCATGGCGTGAAAGCTTAAAGTTTTAATTTATTATGATGACTAGAAGTACAATAATTTGTAATCAATAAACCTGCACTTGGAAATTAATTCAACGCTCAGTCCAATCAGTTAGGGTAACAAAGTTCCCAGGGTAGGAAAAAGAGTGTCAATTATTCTCATTCGATTAGCTTTAAATTCATTTTCAGAAGCGACAAAATAGCAAGAAGAGAAAAACTACTGATTGCAACAATTAAGTTTATCATTATTAACTTAAAATTCAGTTTCCCAAGATGTTTGCCAAAAATGAATCAATTCGTGCTTCACAAAATTTGACAAAAATTGAATATAACGTATATGTAATGCAATAAATACGTAATGTTGTAAATTATGATAAAGTTATAAAAATAAAAAGTCTACATCTTTTTTTTGGACATTACTTTTATTGCTGGTTAGCTTAACATTAACTTTAGTAATTTTCATTTAGCTGCCCATAGCTTAAACTTCAGACTGAATCGTTATTTGTTTTGTACTTTGTCGGACAAATAATATAAAATAAATATTCCAAGGGCTTCGTGTCCAGGATGTCGTCTTTTGTTTGTATTGCCAATCTGTGCAGATTGACAACGTATTTTTATTTGGCTTCTAGGAATTAGTTTGAACTTTGGTGATTTGTCTGCCACACTATCGCAGTTCACACACAATTCCCCAATCCGAATTACAATACAAAAAATTGAATGCCAAGAATTGTTGTGGCTATATTAGCATATTGTTTATTTTAAATTGAAAACGAAAACGAATTGTTAATGAATCCAAGGCATGCGAAGCCAAGCACAATGAATTTATTCAAAATGAGTCATGAAAATTAAGTCAAAGTGCCTGGCAATAGAAGGAATCTCAGTCTTCGCTTGCTATCTCCAAATCAGTTCTCAGTCATGCTCTTAGGTGTAGTTCTTAGCTCCTGGAATGCGTGAGATGTAGATAACACAACGCCAAGATTTCGTTAGACAAATAAAACTATAAATAAAGGCGTGTCAAACGGGGAAGGGGAACCTACATATTTACATAAGTGCTGGCGCACGTGTTTGATATTTCTTTTAGCTTTATGCCAGACAATGTCGCGCTAACACATACATACATATACACATAAACGCACATCCTCTATCCACACCCACACATTTACAGGCATTCCATGCGCCTCCGTTGATAATTCAATAAACTAAACAAGTTTCTGCAGAAGATTTATGGGTCTGCTGAACCCACGCATCAGCCCCAAAACATCACTGAGGGGTTTATAAATCTTTATTTCAACACACACAGACACACACACACACATTGAAGTGACATCAGCAATGGCTTTAGATAACATGGCAATGGGCGTTCTTATTAAAATGACATAGAATAGATTTAAAATTGTGTTTTCATAATGAAGAACACGCAGATGGCACATGAATTGCCGTGGCACTTATGCTCAATAAATGCCCATAAAATCGTGGCATTAAAATGCACAACGCACCTCGCAAACGTAGGCAACAGACAAACAAATGCCAAAAATGAAATATGCTGTGGTTGTTTGTTTGTTTGTCTGTTTGTATTTTTGGGCCACAAATCTGTGTATTATTTTCGCGGCATAACGCAGTTTCAGTTTAAATGCCCAGCCATTTGTTACAACAGTCCCTTCAGGCTACAAATCCGAGATCCTCCCCTCAGGTTACCTGCCCCTCTGGGTGATGTGTGCAACTTTAACGTTCGAACATTAAATTAATGGCCTAGGCAGCAACGGCATTTGGCAAAAACAGCAACCGAATTGATTAATTGACAGTTGACTCAGCCGCAATTTTGAGAGGGCACGCTCACAGTAAACTCTCGCCTTAATGTCCGCCACTTTTATTTGTGTCAATAATGCCAAAATGCGCGAACGAATGTTTTTCAGTTATTTGATTCATAAAATTGCATTAGATTTCAGTCCATTAGACAGGCAACACTTTGCGCCATAACCGCGAATTGGCAACATTTCTTGGCCATTTTCTATCTGCAGTTCACGCATCGTTGACTGCAATTTCTGACGCTATCTTTACATGCAAATGAGCCAAAATTCGGAATAAATTTCTGAGAAACTTTCTCAGTTACTCGGAACTGAGTTCAGTTCAGTTAGTGAGCAACTAAAGCGATAGTTGACTCGTGAACTCCAGTCTCGTATTTGGTTTTGGTTTTGTTTTCGATTTGTTGGATTTCTAATTGCGCAATTTCCTTTAGGTAATTGCTTTTTGGCCATCTGTAACAACATGGACAGAATGACAGCATGAAATTATACTTAGTCTGGTAAACGTTTCTAAACGACTGACAGTGACTGTATATTTTTTTTTGCTTTTGGTTGCTAATTGCCGACAAATTTGTAATATGATTTTTATTGCTGTTTCGCTGTCGTTGTCAGGGGCAAATTGAAAATGGCAAAATCTCAACATTTGCATAATGCCAACTAAGTTAACAGACACTCGGGCACGTCGAGTACATTGTCAGAGAAGAGGAGGACGGATGGGGCGGAGGAGGAGGAGGAGAAGGATATTGAGTCCGTTGAGTACGATAAGAGCACACTGCACAAATTGTTGATATGCAAACGCGCAGTCATAAAACGTGACATTTGCCGAGAGGTCGAAATTTTAGTTAAGGCATCGCATCGACTGTCCATAAATACGACTGTGTGTGTGCGTGTGTGTGTGTGTGAGTGTGTAAGTACACTCACACAAGCAACTAAACTACTGAAAAGGTAGCAAAACTCAAAATGAAGCGCAATTTGCATACATGCTCGTATGTTAGCATACTTATGGGGGCACATCGAAGTTAAGAGTGTGTGCTTGTGTGGATTTTTATGCGCAAGTTAAAGGTAAAGGTAAATCCAACGACTTGGCCTAATCTGCATAATAATAAACCACACTCCACACACACACACACACACATACAAAGACACACAAAATTTGCCAAATTGGCGCTTGAACAAGAACAGCAACATTCCCCACTCCTTTCTCTTCCTCACTTTCACTCTCTTTCTCTTCATCTCTCTCGGTCCCAACCCACTTGCCATATTTAATATTGTGTAAATTGAATTTCCATCACTTTATGATTACTCGACGCTCTCAGACGGAAATATTCGCATAACGGACAAGCAGGCCAAACCAAATGCCAGACATGAAACAAGTCGACAAGGGACAAAACTCAAATCAAGTCGTTGTCAGACAAGGCGAAAAAGTTTCTCAATTCAGTCGTTTCTGTAGAAAAACAGAGTATTTTCCTGAAATTGTTTATTCAAGTGGGCAATTTTAATTTCATGTCGCATAATGTATTTGGTCACATGTAAGTGACAATCTTTTTACCTTCCACTAACGCACTTCACATATCAATTGACAGTTCTGAGAAATTTAAATTAATTAATCAATTTATTTAATGAGAAAAGCAATTATCACTTGGTTTCGAAAGCCAAGCAATCAATGTGGTTAAATGTCAATATAGTTGTTGAAAGATTAAACAAAATGTATTGAATTAAATTCATTAAAATGTATATTTATTTAAATTGTAATTTTCTAAATGAATTGGTTTCTTGATAGACAAAATAGTTTTATTAATAGACATATTTCATCGTCTAGAGTATCTTTTAGAGTGTCTCTTAGTCAACGATTGGCTTACTTGACTCTGCTGCCAAACATTAACAAATGGCTCCTTTTTGGGTCTACTTCTGTTAGCCAAAGCCTCTGACAAGGCCAATACTCAGCATGGCTATCAAATGTGGCAAGAAGAGAGGCAGGTTGGGATAGTTTCGAGCACATTTCCTCGCTTATCCCCATAGGGCAGCTGCACTTTAATGTGGCCACCAGTAAACGGCCGGAAGGCAGGCAATGTTTCCATTTTAATCAACTCGCTGGCAGCTGGCAGAGAGAATCATTGACAGGACCTGCACTAATAAAACTTTATTGCCAAACACCTCCCGCTGCTGGCACACAATTTTTATGGTGTTGAAAATTTATAGTGTTCTTACATCTAAACTGAGACCAGAAAGCAGAGCTGCCGAGTTGCCAAGCTGCTGTCTGTGTGCATTTTCCCAAGTGTGTGTGTGTGCTTGCAACATTTTGCAGCTGCTGCAGATGCTGCTGATGATGCTGAGCTCCAGTTGAGCTCCATTGCCTGACCGCACTATGCAAATAAATGGAGAGCTTTGTAGTGTAGTGTAGTGTTGTGTCGCAACTCCCCAGACACCTGAGCAAATTGCGTGCAGTGAAAAGCTGCTTGAGAATGGAAATTCAATTTGATTTCCATTTTGATTTCGCTTGGCACGCTTTGTTGGCAACTTGTCGGAACAAATTCCAATGGCACCACAAAGGGGCAATCATTGGTGTTGCACTTGTGGCAATAACTATTTAAAATATTTGATTTGAATACAATATATTTATTGATGTTAAAACACTTTTCAGCTTACCTTATGCTTTATGTTCTTTCTATGTTTGCCAAGAAAAAGTTGTCGACTTTTAGTTAATTTGAGTAGATATTGAACAATGAATGTTATTTATTTATTATTGATATTTATTTATTATTATTTGAATTTTATTATAGCACGCGCACGTTTTGCAAATCTTATTTAATTCGATTATAAACATTAAGTATTTTATTGGGCTGATAGAACAGTTTTTGTTTTTTTATTGGTATACATCAAACAGTTAACGAATTACGTACAGGTAACAGGTAATATGTATTTTTAAATTGTTTAATACACGCAAATACACACATAAAACTTATCCAAAAAGTTTGTTTTTATTTTGTTTATATTGATATATAAAATGCATATCATTCCTAGAACTATGCCACGAACTTGCCCCATTCTGTGTCTGCTGCATTTAACAAGTGCAGTTGCTGAATTCCTTCATTCCATATTTAAATACATTTACTTAATCTGTTGAGCTCTTTGTTTACATTTTTGCTATTGTCCATTTCCTTTTTTTTGCTTCTCAATTCGCCTCTGTCATATTTTAATCGCGTTTCTCTTCGTTTGGACTTTGGCTTAGTTGTCAATTCAAGACATTTAGCATTAACATTGTAATTGTTAATTAATTTGGCTTAGTTGTTTATAGTTATGCATAACATATGTTTGAGTGTGTATAAATTGTATGCAACATCAATAAAACATCAATAAAAATGTATTAACAACACTTGTATAAAAACGCGACGTTACGACGGTTGGGTTACACATTAGTATACACATACATATATATGTACCTAAATATAAGTATTTATATATTGTAATATTAACACTTAACAGACACACACATATATAGGTTTGCTACATTGAATTGTCGTTAGTATGTGAAATGATCAGAATTTGTAATTTTTTGTGGTTGCTATTATTATTTTTTTGTTATTTCACGTTATGCTAATAATTTCACATCACAGCCAATGGGTACTGACGATGGGATGCCTTCTCTTTCGCTTGATATCGCTGACTCTCTCTCTCTCTCTCTCTGTCTCTCTCCCAAATCTTCTTCATTTTCTTTTTCTGTTCCAACTCTTTCTCTCGTCTCATGTTGGGTGGCATTGAATTATAAGGTTAATTTTATATATTTAGTTGTTTTCTGAATGTTGTTTTCTTTCTGTAGTTGTGGTTGTGTGTGGCAATAATATTATTGCCCCCGCATCTGTGCTGGCCGCAACTAACAATTTGGGGGCCTCTGTTATCCATCTGGGAAGTTGCCAGGTCCCAGCTGGAGCATGTCTCACTTGGGCTCCTCGAACTGCTGGCCAACCACTATGATGATCACTATGAACACCGCCAGCAGCACCAAGATGCAGCAAATGGCCACAGCCACCATGGCGCTGTTACTCATCCTGATGTGAAGTGTCCTCCGATGTGATTAACCGCTCAACGCGAAAATTGCCCTCAGTTGTTGAGTTGTTAATAAGCTGTATGGGATACAATATATATTTGCATATTTTCTATCTGTTCTTTTGATTTTTCTGGCCCTGTTTTTGTTTGTGCACAGTTGAGATCATCTATGGGAATTAACCGAGAGACAGCTTACATACCAAAAATGGTCCTCAATCAGTTGTCATAACTGAACAGCCCCCATCTCTGGCCTTGATACGAATATATGCCCATTCTTTGCTGCAGGCGGCTCAAAACAAATTACCAGTCATAAATTCCGAGAACTGCCTATCAGTCGCTCGGTTATGCGTAAAATGTTATCCCCTCCGGTTTCCGGTTATGCTTATGGTTACGGTTACCCAACCCATATCTGACCTCCCCTTCCTCTTCACCTTCCCTATCTCTGTGACAGCTTGTGGACAGCCCAAAACTTGTCACACGTCGACATTCGCATTGTGCAGAAACAAATTGCACAATCTCTCAGTGAGGGTCTGAGTCCTGGCACTTTATCGAGAGGCGCACAAGTGGAAATTTACCAAAAATCACGACCAATAATAGTGACCCAAGGCAACCATTAGTAGATGTGTGAGTTTTTGGGTCTGACAGATGATTAATGTAGTTCTCTTGAGACAACGTTTGCTCAATGCATCAACAGAGTGCAATTTGAAGTGTCTATTATCCTGTCTAATCGCTGCTGAGCCAACAATTCTGCTAAATGCATCAGGCCAGCATTTCAATAATTGACCTAACGGACATTCACTTCATTTTTGTGCATGGCAAAAAAATTCAATTACCGCTAAAACATGACTTGACAGCCTTGTTAGAAAAAGTGCATGGAGTGAAATATAGCAACTATTTTATGTGATCGACTTTGAGATTTTCAAAATATGTTTTATATATTTTTAAAAAATATATAATAATAAACAGAAGAGAAATGTGTATTCAATAAACATATTTTTGGAAAGATTGTAAGTTTGTATTTTCTGCTAAACAATATACCCAATCAAGCTGACTTAGTTACAGGGTAAATAAATTTATAAAATGTATTGCACAAATGAAAGCAGCGCTGACATTTTGTCAATGGACCAAAGGTAACAACATATAATATAAGAAAAATGAAAAAAATGCCAATAACAATAAGAACAGCTGTATGAAAGCTGCAACAGCAACAAAAACAACAACAACAATGGTAAGAACAACAAATAAAAGTAAAACACTTTTGATAAGTTTTTCCACAGTGAGCTGCACATTCTAAAAAATGGAAGGTGAGCGGAATTGTATATAAAAACTAATATGGCCAAACCCAGAATGGTCCCAGCTGCTGGCAGTCAACACCCAAAACAGCAACAACGATAAGAACAACAAGAAAAGGGAAAAAAATTGCAAATTGAATTGTTGTCAGAGAACATACTCGCAACACATCATTGCGGGGACAGAGAACTGAACCTTTTGCTTGACAGACAGACAGACAGACAAACGGTTCAAGGAGCTCGGTTAACATTTGAATTTTCTTGCTTTCAATTTTCAGCGACATTTAACAAAGGTTTTACAATTTGCTGGCATAATTTCCGCAAAAAAGTCTTAGCATTGTTTTAGTACAGTCGACTTTTGCACTATATTTTAGAATATCGACAAAAAAAAATGGAAGAAAAATGTTCTGAACGAATTTAAGTTTTTATATAGAGCTCAAGCTCAGATTAATTGTGGATTTGACTCGTCTGAAATTACTTTTCCAACGCCTTTCGCTCGGAAATTTGACATTCTCGGCTATTTACATTTTTCTGCGTTGTTTTATTTAGAGCCAGGCATTTAATGCCCGTCGTTTTTTATGTGCTTTTTCAGCGCTCTCCTTTCTTTTGTGAAATGTTATAAATAAACCTGGGCATAGTTTGAACTTGTTGGCTTTTGTTTTTGGCTTCCGTGTCCCTTTTTTTTTGGCTGTCCCTTTGTATTGGTCAATTAATATTAATGAAATGGCGGCCACGTTTCCCTCTTCCTCTCACGCTCCACATGCCCAGCCCCGAAACTTAATGACCCTTGTTTTTCGTGATAAATGTGGCAAGTACATAATTTATGCGGTTCAGTCTGGACTCAAGTAAAAATTCAACAGGATTATTAAAGCAAATTGTTGACACTGTTGTCCGTGCAGTTGATCAAAGAGTGATTCTTTTTTATCGAACAAACATGTTGGAACAAGTCAATTTATCAGCTTTATTTTTAGCTTACACATGGAAGCTGTAGGTAAAACAAACAAAATAAATTGCAAAGGGAAACATTGCGTATACGCAATGTAATGTCCCTGTGGCAGTTTGTTGTGCATGTTTATGGCATATGCATGACAAAACCGAAATAAGCCTCAAAAGTCTTTAGACTTTAGACTTTTCTTATATGTGGCTGTCCCATGTGGCAAGTGCAAAAAGAGCGAAGAGTCAATAGACTAAAAACTTAAAGAGGAAGGGAGATAGAGAGTGATAAAGACACTTCAAAAAGACTTACAGCACATATTTCAATGACACATATCGCCTGTCGGTTTGTCTATGGCTCTTAATTAAATTAGCGCAGCCCACATACATACAATGTCTAAGACAACAGCTGGCTATGAAGGCAACGAGCCACAACACAAGGGGATAGACGAGCCCTGGCAAGATGACAGCATGTCACACTGTTTGGGATCCCAAAAACAAGGAACAATGAACAAGGAATGCTGGCGTATTCCTTGGAATTCCATGTGAAATAAAATACAATTTGCAATTTCGTAAGTTTTATGCGAACATTTGCACAAAAAATTTATTTATGCCGACTGAATATATACGTATATATTTATATATGTATAGACCATGACGGCGCGCCGTCAATGGAGCTGAAAGTGAAACGCGAACTGATGGCTGACAGGGTTGGCCAAAATGCTTAGCCATCGACATCATCGACTGCTCGTGACGTTGCCAAAAAGAATGTTAAACTCGTACTTTTTTTATATGAATTCAATTTAGTTGAGTCTTTAAAGCACGCTAAAGTCAGCCATCAAATTATAGTAAATGGAACAGGATATTACGCGTAATGGCATAAGAATTAAAGGGTCTCAGACTTTGGCCAAGTTCAACCGCTTGACTGCCTGACTGCCTGACTGCCTGCCTGACCTTGAGGCGGTGCTGCCTCCAAGTGTCGCCACGGGTCGGCTTAGCTCTGTGTAGACAAACAATGCCAAGCATAAATGCTTCAAAAGTGCTTTAAGATTGCAGTGCAGCTGTTGTTCTTACTTTTGTGTTGTTCTTCCTTTAGTTTTTGTTGTTGTCTTGCGATGTCAAAAGTCAAAAGTGCATTAAAATAATTGCACTTGTTTAGTCCGCACTTGGCAACTGCCAGCGAACATTTTCTGATTTTCATTTTTAAGCACACGGAATATGTTGCCAGGTGTGTGTGTGTGTGTGTGTGTGTGTGTGTGTGTGTGGAATATTTCCGCCTGTGAGTACACTTAAACTTGATTTCTGTAGATCTTTTGTTTTTGGCTTTCGACAAGACGTCTGCCGCTTATTGCTGCACACACTAAAGAGAGAGATTTATATGCCACATTGCTGTCATTGTGGCTATGCGTGTGTGTGTATGTGTGCAAGAGTAACTTAACCTCGACTCAGTGGCAACGCTTGCCCTTCGCAAGGTATCGTCCTGCCCCTCTGCCTCCACTCCCGCCCCTGCTCCTGCTTCTGTCCTGTTGCATGCCTCACTTTCACTTTCACTTTGGCTTTATGCGGATGCTTTAAAGATTACGCAAATGCGACACAAAGGCATACTTTTTGTTACATTATATATGCTACAAAATGATATCGTTATATGCCAGAGCAACGACAGTCGAAAGGACGACAAGTCCTGGCCGCTTTGTGTCGTTCTGTTGTGCTACGACCCCAACGAAGATTGATGAAATTCTTGACTAAATCACATTGTCATTTACTTGTACGTTGCCATAATAGCTGACTGAATACCTCACTTTAAGCTAGTGATGATACATCGAGTTTAAAATCAAGATTCGTTAAATCGGCAAAAATATAATCCAGTTGCCGATCAACCGGCAAATAATACTGATAAATCGCTTCTGTGATAATCAAGTTGTCGATACTTCAAAGTATTTTTGCATCACTATTTTTTAAGCCATACCGATTGAACGTTGTGTTATGCAAAGAATTTGTCCATTGCCATCAACCAAAAAACAATGTATTTATGCAAAAAGTACAAAATCAATTCGCCAATACAAATTCGCATCTCTTATTTATGTGTGGGCCAAATTAAATAGGCAAAAAAGTATTGAAATTCAAATGAGCAATAAGTTCAATGTATATTACAATTGCTGCTTCTTATACCCTAGACTCATAACAAATTGATACAAGTGGATAGATTCAAATTGTGTAAGCTGAAAGATCGGATAATACAAACAGGTGTATTACACAAATTTCTAAATATTTTAAAGAACATCAAACGGAAAGGGAGTGTTCCTGAATGTCAAAGGCTCCAATTATTTTTACTAAAATATGTTACATTATAATTGATAATTAACATAACAGCAGATTTGACATTTAGACCCTCAAAAAATATTTTCAAGCAAAGTATTTTCTAGTCGAGCACTGTCGACATATCTATTTACGTCTGATTGTATTTATAATACTACCTGTGGGCTAAATGAGTTTGCCAGAATGAATACGATTACGAGTGAATGTTCAATATACGCAGATTCTTTTCAAATGCGTTGAACAACAATGTTGGCTTATTATGAATATGCACATAATTTGATCACGTTCTCAGTAATTCGTGCTCATCCACTCGGCGATAATTGTGTGCTATTAATATAAAAATGTATCTGAATCTTTTTTTTTTTTGAGGACAACACATTAATGAGTTTTATTGAAATCGGCATAGTTTCTGCTTTATTATCTCACTGTTTTTCTGTTTGTGCTTATCGACCCCACTCCCCATTACGCACATTGCCAGCCATAAATTCATAATGCAAACAAACAAAACTTTTTCTGTTACACTCTGGGACAAGTTTTCGCAATGTAATGCTGTCAAGTTTATCCATTTGCTGTGGTCTGTTTGAGCGCTGAGATTGATTGACCGTCTGCAGTTAAGTGAAAATGATTTTGTACAACTCGAAGGCTAATTGATTAGATTGTCTGAATAATAGACCTGAACCTGCCAGTCTTACGTCAAGTTATAAATATCGAAAGCAGTTTGCGACAGTTAGGTAATTTTAAATTTTCAAAGAGTATGAAAATGTAGTACCAAGATTAGCATATTAATAAAACATAAATAAATGAGCTAAAGTGCAATGTAATTGCTTCTTTCAAAGTTACACGGGGCGTATACTTAACACTTTGCCATTGGCAGCTGTCTAATCAGTCAGTTTTCAATTACTTGGCCGAAGCTGCTTTCAGCTAACAGAGTGCCAGGACTCCTATTAAGAGGCTTAGCCCGAGAACTGCGAACATCAAATGCCAAGTTGGGCTAGCTAATTACGTTTTAATCAGCGAACTCATTAGCGACGGCGTTGACAAACGAAATATATTTTAAAGAAGTGGGCGCTTTTATCCACTTGCCACGCCTCTTTTTGGGAGGCTACTGCTTCTGACACGCTGTCCGCCAGCTAAAGTTGTTTGGCTACAAAAAAAAAAAACTTTTTGCTTGTCAGGCATCAAGTTGATACATAATGAAAAAGTTGCAACATTTTCCTATATATTTTTCATATCACATGACAGCGGCAGCAGGAAAATTGTTGCAACACGAGGAAACTGGCCGGAAAGAACAGAGAAACTGAGTAAAAACAACAACAACATCGGCGGCAACAACAACAAAAATAAGAACAATATAAACGGATCCACTCATGTGCATGAGGCGCTAATTAATTTCGAGTTTTTGGCTTCAAAAGTTACGCATACGCATCGTGCGACCAATGCCAAATGGGAGATATTATAATAATTTTTTCCCTTTGCAGCCAAATAGAAATGAAAAAGCGCAGCACCCCGGAAATAATCAAAAAACAAAACGGAAACTTGCCGCATTCCTCTCGCTCTCCCCTCCTCGCCTCTCTACCCTCTTTCCCATCTATGGTCCACCGTCAGCCGCTTAGAATTTTCCTTTGCATTCCATGCGGTAAAAAAGTTGCTGAAAACGGCCGAACGTATGAGCAAAAAGGGGCGCAGAAGGGACGAGGATGGCTCTGTGTGTGAAGGGGAGGCGTAGCACTGGAATTTTCATGAGTTCGCATAAAAGTTGAGTAAGTGCAGCTCATTATGAAATACTTAGTTCGTCAACCGTAGTTGGGATTAGATTTCGCCCCGAAAGGGACCAATAGAAATTTTAATGTTGCGCCACAAAAAAAAAATCCAAATAACCCAGCGACAGCAAATGAATAAATAATTTATGCGTTAAACGTTAAACCCTCCGACTGAGTCGAGGCCAAAACATTTATAGTCAGTCAACCTTTTCTCGCTTTTAACATTTGCCACACGTAGCAACTTTTATCTCTTCATTAGCTGCAAGGCAACAGGAACCAAAGGTGGAACACGCAATGCCAAAGGACAGGCAAAAAGGTGAATGGCAGCCTGGAAGCTCTTAAGTTCGGCATGCAAAAAGGGTTGTGGTTATCACTTCCATCTGCTGTTTGCTTATCACCTGAGCACAAGAACGATTGCCTATTGATTGACTATTTGCACAGTTGGCACGTTTCAATCCCGTAACGATTGCCAAATTGTTCTAAGCCAAATGGAATTGAATGCAGAACACGGACTTGTAAGTCAACTCACAATTTGTAACTTCCATTCCATTCACATGCGACATTGGCCACTACTCTTCGGGGTGTAAAGCCCTTTGATACTCGTTACTTGTTTGACCAATGCGATGATTGAACGGGACTTAACGTGAACACTCGTAAGAACCTTTATCAAAGCTGCTGCTACTTCGCTGTCAGTGGCAGGCAACAAGTCTAATTGGATGGGAGTCGACAGAAATTTTTGCATTAAGCTCGTTGTCTCCTTCAACATTCCAATCTGAATCTGAAGCCTAATCCCAAGTACTTTCATTGTCTGTATCCCAAGGTTTCCCTTCGCATACATATGT
This sequence comes from Drosophila subquinaria, assembly GCA_037043405.1. NCBI lineage: Eukaryota > Metazoa > Arthropoda > Insecta > Diptera > Drosophilidae > Drosophila > Drosophila subquinaria. Next base: position 1,287,152 of record JBAMBL010002830.1, read on the forward strand.
GTGCTTTGTCATTGTGTGTGTGGAACTAATAAGAATCTGTGACAACAATGCAACAAATCTCGTCTGTCTCACTGAGAGAACTAATAATATAAGTGCTTATAGCATTCAGTCATTATTGGTCGAGTATTTGCCTTCAATTGTGACGAGGATTAGAATTGGCTATTGTCTGAATCACCTGAATACAAGTTGCCAATATTGAGAATTATTCATTTAAGAAGTGAATCAAATGGAACACAATTGAATGGTTTCTTTGTCTAAACTTGTTTTCTTTCTTTTTAACAACTTAAAAATAATCTGTCGCTTCTACTAAAAAATTTGTTATTCATTATCTTTTTTTTCTTTCTTTTTTTATACATTTCAAAAAGGTTTATTTATTTTTTGTAATTGTAATTATTTTGTAATTGTAAAAAAGGCCAGAAGGTGAATTTTTCTACATTCAAAACCTTCCTTCTGTGCCTCAGCTGATTTGACAAATATAAATATTCATTTAATGGTGGAAAGAAAAAATTATATATTAATGTTTGATACAATTTCGAAATTTTTGAGAATATACTATTACTTTTTCGAGACCTTAAATATTCCCCATTTCTTAACTCAACTGTGCACAGACAAATTTCAAATTAAAATAATTTTTAATTTTTTACATTTTTATATTTACACTGCGAAACCCTTGGATTGAATCCCTTGATGTATTTACGATTTAAGCTCTTCTTTCAATCTTATTGATGGTCGAAAACTCGCGATTATATTTTTTTTTATTTGTTTTTAAGAAACGGAGCAATTAAAAACGCGTCAATTTAATAAATCAAATGTACATGTGCAAAAGAAAAGCGCGAAAGCGACAACGCGACTTTAAAGAATCTTCTTCAGTTTTCAATCCTCAATCTTGTCAGATTCAAGCGACGCTTTGAGAACACGGGCCAAAAGTAACGGTTAAGCTGCTGCCAAAGCTTGTCACACGATTCGTTTAAACTGTAATTATTATTGTTGGCTGCTGATGCTGCGACGATTTAAGCTGCTGAAGAAGCGTTGGCTGAAGCGACTGGCGTGCTTGGCCGACTGTCATCGACTGAGTTGCTTCGTGCCTCGCAGTCAGCATATAAAGCCAGAGAGCGTCACTCATAAACTGAGAGAGAGGGAGTGTACATGTGTATGTGTATGTGTGTGTGTGTGTTGGGCAAGGACTGAGAAAGCTTTTGCAGTTACTGCGACTTCGGCATACGACAATCGAATGGACGCTACTCAGTCTCACATTCAATAAATCTTAAATCGAATTGAATTTATGATTCTTTTATTTCATTTTTGTTTGCTTTGGGGAATTTGGAATTGCACCTCATACTACAGGCAGCTGTTTAGCTTTCGCTTTAGCTTCATCTTTAGCTTTGACTTCTTGCTCATAAGTTGTTTATTCTGGGATTTCATTTCAATTGCAGCAACTTCAGCTCAATGAATCGCACACTTATGCTTCCTCTTTCGCTCTCTTTGCCTTCAAGTGGCAAGCCGCATTTTCATTGCCGCCTTAATCATTCGTCAAGTTGGCACTTGAGGCAACACCAGGGCCAGATGGCAGCTGGCACTCATCCAAAAGCCAGTCAGCTGAGATTCTACCCGATTTAAGCTTTAAGTTCGACTTTAATATACATTTTAATTTAAATCAAAGAAAAGTCATTAGGACATTCAAGATAAATGTTGTGTATGATTTGCTCAAAGCCAAAAAAACAGTCAGCAATTTCGGCGCGCCAGACAATGACAACAATGCGAACCCAGTAAACAATTTCCATGGGCAACTGATAAAAGATAAACGAACGCTTGCTTGGAGTGATAAGACAACTGACCAAACTCAATGCGCAGACGTGAGCTTTTCAGAGAGCAGCATCGTTTGTTGTTCGTTGGTTCTTAGCTGTTGTCTCAACTGATAAGAAAGTTCTGGCCAGGATTGGGGCAGGACGACTGAATTTACTTTAATCGCTGCTCAGATATGGCTAACGATAATAATGAGGGACATTTAACGAATTGTCATTGATTTCGTTTCCCTTTTGAACTGGCAGCGCTTTTGTTTGCCTTTGCCTTTGCTTTTGATACATTAGGCACAAGCCCCACAGCCCCCTCTGACTGCCCAGACAATGATGCTGCTGATTGGAGTCGGTTCTGATTACATACGCACTTTCAAATATATATAGTAATACAGTTATCAAGCGAGGATCGCAAATTGAATTTGCTTAAGCAGCTGCTAAAAATTTTCTTAAATAATTATGTTTGAAATTTAATTAATAAGTTGGCGGTGGCAGCAACAAAAGCCGACAACCAACAGCCGAAAAGGTCCTGGCCTATTGTCTCTGGCCTCACAGAGCCCACAAGCCCACATTTGACCCAAACTTTCTAATGATGCCATTTTTTGTTTGTATTTCTCTTTTTTTTTATAAATTGAAAAAACAGCATCAAGAAAGTCGCACAAAAATGTTAATGTTATAAAGTTGGCGCAAGGGATTCCAGTGCTTCCTGGGGCCATGTCCAGTTTTTGTGGGTCATTAAAATTTGTGCCTTTTTTACCATGTCAATATAAATAATGAGCTGCTGCCGCGGCTGTTGTTGCTCCGCTTTTGTTAGTGCGGTTCAATTTGCAAATGTTGTCAAACTTATTTAAGCAGCAGCAAAAATAATACAATACATTTCTCAGTCCTATGGCAACAATTGAATTATGCTGTTCAAGTCAAAAGTTATTATTTCTGTAGCAGCTTTAAGTCAAATACTCTTACTTGGTGATGTAGGAATACACTGAAATAGCGACAACTCGATTTTCAAGTACTTAATTTCAATAATTTCTTTGACCATGAACCGAGTTAGTTGAATCGATTTTTATTAAAAATCGACAGTTTGCTGGAGTTTGTTCACCGTAACTCATAAATTCAAGTAATTATGACAGGTGTTGCTTAAATGTTAAAACTAGAGATTTAAAATTTTGAATTATCGAAAAAGTTAAGGGTCTCTTAAAAATCGATATTTTCTTCCTTTATTTATACATATTTTTTTTTTGGAAAACTTGATATGTATATCATTTATATTTGGAGATATATCAAGAGCTTGATTTATTTTTTGACGATTTTTAAATTTTGTTTTTAAACTCGATTCATGGCTACTATTATTTCAGCAGCAGGCAAAAGTATGCTATACATTTTATCAATAAGAAGCAAACTCTTTACAGCTCAATGTTATTATTAAGCATACAAAAAAGTATCAACTCAATAAACTACTCACTCATTCGACAACTTTAAATAGTCGAATGTTGTTGTTTAAGCAGCGGCGAAAAGTTTGTAACACATTTTTTTAATCACACAGCAGTTGTAGCGGTCAACTATTTATATAATTCAGAAGCTTGCTACAAAAAATTATTTACTAAAGCGGCAACTCTTAACAGTATTCGCTTTTAGGCAGCAGCTAAAAATGTGATACAATAAATAATTTACTGAAGCGTCAACAACACTCAACTCGGTTGCAACACTTGACTTGATTGCCATTCCAAGGACAATTGACAGAACAAAGCACTGTGCGCTGTGGTTAATTCTACTACCAACAAACCAACCAAACACTTGGCCTCAATTAGCTCAGTGTCCAATGCGCCATTAAGTGTTTATTGTGACACAAAGCGACAACAATAGTGTTCAAATGTTATGGGCTTAATCTAGCGTGCTGCCTGTTGATAATGAATAATGAATATATGCATGTAAAAGTATGCAGCACTTACCTGCATAGAACAAAGGTAGCAGATTGAAGACAATAACAAGCGGAAATACAGTGCGTGCAAATTTTTGCATATCCATAAAGATTTTGACAGTCCGTTGGCCGAGGGCAGTGGCAGCGACATCGTTTGTGCAGTGTTGATAGACTTTTCGTTGTTTGGCTGTTGTTGTTGCTGTTGTGGTTGCTCCTGTTGCTGTTGTTCCTGTTGTTGTACGTGTTGCTGTTGCTGTTGCAGAGTCCTGACCTTGGCCGTGTTGGTTTTTGGAAGATAAGCGTGATTGTATTGCTGGCTTACATGTACTGATTGCTGTTGCTTTTGTAGTTGTTGTTGTTGATGTTGTTGTTGTTGTGATCCTTTGGGCAACTTGCTTAGAATGCCCAATAGCAACAGTGGCAGCCACAGTAGCAACAGCAATATGTTGCCATCCCGCAACGCAAGCGCCAACAACGTTGCTGCTGTCATTGCAATTAGCACCATGTGAATTTGCGACAGGATATTGCTGATGCAGTTGCTGCTGCTCTTGATGTTGCTGCTGTTGTTGCTGTTGTTGCTCCTTGCCAACATTGAAAAGCATTCTGGCGCTGCTGCTGTTGTTGCTGCTGTTGCTGGCAGCAATCTCATGTATTGTCCATAACCAATTTGACGCACCTTTTTCACATCCGCTCGTTTGTATATCATCTGCTGATGCTGTTGCTGTTGCTGGCTCGAGTGTTGCTGGCGTGACTGGCTGCCATGTTGTTGTTGCTCTCGTTGCGTTAGTTGATGTTGCTTCCAATTTACTTTGTGTTGTTGCTGTTGTTGTTGTTGTTGGCGTGTGGCACAGAAACGTTTCACTTTCAAATTGCTTCCGTTTGCTGTTGACCGTGTGTTGTTGTTGTTGCTGCTGTTGTAAGAGTTGTTGGCGTGTTGTGATAGAAGTAGACTTGTTTGTTGTTGTTGTTGTTGGTGTGTTATAGAAATGTCGCATCTGTGCTGAGGCCATGTTGTGCCCTGAAAATGTAACGAAACATAATATTAAAAAACTAGTTGAATAGGCAACAGTCGAGTAAACTCGACACTGACAGATCCTGTAATTATTATTATTTATATTATTTTAAAAAAAAACTAAAAATAAAATTACAAATTAGAAACTTTTTTGACGCGGAAAACCTACATTTCAAGTCTGTTATCATTGCAGGGTCTAAAAGGATGTCTAGCAAAAAGGGATCTCATTAAGCGAGAACACACAACAGCAAGAAAACCCCCAATACAAACAATGAAATACAAATATCTACACATGAACTGACCAATACCCAAATTCATTGAATACTCGAATAACTTTGATGGACTCCGGGCCATTCCCTTTAGATAATCGTTTCGCCTTGCTTTGCTATTTAGTGCGAAATTCCTGCCTTGCCCATTGAGCTTTGCCTTGTGGAACGCGAGAAAAGCAGGATTACGCGCCACAAAAACATTTGGTTTTCGGATGTTGTGTATTTAGGTTATCTGTTGCCATCTGCGATACTTTTTAATCAATTTCCACTGGCGACTGCCAGCGGGGAAATCCTTTGACGTTTTCGTTTCGTTAGTCCATTTCATGTCTCAAATGAGGGTTCATTTTGCGTTTCTTTTTATTTGCTATTGCCAGCGGCTTATTTTATTTTTTCAAAAAATGTTTATATATTCATTTAAAGCTAAACTTGTCAAATCAACCTCATGGATGTTTCTTTTCACATTTGCTGTTCTATAAATTGCTCAACTTTTGTTGAATGTCATATTTTTATCGCATTTCAATTTAAAACTTAAACGAAATAAATAATATAAACTTTAAAGTAAAGGCGTCCTGTCATCGCTAGCCTTGTAATAGTCTAATATCGTCAGTTTTCAACATCATCATGAACTATTTATCAACTTTCCAATTGAGAGTAAAATGTTATCGCAAGTAACTCACGTTATTTATTTGTTGTTGAAAGTCATGGTAGAGGTAAAGTTTGATACCTTTGAAAGCTATTGAGTTTCTTTTTACTACGTCAGCTAACAATTAATATGCCCACTCTGTGATCAGAGATTCATTTAAGCAAGCATTTTTGTAAATAGTTATTGGGGAACTGTTTTTAATGATCATTATTTCAGTTGCTTCTAAGTAAGTAGTTCACACAATGTATGTTATCAATATATTCAAGGGAAGTTTTAAATATTTTAAATTAAGATTGTAAAATACTAATTATGAGGTTTGAAAAAAAAGAATACTTGTTTATTATCTAAAATGATAACAAATGTTAGCCTTATACTTATATTTCAAAATCCATAAATGCTTTTTAAATAAAACTTAACGTTTAATTAAATTTAAAGTGATCCAATGTTATCAGTTAAACGCTGCTGTTAATTCAACATCACTGTTAACTACCACTTAATATAATTATGAGTGTCCTTTTATTACAGTCTGCCTCTGTTAACATTGTTAAAATGTCTGTGTAATTATTAAGCTGCTGTTATCTTCCCTCGTTAAACAGTTCAAAGTTAACATTTACTGTAAGCAAAAGCTTTTGCCAGCTTACAAAAGTTAACAAACACAATAAAAGCTTTCTTTCCTGAAAGCTCAGTTAGCAAAGTTTCTAACACTTTGTGTGTTGTAATTTTACACGTTAAGCTTTCATGTTTGTTATTGTAAGAAAGGACAAAGCTTTTGTGCCCCCTTGCATTTTGAGTTATTGGGATGGAGAGCTTTTAGCACATGTTAAGGCTGTAACTAATATCAGTAGCCGTATCATAACGCTTCAGCTGTGAATAATAATAAATTATCTTCAAGTGCAATGGATTAGCCGAGCCACGCCCACATTCTCAGGCGGTGAACATTTATCATGGAAATTTGTTAGCTACAGCCAGCAAAGGAGAGTGCGAGAGAGAGAGATATGTAGATGAGGAGAGATAGATAACTTTGTCTGCGGGGTTATCTAACAAAATGGAGTCCATGTGCTGATTACAGACACTGATAATAAAGTAAGAATTGCAACAATGGACACAAAGTTGTCATTGTCATATTCAGCTGATGACAAACAGACACAGATACAAAGATACATAGATACAAATGCAGAGTGAGATAGAACGCAACGCCCACACGTAACACGGAAGCATAAAGTGCTCGTAATCAACGTAAAATTCCAAGCCAAACACAAACACTCACACACACGCACACTCACATGTCACTTGCTGTTAACGTATGCGAGTGTCCTTTGCCCAAAATTGACCCCCCAAACCGCAGGCAGCACCCTTCTCCCCCCTCTCCTTTTCCCACTCAATCATTCGGTCTAGGATTTCTCCCCTTTTTTTGGCCTTGCTGTAATTTTTCGTTTTGCTTCGAGGAAAATGTCTGCAATGCTGCACTAATGTCATCAGGACATATGCGTAACTAGGTGAATGTGATATGCGTATGTATGTGTTTGTGTGTGTGTAGTATGAGAAGGGGTAAGGAGGGTAAAAGTGGGGGACAAGTTGCGACACAGTTGCCATGTCTGTTGCTGGCTTTGCGGTTACTTCCCGTAGCATTTTAACATTTCTACAGCGTCCATTAATGTCAGTACGTGTGTGGCTGTGTATATGTGTGTGTGAGTGTGTGTATGTGTGTGTATGTTACCTGTAAAAATGTGTGTCCTGCTAAATAATTGAGGCAACGAGCGAGAGCTGAAAGCGGACAGTCACAAAAGTCGCAAGTTCTCAGCTTTTGATGCGAGTGTTGCTGCAATACATTTGCAGTTACCACATAATTGTTTCCTTTTGTATGCAGCAAACGCACAAACACACACACATACTTATTTACAAACAAAGACACACACTACAGATACCCATGGGCCTACATAAACATAAAATTGTTGATTTTAATTGCAACGCGAGTGAAAAGCGTTCGAATAAAAAAAATCAACAATTTGTTTTTGTCATTTTGCAATGTCTATCGCAATATGTGAAGGTGTTGATGTTGCGGTTGTTGTTGCAAACACAAACACACACGTACGCAGGCATACACAACCATATTTGTACGTGCTGTTGTTGTTTGTTATTTAACGACAGTCGCAATGTTTATATTTGATGTGCCGACTGTAACTGCCACTCGCACTTTTTGTAATTACGTTTCATGCAATGCATTCCCACAGACAGCAAGAGAGTAAAAGAGACAAGTGAGAGATTGTGACAGTGAGAGAAAAACACATTTCGAGTGTAATTATAACCCTGTCCAAGTTGGTCCATTTATCTGTGTGGGTTTCGCTTAAAGTTAAAGCCACAGCTGCAACTGCTGCTGATGCTGCTGATCTAAATGCATTTCCCACTCGGAAAACAAGAAAAAGAAATAAAAAACAATGCGTGGCAACAAACAAAACAACCAAAAAAAAAAAAAACAGAAAAGGAAAGGAAAGCTGAGAAAAATTAAAAGGCAGCCACAGCCAATTAGAGGGAACTAAAGCGCAGAAACCACTTCAAAGTGAGCGCACAAAACAGAGTGAGAAAAAGGACTCGCAAATGGCAGCATAAAAATGAGCGAAGAGTGCAGCTTAACGGCACAACGAAGCAGCAAATACACTTACCAATGCAAACAGTTACAAACTACAAGAATCTCAATCAGTATTCAATGGGTTTTGAAGGCTAACCGAGCATATGAATATTCAAATAACCGAGAGAACATTGTCGGATTGGGAAATTGAATTCATGAAACGGCAACAATAACTCGTTGCCATGGCTGTCAATTGGCCAGAAGCAGTAAATATTTTACAGGGGGATAGGAGGAATGTGAAAATAGAGCAAAAATTTGCAAATATTGAATAGAATATCATAACAAATGTGCAGACAGACACTGAAATCACATGCAACAATATTCAATCAATTCGAATTCAACTTAAAACTGAAAACTTGTATTTACATAGCTGTTTATTAAGCCACTTCAGCATAGATTCCATATAAATATTGCATAAAGTATTTTAGCACTTTATAATTTATCAAAAGAGAAAGTGAAATTTGAATTTCTTACTTTTAAAACAGTGAAGCAATTAAAATAATATCAATATTGAAAGTTAGATTCCTTAAAAAGTTAAGAATCTTCGTTTATTAAATAATTTTACTGTCTTAAATAGTCAAGTTTAATTAGATATTGGAAAAATATATTTTTCTTTCATCGAAGCGATCTTCACATTTTCTGTACACATCAAAAAGTTTCTGTTTTATAAACTCCCACAAGCTCAGATGCCCTTTCAAAAGAAGACACAGATGGTACATACAACCAAATGGTAAATAGCTGCCTGAAACAAATTGCGCTTGTTGCAGCGCAAAAACTTCACTAAGCAGCAAAAAGCAGTAACAACAACACCAACAACAGCACCTGCAACGTTGTTGTACACACAATCCTCACCCGCGATATGGTTGCATAAATTTGTGGGACCAAAAAAGAAGGGACAGCAAACGGAAACGGAAGAAGCTCTGAGTGGCCGAGGGATGAACGAAAAAACGGAATGATTGTGCACATGACTGACTGAAAGACTGAATACAAAATGGCTGACTGACTGACTGAGCGATTGACTGATTAAAGCACTTTAGTGTTTGTCAACTCTGCGACCAAATAATGGACTAACTGACTGGTTAAATGGCCAGCTAACTGACTGATTAATTGGCTGATAAACTTTCGTATTGATGCGGGTCTGATTGATAGTTGAGTAAAATACTGATTGACTTAAAAAAAATGTACGAATTCTATGACTGATGAAGTTATTAAGATGCAGAATAACTAAATAAGACACTAGTAAACTAATATTCCGACAACAACTTTATGATTGACTGAAAAAATTATTGACTAACTGAATTCCTGATTAAATAACAGACTTATCGACTAATAGCCTTTCCTCACTGAAACTACATTTCAGCATTTTAGCATTTTCGAAGCAAATGCTACTTTTTTCGTATACATTTCATATGGGAACTAGTGGTGGGGGAATAGTACATTTCTAAGGAATGTAACTACATTTTCAAAAAAAAAAGCGATATTCATCGGAATTCAATCGATGTTTGGAGTTTTTTTTTAAATTGAGAAAGTACTATCACTGAATTTCTCAACTTTTGGCGCCAAATTTCAAACTGTAAAAAACTGTACTGTATTTTTTATTTAAGGAAGAATTTTGTAATAATAAAATGCCGCATTTAGCAACAAAAGAAGTCAAAGACTGACCCCTATGGCTATATGAGTCAACATAACACGTTGTCGGTCGCAACAATCATTATTAATTCGTTATAGTTTCTTATCAAAATAAACTAAAAAAGAGTAAATATAAAAGTAGTGCTTATTGGTAAATATTTTAATATTTATTAGTATCTATTGAATTGTACAAGAAGTTTCTGATAAGGGCGCTACGATATGTTTTCACCAACAATCATTTATCAGAATCTAAGAATCCCTGACTTGCTGTAGTTGCGCTGAAACCATAAGTACACTGTCTTCAAATTTCGTTAATCCACAGACGATCCCAATCCATAGAGAGCTACGGCAAGCCCTTGTTCAATGAGAGCTCGTTAAAATGGTGTTTTCACTATGGGTTCCCTTTGCAATGGTTTATCTGAATGGTTTGCTAATCCGGAATAGTTGGATGATCTCCTAAACATCAGAGATTCTGTCCCAAGCAGCGAAATTTTCTTGAAATCCTTCCATTTGTTTTCTCGTATTTTTTAATATCAGTTGTCAAATGAATTTGTAAACAAAACACAAATGTTTTGTAAATGCTAAATGCAAATGCTATGCTATGAGGACAGGCAGTTGCATACTTATCGATAGCACCGATATTTTTATAAAATGTACATTAGTGAGGAAAGGCTATAACTTGAAAAATTAAAAGCCAACAGTCTGATGTATAACAGAAAGACTGACTGATTGACAACTGTCTAAGAGAATGATTGACTAGCTGAAACTCTGACTGACTGAAAGACTTGCTGACCAACGAAATGTTTGATTGACTGTCTAACTGGCTGATTTTTTGACTGACTGACTGACAGACTGACCGTTTTCTGCATGAAAACATTGCAATCATCATTGTTTTTGCTGCTGCAACAACTCAAATAAAGCCGCTACTTAATATTTCACAATTCATATGCATGTGAGCTCTAGGCGACATTGTGGGCGTGGCATGCTGTTTAACTTGCATGCTAGCAACAAAAACAAACAACGATAACAAGCGACTGTATAAATAAATAAATTCTTTTGGGTGTCATAGCGAGTACATTTTGTGTGCCTTTTATTTTATTTTTTCAAGCAGAGTTATTGCAGCATGACATTTGCAGGCAACACACATACAAAGACAAATATAAATACAAATACATACAAGTAGAATGCATTGTGGGCGTGGCAGGAGCAGTCATGCATGCCAGACTGCCAGAGACTGCAATATGCATGGCCTGCCAGGAAAGAACAGCACAAAAACCAAGGCACAACTTCAACGCAATCATCGCTTCCATCATCATTATTATCATTGCCATCATCATCATTATCATCATCATCATCATCAACTGCAGTTGCAATTGCAGTTGGAGGTGGAAATTAGCGAGACGACACAACGTCATATGTGAGTTTGTGTTAGTGTTTATACCCGTTACTTGTAGATTTATAGGGTATAATGAATTCGTTGCAATGTAAGTAATTTAAATGTTGAATGAATAAGGAGGCGTATAAGCAAGCGTTCAAAAGTACGGAGTAATTTTAATACTGTTCGAATTTAAAATTCATAGAGCATTTTAATAATATTATTATTAAATACTAAATGATAATTTATTAAATCATCTGTTTAAAGTAACGGGTATCTCCTAGTCGGGAATTCGACCGTAACATTCCTACTAGTTTGTGATTGTTGTTTTTGTTGTTCGTGTTACAGTTGCAGCAGTTGCCACTGTAACTGCAGCCGTTATGACAAATGGTAATTTAAATTTGGCTTTTGTTGCCGCACCGAGCTTAAATTGCCAACTTTATGACAGTTCCAAAGCGTGTGTGTGTTTGCCTCTAAGTGTGTGCACAAAGCAACAATGTGCACTCATTATGCACAAAAATAATTTGTAGTTTTTAATTAGAAACGTAGCTTAGCTTTTTATCAGTGTGTGGTCTGTTGTCTGTATGTGTCACATGTATGCGTGTACGTATGTATATATGTATATACGTTATGCAATGCACATGTCAAAAATTCAAAATGGTTTTACGGCATAAATATGCAATGCTTTTGCTAATAGTTCGGGGCATATGTGGCGTATGCGTAATGTATGAGCTGTGTGTTTGTGTGTGTGTGTGTGCATGCGTTGTGTGTGTGCTTCTCTGCTGGTCCTCAGGCAGCCAAAGGATTTTGAGCTGCATATCAACAAGAATCTAGTTTATATGCAGCCCTCACTCTCACTCATATGTACATTCGCTCACTCACTCATCCTCCCCGGAGACAGTTGTCCAAATGGCCCCTAGAAGTAGGCAATAGTTTCTCATGCAGTTGAGAAGGAGCTGCAACGTTGTTGTTGTCCTTGCAGCAAAGGCAAAGTTTTACAGTAGAGCCTTACAAATTAAATCTTGCACAAATTCGATTTGTCCAGAGATTAGAATATGTAAATTTGAGTGCATTGCATACAAAAATTATGAGAATTCCATTTTTTGGATTTAATAATTTTCGTAATTTGCCTGAATGATAGAAAAGACAAATATAATATTCGAAAGGTGTTTTTTTAAATATTTTAAACCTAAATGTCTATTGAAAAAATACATAAATATGTTTAAAGTATTTGTTTTAAATTTATTATTTTTTTTTATTTGTTTATTTATTATTATTTATAATTTAATTTTAATTAAATTATTTTAGTTTCAATGTGTCACTTATTTTTAATGGAATGCATTACATATTTTTTTAAATCGTTTTATATAAAAATTATACAATTTTAAAAAAATCCAACAATTCATAAACCAAGTGTTTATATTGTGGAGAATCTACTGTAGTCTACTTTAGCACTTGCCATGGCAAATTTGCTTGATAGTTGGCACGACAAACTGTATGCTTATGAGGAATTCAATTTCACGGATTGAGTTGATTTTCCAATTATACGTCTACTCACCATATCGTCTGCATTTAGAGCGCTTGGGTACACCACGTCCTAATCACGGAATCTGCCAAGTTTCTGCAAAAAGAAGAGAGAGCGTGAGGGAGAAAGTTAAACATGAGTGAACTGCATTTTGGGGACAGCAGGAGCAAACAGCAGGAGAAAGTTTCAGTTTGCATATGAACTAATGGCTGACAGGACTTAAGTAAGCACGAACATGTGCAACTTTAATGATACTTTTGGCACAGGAAGTTCCAGTTGAAGTTTACAAGCTGCTCACAAAAGTTGTGTGGGCGTGTCAAAAAAAAAAAAAACATAAAAAATATAACAAGAAGAGAGGTAGAGAAAAAGTAACAGCAAATCAATTTCAAAGCGAGCAGAGAATTAAGCAACGACAGCAAAGTATGCGTTCACATAGATAAAAAAAAATAACAAGAAAAAAATAAAACGCCAAAAGCACAAACACACAGAGATATACATGTGTGTGTGTGTGTGTGGCAGCTGCGAAGATGTGGCAAAAATGAGGGACAAGTGAAGCCGCAAACAAATTGTAAAAATGTTGAGCTGGACGCCCGAGAGAGAGAGAAAGAAAGAGAGACGAAAGAGAGTGAGAGTTGCCTGCAGCATTGGCAGCACTTTTAGTCAACTCCCAGAGCAATTTATCATCTCTATGTTTAAAATTTATTACATTTATTTTATGCTGTTTTTCCTTTTTTTTTGCCATCTACTCGCAGTCGTCGCTCGTCGTTGCCTGCTTGCTTTTTAACTGTTTTCTTGTGCCATTTCATTGTGCGTGTCTGCGGCTCTCTAACAATTCCCAGACAACACTTTAAAAGCCAAAGTCAAGTCGAGTAAAGTGTATGGAAGGTAAAGAGTGAAGTTCTTTTCGCACTCTCCCACTTCTCCTCTTCGTTGTCAAGCTTGGAGCAGAGTTATAGCCATTCGCTGGCTGGCTCTTGTAATTGAATTTATCTTTTTTAGCTGTATTCATCAACGTCGAGAGCTGAGAGCTGAGAACTAAGAGGAACTGAAGCGAGGTCAAATGACTTACAAATGTTGTCCGATCAAATTGAAGTGTCAAAGATTATGCAATTGCGCATACGCAGTGTATGACAGAGAGACTTCAACTAACTTTCTCTCTCACTCACTCACTTCGTATTTTACTGTCTCTATTTCGAATCAGCCGTAACACTGCCAAATTCCGTTTGATATCAATTTGCTGGCAAATGCTTTTGTTTTGTTGCCAGCTTTGGCCACAGCTGCAACAAAATCCGATTAGAATGCCATTCTAACCCGCATCGTTTGAACCTTCATCTCCCTCTCCCTCTACCCACATCCCTCCATCCTTTGTCCTTTTGCCGTGTGCGCCAAATGAAATTGTTTCAAATTGTTGCTATTGTTGTCTTCACGTTGAATAAAAACCGAACCGAATCCAATACCAGAACACAGTGGCTGCCAAAACTCTGCAGCCCCCGTCAACCGCAATGCAATGCCAATTCAATGGAGCCTAAATTTCGATTTTGTACAAGACCCACAATAATTAAAATAAATAAAATGAATGTAATGCCAGCGATTTGATAGTCCTTTTGACCAGCATTTGAACTCATTTGCTGAATAAAGCCATTTAGTCTGGCCATAATGAAATCAACGCCAAGTCAGCAAATTTAATGCAATTCCAGCGTCAAAATTAAATCAATTTTTCAGCTCAAACAGGGCGAGCAAAAGCAGGAGAAAGATGAAGGTGAGTTGAGGGGGCGGAGCGGGAACGGGGGTGTGGCAGTACGCCCACTGCCACTTTGCATTTGCCAACATTTTGCCACATTATATAAATCGCATTTAACACCGTTGACATTTTAGATAAAACGCTGAGCAGCTGCTCGTGTTGCATGCTTCAAAATGGCAGCGAATTCAAGTGTAAATTACTCTATTTAAAAAGTTTAAATTTAAGCAATTTTTTATATTATAATAAATATGAATAAAACAGTGTTTCCGTTTGCCTTTCCTGTCTTTCAACTATTATTAACAAGCGAATGTATGTATTCATTTATCAGGAATATTCGCATTCAACTGTTTTTTGGACACAACGCACGGTCAATATAAAAATAGCTATCGAAAAATTCATTTAAAGCAAATTAAAGGCTATAAATTAAATGTACTCGATTAAAGGATACTCACAATAAATTTTTAGTAATTTAAATTTAAGAAAATAAATATATATAGAGAAATATAAATCAAGCTAAATTTGAATAGATCTTGAAATAATCAAGTTAAGTAAACACATATTTGAACAGTATTTTGAGTAAAATGGACATAAATTCAGAAAAAAATAACAATAATATAAGATCCTTAGGTTAAATGTTTTGTGGATATCTTAATAAAGTTTAACTTGTAATACTTTTTTCCATCCCATAACTGTTAAACTTAAATTGTACATAATTTAGAATGTAGAATTGTAGAATATCAAACTTTTTAGCTCGATTTAAAATTTTAATATATTTTTGCGTTGACTGCTTTTAGTGGATGTTAAAACAATAAATTAAAACATATGTTCCAATTTAACAGACGTCCAAGCAACTCTAATTTCAACATTAATGAGTATACAATTTGTGTCTGTAAATATATGAATATATTTCAATTTAAATTTATTGTTTTTAGTGGCATCATCTAAAGGGAAATGCAAATGCCGCAAGCAAATGACAGGCCAGAAGGGAAAGAGAAACGGGTTAGGGGAAAACAGATTGGCAATTTGTGAATCGAATTGCCTGCGAAATTGAGAATCAAACATGCGAGAAAATCAATTGTGGCCTGTCGGCCGATGTTGCAGCTGGACGTTGCACGTTACTCGTTGCCAGTTGCAAGCTACCAGTTACCAGTTGGCAATGACAGACAGAGACTCGATGAATGGCGCTTTAATGAGAGTCATTAGTCAGCTTTAGTCCGTTAACCAGCTGCATTTGTGGACAGTGTTTTGTGAAATTGAATGCGAGTTGTCCGTATGGTTATGAAACGCTGACAAAGCCCGTCAAGGGGATAACCAGCTGTGAGATATCCTTGACAGGCGACATAATCCATTTGCCATTTTCCACGGCTTTAAATTGAAAAACGCATGTGACAATGCGACACACACACATACATGTGTATGTGTGTGTATATATGATGTATGAATGCGCCTCGGTGCATGCAACATAAATTATCAAAGTGCAAGTTGCAAATTGCAAATTGCTTGGCCTTCGGCAACAACGCCAACAAATAACAACAACAACAACAACTAGAGTGAGAAACAGAGGCAAAGGCACGTTATGTGCACATAATTCCAAATTTATTACAAATTTACGTGCTGTGTCACATGATGCATGGGTTTCACGTTACAGGTTACAACCATGATAAAGGATGAGAGTCAAGTGAAAACTGGAAAACTGAAAACTTAACTGAACTGAGCTGAAAACCAACGAATGCAGCACGCGGAACGGGGCAAGTTGAGGCGGCTTCTTCTTGCTCAGGTATCCGTGGCACGTTGTGGGCGTGTGTCACATGCAAATAAGGTCACACACACACACACACACAGATATACTCTCTCACACACACACACACCACGCTGCTCGTTACCTCGTTTAAGACACAAGCCAACGCCTTCAGCTGTAAAGCCGCCTTTGTGTCAGCTTCCGCCTACTGCTGAGCATGCAATGTCCATTCCCGCCCACTCTCACTTCCACTCCCCCTTCCACCCAGACGCCCACTTGTGTCGCCACGCCCACAGCCAGTCGACTGTCGCTGTGTTTAGCTCGTTTCGATTTAATGCATCATTGCCTGGCATTTCAAATGCAGCTTCAAAAGCCACCGCATTTGTCTTCTTAGCTCATTCAGTGGCACCATCAACTGCACCACCATTACCACCATCACCAGAAGCACCACCATCAGCAGCAGGAGCAGGAGCAGCAGCAGGAAGCACCAAAAGAATGTTATGCATTTCATGGTTGCCTTTTGTTGTCCCAGCATCTGTGTCTCCTCCTGCTGTGTTAACAATCTTGTACCCTTGTTATACACTGTAGCGAGAGTATATACAGTTTGTGCAAATGTATTAACAGCCGGAAGGAGGAGAAAGTATATTTATTTCCTATAAGACAAGAGCTACAAGCAACAAATTTGCAGGCAGATCAAGTTTATCTCACAATTAGGCAACTTTGTAACTTATTGCAGGGTATCTCATAGTCGTTCACTCTTACTTGTTGTCTTCGTGCTGTTGTCGTCATCATTTTTCATTTCTCATTTTCCATTTGGCCCATTGTCCTCGTCGCGGCTCTGTTGCTGCATCAGGTAAAGGATGCGCATAAAAATTCTCAAATTGATTTTGACAGACGACAACAACAACAACATCAACGTGTATCAGCAACGTGCAACAGCACGTGACATAACAACAAAACCCAATCAAATTTAAATTTAACATTATTAAGGTGTTAAAGGACAAAGTTAACACACTTTTTGGCCATAATTTGTTAAAGAAAATGTTTTGAGTAGCACAACATTTTCAGCTTAGAATATTTTTTATTTTATGGAAAAAATATATTTTAAATTACATTGTTGTTACATAATGAAATACTTTAAATACTTTAACTCGATAATTTTTTCAATAATCAAGGGAGTTAATTACCTCGATTTTCATGAATAATCGACAACTCAGTGGGGATTTTTTGAAAGGATTTAACCGTCTCAGAATCAAGTTTAAAGTGTTGTTCTATACTTCAATGACAGCAGAAATATAATGCCGTGAAAGAGATTTCTTAGATATTGGCCATTAAACAAACCTAGTTTGAATGTCACTAAAAGAAACATACCCAGAGCAATAAGTAAATCATTCCTGTTGAAATAAATGGAATAGCAATCTTTGAGACTCTCAACTTTAGTTAATTGTATAAACACTCCAGAAGTTTGCTTAATACGAGTATCCTTATAGAAACTAAATAAAATCAAAAACAGTCTGCACTTTTATATATTTACTTTTATGGGATTGGCAGTGCCTCGAACAATGGGGAGTGAATACAATCTTTGTGGCTATTCAATAAGTATGTAGCCAAGAGGCATGTCCTTTGTATACCCTGCAGGCTGACAGGCGTGAGCTGCATTCTCCATTCAGTTGATTGGTGCAGCGCACAAAAGGGAAAAGGCACAAGAATGAGAATTGAGAATGGGTAGCGAGAATGGGAATCGGGAATGAGAATGAGATTGAGAATGCCGAATGCCTGCAGCGCTAGGCAGAGCAAGGAAAGTAAACACAGACACACACACACACACACACACAGATAGAGACAGTTTTTTAATAATGTCAGACATAAAGATGAAGAGGCAATCTGAAGTAGACGCTGAGAACACGCAAATTTAGCGCGAGGATGCAGAAAATTTAAAGCAAATGAAACTGAATTGCAGTCTGCAACAATTTCTATCTTTATATGTGTGTATGTGTGTGTGCTTGTAGTTTCTTCCGCTCAATGTGTCCCTATTGACTCTTGTTGCTGCGCATAACCAATGCAATTAGCCAAGTGTCACGCCCACTTTCAGCGCCCGTAGTCATGGCTCATACTCGTAGTTGTAATACTTACATTTATGCTCGTTGCATGGCATCGTCGCATTTGCTGTTCCACATTGGCCATGTCCTTTGCCAGCGCTACATTTTCAGTTAATTGCTTCAGTTCAGTACCAAAAAAAAGAACACAAAGAAAAGTCTTTTGTTCCAATGTTAAAATTTCTGGCTGAAACGAAAAATAGAAAGAGAGCATGATAAATAGAAATAGTAAAAGAAGTGGAGCAACTGAAGTAGCTGCAAAAATTGCAAATTGGCATCGCATAAAATGTAATGTCTGCCAAAGATCCTTGCTGTCTGTATGATGATGCTGCTGCTTTCAGTCAAAGCACATGCACACCCATGGTCAACGTAATAATTACACCAGCAGCAAGTGATTAACGCAGAATTAGCATGATTGCAGTATTTATAAGAGATGCATAAAATTGAGAATTATAATTTTAACATCAATATTTTTTAAAGTAACTACACTCTGTATAAAAACTGGTACAAAAAAGTGTACTAAAAAATAAAAATTACGTTAAATGTTCTGTATAATTGTAATGTTTGTTAAGAGAGTGGATAAAATTTAAAATTTATTGAATTAAAACAAATTTATTTTTATTTTAAATATTATATAAAATAAACCAAAAACATATGTACATATAAAGAATAATATCTCTGACATTTTAAGAGCACCGATATTTTTATTGGTTGATTGCCATTGTCAAAATCTCTAATGCTAGGTTACTTATTATATTGACCATGTCTGTGTATCAATCTTTATATGTAATTGTATTTGTCCATCTATTTATTGCATTGGTAAATATTTAGACATGAGTCAAGATTCAGTCAACATTTGGGCCTGGATAGTTGGTCATTTATGCGGCTCACGTAACAAGCCACCATAATTGCCAAAAGGATATGCAAATTGCGGCCAGCCGCAAAGTATGCAATACAAATACAACGTAACGAAAGCAAAACGAACGAAATGAAACGGAGAAAGAATAAAACACGCATATCAATGGAATTAATTGGTAAGCCATAGACATAGACATCGAAATCGACATAGACAGACATAGACAAAAGACAACAGAATTAACAACAACAAAGCGCAGCGCATTGTATCAATCTCAACAATAACAACAAAATCCGCACACACACAACACTGACACTCACACTCACACACACATGCGCACGCTTAGAGCGTGAGAAAAGAGGCAACTAAATTACAACCAATTTTTATTGCTGTGAAAACAAAGGCGCAGCATATTATCACAGCAGCAACAACCACAATAACAACAACGGCAATCAGAGGCATGGCAACAAAATGGCGACACGGGGCGTGGCTGGGCTGACGTCTGCACGTTCCACTAACAATAAATGATAAAACATAAATTCGCGCGCAACGCACACACACACTGTGAGAGACACACACACACATGTGTATCATATCGTTAAAAGTCAATTGTAAACTTATGCGCCTGAAGGCACATCTACAACTACTCACACGCACACACACACACACATACACACACACACACACATACACACACGCAAACGTGTTATGCGACGACTATAGCTGAACTGTTCGAATCATAATGCCGCCTTATCAGCAGCATTTAAATCAGCGCCTAAAACGACTCAAACATAGCCTGAGACGGAAGCTGAAGCTGCTGCTGCTGCAGTAAAAGAAACCACTGAAGCGGCAGTTGGATAAAAGTTACATTGACATTGCCAAATAAGTGGCGTCGGCAGCGACGTCGACAGCGACAGCGACCGCACACAGACACATTTACATTTACAATCACACCAAGTAACAAACGAAGCAGAAGAGTCAAACTTTGTCTGTCAGAGAGCGCACAAAAAAAGAAGAGCAACAACGCGCGTGCGCTGCGCAGCGTACACCAACGAAAAAGAGCGGCAAAGGCAATGAAAGAGAGACAAAAATGAAGCGAATTGACTGAGCAGCGAATTCGTCTGCGTTGCTGCTGCTGAACTTCGGCTGATGCTGCTGCTGCTGCTGCTGCTATCGCTGATGCTGCTATCGCTGATGCTGCCGCTGCTGCTGTCGCTGATGCTGCTGCTGCTAGCGTCGCCCCTTTTATATTCATTTTGAAGCTAAAAACGCACACCACAAACAGTTGTTGTTTTTGGTTTTGTTTTTACTTTTACCTTTTGCCGTTCGCCGTTTTGTCGTTTGCCATTTCGCTTGGGTTGTTTACGCTTTGCCGCATATGTCGCTGCAAATTTGTATTTAATTGTAAAGCACACAAAAGTAGGCAACACATTTTTTTCTATTCTCAATTTTGCGACGCGCAATTTCATTATTTGTTTTGTAATCTCCTTTTTTTTGCCTTGGTTTTTCTCAGACTATGAACTATCTATTTTTGTGTGTTGTTTGTCTTCTGGTTTCTTTTGCTTTTAATTTTTTTTTGCAGACGCCGTTTAATGACGTAACAATTATCTAGGCTCATCGGAGTACGCCCTTTATGGCACTCTCGGGTGCGCTTCTGTGGCCGTAGGCCGTCAATTGAAATGCCAACACACACACACACACATACAAGACATACACGTATAGCACACGTGCACACATGGAAAGTCAAATAAAGATGCTGCTTTATTGCGTTCGGCGTCATTTTTTGACATTTAATTAAAAAGACAAAAGTATCTTAGCCTTAAACTACTCGTTTCATATAGTACAGTATGTCAAGTAATTGCTTTGACAAAGCAAAGCGATTCACTATTTTTATTTAGAAAATATAATATTGTCTGACGGTTAAATAGATAATTTTTCATCTTATCACATATCAACAATAAACCATTTAAAATAAACTATTTTAGAATACAAAACAAAATAGGTGCATTACAGAAATCTGTAGTTTTTTAATTTTAACAAAATTATAAATTATATTATACAACTATTTAAACGAATTTTTTGACCTTTTATTCAATTTAATATAAGTTTAATTTTATCCAATTTCCCAACAAAAATCTTGACATGCGATAGATTGGATTTAACTATACAGTCGAACTTCCCTAACTCGAACTTCCCTAACTCGAAGTTTCTCTAACTCGAACAAAATCAAGTGGCAATAGCGTTTACTGAGCAAATTTCATACAATTCTGCTTCCCTAACTCGAACTTCCATAAGTCGAATTTCTCCGTAACTCGAACAAAAATATTGGCCCGTGCTTCTGTAAGTCGAATTTTTCGGGAAAATCTCCAATAAAGTTCGAATTTTGTTTTCGTTTCTATTTTATGCTTTGGTACCGGCTCGTTTGGATCTGTTATAATGATGTACATTAACATATGGTGATGTAATATGATAGAATATTGCATCAACAATTATTTAGGCTTGTGAAATTGCTATAGGAACGATGTTCGAAATGTACTTCTTTGTCAACGCATCAGTGTATTAATGTTTAAAGAAATATTTTAACTTATTAGTCAAGAAATTTGAAAGTACATAGACCAATTAAATTGAATTTGATGAAAAATATGGTATCTCAGCAAAAACAGTTTTCATTATATTAAAAAATGGAAAATTAATTATGATGACATTTGAATCGGGAACTTCTTCTGGATACAGCAAAAAAAAAAAAAAAAACAATTTTTGAGAATATTAACTGGTCTTGAACAAACTGTAATCTTTTTTTGTAGAAAATAACAAGAAAAATAATAAAATTTGAAATGTTTTTATGATTGAATGCATTTGTAGTTTCATTTAAGACACTAAAAAAAAAAAAATTCCCTAACTCGAAGTCTCCCTAACTCGAACTTTTTTCTTGGATAATGGTGATTCGAGTTAGGGAAGTTCGACTGTATTTGAAATTAAAAAACAAATGTGTGCATTTGTTTTTGGCATTGCCACAACAATTATATGACATGCTGTATGTAAATGTATGAGAAATTGTAATATCGCCGTTGGCTTTTGGATCCTGCAGCTTAATGTTGTTCTCCTGCTGCTGCTAAACGTTCTGCAAATAACTATTTTTTATTCATAAACAAGCGACAACAGAAAACGTAGCACACTCTAAACGACCACTTAAGTGTTGTTGCTTAAACAACAACAATAACGACAACAACAACAGTGACAACGACAATGCAGCCCCCACAGACTTCTTCTTCTTCTGCTGGCCACGTCCAGTGCTGCACAAGTGGAGCGCATGAATGAATGAATGAATGGATGAGTGAATGAATGAATGACTGACTCGCCGGTGGCATCATGAGTGGGCGTGGCAACTGCTTAGACAGTGCCCCCATTGTTAAATGCGGCTGCTGTTGCTGTCATTACTCGACATGCTTGTTGTAACAGTTGTTGTTGCTATTGTTGCTGCTGTCATTTTCATCTAAGTGCACACCAAGTGCGCTCCAGGTTTCTTTGTATGTGTGTGTGTGTGTGTGTATTCTTTTTTTTTTTTTGAGTGCAATGCTTGTTGCTTTTGTTAGCGCGTCATGTGCTTCTTGTTGTTGCCATTCTTTTTTTACTGTCGGTTATTTCTCATTTTCTTTCAGTTTTCCTTCTTTTTTGTTTTCTTTTTTGGCTTTTTATTTTCCTCTTTGTGTTCGCTGTGATTATTTTTGCATGGCACTGTGTGGACAACTGCAAAGCCACCAAGTATTTTAAGCCAATGGGCAATGAGGCCAAAATCAACATAGTTAAAAGAAATGTGGCCTGTTGTTTTTGTTGTTGTCTGCATTGTTTATTAGACCCTATACAAAGCATCATTTAGGTTTGTCCATAGCGATATATTCCAAACAGGAAGAAGATATATATTCTGGATCAGCATCAAAAAGCAAATCTACGTCGCCATGATATGAACTCCGATATTAGAGATTATATGACCTAGAGATACCAAATTAGTCTGTAGACAGAAAAATTCGTGATAAACTTCATTTGAGTAAGGTTTTTCGTATAGGTCCCATCAAATATTTTATAAATATACGAAAAGTAGGTTAAGAATTTCTTTGCATTCGAAAACAAACGTTATGTAATTTTTGGTTTTACAGCATACTTTCAGGCGGGCGTCAGAAAGGAGATTTCTGGCATTTCATAGCATACTTTTGTGCGCAATGTAAATCATATTAACGTATCTATAGAATAAAAACTCCTTCAAACACCAAGGACAACAACAACAACAACAGCAATACATTTGTAATTAAGAAAGTTTTGCTTGAAAAGCACTTGAATGAAATTTTAATTTATTTCTAAACTGTGCTGCCATTGTCATTATTGCCAAAAAGCCAAAAGCAACAACAATAGTCAAAACTTTTCCAAAGCGTTGACAGAGACGAAAACAAACAGACAAACAGAGAGACAGACAGAGAGACAGAAAGACAGTCAGAGACATTGACTGACTAAGTGAGAGTGGCAAGAAATGCTATTAAATATTTAACCTTATCACGAGTCATTTTAAGATATTGAGGTTCCTTGGCAACTGAAAGCAAAGGAAGCTGAAGCATTTTAAAAGCGTCTAAAGAACACGTTGGCCACATTATGCGAAGCTTGTGAAACGCTTAAGCTATCAACACAATATTTGGTAATTAACCCAGCTAAATACGATACTATAGCCAAATTATGCTAGCAGGCAGACGACAAAGCCATTCAGTTGCCACTTTCCACTTTCTACTTTTGGCCAATGAAGCTACGTGCGCCATGTTAATAGCCATCGCATAGACAACAACAAGGCAGATACTGTATTTATAAATGTATGAGTGTGTGTGTGTGTGTGTGTGTATGCTGTCTTTTTTATTTGCTCGGCACATTATCGTGATTAAAATTTTTACAATTTTTAGGCCAGTTTTAAGCGTTACCACCACGTTGCCATTAACAACTGTGCACCACATTCTTATCAGTGTCAGCCCCAACCCTCAAGCCCACAACTTTAACAACGCTATCAACAAAGAGCACAATACAGGCAAGCAAAAAGATACAGAGAGAGCGAGAGTTGTTGTGAGAGGCACATTTCATGTGTAAAGAGAGCCACAAAACATGGCTGCTGCGAAGCGCGGCGCAGAGTAAACACAGCGCGCGCTTCAAAGCGCGCTCTTCATTCTGCCGACGTCGAGCCGCAGCAGCAGCAGCAGCAGCCGCCGCAGCCGAAAATCGCCCATTATCCATTTTTATTTTATCATCAATTTTATTACGCACAAAGTTAAGAGGCGCAACCGAAGCCGACGCAGCAGCAGCAAGTTGATGATGTAGCAGCGGGCTCATCACTGAGAATAACAACAACAAAGCGCACTCACACACACTCACACACACACACACACACACACTCACGCATGCATAGGGAATGCTGAGAGCAGCAGCTGAAGACACAACACGCCCTTTTCGCATTTTCTTTTATATATTTTGTCACTTTTGAGTACTTTTCTCAGCGCTTTTCTCTTCGCTTAAGCATTTGTTGTTGTTTTTTTTTGGCATTTCTTACTTGTTATTGTTAATTAATCATTGTTATTATTATTATATTGTATTATTATTGTGCATACCTGCAGTTAGTGCAGCCTCTTAAATATCCTTTATGTGCTGAGGCTGAGGTTGAGGATGTTGTTGTTGTTGTTGTTTGTTTGTTTGCTGAAGCTATTGTTGCTGAACACTTTTATTGTTGCTGTTGTTGTTGTTGTTGTTGCACTTTGTTTCGCCTGCACTTGATGCAAATATTTGCAAAAATCCTTATGTTTAGAGGAATATAAAGCCGTTATAAAAAAGGATTAGCACTGCACTTTACAAAAAAACTTGATTAGCACACATATATATGTGCTTATTTTTATTGTTGTTGTTGTTGTTGAGTCGATTGTGGCATCATTGTCATCTTTACAGCAGCCGCGAGAATTTGCAACTAAATCCGAGTCGTAGAAAACATGATCAGAAAACACATCATTAAAGGAACGAGCATCTTCAATTGGCCGCACAATAAACCTCAATTTATTATAATATCTATCGCTCTGTATGTGTATGTGTGTGTGTGTGTGTCTTGATTGAATCAAGTACCAGCTAATAAACCGATTTAAATTTAGTTTTGAACACCTTAACTAGACCTAATGGCCCACAACTACCATAAGAGACGAACGGACGGACCAATGAGAACTATAACTATTTGTCGCGCCACAAATTGGCTGTTAAGAAATCGGCTTCATTTGAGAATTGTCCTCGTTTTTATTATTATGATTTGCGCTTATTCAATTTATAGAAATTTTTGTGATCATTTTAGTTTATTTGCATAGCTAATTAATAATTATTTTAGTACAAAGTCAAAACAAAACATGATAGAATGGTTATTCTTGGTGAGCCGAAGGTCTGATATTCTAGCCGAGAACTTAATTAAGCATTCCCAATTTTAACAAACTTGGTAAGAAGTCATAGTTAACGAATTTGAAATCTGTAACTTTGTTTGAGACACTGGTTGGGTTCTCAAGAAATAAAAAAGTTGCTTTAACTAATTGCTTTCTTAACTGATTTTCGACCCATCATTCCTGGGTCAGCTGTATGATATAACAGGCGGACTTTAACCAAATTTGTTCAGAATTCTTAAGACAGTAAAAAAATATCAAGCTATGAGATTAGTTAAGATACGTCAAAAAACAAAGTTTTTCGAACTGAAGTTTGTTTTTCGACTGATTTTTTCTATGGCATCTACATATCTGATATATTGCTCAGATTTTCGCGGAATTTTTTATTAGGATATGACAATACAAACTCCCAATCAGTATTTCAACTTAAGGTTGTTTTTTACCCAAAGTTCATACAAAAATTTGTTAATCATATGAAGCCAACCCCTTAAATATAATCTATGATTCAGATATCTCAAGTAGAGTTTGATAATTGATCGTTTATATAGCACGTATATGATATAGTTATCCGATTTGCTACATAAACTAGAAAAAAATAACGTATACGAAGTTTCATCAAGCTAAGAAACATAATGAAAGATTGAGCGCTATATTTACAAATATATATATCTTAATCTTATGAAAATCTGACTTATATACATTGTGGTGTGTGACACGCCTCCTTTAATCCATTGTATATTTCTGGTTAAAATGGTAATACCCTCTGCAAGGGTATAAAGACCTTCAGCTAAAGCTTAAGTAGGTCGCGCCCAGAGAATTTCCAAATGAAAAATGTGCATGTGGATGTGGGACGTGGGATGTAAGTGTGGGAAGTGGGAAGTAGGATGTAAGTGTGGGATGTTTGGGATGGTGGATCATCTCTGCCCACAATTGTTGTAGGTGGGCAAACGAAACAACAAATTGTGAATTAATTTGTTATACTATTATTATACACATATTTTGGACATTTTATTCATTTATTGTCAGTTATTGTTGTCTCGCTTCTTGTTGTTGATAAAAATTCACATTTGTTTTTTTGGGAGCGGCCGAAGGAAAGCAAAGCAAAGCAAAGCAGAGAAAGCCAAGAACTTTTCTCTTTTTCATTTGGTATCGTGTCTTTTGTTGTTGGTAAATCTTAGGCCAATTATATGCCACAGTTTTCCTTTATATATTTTGCTAGCGTTTTCTTTGTACACTTTTCTCTTCTCTCCTTTTTTTTTTGCATGGCACGAGGATTTGTAAGAAATTCCATAAAACGAAAATTGACTGCCACTTATGTGCGAAAGCGGGGGGAAGGGAAGGGGAGATTGATTTTTTTCTTCACATTTTTTTTTTTTTGGCTATGCTGTGCTCTGTGGCATAGCATACTTTTGGGGGTTGCGGTGCGGAACCCGAACCCGAAACCGAAACCGACAACAACAAAACGACAACTCGCGCATATGTAACCAGCAGTAAATTTTTCAATTACAAAAATGTTGTCTTTGTTGTCTGATTCATTTTTGGTGGATCGCAAAATGGCACACTGACCCACACACACACACAAACACACACACACATATATGTACACACAGATAAACAAAGTCAGCAGGAGAAACAGAAACAGCGGCAAGCATCAAAATTTTCTGCTTTGACCATCCCCACTTCTTCCACTTTTCACTTCGCTATGCCTATTCACTTGTTTTTGTTGTTTTTGTTGTTGCTGTCGCTGTGTATTTGTTTGCCTGGACCATTTACCGAGCCTTTAGCCGCAATCGTTCCGTCGCTCTCGAGTTACAAATTCACACTGAGTCGTTCCTGAAGCGAAAATTGTCAAGTCGCCCAAGAGCTTCGTTCTCCAGCATCGGGATGCTGGCGCTGCTGCCGTCGCTATTGCTGTTGATGCTTCGCCATTGTAAAGCCAAGGACTCGCCGGCGCCCACTCTCTGTGAAGAGCTTAAGAGCGTGAAAACATGTTGTGCGTCTGAAGAGCGGAAGGCGTAATTAAACTCTCGAAAGCTGCAATGTTAATGCGTGCACAACAAATGCAAATTACAACTAATGTTAATTGGCATGCATTAGCACGTGCAAATTGCATTACATTAGCACAACTTCAATGCTAACATATTTAAAAATAATTGCAAGAAGAAAAACTGTATTACTTATTTATAATTCAGCTTTAAAAATATTCAGAAAATAGACAAAATATTTTGAAGACATGAATAATGCATGCAGTAAAATTGTTCTTGAGCGAATAAAAGAAAACACGAAAGCTATCGTATTTTTACTAATGCAATAATGCAAATTATAGTATTTAAACACAAAGGAATATTGTGTAAATAGCGAATTCGAATATAACTGCCGCCCAAAAATGCATAACAGCTCTACCTTCTTTTTTCCATTCTAATTTAGAAATAAAATAAAAGTTTGCTTAAAAATAGTACCATATTTTTATAATATGTCACTGTTCAAAACTTAAAAATATATGAAATTAAAGCTTGTTACATGTAAAATTTCTTTAAACAATTACTGACCAGCTGCAAAATGATCGGTCTAGTTCATGATTGACTGAATAAGTTCATTCGTTCATCTTAATGACCCGTTCATTTGAACTTTTTCAGAACGAAACCAAGGTGGATTTATACCTGGTGATGGAAACGTCATTACGAAAGCAAACATCGTAGTAAGCGGTTGTATTAAATTCTCTAAAAAATGTCCCTTGTGTGAAAAATACATATGCCGCTCGAACGCAAGTCGTTTGGTTTGTGTTTCCAGAGATATGAAAAAGAGACAAATAAATGCAACAGGAACTGTGGAAGCATGCACCGGTGAGCAGCATCCACAAAGAGAGCAACAGGGATAACAGCGTCGATGCTGACGGCTAACAGGAGCTTAACAAATATCCATAATCACAATTAATTAATTGGTTACCTACGGGTCATTACAGGAACAACAAGACAAACATGCCATTGCATTTTATTTTCATTTTATATATTGCACAGCGCACAAAACGAAAATGAGTGAAGAGTATAGAAAACAAAACAAAACAATTTTTCTATATATCTATCTCTGTCGTCTCTCTCACGTCAGACTCAAAAACTTCGCCCCGAGAGAGAGCGAATACATCACCAGGTATAAATCCACCTTGAACGAAACAACACAACTCTAGTATTTCAGTCATAACTGAAACTGGTCACACTGCGGCTGAGAGACATAAAATTAAAATTTTATTGGTAAAAAAGTTGAAAATTTTTTTTTAACTGTGCAGTTTTCAAGTACCAGCCAGAAATAGTGAACGTAAGAATTAATAAATAATTTCGACAACTTGTTGTTGCAACCGATAATCAAAAAAACCAAAGTGTATGAATCACCGCTCAGCGGAAACGACGGCCAAACAACGCAGCACTTTCTTTTTTATCAGTCTGCTTGCCAAAGCGATGATGAAAAATCAATAAATCGGTGTAGAGAATCGCATCGAGTATATAATTTAATCGTAACCAAGCATAAAGGGGGCGTCGGTGAAAAGTTCCCCGCATAAAACGCAGTTTGTGCCCGCTGAGTCAATAAATATAAATAATAATTGTGGATTACAAATACAACTTTAATTTGTTTGCGTTGATTTATGTTAATTTGCAGTTCAACTGATAACGGAGTGTGTTGAGCTGTCAAAATGGGTTCACTATTCCGCAGCGAGGAGATGGCGCTCTGTCAGCTCTTCCTACAGAGCGAGGCGGCCTATGCCTGTGTCTCCGAACTGGGCGAATTGGGTTTGGTCCAGTTTCGTGATGTGAGTGCAAAGCAATTAAATATTGCAAAACAATTGAAATAAATATCAACTATTAAATATTAACAGCTCAATCCGGATGTGAATGCCTTTCAACGGAAATTCGTGAACGAGGTGCGACGTTGCGATGAAATGGAGCGTAAATTGCGCTACCTGGAGAAGGAGATCAAAAAGGATGGCATTCCCATGCTGGACACGGGCGAGAGTCCCGAGGCGCCGCAGCCACGCGAGATGATTGACTTGGAGGTAAGAGCACAAAATAATCAATATCAATATCAATTCCCATCTCTCTTATATGTATATGGCTTCCTTTGTTCTCTTTTAGGCCACGTTTGAGAAACTTGAGAACGAGCTGCGGGAAGTGAATCAAAATGCGGAGGCATTGAAACGCAATTTCCTGGAATTGACGGAGCTGAAGCATATATTGCGCAAGACGCAAGTCTTCTTCGACGAGGTATGCATGCGGTATATTGTTGGCTAACACAGCACACCATCAATTCTAGGGCAACTAAACCAGCTAACCAATATCTATGAGGCTCACTTTGTGGTTTCTCTTGAAGTCACAACATTCTAACTAAATTATAATACATATTTCTAATTAACATATGGCACATACTTGCTAACCAAATACCGAGTAACGACTTAACCCGACTTAAACACAAGCTGTGGCTGCTTCGTTTCTGTTATTATTACTTTTTAATTTCACAATCTTGTCAAGCACCTGAACAACAATGCATATACATATATATTGACAACAACAGCAGTAATGTATATAATATACATATATATATTTGTTGTTATCTTTATGCTATCTTTAATTGTACAAATTATTTGTAGCTTATTCCTTTCCCTATTTTTATATATATTTATTTATGTTTGTACATAGATATTTTAGCTGTCTTTTATGTGTTTAAGTATGTATATATATATTGAATTATTTTGGTTATTTTATTATTATTTGTTTCTCTTACGTTTTATTTTCCATATCAATCAAATCAAATATCCGAAACAAAAACAAACATATAAATTGAATGCATTAAATGCACACAATACAACACAACACCCCGACCCCGACCCCGAAACCCGCCCCGCCCCACCGCCCATTTCAAACGCACACACCAACAACAAACACACACGATTATCCCCCCGCCTTCCCCCTGCCGCGGTTGTGTGTCGGTCGCCAGTCGGTGCCAATGGTTTACAAATCGGGCACGTCTTCTTCTCATTCATCAAACAAATATCGACGCTATCTACAGATGGCCGACAACCAGAACGAGGATGAGCAAGCGCAGCTGTTGGGCGAGGAGGCGGTGCGCGCCAATCAGCCGGGCCAGAATTTGAAGCTTGGGTAAATATATAGATACCTCTTGAAACAACAGCAACTGGAAAACTAAACTCAGCTCAACAACAAATATCCAAAAAGAACGCTCAACAAAATGATCCAAAATCAAATCAAATCAAATGTAAACCAAACAAAAAACATAAAAAAAAGAACCCGACTCGCTCGCTCGCTCTCTCTTGCTCTCATTCTTCATGGCTATCAATCTCTGTGCAGTTATATCTTTAAACTACATATGTCCTCTATCTCGTCTTGTCTCTGTGTGCGTGTGTTTGTTTGATACTTAGGTTAAGCATAAGGTCAAAGGTTGCCTTTGGTGTCTGGTCAGGTGTTGGTTACTCTCCCATATTCCATATTTGTTGCTCATCCACAACCACGTGGAGCCGCCAAGCTTTACTAACTTACTAAGCATACAGTCATGGAAAAAATAATAGAAACGGCAAATTTTTTTCGTATTTTTTAAAATTTGGTTCAATGAACATTTTTTTTTCTTAAGTTTCATATTTTTTATATAAAGCCTATCCAGTAGTGTATCAAAATATAACAAAATAATATTTTTCAAAAAACTTAATATAGCAGAAATTTTTTTTTTAATTTTTAAGGCCTGGAAAAAATAATAGAAACGGAACGCCCAAAGTTAAGAAAAACATTTTTTAAGTTATAAAGGCATAAAGATTAACCTTTAATTTTACTATTCGGTTGTAGCACCGCAACTTTTAGTGACTCCGAAACGTCGACGATCCATGGAGTCCACCAGTTTGGCACAAATCGATGGCTCAATGGAGTACCATTCGGATTTAACTTTTTTCAACTAATAATCCTTATTTTTGGGGTTTATAGCCCCCAATCCTTTTCTTTAACATCCTCCAAAGATGCTCTATGGGATTTAGGTCTGGTGACTGTGAAGACCATTCCATTAGGGGAACTTTACTGTCAAGGAACCACTTCTTGGCCAGCTTTGAATAATGTTTTGGATCATTATCCTGCTGGAACTCCCACTTTAAAGGCATTTCCTTTTCAGCATAAGGTAGCATTATACTTTCGAGTATATTGACATACTGGGAGGCACTCATTTTTTCCCTTATCCAATGTAATGGACCAACACCAGAATGAGAAACGCATCCCTACAAAATTATGTTTCTAACTCCATACTCAAACGTTATAGTTGAGCACCTTGGGTCGTGGGGAGTATTCTTATGGGGCCTAACATGTGGTTCCCCATCAGATTCAAACAAATTGATCTTAGTTTCGTCTGACAACAACATATTTTTTCAATTTGGAGGCAGGAAACGCACCTGCGCGAAATTTTCCCGGTTGCTGATGTGTTTTTTACTAAGGTATGGTACCTTTCAAACCATATGGCTTTTGAAACCGTCATCAATCGTTCTATTTCTTATAGTTCGACTACTGACAGGTGCATTTAACTCATTTTTTAGAACTTCCGATGAGAGAGAGGGACTTTTTTTTGATTTTCGGACAAGGAGGTTGTCGAATTTACCCTATGGTGCAAGCTTTTTTACTGCGTGTCTTTGGTTTTTATTTATAGTAACCCGCTGAAAACATTTTTTTTATAAATATTAGGAATTGTAACAATATCTGAGATTGAGTTGTCTTTATTTTTTAGATTCAGAATATGTTTTCTTTCAATAACGGTACAATGTACCCCACCACCCATTATGAAGCGAATAACAACAACAAGCAGAACGGGATCCAAAAAAAAAGCTATTTAATGTCTTCTTCTATAGTTAGTTCATGAAATGATACCTATATAACTCGATTTCAAGTTTTAAGAAACA
This sequence comes from Drosophila subquinaria, assembly GCA_037043405.1. Classification (NCBI taxonomy): domain Eukaryota; kingdom Metazoa; phylum Arthropoda; class Insecta; order Diptera; family Drosophilidae; genus Drosophila; species Drosophila subquinaria. The sequence goes on from JBAMBL010002830.1 coordinate 1,319,744, forward strand.
AGATAATATCAAAATTCTAGTGTGTTTCTATTATTTTTTCCAAGACAAAATCGTGGTCTTTCTACAAATCAGTATACACTGTTTATAATTCTTACGAAAGAGGCCCAAAAAGGTATCCAAAGTAGAGCATTGTTATCCTGAAACCAAGTACACTGGTTTTTATGGATGAAATTTGCTCCAGAAACGAAATATTTGGTCTCAAATGTGAGCAGCCCTGTCGTTTCTATTATTTTTTCCATAACTGTATATCATAAAGATAACAACGCCCAAAAAAAAAAACGAGAAAAAACAAACTTTTACAACAATTTTTAGCAGGAAGGCGGATTGAACCACACGACCGAGTCGATGACGCGGGCCCTCATCACGGATGAGGCGCGCACCGCCGGTGCTTCCATGGGTCCCGTACAGCTCGGGTATGTATCGAACAGAGTAATTACTACTCTTTACATACTTTAACTACGTAACATTACGTTATCTTTTATGCAACATTAAATTATTGCTTAACGCCGCCAAAACAAAAACAAAAACTAACCAAAGATGCTGTGCGCCTAAACAAAAAAACCCCAATCGAACTTATGTATGTACATAGTGTATAATGAATGAATCCACATCGTAGGAGGCACACCAACCATGTCGACCCAAATGGGAACTCGTTACCCGTTTTGAAGCAATAATTTTCTGTGCAAAATTCTTCAGCAAACCAAAAAAATTCTCCTAAAAACCAAATTCTTTCTTCTGTTCCTCTCTTCCCCAAAAACAAAATCAAAACAAAAAATAATAACAATTGTTTCAAAACAATTTCGAAATACAAAAACAAACTAAAAATTGTTTAGTTTTATGGAAAAATCGATTGAACGTGAGGATTTTCTGCCATGGTTGGTATCCCACTAAAAATTTCTACAAAAAAAAAAAGAAAAACAAAAATTTAGTATAGGAAAAAACTCATAAAACTCGATGTGCGCCCTCATTAATTGTATATTGTATATATATAGTGACGTCATGCAACTACGCTCATATCCATTAGCTTCGCTCTCGCCGCATTCAAAGATCTCCCGACCCCGTCCCCGTTCCGCCTCGCCCCCCAACTAAATGTCGTCTAATGTCGTCGCCACTATCCATCTCCATAATGCGTTCATATTGGTATTTGTGCTTGAGAGTTTAGTTTTCCTTTTTGCCGTAATTAACCAGAATTATTGAATACTAAATAATTACACACATGCCACGCCCACTAATCTCGCATATCCTTAGCTTCGTCGCTGGCGTCATTTCGCGCGAGAAACTGCCGGCCTTTGAGCGGATGCTGTGGCGCGCCTGTCGTGGCAACGTGTTCCTGCGCCAGGCCATGATCGAGTCACCGCTGGAGGATCCCACCAATGTGAGTACAGCTGCAGCAAGTCGAGTTCCCAACTGTTCGTTTCGTTAATTGTATCTAGGAATTTTAAATTCGAAAGTTTTAAAAATATTGCATACATTGAGGCGCGTACGTTGCTTTAAAACAGCCGTAACTAGAGTTGTATTTAACCGATTTTACCGAAATTAAGTGGGATTACTGATATTAATATAAGGAAGTTCTCAACAGCAAAAAGAATGTTCTATCTAAAATCTGTAGGTTTGATAGAGTTTTTTATTTCAAACTTCGGTATAAATAAAAAATGACTGTCCATGGGGATAAAACGCGTCTGTTGACCAAGTTTTTAAAAAGTAAACCAGCGGTGGGCACGATATCTGAATTCGGGAGCGATACAACAACCCTATTAGAGTCTACCTAAGTTGGAAGCAGCCGCTGCTCCCGGAGCCACTGCGTGCCCACCGCTGATGTAAACAGATGAGAGGGAAACAATCCCTTTTACCATTTATCATTGTACTCCAGGATTATTGAATTACATTTTAACATATTCACATCCATTAACTGAATTTCCTCTTTGCATTCCAGGGCGATCAGGTGTACAAATCGGTGTTCATCATTTTCTTTCAAGGCGATCAGCTGAAGACGCGCGTGAAGAAAATCTGCGAAGGATTCCGTGCCACACTCTATCCTTGCCCGGAGGCGCCAGCCGATCGACGTGAAATGGCCATGGGCGTGATGACACGCATTGAGGATCTGAACACTGTGCTCGGCCAGACGCAGGACCATCGTCATCGTGTGCTGGTGGCCGCTGCCAAGAACCTGAAGAACTGGTTCGTCAAGGTGCGCAAGATCAAGGCCATCTACCATACGCTGAATCTCTTCAATCTGGATGTGACACAGAAGTGTCTGATTGCCGAGTGCTGGGTGCCCCTGCTGGACTTTGAGACCATTCAGTTGGCCCTGCGACGTGGCACCGAACGTTCCGGTTCCTCGGTGCCCCCGATTCTCAATCGGATGCAAACGTTTGAGAATCCTCCAACCTATAATCGCACCAACAAGTTTACCAAGGCCTTTCAGGCCTTAATTGATGCTTACGGTGTCGCCAGCTATCGGGAAATGAATCCGGCGCCGTATACAATCATCACGTTCCCGTTTCTGTTCGCGGTCATGTTTGGCGACATTGGCCATGGCGCCATAATGGCGCTCTTTGGCCTCTGGATGATACGCAAGGAGAAGGGCTTGGCTGCACAGAAGACGGACAACGAGATTTGGAACATTTTCTTTGGCGGACGCTACATCATCTTCCTCATGGGCGTCTTCTCCATGTACACGGGCCTGATCTACAACGATATATTCTCCAAGTCACTCAACATCTTTGGCTCCCATTGGCATCTGTCGTACAATAAGTCGACGGTTTGGAACAACAAGTTTCTACAGCTGAGTCCGGCTACCAACGACTATGAGGGCACACCATATCCCTTTGGCATGGATCCCATTTGGCAGGTGGCCACATCCAATAAGATTGTCTTTCAGAATGCCTACAAGATGAAGATCTCAATCATTTTTGGTGTGCTGCACATGATCTTTGGCGTTGTCATGAGCTGGCACAATCATACCTATTTCCGGAACCGACTGTCCCTGATCTACGAGTTCATTCCACAGCTTGTCTTTCTCCTGCTGCTCTTCTTCTACATGGTGCTACTGATGTTTATCAAATGGAATCGTTATGCGGCAACTAATGAAAGTAAGTTGTCATTGCTAATTAATTTTTTTATTATTTGAATGATTCATCGTTGACTTATCTTTCAGTGCCCTTTACTGAATCTTGTGCTCCGTCTATTCTCATCACGTTCATTGACATGGTGCTGTTTAATACGCCAAAGACACCACCCAAAGGCTGTGAAACCTACATGTTTTGGGGACAGCACTTTATACAGATTGTCTTTGTGCTCATCGCCCTGGGCTGTATTCCGGTCATGCTGCTTGGCAAGCCCATCAAGATCATGCAGGCCCGCAAGTTGGCCAACGTAAGTAGATTGTACTATGGTAATCCAGTTGATTCACCTTGTGCCTCACGCATTCATCCGACATTCATCCCACATAACATCCTCAAGTTTGGCAATTTGTGCGTACATTAACAGATATATATTTATGTTTGCACTTCTGTTTATTTGTGCCTTGCCTTTGCCCTTGAAACCCAACTTACCAATCACACCCAACAACAAATTAAATATATGTAAACACCAAACCAACCTATAAACTAAACACCAATCCGAATGCTAAAGGAAGAGGTTAGTCGTGTCAAATGTCTGGTCACCCAATTCCAGAGGTCGCAAATATTGATCAAATAACTTTAAATTCTGTGTCAAGCAAAACTATCAGGCCTGTTCTGAATCTTACTTTCGATAAGATTTGTCGGAATTGAATATCTTTAACCTGCTCTAATACCATTTCGGCTATATTCAGCGGATTGATTTCACTTTGAGTTGATGAGTTTAACTCCAATAAAGTCCAATAAAAACGATAATTTTCAAACACTTAGTCTAAATTCAATAAATGCTAAAAGGGAAAACCCGAACAGGCCTATATATTTATAAATAAAAAAATAATTAAGCTCACTAGCAATTTTCTTCTTATTTCTTTATGTTCTTTACAAACAAATTGTTTATTGTTTTTGAATGTTGTTCTAAGTTATTATTACTCAGGAACTTTTGTGACAAAATACAAAACAGATACGGATTACACAAGTGCTAGGTAACAATCTGTTGGCTTTAATGTGTTGACTGTTATTTGCGACCTCTGCCAAATGCCTAAATAATAATACTAGAAACCTCACTAATCTTGCATTCCCTTCATTTAAATAGGTGCAGCCCATTACTGGCACCGATGCTGAAGTTGGCGGAATGTCTAATGGCGGCGCCGGCGGCGCTGGTGGTGGACACCATGACGAGGAGGAGATGTCGGAGATATTCATACATCAGGGCATACACACCATTGAGTATGTGCTCGGCTCCGTTTCCCATACTGCATCCTATTTGCGTCTCTGGGCTTTGTCACTTGCCCACGCCCGTAAGTTTTCATACAAATTTAAATTGTAAAGAGATCTTAATCCCTTTTTTTATGTTGACAGAGCTTGCCGAGGTCTTGTGGACAATGGTCTTGTCAATTGGTCTAAACAAGGACGACTGGGTGGGCGGCATCATTTTGACCGTCGTGTTCTCCTTCTGGGCCATTCTGACCGTGGGCATTCTGGTCTTGATGGAAGGTCTGTCGGCATTCCTGCACACGCTGCGTTTGCATTGGTATGTCCAACTTTCTTTAACTGCAATTTGTTTATATAATTAAAATATATTTTTTACTTTCGCAGGGTGGAATTCCAGAGCAAGTTCTATTTGGGTCAGGGCTACGCTTTCACGCCGTTCTCCTTTGATACCATCATCGAGAATGGAGGCGGTGCATCCGGCGATGCCGAGTAGACAACAGGAGTTGACAGGAGTTAGGAAAGCAACCAAAGCATGTCAAGAGTCTCATCGCTTCTGCAGATATCTTTAACTATATAAAAACCATATATATATACCAATTGAAATGAATTTAAATATGTTTAGTAGTCTCGTTCTATTAATGTTTAATAATCGTGAATTTATGTATCGTATAGCCGCATCATAATATTGCCTCTAATTGTTCTTATATGTAATCCTTTATCGTGTTTACTCAGAAATAATAAATATATGTATGTACATAGCTTAGGCGCCTACTCCGGGTGTCTGGGCTAAAAAAAACAACTTTGTCTACTGCGTCATCAGATCATTCAAAGCATCCACAAACTTTTGCATATTCTCGGTTAGCTTCTCGTAGGGCTTGAGTGCTCCAAAGTCCAGTTCGACAAGACTGTCGGCTACCTCGCTAACCTTGCAGTAATACAAATACTGCTCGGAGGCCAATTGACGTGCCAATTCCAGCTGATGATTGTCCATAAGCTCGTCGTTGACCACGATTAATCCCGGCTTGCCGTTATTCAATATGTCCATGCAAGTGCCGGCACCTGCGTGCCCAATGATCAGGTCTGCGGCCCGAATATCCTCAGCATTTGGACGGAACTTGTATTGCTCCACGTCGATCAGATAATTCTCAGAGATAAGCTTCAGTTGCGTCTCCTCAACCGGCGTCGAGTTTCCGTGCTGCAAAACCAGTTTACGGCATTTGCGATCTCTTAAAGCGCTTAAAACTGGATCCGATGTCATCACTTTGATGAGTGCATCGAATTTCGTGGTGCCAACGGTCACATAAACAACTTTTAAATGCATTTTATTTATTTTTTTGATGAATCGAAAAACAATAACAAAACGAATTGAAGATGACACAAGTAAATCGATAACAGCTATCGCAAGTCCACAGATTATCATAACGCGATATATTTCTAGCTATTGACTATCGATAACTAGGGCGATTACAATTTTAACGAACTGTTACTTTTTAAAATACATAAATTCAAACTTAGCACTAATTTAATTTGATATATTCTGCTGTATTATTTTAACAACTCATTGCATATATACATGTTTTTAGAGATTAATAAAACAAACCCAAGTGCTTTTTGCGACATTTAAATAAGTTGCTTAGTTGTATTTTATCATAAGTTACATCTTCAAAATTAATTTACTGCAACAAGTTTTTTACATTATCTAAATTTATATTTTTGCCTGCTCCGCTAAAATGTGCACTCTCACTAATTCGCCGACAGAACTCACGCACACTCACACACACATATATGTAAGCTTAACTCTCTCACGCTAACTAAAGCTGTTTGTCCTCTTGTTTCGATTTCGATCTATACGTTGAGTGCGATTATGTTGGCGCTCTTGCTTTCAGTCTGTTCTCAACAGTTAGGCGCAGCGGTTGTGTCGTATCCCTTTCGCAGCAGCCGGCGTCTGCCACACTTAAAATTGCATTTTATGCACAACTATTGTGTATGAGCTCATAGTATAGTGTTGTGTACATATATATATTTTCCTGGGCGCATCATTTGTTTACTTTAATTCAATTATCCATAGGCGCTTGTGACAGTGAAAGTGTTGCCTTGACCGTCAAACATACAAATTGTAGTACATCTATGCAAATTTGCGCTTGTAATTGTATTAGTGACCCCTGAGTGCCGCTGGATTGTGGGTGCGTGCGTTTGCTTGTGTGTGTGCGTGTCTGAGCGTGTGTGTTTACTGCCATATGCGAATGCGGTTGCGACATTAAAACATATATCAAACTGCATAACAGTAAAGGTGAAGGAAGGAACAGAGGAAAGAGTTGGAAGAAGAAGCCACAGGTTGAAGAGAGGTATGTTAACCACAGAGCAAATTCACTCACTATTATTTTAATTAAATTTTAAGTGGATTTGCTTCCCTTGCTCCAGCGCCATTCCAGATGTGCTCCATATTTTGGATTGCGTTGCTGGAACATTGAAACCGGTCGTTGCTATGAAACATAAATACATACAATTTATGTATATATAAATATGCATAGATACACATACATATTATAAGCCGTGAGCTTATCAACACTTCATTTAATTTCATTTTTATTTCTGCACAATTAAATTGTTGTTTATTTTGTATACAATTTCCCCCTATTTGTATATCGTTGTTGATGGTATTTATTTTTTTTTTGCGCACATCTTCAATATCATTCAGCATCATCTTTGCATCTGTTAAAGATAAACACAAATTAATTTCTGTATATTCTTCTTGTTGTCAGTTATTGCCGACACTTGATATGAGAATCCCTATAATAAAATATACAGTGAAAACCTACTGAAATCAACTGTCTACTGGGATGATCGTTTCGGTAAACAAAACAAGCTTCCAATAAATATTCTTATTTATTTATACATATATTTTAGCCAATTTTGATTAATTTATTAGGTTTTCTTTAGAATAACAGTATTGAAAAGTTTAAAATACTTATTTTATCTTCAAAAGAAAATGTTTTTTTATCCCTTGTGCTGATTTTTGTTTAAAAATAATTAGATATACTTAAACTATGATTTCCGGCAAGGAAACGTGTTTTTACTATACGAATTTATTCATTTTGACATGATTAATAAACAAACAAATTTAGTAAAAAATTTTATTTAATTAAGTAAGCAATCTTTATTATAATAACCATTCATAGACCGAATTCATTAAAGAATTCAGAAATGTCTATTTAACTTTGGACTGAAATTTAATTAGAGTGCAAGTGCAAATTGGTAAGACCAAACCGAGATCACCTCTTCATTTGTACCGTGTACAAATTAGGGTAGAGTAAAGGAAGGGGAATAGGGAGGAAGAGGAGGAGGATGAGAGGAAAGCACATGGCATATAAACATTAACATCATTATTATCATAATCTGTCATCGTGTAATAAATTCACTTTTTATGGCCTGTCTGAAAACGCGTGCGAATGGAAAACAGATTCAAAGATGCAAAGCAAACGCCGCGGGGCAGACAAGCGATTCAATTTGTTTTCATCCGCTTTTAATCAAATGAACTAACAAACAACAACATACATTTGTACAAAAAAAAAACAACATTCACATGGAGAGTACATAGAGAGTCAAAGGCGACGACTCTGCAAGTTGTGTCCTTGTATTAATTATTTGCCCACAAGCCAAAGACGCGTCATCATCATAATCACCTCAATTATCATTGTAATCATCATCGTCATCATCATCATCGTCATCATCATCGTCTTGCCTACGCATGTGATCAATAAAAATAATTCTATAAATTGGGCCCTCGCCATGGGACCACTGACCCCCTCTCCTTCTCCCTCCCACCTACCAACCCCTTTAGGCCAAGACTTGGCTAACGAGAGACAACAACAACACAGAACAAGATGAAAAGAGGGCATCGTCTCACATCATCTCAGTTCTTAATGAAGGTCACGGGGTCAACGTGGCTGCCTCAGTCGATGGCATTTAATTGTTGCAATTTGCAACAGCCAACAGATCAAATTAATGTCATAACTCAACTCAATTAACCGGGACATTTGGGGACACTCATATGCCACTTATTTGTCTGTATTTACATATGCAGCACAGAGAAATTGCGTTTGTCGGGCATGCTCGACTAATAGATACTATGCGATAACGATATTTTCGTCGGAATCAGATTTGTTTTAGAAGAATATTTATTTGCATTAACATTTTTAATTATTTTGCAAAACATTTTATTAAGAAGATTTTTTTTTAGACTGAATCAAAAATATGGCTGAGGTGTTAGTATAACAAGGAATTTATAAGCATATTGTATCAGCACTGTTGTGTGATAATTTAAGCTTTCTAGGCTTAACCGTTTGGCCTACACTTTGTTACGTCAGTCAGCCAGTCAGGGCAAAGAGTTTCATGTTTTTGATATGAATATTTTTTAATTCGAATTTTCACTTTATGGAACTTTCACTGTATTGAGTTTAATTTTTGACCCCAACTGTTGCTAATTGAATAATAAATCAAATTCTATAATTGAAATAAGCTTGTGTAATCAACAAGCTTATCTTGTCTTTTTATAAATAACACTAATAGTGTCTTATAAAATATAATTTATAACTGTAACTCAGGTTGACAATTTGATAGAGATTAACGCAAGTCTTAATATTATACTAAAAGTGTAGTCAGATTTGGGATGGGTATTGCCCATATAAATAGAACATAACATAACAAGTTGAAGATGGTTTAACCAGATGCTTATTACACACAATTTTATGTAAATCCTACCGATAATTAGCATATAATTAATTTATATCGTTTGCGCTTACTGAAAAGAAAATGTGATATTTAATGGGGTTTCCCCCGAAGAAATAATTTCCATCTAGTTATTTAATTCGTAGTACTGGTGTTACCTGTTACTCTCAGTTACTCATTTGTCAGTTACCTGTTTCTCTTATGATATTTTGCTGTCTGTTTTATGGCTATGACGTATATCGTAGTAAAAACTTGTAGTTAACTATAATTACAATTCAATGGCAACTCAACTTCAAACGTCACAATAACAGATTTTTTATTAATATTATTATTATTAATTTCTTACTATTACACTGAGCGGAATACTTCTTTATTTCGTTTTCCAATTGATTATAATGTAAAATAAAATTAGATCATATTTTTTTCAATCATTTTTAATCATTTTTTTTTCTGGACTCTTAATAAAATAAAATAATTTTCATGGAATTAAAACAATTTCACTTATTCTTTAAAAGTAAAACTTAATCGATCAACTTAAAACAAGCTCAAATGCTACTTAAGTAAAGACAAAGGGAAGTTGTCTATGCAGTTTAATCATTTTGACAGAAACTTGAGGAATCCTTTGTGCTGCACTTTGTCAAGGGGTTAATAATACAAATAGGTAGACATTGTATGAGGCAGGCAACCCCTTTTAAATTAAGACTGGCAAGGAAACCACTGAAGTGGCAATAGCTGAGATTGCAACCTGCATTCGTATATCGAATTACCACAAATGCACCACCACCTTCACCGCAATTAAATGACACAAATTGCAGCGGAAGTGGATGTGGAAGTGGAAACGGATGTGGTGGTTACTCCTTTTTAACTGATAGCCTCTTCCCTCTTTAGGCTAAGACAGCGAGAATGGTTGTCAAGGAAATGCCACTGCACGAGAATCTGAACATGGAGAATCGTCATGGCAATGCCGCCGGCAGCAACTCAACCAATCCACCGATAACCACATTCTCGAGGATGGGCAAACGGTACTCCATATCCCTGACGACAGCGGTGCTTCTGGCATCCGTCTTCGTTTGCACTCTGCTCGCAGTGGGATTCATAGTCTATAACTTCGCAACTTGTGCTCATTTGGAGCCCGAGTCCGGTGAGGAAATCGTCTGCACCAGCGTCCGTCTGCACAGCTCCAAGGCATCGCATGGCACCGACGACGGACCCAAATACGTTCAGGATGTTCGCCTGCCTCGATCCATACAGCCGCTGAAGTATAACATCTCGTTGGTGCCACAGATGGAGGGCAACTTCAGCTTCACGGGCATCGTTCAGATCCGAGTGCGTGTCCTGGAGGATTGCTATAATATCACCATGCACGCCGAGGATCTCAACATAACACGCAACGATGTCGCCGTCTATCGTGTGTCATCCAAGGACGACAAGGAGGAGTGGGAAACCAACAGCCTGAGGATCCATAAGCAGTATCTCGTGGCTGCCAAACAGTTCTTCATCATCCAGTTGTACGACAAGCTGCAACGCGGATCGGAGTACGTGGTGCACATCCGCTTCTCGGGCATCATCAAGGACTATCTGCAGGGCTTCTATCGCAGCTCCTACGAGTACCGCAATGAGACCAGGTAAAGTTCAACTGATTGCCTGCTAATCACTCAGATTAATGATTCTTTGATTCATACAGATGGGTCGCCTCCACTCAGTTCCAGGCAACGGACGCCCGACGCGCTTTTCCCTGCTTCGATGAGCCCGCGCTCAAGGCCAACTTTACACTACACATTGCGCGGCCGCGTCACCTCATCACCGTCTCCAATATGCCAATCCTCTCCAGCAATAATCAGTAAGTTGAGTTCGACAGATACCCAGTATCAAATTTGGGGTTTCAAATTTTATTCATTTGAAACATTTCAACACTGTCCACTTGTTCCGTACGTGGACAACTGATGAATATCAAAACAATGAATCGAGTTTAAGTCAAAATTTCTTAACTTTCAAAATTGTATTAAAATTTCTAAATTTTATTTTCCAAATCTGACCTGATTTCCAAGAGGAATGTCATTTTGATCATGGTTGGACCTCTTTATTAATGTTATATTCAAATATTATCAATTTTGTTAAAAAAAATTTCTTTTGCCAGAATGCGTTTTTCAAAAACTTAAAATTTTAAATTTTATCTTAACTGAGTTTTGATACGATTTTTTTTTTGTAAAAGTTGCATACTTCGAACTTCTATAACTTTGCCAAATACCAAATGCGGATATCAATTGGATCATTGTTTGATTTCCAATTTCATTCAACATTAAAATTGTATTCATTTTGAAAATTTCACTATTTTTCTTGCATTTATTCAACTCCCATAATTTGTCAAAACTTATTCGATTATCTTGACAATTTTATCACTAATATACATACATTTAGGTAGTCTTAGATAATGCGACTATACAACATTAAAAAGTTACTTCTATGAAATTGCCTAAGTAATTATTTTTCAATATTTATTTTTCGAATTTCGAATTTCATAAATTTATGAATTTCCCCTATTTCATTGTTACAGCGAATCCATACCCAACTATGTGTGGGATCACTTTGCCGAAACGCTGCCCATGTCCACCTATTTGTTGGCCTACGCCATCTCCGACTTTTCACACATGTCCTCGGGCAACTTTTCAGTTTGGGCCCGAGCCGACGCCATTCGGTCAGCCGAGTATGCGTTGAGTGTGGGACCCAAGATACTCGATTTCCTGCAGGACTTCTTTGGGATTGCCTTTCCCTTGCCCAAGATTGACATGATAGCCTTGCCCGAGTTCCAGGCTGGCGCCATGGAGAACTGGGGCCTCATCACGTTCCGTGAGGCGGCGATGCTGTATGAGAAGGGCGTGTCCACAGCGAGCAACAAGCAGCGTGTGGCGTCTGTGGTGGGTCATGAGTTGGCACATCAGTGGTTTGGCAATCTGGTCACTCCCAGCTGGTGGTCGGATATTTGGCTGAACGAGGGATTCGCCAGCTACATGGAATACCTCACGGCAAATGCCGTGGCACCCGAGTGGAAGCTGCTCGATGAGTTTGTGGTCAATGAACTGCAGACTGTGTTCCAACTGGACGCACTGACGACATCGCACAAGATCTCCCAGGAAGTTGGCAATCCACAGGAAATCTTTGAGCTATTCGATCGCATTTCTTATGCCAAGGGATCGACTGTGATCCGCATGATGAGTCACTTCCTAACCGATACCGTCTTCCGCGGTGGACTTAGCAACTATTTGCGAGAAATGTAAGTCGAGTGAGAAGAGAGAAATCTTCATCTTAAGTCTAATCTTTAATCATCATTTCAGGGCCTATAAATCCGCCACGCAGGATGATCTCTGGCGTTTCCTCACCGACGAGGCCAAGGCTTCAGGTTTACTCGACAGCAGCACCAGTGTCAAGGCCATCATGGACACCTGGACACTGCAGACTGGCTTTCCCGTGGTTAAGATCTCGCGTCATCCCAACTCGGATGCTGTGCGCTTGGAGCAGGTGCGTTTCGTCTATGGCAACCGCAGCAAGACGGATGACGGTCTGCTCTGGTGGATTCCCATCACATATACGACCGCAACGGAGCTGAACTTTGAGAATACGCGACCCACGACGTGGATACCGCGTACAAAGACCTACGAGCTGGAGAACCGCAATCTCTCGACAGCCAAGTGGTTTATCTTTAACATCCAGCAGACTGGTTATTATCGCGTCAACTACGATCTGGATAATTGGCGTGCAATAAGCGAGCATCTAATGGATGAAGCCAAGTTTGTCCAAATCGCAGCTGCGAATCGAGCTCAGCTCATTGATGATGTCATGAATCTGGCCACTGGCTCCTACCTGTCCTACGACACGGCCATGAATCTAACCCGCTATCTCGCCCACGAGACGAACCATGTGCCTTGGAAGGCGGCCATCACGAACTTCAACTTTATCGATTCCATGTTTGTCAAATCTGGTGACTACGATTTGCTAAAGGTAGAGAAAGGTTATATTTTATTTGGAAAATATTTTATCGGAGTGTTTAATTCCTTGCAGAACTATTTGCTGAAGCTGATGCGCCGTGTGTACGACGAGGTGTCCGGCAAAGATTCCAAGAGCGACAATGAAAACATTCCCTTGCTGTTGAAGCGCTCGGAGATCCTTGGCATGGCCTGTCACCTGGGCCAACAGCAGTGCATATCGGAGAGCACCAAACAGTTTCAGAACTGGGTGCAAACTCCCAATCCCGATGCCTACAATCCGTGAGTTCAATTACAAACTAAAATGGTTATAATTGGAGAATTTGGAATATTTTTGAAAGAATTCCAAAAAGAAAACTTAGATTAAATTTTAGAGTAATCAAAATATGGATTCCAAAAAGGGCTCAAAATCTAAAAAACTTAATTTGAAGAAAGCATAGATTATGTTTATCCTATATTGATTTTTTTTTTAGAGTTTTTGGAACATTAAAAATAATATTTAAAATTTTAGAAAAAATTCAAATTTAAAAAAAAAAGAATCCAAACTAACATATTTGATTACAATCTTGAAATATTTTATAAAAAAACACCCAATTTTGAATTAAATTTTTAATCTTAATTTTCATAAAGAAATTCAATATTTTTTTAATCTCAATTTTAATAATTCACTTTTATTTATTTGCCAGGATCAATCCGAATATGCGGGGCATTGTCTACTGCGCGGCCATTCAGTACGGCACGGAGTACGAATGGGACTTTGCCTTCGAGCGCTATTTGAAGACCAATATTCCCGCCGAGAAGGAAATACTACTGAGTGCTCTGGGCTGCTCCAAGGAGCCTTGGCTGCTCTATCGTTATCTGCGTCGCTCCGTTGCCGGTCACCACATAAGGAAGCAGGATGTGTTCCGTGTATTTGCCGCTGTCTCCAACACGGTGGTGGGCCAGGAGATCACCTTTGACTATCTGCGCAGCAATTGGAAGGACATAAATGTCTAGTATGTATCGCAAATATGATTGTGATTGACTTGAAATTAATTGATGTTTTTGTTTTTAGCATGGGCTCAAGTATATCGAATATTCACACTATGCTCCGATTTGCCACGAAGCGCATGAACTCCAAGTACCAATTGGCCGAGCTGGAGGAATTTGTTCGTGATTCTCACTGGGTGTACGACAGGCCCATTCAGCAGATTGTGGAGCAGGTGGATATTCGGGTTGAATGGATGAATCGCAACTACAAATCGATTGTCAAGTGGCTGCAACGGGAGGCGGGCATCGTCAGTGCGTAGGGAAAAGGATTCTCTCTCCCTCTGTCTCTCTCTCAGATTCATCTACCATGTGGCTTGGACTGGCTTCGAGCTGCAGCTGCAGTATTACATTTTTTGGCATTGATTAATGCATTTAAGTGTATATTTTATTAGTATATGTGAGCCAAAGAATCAACTGAATGCTCTGTGCAAAGTTTTTACTATTTAATTTTCTTTTTTTATTGTACTTTTAACCATTTATACTTTAATTTCGTATATGTATATGTATGTATGTAATGTACTTTGTACTTAAATGTAAATTGGAATAATAATTCTTTGTTCATACTCGCTATATATATATAATTCTACATCAATGGAATTCTTAATCAGTTTTCACAGCTTTTCTCTGCCTGGGCAAGACGTTGGCAAACATTAAGGTGCCCACAAAGACGAGCACTGTGCCCAGCCAATGATATGATGTGAAGGGATTGCGGAAGTAAACTATGGAGAATACCAATGAGACGAATTTGCGTAGTGTTAATATCAGTGTCACAGTCAGGGAACTGCACTCGGTGGTCAGATAGTAGACGGAACTGATGCACAGATGCTGCATCAACACGTTGCCCATCAAGTAGAATAGCAACAGCGGCACAGCCACGCCCCCAAGCCACAGTAGCTTTTGGGGCTCACTTTCCAGTGCCAATGTCCAGTGTGTCCTGATACTGTCCTGCAGAAACAGGAATGCGGGCAGTGGGAGGAGGTGGGTGTAGAGGAGAGCCTCGCGGGCGCATTTGCCATGTCGGCGGTAGAGCAGCTCCTGAGTGATGCCCATGTAGGAGGAGATGAAGAGCGCCAGCACCAGCAACAACACGCCCACTAGCCACCAGAACATGTTCGTTTGCTTATCTGAATCCTGTCCAGAACTAGCATCATCATCATCATCCACATTCCGGCTAGAGAAATAGGTGCAGATGAATATGCCGACAGTGATCATGATAACGGCTATATACTGTCTAACCTGGTACTGACGCCTGAGCAGAATCGTGCCCAGGCACATGTTGGATATCAGGCTGCCGCCACGTATAATCATGTGCAGTGTCATCGGCACATTCAAGTGGAACACGTAGTTGTTGATCACGCTGGTCAGAAAGAACATTGCCACCAGCAGTCCATAGTCTCTGAGTCCGATTACCCTCTTCGCAAATCCAAATTTGGCTGTGAAAATCCATCCTTCCAGTGCAATGAATGCAAACTGTGCTGCAGTTATCAGATTTCCTGCCCCTGGATCCAATTTAACCAGAGATTCGAGAAAAACAACTCCACCGCAACATCCCAGAAAGACGCTGGCTATGGCGAAATACGCCCTGGCATTCATTGCTCTGAGCTGCAAAAGATTATCAATTAGTTCTTTATCTTAAAGCTCGTTAAATTTCACCCACCAACCCACCTTTGGCCAGTAATCTGAGCTTATCGGCATTCAGCCAAGTTAAACTTTCTATTTTGGCCATTGTGTTTAGAATAAGAGTTACCGATTAGTTTTACGTGGCGTCACAGAAAAAGGTCGATAGGCAGATTTAATTCTTTTTTTTTTAAATACTTTGCCCTCCAAAGGGTACAGTAAACTTTTATAACAATTATACGCTTTATTTTATCTAATTTATAATGTAAGCCATTTACCTAATAATTATCTTATTGCAAAATAAAATAAAAAGCAACAGGTTGTTATCGATAGACCTTCGGACAAGTATGCTGTTCACAAGCGAACAACAAGGTAAAGAAGAAGACATAACGCAACGTTATACAGCACTAAGTGGCGCGCAATTTGAATTTGAGAGTAAAAAAACTTTGTCAAACATATAAATGAAGACATACTAATAAAATGTGTGAAGAGAGAATAACAAAATAGAAATTTAAAATATTTTATTTTTCAAAAGAAGATCCATGTGTTTCTCTTCCTTATTTTTATTTTTCTATGTAAAATAATATTTTTACTATATGACTCAGCTAAAAATACTCTGCTTAAGTCATGACTTCAACGAATAAGTGAAACAAATAGTTTTTTTTAATTAGTTTGTTGTTTTGAATTCGTTTTTTTTGTGGGCAATGATGACAATACAACTACAGATTATACAAAAAACCAGCGCCTTATTCTAAACATAATTAGCTCACAGGCAAACAAGGTTATGCTAATGACCACGCCCACTGCGTAGGCGTAGAGAACATCATGCAGATCCTGTGTCATCAAAGAACGAATTTCATGAGGTTCACTTCGATTCCGCATAGTCAGACGACCCGCTTGCACCATGTAATTGAAACTTAGGGTAGTCCAATGGTCATAGAGACCCGATTGTCCCAATTGCAGCATGAAGTGATCCAGTGCAGCACGATGTGGCGAATTCTCGGGAATAACCAGAGCAATGGGCATAAATTTATAGAAGCAGAGATCCGTCGAGTAGTAAAATAAAGGTCGGTTGCTTTTGGCCTGTTGCTCCGCATAGAGCAACCACTTGGTGTAGGTGACCGTGTAGCCAAAGGAGGTATTTAGTGAGTTCCTCATCGATATTAACTCCGAGATATTGTCACTGAGTAGGAATGCCCCAGAGTACTTGGTCCGCATATCAAAGTCGTAGCCATTGTACTCGCTGCGCAGTCCAAATATGCGTAACTTGGACTTGTAGATAGCTCCAAAGCCATTGATGTGGGGCCTCGAAGGGGGCGCAATAAACAGGGAGACCAAACGACCCTGGACATTGGAGGCCAGTAGAACAGCTAGAATCAACCAGCTTATGCCCAGGAGACGACCATGACGCTGCCAACGTCCTTTCATCGCTTCGTAGATTAGCCAAAGAATGATCAGGAAACAGATGCTCATCACAGGCATTAACCAGGCGAAGGAGTCTCGCACCCCGATCAGCTTCTCCTTGGGCATCATGGTGCACCAGCTGCTCATGGTAATGGGATAGGCATATTCATGATATCTTTCCACATATCGTAGGGTTACAGGTTGAACACACGCTGCAATATCCACAGCTCCATTCCGGGCTAAATCCAATACCTGAATGTGAGTCAGGGGTCTGTTCAGTAGAGACACCGATGCCAGTTGAAGGCTGGCATTGTGTTTGCGGGAATATTCCATCAGAATGTTCCAAACGTAGCCAGAGATTCGGGGATTACCTTGTTGGTCATGGGAGAGTATTGTGTTGGGCTCCGAGAGATCTGGCTGTGTGCGGATCTGAAATCCCTTCAGGTCCAGCCCCTGCTCAGGATACAAGTCAAGGAATTCCATATCAAATTTCTGGCTCTTTAAACTGTAACTGGGATACGCATCGTAGCTAAACAACGTGTGAGTTTCTCCAAAGTCACCACAGATTAATGCCACATTTAGCATATGATTCCTCAAGCAAAACATCAGCACACGATTGACCAGGCCCAAATCCTCATCGCCGGCCAATTCAATAAGGATTTTTGTCTGTCGCATGTGTTGCAACGAACTCGACACGATTCGCAGCAAATCCTGGCGATAAACTCCGGGCAGGCAGGCGAGGACGAGCAGCTCGGCACTGACGAAGAGACTCAATTTCAAGGATAGCTCCGAACGCCACAGCAGCCAAGGTATCGCAAAGGTATTTCCCGTCCATCTGAGCCAACTCTCCATTTGGCAACGCTCCTTGGCATCTTCGGGGCCAAAATACAGAATTGTGCTAAAGTTGTTCAGGCGAACAACGGCCGAAAGAAGCTCTGCGTAGATGATATGGCTATCATTCATAATTAAGGACTAAAAATAACAAGTGGGAAACTAACGACATGTAGTATGCATGTTGAATATACCCTGTAACTTGTAATAATCAAATTGGGGTATACTATACTTTTCAAGAGATTGTTTAGCAATAATATTTATGTGTTATTCGAAAAATTATTTGTTAGCATTTTAGAAAAATATAAAAGAAAATATAAATAAAAAATTATATTAAACGTAATTGATAGTATATAATTTTGAATATAAAAATTTACAATTTGTTTTAATACTTTGCAGAGTATAATGCTTTTCCTTGATCGGGACGATTCGTCAGGATTCGTCTCTCTATAAAAATGATCGGTAAAAATCAGTCTTAAATGAAAAATATGATATAGCAATGGTATTTTATCCGATTCATGCCAAAATAAAAATTTCTTTCTGTGGAACTGTGGAATTTGTTGCATTTGTTATGACTATATTGGAACAAATTATAAAGCAATCAAGTAAGCATTGCCATAAATTTCCAATTCAAAATAGCTAAGTTAAATGTTTCGGTCTCGAATATAGCTCTAGATTTACAAATACATATATCTAGATATGCAGAAATAGCTACGCAACGCAGAAGAATAACAACAAAAACACAGCCATAGGCAAATACGTGTGCATATGGATATCTAGATATACATGTATCTAGATGCATATGTGTACATATTTGCAAACAGTTTAGACAAGTTTTTAATTTTTGGCCAAAAGTACTTTTAAAATAAAATAAACATGAGCATAACGAGCATAATCAGCATGAGCGATAAACACGAAATCTCGACTCCGAAAAAGGCTGCCTTCCAGGTGTTATCTGGCGGATCCGCCGGATTCCTTGAGGTGTGCATGATGCAGCCTTTGGACGTGGTCAAGACCCGCATGCAGATCCAGAGCAATGCCGCCAAGACCACTGGTGAGGAGACTTACACTGGCGTCTTCGATTGCTTCGCCAAGATGTACCGCCAGGAGGGCATTATGTCATATTGGAAGGGCATAGTGCCGCCAATTCTGGCCGAGACACCCAAGCGGGCCATCAAGTTTCTGGTATTCGAGCAGATGAAGCAGTTCTTCCAGTTTGGCTCGCCGACACCGACCCCGTTGACATTCTCCCTGGCGGGACTCACGGCCGGAATCCTGGAGGCCTTTGTGGCGAATCCCTTCGAGGTCGTGAAGGTGGCACAACAGGCGGATCGACAAAAGAAAATGATCAGCACCTTCGCTGTGGCCCGGGAGATTGTTATGCGCGATGGTTTGGGTCTGAGGGGTCTGAACAAAGGCCTAACTGCGACAATGGGACGCAGCGGTGTCTTCAACACAGTCTACTTTGGATTCTACCACAGTGTCAAGAAGCTAGTGCCAGAGTTTGAGGATAGCACCGGAGAGTTTTTGCGCAAGGTCTGCATTGGCTTTTTGGCCGGCACACTTGGCTGTTTCGCCAACATACCCTTCGACGTGGCCAAGTCCCGCATCCAGGGGCCACAGCCAGTGCCCAACGAGATCAAGTATCGCGGAACCTTCAGCACATTGGCCACCATATATCGCGAGGAGGGATTCCGTGCCCTCTACAAGGGCCTGACACCCAAGATAATGCGTCTCGGGCCCGGCGGAGCCATCATGCTGCTCGTCTTCGACTACACATACGCATTCCTGCTGGCCAACTACTCATAGTACCTCACCCTCCAGTTTAATGCTCGGAAATTGTATGTATCTTTAATTATTGTGTGAATAAATTTTTGTCTAAAATTCTTGAAGTTTTATTAAAATCTTTAGATTTAGAAAGTAGGGCGACGACTTTCCAGGGACAGCATTTACCTTAAATTTCGAATCAGCTTTCAAATAAACTGACCATCAATCTTCTGAGCAAAAACATAAAAATAAGTCGTTTCCTACTATTAAATTTTTTTTTTGTTTAATTTACAAAATTTTATGACTATCCCAAAAGAATCAGTGCTAAAAATATTTTTAAAAAATAATTTAACTCATGGTTGAACTTCTCCAAAGATAAAGGGAAGATTTATCCATAAACTCCTGATTTAAATTAATGATATCATAAAATGTTAAGTAATATTGTCAAGAAACTACAAGGTATCTGCTAGTCGTGCACTCTGACCTAGACTAAATTTATTTTTGGGTTAATTAGATAACTTTTACGCCTAACTTTAACAAGTGATCCACTTCAATATTGATATAAGACGCAAATATAAGTTATGTCTTGGCCAATAGAAATATAACTTCAGTACATTCCAGTGCCCAGTCTAGGCTTTACCAGCTTATATAAAATGTATCTGATAAAACTGTGAATATATTGAAAGGAGGCACAACGTGAAATTCGAGAGGCCAAGGAAACATAACGAGGATAATGGATGGCAATATATTAAAGTGCTAAACTCACAGGTGATAAGATTTAGATACCTGAACTTGTAAATAGAAATTCGTATCATTCAAGACATTTCCATACATGGCTTATACATTGTGTACAAGAAATCTGCTTGCGAATACGTACATATACTCTAATTATCTATCAGAATCCAGAACCGGATACTCCTCTCTAATTTACTGCATAAATAAAGTCGCTAATTAAATTTTAAAGCGTTAAATTCAATGCCAGTTTAAACAAACTCTAAAATACACTTTACAATTGTGCATGCACTCAGATTCAGTATACAAAATGCCAGAAAATGCTCAGCCAATAAAATCGATAAAATACAAATAATTCGGAGCCATCGACTCGTTCAACTTCTACCAGGCGCACATAAACCGTTAGCAATGCTTCAAATCAATAGCAAATTTGCCGATTGCTGCCAATCGCCCCACAATTTCCAATTGGAGCCAAAGAGCCAAGAGACAGTAGCAAACGCAGCGCTTACAGCGTTACACACTCATACATACATATGTACACACTGTGTGTACATACAAACAGTGTGTATGCAAAGGTACGCAATGTTTTTGACCCCTCCATTCAAGCACCGAGCAAAGAATAAGCTGTAAATGGGGAAAGCACTCGCACACACACACACACAGACCATGTTAATGTTAGCGTACAGAATGTTAAGAGAAATGTTAAACAGCAAGAAATCACAAAATGGATAGAATGTGTTTGGCTATGCTTAAACAAATATTTTTTATAGGAATGGTAGTGTTTTTTTTTTTTTTTGGAAACCGCATAACCAATTAAATACCCTTGAAATAATTTATATCTAAAATAAATAAACTAAAACTGATTTTACTTAAGCAGACTAAAGAAAATTTCATCAAAATAAATCTTAGCAAGCAATCTTCTATTTTCATTTTGTTTATCACTGTACTCTGTGTGGATGCTGATAAAAGTTGATGTAGGGTATCATAATCTCTCGCCTGCTTGAGTTTGCGCTGACTGCGTTCTTGCTCTCCCTCGCCCTCTCTCGCACTGTCTGGCTCGCTCTCTCTAATACGTCGCTGCACCTTCCAAGCACACATTTCTATGTATCTCTGCGTATGTCTCTTTGTATGTATCTGTGTTTGTGTATGCTTCAAACATGTGCGAGTGTGTGATTGGTGTTCTCTCGCTGCTCATCTAACCTTCTTGTGTTCTAGAAGAGCTTTCGCCTGCTGTTCTGTCTGGGCGCCTAGTAGCATATTCACATGTTTTCTAATCGCGCTTAGATGGCGTTAGATTCCGTTTGTTGACACGACGCGCCGAGAGAGAGCAGAAAGTTTGCTTAGGACCATTATAACAACAACAGTGTTTGTATACGTTATACCCATTAAAAGAGTAAGTCGGGTATGATAGTTTCGAGTGAACTTATGTAACAACAGAAGGCATTGAATACATTTTTGACCTGACTGGAGTACAATTTGATTTATACCCTAGACAGATTTAGATTTCGTATACTTTGCAACAGATTCCTCGCAAATTTAAGTACAATACTTAAGAGCATATTAATACAGGGTATTCTCTAATAGACTAATAACGACGAAAACGCTTCAATATTAAAAGTCAAAGATTCCTTAAATTTTCAGTGTAAACATTTATATTTGTATATTGTTTTGAATAGAAATACATCATATTTAGGAGATTCAGAAGAACATTTTATAAAATATGCAACTCACACATAAACATTTATATAAAATTATCTTATATTTGTAGAGATGACTTAAAATGCAAATACTTTATACTTTTTGTATGGTTCATTTTTTATATGTATGTGTATGTTTGTGTGTATGTAGGTATGCTGGAATTGCAGTTGTGGAGGTCAACTCGGAAAGGCAACAGACACAATGCAAGCTAATTTAATGAAGGCTTCTGTGGAGATTTTGCATTTCTGGAAAGAAGATAAACATTTAATATTATTGATAATTTACTTATTTACTTTCTTAGTATAGCGTACTTATTTTATCGGTTGCGTATAGAATTTCGGATGTTATCAATGGACTTTTCAATTCCATCTTGAAGATCCTTGGCCACACTGTCATTATCCGCTTTGTGGTAGTAAACGAAGTAAACCACCAGGCCAATAATTACAAAGACCACAAAGAAGGCGCTGATGATGGACACCAGCATGCTGAGTGCGCAATTGAAGCAGCTAGAAATAGATAATAAGATGTAATATTAATTTTAAAGAAAAGCTAACAAATATATACGTCATCATATCAATCAAAATAAATTAAACATTATTTTCTAAATGGAACAATTTTAAAATAAAGGCTAAGATGAATGACTACATCTTAAGATTCTATACAGAATTTTACATTTATTACATAGGATCATTCTTTCTGTCGTTTAATATCAATTTATGAGCTAATTAAACCCTATTTTCTTTTTAGAGTTCTTGGTAAATTAATTAACTGCAATTTTCAAACAATAAAGTCATGCATATTCATTAAAACTCAGTTAATTAATAAGGAGTTTATCTAGATCATGTCACGAACTTAGTATGTTTGTATTTACATTTATGCATAGTACAGTTTCACTTTCAACCCTTGTTTAGTTATTGCATTTACTGCTTATGATTATTAAAATGACAAAATGACGATTGGCGCCCAGCTGGCGGCTAACTGAAAGTTGTTGTTGTTGTTGCTGTCCTCCATTGTCACGGGGGTAGGATAAACAAAGTTGTCTCGTCTCGCCCGAGTGGAGCCCGGACTTGCTGGAGACATCCAAATACGCACTTCAATTAAATTACATGAAAGAGTGATAGACTACTTTATACCCTGCAAACTGGTCGGAATTATGAAACTGTCACGACAGGATGTGAATATTTTTCCTTGATAGCTATAGTTAGTTAGTTATCCTTTTCATTCAAGGGTATACAGCATATAAAAATGTAAGTATATGAATTTATGCACGCTTTCGTACATTAATAGTCATGCAAGTATGTATGTATGGGCAAATAGGGGTGTCCTACCCTAAAGCATGTTAATAATGCGTAGCATGAAAGAATGCTAACACAGTTGTGTCATGGTATGTACATATAATATGATGTTGTCATGAAACCACCATGTATCTAAATATGTATGTGCGAGTTTATTTATTTGCTTGAAATGAGAAATAACCATAGTAACCACAGTGTATATGCATAAAATAAATAAATAAGCAGAGTGATCTTTATAACGTTATCAGGATTATTCTTAAATTATTTGACCATTTCTAAGTATATAAATAAATACGCGTCTTCCGGTATAAACAAACAACGAACGATTCCGGCTCGATTACCTGACTCGCATTATTTTTCAGCGCTTTGCTACCTGACTCTCATTCACACACATTTATACACATGTAAACATACGAATAAGTACATGCTGAAAATAACTAAATTAATTTAATTAAACTTACCAGCACGCTACGTTACCGGCCAAACACTTGCACATTTTAAGTGGATATTTGAACGTTTGTCGAAATACAATTAAATAAACTGCCGCCTGTTCAACTGTTGATATAGTAGTAAAAGATTTAAATAAGTAATATATTGTACTTGTCGCCTTTGTGCACTTGGTCCGCATTTAGACGATGTTCGTAGTGAAGAGAGATGTAAAAACAGGCAGTCAATGCATACACAACTTAATGATCAGCTGCACTCGAAAATACCTATTGTTCTAAATACATTGCCTTCTTTGTAAGTATGTATATAAATATATATAGAAATATCTTTACAGATCTTTACAAAATAAATAAATTGTTCACAGTATAAATGCGGACCGCGCAACAAAACACAACATACCACGCCTGAAGATGTGGAGAAACTGAAAACGAAAACGAATGCTAACTGGCAGCTGCCGCTCGGCGGCAAACTGTGCTCTGTGAGACAGAGCAGAAACGGAGGTCAGTAAACAAATTTGAGCATACGTACAGTGGTGCACAGTTGAGTGTTAACTTGCGAATTTAAAGAACTTTCAACAAACAGTTCTAATTGAAGAAAGTAACATGCACT
The DNA here is from genome assembly GCA_037043405.1 of Drosophila subquinaria. Lineage (NCBI taxonomy): Eukaryota > Metazoa > Arthropoda > Insecta > Diptera > Drosophilidae > Drosophila > Drosophila subquinaria. The sequence goes on from JBAMBL010002830.1 coordinate 1,344,212, forward strand.
TTGTGTATCAAATTAATGTGTCGGACAAATTAAAATATCTTAAATTAAATAAAAAGTATCTACAACTCTATAAATTCTATACATTTTATCCTCTTTTATATATTATCATTAATACCTTGATTTCGGCTTGATTTTAAGACAGTGTAAAAATAAGAGTAAACTTTATAAGTATCATCGCAAATATTCTTATAATAGTCAAGTATTTACATATTTAATAAATAATTTTGATTAAATCAAAACCACTTGTTTTACAATTGAGTTTGTTTTCTTACGATCTCAGGCACTGTAAGCTTATTTAGCTGGTGTGAGTATTTTGTAAGTGAGATGGATTACGCGAATTAAATTGAGTGAGGGAGGAAGTCGGAGAGAATGAATTAAATATGGCGCTGATAGAGAACAAGACTGGTTGAGAGAGAGATGGAGAGCCAAGAGAATAAGAACTAGAGGCAAACTCACCATGTTGCCAAAGGTGAAAATGACGAATGTTTGCTGATCACCTGCATCTTTGTTTTAAAGCCTATTACCAATAGTGTTATCAGTTATGCATTCAAGTTAATCTGATCTAGATAAGCAGTCATTCATGTACATTTCTATCTCTTTCAGATCCAAATGATGATCTCAACAATTAAATATTTTGAGTATTATTATAGTGTATGCAATGCTTACACATATTTCGTATGTATACTCAAATCGACTATAGAATTTATAATTTTCTCCAGTAAATACCAAAACTGCGAACAATTGTACATACATAAATACATACATATGTATTTATAATTAACATGAGTCAATGCTCTCTTATCTACATACTCTGTTTCTCAGTTGGTCAAACAATCTCGAGTACTATATAACATTCTTACGTGCCTATTTATTAAAAGTCACTTCCGGCATTTTGTTAAATTAGTTTTATTTGTATATATATTCAATAATCAGATATAAAAACGTTACACAGGATATTTTATTTAACTCTTATTATAGTTACTTAAAATTGTATTACATAAATTTAAACTTTTTCATCCGCACATATAATTTGCTATTATAAATCAGGTGCTTCAGTTATAATGCTTAAATATTAATACATACATATGTACATTAACATTAGGGGCAAGAATATTGTTCCAATAACTATTGCTTAAGATCTATGTTTATATACAAGTACATCAACTGATTGTTAATATTGTGTAGATGATTTTACATCAATATGGCAGTTATAAATTATATATTTATATATTTTTATTTGAGAGACGAGGAAGAGGGTTAAAGACTTAAAAACAATAAACATATGAATTGTAATAGGAATAGCACATATGAATGACTTGTCTTTAAGGTAACTGGTGACTTATCCATATAAAATGCGAAATCTGAGTAAAGCTAAGACACTTTTTTATAAAGATTGGGTAGTGTTTTCGACAATTACATTTGAATATACCCATCGAATTCCCATATATGTATGTTGATTGCACCAGTTCACTTGCATGTACAAATAAGATATATTTTTATCTTGATCTATAAAAAATCGAGTAACTTATTAAAATAAAACTTTTAAGAATTTTGGCTAGGTTATATCCTGAACTTAGGTCATATCTATAAATACATAGGAATCAAGTGGGGTAAGATCTCAGAATCAAAGAAAATACATATTTGTTATTTTTGGTTGCTTGGTAAAAAAATAACTGGGATATATTTTATGATAAATAGAAAAGGTTGACGAATGAAATATTTACAATGAGAAATAATACTCAGCATACACCAATAAAAGGACTTAACTTGCGTAAAAAAGATATATCTGATCTGAAAACTGTATGTAATTTTGTAAGGACATCTCGAGATGTATTCGGTGCATGAAAACTAATTGCAGCGATCTCAACAAGATCATGTCAAACCTTAGCTAAAGCCTATGTGACATATTTATTTATTTAGTTGGCAAACGAAGTCGTATGACGATTCGATTTGCTTGAAGATTAACGAGCCTTAGAGGCTATCACATGTATTGGTTATTTCAATTTCAAAAAAATGCTCAAGAATCGTAAGTAGAATCGTATTACGAATACTGGGGGGACTCTCCACCGGAAGTGATCTTCTTAACGCGACTCACATCGTCGTAGGCAATTGAGAAAACGCTTTTCTTTTCGGCAATTGGATTGCGACGTCCCATGCTATTCATCAATGAGTTCATCGCAATTCCCGAGTCGTGATCATCCTCCAGGGTGGATGCATTCAACTGCTTTTGGGCATGAGATGTGCCATGATGCTGTGATCCATTGTGATCATCAACATTCAGATTGATTTTCGATTTTGTTATTTTCACTTCGTTCTCCCTGATGGGCGACGGCTTGGGCTTCTGTCTCTGGGATGAATGATCTTTATCCGCATAGGTCGGTGTCTCCGGATACATGTAGTGTGGCAACTTGGTGGGTGGTGCTGGCTGTTCCGGGGCATTCTCGCGCTCGAACCGATGCTCCGAGTGTTGCACGAGCGGATGATTGGTGTCAGTCTCTATTTTGGGCTTATGCTGCTTATTTAATGCTCGATCCTCTTTGAGCATGCGACTTCCCTTTGGCGGAGATCTTCGTGGAGCTGGTTCCGGCTTGAACTTGCCGCCCTCGTCATGCGGCGTCTGATCCTCGGACTTGACACTCACTCGTGGCTTGGACACACGTTTCTCAGGATTGGCATTGGCTTTCTTCTTGGTTGATAGCTGGGACTTGGACGACTCTGTCGAGGTTCGACCGCTTACGGAGGGTTGCTTCTTCTTACCATAATACCATTCCATATATTTGGGTACGTTTCGGGAGGTCGGTTCTTCGTGTCCAGCCAGCTCCGTTTCGCTTTGATAATAACGCTCATTGGAAGATCGCTTTGAGCTGGAATGTCCATCAGCTGGGTGACTATCATTATTCTCCATGGTGCTTTCATATTTGGAAACTGACAATCGACTCTGTGGTGGCTCCGAGGATGTTTGCTTTCGGGATTCATGGCTACGCCTGGAACTGTCGCGACGTGACAATCTTGGCTTCATCTCCGGTTCGACTTCTCCGCGTGACTCCGATGGGGATCTTCTGCTTATGCCTTTGCTTTGATGGGATACACTACGCATTTCAGAGTGCTCTGAATCTCTTGGCTTCTTAGCGTAAACATCCGATCTTTCATGGGCATAAACAGTCGAGTTGCCATTTGTTCTTATGACAATCTCATCATCATCCGAATCAATGGAGTATTCAGTCTCGTTCTCATCGATTTCCCCATCAGAATTGTTATAGTACTGTTGAACTTGTCTACTGCGTGATCTATGTCTTCTAGGGCTTCCGGCATCGTCTAGAGAATCCGATATTTCCATCAATACCTCGCGACTCAAAGCCTCGGATTTGTGCCTGTGGCCTTCATTGGATTCTTTGTGTGAGGAACCTTCGTTCTTCCGGCTCTCATCGCTCAGCTGCTTGCGCAGGATACTTGTTTTAGTTTCCCTCAAAGGCTTCTTCGGAGGCACCCGCTTCTTCTCATACACCTCTTCCTCCTCCTTAATGGGTGTTCGAATCTTCCGCTTAACATCTTCAACCATAACTATTCTCTTCCCCTGCTGTGAGTTGCCCCGTAGCCGAGATCGCTTCTTGGGGCGACGACGCTTGATCCAATAGACGCCTTCGGGACTGTTGGGTGGACTGAAGCGCACATACCTGTACTCATCCTCGGACATGGAATCGTCGTTCTCACTGCGGGCTCTCCGACGAGTCGTTCCCACTTGCGCCTGTGAACTGACCGTCGTCCTTTCGATGTAGCTCTCAGCTGGTTCCGTTTGGGTGCCAGCATCGCAGTCCGTCTGGGTCCCGATGGCCATCGATTGGCCTGGAAGACTTTGTGTCTCTAAAACTAGCTCAGCCTGGGTATACCTCGTCTCCAGCAGCTCCTTCTCCATCAGAATCTGACGCAACAGGGCGTTCTGTTGCTTCAGCGAATTCTCCAACTCCTGGGTAAGTGATTGATTCGATATCGCTGGCTGGATTTGGTTGGACGCCCCTTCCGCCCCCTGAACTAACTGGGTATGTATGACTTTCACCTCTGGTTCCGTTTGTGAGTAGACAATACTATTTGGTCCCGATTTACCAAAGGGAAACGTATCGCCCTTGAGTGTTGAGCCCTGTTGGACTTCATTTGGCATCGATTGAATATAAGTGGCGCCTGGCACAATATGATAATGCTCTCGTATTATCTGCTTTCCATCCGGTTGCTCTTCAATGAATCTGCGCATGAGTATCTCCTTGCCCGTATTGTCGACCATTAACAGCTGTGGATGCGTAAGATCTGTTGATGATTTCATCGGCACATTCACATAGATATTATCCTCATCCATTCCAGCGCCGTCTCGAGTTTTATCCCTGGTCATTAATTGTAGTATCTCGACATTTCCGTCTTTAATGAAGAGTTCCCGCTTATTCTTGAGACTGTTTTGTGCAGTATGCAAATCGATATCGCTTCCTCGTTCGATTTCATGTCTTCGCATCGAATCATCGTCAATTTGTCGAGTCTCCGTGTCGTAGTTTTTCATTCGAGCATGATCCAAATTTCTGGCTTCCTTGCCGCGCGTAAAGTTCTCCTTGATCTCCACCAGGTGCTGATCATCCAATACGTCTTCAATGTAAACGTCACGATCGTTAATTAAATTAGTTCTAGAGTTATGGAAACTAAGATGAGGCTCTTCTTTGGCTGTGCGGTTATGTCTAACAAAGAGAAATCATTTTAAATTTGATTATTTTAAATAATATTATTAGACTTACTTAATGCGAACGCGTCTTTGTTGATATTCAGCTGATTGGGTACGGTGATCGTTGTCGTTATCGATTCCGATTCCCGCGTGCTGCATTTCTACGTTTTCGTCAGACTGTTCACGGCCATCCCGGAACTCCCAGCGTGTGGGCTTCGTTCGTGTATCTGATGGTTTCTCCGCTGACCATGCCTCTCTTCTTCCCATCCACTCTGCGACCTGTAAAGTTTTTTTTGAAAATTAATTACCAAATTTAATAAAAGATTAAAGAATAAAAGACACTTCCAGAACCAGTGAAAGTTAAGGGTAAGAGTTTAAAGGTTATTCAAAGAAAATTAAAATGAAAAACTAAAAAATTGTTAATCAACTAACGAAATTGCCATTGAGTAGTGAGTGAGAGAGAGTTTTGTATGTGTGTGAATTTTTAAAGATGTCTATAAAAAAATATTGCAAATAATCTATTGTAGTGTAAAGTCGAAATTGTTCAAAATCTACCTGAACAGATTTTGTTTGTTTTCCATTTGCCATTTCCCTATGCACTAGATGTACATCGTCTTCAGTTTTACTGATATTAACTATTCTTTTGCTACAAGAGAAGAATAAACAATTAAAGATGATGATATAAGTGATGTTGTAGTGATGATTAATGCTATGAACTGCAATAAGTTGATTAATTATTCCTCACTCCGTTGAGCTCTGTACTTAGTCTTTGGTACGATTCTCGAGCACAATTCAAAGAAATATCTCTCGAAATGTATTAAAAACAACATGTATGATTAGAGTTATATAGTTAGAATCGTTAGGGCTTTTGTTATCTTTTGTTATAACCATCAAGTCTTCTAGACTCTTTTCAAAGGGAGTGAATTAAATGAATTTCCTGAATGTTTTTCAGCATAATTTCATTGAAATTTGGATTGTGTCTAAGTATTTTGGCATTTTTCGTATAGCTTCGAATGATACAATATTTTCCCAAGACTAAGTTACCGAGTCAATAAGCAAGGGATGAAAGTATAGGATAGTTTAAACATATTACAATGGGTTGTATTGTGTTTTCTAATGGTACTTACGTTGTTGCCCCATAGAGAGGACACCACGAGCAGATGCAACAAAGCAGCAGGATCAGAATTGTCAGAGCAACCAAGGTGGCCAGCAGAATGAGAAGCCAAAAGAGAACTTTGTTCTCGGCCTTGTACTGCGTCTGCAAGGGAGTTAAAGTCTGTTAAAGCAAACACTCTCGTTAGTCTGTAGTTGAATGTTAATTAAGAGTAACACCTGTTCACTTACGTCTGTATCTGCTGTATCCTGTGGCATGATCGCATACGAGTTGTTGTGCTGCGAGAGTCGCTGCTGGATCTGGGAGATGTCGACCACGGATGAGCTGTCATACAGGACAGTTGCTGTGACGACACTGCGTTCTTTGATGTTTGGATTACCGTTGGGTAGGTCTTTGGCTCCCGGCTCTTCCGGCTTAAGCGGACGTATCTCGTGAATGAAAACCTTTCCCCCCGTTATGGCCGATAAGGTTTCCTCTGTCTTACGCTTGTCGGGATTGAGTCCAGGAACCACAAAGGTCACCGTGCGCTTTCGACTCTCTGGCGGATAAATGCGTATAATTGTGGTCGAAAAGCGAACAGGAACTCCGAGATCATAAGCCCTGGCTGTCAGTATGAAAAGATCTCCGTCCTCCTCGGCAACTGCCGATCGTCGTCGTCGTTCGCTGATCTGCTTCTTGGAACGCAGTTTGATCTTCTCGCGAACTGTCAACTCGCCCGTCACCTTGTCCAAGACAAAGTTGTTCTCATAGTTGCCATTGATGAGCTCGTAGCGGACAACGTTGTTCGGTGCAGTGGCGTCCCTATCGGTGGCATGTATGAAGGCGTTGGTGGTGAAGCTCTGCAGATCGGTGGCCAGTATGAACTCGTACAGATCCTTATCGAAGATGGGCACCTCGTCGTTAACATCGATTAGCTTGATAATGAGCGGCACCTGTGCCCGATTCCCGTTGCCATCCATGTCGCGGGCCTCCACATACAGATGGTATTCGGGCATGACTTCGCGATCGAAGCCATGGCTGTTGGTCGACACCGTGATCAGGCCGTCTTCGGCATTTAAATTCAGCGACGTGTTCAGGTATCCCAATATGGCAGTGTAACGAACCTTGCCACCCAGGCCCGAGTCCAAATCGGTGGCATGCACCTGGACAACCTTTGTGCCCACGGTCATGTTCTCCGGCAACTCGACCGTATACGCTGGCTGATCAAACACCGGAGTGTTGTCGTTAACATCATTGATGTAAACGGTGACATTAACGATCGCCGATAGATTTGTGGCCGGTCCCAGTTCCTGGGCAAGTACATTGAACTGCACCGAATGCCGTTGCTCGTAGTCCAGCCACGAGTTGTCCCGCACTCGAATGAGAAACGAGGCACTGCGCTCGGCCACATTCGGTGTAATCTCAAATGTGCCATTATTGTTAAGCAATGTCAGCGAGAAGACGCCATTCTTGCCCGTGTCGTCGTCATACACACGCGGCACATATGGATCGACGAACGTCAGCGCTGTGCCCTGCGGCGCATTCTCGTCCACCCTCGAGACGTAGCTACAGTAAAAGGAAACAGAAAAACAAAAATAAAGAAAGAGGCACAAAATCGTGAGCGAGTTATTAGCATCCAGCGAAGAACTATGTAAATGCTGGCTGCCACCACACGACGCTCTCAACTATTCAACTGTAAAGGTATTTTCAAGTTTAGATGGAATTTCGACTAGACGAACTGGGCATAAATTGATATAGTCTGCAAGTCGATGTTGTGGTAATCTTATCATCCTCATTGTGAACGGCTTCAAGTTTATGTTAATGGATGTGGTTGCAAATCCAATTTTTGCTTTGCCTTCTTTCTTTCTTTTTTTTTGAGTGCTAACCAAATTGCAATTGAGATGCAAAGTTAAAGAAGGTAAAGTAGAGATTACTGAACCCATAAAGTATTTAAGGACTGCAGATCATAAACAGTCTATAGTAGAGTCTAGACAATCTTGACATGTCTCTCTATCTATCATCTAGATGCTTTGTAATTTATAATTTTATGAAGAATATTTATAGCGTATCTGCTAGTCGTTCATTGTATGCAACAGCACATTTGAACATGTTTTTGATTCTTGCTTGATTTTTCGCCCCCTGTACTTACTGATCGTTCTCGAAGTAAGGCGGCGAATTTGTACGTTCCGGCAGAAAGAACGCCAATTGCACTGTGGATGCCATGGCTGGAGGTTCGTCACGACCAACCTTAACTTCTTCCGCAATTACCGTGAGCAGGACGGGATCGCCCACATGCGTTATGGCTGCGATATCTTCCAGAGGTCGCATCAAGAAAATCTCACCTGCATCATTTCAAAAATAATAAGAAAAGTAATTATATTAATTAAAATATTAACCATACGTTAAGCATGATTAAAAAGGTTTATCAAATAATACTATAATATAAATGCATAAATTTCCCATTGTTTCTCAAATCTTTCCCGTCGCAAATTATATTAAAATATATATATATATATATCTTTTTGTTTTTCTTTCAGGACTGTCCCTCGATAATAACCATTATTAAAGGCGACGGTAAAAACAAAAAAAAATAAAAAACTCGAAGCAGCCATGGGAACAGATGCAGATGCAGTTGCAGATGCAGAGCAAGGCAGCAAAAAGAGATTGCTCTCATGGCAATAGACTGGGCCGCCTCTTGCGGCTTTTAGCCAAGTTATGTGCGAGATAATGCTACCATTTCACTTTTTGCTTTGCAGCCGGATCACTTGGCCCACAACAGACAAAGGAAACAGAAAGTAATCAGACAATGTCTTGAGAACATTTTAATGCAACTTTTTTTTTTATTGTATTTCTTTTTATTTGCAGCTTTTTGCATGTAAAGTGTTGTTATTTACATTGAAATAATTCATATGTGTAATTAGCTCGGAGACTGTGTAGATCATAATCGATCGACGGTAATTCCAAGCCAACGTTAACACATACAAAGCAATGTACATGAAATTCTTGTGTCTTGGCCAAAATTTGTTTAGCACTGTGGAAGATACACACAGTTAGAGTTGTGGCAAAGGCACGAAATTCTCTTGTTGTGAATGTTGTTGTTGCTGTTGTGATTGTTGTTGTTGTTTTTGTTGCTGCCTCGTCTTCAACGAGCAAAACAAAAGGCAGACAGACATGCTATACAGCCTCCAGACTGCGACTCAGAGAGTCATTGCCATCAAACTGGCAGTGAACCAGACGAGCACGAAAACAAGGAAGCTGAAGCGCAATCATTGCTTTTGAATTGAAGAGATGGGGAGGAGAATCAGGGCAGTGAAGGACAGGGACAGAGACAGAGACAGGGGCAGAGTCATTGCAGAGCCTAGAGCCAAATTGCAGAGAACTTGGTCACAGTCAACACAGTACACAGTACACTGTACATTGTCGGGGCAGATGAGCTTTGCTATCTAACGAGTCTAACGACAGACCGGATTGGAGCTGGATCTTGTGCTTGAGCTTGAGTTGGAGCTGAAGCTGAAGCTGCTCCGTTGTCCGTTCGATTGCTGTTAAGGCTGTTCTTTTGCTGGTAGTTATGTTAATATGTATCTCTCTCAGCGGTGTGGTTGCAATACCCTGTAGTCATTAAAATCCATGCATGGGGTATATAAAAATACTGGCATAAGAAAGTATCTACACTTCATTAGCTGACTTTCATCCTGCCGCTAATCAAGCAATCTTAAGTTAACTACTTTTTTTAACTATTAGAAATTTGTAGTATCAGTTCACTTACCGCTTGTATCGTTGATATCGAAAAAAGATGTAAAAGGATTGTTTTCTGAAACTAAGCCATAGCGCACCTCCCGGGGATTTCCCTTATCGCCATCCTCTGCATGAACTTGCAATATCTTTTAAAATCAATAAGAAGTTTTTAATTAAGTCAAGTTAATTAACTATATATATTTAATCAATTTCACCTTATCGCCTGGAAGAATACCAGGTGGCAGTTTAGTAACCGGTGGTGCGAGTGTAAAGACCGGAGGCTGATCTTGTACATCTTGAACAATGACAACGATTTCCATGCCAGCAATATTGCGACCATCCTGTCCGGGCTCGGCATAAGCATCCTAGAGTTGCGAACAACAACAATTACACATTACACATTACACATCACGACTTATTCAAATTAACCAGTTAGACGTACATTAGCCAGAATTGTCAGATGATACATGGCTTGTTTCTCGAAATCCAAGGGACCCAGCAGGAAAACTGTGCCTTCCGTTGTCTCAGCCGATATTATCTTTTGTCTTATGGCAAATAATGGAGAACCCTAATTATGAGAAAATATTACACATAATAATTATATGTTTGTTAATAATACTTTTAAATGTGAATAATAAATCTATTACTCACCCATAGCTCGAGGTAGACTGGTTTCTGATAAAGCGGATTCTTTCGGGCAATTACGTAATCGAGTTCGGTGCCTCGCTTGGCATCCTTGAAAAAAATGTAAATAAAATATTATCTAGTCTTAATCTTTGTCCAGATAAATCCTTATCTATTAAATTCGATCTTATGATGATTTTAAAAGTTCTTTTACTAAGAATGCATTATTTTTATTAATTCTATATAATTTTATTTATATGTTCTTTGGGTTCTGTTTATCTTAAGTATTTGCCGGCTTTAACCGGGTCGACTCATTATTTACCAAATTCTATCTCATTACGATTACATTCGTTTCGATTAGATCTTCGGCACTGCCCGGGTCAAATCGTTATCTACAAAAGTCTATCATGTTACGAGTATGATTATATTGATTTCGATCGGTATTTAAGTATTTAACTGCATACCAGCCTATGATCCGTGAGCGTGCCTAAACAATTTTATCCCGTTTGAAGCAAAATGCACATGTGATGCGAGTTTTGGGCATGGGAAGTGAGGATGTGGATGAGGAATTGAGATTGGGTTGCTATCGGGTACTTGGTAGTTGGTACTCACCTCGGGTATCATAATGATGCCGGGCTTGTGTGGAAAGATGAGGTCATGGGGTGTGCTGAAATTGGTTGCCGTAATTGAACACAATTGCATGGCTATGCCACCATTTGTGTCCTTCACTGAGACCTGGAAGTCATAGTAGCGTCCGGGCTCGAGGCGACGCTGCAGAATAACATTTGCCTGACAGACCGAATTGTACTTGGTGCATGGAAGCGATTCCACCTTGACGGTGGACGACGATGCATCGCCCATAAACTCAAAGGTCAGTGGATAGTCGAACTCCTCGTCAGTTGCACGCAATCTATAGATTACACTGCCGACCTGTGCGTCAGCCGGCACAAGTACGAGTCGCATGCGCGTGGACGGATCGAATTTGGGATCCACACCGTGAACGTGATGTAGACACAGAATTCCAATTAGGAGGCTGATTGTCAGCAATCGATAGGCGGTCATTGCGCTCAGCCATTGGCCAAACTGCAAACTTGGCCAACACTGATGATGCCGCTGTTGCTCGTTCTGTTGCTGTTGTTGTTGCTGTTGTTGTTGCTGCTGGAGTTTCAGTTGAAGTTGGGAGGTAGGTGGTTGATAATAGTAGCATTCCTTCGGGCTTCGCTCACAACCTCCATCTGAAGAAGTCGTGGTCGTCGTCGTCGACGTTCTCAGGCGGCATTGCGGCACATGTGTTAGGCTGTGACTTTTGCTGCGGAAATTGCTGCTACTGCTGGAAGCCATTGCTGCAATTAAAGACCCAAGAAGATATTTATTATGTTAAAAACGTCACGTATTTAAGTTCAACTCGGTTGAATGAGTCAAACCATAATTGTGTCCATTATTGACCTTGCAAGGTAACTTAACACAGATCTCTATCACAAATAAGTGTTATTGCAACTATCTTTTAAATTACTACCTAAATTAGTTTCGATTTAAGCAAATGCAGTGTGCAGTGTGCAATACGAGAGTGTTTATGACCGTGCCTTAAAATTAAACTTAATTAAACTGTTGAGCAATGCTAGTATGTATGAGCCATGTAGGCAAGTCTTAAACTTAACCGAATCATAATTGTGTTACCTAAGACAAATATGAAAACTTGTTGTTACTCTGTAGATTGTGGCAGCTGACGTTGTTGCTGCCAAAGTTTTCGTTGCAGTTGCAGAGCTGAAGCTAAAGTTGGGTTGGTCAACGCTTTTAACCACAAAACCCACAATGAACTGCGTCGCGGTTTCTCAGCTGCTCAGCTGCTTCCCCTTTGGCAGCAAACACTGCATTTGAAATTTTCATTTTTTCATTTTCATTTTCTACTTCATTTTCTATTTCATGCCATGCTCCGCTTCGAAATGGAGTGCTGTCCCCATATTTAATAATTGTACCCCTCACTCATTGCACTTTCATTTTCATTTTCACAGACGTAACGAAAGATGCAGCGAAACCGCATCCAACCGACCGACCGTCTAAATTAAGTATAACATTTTAATACCTATTTAAGTCCGCTGTCGAACTACTTAAGTTTAGTCGGAACTGTAATATATTGGTAATTAAGAGATCTCTGATATTTTCAATTTGTTCCCACTGAAACGTTTGGACTGTGACGTCAGCTGAGCACAGTGGGAAACGCCATAGAAAACTGACTTTCAAAATAATGCAACAAATTTGAATAGATAAAAAAAAGTAGCTTATAAGAATATCTTGAAATGACTTAAAAATTGCATTAACTTGATTAACGACAGTTGGAAAACTTAAATAGTTTATAAAATGTTCGAGAAGTTCTTAAAAAAGTATTATTTTAACTTTAACATCTAAATGATAATTTCATCACTACTCCAACCACTTCCTTATTCATTAAGTATTCAAATAAATACTATTTCTTGCCCCAGTGTGCGAAGTTGTCGGCGAAACCATGTACAAAACGACATGGTCACTAAGACAAATCGATTTGGACAAAGTTCAACATAAATTTGTTAAGTTTCGTAAGCTGGATCTACCACAAAACACAAACATACATGTATGCATGTTGTGCTCCACTAACAGAAACATACATACAAACATACATACAAGCTCACATGTGAACAACTCGAATGCCTTATATTTTTCATGTTCGATGGGATAACAGAAAACTACGAGTAACTATTTCAGTGTGCAACTCATTTTGTTAACCTTAATACGATCACTTAATGAAGCTCAAGTTAAAAGTATGCAGTTTCTTCATTTTTTTAAGTAGGCTGCCGAGTTTAATTAGGGATAAAAAGTTAATCATATGTATATTTTTAAAATTACAATACTAGGCCGGAAAATTAAAAGTTTTATAACCAAAACTGATCCAATGTCAGTTTGATCATGCTTTGTCATCTTAATTCATTTTGAAATCTTACTTCAATTTTTGCCAAGAAATTTATATAGAATTTTTCACGTTTTGTTGTCAAAAAATGATCGAGTTAAAGTAAATTTCTTTTCTGCCAAAGTCGAGTTGTCGATATTTCGGTGTATTTCTACCTAAGGAATAGCAATTCATATATTAGAGACACTGAAGTGAATTTTAAAATCTAAATTCGAGTAATCGATTGACCTTGTTGCTACGTGAGAACTCTTTCAAGCAGATTGTTTGATAAATAATTAAATGGCTGAGTTGATTGGACAAGCATTAATTCTGAAAGAGTACACTCACATATACGCATCACACACACACATTTACAGTGAGTACTGTGAGACATTTACGCAACTGGTACAGAACATTAAGTGGTCACGTATTTGTTGTCTGCCTAAACGCGAAATAATTTTTTCATGTGCGACAATTACGAGCGGTACTTTAGACGCATTTCAGAGAGAGAAAATTGTCTTCTTTTTCGTTCGTATACACACTTATTGTGGCTACTGTTGATCTAGTTTTTGCAGCGGTGAATTCTCTGTGGGTAAACGGTGGACGGGGAGGCGGCGATGATGATGGCCATGAAGACATGACAAACGTAGCGCAAGTAGAATTATTTTTATAAAATGCTAAAAGCATTTAAACGTTTTCGAGATAAAGAAAAGAAGAAGCAGCTGCATATTTATTATATATATTTATATTTAAATTTATATATTTATATTTATTTTATTAAGATTTATATTTATTCTTATAATTATATTTATATCTTTTTCTGCCTCTTTTACAGCGTATATTCTAGTCATTTAAACTGTTCTAGCTAATTTAGTTCTCATAATACTATATCGTATCTAAGTTCATAGTTAGTACCTCTAAGCGGTGACATACTTGTTCACATGACAAACGACATGAAACGGTATTAGCAATGGTAATGAAATGCCTTTCAGCCCATTAGAGGAAAGGCATACAGTTGGCCATTTGGACACAAAGAACAGCAGGCCAACGGTCAGGGACGGATACGATGTTCTATGGTAATACACTTTTTATGTTAATTATTGGGAAATGTCTTCGAGCGTTGCGTAACTGGAATAGTTAGTTCAGGGCCTTTGGCATAATGGGATGGCACATGAGCTGCATGATTTATATCTATTATCGTATTTATTGGTAACAACAGTAGTCCAAGTCAAAGTCAAACATCCAGCATGCATCCGGGATTCAATTTTTGGACTACAGATTTCGGCTTGGGCAATTGGCCCTCAACGCGAACGCGAACGCGTTGGCAATTGAAAATATGGCCAAGTCTAACTGCTGCATCTGCATTTGTGTTTGTTCTCTATGCGAGACTCTATGTGTGTGTGTTGGTGTGTGTGTGTTGCCTGATGCTGCGCAAGCAACGAACTCGAACTTATTGCCAATCCGGTTTGGACCGTCTGGCTTATATGCTAGTTGCATTTACGAATATTTCCAGTTTGCGCAGCTGCATCGTGTCCTTAGCTTCAGCTCCGTCTCCAGCTTCAGCTTCAGCTACAAAGCGAATGACCAGTTATGTCAGTCGATTCGACTGAGAGTCGCGTCGAGTTGAGAGGCTAGGCGAGGCGACTCCTAGCCAACTCTGCTGGCCACCCTCACACCCTCGCATTTGGCGCAGCGTAGCGTCGTTTGAATTTACGGCCAAGTATGTTGCAATATTATGTTTTGCCCGCATTTGGCTTAGACAGGCTCCACTATTAGATACATGTGAGTGTGTCTGTGTGTGTGTATGTATGTGAGTCTGTAAACTAAAGCGCCAGCCTCTGTTTCAGTCGCTGTCGCTGTCTCAGTCGCAGTCTCAATCCCAGTTGCAGTCTCATTCCCAGCTTTGCAGTCCCTGTCTGTTGGCTGTTTTCGATTCGCGTTCACTGGTTTTTAAGACCGCACCATTATTGCGCAACAATTGTAGCACACAATATTTGTGCCATTTGGTTAAATTTCTCTTAGCACACATACGACCAGACTGCCGTCTGTTAACTGCCTGCCTAGACTCTGGCCAACAACGAGTAATGGCCATCTGATGCGGTCTATTTTGTGGTCTACTTGCAGTAGCTATTGATGCTGTGACTGAGTCTGAGATTTCGTTCAGTCCTTAAATTGTTATTTTCCCAAAGTCTTTTGATTGACATCATGAATTCATTAGCAGATGGAGACCTCACTGATGCTTATATGACTTGTACTTGTTTAGCCTCTAATTATTCCCACTGGAAAACAATTGTCTCATTTAGCATTTGATTTTGTCGAGGTATACCAAAGGTATACTCTGAAAAAAACTTGTTGACAAATTGACAACATCGACATTTGTATAAAACGCCGATTTACATATCAAGCAAAAAATACAAAAATATATTGACAAATACAATTAATAGCAATTCTTTAAAATTTAAACAAAGTTTAATTTAAAGATAAACAAAGTTTTTAAAGCCCAGAAGAACTCATTCATCAATAAGTGAATCATAAATTTGCTATACTTCTCATAGATGAACCTTTAATCTTTAATTCAATTCTTCAATTGCCATTTAAGTCAATTTATATTCCGTATATACAAACTATAAATAGAACTATTCACTTTTATAATTAAAGTGTAAAAAATCTAAAAGCTGACAATATTTAATCGAGCATAAAATACTTGAGATCGCCTAAAGATATGGCAGCTTGCATGTATCTAAGTATAAAGATTTCTATTTAGATTGGTTTGCATGCCAGTTGCCAGTTGCCAGTTGCCAGTTGCATTCGCTTGCAAATAGTGAAGGGTATTAAAAGTTCGACCCGATCGCGTTGCCCCTTTTGCCAAGATACGATTAATGTCCTTCCTTGTTGTTCATAGTTTCAGTCTGGCCGCCGCGCTGGAAAAAAGTCGTGAGTTCAGACTGAAGCAAAACAAGATTTTGGGCGTTGTTCAATTTTTAGGCTGACTTCGCGGTCGCCGCTGCCGCTGCATGCGGAAAATGCAACAGCAGCATTCGTGAGACGTGCAACTTTTGTCTCTTTTTGGGTTGTGTTTTTCTTATTATTTTTCAGTTTTTTTTTCTGCTTACTTAGCAGCCACAACTGGCAACTGACTATTGCCTGCATTTCAACTAGAATGAAAATTTGTGTTGCAAATAAAGTTGAACCCGATGGCAAACTAATCTGCTTCACGACAATGGACCAGCCAGGCAGTCAGCCATATAGCCAACCAGCTATGCCTCGCAGGCCTTGCCACAGCCAGTCACAGCCACAGTTTTAGCCAGACTCTGAAGCTGACTCTGAGCCAGGTAAACCCAACCAAGCCAAGTCAGCGAGTCGGGCAGTCAGGCCAACGATGCAGACTCGTAATCAACTTTTATTTGGAGCCGCACTCGTACTTGGCTATCCCCTCACCTACCACCCCCCCGCCTCTATCTGCACCTCCTACCGCCCACCCGTTGTCCCGTGATGTGACCGTCCTTCAGCATACTAGATGCCTGTCTGCGCTTTTTTCCTGCCTTCACTATTACAGGGGATTGTTGGGCGCTGTCCGTCTTTGGATTTTGTTTTCGACTATCCGACTTTCAGTGCGTCTGGGCAACTCTCGCATATACATACATACATATGTAGATGTGTGTATTAAGCGTATGTATTTTTGTATATATATCTGCATATTTTATGTGCATTCATATACATATAAACATTTTATTGCCGCAGCTGCGGGTGTGTTTTGGGTGCGCCTTTTGCGCTCTAAATGGGCGCATAAACAAGTTAGAATGCTCTGGCCAAGAGTTACCCTGTAGCCAGACTGAAGGTACCACAATTCCATTACAAAAGCGCAGTGTGTTTATGCATTTGATCTCAGTGTGGCACTCGGATAAATGACATTATTTATACAATTTGTTTAGTGTTCCCAGATGCCATGTTAAGCGATCACAGCGAGTGATCATATTTGTAAACATTATAAAGGGTATAATTCATAAATTAAATGCATGCGTCATAAATGTTACATACGACATCTTGCGACTGTTATACAGGGTATACACAGCACAAATTTATGTGCAATTGAAAACATTTTTAAATAATAATTGGCAGCACTCACGCAAAATTGTCATGCATTCATAAACTATAAACATAATTTTTAAAATATAAGTTTTTATTCACAGGGTATTTGCTAGTTGAACAGTTCGTCGTAGAACCTTTACCCTGCACATGTAATATTTTTTCAGTAGCTGTGCATTTAATAAAAATGAAATATAGTCATAAAAAAAGAGAAAAATGATTAAGAAACTTATAAACAATATGTTATGTATGGAGAGCGTGTAAAACACGTGCCACCAACTTAAATGAAATAGATTTAGGCCCTTTGCAGTGAACTTGATACCAATGAAAAGGCACTTTAAGTTGTTGCTTATAGCCCGCTTTTTCGTATTGGTGTGAAATGGATTGGCCGTACATTATAAGTTGGCTCTCGTACACGATGATGATGATGAGGCAGCAGCAGCAGCAGCTCCCACCGATCGGTAATCCCAATCGAAGTAGCTGAAGAAGATAAAATAATTTTCATTTTGTTTTGTTACATGAAGTCGATGCGGTTCGAAGTCCGGTTCGGAATTTATAATTAACAATGTACAAAAGCATAAAACAAGCTGCAAGCTGGCCTGCAATTTACAGTCGATTGTAAATGAAGAGCACAAACAATGCACAAGATATCCAAACTCAAACTCATACCCAAACCCAAACCCGAATCCGAACTCTATCCCAAAGTTGAGTCCATGCCCAAGCCACGGGGGCTGGACCAGGGCCAGAAAGTCACTCGATTAGTTGCGGTGCCAACCGTCGTCGGCGTCGACGTCGGCTTCATCATCACCGTCATGATAAGCATTAACAGACTTCAACATCTACGCCGTCATCGCCTGAGACTGCGCCCTCCCCTTCCCGTTCCCTTCTGCCTTCTTCTTCCTGCCTGCCTGCCTGCCTTCGTCTTGGCCAGCTTTTGAGTTGCCTGTCTTTTTGGTCTATCATGCTGTTGTTGCTGCTGTTGTTACTGAGGTTCTTTTGGTTCTACGATTCGTTTCTTGACATCGGAGGTGGCATACGTAATGGGCTGCAGACCGCCGACTTTTAATGAAATGCAGCAAAAATAAAAATGTAAATAAAAGACTCACAAATGAACGCAATAACAACAACGGCAACAACAGCAGCAACAACAGCAACGAGCGTTATAAAAATGTGCGTGGGACTGTCGACTTCGACTTCGACTGGCGACTGGCGACGGCAATGACGATGACGATGCGTCCCGGCCAGCTGGATACTCGTCTTATAGCCCCAGCAAGAGCCGCAGGCATTCGGCCAGCTTTTTGGTATTGGCCATGTTAAGAGACGGTAGACACAGCAGACGGTAGTGGCCAGAGGCCGAGTACTCAAATTGAATCTCGACTTTATTGGTATCAGGTCTTGGCATGGTTATTGCAAGCATGAAAATAATTGGCTTAATTTATGTGTGCTTTTATCTTTAAGGAAATGCACTAAAATGCATAGACTACAGACTAGAACTTAGCCCAAGACTAAGGCTAAGATTAGGTCCAAGACCAAGACTCACCCATGGGCTGAGGCTTCTAATTTATGTGTTTAATTAAAAAATGACATCTGCCAACAAGCTGATGTTAGAGCTAAATTACATTATGAAACGTATTCTATCGCTCATGCTCAAGAATTTAACATCA
The DNA here is from genome assembly GCA_037043405.1 of Drosophila subquinaria. NCBI lineage: Eukaryota > Metazoa > Arthropoda > Insecta > Diptera > Drosophilidae > Drosophila > Drosophila subquinaria. Next base: position 1,363,033 of record JBAMBL010002830.1, read on the forward strand.
ACTGCAGACAGGAATGTGATGTCTTATAGATAAACGGGGAATTTATGGACCAACGAATATGATTGCTGATTAATTGAGTGGTTGGCAATCAACGCAATGCTTACATATGGCTAATGACGCTAGCTTGAAGTTTTAAAGTCCATAATAGAGAAAATGGGCTCTTACTTGTTGTATGTATAGTTTTTCATTCAAACGACTTCAAACTATAGACAAAAATTAAATTAAAAATTATACAAAAAATTAAATTAATTTTGATTTATATTATTAAAGAAAATAGAAAATTTTAATTAAATTTAACACTCTTTGTTGTGACTCTAAATATAAGAAAAATTAAATCTGACATTTCAGGAAGTCCGAAAAATAGTACGATTGTTTTTTAAAAGTAATTGTAAGAAACTCTAGATATTCTTTTGTGGTGCACAACTGATTATATTCAATTAAATTTATTTAATTTATAATAGCTTAATTTTAAAATGATTAACGAAGCTCCACATAAGAATTTAAACAATAATGGCTTCAACAATGCTGAAAAATCCGCCCACATGGGTGAACAATTTGTAGAAGATTGTAATATGCAATGTGTTGTTTAGCAATCCTTTCCGTGTGGGCGGAAGTTCATTTGTATGCATATATGAAACACACGGACAATGCCGGCTTATATATATATATATATATATATATATGCATATATAGAGGAAGGTCTATAACAATAACATGAAAAGCGCGTTTTCTGTTTCGCAAATTGCCAATTGTGGGGGAAGAAGGGAATTAACCAGACGGACAGACAGACGCAGCGAACAAAGAGTGTGACTGATGAATGCATAGGCGGCAAAATCGACCTGGAGACGGAGACGGGACGGGACGGATTGGGACTTGAGTCCCGGGACTGTGAGACGGACAGCTGTGCAAATCTATTTACAGCCATGGTTAAGGGTTCGCCGCTGCGTTGTCTGTCGCAATTACTCTCCTCAATAACGTAATAATTTATTTCCACTTCAGCCAAAGTCGAAGTCGAAGCTGGAGTTGGAGTTGGAGCTTGAAGTTGGAGCCACAACAAATGCGAGGAACTGAGTTTTAACATGTCTAAGCACAGCTCGGACTGCCTTTTAGCGATATTGCCAAAGTGGCGACGATGATGACGATCTCGACCACGACAGCGACAGCGACAACGACAACGACAACGCGACGTCAACAGCATTGTGGGCGTCAGGCATTAATGATTGTCTTTATGTGAGTTTCGCGCTGTTATTGTTCTTCATTTAGCGTCTCGAAATTTTAATTTGCAACTTCAGTTTCAGTTGAACGACACTTTTACGACTCGAAAACTGTTGGGCAATTCTACGTACAAGTTTCCATTACATGCGTTCCATTTGTTGTCGCTGCTGTTGTTGGCAGCAAATAAAAACAAAAGACTTAGGCAACGAACGTGCGCAGGCCTAGTTCTTAAATGAAGTTCAAGTAGTCTTCAGGCACTGTTGTTAATCTCAATGTGCCGATCAGAATATATACTTCATTCTACCACGAGTGCAGTAGCATAATTAGCCCTATTAGACATTCTTATGGCCAAAACCAGTCAGAGCCAGAGGTAGACCCATTAGGTTAGCCAACTGCTCGTCATACAGTAGTATACATCGATTAATAAATAAGTTATCGCCCCTGATGCTCCCGTGTAATGCTTTCGTGTGCTGTCCAGGTAAAGGTAAATGAGTGAACACCTTTGGGGCTTATCTTTGGTTATGACAACAAATTTGTTTCTTAGATCGAACTTGATTTGAGTGTTGCATAAATCATTATCGAGTCGAGTGGAGTGAGTGGAATGACTGCACCCCTCTGCGGCGTTTCAAATTTTATAAATGAGCTGCTCTCAACAAGAAAGGCTGCCGCACTGGTGGCATGCTAGTTGTTATTGTTGCTGTTTTTTTTTTTTAGTTATTTTGTTGCCGGTGCGTTGCCAAGAGTTGCCAACGGTTGTTGACTACGCTGACTACTTAAGCTTTGGCTCCCAGGCCTGGTCTTGGACTTGGACGTTGCCAAAGCAAAGGCAAAAGAAAAAATAACAAAATATTTTTGCAACAGTCGCAGCACAACACGCATGCGGTGCCACATGAAATAGAGAAATACTCGACGCTCGGCAATTGTATAAATACCACTCGCAACTTTGTAAGTTTCGTACATAAATTGTAAAATGCCGCACAGCTGTCAGTTTTGGCACTGCGCCGTCTAAAGTGGGTCAGACAAGGTCGATTTCAAGTTGTTTTTGTTTACTTAAAAACTCGATGCACACACAGATGCACACACACACACACACACACACACAAACATACAAACGATATGCAGTAGTTATCTTAGTTACTTTATTTATTTTTTTCGTTGCTTGTCCAGCCGCCTATCTGGTTTTAGTATAACTATCTAACGTCTAAACGCCGTTGCATAACCTACATAGATCAACTCGGTAATTTTAACTTTCAACTACCATATGGCGTTATCGCTGTATTATTATTATAGACGTGTGTGGGTTGCACAGCAAATACTTAAACAATTTAACAAACTTTCAAACAGACTGTTTTGATTGCTTTCATCGAAAAAAAAAACGACATAATATTTTTATTGCCAATTTGTTAACCAATAACCAATAAAAAACGTTTTGCAAATTGGATTTGTTTTGACAAAGTCATAACAGTTCAAAGTATAGGATAAATTTAGAATAGATCTTTTAGATTTTAAAACGTACAATTTTCAAATATGCAATATTTTAAATTAATCTATCATAAAGAAAATATGTTACAATTGATAATTAGTTCCTTTCTTTTTTTTTTGCCATATTATGTTTATTGAAAGTCTAGAAAGCTCTCACATTTCGAAACTGAAAACTGGAGCACTTTCAACTGCAGAG